>OW618036.2:11609556-13033306 GCA_939531255.2 Thera britannica | reverse complement strand
GGTTTCAAGGGCCTATCATGTATTCACCATTTTTTACTTTAAGACCTCACCATGTACGAGTAACATAATAATTTGCAATAAATGATATGAGTATGAGTGTGAAGTTAGAGCTAATTTTGTGAAACTTGCGCTACCGATGAGTTTTATTAAATCAAATTCAACTTTTTTAGGCTAATAACGTTATAAAATATATATAGTAATTTTTCCACCTTCTTCAATTTAAAACATTCGCGTTCATAAAACTACGAAAAACGCAACGCAATTTACCAAAAAAATATAAAACTCTATAACAACAATAGGTAAGCAGTAAGATGACACACGCTTTATCCATTTAGCAACAATAATATAGAAATGGAATCGGCTGAGCGCAAGAATCACGTCACCCTCCGACTGTACCACGCTTTGTGTGACAATGACATTGAGTTTGACTGTACCTAATCGATGAGCACGGAGGGACATTCATCATGGATATTATGAAATCATTTTTGGAAGGAATAATAACTATGGATAAAGTCATTATCATCATTAGCCTGACTACTGGACACGTGAGGCTGTACATATGTTATGCCTCAAGTTCATGAACGCAGAGCAGTGCATCGTAGGGCACGTTCCTGACGTGCGTGACTTACGAGGCAATGCTTTTTTATGTGCGATGGTTACCACTTAACATCAGGTGGGCCATCAGCTAGTTGTATAAAAAAAAATATTAGGATTGGACAGTAGTTCTCGACCATACAAGAACTATGATGATTATCATTATGTCGTCGGTCCATCTGGTAAGGGACGCCTTCACACCTGATAAAGGTAAAGTAGTACAACACATTTAAATAAGACTAAGTACCAAAATGTTTTTTTTTGACAAATTTAATTTTGTAAGCAATATTCTACTGTGGATGAATGTGAATGGTTTTTTTTAACAATACATTCCTCTTCCCTCCTGAATCAATTAATCGTTGTTCAGTCTACCGGAAAGGATACGTCCAGCAGGGCCCGATTGTCACAGGACCCTCTTTGATACTTACTGATTTCTCGTGTGAATGAGTCATGCATTTATGTCTATTGTTTTGTATGATTGCTGGCTCCTTTTATTTATAAGCTAGGCAATCTATTTAATTTACTAAATTGTACATTTTCTCAACTTTTGGATAAGTATTGATGTAGTACAATAAAAAAACTTAAAACCTGAAACAATCGGCGACTTTACGACTTTCAAAGACAGCAACCGAAAAAAGTCTCACGGCTTTTTTTTATACAACTAACAATTTTTTTATACGACAAACAAGCATACGGCCCACCTGATGGGAAGCGGTTACCGTAGCTTATGGACACTTTAGAGGCATCACAAGCGCGTTGCCGACCCTTTAACACTTTTAAAACGCCCTTTTTGAAAGTCCTTAGGGAAAACCTTCCACGCAATTCCCAGGCAGGATCTTCATTCATCTTCTTCGAGGATGACTAAGGGGGTAGTCTGATTCTTGATATCTCAAACGTGACAGGTTACCATTTGCCAGTCCATCGTGGAATGTAACTGAGGTGACCATAAATCTAGAGTAGATATTGAAGCCAGTAACGTGACGTCAGCAACAGATCTGGATTTACAGACCACTGGCTCGACCTATGTCTAATCATTTTGTAGATTGACTTAGAAAGATTTAGATATGCCAAGCTTACTAGAAAAGTATTTTTTTTCTCATTAGCTGCGAAGCAATTATAAACAACACCGTATTTTAATTGAAAGTATGCGTTGTATTTTTAAACGGACTTACGGCCCACCTGATGGTAAGCGGTCACCGTCGCCCACAGACACCAATAACACCAAGGGTGTTGTCGTTGCGTTGCCTACCCTGGAGGAACTTTTTTAAATCAATTACAGGAAAACCTTAGCATATTTTTTCCGTATTATCACCCGTATAGCATCTTACAAACAGATCTCTTTATTACCCATAATTAATGCAAATAATGAGCAAAATCTATGATATCAATGTTCTAAGGCACCAACCCAAATAAAATAAAATAGGGAATCCGACAGAAAATAAAACTTAAACAACTTCGCTGGCTGCTTGCGGGCGAACAGACCGTGACTTTTGACGAAGTTTGTTGACCTTTGCCGAAAAAGTGTCGGTTACATGACAGTGACGGTGAGAAAAGTTCACTGGTTTTTTTCCACTTCAAAAAATTCTCAAGCCCGCCTAGAGAAGATTTCACTTCAAAAAAGTCAACAGTCTCCTCTGCTAGTTATGTATGTCTATGGTGACCGGACACGGTGTCAACGGCAGACGAGTCGCCAACTGGAAACTAAAGTCAACTGTTGCGATTCAACTCGCTCGAACCTGCCGCTGATGTTTCGGAGTAGCTCCAACTCAACTTTAAAGTTTAGATTTTAATTGTTAGGTTTTGTTGTTGCTCTCAGGAGGGTAATGTATGTATGGATATGTCAGGAGGGTATGTAAGGGAAGTTGCTATGTATGGTATCGACAAATTCAATCAATGGCAATTAATGCCGGGGTTCCTCAGGGGTCAGTTCTTTCTGCAACACTTTTCCTGCTGCACAAAAACGATCTGCTTAAGCCCGGTACCATTGGGTATGCAGACGACAGCACCGTTGTAGAGATATACATACCTGAAGCACATTGCATAATCACTTAACATCAGGTGAGATTGCGGTCAAGCGTTAGCCTATAAATTGTAAAAAAAAACATTTTTTTTTTTTTTTTTATATGTTTCGCAAAGATAAATAATAAGTATAATAGTAAGTCTTAGGTTCCCTAACATTGGAAAAGGCTCAAAATCATTCTTACTGGAGCTTAAGAGAGGCCAATCCAGTAGTGGATTCCCTAAGGTTGATGATGTATGTATTTATTTTATTTCATCCATATTGACGATAAACGAAAAAAAAACATGTTAATCCTCTCGCTAGCTATTTTTGAGAAAGTTCACATTCTACTCAAACTGCGGGGGTCTCAATATCTCGCCCTTTGCGACCCCTTCAAACACTTGCTTAAAATTATGTAAAACGCCACTTTTCTTACAAGAACACTCACTTTTGTAGAGTTTATTTTACTTGTTAGGCTCCTTACTTATTTATTTTCTTATCTAAATTGTCTAATAGTTTTTTTCAAATGATTTATTCTTGCTGCCACGTCTTACATTTTTGTATTTATTCTAGCACTATGCAGAAGAAAACGCTTGATAATGTATTATTTATGAAACACTCATTTAAAAACGATAAAATTTCCACGTTTTCCACGTTCGGAAACCAACGGCAATAAAGCAAAACTTGAATAGCTAATAGCCATCTAAATGTGCTTTTAGGGTCGGCGCACACTGCACTTTACTATAACATTGAATAATATAACTTAGTTATAATACAATACTATACCTACTACATTTTAGTATTTTTTATGGCGTTGCATAAAAAGTTGAAATTTTTTAATTGACTTTTTTTAATAGAATTGATTTTAAATGAAAGTTTTGTCAATGTTTGTTTGTTGGTTTTTGTTTTTAACAGACTTCAAATAAAAAAGCAGGTTCCCAATAAGCTTGTATTTTTTAAATTGATGTTATAGCTTCTTCAACTTCATTTATAAAATTTAATTTAAAGTTAAATTTTATTAGAATAAGTAATTTTTGTAATGTTTGCTAATGCTTGAATTTTACCAATTGGGAAAGGTTCTATGCAATTCTCAATTATTAAGAATATTTTTCAAACAAATTTAAATCTACATACGATGATATAAAGTTCATTTCACATTAAATTATGTAAGAAAGTGGCAAGGAACGGCTGTGGGTAGCGATTCCCGATATTTACGAGAAACACTTAACGGGGTGATACGTACTTTTATTGACAGTTATTATTTGATATTTCTTCCTGTATTGCCTTACTTTGTTGATTGTAAATTGCAGATTGTCACCATCACTTTACAGCTTAAAATGAAAATTTTCAAAATATCTTAGTGAGCGCCTACGAAATGTAAAGGGCATTTTTTTATACATCTAAATGAAATGAAATGAAATGTATTTATTGGCTTGAAGTATAGATAAAAATTAAGTACCTAAGTATGAAGTGTAAGTTAGCAAACAAGCACACGGCCTACCTGGTGGAAAGCGGTTACCGTAGCCTAATAACGGTTGCAACACCAGAGGCATCACTCGCGCGTTGCTGATTTATGTTTTATTACGCCCTTCTTGAAGAAACTCATGCTGCATCCTTTTCAAATCATGCCCTGCATATTCCAAGGTTTTGTGGATTTGGAGGTCTGTGAGGAGCACGTAAGTGAGAAGCCTCTCGTTTTGTAAATGTAGAATATCATTGAACTAACTTTAATTTTCAGTCAAAACAAACCACATGGTAGAACTTATATATTTTGCATTAAATTTCATAGATAGAAAAGTTATCTGATCATTCACGGTGTAGTAGGCCCACCACAAACTTTGTCTGGCTCTGGTTTAATACACACAGCATAATACACTGGTGAGCACTCACACAAACTCAAAGCCAGAGCCAGAGACAGAACCAGACAGAGTTTGTGGTAGGCCTACAGTTTGACTTAACTTAGATACTTCTCTTTGTTGGGGCATAATGGGCCGAAGACGTCAAAGCTATTGCTTAAAATTCAACTGTAAATTCCATGGTTCTCTCGTACAGAACAGACAGTCGCATAAATCTGGCGATCTGCCTCCAATAAAGCCGGCGACACACCAAACTGTAAAAAGTTACAGTCGACCGTAACCTCTCCATTACCGTAATGAATTATGTACGGCCGTTAATCTACACACTGGTTCTAGCATGCTCGATGATGTTGAAGTCGGTTTACTGACGATAGTTGAACGTGACAATATCATACGCTGTCCACGCGGACGCATCGCTCACTCAAGTAGGAGAGAGACAGAATAGATGTCGAACGCTGCTGTACGCAGAGGCCGATTGTGCCTCTTTGTCAAAAGTTGCAACCGTTTCAATCAGTGGCTAATTAGTAAAAAAAATGCCTTACTTACCTCTAGTGAATATTATAAATATTTTATACATTCTCCCATTGCATATGTTTTTTTTTATCGTCACTTATTAAACAAGACTCCATATAAGTCTTAGTTGAAATTAAGGATTCACTGCGGATAGCGCAATGGAATTTAAATTACTAATAGCAGCAAAAACATTATAGATAAACATAAAAAAACTAACAAAACTTAGGCTGATTCTAAGTAGTATCTAAGTTTATTGGTTTTTAGTGAGTCAGCCGTATCGAGACATCTAGAATCGGTGTAATTCAGATATCGGTCTCATCTCGCCGCAATTAGAACTAATTGAATATTAAGCAATGATTGCTTATAAAACGGAATATCACCGGACCGTGTGTAAAAGCTTTATTAGCACTTGAAGATGCGAAACTCATTAATGGGATTGCATAATACTTTGTTTAGATAGATATTCGCTTTAGTTTACTTGAATACTGAAAAAATCAACCACTGGATAAATCGAAACCATTACAGAGTTATTATTATTATAGACTGCTGTTTCCATAGTTTATTTTTATTTTTAAGACTTCTATAATGTACACAGTTGAACAATAAATGATTTTGATTCTGATTCATTATAAAACGAACAAAAACTTTCAATGAAATAAATATATTTCACTCGACGTCTCGCTTTTAACTGGACTTCGTATTTTTTTTAAAGCTAGTCTTGCATAATTATGTACATTTTCACAGCCAGACCAATCCTTATAAAATATTTTTCTCTATGTAGAAATCGTACCCACTACCTAAAGCAGTAAACTAAGTCGGTGCAAAGCCTGAGGTATTTTCATTTGAACACTTCCGTCCAAATATTTCCTGGCTCTACCATAATGGAGGCTCACCAGTTAGTCGATAGCTTATTGGAAGGAACAGTGACCTTACTTCTTAATAGATGAGCCGGGTGCACATCTAAATGTTCTGCGGTGGCGTCATTGCATAAAAAACAAATTAGGTTAACCTGCTTTCTTTGCATTTTTTTTACCTCAAAAATACAGAAGCTAAATCCAAAGAAACACGTAAAAAGCGCGATACTTTTATTGGGGCCTTTAAGGTGGATGAGTATAAAGTGGATTTATGCGGATTATGTGGGAATGGTCTTCTGGGGGGCAATGGGAGGGAGGGGATATTGTAACTTCGAGACGTGCATTTATTTATGTCAAGTTTTTCAGTCAGTGAACCATGCCTTTTTTGGAATGGCAGCACAGGTGCGTACTGCAAAGTCACGCACCAACAACGTACCTTTATCAAAATGAAAACATTGCTTCATCCAAATAATCCGTAATTTGGTGCCTTCTAGTTTACTCTGCCTGGTAAAAAAAAAGATCTTACTAAAGAAATATGCATGAGCAGGTGCTAGCTAGGTGCTAGCCTAGGTGAAAGCTAGTGTACCTACACTCACCTAGCTTTCAGACGTTTCAATGTGTTTTAATTATTAGTTTGAAATATAAAAAGAGCGTGGGAGTATTATCATCGTTGTTGTCGTTACCTAGTCAGGCAAAACGTCACAAATAAAAACGTCTGACTAAACATTTGTGTCTAGTTAGTAAACCCTCCTTGGCCAGCAGCCTTAATCTTTGCGAATACCGTGAGCCTCGGAATTGAATTGGGTCTTATATGTAAATTGTCGCGTGCGAGTAAATAAATATAAATAACTACTGGAATAAATAAGCGGATCGTGATTTAGCCGTTTGAGGCGGATCAGCCGAATGGCCACCTTCGAAAGTGAAATCCTATGGAATTGCACGGATTATAGAACTCTTTAAGATATTGGATTATAAAGTTATTGGATTGGTTTTGGTATTTTTGAAAAATGCAAGGATAAAATGCGATGAACTTATTAATGTTGAGTGGTTTCTTTTTTTGAGAGATGTAATTTCATTGCCTTCCACTGGTAAACTGATAAATGTGTGACAAAACATTTGACTAAAAAACAGTATTGTATCATCGAGAATAATCAAAACTTTTCTCTCTCTTCTCGTCCACACTCGTTTTATTCAGTTATTCTTTTTCCAAGTTAACGAGGAACAAACCAAATGAAAGATACCACCAGAAATAAACATAAGACAATATGACTTTGTTACCATTACTAAAGAATATTTTATTGGACATTATATCACCGGGATCAGTATCAAAAATATTCATATTTCATAACATAGGCATAGACAAGCCAAGTCCCCAAGACAGATGCCAATCTCCCAAATACATGTACAACTGGTCATTCTGTACAGTTAGTTCATTTACGAAATATCGCAAAACTACCGCGCTGACCTCGCAAAGAATTCACCACGTCTTGTCCATCTTATATTTACATAAATATATAATAATAAAAACGTCCTGTCTGTCCGAGGCAGTGTTATCGCAGGCTTTCTACTATTAACTTATGAAAATAAGCTACAATAACACTTTGTTTATTTTGCGTTATTCCTCGCTGGACTTGCCAGGGAAATTTGCTAGGGCACTTGAGCAGGGATTGTCAAAGTTTGCAGTTAGGTCCATCAAGGGGTCTACAGTAGGCAAGTAACTTTAGCTTTTGTGTCTATATTATAAAAAATAATTTATTATATTTATATTTATTTCTAAAATAAATTAAAGTGAAAATACATCGAGATATAAGTACTACGTACTAGAGAAGACACCGTAAAATTGTGTTGTCATAACAAAAATATATATAAAAAGTATGTTTCCGCCCGGGATCGAACCGGGGGCCTTCTGCGTGTTAGGCAGATGTGATAACCGCTACACCACGGAAACCATGACGGTGTGCACCGAATTACGCTTCACACACCAACACTGTGACGAGTGAAAGTAATCCAGTTTGAACGCACGTTTTTGATTACGTATCATAATTTAAGATTGGATCGACACATAATTTTATAACTTGTTTTATAATCTAGATTATTTTTATCTGGGTCACAACACAAACGTTAGGCAGTAGTAGATTTTAAAACGAAATAATATTAATGACATATTTTTCCGCGTTTAGTTTATTCGTGTAAATTATTAAACAAAAAAACAATTTATTTGTTTTTTACCAGACGGAAACGGATTATTTTAAAGGTACAAAATCAACAGTTAAGACTTGATTATCAATTTGGAGAAAGTATAAGCCTCTTGGCTTGTTGGGCATAAAGTCTAACAGTAGACAGGTTAACCATAAGCAAACCTGCGCTTACAGCCGCACGACCTTATTAAAGAAAAAGTTTTAGAGCCACAAGCAGTAACTTTTGAAGGAATATGTTTTGAGGATGGGCGCGACAGACGGGCGCTGGACACGGCTAATGGAACCCTTGTGACAACACGAGGGAATGCCGTACACGCTGTTTTGTTAACGGGTTTATCGATAGAAGGGTAATAGACGAGAAAATAACAAAAACACTTAAAAAAAACACACCGATAAATGTTCTATGGGACAATTTTAGTATAACAGAGATTGACAGATAAGTTTAAAGCAATGAGCTTGAAAACAATGTTTACTGGTACGAGGTTGCCGCATATAATAACCTGTCATTTTAAGTAGTAAGATATATAGATAGATAACACTTTAATAAACACCACAAGAATAGTAATACACATTTAACGAAAATACTAAAACTAAAGCTAAGGACAGTGGGCGGTCTCTTCGCTATGAGCGATCTCTTCCAGACAAACTTTGGATGGACAGGATTTTATTGAAATACGAAGCAGTTATTAGTACCTCGGGCTACATCTGCTTACTGCCACTTCAATTTTTGAAGTCAGAGGGCTAAAAAGCGATAAATGTATCTGCACATAAAAAGTCCATTTGAAAGCAAAGTATATTTCAAAATAAAGGATACAAAATGCGCTATCATAAACAAAACAGCGGGTCATGACTTACAGACAATCAAACCTCACCTCGCGGCACCACTCCAAGGACAAGAAACCCCGTGAAATCTCGACCCACCTCATAAAACATGGAAAACAATATCTCCAAAACACCTTACATATCTCATGTATCAAATGACCTTTATCCCAACGTTATACGACTCATTTTCAAATCACCATTTTCAGCAATAGGGTTATGTTTAACTGAACACTTCAAATACTGTTGTGGACCTTAAATTATGTATAATAGAGTCTAAAATCCAGTTTGAGATTAAGTGGTGTAGTGAATTTTCAACTTTCCCTGAGCCCATAAAAGTATATTGTGCGTTTGAAAACGCGTGCGGCTGTTTGTCAACATTTGCATGGAGATGTTATGGTAACTGTATGGATTATGAATACTAATCCTTGAGAAATTGCTGATAAGCAACCATTTTTAACTTTTAAATGACTGGATTATACCTATTATTCTGCAGTTGAATGCATTGTTAGATTAGATTTTATATAGATTTACGCTAGCTGGATGTATTTAAATCCAGAGAAAGAACGGCTAAAAAGGTTAAAAAAATAAATAATATTCTGTCTAAATATTTATTATAATAAATAAATATTGTGGACAATTCACACACCGCAGAGCTTTTACGATGGGAACCAGATGGCTGATATAATACTTGAAAATATATTTTTTGTAAATATTATTTTATATTACATAATGTATCACCCATCCAAAGAACAAACATCTATGTTCACCACACAAATATTTGTTCTAGGTGGGGATCGAACCCATGATTTAAAGCGCAGAAGGCAAAGCTACTACGAACTGAGCTAAGTGGCCTGTCATAATATAAAATATACCACAAAAACAATTTTTATGCATATTCTTTGCGGTAATAATATTGTCAAAAGGTTGATGAGATCCTACCCTAGAATTTACTTTTCTCTACATTTTCTTGAACTAAGAATACTTCTGCCCTCGCTAAGAAGGGCGGTAGTAAGCACCTCACGTCCGCAGCCATGGCGTCGCGCGTCGCCCATAAAGGCTGAACTCCATATTATGACCATCTCTAATCATGCAGAGAGCCTGAGCTGATGAAACACATCTGCCAAATGAGGGTACGCTGATAGGAATATTTTATTCTGAGTACTTACTTACCTATGTAGGTTCGGATATCAAAAGATCCCTCAGCGAAACAGGAAACTCCAATAAGAAAACTCCAGATATATTATTTACTGAATCATAATAAATATTTGAAATAAGTTCTAGCATCCTTTATTATTTTTATGGTGTATTATTTTGTACAACAAACACAACGTATTTTGAAAAAAATACAAAAAACAATCCCAAAATACTGAGATAAAAATTCCCGCAAGAGTTCTCAAGGTAAGCCCACCACAGTCCCCTTATACGAACACTTGCATACAATTACTTAATTCGGCTCTTTCCTCACGAGCCCTCCGCCTCTCATGAACTCAATCCTACTTTGTAATCTTTTAATCTTGCAACCTTTGAGGACCTTCAATTGCTCTCAATTGTGAGGAGCCAATCATCGAGTTGTTTGTGAATTTGTGATTCAAGAATACGTGAATTTTGGTTTGTATTTTGGAAGGGTGACTAAAAGAAAACCTTGCTTGCTTGAAGTTTTTCAGTGTCATGAGGAGGAATGAAAGTCATGTGACTAGGAGAGTAATGAGTATGGATGTGGATTAATATGTGAGTAGAGGTAGACCAAGGAAAACATGAATGAACAGTGTGAAAAGGGAAATGGATCAGAGAGGAGTGAATGCAGAGATGACGGCTGACAGAAGGGAATGGAGGAGGAAGACATGTTGTGCCGACCTCACATAAAGTGGGATAAGGGCAGGAAGAAGAAGAAGGATTCTTCTATTCGATTGAATTCTGTGAAGGAATATCTTTCAACTACCTCTGAATATCACCATTAGACAGCCCCAAGCTCTTAGCCTCAGCCTTATATTAGTCGTGCCACTCATGTATCCAATTTAGCCTCAGGCCAGTGTCTGTACTGCATGTCTGTTGTCAGTTTTATGCAACACTATTAGAGCTAAAGCCCTGATATTTGTAACAGCTCTAGCTTGCTTGAACTCATACTAATTCATTGTTTAAACATTAAAAAAGTGATTTAATATTGGCTGTATAATTTAGTGAGATATAATAACCTTTCAAACTAACGCTATCGTTATGCATAATTATATGGCATAAAACGGGTGTTTATCGCGATTACCTTTATTATTTCCCGACGTTTCAGCCGTGTTACAACAGCCGTGGTCGCGGGGTCTCTCCCCGCGATAAACACCCGTTTTATTCCATATAATTAGTGAGATATGTATTACAATGAATTAGAATAGATGCATATTAACAATACTAAGTACCAAGGTACAGAGGTATATCCCAAAGGAACATCACGTATAACTCCAAAAAAGTTACCCTACCATTCTGATTCTTTCACTTGGAACACTAATACTGCAATCTTTAATTCCCCACCTTTAATTGCTTACTCGTAACCTAATTCAATTTATTTTAAAGTGATCAAAGTTTGTTTACGTTGCACTACGGTTCTCCATAACCCTATAACCGAGTTGCTTACAAAGTCAGCTTTCCCCTAACTCGATAGTAACTTGGGTCCGAGCTAACGACGTTACGTCTCAGCCGATAGGTATCTATCGCACAACACTAGTATCGATGTCGGTGATTAGGTTTGCACATGCACAACACTAGCTTAACTCGGGAATTAGCATTGTGCTATGGATTAGTACGGTAATGCGTTCGTCTTATCCTATTAACACGTAAAACTATTGCTAAGTATCCTGATTTGCCCATAGTATTTTCATCGAGGAAAACTTGTTTTACTAGAATATCATAGCATCTACGTTTTTTCATCAGATTTGCTCTAATAATTCTACGAAAAGTACATGCGAAAAGACAATGATATTTGTCTTCTAAGAATGTTATTCTAGAAAGAAAAGATAGGCACTATGGCGATGCTTTTTCTGTATCCCAGAAAATACGTAAACCTTCTACCAATGCTAATTATTTTATTAGAATCCCTCAAACTTTGCAATAATAATAAACTTTTACTAGTAACAGAAGCTCGCTCGGCTCCTGCGGCGAACGAAGATAATGATGTTTTGAATGCCACTCAACTCATTACGTGGCGATATCTTTCCTCAGGAAGCCTTACCTATCTAGACTCTATTTAGGACCTAACTCACTTCTCCAGCCACATAGGAAAACCCACCTTAAAACTAGAACGCTACGACTCAAACTGGTGATATTATATCAAACAATGGCACTAAATACCTAATGAGCGTGCTTCAATCTACCCTCGAAGCAAAACGTCTTATCCTTCTCCTACCTGAAGCATTCCAAACCAAGCTCCAGAGTATTTTAAGTCGAAAATCGCATACGCAGATGTTTGAGTCAGCGGTACAAGTGCCACGGTGTACAGCAGGGATTGTACAAGCGTAATTAGTCATTAGCGACAGTGTAGTGGGCAGGAAGAGGCTCGGATTGATCAGACGTGTGAGAGTTGCGGTTGATTGGTTTATGGATGCTGTGCGATTTGTAGCTTTGGGCTCACAATGAACATTAGTTACTGTGTTAGTCAGTGGGTATTTATCTCTATTTGGCTGAATATAAAATGAAAATGATGGAATCAGAACAATTTTTTTAATTCATTTTAAGATGTCTTTCTAAATTTCTTCATAAAAAAAGGAAAAGGGGCAAAGTAGAATTTAGATTGTGAAAAAGTATGTTTTCGCCCGGGATCGAACCGGCCTTCTGTGTGTTAGGCAGATGTGATAACCGCTACACCACGGAAACTATGATGATAATTGAAGAAATTGTGCTTTCCATGTTTCAAGTGTAGTGTCATTCAATGAGGTAAACTTTGTTTTTTTTTCATTCATCATTTATTTTAGGGTTAAACAGTAAATTGTTATGTCAAACCTATAGATACATCTATGACTATTCTATCCTACTGAAAATGACATTTCTATCTGACTGAGGACCGTTGTTGATCTTTAATTTGATTTGCAATACAAGTGTCTATATAGGTAATCTAGACAAGCCACAGAACTCACAGAAGAAATAATATCAATTTTACGCTGTAATTAAAATTTGAGGCGGTATTACATTTGGAGAAATTGAAGGTGCTCAAATCTGCAAGTATTTTTTTAATTATGTAATTAAAAGTTTTCGTCCTTCACAATGTTGAATTCATCTGAAAAGAATCCTCATTAAATCTCCCGTGGCCGTTATAGAAACCAATTCCATTATCCTAAATTAATCACTTAATTTGACGACATCTGATTAAGTTCCGTCATTAACGTAATCATATCCGAGGGGCGGTCTTATTGCTGAAATAAAAAGTTTTATTAGTTCTCTGCAGATTGACACTTGGGCATGTGCTCGGAAATGGTGATTTTATTCAACGCTGATCATAAAATAAGAGATTATTCTGTTTTCATAGTTTCTATGCTGACCTTAATTTTTGAAGATCAATAATCCAGAATTCCTGAAGGGCGAAGTTTCCTGATTTTGCTCAAATTAGATAATTATTCTTTTCTTTTTCAGAGATCTACGGGCTACATTGATAATTCTTCTACGGATTCCCTCATTTCGAATTCCATCACGCAAAGTAAACCTACTTACTACTCTACATAGCCTAATAATCATAAATCTTGCAAGATAGTAAGTTTTATTGCAGGTTGATAAAGTAACCGATTGTAATTATTTATTGCGCAAAAATAATTCAAGGTAACAAGCGACTGATAAAAGAACTTGTTCTTAAACTTCGAGACTATTCGTATAGTTTCCGTGGTGTAGCGGTTATCACATCTGCCTAACACGCAGAAGGCCCCCGGTTCGATCCCGGGCGGAAACATACTTTTTGTCAAGTTTGTTTAAATATTTTACATGAAATTTAGCTCTGTTTTTAGTTTTTTTTTTGGCATATTTAGGTGATTATTTTTTGTGGACTTGATTCATAATTTTTTCAGTAAAAAAATCGATTGTACTGTTACAGTACAATCGATTTTTTTAGGAATGAGTTTAATTTTAATATGTACCTACAGTAGGTACATATTAAAATTAAACTCATTCCTAAAGTATACGAGCTAACAGTAAAATACTAACTGTACAGTCAGTGTCAAAAGTAGATGAATACTTCTGGTTTATAAAGTATTTCTTGACTAAATCCAGAAAAATACCTAAAACTACTAATTAACTGCTGCAGCTGTTACACAAATAATATCAATTGGAAACGTAAAACGCAAGTGTAACATCAGTTTTATGTAATGTCACTTTATGTAAGTGTTATACTCGATTAACTTATTTTCTCCATACACCTATAAAAACTAATCTACCATAACATCACCCACTTCCCAACATCAAAAGTCATCAATATCTAAGTTCCAAACTCCGCTCACTCGGGGCCATAAAACAAATCAATCAGTAATGAGTCCGGGCGCACCTTACAACTCCAAGTGTCGTAAACGGCCCGGATGCCATACTAACTGTTAACTGCCCGTTTGATAATAACCAGGGCATGGGGACCTTTTTATCGCGATTGTACTTTGTTGAAACTATTCTTGATTATGTTAAATTGTAACTTACCTAGTAAAGAGAAAAACACAAATTTTATATTAGTGGACTTTTTCACGCAAATACTATTTAACCTACTTCAAAATCTTAAATAGGTATTTACTTAGGACCTCAATGACTCGACCACAAACTTTCAGACATAAAGCGGCAGACTACCCTAAAAAAATAGAGTAATTGATACTTTCTTTGGTTGGGACTTTTTGAGGACCCAGTAATGTAGTATTTAGGAACATAAAAACATGTATTTTAACACCCGGATACAAAACAGCCATCAATGTACCAACCAAATGTTTATATTATACTACATAAACTGTATTTTTACTGCCACAACTAAATTAAAGCAATAAGAAATATAAGAAACAATGAATAAAATGTCCTATTTACTTCCTCTTTCATATTTTCTTTGTTTTCATGTATCCTGTCAATTGCGCAGTTGAACAAAACAAGTTGTATCAGTATGCTACGTCACGTCCGTCGTTTTTCCGCCCCCTGTTGAGGTGAGCTGAGCAGCCTGCGGGGACACAGAATAAGTAGTCACGTGACTACATACACACAATACTGGCACAGTACAAAAAAATTGCAGTAAATCTGGTCCATTTTAAAATCATAAGCGATATCGGCACTCCAAAATCAAAATGCCAAATATCCCTCATTT
The DNA here is from genome assembly GCA_939531255.2 of Thera britannica. Classification (NCBI taxonomy): domain Eukaryota; kingdom Metazoa; phylum Arthropoda; class Insecta; order Lepidoptera; family Geometridae; genus Thera; species Thera britannica. The sequence goes on along the minus strand of OW618036.2, from coordinate 13,018,178 downwards.
TCATCTCGTACTTCGTATTTTATTGGTGATTTAAACTAGTAAAGTAGAAGATTAGGCCCGTATTCAGAAACAGTGCTTGAGTCTGAGTCGAACCTCAACATAGATTTTTTTTATTTTACAATAGAGAACTGTCAAACAATTTATGCTTAAAAATGCTTGAGGCTCGACTCAGACTCAAGCACTGTTTCTGAATACGGGCCTTAAAGCCTTGCGCACATCTAAGCGTTCTGCGGTGTCGATATGTCAAATATGACAGCTATATATTTGACAGCGTTTCACTGATCGCCGTTCAATCTTAAATTAATGAAATACTCAACGATTAATCAAACTGTAGCTAGGATGTGCTAATTTCATCAGAATGATTTCAATTTACCGTTTGGTCCAGGAAGGGATGAAAGTATTATTTAAAGCTCAATATAATTACTGGTTAGTTGCATGTTACCGTGGTCACGTGGACTACGGATAATCCGTATTGATAACTATCGTGTCCGGCGACGCACCGGGGGGTTCAAAACATGCCTTAGGACGCTTCACGGGAGATTTATTCGTGTTTACGCAAGGTGTGACGTGGGCCTATAGTTTTTCGACATAGCCTTTAGTGTCCTGAAGATGGACAAGACCTCTTCACTTCCAAATCTTTCTATACGCTTCTCAGACTATACTGAATGCTAAGCTACGCAGTATTTAAAAATATATATATATTATAATATGTATTGTTGTAAACACGTATGTTGTTGTTTGTTGTGATATATTATAGTGATATATTATATTATAGTAGGGTGATGAAACAAAATATGAATAGAAAGTTTGGAGACAATTTTAAAATCAATCCAATTTTTGAATTTACTGTATGTTTTTTTTGTCAAAAAATGTGCATTGGCGTATGAATATGAAGATTCCCCAAAATATAGTAATCACAGCAAAACTAGAAACAGTTGTAGTGGTTCTCGGCGGTAACTCAATTACAGCGACACCTCGACCCGCGATAAATGCGTTTCGTACCGAGCGGAGTGGTGCAAGCGAGGGCAGGTCGAGGAAATAGAATCAGAACGCGAGGGAAATAATGTGTTGATACAATTTAAAACAAATTAGTATTATTTTTCATACCACAAAATAACAATTATGTTTATCAAAAAGGTTCAAAATATTAATTTAAAAAAATACAAAATTGACGCCATTTTACATAATCATGATTTTTGAGTATTATATAAAAAACTATTCATCTTTTATGATATTTGCAACATTCACAAAATTGCTCTTTACACAATCCAGTACAAAAAACCTTTTTAAAATCTTATTAACCATACGAAACTCACGGGAATTGAATAGTCAGTCCGAATTCGCTATTTCTTGTGTTTTAAATGTTTCCACAAGAGGTATGCGGTCGACATAACTCATACCCTCGCACCTCGAAGTCGGTTAAGTTGCAAACTTTGATATATCACCCTGTTGTAGTTCACCTGAACTAGGGTTAGCCCGTTATTATTCCCTCTCTCGCTTAAATGGATGTTTTGAGATTTGAAACTATTTGGGACATGACAAATGAAATTACACTTTCTTTGAACTCGTTACTCTAACTATTATAAGCATGGAAACTAATGGGGAGAGTAATTATTGATCTTAAAAGTTGGTAATGCTTATTTTTGACAGGATACGCAGCGCAAGTTAAGGCCTGCGCACACCTAGGTCGCTGGCGATGGCGATCAGTGAAACGCTGTCAAATTTGATAGTGATATTTGACAGTGATTTTTAAAATTAAATGACGGCCATTTTAACAGATGTAGCTTCAACCCCTCCCTCCCCTCTTCTTCTTCGCTTATTTTCTTGCTCTCGTCATCATCTTTCATGTGTCATCTTTGACACAGTCTTCTTTGGTCAGTTTTGTTTGGTCTACCTCTCCTGCTATAAGCACCATTCACATCCATACCTAACAGTTTTCTCGTGCTATGACTGTCATACCTCCGCATGCCCATACCATGCTAACCTATTACTTCTCATCTCGTCTGTCACAGGCGCTACTTTCAGACTTCCTCTCATTATCATCATCAGCCTGAAGAAGTCCACTGCGGTACATAGGCCTCTCCTACACATTTCCAGGAAGAACGATTCTGAGCTCTTTCCATCACCTCTCACTTCCCGCGATCTTAACAATGTCGTCGGTTCATCTGGTGGGTGGGGACTCCTCTAATTAAGTCAATTTAAGGGAGTAGTATAAATCCCAGGGGCATTACATATTCCTTTAGGTAGATCTCTAAGTAACCCCTGATAAAGAGCCAAACAATCAGAACTACCTAATACTCTAAAGGCCTGCGCACACCTAGTTCGCTGGCGATGGCGATCAATGAAACGCTGTCAACTATCACTGTCAAATTTGACAGCGTTTCACTGATCGCCATTGCCAGTGACCTAGGTGTGCGCATGCCTTCAAACCGAAGTACGTAACTAAGTTAAGTTGTCTGTAATTAAGCACCTCATCTTAAGGTGGCCATCTAATACCATTACCGTCGCGCCCGGAGCCTCGTTAATATGATAATATATCAGAACATAAAGCATCATTATAACCCCCTCCCCCCACTCCTCTCACTACCCCTCTTTTACCTCTGATAACGTACCTACTACCTAGTACCGATTAGTAGCATATTTCATTTGGGAAAGATCAACCTCTAAACTAAGCATAGATTTTTAAGATAAGACTAAATAAAGAGAGGCGCTACCTGATGTTGAGCGGTTAGTTGATCGGGCGGGTAGAGCAAAATTGTTCGTCTCAAATAAAATTAGTGTAGGTTCGATTCTAGTTAGTGCAATTTCTTACGCTATCCGATCGCATTGTTATTATTAAATTAATTATTCAGCCGGGCCGTTTATTATCGACCTGGAGCAATATTTATTCTTCTTCTTCTTATGAGTCACTGGTTTTTGCAAACCAGTGTGGTGAAAGGATATAAAGTGCGCCTCAGAGAAGAATAATGATATTTATTAATTTATAACTAGTTTGTAAGTGATAAGATAAGTTAACATTAGTCATTCAGGTTACGTACAAGTTTAACCTTGGATGAACTTTCTCTTGAGTTGCGTCACGTGTCGCGTGTGCTGTGACGAAGTGAACGTGGTGCGTATTTTTGCGCATTGTCATATCGTTTCCGTGGTGTAGCGGTTATCACATCTGCCTAACACGCAGAAGGCCCCCGGTTCGATCCCGGGCGGAAACATACTTTTTTGAAGTGCTTTTTTTGACAACCAAAAATAAATTCTCATTCGCACTTTAGTCACCCACAACAAACATTATGTGTATCAATATTAGTAAGATTCATAGCGGTAAGTATATTTGATAGGTTTTCTACGCGCCTACTAAAAGTGTCACAGAAATTGCAATATTTTTTATAACAAGAAACTAGTATTTAATAATTTAAAAAATAAAATTACTCCACCAACAGTAGCAATAATGAAGCAATAAGAGACAATTCAAGAAGAAAATAAAACTTCAATATCAATAAGCGTAGGCGAGCTCACCGGAACCCGACGACGCGAAGGCGAAGCAAAATTAAAAACAAATGAGTCAGAAAATACACGGAACTCCATGATTTGATTAAATTGGAAGGAAAATACCTCGGCGTTGTTGACTGGGGAAATATTTCAAGGTACATTTCTTTAGAAATTGTTCATTATTTCCTACTGTGAAGTGTTAGCGATTATTTATTGAAATACGATTAATCAACGCTTACGCGTTATTAAGTGCTATTATGACTATCCATAAACCACGTGGACTTTACTTTATAAACACGTGATTTATGGAAATGGTTTGATGCAGGTACTTGTAATAATTATTTTGAATTAATATTATAATTACAAGAATGCTATCATTAATTTTAAGTGAACACTTTAATTTGTAAAATATGAAAACAGTTGCTTTTGGCTGGCAGCCGCCATCTTGTTGTTTACGACTGTGTTGGTATAAAGGTTGATGGCGGCTGTCCCAGCGACAGTTTTGGTCTACCCGTCGTCCTGACAAGTTCTAGTTATGGCTCCATGATGTTACCCTGTTATGCAAAACCTGCATATAAAAGCTAAGTACCTACCAATTGTTATTAAATTAAGTATTCAGTTGTATCAGTGCTTATTAATGGTTAATAAATATGATTATTGTTTAATAAAGTTTGTTTCACTAACACGTGGCAACATTTCAGAAGTGGGATCGAACCAAAAAAATAAATAAATAGTAAACTACCTACCGTCCGATTTTTTTTTTTTTTTTTTTTTAGCACTGTGGCTTATTCGCTTTGAACACTTTAAGTGTAGTATTTTATTATATTATATACTATTTTCTTTTAAATAAACCTTACGTTACCCTCTCAAAAGCTGAACTTTTGATAAATAGTACACCAAGGCTAGAGTTAAGCTTAGCTGGTATTCAATTCAATCGTTAGTGCATGCCCACATCACGTTTTTGGTTTGTTCTGATAACATAGGGTTTGGCTACAAAATAAAAATGGGAGCCATATCATTACAATTTAATTGTGTTTGCCTTGGACAAAATTCTGTGCGCGTGTTTAAACATTTTTCAGCAGCCACGATGACCAGCGTGCCTGTGTCGCCGGTGAGCAGCGCGCCGACGAGCGTGCCAGCAGCCACGACAAGCAGCGTGCCTGTGTCGCCGGTGAGCAGCGCGCCGACGAGCGTGCCAGCAGCCACGACAAGCAGCGTGCCTTTGTCGACGGTGAGCAGCGCGCCAACGAGCGTGCCAGCAGCCACGACAAGCAGCGTGCCTGTGTCGACGGTGAGCAGCGCGCCGACGAGCGTGCCAGCAGCCACGACAAGCAGCGTGCCTGTGTCGACGGTGAGCAGCGCGCCGACGAGCGTGCCAGCAGCCACGACAAGCAGTGTGCCTGTGTCGATGGTGAGCAGCGCGCCGACGAGCGTGCCAGCAGCCACGACAAGCAGTGTGCCTGTGTCGATGGTGAGCAGCGCGCCGACGAGCGTGCCAGCAGCCACGGCAAGCAGCGTGCCTGTGTCGACGGTGAGCAGCGTGCCGACGAGCCACGACATGCAGCGTGCTTGTGGCCATGATGAGTAGCGCGTCAAACAGCGAGCCTGCAACGACATCGAGCAGCGTGCCTGCGGTCACGATGAGCTGTACACCCACCATCATGCCAGCAGCCACTACGAGGAGTATGCCAGCAGCCGCGACAAAAGCAGGTCTTCTCTATCCGTCTTGTTTTTCTTTATTAGTCTTATCACTCTTGACAGAGTGGTCGTGGTCGCCATGATGGGGCAGTGGCTCGCTTGACAATCATCTGATTCACGCACCGCTGCTCTTCTGGCGCATTTGTTAAGGGCATCTATGGCTGCCCTTATTTGGTCAGTCTATCCCATGGGTAATCTGCCGAGAACTCTTTTACCCGCAAACCTCTTCAGCGCCCCATTTCGAGAGCATCTTCCGTTTCTCACTATCCCGCAGAGTCAAATTCAAATTCAGTTATCTTTGCAATCACTAGCATAGCATTACATAATTATCCAATGCACTATACTACGTACTATAAAAAATTAGAAAATGGAGATCAAGGATGACTAAAACTAAAATGACTTTGAAAACATTTGTACAAACAATAAACCAATAGAAGAAAACAAAAAAATATGTACCCGCTTAGGTGGTATTAAAAATAAACAATCAAATATTACATAAATGTTAGCAGTAACATCTAACCGTACTAATAAGTCGGCATCGCAGTTTACAAAATATGGGAAATACTAGTGTTCTGATTAGTATGGTTTTGGTCACCATAGTGATAGTCCAATCGCTCCATATTTTCTTCAGTTTGTTCAATGCAGACCGAGAAATCGACATACACCGCATCCATCTTGCCTTGTTTAGCTGTTTTGTTTACATGGTCAGGAAAAGCTTACAGCTGCATTCCCTTCAGAGGAAAGTCATGATCAAAATATTATTAATATATGATTAAAAAAAATGTATGTATGTATCAGCTATCTAGTTCCCATAGTACAAGCTCAATTTGGGGCTAAATAGTGTTGTGTGAATTATTGTCCACAATATTTATTTATTTATTCACATATTAGTCAAGTGTCAAGTTACATACCTATTATTCAAGTTTACATAATGCATATTATTTACATATTGCATATTATTTACATATTACATATTATTTACATATAGCATTATTATTTACATATTAGTCAAGTTTGCTCATGACAATAGGTAGTGTCTCTTGTAATTATATATTCTTATTATTCTTATCTCTCTATAGTAATTCTGGTAGGCACGCCGTTGAGTGATCACACTTTGAGCTAAGATATCAAGTAAAGTTAGTTAAAATGCCACTGAAAAAGTTAGTATTGATGGTATTGAAGCGGGCTTAGATTTATTAATTGTTCCTGATGCACCATGCATATTCGGTTATTAATTGGGTGGAATTTTACCGAGCATAAATATATTGCAGTATTTTAGAGGTTTTCGATTATTTAGGTATTGCCATAATAAGTAAAGTTAACATTATTTTTACCGATAGCGTTAAAGTATTTGAAATCACTTTAGTTGATGTTTACATTGATGCATCACTCCACAGCTGACAAAATTCATGAAGTTCAATCTTTATCTTCTTCATTTCCTTGTTAAAAAAAAAATCGAATAGTAAAGTCATAGTGGGTAGTTTTGTGCGTTCCGGCTCATTAGGTAGCGAGCGCATACGCTGCGCCGATCAGAGCGCCGGTGGACTTATCACAGAGATCGCTTTGAAGCGTCATAAGGCTGGGTTAGTCTGGGTGCCGGTTTCACGCAACTACCCTTAAAGCTTAGTAAAAGACAGTGTTAGGTTTTTTTATTAATGCCGCCAACACCACATTTTGCGTCTGCAATGCTTTATTTTGGAAATTATCGCGAAAGGGCACATTATCATTGATGGTATTTCTTCTACACCTCCTGTAATCCCTAAAATATATTTTCGTTGCTTTTGGTCGGACGGCTGAGGGAGGTAACCATATGCAGAATGACTGGTTATAATTATCAACGTATATGAATGAATGAATGAGTGAGTGATTTGCGAAAACAAGGAACCACACTAATAATAATAACTAAACTCCTACTGCAACAATAGGCATGACGACTAATTTTCAAAATCTCTTCTATCATATTCAGAAGTATCTATTATGTCTAAAATATATCATATTTATGTAGAAAATTAAGGTTTTTGTGCAACAAAAGAACATTTAAATTAAAATTTTCAAATTCACGCTAAAACGCTCGCTGGTGTCATGACGTAATTCGCTCTGACCGGTGTTTAAGCTATCATGGCGGATTGTTGTATTTTGTAGATTTATTTTAACAAATAAATTATTAATCTCGACAGTAATAAGAGAATAAATACATTTTTCAAAATCTTTGAATCCTTTTCATTAGATCAGATAAATATTTTGGCGGTACTTGATTACTGTCTTCATGCCTATTCTATGTGGGCTTGTGTACCGCAAAAATGGGCTCTGACTCGGCATAATTCTGGCAGGTTTACAACTAACGCTGGTCTTCCGTCAGTATAGCAGACCACTGCTGGACGTAGATTATTTTATTGATCAGAAAAATATTTAATTTTATACAAATAGGAATGATACTTACCAAAATCTACACAGTACAACCCTAGTATCCTGCCAAGGTCTCAAGCGGTTAAAGTAGTTACAGAATACTTACAAATAAAAGAAACAACACAGAATAGTACTTAATAGAAAAATAATGAAAAGAAAAAAACGAGTAGCGTAAAGAAAGTTGCGTAGGTGTCTCCCAAGTCACGGGTCACTGAGCGCACGTTTTTATCCTCCAGTGCTCTCCAGCTACCTACTTCTCGCAGATTGTCGCTACACCTTGCTGGAGGGCTTCCTACACTAAGCTTTCTCTAGCGCGGTCTGCACTCTATTATTCATTTGCTCACGTACAGACCAACGTTAGCGTTATATAATACTTTAAAAAATAAAATCAACTAAGTATTTCTTTATTTCTTTGAAAAATCAAAAGCAAATCAAAAATGTATTTATTCAGTAGAATCGAAGGGATCACTTTGAAACATTTTAAAGCTAGGTGAGTCTAGGTGCCAGTTCCTAGCCTAGAAGAACAGGCAACTATTTACGGCCTGGTTCCTACCGTTTGTTCGATACGATCCTTTTCCAAATCTAAAATAATAGAAGTGAAGTTCCAGTGTGGTGCCACTTCACTTAGTGAGACGTATACAATAATATAAAAGCAAAATTTTAAAAACAGACTACGCTTTAAAGTAATAATGAAGTACCCACACAGCTGCATAAAAATAAGATACGAAAACAGTAGGTACAGACATTGCAAATTGACATGTTAGCTTCATGAAATGCTCCTGCTCTGAGCCACAACTCTATTCCGGTTACCAATAATGATCCTCTCTAATATATTATTATAATATAATCACTAGCAGTTGGTGACCGAGCTTCGCTCGATATTTTTTATTGTTAATTTGTATTTTTAAGAAATCATAAGAGTCATATTATCTTTATTGGCTTATTCTTACTGAACAACGCCATCTGCTAGATATGCTTGCAGTTAGTTGCTCACAATCTTCAATAGATGGCAGGAGCAGTCACATATTCAGTTTATGTTGGAGGAGCAGTCACATATTCGTATTAAACTCGGGGTGAAATAATCATTTTCTTAAAATGAATCCTGGCTAGATCGCTTTATCGCCCCCGAAAACCCCTTATATACTGGATTTCGTGAAAATCGTTGGCGCAGTTTCTGAGTTCCTAAATATATAGGTATATTCAGGATTTTCTCGTTTGAGGGTGTAAGATATTATTAGTGAATCATTTAAAACTCTTAAGCAGTCTAAATGAAGAGAACAAATCAATAATCAAGTTAAAACTTGCCAAATAAGCTTAGAAAGGGCTTTATGACAAATAAAATAGGCCCCGATTCAGTGTTTCGAGAGTATTGCCATAGGTATCAATCGAAGATACACCACTCACTTAAACCAAAGGCAACAGACTCTACCATCGTAGCGGTTCACAGAATGAAGCCATGGATTGAACGGTCAATAGAGCCTGAGTTATAATCATATTCTTTTGAATTACGAATATGTCCGCAGTTATTAAAACCTCAAACTAATAGCTGTCTAAATAGACTAAAATGCCTTCTGGAATGAGACCGGCGTTGGTATCGACTTTTTAATACCCTCTATAGACTAAACTCAGGCGTTGGTATCGCTTTTGTTATATACCCTCTGGAGTAAAATCCGGCGTTGGTATCGCTTTTATTATATACCCTCTAGACTAAAATCTGGCGTTGGTATCGCTTTTGTTATTCAGTATTCAGTATATTTATTGCCTTATTAAGCATGTAAATTTAACAGTGTCAGATCCTGGAACTAGTTTTTGAATCAATACATAATTTACCCTGTAAGGATGTTGCAATACGGTAAAAGCTGACCGATTTGACTATAATCACGCAGATTTTAAGCAGGTCTAGCATAAAATGATAAAATAGGGGTAGTTATAATTAACGTTATTCTTTTCGTTCGTCGTTAAAGAACTCGTCTAGCGTGTAGTAAGTTTTTTTTTGTAGAAGCATCTCTTCAAGGTTTTATTCAAAAATCCAATTTTTCTAGAAGTTTGTTTTTCCGGAATCTTGATGTATATTTTAACCGCCATAACATTTGGTCCCGAGCTATGTATCCTTAAGTTAGATGTTGGCACTAGGTTATGCCCGTACCTATATACCCTTATTATATACCCTCTGGATTTAAATCCGGCGTTGGTATCGCTTTTATAATAATTATACCCTCTGGACTAAAATCCGGCGTTGGTATCAATTTAACAATACCCTCTGGATTATGTCCGGCGTTGGTAAACTGTATACTTTCTTGTCTGTTATGTAATAATAGTTTTACTGAATAATTTGTAAGTATACATTTCCTGTTGCGGAATCATTAGCGTAAGCTTGCATGGCTTGCGGAACAAACGTGTTCTGTAGGCGTCCTTAGCAAAAAAATTTATGAAGTAATAATGGTGAAAAGCGAAAATGCTCTATACGCACCATTACCATTGTAGACGTAATATAATCACACATGATCATAACTATATTAGAAGAAAGTCTATATGCTTCATAACTGTAATGGTAGATATAATTACATAATTTACACTTATTATAAAATCTGTGAGGACACATTCTATAATGGATGGCCGAACTGTTAGCGATTATTTATTGAAATACGATTAATCAACGCTTACGCGTTATTAAGTGCTATTATGACTATCCATAAACCACGTGGACTTTACTTTATAAACACGTGATTTATGGAAATGGTTTGATGCAGGTACTTGTAATAATTATTTTGAATTAATATTATAATTACAAGAATGCTATCATTAATTTTAAGTGAACACTTTAATTTGTAAAATATGAAAACAGTTGCTTTTGGCTGGCAGCCGCCATCTTGTTGTTTACGACTGTGTTGGTATAAAGGTTGATGGCGGCTGTCCCAGCGACAGTTTTGGTCTACCCGTCGTCCTGACAAGTTCTAGTTATGGCTCCATGATGTTACCCTGTTATGCAAAACCTGCATATAAAAGCTAAGTACCTGCCAATTGTTATTAAATTAAGTATTCAGTTGTATCAGTGCTTATTAATGGTTAATAAATATGATTATTGTTTAATAAAGTTTGTTTCACTAACACGTGGCAACAGAAGTGTTTCTCTAATGTATGTTTTTCAGTCCTATGTAGTATGTTTTAGTTTTATGTTTATTTTGCGCGTTAAAAATAAATAATATTACTTTTAATAGATGTTAAAATTGGTGGTAAATAACAATTTAAGTACTCATTTAGTCATAACCATACGTCCGCTACGGAAATCGAGCCAACATCTTGGGTTTATCAGACGCTAGTTTACTACACTATTGGCAGAAATTGGGAAAAATCTTTATTCGCTGAGTATAAAAAGTATATGCGTTTTTATGTATATACAATTAGCTGAAAGAACAAGCTTATGTTAAGTGGTAGCCATCACTTATAACAAGGCATTGCCTCGTAGGTCACGCATGTCAGAAGCGTGCCTACGATGCACTGCCCTGCGTCCATCAACTTGAGGCATACAGATGTTCAGCCTCACGTGCCAGTAATCTCCCTGGCACCCACACCTTCAAACCGAAAAACAGCAATGGTAGTACTTCTCCGGACGAGCTCTTTACAAAGAGTTCTACTACTACTAACATAAAATGTATCAAAAAAAATATACCCTGAGACGGGAGAGGTTGTCATCGGTGCTTATTTATTTTCTTTTTCGTTATTATTAAAAGGTCTTTGTTAAAACGAGTTCATTTTGCAAATTCGGCGATTTGCATGAATTTGCTCAGTCGAATGGAGTACGTATACCATTTGAATAATGGCTCTTAAATCTCAGGATACAACCTTTTTCAGGACGAGATGATAGACAGTTATTTTAGAAAAAGACGATAATAATAACTTAATACATTTTCTGCTAAGATTTTGCATCGAAACCAAAACAGTTTCATCTGCATTCTTCTAATTATAAAATCTATGTATTTTGTATTCGTTTGAGGTATAGGTAGGTACACCAATATTTTATTAACGAAACACCTAGCTATGTTAAATTGTAATTATAAGGTCGGTCGCACACGGGCCATCTGCCACGTTGACGTATAATGTCCAGGCCAGCAATGGCAACAACGAGGCAGCAATGGTTTAAAGCATAGTTTAATAGGTATTTACCCGATGTGTATGTGTAAGGTTGATTTCTCTCATGTTACGCAATTTTAATCCAGTTCATTGTTTAGGGTACCGTAGTACAGTAATGTGACCCTAAGCCTATAACTCTAACAACACTCCATATGGCATACAATTTAAACTTAGAACGCGATAACCCTAACTGGCAATAAAACTTACCAGTTAACAGTTAATTAGAGACAGTGTCCGATAGATGGCGATTTGCAACTGCACTAGTTTTACACACATGGATTTGCTTGCGAGTGTAAAACTTCATTGTATTTTGATGAATATTTCTTGATAAAACTTATGGAATAGTATCAATAAAAATATAAATAGATATTTGCAAAACAATATTGGATATTTATGAAGTGTGGATAAATACATTGTTTTTGTAATTTTTTCTTATTCCGCCTTGTAAATTTTTCACAACTTATTTCCAGCGTTTCCATCAGTCAAACAGACAGATTTCAGCCACTTAGATATACAAAACCCCTAGTCCCCCAAGACGTGCAGTCCGGGTATGATCGCGTGTCGTGGTCACTATCGGATCGGGTGACTGATAAAGTGTGGTCACCGCATACTTAGTTTGTAGCCTGAGGATATCGTACCCTGGAGGACAGTTTCTTGGACAATGCTTCGAAGATGAGACTATTCGGCAGTTCATTTAATTGAGATTGTAAATGGACGCTTGCATTTTGTGACCGAGGGTTGATAGGTTTTGTAAGGAATTTATTTTTGTTTAAATTAATGAGATATAGAATTTTAGCTGTCAAATCATGTCAAATTTACAATAAACGACATCGGGCAAAAGTCATCGGTGCTGCATCCTTTCAGGAAAAGTATAGCTCTTTGTGTGTAGCTCATCCGGGGAAGTCCATTCCTATTCCTAGTTAGTGTAGTAGTATAGCCTACCTACTATAACAGTTTAATAAGCCAAACACCAACAGAGAGTAATGTGTCCAAACTAAGAGCCGGCTGCATACCATCAAGAGACAACAGCGTCCAGATCATTCATCTGTTGATTTACAACTAAAAAGTAATTAAATTTTTACGTTTCACTTAATAGCTTCCTCAGTGATAGCGCCTCGTAAACGTCACATGAGCCAAAACAAAATGGCGGGCTGACAGTTACGGCACCGGATCACAAAAAAGTTAATAAATTATGTAAACATTGGTTTATCACTCCAGTGATCCGTCTTAGAGAGAATGAATGATTATCGGATCCGGCCGTGTATTTTTCTTGTAGATTAAAAATAGTTAAACGATACGAGCAAGTTACCAGTGGGTATACCTATATTTAATTGATACATTCTTAACCAATATCAAAACAATTTTTGATGTAGCAAATCTTAAATAACATTAGTTACCAATCCCCCTAAAATTAAAAAGTACGCTACGCTAGCTTGCTAGAGCTACGAGAAACAAAGAGGCCAAACAAAAGATCGACCCTCGCGGTCCGCGTTAATTGATTTCACAGTGTACTGAACCCTTAGGTAACACTGACACGGCTTCGCTGAGCCATTGTTTGACACGAGTCATGGTGCCATTCGCAGGGAAGTTTGCTGAGAACAGTCTGACGTCACTCATATAATTTAACCAATATTTTATACAAAATATATAAAAAAAAATTAAACCACTGAGTGCACAAGAAGTGAAAACTCAATAGAATCAGAGTTCAGTTTCAGTTTATTATTATTCATTAAAACAATTAAAATCGTATTCGAATAAAACCAATCAATCGTTTTTTGCTTCTTTGTCTCGAGTGACTCTATGTATTAGAAAGAGAATGAGAGATACGGCCACATTTAGGTTATAAGCTGCGATATTTGACTGTGATACAGGTTTTGCTGTCAAATACTGCAGTTTATGGCCAGCATACCTTGATGTGGCCGTACTTCTAGCAAGCGCTTGAAATTCCACCATCAGTTGAACCAATTTTTTAATTTAAAGCCATTCATGTCTTTTATTTCCTACTAAATTATTAAATTGAAATGCTACATGCTTATAATAAATCGAGCAATAACTAAACTAATCCACAATTAGTACCTTCATTAGATAGCGAGACATGATTCATATTTATGAGTTCCCGGGACAGAGGGTAGTTAACGACCATTTGACCCTTAAGACGGGCCTACCCTCCAATAGTGCAAGATAAGGCACCATTACTGTTACTACAATTGACAAGTTAAATGTCAAAGAACACTTACAAATGTTATTAAACTAACGGTTAAAATACATTTAATTTTAAAATAAATAAATAAATATTGTATACAATTCACACAACACTGACTAGCCCCAAACTAAGCAGAGCTTGTACTATAGGAACCAGATAGCTGATATAATACTTATTGTGTTTTTTTTAATACATACTTAGATTGCAATATAACACCCAGACAGAGAACAAACATCTGTATTTACCTCACAAATATTTGTTCTCAGTAGGGATCGAACCCACGACCTACGGCTCAGAAGGCAGAGCTACTACCAACTGAGCGGAGAGTCCAGTCAAAAATAACTGAAAAGCTGACTGAAATAAATATTATTGATATTATACAAATAAACGTAGGTTTTTCTGTCTTCTTATCGTGTCATTAGTTATTTCGAACCCGAGTGGTGAAAGGATTTTAAGTGCGCCTTGAAGAGGCTCCTTTCGTGCATTAAATTAACGCTGGTAAATTCAGGGTTCCTTTTAAAAATGTGCGCAATCAAACCGACGGTGTTCAGTTCAATGTAGTGAGATAATCCCCCCTATAAGTGGTTTGTGTGGAGTCTCCGGCGATTGCTTAAAAGATTAAAAACTTCAAGATTGTTTCACTTTCGTTTATTTTCTCAAACACTTAGAATGGCGTAAAATTATTTAAGAATGGTGTTCTTTTTATAATGTATACGCAAATTGCCTCTTAGTTATCGTGCCTTTCCCTATGTTACTTCAGTAGGCATACCACTAGCTCGGTCTGGCTCTGTCTCTGGTTCTGGTTTTAAGTTTTTGTCAGTGCTCACCATTGTATTATACTGTGTGTGTGACGTTTCGACTTAGGATTTATTTAGACAGCATTCACACAAACTCAAAACCAGAACCAGAGACAGAGCCAGAAAGAGCTTGTGGTAGGCCTAGATGACTTGTACATCTAAATAACATTCAAGTTAGAGGAGATGTCTACAGTGTCCAAGTCGATTAGATCCTAGGAAATGTAAATTATGATAATTAAACTTTTAGGATTATCCTGTGATAATAGTTAAGGTAAATAAATAAACACTGTTTTTTTTTTCAACCAGAGTAGATAATGACACGTCCAAAGTCCAAATATTACGTAATGTACGATATATAACGAAGATATATAAAACAAGCTCCAGCTGTAATCAATATCACATCATATCGAATGATCACATGATTTTCTTAGTAGGTAAGACTATTTACTTAGAGAATGTATTAACTCTGCAAGACTATTAGGAAAGTATCAATAAACTCCGAAAAACTGGCGCATCCAAAGTAAATTTAAAATGGAGTTCCGCGTAGGTACCGAGATCAGCGGTCGGATTATCTAAGAGCCCGAGACTTAATTAAACATGAAATTCAATTAATAGAGACGGCAAGTTATCGCGAAGGAATAAAGGGCCCTCCCTAATTAAAATGTATTGCCTTATTTAACTCATTTTCTACTTACAATGACATCGCAAGAACGAACTCCAACTTTTTAATCTGCTCGGAATTGAACACCGCCCTAAGTACGCGTCTTGAACCAATCTGAAAAGCACCTTAACTTCTTGTAGCTGAAGCTAAAAATTGCGTGGACGAAGGTTGAGTTTGAAAATTCCGCATAGCCAGGACACAGAATAAGCTGTGATACTTGATCGGAGTTTTTACCTCCACCACGTCACTGTAAATAATAAAGTGAGAAATCGTAGCCAATAAAACAGCGCAATTCCAAAATTTTCTCATACACCAACCATTCAATAGGTTCTTGGTGCAACTTTTCATAATACCTAAGAATAACAATCAGTATTAAGTCTTATGTCTATATAAGATAGAATCGATTTTACGTTGAGAGTCAAATAGCAGTGGATGAAGCTTGGCCAGGTTTGAAGATGTCTCGCTGCCGTATCGCTCGGAGTCACAAAGAGGTATTTGCGGCGGTCTTAAGGCTGAACATTAGTTTTTAAGGGTCTTATTTTGTTGGGCGCTATTAAAGGAGTCTTTGATAGAATTAGCTCGGCCAATAAAATAAATCGGTTTCCTCCAATTTTCTTTGAGAAAATCCGGGAGTTAAAGTTGGTTTAGGTATTGGAGGTGAGTTGGGAGTGTATTGGTGCCAATTTGAATATTGACGGGCCGAATTTTAGAAATGAAAAGCGAAAATTTTTACCTCTCAACTTGTGAAGTGGTTGACGTGGATTAGAAGTTTGAGCTGCTTTTATACGCCATTGCAGCTTGCCCACTGCCTACTCTTCGTTTGAGGGAACTAATTTTTTTTTTGTTTCGTCAACCGTTTATTAAATTATTAGACAACTACTCATAAATAAAAACAGCCTTCTTCTTCTTCCTGCCCTTATCCCACTAGGTGGGGTCAGCACAACATGTGTCTTTTTCTTCCATTCTCCCCTATCACTCGCCATCTCAGTACTCACTCCCTTCTTGGACATAATATGTCCAAGAAGGGATGGATGGATGGATTGTGTGAGAGATGATATTATCATCTCTCACACAATCCATCCATCTTTTCTTAAGCCTACCTCTACTTATAAAATAAAATAAATAAATATTGATCGCACGGTCGCATCTACAGTGTATAATTTCTCTGTAAAGTTTTTTTCAACAAGCTTAAAATAAGTGTTGGTAATCAAAAGCTTCAAAGTTAGAAATACAATAAGAAAAACATCTAGACAAATGACGTGCACTAAGCCACACAACTAACCAACCCTGTAAACATTACTTGCAATCAGATAAAAACTCAATTTAAGAGGTACATTAAGCTAAGCAATAACAAAAGTCTATTCTTCATCCGTGCAATAAAGGATGCAGTTAGAGCCACTGCGAGGGGTCTCAATGGGCCGTGGCGACCTCGCTGGCTACTCCTCTACCCTTGGAACGAGACCAGGCTAGCTTGGACTGTGACCTAGCATAGGTATCTTCGGGGAACGATATTCAAGATTTCAAAATCTTTTTACTGGAGTTTAAGATGGAAATCTAAGCTATCTGTAAATGTGAATATTGTATGGATGAATGAATATATGCAGAAGTTTTTTTTTAACAGTTATTTTAGATACAAATTTTGTGTAGGTTTTGAGTGAAAAGTATTTTTATGAACAACAAGCTTTTAAAATAAGGTCTTGAAACTATGAAGTTGCTTGTAAACTTTGGATCCATTTATAAGTAAAACAGCGGATTCACAAAAAAAAGGTACTCTTCTAAAAAAAAGTTTACTGTTCTTTTAATAAAAAAGAATAAGAAACTGTATACCAAATGAAATTAAATCAAAGAAATTAAAATAATAAATAGTTGACAATGCAATACATAAAAGACTTATTTGAAAAGGACGGTGGAGAGCTCAAGTGCGCTGGTTGTATAACAATTATAAATAAGTAGGTTGCAGCTATAAAGCCGACGACGCACGTATATCATACAAACTGCCTGCCATACTCTGCCACCTAGGAGACTATTCATAAAGAGTAGGCTATAGGTGCGCAGAGGAGACACAAACGCTGGCATGGCAATTAGTAAATACAATCATAATTGTGGGCAATCCATACAACCCTATATATCTAGTCTGAAACTAAGCAGAGCTTGACTATGACCATGGCTGACTACAATTTTTTTATTTATAAAAATTCTGTCAGACGGTTTTGTGAATAAGACACTACTGCGACCGAGCAACAAGACACATCATTAGATTACCTTGCGTTCACCACACACATATTTGTAGTGGGACCCACGCACTTCAATGCAGTGAAAAAACGAAGGAGACATGAAGGAGTATGTGAGAAGCATCGGTAATTCAAAATAAGTACACCACTACAGTTATTCGCACAGGAAAACAAATATCGGCATTCAATGTTTCGGAAGAAACCACAAAATAACAATTTGGGCTTTCCTTTTTTGATTTTTCCGAAGTAGTAAGGACGTGTTTTATCTGTGTAAATAAGCTCTAACTGATCTCTGTCTCGTTGGATAGCTCATAGGCCATTCATAACTAGACAGGCAGTGCGAGCAGACGTTTTTATTTGCCATCGCGCGACGCAACATAAAAACACCACTCAAATTCCGAATAAACACGATTTTAAGGCGCACTTCTGTGCTTAAGACCGTATTAGGTAGTTAAATTTACATTTTACATTTGGATACTTACTGTTTACATTTGATATTTTCAGCCGTGAAAGTTATTTCTTGTTTGTTTGCGCGTGTAGATTTATTGTTTGGTCCGGCGACGCTCGCAACGACATCTCTTTGTTGCAAATCGTTTACATGTATTTATGGGGTAATTTAAACAATTCCAAATACGAAATACTTCACAGCTTTAGTGAAATACAATGCGGTGATTATAAATGGGAGTGTGTAGTGCAGTGATTCGTGTTTGCTGCTGGTCACTTTATTGCTAGGAGGTTAGGTTGTTCTTCTTTTTGTACTCGTATGTTGCATGTTTGCAATGTTTGCAACTTACTTTACATTTACCGCTTGGACTTAAATTTCGGTACACATAATTTCAGCCAAATTTCGAATATTTAAAACAATCTTAGTTGTGTTAGTCGGTAGGTCTCGCTTTGACTTTAGAGAAACAAAGCAAAGAATGAAGCTAACGTACGAAAACCTTCTATAAACTTATAAACGACGTTCAATGTATTCATCAAATAACCAGTAGATATCTATATCAAATATGTCATCACTCTCCACATTTGATAAAAAGTATGCGAGCTCTCGCATTCAAATAGCGACAAACAGACATTTCCATTCAGTCGACGCATGAAGCCATCAAATTGCCAGCTGAATGAAACGTGTGTTCTACCTGTCTGGGACAGCTAGGGTTGCTACTTACTAAGTCTGAAAAAATACAGAAATATCACCATAATTTAGATATAAAATAAAAAAAATCTAGTCGTTATGTATTCGATCTGATCTAGAGAATTTAGAGAACAGAATCATTATCATCATCAGCTTTAAGAAGTTCTCTGGTGGACATAGGCCTCCCCTACACGTTTCCAGGAAAAACGATTTTGAGGCCTTTCCATCCACTTACTTTCCGCGACCTTGTAACAACAATTTCGTCGGTCCATCAGGTGGATGGGTGCCCTACGTTCCGTCATCCAATTCGATGAACGTCATTCGAGAACCTTAGTTCCCCAACTATATATGACCTACCCATTATCACTTTAACTTATCAATTCTACGAACGAACCATTATACAATTTCTCAAGTGATATTAATCTCGGCAATTTTAATCTTTTGGAAATTACTTTTGTTTAGTAAAATACCAGACATTCATTATGCAATCAGCACAGGATCATTTTCATAGCGAAAAAGCTGGCCGTTGTAAGTGACAACCCTAACATAGGTTTTCATGGGGTTTTCCCGGGATCCACTAGGTATCTTTTTCACCGGGATTCGTCCCGGGTACATTTCAAAGCAGTTCGCTTGAGTGTGAGTACTTTGAGAGCGTGCAATTTATCACTTCATGCATTATACTGTCGAGTGAAGAGAGTTTTACAATGAGAGTGATAAAAAGTTTTATTATGATCTACATTTTGGTTTTAATGTAATATAGTAGAGATTTCAGAAACCTGATCAGGAGGCTTACTAAAAGCTTTTTCTGGCTCTGTCTCTGGCTCTGGTTTTGAGTCTGCGTGTCTGTTGACTAAATAAATCCTACGTCTCGAAGCGTCACACACACATTATAATACACTGGTGAGCACTCACACAGACTCAAAACCAGAGATAAACACAGAGCCAGACAGAGCTCGTGGTAGGCCTACTGAGTGGATAATGTACAATAAAGTAAATAAATAAATCATAAATATTGTAGACAATTCACACAACACTATATCAAGCCCCAAACTAAGCAGACCTTGTGTGATGGGAACCAGATAACTGATATAATATAATATTTAAATATTTTTTTGGAAATGCATACTTAGCATATAATATAACACCCAGACAGAGAACAAACATCTGTGTTCACCACACAAATATTTGTTCTCGGTGGGAATCAACCCACGACCTGCGGCGCAGAAGGCAGAGCTTCTACCAACTGAGCTGAGAGGCCAGTCAATGGCATACAACATAAACAATGGCTGTGAATTTAATTTCAAACCTATTTCATTTCCTCCATTATATTTTCGTGATCCACCTAGCTCGGATAATTATTATAAAGTTATCAAAAATACTTCTTTAAGAATAAAACACGTCTATGCACAAGGTCATACTTTGAAATATTCTTTAAGAAAGCACTTATTATTATAATCCGAGGTATTTCATTGTATAAATGAACCGATTTGTATTCAGTCTTTACAATATGTTAAAACGTTCATCTTCGGAGCTTTATGGCAGACTGTTTTTATTTTCTAGACTAGCTGTCACCCGCGACTTCGTCCGCGTGGTTAGTATAAAGTCATAGTTTGAGTTCGTTTAAAAGAAACTATTTTATGGTGGAAAGCGGATAACTATTGATATGTTTTCACTGTTTTTTGCGTATTTTTTGAGAGTTATTTTTCGTGAATTTGCCTTAGTGGCTAAGTTGGGTTATGTATGCGTTGGTTTTACATGACCAAGTGCTGGTTACCTTAGTTTTGAGTTTGCATTCAAAACTATATAAAGTGTGTTCGAAAGATGGTAAATGCTGTTGTAGCCGATTTTTTTCAACTGTGTTTAGTTTTGGTATGATAGGTGCTTCCCGCGATTTTGTCTTAGTGGTTATCATGGGTTTTTTTGTAAACATTTGTGTGTATTAAAACCTGGTGACAAATGCTGCGGTAGCTGAAATTTTTTTAATGTTTTTTTTTGCGTATTTTGTAAAGCTATTTTTTGTGATTTTATGTTATATTAGTGGCTAAATTGAGGTTTCGTATGCATGTTGGTGTATAATCGAATCAGAATTTTTAATTTGACATGACCAACTGCTGGTTACCATAGTTTTGAGCATGTACTTTAGAGTGTATTTGAATTTGAAGGCGAGTGCTGTTGTAGCCGATTTTTCTCAGCTGTGTTTAGTTTTGGTATGATAGGTGCTTCCCGCGATTTTGTCTTAGTGGTTATCATGGGTTTTTTTGTAAACATTTGTGTGTATTAAAACCTGGTGACAAATGCTGCGGTAGCTGAAAATTTTTTAATGTTTTTTTTTTGCGTATTTTGTAAAGCTATTTTTTGTGATTTTATGTTTTATTAGTGGCTAATTTGGGGTTTCGTATGCATGTTGGTGTATAATCGAATCAGAATTTTTAATTTGACATAACCAACTGCTGGTTACTATAGTTTTGAGCATGTACTTTAGAGTGTATTTGAATTTGAAGGTGAGTGCTGTTGTAGCCGATATTTTTCAGCGGTGTTTAGCTTAAGTATGATAGATGATTCCCCGCAATTTTGTCTAAGTGGTTATCATTGTTTTTTTGTAAACCTTTGTGTGTATTCAAACCTGGTGACAGATGCTGCGGTAGCTGAAAATTTTTTAATGGCTTTTTTTGCGTATTTTGTAAAGCAATTTTTTGTGATTTTATGTTGTATTAGTGGCTAATTTAGGGTTTTGTATGCGTGTTGGTGTATAATCGAATCAGATTTTTTTAATTTGACATGACCAGCTGGTTACCATAGTTTTGAGCATGTTTTTTAGCCATTTTTTGAAGCGGTGCGGTGTTTAGTTTCGGTATGATAGGTGTTTTCCGCGTTTTTGTCTTAGTGGTTACGGTGGGGTTTATGTAAACTTTTGTGTGTATTCAAATTAGGTGACAGAAGCTGCGGTAGCAGATTTTTTTTTACTGTTTTTTTGCGTATTTTGTAAAGCAATTTTTTGTGATTTTTCTTTAAACTATTTTTCCCTTTTTTCTTCTTTTAGGGAAATAATTTTCCTATTTTCTTTCTTAGTGCACCTTTGCTCTTTAAGAGGAACACATCTTCCAAGTTTCATGCTTCTAGGACTAATGGTTTAGGCTGTGTGTTGATTTTTCTTTAAACCTTTTTTCCCCTTTTTCTCCTCTTCGGGAAAGAATTTTCCAATTTCCTTTCTTAGTACACCTCTACGCTATAAGAGGAACATACCCTCCAAGTTTCATGCTTCTAGGACTAACGGTTTAGGCTGTGCGTTGATTGTCAGTCAGTCAGTCAGTCAGTCAGTAACGAAAGAGTTTTATATATTTAAGATAAAATGTCGTATTTCAAGGTAGACACTTTTAATCTTATTTAGTGCGTATTTTACGGTTCATCTCATTTGATATTATTATGATTATAGAGTACATAATGTAGTTTGCTTAATCTTTACATATTTTAAACACAATACCTAAGTACTTTTTATTAATCAATAACATAATGTATCTGTATCTATTGTATAGATGACTTATTTAACCGACTTTTTTTGTTGATAAAGGGCAACTGGTGTTTATTATGGGTCGCTTAGTGCTTGGGTATTTTAAATGGAATAGGCTTGCCTTACATTGCCTTACATTTACATGGTATTGGTAAGTTATTCATCAAGATACATTATAATAACTATGGCTTATTTTATGTTAATAGCTGATGGAACAAGCATATGGCCCACCTGATGGTAAGTAGTAACCATCGCCTATAACAAAGCAATGCCTCGCAGGTCACGCACGTCTGGAACGTGCCCTACGATGCACTGCCCTGCGTCCATCAACTCCAGGCATACAGATATTTAGGCTCACGTGCCAGTTATTTCATGGCTACATTATTATAATAATAATAATAATAAATAAATATTCTGGACAATTCACACAACACTACCCAGCCCCAAACTAAGCAGAGCTTGTAATATGGGAACCAGATAGCTGATAAAATACTTGAATACATTTTTTTTTTGTAAATACATACTTAGAATACAATATAACACCCAGACAGATGGTTTTTATTTGCATAAAACTGGACTCCTATTTAATAAAACTTGCATCTTATGTCCACCAGATGACTGCTAGACGAGCTGGACTAGCTATACAAAAAATACTGTTATTATTTTTATTTGTCATTAATTTATGTAATCGTCCAAAAAATGCCCTGTTTTCGACTCGTTTTCTTATATCGCCTCAAACTTAGTGCAAAGCCTATTAATATTATCCTTCAAATAAAACACTTTCACTGCTTGTCAACCGTAAAAAGTGGATAAGAATCCTCGTCACCACAAACTTCTAAACAATAGTAGCGACAGGCGAGATTAAAGTGAAAAATTGTCGCCTCAGACATCTAAACAAAACATCACTAATTGCGTGGCGGTTTAACAAAACACTTTTTCTTTTACTTTGTGAGATATTCCCGGCATTGTGCCGATATCTTTTGAAAAATTGCCGTCTATGGTTGCTAATCTGCTGAACAAGCAAAGGCTTTGGCTGAAAGATACCGCAAACAAGAAGAAGAAAACAGGAGAGGGATAATGTTCCCGCGAACTGTTATGGTCTTAGGGTAAGCAACAGTAATATTTGATTTTATTTCTAGAGCGATTTCAACCATTAAAAATATTAAATCTTTAAAAAAACTTTCTGCTATTCAGAACCATATGAAATTAAATAATAGAAATACCATAGAATCGAACGTCTGATGAATTACACTCCAGAATGTTGTTATGTAGATGATAATTATGTTAAAAAGACAAATCAAATCAAATAAAATAAATTAAATGTAATATTAATGTAATTATTTAAAAATAAGTACATTTTGTAAATATGTGAAAAAAAAATAGTTTTTATTGTATCACAAGGATCACTTTGAAACGTCTTAAAGGTAGGTGAGTCTAGGTACCGTACCACGCGACCAAGCCTAGAATGATTAACATGTATTATAAACTAGACTTCTTCTGTTTGACTTCTCAAAAACAAATGTTTTGAACCACAGTGCTTCAAGGGTCAAAAGTATGGCATTAGGATGAAATGAATAAAATGAAAAAAGTTTATTGAATAAACACAAACACAAAATAAAACAAAGGTATAGGGAATATATTAAAATTAGCTAACTACTAGGTAAGAGTCCTTTCAGAGCTACATAATTATGTTGTGTTGTGTTAGGGTAATGAACTAACGAACCAATGACATTAGGTCAAAACAAAATAGTACTGTACGTAGGTGTACAAAAGTGTACACAGGGTGATTCAGTGCGGTATCGCACGGATGTCCGCCGCCGATAGTGACCATTAGCACACAGGTTATTACTGCGCTTACCTACTTCATAAAATAGGTAGGCGTACCTACTTAATGGTACTCAATGTTGATAAAATAATATTGTAAATTTATACTTTGTTTTGTGAAAATATACGCATACATATCAAACGAGGAGGCCTGCGCACATCTAAGCGATGGCGATGGCGATCAGTGAAACGCTGTCAAATATCACTGTCATACTTGACAGCGTATCACTGATCGCTATCGCAGATCGCTTAGATGTGGTCGTTCGATTAGAGATCGGGATAGGTGAATAAATAATTACGGTGTTGTAATCAAATATTAAGTTACCGTTGGTTCTTCTTCATAGTATTAAAATTGATAGTGCCACGTCTCACAAGTCTTTGCCACCCAAAAAATAAACCTAAATCGTGTTTTTATTTTAAAAAATACAAGATAACTGAATATCTTGAATTGGGGACAATGCGTATAGTACATGCTTGTTAAGTAAAGTTTAAAGCACTAGTTCCTGAGTGAGATGTTAAGTTTAAGTTCGGTTTAAGTAGAGGACAAGCGAGCGCTTCAGGCGTCTCAAGTTGCTCATTGATTTGTGTGAACGAGTGGACAGTTCACACGTAATTCTGTTGGGAACAAAGGTTACTAAAAATAACTTTTTTGTGGTGCACTTGAAATCCTTTCACCACACTGGTTTGAAAGAACAACAAGAACAAGAAAATTGTATTTATAGCTATAGGGAAAAAATCGGTTGTCTGTAAAGTCGGTTTACTGACGATAGTTGAACGTGACAACGTCATAAAGCTGTCCACGCGGACATATCGCTCACTCAAGTAGGAGAGAGACAGATGTCGAACGCTGCCGAACGCGGAGGCCGATTGTACCTCTTTGTCGCTCGTTCCGCGCTCTCGCTTGCACTTCAAGCCTTCAATGGAACGCCTCAGAGCGTGGTAACGCTGCATGAGTCATGTTTTTTCTTCTGTACAGCCGGCTCCATCGAATTATAAGACGTTGTCACGTCAAAAAAAGTACTTAATCTATAGTCTTCATGTTTTTTACCTTTTGGTTGCATGGAACTTATAGTTACTTAGTGATGAAGTTTCAAATCAATCTGAAGTCCAACACCATGGCCGGTATCTCAGCTCTGTTAAACAACACCGATGATGATGATGATGAAAACAATGTTTAAAATAAGACGTTCCTTGAAACATTAGCTGTAGAAACATGTCTGACACCGCACCGCAATAACACAGGAGGGTAAAAACTACGAGTCATTATTGTAACGGGGGTTGTTATAATGCCTTTGACTTTGTTTATTTGTTATTTTTTATGGCAACAATTGAAACACTGAAGGGAGGTTTATAAGTACTTTACTGTTTTGAGCCTCTGGAGATGATTTATTTGAGTTTGGTAACGGTTTTAGAGTTTGCTATTTTGATAAAAACAAAATAGAATATCATGGTTAATATTATAGAATGTCGAATAAAACCACATTTTCTCAGTGTTATAGATAACTTAAAAAATGTTGTCTTGTATTTTTTACTTCTTGCTGTTCATCTATGATATTATTTGTACTTATAGAATTGTATTGCTAATCTAATAATGACCCGTTAAGTTGGTAATCACGGGACGGGCCGGAAGTGGTGTAGGCCGGAAGTGTGGGTAAGACGTCCTGTCGACGTGTACGACATAGGTACGTTCGTGTATGCCGGAAATACACCGAACTTTACCGTCTATAGTAGACGGTAAAGTTCGGTAGAACAACGCTTTGATGGTTATACCCTCAACTTAGATTACTTAGACGTAATCATTCATTTTTAAATTGTTTCAGTTTCAGTTTATTTATTCGTAACAAGTATACACGTCATTAATTACAAAAGTAGGTAAACATTGGGTTTACAATATGTCTTACGCAAACTATAGTATAACTTTCATAATGAAATATAAATGTTATCAAATCGAAGTAAACACTTCATCAAAAATGAAATTGAAATCCAATCAAATTCAAAATAATAAATTAATAAAAATTAAATAAAACATGTCAAGAAACATGTCATGAATTGCATAGATGGTTTTCAAAAGTAACTTTTTTTTTGGGTTGTCATCTTTAGGGTTGTGTTAATGCGTAGCTCATACGAAGTTACTTTTTACATCAATTAATTTTTACTTTGCTCGAACTATTTTGTACTGCAGGCCGATCATGTAACTTTTGTTCCAATGGTTTCAATCAAAATCTTATTGAAACTGTCAATTTTCGAACTAATACGTGATCGCAGATTGACAGTTTCAATAAGATTTTGATTGAAACCACTGCAACAAAAGTTACATGATCAGAACTATTCTAAGACACCATTTACATAAAATGACCAAATCTCATTATCAAAGCCTACACACCCAAACATCTCGAAGGTACGATATTAATGTTCAATTTGCAAGTTGCATTGTTTTCCCTCTTCTCCCCCCCCCCCCCCCCCTTACTTCTCCCCCTTACCCCCTCGTGTATAAGGAGGGTCTAATGCCCCGGTTATTGTGTAAGTTGGGAAGTCGCCGCGGGCACCGTGTTAAACTGAGGATGAGCTGTTACTCTCTCACCTCGGAGGTGTAGGGAAACTTGGATGATAAGTAGCTAAGTTCTATAAAGTAGAGGTTGCTAACAACTTTATTGTTCTTCTAGGTTTTATTGCATTGAACTGTTGCTTAGTTGACGTAAGGAGGCCTCAAATGATTCTTAAAATTTTGTGGATCATAAGATTTTTGACTTTGAATATCTCGCTCTGTCAAAAATCTAAAGCTATTCTTTTTTTACAAAATACGGTAAAACACTTGAAAGTATTGAGAGTACAAAAAAACGAATAGTGTTTTCCAACTGGACAGTAAGTAAAACTAAAGGCACGTCTACATTTTTTTACTTTTTAATAAATTATTTAAAATCAAAACTAACACTTTATTAGTTAAACTACCATAAAAAACCATCTGCCACTAAAATAAGATAAGGTAAGATAGCCTCACCTGTGGAGTAGGCTATACGGGCGGCGTAGGTTGCTACGGCGTAGAGGGCACGTAGAAGCTCAAATGTCTACGCCTCAATAAAACAACAAACTTTTCCATGTCAAAATTTAACTTACTCGTAGCTCTCTTTCCATTCATTCCTGACGTTATTACTAATGGGTATAATTTCGTACAAATTGAATATTTGTAACCAAAATTGTCAATTTAGGTGATGAAATTTTGCACACATTAACACCTTATCCAAATAATATACAATCTAAAACGTAACAGAAGTAACAAATTCACATCAGGTGGATGTAGCTACTGCCATCTTTTTATCTTAAACTAAAAAACTAAAGTTTCAGCAGCATTGGAAGGCGAGCGCTAGTGTGACCGCACTCCAAGTCCAAGTAAAACCACCGTAAGTTATTTCCTTTTTAGTTCGGCCACTTCTAACACAGGATTGCCATTTAACTGTTGGCCGCACACTCGCCAGCGAGATTTGTTATGTCGCCATCGCTAGCCGATAGGTACTTTAACCTATCTAATAGTTGAACACAAAAATCTAAAAATCTGTAGAATTTTGAGAATATTATAAAATGTGTCCGTAAGACCACTAAACTCATTCTTTAGTAATTTATTCTTTGGAGCAAACATAGTTATATATATTTAATTTTTAGATGATATGATAACCAGTCTATTTTGGGAATGGCATCACTTAGACATAGAAATTGTTGTAGATAAATAAATTACAAAACACAGCTCATCTCTGCTTAGTATTTAAGCACATGAGTAGTCATCACCTGCTGGGGTTGGCACACACACACACGTTTTTTTCTTCCACTCACCTCTATCATTTGTCATCTCAGTGCTCACTCCTTTCTCGCTCTTGACATCTTTGACACAGTCCATTCATCTTTTCTTAGCCCCTACAACATGGTTTTAGGCACATAATTGTAAAATACATTATTCCAAAACCTGAAATCTATACATCAGTGAACTTTGTGCTAAAGTCCGACCTCTTAATTCAATAACAAATTCAGCCGTATTCAAAATGATGTATACAAATATGAAGATCCCAAGTCTCATAGTACCTGGGGGAGGAGACGGGCGAGCTATAAATCAATATCTTCAGTTAACTTAGTTTATCTTCAGATGCGGAGTATCATATGCACATCGCACGCTGGGAGAACGATGCAGTTTTGTGGATATAAGTTATTCATAGAGTAGCTTATTTCAGACAAAACCTGTAAATTCTGAAAAACTGGCTACAAATATAATATTTTGTCACAAAACACACTGTTTTGAGGCGAAAAATTCAAATATTTCCTGATTTATTTGAGTAGATGACTTGGTTTTTATGTGGTATGTTATAAATCAATGATAAATTAATATTGCAAAGTAGACAAATGAGCAAATTGTATTTTAATTTGTTGAAAACGCATCATCGATTAAAGGTTAAATTAAAGTCTTTCATTCACATCAGGCCTTCACAATGTTAACACTTAAGAGCTGTTTTTGTAAACCTAAGCTATAAATACTTACTGATATTAAATAAAAAAATAAAAAATAAATAAATAACGCGGACAATCCACACAACACTATCTTGCCCCAAACTAAGCAGAGCTTGTATTATGGGAACCAGATAGATGATACATTACTTAAATACTTTTTTTTATTTGTAAATACATACATAGAATACAATATAACAAATATATATATTATGAATATATTGTGAAGGAAAAATAAACAACTTGTTACTTTTACTTTACTTTCTTTAAAAAACCTGATGCAAAGTTTTGGAACCAGTGACGAACAATTTAAAATCACCATAAGTGTAGACTTCTTTAAATTGTATATGCTAAACGTGTATGTTTACATTTAATCCACTAGCGTAAGTAATTCCAGTGTGCAAGCATATACAAGGGAGCGCCCGAGGCGGTTCTACCTAATTTGTATTGATTAAAAATATTCAGCATAGTTCCGTCCAGGAATGCCCCGTTCATGCAGATTATTGGCTGCGGCCTTCCTAAGGAAATACTCCACTTGCTGTGTATTTTTTGAGATTGTGATATAGAAATATTTGATGCTGCTTCCCGTGGGTATATAAAAAGTGTATTAGAAAGTTTTTTTAAATCAAAATGCTGAGAATTTATGAAGAAGACTTTCGGTGAAGACTCCCAATCTTCAAGATGAAAATAGTAAGTTACAGAAATAACATCACCGAACAATATTTGTTTGTTTACCATCAATATGAATATGTATGGCATTAAGGTTAGCTATGAATAAGGCTCGATACATTTTTACGAGTGCCCGCGAGGTAAACACACAGTTTTGTTGTCCCCTCCGATTATTATTTATGTAACGACTGTTGTTCTCTTGGACAGGGACTACAGAAGACATGGAAATGACACTGCGATGATAGGTTGAAAATACACGATTTATTCACTAAAAGTGTATTTTATGCTGCAATAAGACACAATTAAGTTCCAATAATGTTCGTTTTGATAGCTAAGCAGATCTATCAGTTATTGTAAAAAACTAAACTTATAAATCCGATGTCAATAAAATAGATCCGTCAATAAAATTAAAACCACACCGATCACTTATTAGGTGAAAAACGAGGCATGCATATAGTAGGTAAAAAAAAGTGAGCGTTGGAATTAAAAATACTAGAGCCTAATTCTCGGGCCGACCGAGATTTTCAATGTCCTTTAAATACACATTGGCATTGCACAACCCCGCACTTTTTCTACCTTTTCCGTATATCGTAGCTGTCGAGACTTCTACGATGAGGTCGTCGATGAATTACATAAGGAAATCATCCATTCTCTCTTCGAAAAGAAGCAATATAATAATTATAAGTTTAAAAAACTTGAGAAACCGACTTCATTGTCAAACGGCTAAACCGATTTTAATCAAATTTGTTTGGGACAATCTGGACGTAAGAATAACCAAATAAAAAAATAATTTTCTAAATCGGTTCATAAATGACGGAGGCATGCAGTTACAAACATTAAAAAAATTATTTAAAAAAAATGGCATCACCGATTTTAATAAAATTAAAATGGGACCAATCTGGAAGTAGTACCTTTCAGATAAAAAAATAATTTTTCAAATTGGCTCATAAATGACGAAGTTATGCGGTAACAAACATTAAAAAAAAACATAAAAAAAAAAAAAAAAAAAACATACAACCGAATTGAGAACCTCCTCCTTTTTGATTGGAAGTCGGTTAAAAATAAAATTGCAAAATGATCTTGGTCGGCCCGAGAATTAGGCTCCTGAGCGCTCACTTCTTTCAAAAAATAATGTCGTATCTAGTAAAAATCATCTAATTCATTGTGCAGGTGAACTCACCACTTATGCTAAGAGCCTCACAATACATTGTATGGCTGTTGTTTTGCTACAACTAAAGCCAGCTTCCGCGGATAAGTGAAAACTGCCGCCACTTGCGAACTTTTGTTTTTAGCTCTTCTTACTTCTTGAACTTGGCCACTGATTGTGTAAAGGGTGAACACACGAAACGATTTTTATTTTCTATTTCTATGTCATTATGTTCCTGGCTTGATACAGAGGTACTGAGTTTCTAGACGTGATTATTCTACTGGCCTCTCAGCTCAGATGGTAGTGGCTCTGCCTTCTGCGCATCTTCGGGGGTGAGTTCAATCCTCACAGAGAACAAATATTTGTGTGGTGAACGCAGATGTTTGTTCTTTGCCTGGGAATTATATTGTATTCTAATTATGTATTTATACAAAAATATTTAAGTATGATATCAGCTATCTGGTTCCCAGAGTACAAGGTTGGCTTAATTTGGGGCAGATAGTGTCAGGTGGATTGTCTACAATATTTATTAATATTTTATTTATGTTATTTTAAGGACAAAATAAAATATATTTTTTTCTTACTTGATTTATTATCATGTAGGTTTTGGTCTGTTGATTAATCACCCATCTTTCTCTCTCATCAAGGGTATTACAGCAGTGAGCATTAAAATCTATTAGAATATTCTGTTTCTCGTGCGAGTGAAACTAGGGAGCGTCACGATTAATAGCAGTGTCCTAGGAGTAAGCACCCATGTCTAAGTGTTTGCTCGGCGTGTGGTCACCCCACGCACGTGGACTGACCACCTCGTACTGCTGTACCTATATTTTGCAGCTGATTTGGTACAGCAGAGTTAATTGTTTCTTTATTTGCCTTTTTCTGATTGAAGATAAAAACTAACAACTTTATCAGATTCTAAATAGTTGATAGGTACTTAATGATCACTCAATAGTTGACGTCTTTTGCTGTTGTTTTGTTTTAGATTAAAACTGCAGAAATAAAATACAGAAATAAAATTTCTGTTGACACAGAATTGATGGTTTTTATTTTATTAATTGTCATTAACATCATTTTACAGATGCCAACATTGCTAGCTATCCTCCATTACCTGTAATCAGTAGGGTAAGGCAAGGGACAGTTAACAAAATTCCGGATTAATCTTAGGACGGATTTCGGACCAAGACAAATATGGCGGCCCTAAACTAAACGCTTGGAAATTATTGAATTAAAGAGAATGTGGATGAAGGTTTGTTTTACTGGCAATTATAATGATAAAGCTTTAGACGTCCACCTTAAAAATGGTGTCGTTCTTAAAATTACTTGAACAATCACAAAGATTGGATATGGTTGAAAAACTTTACAAAAAACCATTGAAAAATAACGAACCTCGAAAATGAATAAGATGTTAGCATTCATGACGTGCCACAAACCGACGGCACCAAAACAACGCGCCCGTTTTTAAACAAACATCAAGTCCAAGACGTCCATTTACATGTTGTAAATTTAATTAGGATTCCGTAGACCGCAGGGTCAAGACGGCAGATGGAGGCACAATGGAACCCTTGGAATAGTTTTACCTAATGTTAATTTAATCCAAGAAGGACAATCGGGGGAAAAGTTGTGACTTTGCGAGCTGGTTGTTGTTTGTTGGCGCAGGCTGAAGGGACGTGCTTCTGCGAATGGATGATGAGTTTGAAGGGCGGTTCGCTACTTTGTATTTGAACCTAAACTTACATTAGCTAGACTTTACTTATCTAGAATTTTTAAAACAGTTTGGTTATTTGTGTGAGTATTCACTTTATAGGCCTATGTCACGTCAAAATGGTATTTGGATTGACCTAGTTAAAGACGTTTCAAAGTATTTGAGAGGATGTCTCATAATTATGATTGGACACAACATTTATCATTTCAAGATGGCCAGTAAAGGAACTTTGTTCCCAACTATTTGGAAGTATTTTAAAACAGCGTAAGGTAAAGATTTATTGTTATTATTATTCTACTCTACTTAATTCTATTCTATTTTATTTCTACTATATTGCAACATTCTTACAGTGTTATTATGTATTGATTCAAAAACTAGTCCTAAGATCTGACAGTTAAATTTACATGC
This sequence comes from Thera britannica, assembly GCA_939531255.2. Lineage (NCBI taxonomy): Eukaryota > Metazoa > Arthropoda > Insecta > Lepidoptera > Geometridae > Thera > Thera britannica. The sequence goes on along the minus strand of OW618036.2, from coordinate 12,985,690 downwards.
ATAATAAGGCAATAAATAAATATACTAAATACTGAATTTGTATTCCCAGAAATTTGCGGAGTAGGCTATGTCCAGATGAGGCATTCTTCAGACTGATGATGGCATTTCCCAAATGAACTCCAAACTTCAAAGTCACAAAGTGTAAACAGGACTTGGCCACGTGTTAAGCTGCCGACTAGTGACGGCAGGCTGTATAATGAGGGCGAATATAATTCAACCCAAGTGACCGCTCTGACCTGGCGAGATTGGGCAGTCTTATCGCTTTGTGTAGTATTTGAGAAGGCGAAGGTTTAGTAGTAAACTTAACAACATCAATTAGTTCAGGTTCTTCTAAAATCTTCCACTAAAGTCAAAGATGTATTTATTCAGTATTATCACAGGGATCACTTTAAAACGTCTTAATCGTCATAGCTAGGAGAGTCTATGATTACTCCAATACTAAATACAAATCTATTCAATATTTTGATATCAATGACTATTTGAGTGTCAGGTGCTGGTGTGCATACGAACTCAATCTTCCACACAATCAGACTCCCCGCCACAAATATCAATTCCCCATAGAATCCCCATCATACACTTACCACCCCTAATTTACGACCTTCCAAAAATTTCATCAGAAAACGAGCAACCTTTTTAAACCTCTATAAAAATGGTACGAAACAAGCAATTTTAAAGGACACGACACACGAAATATGTTTATAAGGAGCAACGTGCTTTGATTTATAACCGTTCGTGGGTGTGAACACGGGATGAACTGAGCGCCGTTCAAGGCATACGCAGAAGCATGTATAGAAAACCAATTTACGAGTAGCTGTTTTGTTCATAGTATGTTGCAAGTCTGCGGGTTGTTGGATTTGTATTAGCATCGTACTAGTTGCTCATTTTCATAGTACAGCGTATCCTAGTAGAGTCTTTCACATCAGTCAGTCAGTCGCATGTTTCGATTTTCAGGTTCATAAACTTTCATAAAAACTGTAGCCTTCGCAACAATTACTACAAAAAAATAGTTTCACACATAATATAGTTTCATAACTTTATAACCCAGGAACGGCTGAACTGATTTGGCTGAAGTATCTGGGGAAGTAGCTTAGAATCAGGAGGCGGACACATGATTTATTTATTCCGAAAAAGTAACGGGAACGGGGCGAGCGAAGCAGTGAGCTGTCGCTAGTATTTCTAAAGCAAAAGACTTAAAAAATAATTGCCACTCATTATAATTTCCAAACTGACCGATTATCAAGCATCAACACATATTTGAAGAAAACTGTGTACTACCGGTGTTACCCGCTATCGTTAATGACTTGGCCTGCTGTCAGAATGTTTTGAGGCACAAAACCGCTTAATTTATCCCCGAGCCGGCTTCAAACTCATTAGAAAGAACTCGCGGGTCACACGCAATCCACTTTGTCTCCTCAAATCCCAGTTTACACCTCTCACTGCTACTTTTGCATGCTAAATGAGTTTTTTCAGATACTGAAGCTGAAACATGCAATTTTACGTCATTGTTTGTTTGTTTGACGAGTTTTCCACTAAAGACGCAATAAAGACGCAAATTTCAGTGTTTCACTGTAGTTTCAGACGTGCACTGAATATGCCAATATTGAGTATAAGCATTCAATGTACCTACTAAATATAGATACAAATAAATAGATGGAAAGTAGTCAAGGTTATCTAGGTATTGTCAATTATGTCCGTTTCTGAAATAATGACACAAATCAAAAAGGTAAGTGTCTAGATCAAAATGTTTTGAACACTCGATTTTTTTCATGGTGATAAAACCAACTTTTAAACTTTCGTATTTCAAGAAAATTGATTCATTTAGATTCATATAAATCAGTGTCATCAAGGTTGCATTACCGCCATCACCGGTGTTCGCGGCTCATTAGGGATGAAATGCCCCCCGTACTAAAATAGACATTATGTAGAGTGGCACACTTACCGCCGTGACTGGAGGAAAAGTTACGTTTGCCGCAGGGCCGCAGGGCTGCGGGGCGCTTTCTACTCGTCATGACACTTGTCATAACGAACTAATGAGCTGAAAGCTTTTTAGTGCGCCCCAATGAAACTTATAAAAAGAAGAGAGATAAGTTTTTTTCTTAGGTAGATTACTCACTTGGAGAAAGAAGAGTTAATTTCTTGACAGTGTTGCAGTTATGCTATCCTGTCATATGATCATTGAAATCTTTATTATAAAATCTTTAATACATATTTATATTTTTTCCATCACATTGGGCTTGTTCAGCATATCTATAAAAACTAGGAATTTTTATTTTTAATCATGAACTCTGAAATTAAAAGGCCCAGGTCTATTTCCATGCAAATAGGCAGTTTAGAGCCGTTTAATATTTCCAAAACAATTTGGGCCCATTTGAAGAAGGCATTATTTTTTTATTGCCGGCAACCCTAACGGCTGAAGGTAGCACGTAAGACGTCACTTGCCGTGCGAATTAACGTAAATAATATCGTCATTCCGCCGCCCGCCCTGCGTCTCCCTGCGTCACTCTGCCCTACACTTAGCGGGTAAAAATTGTGCATAATGTGCTGTGGATTACAAAACGTGCCATTTTTCAATCTTTAATTTGAATCTTGAAAGCTAGGAACGAGGTGAACGAATGATTGTGTTGCACTGACTGGGTTAACAGCATATGTTGGTTCAGGCTTAGACTACACTAAATGTCATGATATGACTAGAATAAATATTACTTTTAACTTTTATTTCACTATTGGAATAAATTATACTTACCAATAACATCAACTAATAATAACTCCCAATCTAACCACTTAGGAAAATATTTATGGTAAAATTTAAGACTATAGTTTATATCTATTAAAAATATTCACCTCGCTAAATAAATTCGGTCAGTTTTATTGTCAGCAAAAAAACAGTTCTTTATTACACAGATAGTAGAGATCCGAGAAAGCGTGAACATTTGTTGGCTGTGAGCGCGCACCGAATATTAGCATGACAATCGTCTGCGCGTATTTTCTTTTTAATGTTTTAATTTAGGCAACAAATAACGTTTAATAGTGGTGTAAGATTTGCATACTAGTGAAATAAAAATCGTAGTCAATAATATTGGTGTATAGATACGAAACTGCAGATAGAACAACCGAGGATATGATAAAAAATCAAGCAGTAAAACAATTGAAAACGTTCTAATAATTTGTAAATCCACGAAGCAGATGAAAGAGCAATAGTAGGACCCCAAGTTATATCAACCTTGTATTTCTTGTCATCTAGGATTATGACATGCGACTCCTTCGGGTGGTGTTTTTTCTCTTTTATGTAAATAAGAGTTTCCTATCCATACACTCGTTATATTATTCGATGTTTAGTGGACTTGGCTTGCAGTGAGTTTCTTCATAAAAATACGATGAAAAAATATATCGCTCTAGGGTCCTTAATGGTTGCGGTGTTACTTAGCCACCTTTTGTACGTAATCGTTGAGTGGGACTTTATGGAAATCGAAAAAGTTGGGATATTAGGGTTGAGGTTCAGTCGTTTGGCTTTTTATGTGAGTAATGATTTCGCTTTTATTTAAATTTGGATGATAAATTATTGAGAGGAATAGGGCGGTTTAAAAGTAATTGATACTTAATTTGCTAATTATTTTAAACAAAAGGTTATTAAGCTTGTGTTTTAGTTCTATTTATAAATAATAGTAGTTAAATACTACTATTTATTTTTAATAGCTTATAAATGGTGAGGAAGAATATGTTGGAAAATCCCACACGTGGCCTTATCAGCTCCGCACGTATAGGTAGGCATTATTTTATGGCCTTCCTACGCTCCTACGCATTGACGAAAAGATACGAAGTTATTCATTAGTGCTCACGAATGAACCAGTGTGATTATTAACGTCGGTATTCCCGTTGTTTTTATACCAAGCTATTTCCATACCTCAAAGTCAGGATAAGCAGAGCATAAGCAGGATTTGAAGTAAAGTTTCTAAGTCTTATGTTCACCAACGCTTTAAACAGCCGTTCAAAGTTAAATATCATATTTAAATCTACGTTTTGGGTTTTCACAGATAACAAAAATAAATATCGTAGCAAATGGAAGTTCTTAGTTCCTGCCTACATCTATGGAAATAAGGCATGATTCAGTATGTATTGTTTTTTTTATACAACTAACTGATTGGAACAAGCATATGGCCCACCTGATGTTAGGTGGTAACCATCGCCTATAACAACGCATTGCCTACGAGGTATGTGTTATAAAACTGAATAATAGTCATAAAAGTCGTCATTCGTATAAACTAATAACAATCTTAATCACTGAACTAGGAGTTATCTAAACCGTTATTCCGGTAAAGATTGTATTGGTGGACGTGGCCCAAGAAAAATACGGCGAGGTGCGTTCTCGCCATAAATATCAGTTTAGAGTCCGCGGCTTAGGCCCACTTCAGACGGCGCGGTATGACCCGCATCGCAAATGATACATTTACAAGTTGGGAGCACTTGCGAGATTTATCGCACGGATTTGCACCTTGCGCTATCCGCAGTCATTACTGAACTTTAAATAGGATTTTTGTGAAGTTTTGGTTTTTATTTTTTATCCATAATGATGGTAAAACACCCTCGCGTGCTGATCTGTGAGGTAGTAGTTGATGGCAATTATTCTGTGGGGGTGGAAATTCCTTTATGCGTTTATCTGTTCGTAATAGTATATTTCATTACAAGTGCGGAAAAGCTGTCATTGCAAAGAGTTCCGACAAATGTCTACCCGAGCCGAAGGCGAGGGTTGACAGTCAGAACAAGTTGCAATGACGGTTCCTCCACACGTGAACTGAACGACTATTTTTAATACAGTTGCGAAAAAATGAAGCAATTTAATAAAAAACCATTTGCTTTTTTCTCTTCTCTCCACGCAATAAGTTCGTCGTATGTATGCATGTAGCGACTTTTTGACTTTTCCGGTAAAATGTTCTCCGAAGCATTTTGTGCAATTATACTGAGTTCCGGTGGTGTTAATTCAAAAAAACTAGGGTCGTAGTTTTTTTTTTTTTCTTTTCGCTCCTTTCGAAGCAGGCTAGTACCAAGACCATACCGCCTAGTCTTACGTTTTGTTTTTTCCCTGGAGTGGGTTTTTTTTAAATTTACGTCTTCGTAATTTTTCTATAGGTGAAAGTTATATCACTAACCAACCAACCGCAACCAACCGTAGAATATAAGCAGAGATTTTTTTTTCTTCACCCATTCTGGAAGGCAAAGGGAACTATACCCATACAGCCAAGTCTTCAGTAGATTTTTTTTATTGATATGAATTGAAAACGAAATTTAATGAGATGAAATGAAATGAAACCTAACATAATTCATTCAATCAAATCATTAAATCTGTTAATGAAACAAATTAGTAGCTTCTTTTTAGAAATAATACGTATTTGCATGAATCATAAAAACTTCGATGAATTTTATTAGTAAAAACTTCATGGTTGGTTTTTCTTTTTAGACGTTATTTTGACAGTTGGGAAAGAAAAAGCACTAGTGCGGGAAAGGTAAAAAAAAAGCACGCGTGTGTAATAGCCCACATCCCGAACGCTATACGTCCCTGCAATACGCCCTTTTTGAGCAACTGTATTAAAAATTATTTTATTTATTTTTATTTATTAAAAAGTTAACGCCTTATGAAATATTATGGCCTCATTTCTATATCGCAGTGCATATTATGCTAAAGTTTTGCTCCCATTTCACACAAACTCAAACATAAATAAACGGAACTAAACTGCAGTTTCTGTATTCATAAGAAGCACTCCAGTCTATAATAAACAAAACCGTAAACAATGCAACACAAACAACCCTTTGAGAGCAGGTGGACGCAGCGGGCGGAACCGGCTGTTTACGCGCGTTTACTGCCGCTGCAGGATAAACACGACGCACCTTGTAGGTGCTGCCGACGAGGACGCTATTACCTCGAAGGAAAACAAGAACTCTAATTTCAGACAAAAAAACGTAGGAGATCCGGTAGGTATTGCTCAAAACATTATGTTCCACCACCAGGTTAAAAGCACAGAGAAACCAAAAAATCAAGCTTGCATTTTAAATAATTCATCACATCCAAATACCTATGGTATAGTACGCTATGAGAAACCACGAAAAATATTTAAAAAAATAAGGTGAATGTAGGTGGTGCTAGTTACAAGCGAATCTGGAAGAGTAGAAACTGACGGCTTAGTTCCCATATCAGCAGCAGGCACATGAAGGATGTCCAAATCACAAACGTAGGGCGCCCATCCACCCGATGGACCGACGACATTGTTAAGATGTATAGAGAAAGTCTTTGTTCAGCAGTGACTACTTTATGCTAATAATTCATAATGAAGCACGTGATTATTAGTGCTTATTATCATTTCAATGACAAAATAACTATGATTTTTCTAACATCATAACCTAAAAAACTTTACTTATTTAAGATAAAAAACGCTCACGCCAAAACTCACCAAATGTAACTTTTCCACAAGTTTTTTTACCAAATGTTTACATCGACCTTTCGCCATACACCTTCACTTGACATTGTTTATTTGTCCGCTAACCCCGCGACGGCCGAGTAAGACCGTGTAGCCGGTAAACGTGGAGAGGGTAAACATGTGCCATATGCTGGCTAAAATGCCTCATTTTTAACCGACTTCCAACCAAAAAGGAGGAGGTTCTCAATTCGGTTGTATTTTTTTTTGTATGTTTCTTACCGCAAACTTCGTCATTTATGAGCCGATTTGAAAAATTATTTTTTTATCTGAAAGGTACTGCTCCAGATTGGTCCCATTTTTTTTTAATTAAAATCGGTGTTGCCATTTTTTTTTAAATAATTTTTTGAATGTTTGTAACTGCATGCCTCCGTCGTCATCATTTATGAACCGATTTAGAAAATTATTTTTTTATTTGGAAGTTTATTCTTACGTCCAGATTGTTCCAACCAAATTTCATTAAAATCGGTTTAGCCGTTTGGCAGTGAAGTCGATTTCTCTAGTTTTTTAAACCTATACTTAATCTAAAAAGTGTTTATTTTGATAGAATTCTGACCTTGAATAGGAACTATCGTAGAAAGGCAGTCAGCTTAAAACTTAAAAGTATGGGGAATATACCTATGGAAGCTATGAGAGGCACCTGACCTGGATGAACGGAGACCTGGATGAGATTAGCACAAGACCGTCAACAGCGGCACATACGGAGAGAGGTCTAGACCCAGCAGTGGGTGAAGTCAGGCTGTAGATGATGATGATGATGCCGCACTCACTGCTATAGACGCACGTCTCAGGCACGGTAGTCATCCCCGTAGAATTCTAAATATTTTTATCTCGTTTTGTAGAATCTCGCTCGGCTCTTAAATTGAGATCTTTTTATAAAACTTTTCCGAAATAAATAAAAAATCTTGGCTTTTGTTTCAACTCACGTGGAAGTAGCTTTTCCATGAAAAATACTTTTTATTTAAAACAATAGCTCCCGTCTCGGACTTGCAAACTTGGTAACGATACAAAGAAAACGTCTCCATTGCGAGCAAGTGAAGCTCAAACGTCTACGTCTCAAACCTTCAGTTGTTCTCAAACTCTGAAATACATTATTCATGGTACGGACAAAAGGTAACGCTGACAAAGTGAAATGACCCTCAGGTTAATAGAAATGTGGTAATGGTGTTTATGTTTCTGCTCGGTCGGCTGTTGGGATATTTTTATGGCAGGGATTTTATTTTTGGAAGTGTTTTCATTGTTTTATGCGTAGGAATTCGCTAAAAGGGTTCTGACCGGAAGCGACCGAGTGAACTGAATGGGTTTGACTTTTCGGTTTTTCAAAATGTGTTACACCTTTAAATTCAAATCTGCTATTTAAAGAATTCAAAAACACGGTCATTCAGTGCTAATAAATAAAAACTTTATTGCTAACAACTTAGAGTAACTTAAAAACTATTAGTACATTAAAGAAAATGAATAGATTGTCCTGTAATGGGTGGTCTTATCGCTCGGGGCGATTTCTTCCAGACAGAATATATTTTTTAGTGAATGTATTATTAGAAACGGAACGACTAATAATAAAATAATTTATTTATTATTTGTAAGCCAACACCGCTCTAACATCATCAAAACAACAACAACAATAGCTCGTCAGATTCTTGATCGATGTTTCGAGGAACAGGCATGCATCAATTGTCCAATCAAACTTCCTTATTGGCTACAACAACCAGCCAACTAACAAGCCAACAGGCAAGGTGAACTTGTGTGCTTAGTTGAATGTGTTATCAACACCCATTTATCACATAAACTTCTGTATCTAACAGGTACTAATCAAACGTTGTTGCAAAAGTAGAGGGAATGGGGTTCGACTGCGTTAAATATATTAAGTAGGAACTTGTAATACAGAATATATAAAATAGCATATTTTCCATGATTTAAGGCAGAACATGGCTGAACTTACTTAATTTGTACCATCCTGTAATTATAACCTGTGTTTCGTAAATAAATGATTGTATTGCATTGTATAGCACAACCAATTTCCACGTAATAGTTTTGCATACACGCCAGAATCATTTTGATAGCCTTAAAATAAAATAAAAAAAAGCCTATTTATTCCAATTTTACAATCTTTTAGTCTTTGTACCTACTTATCGAGTGCACGAAAAGAGTATCTTTGAGGCCCACTTAACAACCTTTCACCACAATGGTTCTATAGAACTAGTGGCACGACACGAATAAATATTTATTATTATTTTTGTAAGTTAATAATAATTTATTTTCCTCAAATTCCCACTGAAAGGGGAGTGAGTCTGAGTCACTGAGTCTGAGAAGAGACTCAAAAAGCTGCCTTCACTAAGCCAATTTGCACTATAACCTTGTAATTATTTAAAATCAGCAACTCCGAGTTGCATGACAGGCGCAGTCGCGGTCGCGTCGCTGCCGCACGGGTGACTCTCAATTAAAATTATACCGTGCTGTCTGCGGGCGAAGCCAGCCCCTGTAGACACACGACCCTGCAAGCATGAGCGTGGTATGAAAACGCTTAAAAATAAACGAGCAACATAAATTAACCAACCATCAATGTATTCAGCGTACGGTGCGCAAGCAGCGTATGACAACTGGCTAACGAAAATAAATGTATCAATCCATTCTTGAAGACCAAACCTTTTCCGATGATATCCGAAAGATAATTAATACCAGTAGAGCATCGACAAAGATTTTAAGGCGCATTGAACTGATAGCATATTTGTGTAAAAAAGAGACATTCTAAGATTTGGCGTGCATAAGGTAAGGCCTCCAAGGTCTTGTTACAGTCAAGACTGCTAGAGTCAAGGTAAAAAAAATTTTTTTTCTGTCATTTCCAAACAAAGTTTTCGGTCAGTAAACGTTATCGTAACGCGCTAAATTTGGCTTACACTGTCTACGGGTACATTGCGAGACTTTACTAGGATGTCTGTAAGTACATTTTTAAAGTAATTATATTTTATGCAATTGAAAATACCTAGCGATAAAATGGCGCTTTTACCTGAATTATTGATAAACTTTCGATGGGCATCAAAAGTTACTAACAGCGAATGCGGTTATACTTAGTATTTCTAGATTGTCATGGTTTGGAAGGTCATGGACATCTTAGGAACCTAGATCACTTGGAACCTTCTCGCAGATACAAAAAGGTTTTTTCAAATTAGCTCATAAATGACAAAGTTATGCGATAACAAACATTAAAAAATACAACCGAATTGAGAACCTCCTCCTTTTTTATTTGAAGTCGGTTAACAATTTGAACCCACTCAAAGAATGCGTATAAAAATGCTCCTTTCCCGACCACGATTTGACATCATCAGTAGTTAGCGTCATCTTACCGCCAGAGGGCCAGAGGGCGGTCAAGCCAATTAGCGGCTTGTTGTCCAAGTGGGTGCTTTGATCTCAGCCGACGCACCACTCACCACCTGAGGACCTGCTTATGTGCAGAAGACTGCACTCATTTCATTAAATTTAAAGAGGGCTGAATTTTAGCTTGACAATCTTCACTTGTTAGTAATTATGCATTCTGCGCTGTCAGTTAAGGCTCGTTTTTTTTTTATGCCATAGCTGGCAGACGAGCAGACGGGCCACCTGATGGAAAGTAGTTACCGTCGCCCATAGACACCTGCAACACCAGAGGTGGTGCTGATGCGCTGCCGGCCTATAAGGAACTGAAAGACCCGCCTTTTGAAGGACCCCATGTCGAAGCTCCGAGGGAAAACTGCAGAAGGCAGTTCATTCCACAACTTAATCGATTCTCATTTTTCTTCTTTTTATCGTGTCACTGGTTCATCTAAGTGTCGATTCTCATTGATGACGAGTGATTTCAGTTTTTGCATGGATTTTTTAATGAAAATATTTTAATATACAATAGGGATTATTTTGTTTCACTATTTACAATACTATTTTTTTACTAGCTTTCGTCCGCTATCGTAAAATATATACCTCATTGCTATTCATGGTACTTTTAGTTTCACCAGGAGTCAGTAGATGGAGAACTTCTAAATTGTTCTTTCAGGAAATAGGTACCTACCTATGGGGAGGCCTACGTCCGAAAGTGAACTGCACAAAGTCAAAGTTAAAAATCGTGTGTTCAGTTGTATCACAAGGATCACTTTGCAACGTCTTAAAACTGCTATTGCTGATGATATTCAAAATACTACAATAAACGAAGCCAGGCCAACTGCCACACACAGTGCAGAGTGTTCAAAGAGTGACGTCACGTAAAGACGTCCCCGCCCGGATGCGAACCGGACCGCTTCCGTCCCTTTGACCTGTTCTTTGTGACCACGCATCAACTGCCCGCCCTTATCTCCACGCATTAAGGCCTGTTATCGCTTGTTTCAGTATCGCCAGAGGCATGCAGGAAACCTAAGACAGTTGGCGGAGTGTTTATGTTTTAGTAAGGACCCTGAAGGAGGGTCCAAACATACGAGTCATTATTTTTGGGGCTATATATGGATCGAAATAACTTTTTTTTTTATTTTATAAATATCTCATTTTTCTTTTCTTACAGGTTCTAATAATAATAAGGCAAATTGCACAATATAAAGCCGTTAGATAAAATTATTTCTATTATTGTTTTTGCCAAGTTTAAAAATTCTAAAATATAAGTTTTTTCAACTAATCAATATTTTTGAAAAAGAGGATCCGGAAAAGAACAATACGCATGGCAAGTCTCCGGGCAGTGGGCGACCGGAAGTGACGTGCGCAGGTCCCGGAGACCACTTCCGGGGCTTGACAAACAGCCTGTAGACCTAACGGAGGGTCCCGACTCCCGACCCTCACAATAAGGATTTGAAGGAATGCGCTTCGTTTCTTTTATAAATTAATTCAAAGAAATGTAAAAGCTTGTGTCTTTTTTGACCTTATTCGATTTACTTTCATAGCGGCAACAGTCGTGTAACATTAACAAAATGCAGGTAGTTAATGTTATTGTTTCTCTTATATTTAAGAGTTCAGCTCTTGTCAGCGGCCTCCTTGACTTCCTTAGACGACATGACAGCGACCTTTTCTTCTATCTTTACATAATATTCTTTATGTTTATGTGGCGAGGGATGGTGGTGGGAATATGGTGGTATGGTGATGGTGTTTGTGGTATGGGAAGAAAAAGAAGTGTTGTGCTGACCCCACCTAGTAGGATAAAGGCAGGAAGAAGAAAGAGATAATGCTTTGGTGATGTTTGGCTCCTTTAAGTTGTGTACGAAAGAGCCTCTTACAGGCACACTCAAAGTCTTTCCACCAGACGCCAGTTTCCAAAGAAAACAACGACAAGAGAGCATGGTAGATAATCTAGTCAATATAATGCCTAATTAAAGTAATCTTCGTGATTTAATTAGATCAAAAACCCAAGCCAACAAAGTATTAACGCAGTTCATTCACCGGTATTCAAAAGTCAGGTAGAGTGGATGAGTATAAACCGTTTGTCCAAAGATTACACCCCTGCCTACCCCCTCGGGCGCCATCTGCGGACTGTCCACCCGGCTACCTAAGACTTCGGGCTCTAAACACCTCGTACGAACACACCCTTGGCGTCGCAGATTATAGTTATACAGGGAGTTGTTTTTTACAGATAAAATAAAGAAACATGATTTCCATGGTTGCTTAGATTTATTGTTTTTCGTAACCATAATGTTAAAGTCCAATTCGTACTCATAGTTTATTTATATGTATAATTTATAACTTGTAGCTTTGTGTACTTATGTAGTACCTACCTATCTAGTAGAGTTCTTTGTGAACGAGATCGTCCGGGGAATAACTGCCAACATACCTATTTTTGACACCAACCATTTCTCACATTGCTGTGCCCATAATAGGCAGTGCTTATTCAATATAAACAACATTTTGAATCAATATCAGCCTTCAGACTTTGTTTTGATTATGTGGGTTTTAAAAATATTTTTTTGGCGTAATTTTAATAGTTTTAATATGATTGTATTGTACATAATTTGTCTTTAAGATGTTGGTTAAACCTTATTAAACATCATCCTGTACAGCGCAGTCCGAAACCCTCAAGGGTGTGCGCTAACTTTACGCAAATAACCACCCCCGCCCCGCGCCGCCCCGTGAAGGTCCGAGAACAATTTCTTAATAGGCCATAACTCGGAGTTAGCCGCTTACGCGAAATTAACGTGAGTTTATAACGCGAGCTCTCACGGCTTAGTGGTAGCATGCCTTCAGACGCGAGTTTGAAATACATTTGTGTACGCCATTTTATTTTGTTGCACCTACCAGCAGAAGGCACGTGCACTGAGCTAGTGCTTTAAACGGTAAATGAAATCATTACAACAAGCGTGCACAATGCACATATTTTGTTCAGAACCCGAAGTCGGAGTTTTGCTACCACATTTCGTTACCAAATGTTGTTTTCGTTTCGCCTTTTTGTCTCTCTCTATTGCATGGAGAAAATATGAGACGGCAAAAATACGTTACGTAGTTAGAGTTGTTGTCTCATCTTTTCTCCATACAATAGACAGAGACAAATAGGCGAAACGAAAACAAAATTTGGTAACGAAATGTTGTAAATGCACTGGGACTTTGGGTACAGATAGCCCAACTATTGCGCTTGGTGAATTGAAAACCGCGACAGAAAAATAACCAATCAGAAGTTACAACTATACTGACTTGACTTGTTAAACGAACTTAGTACACTTGAACTAAGCCCTCTTATTCGGTACAAAGCAATGGTCTAATAGATCTTTTAAAGTTCAGTAAAGTTAGTCCAAGTTGTCGTTTCAAGTTGAAGTGTTGAACGTCGTGTATCTAGTTTGGAGGACACGGACGGACGTGCACGAGCATTGGAAATAGAAGTGTTACTTAGCAACTTTGTTGAGCAACTTTACATGAACGCACTACGATGGAAGACGCAGCAATTTTTAGAAATTTAAGGGGTATTGATGCTTATGAAAATCAAAAAAATCAACTAAATTTTAGGAAAACATTTCATAGCATCTTCAACCCCAAACTAAGCAAAGTTTTTACTATGAAAACCCAGTACTCTGGCTCTGGTTTTGAGTCTGTGTGGGTGCTCACCAGTGTATTATACTGTGTGTGTGATGTTTGGTCAATACTCACACAGACTGTAAACCACAGCCAGAGACAAAGCCAGCCAGAGCATGTAGTAGGCCTACCAGATCACTGTTATGACACTTGTTTTTCAGAAGGTATACATACATTTACTACAGAACAGCGTTATTTGGTAATATCCGCATCAATACACAATACGAGTGCAACACAATCATGGTAAAACGTCAGATACCTATTGTAAGCGTTTAGGAAGGCATCAATAGTGAAACGTCGCGGTTTCCATCCCAGTGCGTGCCGGTCAAAGGGCAAACACAGCGAGCAGTCCGCTCCAAACCACTTGTGAACTAAAACTTAGCTGAAACAACTTGGACCTATTTGCGTACCAGTAATCCCATCTTATAAATACTCGTACGAATAGTAGGCGAGTGTATTGATTTAGTTTCAGCTATTGTGGATGTTTGGAGAGGAGATGTTTGCGCTGGAGTTATGGTATACCTTTGAGATTAGCCGTGAAAGTGTTTATCCTCCAGAATATGCTATTTTAATCGAGGATTTGAAGTAGCTATTTTTGTCTGGCTAAGTCCGTGAAATTGTTATTGAAACTTAAAATACTTTGGACTTTGGTTAGGTGTGTCTTTTTTGATTAATATCTGAGTCATTATCTTCTTGCCCTTATCCCACACTAAGTGGAGTCGGTACAACAACTTTTGTTATTCCACTCACCTCTATCATTCGTAATCTCTGTGCTCAAATTTAAGCCAAACCCCCCTAAAACATGGTTTTATTACCATCTGAGTAACAACCTTACATCAAAATTATTGAACAATATTGGAATTAATATGATCTAAAAGCGATAACCTAAATATTTTTATAATAACACTCATATAACCCTAGATCACTAACCATTCGTAAAAATTACGACGTGTACCTTGCACATTTTGTGTTTTGGTAAGATCCCCACCCCCGTGACCCCGCCCGCTCTCAGTACCTTCCTAATTCGCTTCATTGGAGACCCGCACACACTCATTGCGGATGCACGTTACCTAGTTTCGGATATATCGCTTGATCGTCGTAAAAATTACGTAAGGTTAGTAAGCATGTTACTTTTTTCAAGGTTGTGCATTGATTTATTTATTAAAAATTTTCAATAATTACTATGGGAACGTATTATTTTTATGTTATAATAAGACGTAATAATTGCTGTAGATTATTATATCATTAATAGAATTCAATGTTTGTATTTAACTTTTGATGTTTTGTTGTTTTTTTAGATATAAAAGAATTTAACCATAGATAGCTGGTTTACTTCGGTTCCTCTGGCGGAAGAATTGTTAAAACCGCCATATAATCTCACTCTGGTAAGTACTTTACGAAGCAATAAGCGAGAAATCCCCAAAGAAATGGCGAATACTAGAACTAGACCTGTAGGTTCTTCGGTGTTCGGTTTCGACAAGGAATTTACGTTGGTGTCATATAAACCGAAGTCAAATAAGGCTGTTTACCTTTTTTCTACCACACATGGTCAACCTGTCATCAAAGAAACCAGAAATGATTGAATTTTAAAATTCTACTAAAGGTGTGGTTGATACTGTGGACCAGATGTGCTCGATTATGAGTACCAGCCGTAAGACCAATCGAAGGCCTCTATGCTTGTTTTACGACATCCTAAATCTGTCTTTAGTAAATGTATAAGTCATCTACGTCTCCAATGCGATCAGCAATGGAAAAAACCAATGAAAAGAAGGCTTTTTGCATTAGAAATGGCAGACGACATGATGAAGCCTTGGCTGGGAGAAAGATATCAAACTGTCACTTTGCCACGAAATTTGAAGCAAAGCATCGCAGAGATCTTGAAGATCAATGACCCTCCGGAAGGTTCTAGTCAAGATGTTCCCAGAACTCACAAAACTTGCAGCTACTACCCTGCAAAAAAACGTCGTATGACGACGACCTTTTGCAAGGGCTGCAAAAAAGCAATTTGCAGAGAGCATATTGTTGCTATGTGCAATCATTGTTCAATGTAGGTTTTTTCTAAAACATTTATTGATATCTTGATTTTAAGAAAACAAAGACGGCTAATTAAGGTCATTTAATGTCATAAATAAAGTTGATTATATTTATATTGAAGTTTTAATTCGTCGTAAAATCTACGAAGGGTTAGTGATAACGTTACTCGAAATTAAGGTTAGTGAGCTAGGGTTAAAGCAGACTTTCCTAATGTTTATCTAATTATAATTGATTATAAATTGAACGTAAATAAATACTTCCATCTCACCGAGCTATTCAAAACCCAAGAAGCTAAATCCAATTTCGTATTATTCCGAAAGCTAAATAATTCTAAAAAGCGTTTACCGCTGAATGACAATCGTATGCACGGGGCAAAAGCCATAGGTATTATATAGTACATTGTTACCCGAGTGTTGAAAGTCACGTTTTTTGAGTCCCGAGACGGGTTTGGCGCCAGAGCGTTAGCGAGGGCGCCAATGGAGCTTGAGGGACTTAAAAGACTTTCACCCGAGGTAAACACTGTGCTTTTCATTACGAATACAAGGAAAGTAAAAATAAAAACATGAATAAAAAATTTGTGAAAATGAAGATTGAATTGCCGCCTTCCCGGTTTTTTTTTTCTTTTTCTCTGGCGGGCCTTCGGCTACAGCTCGCCAGCATTATTCAGCCATTATTTTCATTTTCATAATTTAAAAAATGGTAAATTGTTTGCTCAAATCTATGTTATTTTAAATAAATAGTTGAAGTTATATATTAATCAAGTAATTTAGAAGATATATTATTTATTTAATACTATCTTTATGTTATTTAAATTTTACATTGCGCTCTAATTAGAGTTTTTAAACTTCTTACCGTTGTAATGGGTTTCCAACCTACTTGCTGAATAAAAAGTTGGAATTTGGTTCAACCTCCTTGCAGTTTAGAAAGTTGGAACATGGTTGAATAAAATAGAACTTGTTTTTTTTTATAATTTGACAGCTGTCAGTAGAAAGCGATTCTCCCTAGGGCTGAAAGTATTACTTTCAATTAGGCCCCTCAGGCAACTTCAGACCTACTTTCAGAGTATGAGCAATGAAAATATTATTTAATTCAAAATTATTATGATGACGAACAAAACAACCCGTGCGATACAACGGGTCCATACGTAACTTGTCGTCATACTTGCTTTTTTAAGTAAGGGCAATAGTTTTGCTTTATGGGTGCTTTTGATTCTATACAGCTCTAAATTTCTCTCATATATACATACACTAGTTGGTAACCGAGCTTCGCTCGGAATTTATTTCGTTAATTTGTATTTTTAAGAAATCATAAGAGTCATATTATTATCTTTACTGGTTTATTCTTACTGAACAACGCCATCTGCTGGACATGCTTGCAGTTAGTTGCTCACAATCGTCAATAGATGGCAGGAGCAGTCACATATTCAGTTTATGTTTTTAGTTTTTTTTAACGAACAGACTCGTTTTCTGAAAATGAATCCTAGCTTGATCGATTTATCGCCCCCGAAACCCTCTGTATACTTAATTTCATGAAAATCGTTGGCTCAGTTTCCGAGATCCTAAATATATATATATATATACAAGATTTTCTCGTTTAAAGGTGTAAGATAGTATAGCGGTCGACACTTTTCAGCAAATTGCTTAAGCCAAAGTCTCAGGTTAAGTTAGCTGAAAACTTGGGCGCTCGTGAGCTGAATTTAATTAATCCTAAATAGTTGGCTCGCTCGAGTGGGCACTACCTTGTGGCCGGCCGGCGAGAACTATTGCAAATATTTTAATAGTTATTCTATCCGAATAAACAGCTATTTAATTTAATTGGGCTTAGTTTTCTTCTATCACTGAAATATTGTCCAGATAAAACCGAATAATCAACAGTGCAAAATACTCAAACCCCAATAATATTCCTATACTTACGTACTCAAGTACGTTTATCAGTTCTTATTGTTAAAGTTGTAAAAGTTTTCAAAAAATGTTATACAACTAAAAACATTACCATTTAACACAGACATTTTTACACAAAACATTTTTAAAACACACAAGCGTTTCAATCGAAGACTGTGAACGATTTTCAAATATGAATAAGTGTTTAAATTAAAAACAACAACAAGTAATACCAATTTTCAGTCCATTGAAAACTACCCACCTCTCCAAATCAAAGTCTCAGAAGAGGCCGCGATTAGCTCATTGAAGCAAGCTAAGCTCCGTCTTAGAACTGTAATTGATTAGGAAACAACTCCAACTGCGATGGGTCGCATCCGTCCAACGGGACTCCTTTCAATGTGTAATTACGATACGAGCACAAAGCTTGAGGAGTGCTGCAACATTTTGAAGTTGGAACTTACCAAACCGTAAGTTTGGGCAAATTTTGCAAGGTGCCTTTGATAAACCAATAAGTGTGGTTCAAGATACGTACAGGTTTTTTTCTTCATTTCACAGAATACAGTGAGAGCGTTGGTGGCCGAATTATAAGGTCGTGGGTTCAAATCCAGTCGTGTACCAAAGAGTTTTCCTGCCCAAAAATGTATGTTCACTATGTCAGTGCTCTCAAACGGTGAAGGAAAACATCGTGAGGAAACCATAGAACCTAAAAAGTAATTTCGAACTTTCAAGTGCACGAAAGGAGCCTCTTTGAGGCTCACTTAAAATCATTTCACCACTCTTGGTTCGCAAGAATCAGTGACACGATAAGAAGAAAAACAGAATATAATTTATTAGAAAATGCCCTTTTAGGTCTTCATTTTCTAGATAGATTCTACCTCTTCTCATGAGAAGCCATACGTTGTAATAATTATTTTTCCCTCACTGGCAATCTGATTCACTGTAGGTACCGATACTGTGTTTATTCAATGAGCCTACTCGCTTGACCTGTCCATTTATATTAGTTTGGTGGAAGGAGAGCACCCACTCCACAGGCACGGTAGTTAAACCAGTAGGCGACGGATGCACGCTACCTCGTATTGGACGATTTATGGACCATATGTCATAATCAAGAGACAATCAACGCTTACGGCGGCAACTGTTTTAAATTGCTCCTTGTTTTCTAAATAACATTAATTTGCTCTTGTATTTTTAACGGTGGTCTAGTGAGATGACACCGTTAAAAATACAAGAGCGAATGAGGGCAGCATGACTCCTGATGCCTTCTGATATCAGGTCGTGGATTCAAATCTGGTTTTGCACTGATGGGATTTTCTGTACTCTCAAACAGTAGAGAAACCAAGTAGAGGCAAACGACTCGTCTATATTATCAATAGACATGGCAAAAGCAACGATAACCATGACGCACTACATTTCGGGGTCCTAAAACACTTTGTGGCCGCTTGAAGGTAATAAATAAATATTATAGACAATTCACACAACATTAATGTACGTGAACCACGGATACGCAATTAGTATTAGGTGCAATAAGTGCGTCGCACTGTGTTATGCTACGTACTTATGCAGCGCGACATTGCAACGTTGACGTCTGTTGCATTTTTCGATTTTGCATGATCGATTTCATTACGTAAGAGCAAGTACGTATCATTTTAACTTTAACCAGTATATCGTAAACAGTAGAAGCTGTGCACCTAATTTGTAAGGAAAATACGCGTCATATCATGACACCATGGCTGCCTTATAAGGTTTCGATGCCTGAAGTGCAAGGAAATGTGACGTCATTGTACGCACTGACGTACTGTTCCAAAGCAATACCAAACTTGAACTTTGACACAAAACGTAGAATGTGACTAGGAGAGTGATGAGTATGAATGTAGATGAATCCATATTCATCTAAATTCATACTAGTTACTCTCCTAGTACCCTATGGGTAGAGGTAGGCCAAAGAAAAGATAAAAATAATAATAATAATGCGGACAATCCACACAACACTATCTAGCCCCAAACTAAGCAGAGCTTGTACTATGGGAACCAGGTAACTGATATATAATACATGAATACTTTTTTTTGTAAATATGTACATACATAGAATCCAGTATAACACCCAGACAGAGAACAAACATCTGTGTTCACCACACAAATATTTGTTCTCGGTGGGGATCGAACCCACGGCCACGGCGCAGAAGGCAGAGCTACTACCAACTGAGCTGAGAGGCCAGTCAAAAAAGATGAATGAACAGTGTGAAAGATGTCATGGATAAGAGAAAAGTGAATACAGAGATGAAGAAGAGAATGGAAGAGGAAAACATGTTGTGCCGACACCGCTTATAGTGGAATAGCCGCAGGAAGAAGAAGAAATAAAACTGAATGAATGTATTATGAAACGAATTGGATTGTAGATTTCAAGCTTCCAAATCTGGCTTGCCTAGTATGTTATGTTACGAAGTCTCTCATGAGTTTAACTCACACAATAACATGGCGATTGCTACACTACACCACATCAATAATAAATTAATTTAGGAGATATGAATATTAAATATTATGTAATGTAAGTATGATATCATCGCTACTTACCTACAATACTCATAATTATTTGTATCCCTCTGTAGGTAACTGCACTGATTCACACAAGGAAAACTAAAAACGAACCCACTATCTATAACCTCGGGTCAAATCATCACTAAAACAATGAGGCGCCACTGACTAACACCAAACCTATTGTATAGGAAGTAATAAAATTATATTAAGAATTAGTTCGAGCCTTTTGTGGTACGTGAGGTGATGTCATACTGAAAATCTAAATAACCTTGTTTGTGACTACTTCAGTTACACATTACATCACCTTGATTTTTTGAGATGCGTGTTACTCAATACTCATCATGAGACCATCAATATTATCATCATTGGTAGTTAAAGATAATATCAACAGATGATCTAATGTAAGATTTCTTGGTATTCAAAGAATCTGAGTTCATAACTAAAATATTTATAAATAGTTTATTTTACTCTATAGCTACATTTTAAAACAGTCTATAGGTGTCAAATTAAAATGCATTTATTCAGTTGTAGGTGTCACAAATCACAAGGATCACTTTAAAACGTCAAGTTCTAGGTGTCAGATCGATTTCTAGAATTTGCATTCGGTTAGTTGCTCGCCTAAAATTTAGAGTTTATTTCTTTAGTGAGAGCAAAATTCAAACTAGCATTATACCCAGATGTTTAATATATTGAACGTGCCACATGCATTATCAGTTTATCCACCTAAGTGGCACATAGGTAATTAAAGAGTTGCGCTGGTATTCTAAGTTACCTATCTTGTTTCTCAACTCGAAGTGAGTGAGCTATGTTTTATTGTCATAAAAACAATACTATTAAAAGAAGGAAAATTTGTTTATTTTTTATTCTGCTCAATCCTTTACCATTATTTAATGAAGCGGATACTTATTGTGATAAAAAAAGGTCGTGCTTGAACAATAATGACCACAAAGGTTTCAAACACATTACTACTGAAGATGAGCACATTGCACCACTTTTAAATAAACCAAATCACATACTGACCGAATCGCTAAACAACATTGCAAAACGATAACGTCATCTAGATTGTAAGTTGAGGAAAAGATGAGTAGTTGCTTAAAATACCTGTGTCAGTGTACCGGCCATCAAAGTGTGGGCCCCACATATGCGCGCTGTTCTCACGGTGAGAACATATAACATACCTACGGAGTAATTAAATCGGAAAAGATATACAGTTATACTAATTAGTTAAGCTATATTTTCAATCAAAGATATTAGATAGACTGGTAGAAATCATACAGTACCGTTACTTCTAACTGCAGTACATTTAACGGGTGTATTGAGTTTTTGTGAATATACAAACCCATATTCGGAAATTAGGCTAGATTTTAAATCATAGACTGGTAGAAATCATACAATACTTGTTACTTCTAACTAAAGTACTCCTAACGGGCGTGTTGAGTTCTCATGACTATACAAAACCCATTAGGAAAACATACTCGCTTTACACCAAAAACTGTGACCAAAACTCAGACTTAGTGCTTCACACTTATGGTCACCCAAACGTTGTTTACATACATGCACTGCTAAACAGAAATCCAAGTTAGAGACATCTTTACTCGCTTTGCTCGCTCAACAAAGTACTTCACGCAATCGTCAATCTATGTCCATCGAGGTCGCATATGCGCCTGTGAATCTCATCGCACCGTGATCATTATAGCCGTGTGCCCGATGTGCCGTAGGTATAGCCACTACCGCCCGAACATCTGGCACGGTACACTTGGGTACTTATCAGTGTGGCAATACGGTATGTAGGTCGACTTTATGGCTGTGCTTTGAACGACTGTTTATAATCAAAGTCGGTGTACATTGCTACGGGCCTGTTGAAACTTTTCTAAGCCCTCTAACTCTCTATGGGTGTTATTAATAATCGCTACGAGTTAGCCAGGATTATTAATAACACCCTTATAGATTAAATTGCAAAGAATTTTGATCGCGTTATTATTAACTCAAATTGTGTTTTTGATTAAAAAAAGATTTGGCATTATCATTGAAGTATTTGATAAAGTAATCGCAATTGATTTCAAAAAAGATGTTAGGAGTCTTGGTATTTGTTTTTTTTTATAATAGGCTCACTAGTTATTATAAGCTATTGGTCTTCCAATTAATAAAAAAAATACGAATATTTACTTATTTTGTAACGACTTCAAAAATTCAGAAATGACTTGTTTTGCGCTAAAAGTAAGCTAGTTTTGATTTTATTTTATTATTATGAATAGCTAGTTTTATTTTATGATTTTAATAAATATTTGCTACATTTTTGTTCTACGTTGCTCTAACTTGTACTTTTTTCAGGTACAGTCCAATGTCCTCAACATTAGACCCAACAAGGTTTCATTCATAAACCATGAACAAGCAATAGAATAGCATTTCAATAAAGAAAACAAAAACAACGGTATCAGAGCTTCAGCCGTGAACAAATTGATGGCAATAAAACATGATGGATAGAGCAACACCCACTTGAGACGCACTCCAAGTAATTGAAGTGGCAACGACCGGCGCGGGCGCACCTTGCCACGACAACATGGCCGACACTTACCAATCTTGTATACGTTACGTGGGGCTATCTGCAGATATTCAAATAACCTGCAACAGATTACTTTAGACTTTAGAGAATTTAAAGTTGTTCATTGAGTTATTAGGTTCAGGATGCCAATCAAGAAATAATGAAAAAGGATAGCAAAAGAATTCAATTTCTATGAGATAAGAAAACGTGAAGAAATAGGGACTATGTTCTTTCAGTTGTTTACTTATTCAAGCTGATGATAATGATAAAAATAACTTTCCTAATTAAAGAGTAGTTAGCTACATTTAAATGAATCAAGTTCAATAGGCTGCCTACACGTGTCTTATCAAAAAGTGAGTAGTAACCAGGCTAAAGCTCGAGCAATGAGACATGATGCATACCGCGCCGAGCGACGCTGAGTCACGCACTCCTGTTGGATGGCTTGTACTCGCATGAGGCATTAGCGACATTACACACAATATCTGGCACGCCACGCTACTCGTTTAATTGAAATTATGAAACGCAGGAGCGATAAAACGCCGTGGAGACGATAACGTGGCTAAAACTTGTTTCTAGGCAAGCCTATTCCATCAAAAATTTTTTCCCAGGCATAAGGATAAGAAAGTTATTTAGTTTGTAAGTAAAACAATTAAAGAAGTGAGAGAACTTAGGTTATGTGTTTTAAGCAATCTCAAGGCGTTCATCATAATTGATTCCTTTCCATTTATTGTAATGAATCAATCCAGAAAGGGTTTTGCAAGACGGTTAGAGGACAGGGTTCTTGATGGAGAGCCTGTCTCAACTATAAATACTATCTAAATTATAGCCTAATAAGATGCAGAATATGTATGTTTCAGTGACGTCTCCACATCATGTGTTGTGCTAGGTGGTGCACAATTAACAGTTCGGCGAGGTCAAGAGGAGCGCGCGCCGGTCAATTCCAGCAATTGCCGACGTGGGAACCGACAACACTGACTCACCTCACATTCCCGATTAATCCTGATAGTGTGCGCTGGAGAGCATCTCATCTCGTGATCATCAGCCTTACAACTCATCTCAACCCAACTCAATAGAAATATAATGGTGACTTGATGACTTATCTGAAAAGAGGTAAAAATACTGTGAAAGAGGAATGCTGAGAGTTTCAATTCACTATAGGGACTGAATCTAAAAAAACTTCTATAATTGAAAGTTGAATATAAGAAAAACCTATTTTATTTTATTTGGAAAACAAACAGTACAATGTACCTATAATTATTAAAATTTTAAAAGACTAATCACCAATTTTAGATATCGTAGGTATTGGGTTCATTAAACTTTGCAAATTGAAATAAATTATTTAATACCAAGCTATTCTTGTTACAGGAAACTGTATCTAGGTGTATCCATTGTATTCCCCAGAGACAAATATCCTCAAATTCCCACCCCACAATTTTTCTTCCAAATGATATCTTTCAACAATCCCCAACAATTACTTTAAAAAATCAAGGCTCCCCTCCAATCTGCGAAAAAACGTCAAACAAATTGCCCCAGAGCCAATGGTACAGGTATTTGCAACAAATTGGCCTTAATAAAATACTCCTTCTAATTAACGAGCGACTTCCCGGCTGGGGGTAGTCAGATGGAAAATAAGAAAGCCGGCTTTTCTTCAAAAGCCGGATATCGTGTTGTTTTGAAATAAAGTCATTGAAAAAAATGACTGGTATCTTGCCATTATAATTTGCAGAAGTCGGTTTACTGACGATAGTTGAACGTGACAACGTCATACAGCTGTCCACGCGGACGCATCGCTCACTCAAGTAGGAGAGAGACAGATGTCGAACGCTGCCAAACGCGGAGGCCGTGCGTGCCTCCTTGTCGCTCGTTCCGCGCTCTCGTTTGCACTTCAAGCCTTCAAAGGAACGCCTCAGAGCAAGGTAACGCCACATGACGTCATGTTTTGTCGTGCGTGCAGCCAGCTCCATCGAATTATAAGACGTTGTCACGTCAAAAGCCGGATGTTATTCCATCTCTAGGTAATCGTTCCACTCGCGGAAGGAATTCTTTGAGAGCCGGAGAAAAATAACAAGAAGCACCTTCTAAGAAGAAACGATCTGCCTTAATTGTGCCGGTGTAATGCCGAGAGGAAATTGCTGTTTTAATTGGAAGCTTAGCTTCTTTGATTCCTTTAGTTTGAGTTTTCACGGGTCTCTTAAGTGGGCTGAGGTAACGAAAACATTTTAAAATTGAATTGAAATATGTAGTTTCCCGGCTATAATCCCCCAAGCACGGATAATATCCCCTGAAATATCATTGTTTTGAGAATGAAAATTCACCCACATCATGGGGGAAAAATATAAAATTGAGTAGAATTATGTAGAAAAGAGTAAAATCTAATTTATTTGACAATGGCCTATGTCAAACTAAATAACTTTTACGAAAAACTAACTAAATTAACTTTTACTTTTTTTAAATCCATCAGGACACAAATTAGGTTTCACAGATGTGTTACCTAATTTGTGGCCATAACAATGATGGTGGATTTTCATGTAAACATCCACCTGTATCACTTGAAGCTAATATAACTTTCAATCAGATGGGCTTCCCCTCAGATGCGTATCTGGTTACTATCACGCACTTACGCTTGATTTATGCGACGACTTAATCCAACTATTTACTAGTTTTACGAAGGTAAAGAGGACCTTTTTCGCCGGCCCTTGAGTTTGGACCAAGCTATAAGAATTTGGCTCATTATCTTGAATGTAATGTATATTTGTGTAGACTGTAAAAACTTATGTAGAATTGTGTGGCCAAGCAAATTCAAAATCAGATCTTAGTGACCCACAGTTTTGTCGCTTGTTTTGCTGTTGTTTTTTGCACTAGTTGTAGTGCAGCTTTCTCTAATCAACAGCAGAATACCTATTTCAAGTTTTTATTTTGAATCCTAGTTGTAGATCTATTATAAGCTCTGTCTGGCTCTGGTTTTGAGTCTGTGTGAGTGCTCACCAGTGTATTATACTGTGGTGTGACGTTTCGATGTAGGATTAATTAAGTCAACACTCACACAGACTCAAAACCAGAGTCAAAGACAGAGCCAGACAGAGCTTGTGGTAGGCCTACAGCTTGGATTCAAAATAAAAACTTGAAATAGGTATTCTGCTGTTGATTAGAGAAAGCTGCACTACTACTAGTGCAAAAAACAAAAGGTTGGCTTGAAAAAAGATGGGTCACAACTATATTTTTTTGTTTTCAGGGCACTGTTATCCTGTACTGAAGTCCAGCTCGCTGCCTCCTCCAAGTTGGATCTCCAATGAACTAAGAACAGTTATCAGTCAGCCGACGTGATGAATGCTGGAGGGACTCGCTTGATAATTACCAGTTTCACTTCAACAACTCACCGTATTAGCTGACTATACGAGTTGAGAGAACATTCTTGGCTTAGTGGTAGCATAGCCACCCTGTCTTGTTAAGTCCACTGACGCTTAGAACTGGCACCTAGACACCTAGCTTTAAGATGTTTTAAAATGTTGTGATATAAATGAATAAAATATTTTTGACTACGATTTTGTCTCGATGTAAGACTAGATTCTAAGCCCTGATCGTAGTTTTCAAGTCTATTTATTCATCATTTTCAGGTATTTTTTTCATTTAATTTGATAGTTTTGATAGTAAAAAATCTGTGGTTTTAATGGTCATTTTCCACATGTGCATTTCTCCAGCTTCCTCATATGGAAATTGCGAATTCTGAAAACACCAACATTTAAAGCATAATTGGAGCAATCATTGATTTGAAGGAAAATTTAGCAGCAAAAAAAACAACGACTCTATGAGACTTTATAGGTGTGTTAGCTGGAGAGCGGCTCCACAGCTTCCTCATTCAGTGTGGGCAAACGGCTAACGATAGAGCTATATAGTAAACGCCAAATTTTAGAGCATAATTAGAGCACCCGGCATAAAAAAAATCAAGTCTCTAGCTCGAAAACTCTTTGAGTTAGAAGACTATAACAACGTGTTTGCTGGGAAGCCATTTCTCCAGCTAACACATGTGGATCTCAGGAATGGCTATAGCTAGAAAGTTGCTTGATATCTCCAAATTTAGAGCAAAAAATATCATGGATGCTCCAAATATTTCAAGTGTCTAGGTTCAAAACTCACCGAGTTAGAAGCTTTGATGACTGTGTTAGCTGGAGACACGTTTGTCTGGCACGCACATGCTACATCTGAGGATCTACAATAGCTACAGATTCGGTTGACGTGTCCAAACCGAGCTATGAATTAGAGCACTCGGCTCCAAAATTTTGGACTCTCTAGGACAAGTAGTTTCCTAGTAATCAACAAAAGAACATTTTGCCGCCAGAATTTTCAAATATTATGTTCGCACCCGTAAAAATGCGGCGTTGCCGCTCTGAAAGTATGGTATCAGCGTAGGAATTTGAACGTTAGTCGGATGGAGTCGGTGTTGCCCGTGCCTGGTAAATAGTTACCCTAGGATTCATGTCTTAAACACTCATTACGTAGCTCAAGAAGCGGAATATAGGTTAAAATGAAACAAAAAAACACCAAAGAAAAGTTTTATAATGGTTAGTTTAAGTTTAAATATGTATTTATTAAGAAACCTGACTTCAGATTTTTTATTTTTAGTTTTAAATATCATGAAATTATATCTCTAAGTCTCTCAACTAACCAACAATGTTTTCAAATCATGAGTTACCTACTCTTGTCACACTAGGTGTAAATGGCATCGTGCGAAACTATCATTGTGTCTGTGAGTACGTACATAACTAGCGAGCTGCAGTAAATACTCACGGGAAAGCGAAAGGAAATATTATAAATATAATAATTATGAAGAAAAGTGGGGGGGCTCTATTCCGGAAAACGTTTTATTTTTTTTCTTCAAAAGTTGTTAACGTCGATACCTATT
Source organism: Thera britannica (assembly GCA_939531255.2). Lineage (NCBI taxonomy): Eukaryota > Metazoa > Arthropoda > Insecta > Lepidoptera > Geometridae > Thera > Thera britannica. The sequence goes on along the minus strand of OW618036.2, from coordinate 12,958,330 downwards.
GTTCTAAAGGTTTTTAGGGCTCTAATTGTGAATTTGACATTCATTTTTGAATTCAAGATGGTGGCTTCATTTTTTTTCTTAAATAATGGATATTTAGGTATCGTTTAATAGGTTTTTGGGGGCTCTGATTGTGAATTCAACATTAATTTTTGAATCCAAGATGGTGGCTTCATTTTTTTCTCAAAAAATGGATATGGGTATCGTTTAATAGGTTTTTATGGGGGCTCTGATTGTGAATTCAACATTAATTTTTGAATCCAAGATGGTGGCTTCATTTTTTTCTCAAAAAATGGATATGGGTATCGTTTAATAGGTTTTTGGGGGCTATGATTGTGAATTCAACATTAATTTTTGAATCCAAGATGGTGGCTTCATATTTTTCTCAAAAAATGGATATGGGTATCGTTTAATAGGTTTTTGGGGGCTCTGATTGTGAATTCAACATTATTTTTTTAATTCAAGATGGCAGCTTCATTTTTTTCCTTAAAAAATGGGTATGGGTATCGTTTAATAGGTTTTTGGGGGCTCTGATTGTGAATTCCACAATATTTTTTCAATCCAAGATGGTGGCTTAATTTTTTTTCACAATATATTGATATGGGTGTCGTTTAATAGGTTTTTGGGGGCTCGGATTATAAATTTGACATTGTTTTTTGAATCCAAGATGGCGGCTTCATTTTTTTCCTTAAAAAATGGGTATGGGTATCGTTTAATAGGTTTTGGGGGCTCTGATTGTGAATTTGACATTATTTTTTGAATCCAAAATGGCTGCTACATTTTTTTCCTTAAGAAATGGGTATGGGTATCGTTTAATAGGTTTTTGGGGGCTCTGATTGTGAATTCGACAATATTTTTTCAATCCAAGATGGCAGCTTAATTTTTTTCACAATATATTTGTAGAGGTACCGAGACCTATACATATGCCGAAGGGCACAGATGAACCTAGAGGTGGTGCGTGCGGTTGTAATGCAATTCAGCGGTCGCTATGGACTGCCCTACGCTGCCTACCTACTACTGATTCCTACCACTTTTCCTAGCTGAGGGTTCCTATTGGGATTCTAAGTAAAAGGCCAAGTTGCTAACTGAACATGATTTTATTTACAAAATGATCGTAATATTATCCACAATATTTGCATTAGAAATAACACTAATTCACGGAGCATGTGATTTAATTTGATCCAATAAGAATCCGGTTGGGACGTCTCACTCTAGTTAGAGCAGGACGGCGCAACTATAAATATTCCGCGGCGGGTGCCGCTCGTCAGTGGAGCTGCGCGCGCGCACGACGCAGACGTCGGCGGCGGCGCGTACTGTATGTTCCCACATATTGATATGGGTATCGTTTAATAGGTTTTTGGGGGCTCGGATTACAAATTCGACATTATTTTTTGAATCCAAGATGGCGGCTTCATTTTTTTCCTTAAAAATGGGTATGGGTATCGTTTAATAGGTTTTTGGGGGCTCTGATTGTGAATTTGACATTATTTTTTTAATCCAAAATGGCTGCTACATTTTTTTTCTCAAAAAATGGATATGAATATCGTTTAATAGGTTTTTGGGGGCTCTGATTGTGAATTCGACATTATTTTTTGAATCAAAGATGGCTGCTTCATTTTTTTTCTTAAAAAATGGATATGGGCATCGTTTTATAGGTTTTTGAGGGCTCTAATTGTGAATTCGACATTGTTTTTTGAATCAAAGATGGCAGCTTCATTTTTTTTCTAAAAAAATGGTTAAGGGTATCATTTAATAGGTTTTTGGGGGCTCGAATTATAAGTTCGACATTATTTTTTGAATCCAAGATGGCAGCTTCATTTTTTTTCTTAAAAAATGGGTATGGGTATCGTTTAATAGGTTTTTGGGGGCTCTGATTGTGAATTCGACATTATTTTTTGAATCCAAGATGGCTGCTTCATTTTTTTTCTCAAAAAATGGATATGGGTATCGTTTAATAGGTTTTTGAGGGCTCTGATTGTGAATTCGACATTATTTTTTGAATCCAAGATGGCTGCTCCATTTTTTTTCTCAAAAAATGGATATGGGTATCGTTTAATAGGTTTTTGAGGGCTCTGATTGTGAATTCGACATTATTTTTTGAATCCAAGATGGCTGCTCCATTTTTTTTCTCAAAAAATGGATATGGGTATCGTTTAATAGGTTTTTGAGGGCTCTGACTGTGAATTCGACATTATTTTTTGAATCCAAGATGGCTGCTTCATTTTTTTTCTCAAAAAATGGATATGGGTATCGTTTAATAGGTTTTTGAGGGCTCTGATTGTGAATTCGACATTATTTTTTGAATCCAAGATAGCTGCTCCATTTTTTTTCTCAAAAAATGGATATGGGTATCGTTTAATAGGTTTTTGAGGGCTCTGACTGTGAATTCGACATTATTTTTTGAATCAAAGATGGCAGCTTCATTTTTTTTCTTAAAAAATGGTTATGGATATCGTTTAATAGGTTTTTGGGGGCTCTGATTGTGAATTCGACATTATTTTTTGAATCCAAGATGTGGGCTTCATTTTTTTTTTCTTAAAAAATGGATATAGATATCATTTATATCTTATAGTCTTATAATTCAATAGAGCCGAATGCACGCAATGCAAACGAGAGCGTGGAATTAGTGCCAAAGAAGCACAATCGGCCTCAGCGTTCGGCAGTGTTCGACATCTGTTTCTCCTTTTTGAGTGAGCGATGCGTTCGCGTGGACAGCTGTATGACGTTGTCTCGTTCAACCATCGTCAGTAAACCAACTATACAGAAAACCGTTTTTTTAAGAAAAAAAATGTAGCCGCCATGTTGGATTAAAAAATTAATGTCGAATTCACAATCAGAGCCCCCAAAAACATATTGAACGATACCCATATCCATTTTTTGAGAAAAAAAATGATGCCGCCATCTTGGATACAGAAAAACAATGTCGAATTCACAATCAGAGCCATTTAAAACCTATTAAACGATACCCATATCCATTTTTTAAGAAAAAAAATTAAGCCACCATCTTAGATTAAAAAAATATTGTTGAATTCACAACCAGAGCCCCCAAAAACCTATTAAACGATACCCATATCCACTTTTTGAGAAAAAAAATAAGCCGCCATCTTGGATACAAAAAATAATGTCGAATTCACAATCAGAGCCCCCAAAAACCTTTTAAACGATACCCATATCCATTTTGAAGGAAAAAAATGAAGCCGCCATCTTGGATTCATAAAAGAATGTCGAATTTCTTATTAGAGCCCTCAAAAACCTATTAAACGATACCCATAATCAATTTTTTGAGAAAAAAAATGAAGCAGCCATTTTGGATTCAAAAAATAATGTCGTATTCATTATCAGAGCCCCCAAAAACCTATTAAACGATACCCATATCCATTTTCTTAGAAAAAAAATGAAGCTGCCATCTTGGAGTCAAAAAATAATGTCGGATTTACAACCAGAGCCCCCAAAAACTTATTAAACGATACTAATATCCATTTTTTGGGAAAAAAAATGAAGCCGCCATCTTGGATTCAAAAAATAATGTCGAATTCACAATTGTAGCCCCCAAAAACCTATTAAACGATACCCATATCAATTTTTTGAGAAAAAAAAGGAAGCAGCCATTTTGGATTCAAAAAATAATGTCGTATTCACAATCAGAGCCCCCAAAAACCTATTAAACGATACTAATATCCATTTTTTGAGAAAAAAAATGAAGCCGCCATCTTGGATTCAAAAAATAATGTCGAATTCACAATCAGAGCCCCCAAAAACCTATTAAACGATACCCATATCCATTTTTTAAGAAAAAATCGGTTGTCTGTAAAGTCGGTTTACTGACGATAGTTGAACGAGATAACGTCATAAGAAAATACTCGCGGACTCGGACTCGGACTCGGACTCGGACTCGGACTCGGACTCGGACTCGGACTCGGACTCGGACTCGGACTCGGACTCGGACTCGGACTCGGACTCGGACTCGGACTCGGACTCGGACTCGGACTCGGACTCGGACTCGGACTCGGACTCGGACTCGGACTCGGACTCGGACTCGGACTCGGACTCGGACTCGGACTCGGACTCGGACTCGGACTCGGACTCGGACTCGGACTCGGACTCGGACTCGGACTCGGACTCGGACTCGGACTCGGACTCGGACTCGGACTCGGACTCGGACTCGGACTCGGACTCGGACTCGGACTCGGACTCGGACTCGGACTCGGACTCGGACTCGGACTCGGACTCGGACTCGGACTCGGACTCGGACTCGGACTCGGACTCGGACTCGGACTCGGACTCGGACTTGGACTCGAACTCGAACTCTCGGACCCGGACCCGGAACCCGACCGAACCCTTACCCTTACCCTCATTTACCCTTACCCTCATTTACCCTTACCCTCATTTACCCATTACCTGACCCGGGCTCGGGCTCAGGTAAATGGAACGACGAAACGACGTAACGACGCATGAGTCATGTTTTTTCATGCGTGCAGCCGGCTCCATCGATTTATAAGACGTTATCACGTCAAAAAATGAAGCCGCCATCTTGGATTCAAAAACTTATGTCCAATTCACAATTATTCCGCTCGACTGCCCTGTCAACTACTACTTGACATAATTTTTACCTTCAAATTGCCCTGTCAACTACCACTTGACACAAATATCTCGCTCTACCCTCGTCGATTTTTATTGATATAGGCCTGTCCCTGTTTGTCTAAGGATTATTTGTATAGGTCTATCCTGCTCTTCGTAAAATTTTCAACCAAATCAAGCTCCAACTGGCAATTTATGCCATGGAACAAAAAAGACAATCGAGATTGCTTGACGGTGGTGTGAAATCGCGAGTGTCATTTGTTTACTTTAATTTTTTGATGTTTTTTGGCTGTTTTGTCATACGGACAGGTGTATGGTTTTATGTTTTATCGTAATTTAGATATATTTAATATTGTAATTTAAAAGAAAAAATCCTGTGTCATCGCTTTCATTTTTGAAATATTATCGTTTAAACACAAGCCGTGTTTATAGCCGCGCTATCGCTGTGTTCAGCTAGATCAGCATATCATAAGTCTACACCGTAGTTGAATAATAATAAACAAAACACTTATCTCAATAGCTTCATTCATAGTCAACACCAAAAACAAAACACTCGTGAGCGTTCTATAAACAACTTTGGGCACAATGAATGGTTCTGTGAAACCCGAGCCGCACGGTGCGGTGCGGCGGCAGGTATAAAAAATGGCGGGACAATGTGGGGGTGCGCGGAAAGCAGCAGCATTGGTTTCTTCTCATTTCCTTGGGGGGAAATGGGGTTAGGGTGTCAGGGCTTTGCCCTCTTTCCCTGGCTCTTCTTCACTCGTGACCACGAGTGAGTCTGTTTCTGGTGTGGCCTCTGTAAGTAGGGGACACCTATCCCGGTGCCACTTTAGTTGCCGACGCGATCAGGCCCTGCCGGGTGAGACCCCTGATTGCTCAGGGGAGGCCCAGCGAACCGATCAGCGGTCGAGGCAGTGGCCACCAGTGTTGGTGTCCCCGTGTGTGCGGCTTCTTGCTGCACCAGATCTCGTGAGAAGGCCTTCATTGTCCTCTTTCCAGGCTCGTCTGGGGGCCTGGCGTGCAGTGGGGCAATGCCCCTGAGGTGGTCATGGACCGACGCGTCTGCTGCCTCAAACATCCTCGTGGTCAGCCTTCGGACGAAGGCATCCAGCTTCTCGTACCCAAGGTCCTTTTCGATGGTGGCGTTTCTCACGTAGCGCGGCGCTCCCACAATCTTCCTGAGCGTGATGTTCTCCTGGGCTTGGAGGCGGTCCCGGTTTACCTTGCTCAGGAAGGGGTACCATGCCGGTGCCGCGTACGTGAGTCGGGTTCTGAGGTATGTCTTGGCTACGAGAATCTTCGTCCGAAGTGGTAGTCGAGATTGGAGGACAGGGAGGAGTTTGGCGCGAGCTCCCCTCACCTGCCCTATGATGTTCTTGGCATGCTGGAAGAAGTTGAGGCGCCGGTCAATGGTGACGCCGAGGTACTTGACGGCGGGCATCCATTCCACCTCTTGGTCTAGGAGTCTGAGCGGGGTCGGTAGCTTCGTGCTCCCGGTGATGATGGCCTGCGTCTTCGCCACGTTCACCGAGAGCCTCCACTGTTGGAGCCATTTGGGCAGGGCGTCTAGAGTCGGCTGGATTCTCTTTACTGCGTACTCCGGTCTGTAGGAAGACGCGTAATATGCAGCGTCGTCCGCATAGAGGGCGAGCTTCGCCTGCCCAACGACCGGGATGTCGTTGGTATATCAGGCGTAGAGTACTGGCGAGAGGCAGCTGCCCTGTGGTACTCCCGCTTTCACGGGCCTCACGCCGGACAGCACGTCCTCAATGGCCACCGTGATTGTCCTGTCTTCGAGGAAGCTAGCGACAACGCGCACTATCCTGCTGGGGGCGGTGGACTGGCAGAGTTTGAACAGGAGTCCCTCGTGCCAGACCCTGTCAAACGCCTTCTCCATGTCCAGCAGAATAGCGACGACGTATTCCTTCTTGTTGTGACTGGTGGCCATTTCGTTTGTTATCCTGGCGATCTGGAGCGTGGTGGAGTGCTCGGACCTGAACCCGAACTGCTCCTCCCTGGGCTTGAGGTGCGGCGTCAGCTGGTGCAGGAGCAACCTTTCGAAGACTTTCGATAAGGTGCTCAGCAGCGTGATGGGTCGGTAGCTCGCAGGGTTTCGGGCGTCTTTTCCTGGTTTCGGGAGCATCACCACCTTGCCCGTCTTCCAGCTCGACGGGAAGTGTCCAGCTCTGAGGATGCCATTATACAGCCGTGTGAGGGCAACCACGGTCTTCGGCGGCAGGTGTTTGAGGGCCTCATTAGGAATGCCGTCGAGTCCAGGGGCCTTTTTCCTCGGCAGCTTCCTTACGACCCTCAACACTTTACTCGGCGTCACGAAGAACGGGGTCTCGTCTTCGGTTGGCTGTGGTGGGGACGCGAGGTAGTCCCTCACGAACCTCTCAGTCTCCTCCACATGCTGGGTTTCGCGAGTGGGATTCGGCGTGAACTGGGACTCCAGGCTGTCAGCCAGAATCTCCGCTCTGTCTGGGGCCTCGAACTTAAGCAGCCCGTCTCTTCCAAGCAGCGGTTGGACCGGCTTGGTCGTGCCTGCTAACTGGCGGCAGAGCCGATGCACCGATGGGACGTCATCGGTTATCGAGCTTATGTGGTCGTCCCAACCGGTGGCTGCATGTTCGTCCAGTGCCAGTTTGACGCGCTCCACCAGCGCGTTTACCTCCGCCCGGAGACGCGGGCATCTGGTCTCCTGCCATAGCTTCCTTTTTTCCCTCTTTTCGCATATAAGTTTCCTTATCCTGGCCGGGAGCGGATCAAACCGCTTGGCCGGCGAGGAGGTGTGCGTCGCTGCTGTGAGGGAATCTTGGATGATGGTGGTTAGCTCCTTGGTGGCCCGCTCAACTTCTTCTATGGTTTCCACTGGCGTGGTGGTGGTCCTCTCAAGCGCTTCCCTTTCGAAGGATTCCCAGCAGATTTTCTGCTTCCGAGGAGGGATGCTGGTTCTACTGGGCATCTCTTGAAGGGTAAGTAGCACCGGTCTGTGGTCCGACGGGAGGTCAGACAGGACAGCAAGTTCTGGGGCTGTCGTAAGACCCTTGTAGATTGCGATGTCTATGACGTCACCGCGCCCATTGGGTTCGTAGTGTGTCCACGTGTCAGGCCCTATCACATAGTAGTCGTGGTCCACCGAGTCTTGGTATAGGATTCTTCCGTTAGTGCCTATTTTACTGGAGTTCCATAGGGTGTGCTTGCAGTTAAGGTCACCTGCGACCACCGTTGGAGTGTCTGAGTTTACGAGGGACCTCAGTTCGGTGTTTATGAGTTTCACATTGGGTCCCTTGTAGGTGGAGAATAGCCTCAGGTTGTTGCCGGCTACATTTACAAGCACTCCGAGGGCTTGTATGGATGTGAAGTCTGTTGGTGGGATGAGTTGGTGGATGACCTTTCGGTGGACCAGGACCGCGAGCCCACGGAACGCCCTTCCATCTGTGTTTACCTCGTCCTTCCTGTATGTGATATAATTTGGGATTTTGAAAATTGTCCCTTGCTTGAGGCGCGTCTCGCTGACCAGCATTATGTCGACTTTTTGCTCACGGAGGAAGATGGCCAGCAGTCGTTTCTTCCCCGTGAGCGTTTCGGCATTCCAGTACACTACCCTAAGACCCCCCGTTTTTGTTGAGGAGCCTCATAAGACCCATGAGGGTGGCGGTCTCGGCGTCTGTGCCGGACTGGACTGCTTCGAGTATTTCTTTCAGGACGCCGATGGTCTGTCCGAGAGACTCTTGCTGTGGAGGCTTTGGTTGGTTCTGGGTCCCCCCAGTCCCTTGTGCCGGTTTCTTTGCTCTCCTGGTTTTAGTTTTCTTCTGTGCTGGCTCTCTCTGTGGGGGGTTTGCTGGGGCCATCAGGGAGGATCCCGCCGTTTCCTCGACCGTGGCAGGGGCTACTGGAGCGGTGCCCCTTCTGCCTCTGACTTCTATGGTTTCTGCGAGGGTCCCTCCCCTCTTGTTCCGGGTTTCCCGTCGGAACACTGGGCAGGACTGAAAGTTCGCCGGGTGTGCTCCTCCGCAGTTGGCGCAGGTTGCAGGCTGGTCTATAGGCCGTTGGCATTCCCCGGCCCTGTGGGGTTCGCCACATCGCACGCACGCCTGCTCTCTGTGGCAATTGTGGGAGCTGTGCCTGAATTTCTGGCATCTGTGGCACTGGGCGGGCCCTTTTTTGCCTCGCCATGCCTCTATGATGACGCCTGGCATCATGAGGAGCTCAGTGACGTCATATATAGCCGGTATCAAGTTTGGCGTCTTTTTCATCAGGGCGTAGAAGACGCTGCCCGGCCGGCCTTGTCGCCCCTGGATGTTTTTGATGTACTCTGGGGAGAACCCCTTCTCCTCCAGAGCGGCTTGGATTTCTGACACGTCGGTACCTGATGGGAGGCCGCGGATAGCGACCTTGAGGCTTCTTTCGGCGGGCAGTGAGTAGGAGAACCAGCTTATCTGTTCGGACTTTTCCAGCTCCGTCAAGTACGACTGAATAAGCCGGTACTCCTTTTCATCCTCTGGGTTGAAGCGGATGCCCTGGCCGTAAGGGCGCCCGTTTGGCGGCCTTCCGAGTCTGCCTCCCAGCACTCTGAAATGGGTAGACCAGTTCTCCAGCCTCTCTACGACCAGTGGCGGGTATTTTGGTCCCTCTCTCTTTTGAGACTGCGGGGGGGGCTGCTGTGGCGGGGGAGGGGGGGCCCTTCCCTGCGCGGGGGCGCTGGCCGGCGGTGCCGCGGGTCTGGATGGCTCCTGGGTTCTTTGCTGGGGTGCTTGGGGCCTCTGCGGGGGCGCCTGAGGCCTCTGCGAGGGCGCCTGGGGCCTCTGCGGGGGCGGGGGGCGGGTGGGGGGGGCGGTAGTTTGCGCGTCTCCTCCCTTTTTAGTGGGACGTGCGACTTTAGCGAACGTCGGTTTATCTTTTGCCTCTTTGGCATCATCAACACACACAGCATCTACGACCGCGGCCGGTCTCTGCTGTTTGGGTAAGAGCGCTAGTGAAGGCTTAGGTGGCTTACTTGTCATAGGCGGCGGGCTGGCGGTCCTCAAGTACTTCCCCTTTCCGGGGCTGTTGGATAGCGAGCGGGTGCGGCGCCTCTTTCTGTGCGTTTCCTCGGCTCCCTTCGGCGATGCCGGGGGGGGGGCGGGTCTCCGACGCAGGCAGAGGTGGGTTGGGGGGGGCAGGGTGATGATGGCGTTCTGAGCGAATTCCAGGGCCGTTTTGTCCTCGAGGGACAATTCCGTACCCTCCATCTCGGCTTCTGCGAGGCGCAGGTACATGGCCATCCATCTTAGCATTCCCTCCGAGAAGGCCCCGGCTTGCATAAGCCGGGCGAGTGTGAGCAAATCACGCTCGTATAGCCCTCTCGGAGACAACCCTTCAAAGAAATGGTCCGGTACTCTGCTTGGCCCGTCCGGAGTGACGGGGAATTCAACTTGCATTTGCGGGGGCGGGGGTGAGGGGGACCGCGGGGGGGCCCGGGATGGGCCCGGCCTCGGGTCCATAGTCTCTCACTTCACTTGCACTTTCACAACGCGTGACCTATGAGGTCGGTGTCGGCACTGCACTACACACACACACTATGCACATGGTCGACACTCAACCCCGGTGTTCACTAGCGCGAAACGTTCCCCTCCGTAGCGCGGAGCTACGGGCGCGGTCGACGATAATTTTGTCACAAAATTTCGGAGACTCGCAGCGAGCGGCTTAAACTGGTGGTCCGTACGCGAACGAAAACGGCAATCCGCGCGGAAAGCGCATCGGGGCAACCGAGCGGTTAGAGGAATATAGTTGAAAATTAAACAAAAAACCCCAAAAAGTGCTTTTTCTTCTTCCTGCCCTTACCCACCAGGTGGGGTCGGCACAACATGGTGAGATGCCCCCCCTATCACTTGCCATCTGGTGAGATGGCAAGTGATAGGGGGCAAGTGTGCGTGAGTACGCACACAACTAGCAAGCCGCAGTAAATACCTATTTTCCGTCCGCCTGGTTTACTCGATACGCTCATAAAAACCTGACTGAATACAGTAAAACACAGAGAACAGACGGCTAACAACAGGCAGAGTAGGTAGAATCATCAACACTGGCCTAGCAGGTACCTATTTACAGAACCAAATAAAGTTTTTTTTCTAAGAATACCTAAAAGACACGCATTACTAAAGAAACTATAAAACGAACAAGAACGGGCAATACACAATTCTCATATAGATAGAGAGAAAGCTCTCAACCTAACAAAAAGAGAAAATATGAGTTTGAGGTTTCAGAAATCAAAACCGCTAAGCGCATACGAAAATGACTCGTATCGCGATCTAAAATAAACCGAATAACGTTCAAATTCCTACGCTGATACCAAACTTTCAGAGCGGCAACGCCGCATTTTTACGGGTGCGAACATACATTTGAAAATTCTGGCGGCAAAATGTTCTTTTGTTCATTACTAGGAAACTACTTGTCCTAGAGAGTCCAAAATTTTGGAGCCGAGTGCTCTAATTCATAGCTCGGTTTGGACACGTCAACCGAATCTGTAGCTATTGTAGATCCTCAGATGTAGCATGTGCGTGCCAGACAAACGTGTCTCCAGCTAACACAGTCATCAAAGCTTCTAACTCGGTGAGTTTTGAACCTAGACACTTGAAATATTTGGAGCATCCATGATATTTTTTGCTCTAAATTTGGAGATATCAAGCAACTTTCTAGCTATAGCCATTCCTGAGATCCACATGTGTTAGCTGGAGAAATGGCTTCCCAGCAAACACGTTGTTATAGTCTTCTAACTCAAAGAGTTTTCGAGCTAGAGACTTGATTTTTTTTATGCCGGGTGCTCTAATTATGCTCTAAAATTTGGCGTTTACTATATAGCTCTATCGTTAGCCGTTTGCCCACACTGAATGAGGAAGCTGTGGAGCCGCTCTCCAGCTAACACACCTATAAAGTCTCATAGAGTCGTTGTTTTTTTTGCTGCTAAATTTTCCTTCAAATCAATGATTGCTCCAATTATGCTTTAAATGTTGGCGTTTTCAGAATTCGCAATTTCCATATGAGGAAGCTGGAGACATGCACATATTTTCCACGGCAAAATCGCAAAATGAGTTAAATACTTACCTAGAAATAAATCTGGTATTTTGGCAACAATACAATTCAAAACTCTGTATTTAATACAAAGTGGACCCTCAGCCTCTTAAATGAGAGCATCGCAGTGCAATTATTCATATCACCCTGGACACAGCTCAAATAGAACAGCTGGCATACTTACGAAGAAAACTGCACAAAACTTGGGAAAATCTTAGTTTGAAAGCCCACACTGAGCTACGTAATATACATACTTAGCATATTTATGATATTTATACCAACGATGCGCTATTCTGCAATCTTCAACTTGACATACCGATACAGATGTATAAAAGTTCTTAGTTAGGCTGCATTTGTTCTAAATAAAATAAACAATAATTGAAATAAAAAAGTTGCCATGCAAATCTTGTCTAAATGGTGTCTTCGACTATCCAACCTAGCTTCGACATTCTTTGAAGGGATGTTTAATTTAATTGTAATGCTTAAAAAATATGTGTGTAATGTAATATAATTCAATTCAAACTAAAATGTCACAGACCGCCGCTTCAGACGAATATATTGATATATATACGGATATAATATGCTTTGATAAAGGCGATGGTTACCACTTAACATCAGGTGGGCCGTCCGCTTGTTCCGTCAGCTAGTTGTATAAAATAAAAAGTTGATTTTCGATGTTTGTGAGTTTTTGAATGGCACTTTTCATATGATGTCTTTATAAGTAAAGCCATGAGTGTTTCAGCTACGTACCGTTCGCTGGAGCGTAAGGCCGGCGACGCAGTGGCGCGGTACGCGGTTAGGGCGCGCGCACACGTCGCAATAAAGCCACGACACCGTTATTAAACGACACTACATTCCTGCGTACATTATCCACGAAACGTGAATTCACATCACGGCTGTGCCTCGACACTTCAACATATACAAATAAATTGGTAGGTGCATAAAAACTTGGAGTAAAAGTGAAAACGTGGTATTCATGAAACGTTAACATTTATATGTTTTATCGATCTTGCTGATGGGATAGCACCATCATCATCATCTAGACCCAGTATCACCCCACTACTGGGTATACCCAGCCCAGACCTCCTTCATCTTCCGCCAGCCTCTGTCTTGTTCATTTATGTATGTTATGGAATAGTATGGGCAATAAAGTATGGCACATCAGGGTGTTAGACATTAAAATAAATATGTTCCTCCTTCAAATCAGAAGACGGATTCATCATTCATCTATTCCTTCTGAAATTCCTGGCACGTGAGGCTGAATCTGTATGCCTCAAGCTGATGGACGCAGGGCATTGCATCGCAGGGCACGTTTCTGACATGCATGACCTACGGCAATATTTGTGTTTAGAGATTGTTACTATTTAACATCAGGTGAGCCATAAGCTTTTTTTCGAAATTGTATGTACATTTATTTACACAAAGAAACTTAAAATTAAACAAATATTTACAAAAAATACAAAATACACAAGAAACAGGTGAACTATCTGCAGACCGTTACAAACAATCTAGAGATAGCTTCACTGATCCAAACCAGTACCAGACGGAAGCGTCCCCAAGACGCTGGCGGCATTGCCACGCTGAAACTTGTTGAATAATAAAACTGACATTATCATTTGTCGCGTGATCTTCTTTCATTTCTACGATTTCAGATCTGCAGAAAATGCAGCAAGTTAAACCCACAAGAAAGTGCATATATCTCAGCGATAAAGTCGTCACGAGTCAGAGTCAGCGTCCCACCTCCTGCGATATCGCAATATGTCCGAGAGCGATAAATCACGGTATAGCTCGCGACCACATATGAAAACTGCTCCACGTTTGAATCAGGCTTGTGGTACACTGAGTTGCGGGTGGAAACTCTAGTACACGCATGTGTTTTAATCTTCCTGATTATTGTTTTTATATATTACTAGCGGCCGCCCGCGGCTTCGCTCGCCGTTACCGTTCCCGTTGAAAAAAAAACCTTTTAAACCTTCTCTGAACCTCCACAAAAATTTCAAGACCAAAATCAGCCAAGTCGGTCCAGCCGTTATCGAGTTATAGATAGCGTCAGGAAGGAAAACCCGACTTATTTTTATATAGTAGAATAATCGCATTTAGGATAATAATATAAAAATTGTGATAATTTAATTTAATAATAAAGATAGTAAGTTAAGCGTACTTTTAAGGTAATAGTTTCTGGTTTAATTTAGTAATAAACATCGTATAATGTTTTGTTAGCCGGTTTTTGGAATAGCACATCTCTACTCGGACCGAACGACGGGATACAGCACTAAGAAAAAAAAGAAGAGGAAGAAGATGGCGTCTTGCGTAATTGTAGTGGTTTGCCGTGTAATAAAGTAAGAGAGAGTTCTAGCTATATTTAATGGTGAGTTTCTCCCTAACGGTATGTTATACTTTCTTACTAACTTAATAAAAATTATGCTGCTAAAATTAAAAGGTTTTTTTAGTCCTTTCTTTGTGAAAAACTTTGCTGCCTATTCTCAGTGTACCTCCTCCCTATGTCAGTTATGATCGCGTGCGATTTTACTGCGGTTTGATTGCGTTCGCGCTGCGGCCGGCAGTTTCTGCGCGTATATTGGTTCCTTAATATTGAGCCTCCATACCACTATTGTACTGTTCGCCTCCGTGGCCATCCAATGCGCTTTTTGATACTCACGTTTTTATTGGTAAAATTGCAAGTTAAAGGCATTGATAGACGAAATTGTATGCTATTTTATAGTATTGAAGATTCAAATTTGTCAATAGATTTTTTATTTAATCAAGCGAAATAATTTAAGTAGGTATATACGGCTTCGACTTCCCTTGGACTTCCCTTGCTTTTCTTCGTTTTACTGATTCTTTCGAACCAAGTGTGGTGAAAGGATTTGTAATGCGCCTCAAAGAGGCTCTTTTCTTGCACTTAACACATACTTTTGAACTTTTTAGGTTCTGCGACATGCCGGTTTCCTCGCGATGTTTTCTTTCACTTTTTGATAGCACTGGCGTACATAAATTGTTGGGCAGTAAAACTCACAACACAACGATTTGATTGGATTTGAACACACGACCACAGGATCGGAAGTCGAGGCCGCTACCACTAGGCCACTAGCGCTCTAATTTTAACATGGAACACTAAACACCACTGAATGTTTACATATACAAGTGAACACACCTCTGTTAGTCAGAGACATGCAATAAAAATATCTACCACAAAAAATATGAATATTCGGCTATTTTAGACGTTAGCGTACTAAAAGCCACTAAAATAAGAAACCCAATCAATTCAAAACGACACTCAACACCGTAATTAAACTACAGACGATCAGCGGTCACCTGACCCGGCGCCGCCGAGTCGCCAGGGGGTGCTGGGTGTGCTGGGGGGTGTCAGGGGGTGGTGGGGGAGATTAATTACTGTTTGATGGCACAACTGCGCCCCAGGTACAGTCCGAGAGATTTACTGAGCGACAGGTACAGTAATTACAATCTGCCGAACTTGTGCTCAATCTGTCTTGGTTTTGTCAATGCTAACATAGACTAATGATTGTTCGAGCTTTTCAGGATATAGAAAATTAAAACTGAACTGCAGGTATCTGCTAAATTGACTCAATATTAAAGGCCTGCGCACATCTAAGCGATGGTGATGGCGATCAACTGAACGCTGTCAAATAAGACAGTGGTATTTGACAGCGTTTCAGCTGATCGCCCCTGGCACGCGTTTGAACATGTATGCCTCAAGTTGATGGACGCAGAACAGTGCATGCATGGTAGGGCACGTTCTTGACGTGTGTGTCCTATGAGACAGCTATGCTATAGGTGAAGGTTGCTACTTAGCATCAGGTGGGTAATGTCCTTGTTCTATCAGCTTGTATAAAAAAAAGCTCAGAGTACCTACAAACTGGCCAAGATCAGTCACTTTTCAAAATGTACTAGCACTTAGACTCACCTAGCTTTAAGACGTTTCAAAGTGATCCATATATCCATATTTTTTTTTTTTTTTATTTTTTTTTTTAATGTTTGTTACCGCATAACTTCGTCATTTGTGAGCCGATTTGAAAAATTATTTTTTTATCTGAAAGGTACTGCTTCCAGATTGGTCCCATTTTAATTTTATTAAAATCGGTGTTGCCATTTTTTTTTAAATAATTTTTTTAATGTTTGTAACTGCATGCCTCCGTCATTTATGAACCGATTTAGAAAATTATTTTTTTATTTGGAAGGTTATTTTTACGTCCAGACTGTCCCAAACAAATTTCATTAAAATCGGTTTAGCCGTTTGGCAATGAAGTCGGTTTCTCAAGTTTTTTAAACTTATAATTATTAATTTGTAGTTTCAGAATCAGAGATGTATTATTCTGTAATATACCTGTGTAATGCCCCTGTAAGTTCGATGTATCTTCAAAAGTGAGCAATATCACGATCAGCACCTGTCAGACGTGATCGATCACGCGCGACATCGCACCATTATTAGCGGACGCGCTGTGCGGTGAAATTGCACGTCTGTTCTGCCCTAAGCGGGTACTGGTGGAGCATTTCACTTAAGTGAAACGTTTAGCACCTTTATCCTTACCTATCTTTACCTTAGAAGAGAAGTTTGAAAACTTGAGAAACTGATTTCATGGCCAAACTGTTGAACCCATTGTTGATGAATCTATGGGACCAATGAAAATGTATAACGTTTAACGGCTAAAAATGACTAAGTTATGCGATGAAAAACATTAAAAAAACTAAATAATGTACAGCAGAATTGAGAACCTCCTCCTTTTTATTTGAAGTCGGCTCGTAATCAAATTCATCGGCTTTATAATCAAAAAATAGGTTGACCATATTCTCAAGATGCGGAAAAAAGGATCGAAATCGGTCTTCCAGGAAACCTCATGGTGGCCAGTAGAAGATTTAAGCTCGATGATGAAGAAATCTGTGTGTTTGAGGCTACTCCCACCAAAAAGAAAGATTTTTGACATTGACTTTTCATTAATTTCCCCCATCCACCTTCGTAACATTCCGACGGTCCTCTGTTCTGCTGCCGCTGCTGGCCACCTATTCACGTGGGTGATGGATTGCGGCGTCGATTAGGGCCGGTGCTGACCTGTTCTTTCATATCTCGCTAACGGCCGCCGCTACATGCACATACACCTCTACAGCGATCGAGGCACGGCTGGATGAGCTAGCCTCTACCAGGTAGGTATCCTAAATTCAACGATGATCAAGTTTTTGCCGAAAAGCCAAAAACAATATGGCAGGATTGATAGAAAAAAGACATAGGTAAGAAAGGCATGTTTTATACATCTAGCTGATGCAACAAGCATTTGGTCCAACTTCTGTTAAATGGTAACTATCGCTTAAAACGAAGAAATGTCTCGTAGGTCACACACGCCAGCAACTTGAGGCATACAGATGTTCAGCCTCGCGTGTCAGTAATTTCACGTCACGACAGAAAAAGGCATGACTACCATGATAGATCAAACACTTTCCTCTATCATCTGAAAGAATAAACCTGATGTGCCGACCCCAAGTTCATAAGGATCAATTTGAATTCCATGTGGAGATTCAAAGTGATCCTTCTGATTTTATGAAACGAAAACTATTGTACCTATGGCTTTGAGTTTTTGAAGTAGAAGCAATGTATGCTCGAACTTCAAGAACTGTTCGTAGCTTCATGTAAAAACGATATAAACAGTAAACTAGACTCATCCAGTGGTTGTACATCCTCGGGCACCTGTCGACGTCGGCTGTCAAATGTACAAGGGTCATTACTTAGCCGATCGGTAGCCGTAATTAATACGAGGTGCGTGGATAGCCAAAACCAAAATCACAAATCACATCTCTGAAAATTACGGTAATCAAAAAATTGGATCACGTCACATTTTGATCCTGGCCGTATAAAAATGTTATAAATATGTTTTCTAAAAACTTTTATACCATTTTTTTTGAGAGCGTTGGTGGCCTAGTGGTACCGGCCCCACCTTCCTATTTTAAGGTCGTGGATTCAAACCCAGTCGTGTACCAATGAGTCTTTCTGCCCAAAAAGGTATGTACAATAAGCCAGTGCTCTCAAACGGTGAAGGAAAACATTGTGAGGAAACCGGGATGTTGTAAAACTTAACAAGTTTGAAAATATATGTCAAGTGCACAAAAGAGCCTCTTTGAGACGCACTTAAAAATCCTTTCACCACACTAAGAATGAGATAAGATGAAAACCATTTTTATTGTTCTATGAACTCATTTTACAAACATGTTTTTAATTTCACCTCCAACTTTAAAATCCCCATTCAATTCATCACAACCCTTACCACAGTCCCAAGCAATCAAGATATAAATTGGCGCATACCTCGCAATCCAATTTAAGGAGACGCATGTGCACTCCTGATTGCGAGCGCCATAAGGTGACGCGGACTCATCTGCTAATCCATTAGCCCTCGCACCTTGTTCCACTCGCTACATATTTCATTTCAGACTTCCACACATAATCAAATAATAGTGTTTGCGTGTGGTTCTCTTGGACAACGACGAAAAGGGTATTGTTGGGTGTGTTTTTTGAAAAATCTAATGGACAATCTACACTATCTAGCCCCAAACTAAGCAGAGTTTGTACAATAGGAACCATATAGCTCATTTAACACTACTTTTTTTTAAATAAATTTTTAGAATACAATATAACGCCCAGACAGAGAACAAACATCTGTGTTCACCACATAATATTTTATCTTGGTGGGGATCGAACCCACCGCCTACCGTGCAGAAGGCAGGTTTGCTACAAACTAAGCCATGACACTTGTCAATTTAACTTTTTAATGTTGACGCGTTGTTCGAAAGCTCAAATTAGGAATACTCTCAGCTTGCTCATGAGCTCCAAATAAGCTTGCTGACCATAGTTTCAGGAGAATGTTTTTTGTTATTGTATACTTAATGTCTATGTGATTGAGCTTATTTTACTTTGTAACCAGATGTAAAGTGTCTGTCGGATATAGTCCCACACGCACGGTGAGCAATAGTCCGCGCGCACATGTCGCTGCCCCAACAACCTATACAATTTGATAAATCGCATCGCCAACATGTGAACTACCCTCTTAGCTTAAACGGTCCAGCTTCAACTCCACCCTCATCCAAAACCCCACCTTATCTCTATAGCCGAACGTTTCATTTTGGATCTGGAGTTCAGATTGGAAGTTATCATCGTTTAGTGACGCATGGTTCTAAAAGGACCTACAAACGTTAATCAAATTCAAACGTTACACATCACTCTTAGAGTTGAAATTAGGTTGCGAGAGTATGGTAAATGTAAGGTTTGAGTAACGTAATGGCAAATGCACTTTAGTGAATGCCCGTGCAGTAACTGATTTCGCGAGGGTCGGAGGTAAGATAATGCAGATGTTTGAGGGTAGGTACGAGTGCCCCTTGGAAATAAGCCCTTGGATTGATGACAGAAGCAATTTAGGAGGACGGTTTGCGATTAATATAAATGTAATGTTTGAGATGCAGACCTGTACGTTTTCGTTTTGCGGACTATATTTTGTCTCAAAAGGTTTGGGTGTGAGATTGTGTGCAGTGTCAAGTTGTCAGGATATTATTGAACTTATAACTTGCTACTGGAGTAAAATAAGAATTTTTATTATAAAATAATAGTAAAGAAAGACAAAACTCAATAAAACTGAATAAGGAAACATCAGCCTTCCACAAATAGTGAATAAGCAATCTATACAAGCCAAATAAAACATAAAACATCGAACCAGACTTCTGAAATTAAATTACCCTCTCGGATCCACACCGTCCATAAAAATTGAATTTGAAAACTTCGCGCATTCGTCTACAGTTTGAAAATGAATAAAAACGATCCATCAATTTTGGATTCGACGAGCTTCCACTGTTTTCACCGGACGATCGATACTAAATTAGCTAATGGAAACTTGATAGGGCAAAAAACTCCCACAAAAGCCGGTAAGCGCATTTTGCAACAATAAATCTGGGCATTGTCTCGTCGACAGATGGCGTCCCTGCTGTGCTGCCCCTATGAGGGGAGTACAGGTAACTTAACACCGCACTCCCGCGCCAAACCAATCACAATACCTCCGCTATAGAGTTGACAGCGCGTATCGACGCTTACTTTCCGGTTTTTGAAATAATTTTCGTATTTGCCAAAAGATATGAAAATTATTGTGAAATTGTTGATATCCTAGTTTACATTTTCTCAATTTATGACCTTGTGACCTCGATCCCAAAAAAATATCGTGTAAAACACCAAGTCAGATTAAGTACTTCTAAAAAAAAAGTGTTTTAATTCATATGAATACAAAGGAACATAACATAAAAAAAAATTATATGTCCCAACTCTAGCTGCCACCAGGGGTGATGAACAGTTGGATTGCCAGGTAACTGCATTAACCGAACAATAGAATATTCAATTTATGTTAAAAAGGGGACATGTGTGTGCGATTGTGTGTACGCGTTCGTTCGCTCACCCGAGCCATACCATACCATACCATGCCATACGTCACTTCTTTACGGTGGGATTACACTGTCCAATTGAACAGCGGATTAATGGTTACGAACTATTGCTTAGTTTTTAGTTTATAAAAAAAACCAAACGGCGTTTTCTTTTGAAGTTTTATATGATTCTATTGCTGGACGAAAGCTTTTTTTTAAAGCCAAGAAAGCGTTGGAGGTTGGAGGTGGAAAACTCACCAATGAACTCGCGTCACTGTCAGTGACATCTCTTCGGCAAAGATCGACAAACTTTACCAAAAGTCAGGGTCCGCCCGTAGACAACCAGCAGGGAGGGACATACAGATATATTCGTTCAAGTTTACACTGTCGGCGTTTTCGAGAGTGCCACTATTTTTGTTTATTTATTTATCACCATTCATTACCTTCCTTATGAATACCTAAAACTTCATAAACACAGATTAAATTGTAGTAGTATTAAAGGTAAAATATTATTATCTATTATGATTTGGTGTTTTCCTGTTTGTGTGCTGCATTTAATCAGTCATTCAAAGGTAAATAACCATTTAAATTATTTATTTTCAATATCAGTCAGTGAGTGAGTTTAACTAATAGTTTACCTTAAAACCAAACCAACAGTTATGAGTCTCCGTCTATTAGCACGTTCTAGTTCTATACAACATGCCGGTTTCCGCAAGGGGTTTTCCTTCACCGTTTGAGTGTACTAGCCTAGTGCATCACTTTTATTTAACTAATAATATAGCTATCATTTTATGTAAACGCTCGTAAGTAGACATTCGTTTAATTCCAAATTACCTTTATTCCATATTAAATTATAATTATAATAAAGACACAATCGTTAGAATGAACAGAAAAATACAAATAATATGTATGGAGTCTGCAAAGTGGCTCCATTACATTGTAATTTAAACTATTAAAATTAAAATCAAAGTTATTAAAAATCTTTATGCAAGTAGGTACTCATAACATCTGTCCAGCATCTGATTCTGCTATTTGTGCCAGACTGGGCCATAAAATTAATTATCTATGAACCAGCCATCAACAATTTGAAAAGCAATCTACATTGACTTATTTTATTAATATTCAGAAAAGCAATAAATGAAATTGTGCAATAAATGAATAACCCAATTTTAGACATCAAATAAATTAACGAAATTATTGCGAACATCACATCAAGTTTTAGCATCATACCGGCGCAAGATCAAATTTCAGTTAAAACTTTACGCATTATTATCTTTACCATAGAACATTATATTAATAAAAATATACCTCAGGGAGTGATGTCCCAAACCCTGTTGTAAGTTTTGATTACGAAATGTGCATTAAAATTATGAGAGAACCCTAATCCATAACCATTATGTGGGTTCCTCGTTTACCGTATCATTGTTAACTAGAAGCCTGTTCGTAAAAACAGTTTGTAACTGTGCAACTTTTAAAATGTAATTACTTTCAACACGTTTCGGAACGAGAGCAAATGAATGAACAGTAAAAAATTAATTCAATAAATTTTTTCTTGATGTTAAGGGATTTCTTGTATTAAAATGTGTATCTAGTAAAATATGATACAGTGGACTTTATTCTCTATAGTAATGTTAGTTTTGCTGTGATTTTTCTGTATTTGATAGTGGAAGAGCTGATTGCAATCCACGCACCGGCACTGAAATATTTTACGAGTGACTCGCATTGCCGTAACGTTTATAGCACAACACAGCTCTTGGTGAACAGCTAGATCAATTCTGATATAAATATAATATAATATAAATAAATATTCTAGACAATCCACTCAATACTATGTAGCCCCAAACTAAGCAGAGCTTGTACAGTGGGATACAGCTCAAGTTACCTAAAAACAAAGAAAAATGACGCTTACTGTAAGGACATAAGAGCTAGCAGTGTATAGTCTGATGCGTATCCTTGTGTACTATGGGAACCAGATAGATGATAATAATACTTAAATATTTTTATTTCTAAAACCATACATAGAATACAATATAACACCCAAACAGAGAAAAAACATCTATGTTCACCACACAAATATTAAATTTGTTCTCGGTGGGAATCGAACCCACGACCTAAGGCGCAGAAGGCAGAGCTACTGCCAACTGAGCTGAGAGGCCAGTGAGAGTTATGTTTTGAGTCAAGATTGTACTATTTGACGCCGCATCTGTTGTGTTTTTGTTTTGATTGCTAATCCCGATAATCAGCCTCTTTCTCCCCCTAATTATCGCTGAAAATGTGTTAAATTAAGAGTTGTTTTGCGCGGAGTTGTCCAGCTGTTGGACGAGCTGTGTTTATGCGAGGTTTAATGCGAGGGTTTATTGTGAATAATCATGTCGGTTTATGTTTATGTCGGTGTCGGTTTGTGTCGCGTTGCAAATTGATTCTTTCGGCTCTACCGGATTAGATGGGATTCGGGTCTGTCTGTGGTTTCGGAGATTAATCCTAGATTACGGTCATTTCGAAGACTACTGTTAAATTTGTAACCTACTTTGTTACCTACAATGTTGAAAACTTACTGCCACAATTAGCCTTAATAATGTAATATTTACATTTATTATGCAACATTATTTGTCAATTATAAATAAGTCCTTCTCTTTTTAAGGTGTGCTAAGAACAAGGACTAGCTAAAAGAACCATTTTTTTCGAGGAACACTAGCATTACTGGTAAAAAGTTATGGAGTAATGCTAGTTAATGTTTTTTATATGTTTTTCAAGAGTGCTTTTCTGTAAATGAATCAAGACCGACAGTAACAGTAGGCTAGCAACAGCACAATTAGCGGTTATCTCCTCAATAGAGTATTATCTCCCGAGGAGCATTCTGAGCACGTTCACTGCAACCTTTAGCATCACTCTATTCATTTTATTGTCACTCATATATTCATCATCATCAACCTGCTTAGTCCTAATTTTACAATCTACAGTTTTTTTTTTTTTTTTAAATCAGCCCGCTTAGTCCTAATTTTACAATCTACAGATTTTATTCTTCAGGTAATAGTGCTTTAGTGCCAGTTGTACCATTGATTTGTGCCAGTGATGGTACAAGTGACACTACTTTGTATCTTTAGTACCATTAATAGTACAAGTGACAAATTATTTAGTGCCATCATAATAATATCCATCTCTTTTTTACGCTTGTCAAAAACAAGGACTGACATTTTTGTTCGACGAAGAGCGTTATTCCGTAGATGGAAATATCTGCCTATAAAAGGCCTGCGCACACCTAGGTCGCTGGCAATGGCGATCAATGAAACGTTGTCAAATATCGCTGTCAAATTTGACAGCGTTTCACTGATCGCCATCGCAAGCAACCTAGGTGTGCGCAGGCCTTAAGTCTACAAATGTGGTCCGTAGGTTTTTCTTAAGAGCACCTGAGCTTTTCTCAGGGTTCACTAACCATACGGTCACATGCAGTAGAGTTTGTGTCAAACGATGCAAAATAACATAAAATGCCATAAACAGTGCTAAGGGTTCTGCACTGTTTGCACATTAGCGTAGCAATAACGAACAATATGTTTGAAGAAGAGGTTGAACGTGATTATTAGGTGTAATCATGATCAGTAATGATTGTGAACTAAAATAACAATGAACTTCTGTGTATAGGTTTTCATGATACCTACAATTCTGGTGAATAAGAAAGATTATAGTATTACTTATGACAATATTATCATCATCATCATCAACCTATATCAGTCCACTGCTGGACGTAGGTCTCTCCCAAGACGCGTCACTGAGCCCGGTCTTCGGCTCTTCTCCTCCAGTGCTTGCGGCGCTACATTTCGCAGATCGTCGCCCCACCTTGCCGGAGGGCGTCCTACACTACGCTTACCTAAACGTGGTCTCCACGACACAATTTTACACGTTTTTACACAATTTTACACGAGACAATATTATATCTAACGCATATTTATTGTAATGCTCACTTTGACTGGCAGTCATCAAAGTCAATGTCAAAGTCAAAAATTAATTTGGTTTCACTTGAATCGCAAGAATCACTTTGAAACGTCTTCAGATGCCAGTTTAACGCAACCATCATCATTAACAGACAGAACCAGCTCTAATGCATTCAGCTGTGGCATAATGATCCGTAGACTGCGAGGACAGTATGGTAAAGCAATGACTACACCGACGCCGCTGATGGAGCTGATGTGAAGTGTCGGTCACTCGGCTCCGTGCAAAACTGGTGACCCCAACAACCTGACGCGCGGACACTACATCTATGGAGTTTATCAAGTTACATTTATTTATACAGTGTTTGATGCTTGTATAAAAATATTAAGGTACCTAATTAAATTATTTATTAAAAGTTGTTAGTATGGTTTATTATGAGTATCATTATTGAAATGCTTTCTAAAATTTAAAAATCTCAGTAGTCAGTAGTCTTTATAAGCTTCCAAACTGTCTGTTTTTTATTCTTCTTCTTCTTATCCTGTCTTTCGAACCAAGTGTGGTGAAAGCATTTTAAGTGCGACTCAAGGAGGCTCAAACTTTTTTATTTTTAAACACCATACCTACCTACATCAGTTCAATAGTTTACTATTTAGACAATACATATTTTTCTCAAAAAATTATTCAACTATCAATTACAACATAATAATGTAAAATAAAATAAATAAAACAACAAATTAAAATTATAATTAATTAAGTCTGCATTCACACGTGGCGACTCCATGCACGTATCAGAGGGCGCAATGAGTCGCGACCGCACCTTGTCAGCGCTCAAATTGACGTGGATTGTTGTCGGCCGATCTTTGTCAAGCAGATCCGAGTGCAGTACCGTAGTTTAGTTTACGAATCAATCAATGGATACGTTCAGTGCAGTTTATACGAGTATTTAATAATGGTTCTTAAAAGTTTTCTGTTAAAAAAGTCGCGAAGAAGTGTCTAAACACTTCAAAGAAAACTTTAAAGACCTAAAAGACAGAAGACTTTAAAGACCTGAAAAAAAATTGTCTGTTATATTCTCAGTTTGTTATTCTACTATAAGGTGTCTAAATAACCCAATAGATCATTGATTGATTTCGATAGGTTAACTACAATGTGCTAGTGGACACATTCTTAGAATAAGAATAATATCAGAATATTAAGGCAGCATGAAGTTACTCATTATTGCCGCTAGATTGTAATTTTACTATCTTATTATTAAGATACTTATTATTATTAGGGTTCGATCCCCACCGAGAACAAATATTTGTGTGGTGAACACAGATGTTTGTTCTCTGTCTGGGTGTTATATTGTATTCTATGTATGTATTTACAAAAAAAATAAAAGTATTTAAGTATTATATCAGCTACCTGGTTCCCATAGTACAAGCTCTGCTTAGTTTGGGGCTAGATAGTGTTGTGTGGGTTGTCCGCATTATTTATTTTTATTTTATTTTATACATTCTTGATAGCATAAGAATATTGGTAGCATAAACTACTACATGAAGCTTTAGTACCAATAAATTGTTTACCACTGTCTGCAGATTGCTCAATTGAATCGGTGTATTTTGAAAACACTTGTAATTTTTTTTTATAATGTTTGCGCTTGTGTACGAGTATTCTATGATCAATAATTCGAACTAGTCGTTTCCAGCGTGCTAGTTCTGCGCGGTGTGTGTTCCAGTGGCGCGGCCGTCAGTTCCGCGCCTAATCTCTAATTATCCCGCCATTATTTCATTTGTCATCGAGCATCGGCTGCTGTCACCACTCGCTGACATCCACTATTGCTGATTATTTGCTTTGATGATTTATTTTATTAATTAAATTATTGTCCTGGAATGCCTATTAAGTTATTATTACCATGGTTCATGAGTTAGATTGATTTCTGACATTTAAGACGTCCCCAATATAACAAATCATGGTAAAATTAATAACAACGGTGTGAACAAGGTCTACACAAAATAAATGTCAATAAAAAAGTATTTCTCAACCAGTGGTCTGCATAATCATGTAGAAAGCTTTCTCACAGTACATCTATACAAACAAGCAGTAAACGGCAAGGTATCGTCGGCCCCGTGGCGTAACGAGCCAAGTCTAATTTCCAAGATATCGGGCGACAATGATAATTGCTTTCTTCGGTTGCCGACGTGCCTCTTGCGGAGTACTAGCCAATTTTTAGGGGTGTCAAGTGGCATTGTCATGGAAATTGAGAATCACGTGAAAGGTAGTTCGAGTGGAGTGGGAAATGGCTTTTTCTTTTTTTTCACAAGAAAAATCCTTTTTAGAATGTTTTTGAAAAAAGAAAAGAAAAGAAAAGAAAATATATTTATTGAACACAACATACACAGAACGGAACACTGACAAACATAATATACATAATAACGTATATAATGTTTATTGTAGTAAATAATGTTTATTTTCCGCTGGTGGAAAACTTATTAAAATGAAACAGGAGACGATTTGCCGTGACCAAATATAGCAGCAGCGCGTGGTCTAAGGTAAAGATAAAACTTTAGTTTTTATACCACCAGTATTTGAATCGATTTGAAAACTACTAAAGGCCTGCGCACACCTAGGCCGCTGGCGTCGGCGATTAGTGAAACGCTGTCAAATTTGACAGCGATATATGACAGAGTTTCACTGATCGCTACCGCCAGCGAACTAGGTGTGCGCAGGCCTTAAAGCCTTACCATAAATAAGATAATACTATACTAGGCTCTATTATAAATCGTTCATATTCTTATCAATCTAATTATATCAACATTTATAGATTGGCGACAGCCCTAATGAGCAGTCGCAAAAGGTAGACGTGAATTTGCATAGTGCGACGATAAAAACGCCGCGTGAACATTCCGCCCTCATTACCAGGAGCACCCGACCACCCGACCACCTCACGGAGAGTGTCCCTTCATGAGCCAGGGGACTGTTTACTGACTGATATTAAACCATCTTCGATTTTATGAATATTGTGCTCGGAGAATAGCGCAAAGACTTCAGTTCAAATTGTGATGAGTAAACTTAAAATTTACATAAGTAGACTAACTTGGTGGCGATCAGTAAAACGCTGTCAAATATTTCTGTTCTATTTAACAGAGTTTCATTGATCGCAACCACAGAACGCTTAGATGTGCGCAAAGCTTTACTCTTCGTTATTCTTCGTGGACTGATTTATCCTTCATGTTAAGGCTCATTATCAAGTAGTTTATTATGTCACTGGAACACCTACAATAAGTATTTTTATTAGCCTAACTGGTTAATTTTATCCCAAGCAAAGTCGTGTGTGTGTGACCAACAACTTTAGATACATCGATCATGAGAAAAAGTGAAAAATAATGTTAAACTATCATAGTACACATAGACAGGTAGTGGTGTCAGCTGTGCAATAGAGCAGTCTTGAGTCGGCCATCTTGTGTTTTACTTCACTATGAGAATGCCATTGTAATCTTCCAATAAAACATCAGAGACAACTCAAAAAGCTCTTTAACAAGTCGTGACAAGCATTTCCATACATCCAATTTAAGTTTAACGAGGCAAATAATGAAACGTACATAAATCCACGACATCCAAGGCATCCGAGCGTCCCCTACGACCGGACAGATCTAGACGATACAAGCCATAATCCGTTTACTTTTATCTCTATACCCTTGTGTTTGACAACCCTATCCTACACCACCACCTGAACCTTACCACTTAGGTAATAAGACTCGAAATATCTCAGCAGAGAAGGACAGGGTTGGTGAAGACGGTCCGTCAAAGAGGTTATTACCTGAAATATATAAGACAGTCCAGTAGGTAGAGGATGGCCCCGAGCGAATAAAATGCAAATATCGCAGTGTAGTGTGCCTTATCCAGCTACGTAAGGATAGACATTTTAGTGAGGGGACAAAGCAATATCGATAACATGAGAGAAAAAATACATTATGAATACAAAAAAAATCTATAATCAAAAAATCTTTATTGTAGGATGAGACAACTAGAGCATTAATAAAGTGCTAGGATAGATTGCAAATAGGTAGGTATAAGTCTTCTTTACAATGATATTAAATAAAATAAAAATAGAATTGACATAAAAATCTATAAAAATATATAATTTTTTTTTATGTTTAGAAATAACTTTAAATGAGCACAGTGCTTAACGAAAATAACAAAATAAATGTACTTTTAGGGTCTAATTAATAATCCTAGCGTAGCGTTGGACTAGTTGATCCGTGTTTTGTCTCTTACATTGACATGCAATTGTCAACTCGAACAAATGTGACAAAACACAGCGTTGCGCCAGGATTATTAATAACACCCTTAAAGTCTGCATCAATCCATCGATGTTAAAATCAATCGCTGGTCCCATCCCTCGATCGCCGAATCGCTGAATCGGTGTGGCTTGTTGGTCGCGTTTACGAGGGTCGCTGTAAACTGTAAAAAGCGCAAACTGTTTGTTTATGCGCAGTAACGATTGAAAGGCGGAGAATTGAAAACTTCCATCGCTGGCTCCATAAACGAACCTGCACTTTTACTGCCGCCGGACAACGGGCTTCGTTTTCTTTTTAAAACTGTTGACAGTTTGCTTTTTTAATCCTTGTACCGAGCTTCGGTGGCTTTCAGATGAAAAGACGAGCTTTGAGCTGGTTTATAAAACTTTGCGTAAAATATGAAGTTATTGCCTTAGGTATGCATTTTTAAAATTCAACTAAAGAAGCGATATGCTTCTTGTGCTGGTAAAACTAACTATGATAAAATAATTCTGCTTACAGTAAAGGCCTGTGACATCTAGGCGATGCCGAAGGCGATCTGTGAAATGCTGTCAAATACTGCTGTCATATTTGACAGCGTTTAACTGATTGCCATCGCAGATCGCTTAGATGTGCGCAAGGCTTAAGTGTGCCTATAGCTGGAGACCTGGACGACGACACTGAAGATTTGGGGGCGCTGGTATGATCATTTCAACATTTAAAATTTTATGACGTTTTAAAGTGATCCTTTGTGATACAGTTGTAATAAACAAACGACTTTGACTTTGCCATCACGCAGATTATATTAATAACAATAATCTTTATAAATAATTTTGAAGATTACTCGTTTAATTTAACTTAAAACCTTCTTTAAAAAAAAATATTGTTCAAAAAATAATTCCTAAGCGCTACCATTAATTCATGGTTACTCCAAATCGTCATATAAAAAGGGTAATGTATAGGCACCAATTCCACACTGCTATTCTAGTGGAGTCTACAAGGGTTAAGGTTTATTTATTTGTATCACTTAACTAAATGAGACCATCCACGAACGATGGTTCATATACAATTTAGTGAATAAACGGGCCTAAGCCATACTAAGCCTAAGTAATACTAATCTTAGTCATTCTAAGTTATAAGAGTGGGTAACTCATTTTGTGCGTTTTGTATTCAACACGCGGTTTCTGGCAATCTCGAGATTGGACCGCGGGCGCGGCTCCATTCAAATAGCGCCCTTTTTAATGCCCTTGGCCACACCACAGACACTAGCAAACAGCTGGTTTTCTCCATCATACCCTTTTAAACTCCATTATACTGCTAGAAAAACAACAAGCACCTTATCAACGAAATGAAAACGATATAGTACAGCTATTTTCATACAGCTGTGGATGAACTAGCTTAATTAATTGATCTTTTAAGATCTCTTTTTATGCTTAATTAATTGATTTATATTTTAACTATCCATCATGATTCATGAATTCTTCAAAGGTTAACCTTATGACTGATGATGAACTGTTTAAGCAGTTATATCGTTTCCTGCAAGAAACTCCTTTCAGCGATAAGGCCGCCCATAGTATTTTATTTTGTTACGCGTAGTTTATACATATAATGTTTTGTTCTATCTATATCATCAGCTTGAGGAAAGCCACCACACATATTCTTCAGGACTCTTACAGGCCGGGCCACAACAAGGCGATAACACAGCCGGTGTCATTACCTACAGATCGCTCTGTGCGTATGTATCGCCTTGATGTGGCCATAGTCTAGTCAATCTAATCAGCACATGGGTTGAGCAGGTAGGGATCTGGGGGAGGTAACATTAGCACTTGCAGTTCACATGTGGTTTGAACAAAAGAGCGGTTTTTTTTTTTTTTTTTTTATGCCATAGCTGGCAGACGAGCAGACGGCCCACCTTATGGAAAGTAGTCACCGTCGCCCATAGACACCTGCAACACCAGAGGTGGTGCTGATGCGCTGCCGGCCTTTATGGAACTGAAATACCCGCCCTTTTGAAGGACCCCATGTCGAAGCTCCGAGGGAAAACTGCAGAAGGCAGTTCATTCCACAACTTGCTCGTGCGTGGCAAAAAGGACCGCGAAAAACGAGCAGTTGTGGAAAACCAGCCATCCAGGTGGTGGGGATGGAATCTGGTTCTGCGGCGTGTGGTGCGATGATAAAAATCAGCCATGGGCACCAGACCGAACAATTCCTCAGAACACTCCCCATTGTATTGTTGCTCTCCATTGGCCGCACTGTGGCCGCGTTTTATTTAGAAGATTGAAATGTGAAGATGTACGGTTTACGATCGTCCAAAACTGACGTTTACTCTTGTTTTGATTTATGAACAGTTAAATATTTCTTTGTTTCTGAAGATAATTCGAGGCCTCTGTATTTCACGTTGTTGTGCTTCAACTATTTCGTTAGATCTGTATAGACTTCGACCTTATTTGACAGAGTATCTTTGTTTTTTGTTATTGTCACAGCAAACATTTTTTTCTGGGTTATTCTAGTTCTAGTATGTGTTGGATGATTTATATTGCAAACATGCAATTGTGTGCATAACTTAAATGGCAATCACACCCCAAACAGTTGCGAACAGAATTGAAAAATATATAAAATATTGACAAAAATAGAATGAGAAAGCTTACTCATAAATAGGATCGAAGCCTAACTCGGTGACTGAAATGAGTTTTGTTTATGTTTTCACCCACAAATGAAATAAAATCGTAAAGTTTAGGTCTAATTTGTGTCTAGACTCGTAATAGGTCGGACATTTAACGTTCAATCTGATTTATTTTATTTGTTTTATCATGTGACAACAACATTTACTGAAGTATTACTTATTTATATTTAATTCGTAAGCTTTATTCTCTATAATATAGGTCGATACAATGCCCTTAGGCTTACACTTTCACAAAAACATTGATAAGTACCTAATAAATTTAATTATAACCTGCAAGGTTATTTTGATCTTCGAAAATAGAAATATTTACCAATACTTTGGGACAGCACAAATGATGTCCAAACTTATAAGACGTAACTAAGGTCTAAACATTGTTCTAAAACCTGTAGGCTTATCACAAGCTCTGTCTGGCCTTCGTCGAAACGTCAGACACACAGTGTAATACCGTGGCGAGCACTCTCACATACTCAAAACTAGAACCAGAGACAGAACCAGATAGAGCTTGTGGTAGGCCTACTGCTTTCATTGGCCCCATATAACGTGCACTGAATATTTTACCAGATTTAATAAATAAGGCTATAAAAGTGAAAAGTGTTTGATAAGCTCAAGTCTTGCAAGCTTGTTCAAGTGTTCCGAGATTGAGTCGAGTGGACACCCGCGGGGGTCGACCGTGCCTGTCTGCGCCTGATTTATGCACACAGACACAAACAACTGCGATACACTCCACAGACGGCATCCATACGAGGATGACGTAGGACTAAGATAGTATAGATAGGTAAATACATTTATTATTCATAAAAAAATATCTGAACAAAGGACCAAAGCGCCCAAAAGCTATACACAAATGGTAAACTAAAAAATGAAATACATTTTTTCTCAATTTCTAGAAAGTAACTTCATTTTTAAGTAAAATCAAATAAGACTATTACTTAACCACTGTCGTCCCACTTTTTTTAATTTAACATGCTGATGGAACAATCATATGGTGCACCTAATGTTAAGTGGTAACCATTGCCTATAACAATGCATTGTCTCATAGGTCATGCACGTAAGGAACGTGCCCTACGATGCACTGAAGGGCAAATGCCACCCTTTCCTCTTTCCACTACGCAGACCCTGGTCTAAGGTGAAAGTCACGTTCATCCTGCCATCCACCACCATGCCGCCTTACATTTTGTGGGTATATTATGTCCCTATTCTTATAAAATAAAAAAGGAGTCTTGGTGTACGTGCCACTTCTACACATTTTAAGTTAATATCAGGATATCAGGATGAGGTCCTGGTAGCTAATTAAGGCTATATCGGATATGTCCGCGATGCGAGGCGACGCGCCGCGATACCGAGCGAGCACACAAGTGACTTGCGGTCTTCGACTGTAAGTCTATAAGATATTTAGATCGGATGCGGTAAATACAAGCTTTACGATGAGTGTTTTTGGTCAAGACTGTTGACTGTCATGGTGTTTTAAGTATGATTGAGTCGGTTATTGATACTAAAAGTTTTGCTGTAACAAGTGGTGTTGGGTGTTGACTAAATAAATCCTACGTCGAAACGTCGCACATACAGTATAATTCACTCAAACGACACAAATCAGATCCAGAGACTGAACCAGACAGAGCTTGTGGTTAGCATAATGGTTAGTGGCTGGACGAGAACTTCATGTTAAAAGCACATCGAGATAAAACAGAACATTTTTAGGTTCATCAAATTTAGAAAATTTTAAACGCAACCTATAATTATAATTTAATTGAAATTTTGGTCGCTCGAAATGTACCTCTAATGCATTACCTACTGGTAATTAGGAAATGCCACATACGGCACCTACTTTGTTTCTTAGGTCGGTGCCACGTATCGCCAAGTCAGCGCCCATAAATAACGTATGGAGCTAATCCGATACGCGTGATTTGTTGGCCTATTTACTTATTTGCCTAACCCACTCCACTCGCCACTCGCCACTCGCCACTCGCCACTCGCCACTCGCGGAACATATCTCCAGGCTAATGCTGCGCTCCGGTACTAATAAATGGTTTTATTTATACGGTTCTGATACTGTAATTCATAGTCCGTAGTAAAAATCCCTAAATTCACTCATTTGTGTCACATTGGTTTTCGCTGTAATATGGGATTGATTGAATTATTCATCGGCTTTTCAGTATATTT
Source organism: Thera britannica (assembly GCA_939531255.2). Taxonomy (NCBI): domain Eukaryota; kingdom Metazoa; phylum Arthropoda; class Insecta; order Lepidoptera; family Geometridae; genus Thera; species Thera britannica. Next base: position 12,925,273 of record OW618036.2, on the reverse strand, counting down.
TTTTACAACTAGCTGATGGAACAACCATTTTGGTCCACCTGATGTTAAGTGGTAAACATTACCTTCATATAGCAAAGCATTGCCTCATAGGTCAGGAACGTGTCCTACCACATGCACTGTCCTGCGTCTATCAACTTGAGGCATATGGATGTTCAGCCTCACGTGCCAATAATTTCACCCACACCCACACCCTTCAAACCGAAACACAGCAATGCTGCTTCACCCCCGAAATAGGCATTGTGGTAGTACTTATGAAACTTACTTGTGGAACCACTAACAACAGCCACCTGTCTTGACAATATTTTTAGCAGTCATGAGCCAGTTAGTAAATCGGTAGTTAGGCATTTTAGTTCAGATCACTACGGTCATAGCGCTAGATTTGCTTATAAAATTATAGATAAACACGAGATTTTCACCCACCGGCCTATCACAGAGAGCCGTATTAAAAAGTTTCAAACCAATATTGAACTGAAAGTGTCCCTCATGCCTTATCTGACTGACCCGAATGACCTTTTCACCAACTTGTCAAATTTAATCAATGAAGAACATAAGGATACCTTTAAACTTAAAACATGTAAAGCTAGTATTAGTGTCGCGTTCGCTGACTGGGCCACCCCAGGTATTTACAAAAGTAGGAATACATTATATGAGCTATATGCTGCTAGGGAATCAATGCTTAATGACCCAGCATTTATTTTACATATTAAAAACTACTCTAAAGCATTTAAAAGAGCTTGTCACGCAGCAAAATCATTGCATATCAAAAGAAAAATTGAAAAATCCACAAATAAAATTAAAGCTACCTGGAAAATAGTCAATAATGAGACTGGCAAATCAAAACTCCGTAATAAAAAAATTCATTTGAAAGTAAACAATAATCTTTTGACAAATAATTTTGAAGTAGCCAACGCGTTTGATAGTTTATTTTCCAGTATCCCTAAAGTAGTGACATCATCTTTAAATTCCTCGGCATCTGGTGCGATGGCATTGTTAGAGTCTAGTGTTAAAAAATGTAATAATATCTTTAGTTTTAAATACATTAATGCTGACAAAATCGTGAAGACATTTAAATCATTAAACATTAAAAATACTGAAGATTTATGGGGAATGTCTACAAAATTACTCAGCGCTATTATAACTGATATTGCACCATGCCTAGCGTATATTTTTAATAGGTGTGTTGATGAGGGTGTTTTTCCTGATTTAATGAAACCTAGTAAGCTCATTCCCCTGTTCAAATCTGGAAATGCAAGTGACCCTGCTAACTATAGACCTATCTCAGTATTGCCCACGCTAAGTAAAATCTTTGAGAAAGTTATTCTTACTCAGTTGTTATCACATTTTAACCTAAATGGGATACTTCATAGCCACCAGTTTGGATTTACGAAAGGTCGATCAACGACTGATGCCGGTATTCTACTCTTAAAGCACATATATGATGCCTGGGAAAACTCGCAAGACGCGATTGGGGTATTCTGCGATCTTTCCAAAGCTTTTGACTGTGTAAATCATGCTACATTAATATCTAAACTTAAACATTACGGCATTCTAAATCGCTCTATTGACCTAATACAATCATACTTGACTGATAGAGTCCTTAAAGTTGATGTGGGCGGTGAGAGATCTTCTGGGTCTATTATTGACATGGGGGTGCCACAAGGTTCGATATTAGGTCCTTTCTTGTTTCTAGTGTACGTAAATGACCTCCCTTTTTTGGTTAAAAAACTATGTGAAATAGTACTATTTGCTGACGATACCTCATTAATTTTTAAAGTCGATAGATTGAAGACTAATTACGATGACGTTAACGCATCTCTGTCGCAAATACTTAACTGGTTTAACGTTAATAATCTTTTACTGAATGCCAAGAAAACCAAGTGTATTAAATTTATCTTACCAAATGTGACTCTCCGGCCAACTAATATTATACTTAATGGAGAGTCACTTAACCTTGTAGATTCTACTATTTTCTTAGGACTTAATATTGACAAAAAATTGCAGTGGGGGCCACAAATCAAAGCACTTGCAGCTAGACTAAGTTCGGCTGCATATGCAGTTCGGACTATAAGATGGCTTACTGATGAAGCTACAGCTAGGCTAGTTTATTTCAGCTACTTCCATAGTGTTATGTCTTACGGTATCCTTCTCTGGGGGAAAGCAGCTGATATTCAAACTATATTTGTTTTACAAAAAAGGGCCATACGTGCCATATATAAAATGAAATCTCGAGACTCATTGAGAGAGCGATTTAAGGAAATTAATATCCTCACAGTAATTTCACAATATATATATGAAAACTTATTGTACACTCACAAACACATCTGTAGCTTTCAGAAAAATTGTGATTCACATAATATTAACACTAGAAATAAAAATAAACTTTATATTCCCAAATTTCGCCTGCAGAAGGTAAATGGGTCTTTTATGGGGAACACTGTACGCTTTTATAATAAACTTCCGGAAAATGCAACTAAGCTTCCTATTCGGAAGTTTAAAGCCTATGTTAAGAATAATTTAATAAAGAAAGCGTACTATACTCTAGATAGCTATATGAATGATAAAACTGCGTGGCCCAATGTCCCGGTCACTCTACCCATAGGAAGCTAACATGTCGATTTGCAATGTCTGTACCTACTATTTCGTATCTTATTTTTATATAAGCTGTGTAGATACTATAGTATAACTTTGAAGCGTAGCGTGTGCTGTCTTTGAAACTTTTGCTTTTGTATTATTGCATTGCATACGTCTGACTAAGTGAAGTGGCACCACACTGGAACTTCACTGCTATTATTTTAGACTATTTTTGATTTGTAAAAGGATCATATAAAAAAACAGTAGGAACCGAGACGTAGTTTGTTGCCTGTTCTTCTACGCTTGGTCGCGTAGAACTGGCACCTAGACTCACCTAGCTATAAGACGTTTCAAAGTGATTCTTGCATCGTAATGAATAAAAAATTATTGAGTTTGAGTTTGAGTTTGAACCAAATAGTAAACATTTTCTAAGTGAGTCAGCACCACAAAACTCCATCCCACAATGTTTGTTTTGTTTCTGCCTCAAATTATATTACCAAGTGTACCTTTCAGAGCAAACTAATAACACAGCTAAATAAATAGAACGTAAAATATAGTTATATCCCTCGCAAGAAGCAACATTGGAGGTAAACTACGAGTATATGTATACGGCATAAGTAGACTCCCGCCGTAATTCCACGGCACTACTCGAGCCAGTAAAAATAAACAGAGTCCCAATCAGACGCGCAATCAGGTGCTCTTATTCTCAAACACTGCACGTGTACTGTTGCTGACAGAACGAAGGACATTCTAAGCAACTGGCAGATCTATGAGCAATTTTTTTCCATGCAAAATGTGTGCATGGGCCAAATGAAATGCTAAAACATTACTCTGACTGAAACATCCATCTTAGTCCTGTATTCCGAAACCTCGGCGCACGAGACCGTTCCCATGGTGTGTCGTGCGAGCTGATCCGCCTCCGTGCGCGATATCACACACCGGTGGGAAGGGGCTAAAAGATATTTGTCATTTTTCAATGGAGAACGGGGCGTCGTCGTGCGCGGTGCGTGTTTTCTCGAATAAATATTTTTTCATTACTCATACTCTGAAAGTAGGTCTGAAGTTGCCTGAGGGGCCTAATTGAAAGTAAAACTTTCAGCCCTAGGGAGAATCGCTTTCTACTGACAGCTGTCAAATTATTAAAAAAAACAAGTTCTATTTTATTCAACCATGTTCCAACTTTCTAAAGGGATTCGTTTTCTTCTGTCATTTCGGGAAGGAACATAGCTTTTTGATTTTAATTGTTTTTCTGGTGTTATTTTGGGTTCTGTTGTGTAATTTCGGTGGTATTTTAACCAACATTACTTGAGGTCTTAGCTCAGTGTTAGCAGTTGGAATTAAAGTGTATTATGTGATATTCTGATTTGATCGAAAATGTTTCCGATGGATTTGGAAGAAACGGCCATCTTTCTTCCAAAGACAATAGAGTAGGGCCGACTCGATTTTGACTGACTCGACAGGACGGAAAAGTATTATAATTATGTAATCTATTATCATTCTGAGATGAGAATGATACTAAACTACTCGACACTGGCAAAATTGATCCGAAAAGGACAGATGCCATTCATTAAGAAGAAGAAGAAGAAGAACTTTCTAAAGTCTTTCTACCTGCAAAAAGGTTGTTAAACCAAATTCCTACTTTTTATTCAGCAAGTAGGTTGGAAACCCATTACAACGGTAAGAAGTTTAAAAAGTCTAATTATATTAGAGCGCAATGTAAAATTTAAATTTTAATAACATAAAGATAGTATTAAATAAATAATATATCTTCTAAATTACTTGATTAATATATAGCTTCAACTATTTATTAAAAATAACATAGATTTGAGCAAACAATTTACCATTTTTTAAATTATGAAAATGAAAATAATGGCTGAATAATTCTGGCGAGCCGTAGCCGAAGGCCCGCCAGAGAAAAAGAAAAAAAAAACCGGGAAGGCGGCAATTCAATCTTCATTTTCACAAATTTTTCTTTCATGTTTTTATTTTTACTATTCTTGTATTCGTAATGAAAAGCACAGTGTTTACCTCGGGTGAAAGTCTTTTAAGTCCCTCAAGCTCCATTGGCGCCCTCGCTACGCTCTGGCGCCAAACCCGTCTCGGGACTCAAAAAACGTGACTTTCAACACTCAGGTAACAATGTACTATTGTATTGTATTGTTTTTTGTATGATCTGCAGAACCACGCACCGTAGGAAGGCAGCATAAAACATCCACATAGAATCTCCTCTACCGTGTCTGGGAATCAAAGCCGTGAAACTTTTTCTGTTTTGTAACGACAAATAAAGTAAAAAAAGTTCAAGAAAAATTGTGTGCAAACAAAGAACTTGCTTATTTTTTTTATAGTCTGATTTCTCTGCTTTAGTACTAATTTTTTTACCGGACGAAACGACCTTGACAAATGTCACACGACGATCTATATTTTTAGGGGGTTGAATTATCTTTTTGCCGCTGAGTGTACACGTGAGACGCAAGTACATGCATGCCCGCCCTCGCGTGTGACGAGATCAACTGCGCTCTTTGTGATCAGGCCACGGGAAAAGCGGGAAAATTCCATGGGAAAAATGTAATGGTACGATACATAGAATTACCTAGATCGGTCTCAGAATTTGATTGGTAGCTCTACCTTTTCCGCTATTGATTGTATGTGTATCATAATTTATAATATATACAGTAGGAACCAAGCCGTAGTTTGTTGCCTATTCTTCTAGGCTTGGTCACGAAAACTGGCACCTAGACCCCTGACCTACCTTTAAAACGTTTCAAATAAATCTTTGCAATTCTACTGAATAAATACAATTTTGATTTTAAATTTCGGAGCAGATGCCTTATTAAAAAAAAACGTGTTGATATTTTTTTTATTTCTCGTAAGTACCTTTGTATGGTACTCGCTAATGCCGTGGCTTCACAAGTGTGTGGAACGCGTCACGCGCGCCATTCCGTCAGCAATATTGTCTAAAGCAATTTGTATGTAAATCAATTGTTGTTAATACTATTTATGCCGATGGTTATTGAGCATTACTATTTACTTTCGCAATCTTCATTACTTACCCTAAAAGCAACCCTGTGCTCTTAGTCATATGGGTGAAAGTAGCTTGGGAGTTTAGCGTCGGTTAAGACAGAAAAAAAACCATCAAGTTAAGACGTGATGGTAGGGAATTGTTAATAAGGGATTGTGTTTCGCATGCTTTCCCGCGGATTATGGCTGTTGTAAATTTTATTATATTATAAATAAGAAATTTATTGCGATTTATCGGCGTTAAGGAGTAATGTGGAGTAATATCGGGAGATGGAACTTCGTGATTGACTTGGCTTCAAATAACAGCAGTAAATTATTTATTCTATGATGAAAATTTATTGCATTCTGTAGTTATTTGACTCTTACCTAAGCATATTACTATTTGAGTAGAGGGAAAACCGCACAAACTACCCAATCTAGAGGAATGAAACAAACAAATAAACTGATGAAAATGTCTAACTACGAACAAATATCTGTTACTATCCTTGCTATGCACTGAAAGTAGACAATTTCAGTTTTAAAGACATGCACTTTTACAAGGAGCACTAAAACGGGTCCATGTAAACCGAGGAGTCCATTCCTAAGCCCATCTTAGAGCAGTCTTGGACCGTTGAAAGGCAATAAAATAAAGTAGTTGTGGACAATAAAGCAGTAAATATGACCGCGATACAGCGTTCTGTATGCAAATATTATAGGCCTTATCTACACGAGGTACGGATAGACCCGGCCTTAGAGAGTACGACGCGCATATTTGGGTCGCATCCTATGACGTGACACTTGCTGACTGAGAATCAACGCACAGCCTAAGCCAGAAAAGTCCAGAAGACATCAAAAGCTAGTTTTTTGCATTGAACGATAAAAAAACATTCCAGGCGCAACCCCTGAATGACGTGCAGCGGGATTGAAAGTTGTTTGAAGATTGTTTTACTTGAATTAACTCGGGATTCCATTATTAGTCTAAAAATACTGTCTTAATTCTTAATTATTTCAAGCAACACCGTATATGCAGCCATAATATTGTTAACAATACGAAAAAAATACTGTGTGGTTTTTTAGTTTGTTCTGCTGACCATACCTAATCCCTGAAATTTGAGCATATTTTTTAGATAAGTAAGCAAACCAACAACATGGTAGATAGGTATGGTCAATAAAATGTAACAGCAACTTCATAGACCCCATGGAGCCATGAGATACGGACATGGGATCCTAAGCTCATGAATACCAGCAAATCAGAATACTTGATGTTATTGAAGATTTCCTTGGAAAAAACTATCTCGGCTAAGTGGCCATAAGTATTAGCAGCTTTGCGTATCATACAATATGTCTAGGGAACCATGTAAGTTTATTATATGAGAATGTTAATATTATTAATCTTTTATGCCTTTTACCAGCAGTGGGGCACGCAATACCACTTAGGTATTGGTTTAAAAAAATACTCGACTAAACCAAACCTAAAAGTATTAGTAGACTAAGCATAAGATAAAAAGAACACACTTTCAAACGCATACCGATATAACATTTCTTATTTTGTTTTTGCTTGTTTGCTTATGTAGTAAATAAGTAAATGCCTATGAATAAATCAAATAAATTGCTAATCTCAGAATCATCAATTGCAGTAATTTTAATAAAAAAAATACGACAAAATAAGGAAGAGCTCAATAAACAAGGCGTCATCGGAAGAGTCCGCAATACCTAGAACTCGTAAAAACAAAAGCCTCTTCCACCGCGCAAATCGAGCGGGACTTGTTTTATATTTTCCCCAATTAATTTGCATAATCCTTGTCAAATACAGGTTCGAGAGACTTCGGAGGAAAAAACTCAGAAGTTTATACCTATCAAAAGTGGACAAGTTTTTCTGGGGTGGTGTAATTATTTAGCCCTGCTTTTCTAAAAAGCGTCGGACGACATAAGGTACCGTAAATACGGATTTCGGTTGACATGAAATAGCATTACAATTTTTTTACAGAATTTGGCCTAGTTTCTGTGTCTTTTCGTTTCCGGAGATTGCTGTCACTATAAGTCATTTAAAAAAAACCGTCTTGACATAATCCTTCTTAAGTTGCCGTACCTGTCTTACACGTACATCTTTGTAAAAAAACTATTTAATTTTGCATAAATTTACGCAAAGCTCAGTAAAACGCTGCGTAAAAAAGCTTCAGGTACATGAAATACAGTATTCGTAATGATGTACGCTCGGCCGCGCCGTGAATGGCACGCCTACGCCTGCTCGCTGGACTTGACACGCGCGAACTACGACTGCAGCAAATTTCACTTGAATTATTCAAGTAACAACATTAAATTAAGAATTCTGAATTTCAGGTATGAATAATTTACATAGAACAGTATTACAATACTATCTTAGCTAAGGCTGAAGCACAGTTTTATAAATTCTAGACTAGTTTTACGTATCGCATTGCAGAATGCAAGTAAAAACAAAAAAAACCGTTTGGTTTAGCTTGATTTTACTGACTTATCCGATGAATTTTATTCCATCGCGATACGATTCAATATTTAATCACAACAGCAAAGTAACATAAGCAACGATCGGATGATTTAATTACTATTAGAATAAGCCCGTTATCGAAAACAATTCTTTCACCAGTACTGGGTAACGGAAAAAACAAAAGTCCAGTGAGATGCAATTGCTACAAATGAATAAGATCGCAATGAAACAACATTAAAGTGCGGAATAAGTGTTTCCATGAATCGTTCACAGTCGTGAGGCTATAAATTAGTTCGGGGCCATAAATCGGGCGGCTTCAACGCCAGCGACGGACGCGGCCGGGACGCCTCCCATGCACCGCGACGCAGCTACGCGTGTTGGGATCTTCACACAGCTGTGCGTGGGAATGAAGTATCTACCACTTACACTAAGTCCGTATTACGAAGCTAGTGGACACCTGAGATGGAGTTTTTGGCGCGCCGGCGCCGTGCCTTCTAAGAAAGACTCAAGATGTAAATGGCATTATCAGTCAATTTTCTTTTCATTCTTTTCAATTCAATGAAAAGATTGGACGACTTGAAAAATTTGCTTTACACATCTACAGATTGAGGCTCATATCATTTTTTTATTATATACCTACGTTAAAACTCATGTTTAAGGGTTAATAACGTTGTCTCATTCATTTTCGCTCAGAGTTCGAGGCTTTCTCGATTTTTTTTGATATTACATGAATATGTATATAAAATAACAGTGAAATAACATTTAAGGAATAATGCCACCTATGAAAAGACTATCAAGAGCCATCATACCCTACCACTGCAGCTCGTAGCATATCGAATTTTCAGGGCAATACTCAGTTCTAATGCACCACAATAGTGAGAGGGTTTTAATATTAATTGGTTCAGTGTCTGCGCCAAGAAGCATCGGGCGGTGTATAAAATCGCGTGTTCCCGTCAATTCCCCAAATCGAACGCGAATAAAGGATGGCTGGCTACCCGCGTTTCTTTTGCAATTCATTTGGCAACTGCGATGAAGATTTAGATGTTGTGCTTTATTAACACGTTAGCTGCGGCACCAATTTTTGCATACTTTCCGTTCCTGCGGCACGAGGTATAATCGGCCCGTACCGTGACCAGACGTTAGGGCGACACGCGGTCTATTAGACCCCACCTCCTTTTACAGACTTAAATCCATTTTCTGGCGCGAAATCAAAGATAAATGAGAATTTTGGTCCTTATTGATATAGACAGTGAATTGATAAACCCTAATCCACCGTCGCCCCGGGATCTGAAGGCTAGTTTAGGAATTATTAGCAAAACAAAATATGGGATCTTATACACCTCGTAACGCACTGAAATAGGGCAAATTTTTGCTGCGATTAGTGATGGGAAAAATAATATCGACGTTTTTAAACTGTCTTAACTACGCAACGACTTGACTGATTTTGATCAATTATATCTCATTAGATCGTTTTAAGGGCAAAACCTGGCAAAACAACACAAAGCTATCAAAGGATACATTTTTTTTAAAATAATCTAAATTGTGCTTGAAGGCGCCATAAAGAAAAAAAAACCGGCCAAGTGCGAGTCGGACTCGCGCACTTACTTACACTTACTCTAGGTACATAGCTACCAAGATAAGAAAAAACTAGGTACTTACTGAAGATTTTTTCATTAAAAACTTACCTGTTTTGGCTCTGTTTCTGGGTTTTTTTAAATTAATTTCTTCTGACATCGTTTAGACATGTTCGGTGCTGTAAAAGGACGTGCTCTCCAATCGACGTGATGCACAACACTGGTCGCGGGAAGCTCGCGTTGAGTGCGGTACGAGGTCAGGGGGGATATGGGACGTTTTAGCCTCGTTCCGCACTGCATTAAAATTATATTAATTCAGTGCGGCACGAGGCCTAAGACATCCGGTACCAAGGTAGGTACACCACCGAGTCCATGAACCATTAGTGATCTCAAATATATATTTATCTCTTTCCTACACTGGACCAAACCAAAGCTATGCCATTCGCACGACAGAGAAATTCACTTTTTTGCTTGCCGCACCACAGGCAAGTTGCATCAGGGGTGATTTAGGCCTCGCTTCGCACTTAACGTGTTAATGAGAGACCAAGCGACTGAAAATTTACTTAACTGGTGCCCTTTTCACATTAGTTCTTAACAAAACATGTACGTGGTAGACAAGCCAGGGCAAGTTTATTTATTACCTCTAGGTAAATTGCAATAAACTTGATTGTTTGAACGTGACACCCTGATGAAGTTATGTTTGTCATGACAATGTATTAATTTAATCTTAAAATTATAATTTAATTTAGTAGTTTAGGCAAAGTAGGGCACTGTAGCGGTACGACTGACCCGTTGCGTTTTAGTTGCGGGGCCAGTGCACGTTTGTGTGCTACTAATAAATTACTAACACACGACGTTGTTGCACTACTCGTGGACTTTGAACTTAGGACAACGCGGTTTATATTTAGAAAAATTGTGGTAATGATAATGGTAAAAATGATAAAGTCATTGGCAAAATTGAAGGCAAGAGACCACGAGGCCGAAGCCCGATACGTTGGTCCGACCAAATCCGCTCCACTCTCGACGTGAAGGTCCATGAAGCCATTCAGGTTTCCGGTAACAAATCCAGGTGGCGAAACATTGTCAAGGTTTAAATTGGTCAATAGAGGAGGTCACGACCCTCAGCAGTGAGGAGCTCGACGCGAGGAGAAGGAGCTAAAAGAAACAAGAAGGCGGTGTAAGTAAAGTAAAGTAAATAAATGCCAGCCGAATTTGACCATTTCCTGGTGGAAAAAACATAATCCAAGATCGAGATGAAACTGGAAGGTGGATATGTAGGATACAACAGTAGTAGCTCAAAAAATTCTTGTAAATGTGTCAAGTCTTTGTTCCCAGTGGGCGGCGCCGGCGGTAAGCAAGCGGTTCGCCGGAGCCGCACTAACCCGATGCGAAAATTAAAACTGCACTGCCTCTGTACCGCTCCTATTTACTTACATTTTACTATTTACTTGTTCTCTCTGCCCTGCTATTTCGGAACAGCGGTGTTCTTGCGGGACATCTTAATTTTACTGTACTGTGCAAAACATGAATTTATTAAAGATATCTTTTTCATGCAAATAGCTGATGGAATAAGCGAGAGCCCACCTGATGTGTAATCTACAGAAACACGGCTCTATTTACAACGATTTGCTAGTTTGATTGCTATTCAGTGCTTTGATCCCAGGTAACATGTACGTACTTAGTAATTATAGATCGTGATCTCTACGAGTATGTCAGTTCTGTAGTGAATTTTTTGAGCTTCAGGCGGCAGAATAACTACGACATTTCAAAATCATAGAATACGAATTTTATTCCACACGTAAAAAGCTCATATAAAGCTCACTGACCAACGTAAAGGTGTTCAAATTCTCATATGTCTGTAAATACATACAAATTGGAACTCAGCATAGGCTCTGAAGCAGAAATAGGTAAGTGATGGTGATAACGTCTTACGAACAGCATAAGGAATGAATGAGGCACGCAAATAGAGTCGAGTCGGCAACTCTACACGAGACGACTTCCACTGCCCACTCGCTAATTGTGCCGACAACTTAGCCACGGACAGAACCAGGGGCACACCGAGATATATAAAGCGGCTTACTTGAGTGTTACTAAAAAAATACTTGTTATTTGTGACAGGTGTCACGGCTCAGTTAGTCCCAGCCTTCTGTGCCGTAGATCGTGAGTTCGATACCCGCCAAGAAAAAATATTTGTGTGGTGAATGAAAAGGTTTATTCTCTGTCTGGGCGTTATATTGTACTCCGAGTATGTACTAACAAAAAAAGCATTTAGGTATAACATAATTATAGCAGACTAGCGGCCGCCCACGGCTTCGCTCGCCCCGTAGATTTTTCTTTTAAAAGTTTTTCCTCTTTTTCTCCGTTTAGGGAAATAATTTTCCAATTTCCTTTCTTAGTGCACCCCTATGCTATAAAACAAACATACCCTCCAAGTTTCATGCTTCTAGGACTTACGGTTTAGGCTGTGCGTTGATTGTCAGTCAGTCAGTCAGTAACGTAAGAGTTTTATATATTTAATTATAGAAGAAGATGAGATAGCGCTCAAACGCAAATCTATAAATTTTAAAAAATGTTTGGGGTTAGATAGTGTTGTGTGCATTGTCTACAATATTTATTTATTGATGAGTGCTACGCCCAAAGTCTTCGTTTCTTTAGCTTGTTAGAGGTTTGCGACAAGCAGTTTAATCCAATATTGATCAACCTATTAAATGAATGATTTAGAACAAGAATTTCGTAGTCCGTTTGCAAACGCTATGGACGCTCAACCATTTATTGACTTCTCAAAGATCGAGAACACTTCACCCGCTGTACCTCCAGCCTATGTAACTTTCTTGAGTCGTTGAGAGGTCGCAATTAGTCAAATTGCAGCGAGGTGACCTCTCCGAGTTGTTTGAACAGGATCGAACTAGGATTTACTTCATTTACTGTCTTGCAATTACTCGGACTTCACTTTAATTTGTCAAAGGACCGTCCACAGGGTCCACCTGACTGGTAATTGGTAACATAAATGTTTGCTTTAAAAGTTAACCTTATGAAAGACATCACTCACAGCAATAAGACTGCACATTTAAATAAGTGCTCAAGGTGTGTGTTTTTTGACAAAATTTGGCTAACTTTGGTATACACAGCCCTTTTCAAACAGATGTTTATCATTGAGCTTGTTCATATCTGGATCACCTCATCGCAGCGCGTCAAAAATTGCACTATTAGGGTGTTATTAATAATCCTGGCGCAACGCTGGAGTAGTTAAATCGTGTTTTGTCACATTTGTTCGAGTTGACAATTGCATGTCAATGCAAGAGACAAAACACGGATCAACTAGTCCAACGCTACGCTAGGATTATTAATAAGACCCAAAAAAGTTTGCGGAAGTGTGTGCGAGTGTATGCAAACCATTTTGCTGAAATTGATCGCCATCGCAGATCGTCTAGATGTGTGCAAGGCTTTATTTACCCACAGACATACTTCAGGCGTCCATGATACAAAAGTGATAAACTTTATCATACCGAGCATAGGATGAAATATCGAAGGATAACTTACAGATTCATGTATTTGTGTTTGAGGGAAGCAACGTATCATCCCTGCTAATCCACGAAGCAATCAAAGTTGCCTCATTCATAATGTATGAATGGACTTGCCAATACATACACCTACGGACCTTTACATACAAATGTTTGCTATTAGTTTGATTGAGGAGTAGCCAGGGTTATTAATTTCCTCTGTTCTAATTCCGATCTCGTAGTAATTTATGTAACTTTTGAAACTAAACTAAACCACTTGTGCTTTCTTTAAGAACTTATCTTTCTTGACCATATTATACTCTTAACTTATTGACGAAGTTCTGGCTGATAAATTTATATTTTGTGATCAATTACCTGTGTAAGTGACTTATTTATTTATTAATTTTACATTCCTATTTTAAAATAGGAAATAACGTAATTTTTAATTGTTTTATTTTTATTTCGTAATTTGATTTTTATTATTATGTTAACCATTTTGTGTGACGAATCTCAGTACATGTAACGTGTCTAATGAGAAATAAAGATTATGACTATGATTATTATGATGAAGATTATTGATTTTACACTTATGGAAATCATAAAGATTTTTATAATGTCCCAAAAGTTAGGAGCTGAGCGCCCCGCTCGGTTCTTAACTTTTGGGACATTATAAAAATAATTTTAACTTATCTTGTATCTCCGTCTATACGTTACATTCCCAATACAATGTATATAATATATGTACAGAAAAAAGGTTTGTGGGCGCAGGTGGCCTAGTGGTTGCGGCCACGCCTTCCGATCCTAAGGTCGTGGATTTAAATCCAGTCGTGTACTAACAAGTTTTTCTACCCAAAAATGTATGTACCCTATGCCAGTGCTCTCAAACGGCAAAGGAAAACATCGTGAAGAAACCGGCATATCGTAGAACCTTAAAAGTTTAAAAGTATGTGTCAAATGCACGAAAGGAACCTCTTAGAGGCGCACTTAAAATTCTTTCACCACACTTGGTTCGAAAGAATCAGTGACACGATACGAAGAAGAGCTTTGTGACTGGAGAAGATTAGTCAGTGTTTTAGCAGACTCACTGTAGGTGCCTCCTATTCCATGGCTACCTCATAACTATTCCCATGTAGGCATCATTAGCGGAGCTCACAAACGATGTATCAATCTCAGACACAATAACTGAATGTGAACAATCGAGCCATCCTTCATGTCTGTCAGAAGCTGACGATACACCCCTTTCTCATTTGAATTCGGGATGTTATTAGGAGCGGGTGGAATGTAAATATAAGTAGGGAAATTATTGAAGGTTGTTTTTATTGAGTATGTGGAATTCACCTACTAATACCGTGTTTAGGCTGCCCCGAAGTCTCCACCATGGATTTACAAATGTATGTCGGTTGAGATGTAACTTGATCACCATTTATGAAGTGTTCATTTCATGACAGCAAAAAATACACATAGCATTTCAATAATTATTCACGAGGTCATTTGTGGGTTTGTGTACTTTTGAATTGATAAAAATATCAGCGCTTAAATTATACATAAGTACATACGTTTAAAAATGAGGCTGCGCTATGTATTCACGGATTCTTTTCATTCAAGAATTTACTGTACCAAAACGACTTAAATATTTGTCGAGGGCGGGCGGCGCCCAGGGATTGTCGACGGGGACCAATCTGGCGGTCACACTCACCACACGGTTTTAAATCCGAGCCAACGCCCGATAGAAACTTTTTAATTCGGCCCGAGTGGGACCTATTGATATACACCGGGAGCCAAACGATTTTTCAATTACTCTTTTAACAGATATTAATTAGCACTGGCAAATAGTGAAGTACTATCTCACGGTCAAGATTTTGTTTTTTTTTCAGTGAATAAAGCAGATACTTTTGTTTGCTGAATGTAGGTTAGTTAAACTTTGTATTTTGGTTCTTCATACTGTGTTCTGCCACCTGCTCACTAACTGATCGTCCACATCCTGTGTTATTTAAAATGGATAATTACCTACGTAAATGGTAAGTACCTACGTACCTATTTCTTCTCCTAAATTATATTATTTCGAGACGTTAAATAATAATTGAGTGTCCTGCTCCTGCTCTATGTTTGAGAACGGATGCGAGTGGACAGGAGTTACCGGAGTCCCACCGTCACATTAACGTTTCAACTTTCACGCGATTCTACTCGGAAACGGTGATTTGTTTTTAATCTGTTTCATTTTAAAAGTGGAAACGTGGAGACACGCACTTGTGAAAGAAGACCTTTTTATTAGAAAATTCATAGGGTCTAATAATATTAATATTGTTATATAATTACAAGATTTTATAAAAATATTTTCATCTTTTGCGTCTTCGAAATCAACCAAAGCTCAACCTAACAAAAAGTATACAATAAACAGTAACATAAAAACAAGTGCTATAATCCTCCCGACAATAACCAAGCGATTACTTTTACGAGGGAAAATCCAAAGACAAATATCTGAAGGGCCCGCAAATTAAAAAGACCACTGTTTGTTTACACCTCGAGACATTTACAGAAGAGTCGCACAGCCACGAGGGAAGCTGTTCACTGCTACACATTTTACACTTTATATTGTACATAAACATTATTTTGGTGTTTTGGGAAAGTTAAAGAAATTTCATTATTATATTATTCTCTTGATTTTCCCTGATTTTTACTGATTGATTGACCCTGATTTTCCACAAGCTATATAATATCGTCCGTCTCTTAAACTAAGGTACAAATATAGGTAAGATTAAATTGGTTATACATGGATTAAATGCTATAAAAATATTTGTATAGTAGCCAATTTAGCTTAGCCTTAGTTCGTCTACTAACCTGGTACGTTGCTGCTGAGTTGCTGGTAGGATTTATAGCGTAATCCCACCAGGAGAGCGGGATTCTAGGCAAGCCCGGCTTAAGGTATCTAGCGCACCTACTTGAATCTAACCAGCTAGCTAGACCATTGGAGATCCATACTACATTTATTTATATGTATGTTTCAATGTTTATTATTTAGAAACTTAGACTATTAGATAACTATTAGATAACTAGGCGAGTGACGAGTATGAATGCGGAAGGATGTTTGGGTAGAGATAGGTCAAAAAAAAAGCAGCCAAGTGCGAGTCGGACTCGCCCATGAAGGGTTCCGTAGCATCAATTAACATAATAATAAAGGTTTTTGTAGTTCGTCGAAAGTTAAATTGCGGTTTACTATTTATGACGTATAAAAAAAAACTGCTGACTAGATCTCGTTCAAACCAAATATCGTTGGAAGTTTGCATAGTAATGTACAATATATATTTTTTTTAGTTTTATCATTCTCTTATTTTAGAAGTTAGAGGGGTGGGGGACCAACTTTTTTCCACTTTGCAAGTGTCTCTCGCGTAAACTATTCAGCTTAGAAAAAAAAGATATTAGAAACATCAACATCATTTTTGAAGACCTATCCATAGATACCCTAAACGAATGGGTTCGATGAAAAAATAAATTATGAGTCTCAGTTTCAAGTATGGGGACCCCCAAAATTTATTGTTTTAGAAAAAAAACGATATTAGAAACCTTAACATAATTTTTAAAGACCTATCCATAGATACCCCACACGTAAATGGGTTCGATGAAAAAAAAATTTTGAGTTTCAGTTTCAAGTATGGGGACCCCCAAAATTTATAGTTTTTTTTTCCATTTTTGTGTAAAACCCTAATGCAGTTCACAGAATACATCTACTCACCAAGTTTCATCAGTCTAGCTCTTATGGTTTCGGAGAAAAATGGCTGTGACACGGCCGGACAGACAGATAGACAGACATGACGAATCTATAAGGGTTCCGTTTTTGCCATTTGGCTACGGAACCCTAAAAAAGATGGATGGACAGTGTGAAGGATGACATGGATAGGAAAGAAGTGAATACAGAGATGACGGCTGATAGAGGAGAATGGAAGAGGAGAACATGTTGTGCCGATTCCGCATAGAGTGGGATAAGGGCAGGCAGATGAAGAATAAAACTATT
This sequence comes from Thera britannica, assembly GCA_939531255.2. NCBI lineage: Eukaryota > Metazoa > Arthropoda > Insecta > Lepidoptera > Geometridae > Thera > Thera britannica. The sequence continues at coordinate 12,908,158 of OW618036.2, read as the reverse complement.
AGATAATAATAAAAATACTTTACCAATAAGAACATAATTAGCACTATCATATTATTATGATCTTACATTATTATAATCACACTCAATACCAGCACCATGAATTAGTCCAATGGATATGTTTGTTTTTTATAATACACAAAAGTAAAAGATAACAAAAGTACTAGTATAAATGAACACGTATAAAAAGTGATATAACATGTAACAGCAAAATAGCAGCCTCGTTCTCAACAATCAACAAACACCTTCGAGCATAAAAATATGATTTTCATTTTGATATAGGTAATGAAAACATAAAAGCAGATTGATCCGAGGGAAGGTGGATGAAGCAAATATTTGAGGAGCCGTAATAAAATCACGAGATACCTGCCGACGCCGACGCAGATGTAGGACAGAGGGTGTGGAGAAAACGATATTAGAAAATGAATGCTTATTGGAAGATTGAAAAGGTTTGGGCAATTTGATAAGACGTAAATTTTCCTATAAGGTGGATCAAATATCTTTTGTGATTCTACTTTTAAATTGGTTATATTGCTATGCAAGGCTTGCGAGTATGTTTTGCTTGATTATTAGCTTGGAGTAAGTATACATTTTTGAAATATAGAGGGTTTGGATGGATGACTCTTTAGTGCCCATGACTTGTGGATTTCTAGAAAAGGCTTTTTGTTATTATTTTGTATGACTGCATTATACAAACACCATTTTCACTAAATAATGTTTAAACCAAAAAAAAAAGAAAATGTTTGACATACTAAACCAAAGTGTGGAATGCCCCTAAATATTTATCGTGGTTTAAATACCACAATAAATACTATACTAGATAGAATAATAAACTCCTATAGCAGAATGTAAAAAAGTTATTACAGTGAAGCGTATACAGCGCTTCCTTCAAAACAAATTACCTCCGAGAAAGCGATAACTATTCAAATAGAACAAACAATTCACTCCGGCAGCATGTAGCGAAGGTAAGTACATCGATATTGTGATGTAGGTACAACATCTTTGCTGTTTATTTTACGGTGTATCTTAGGGTGCTGATACACGGATACGTCTATCCCCTTATTCACCAACAAATTCCGCTAGAAATACAAAACTATTACGCCACAACGGTAAGTACTGAAAGGGATAAGTAAAGCCTCGGTGGCGCCAATTTCGTGGTGCTGTTCAGTCAAGCTGACTTGATGAAAATATTTTTTTAACCTAATTATTCTCTACTACTACTCGCTTTATAATCTTTTATTATAGCTCTTCTATCACGTCGTCTTGCGCCTGATTTCTACACTGTACCTACGAGCATTCGTTAGCAAATTCGTCACTCAACCGTCAGATAATCTCTGAAACTCTAGGTCGCAGACGTTTGTAGGTGGGGATAAAAGAACTAAGGCATTAGTGAATAAAGAGATGATTCTCCAGTATAATCGGAAAGGATTCATGATATTTCTGGTAGAGTGTATACAGTAAGTATACAGTATACAGCTAGAATACGGCGGGCGCCCACGTGCAAACACCGCTGTGGAGCTGATTGCGTCGGAACCTGCCCTAATCAAATTTATGTTTGTTCGTCTTGAACAAGTCTTCAACGACTTTGTTGTGCCACAGAGCAACAAATACAGAAGCAAAAACAAATAAATATAAAAAATATGGTAAGCTCACACAATATTTAAGTTAGTTTACTGGTCCATCAATTAAGTTGTCAACTTTTTCAGATTCATGTTATCACCTATTTCAAGAGGATGTCTAAAGTGGGTGATAGACGTACGAACTTAAAGTACGCGGTTTTTAAGATCGCGAACTTACTCGGCTCGACGTTGGTGACACACGTGAAGCTTACTCACTCTGCATTGCGATGTCGTCGACTGAAGAAGCTTTGTGTTATTTTGGAATAATATCGTATTACATTTTAAAAATATGCGAATATGTTCAGAAATCACTCATTTTGAAATTTCTGAATTAAAATTAACAAAAATTGCAAAAATTAACACGACAAGCGTGCGCATCCACGAACTGGCGAAACAAAATCGCGGCTCGCGGCTCGCAATGCTGCCACACGTTCGAGCCATGACGAGCTACGAGCAAGATTTCAGACCGGTTGGATCGCCGACGATTTTGCGCGGCGGTTTTAAAGTACGCGTACTTACGGTGACACACAAGCGAAAAAGGTCGGCGAGCCATAAGTACGCGTACTTGCTCGTACGTCTGTCACCCACTTAAGTGGCCCTTACTTTGGCACATGCTTATATTTAGCAGTTAATGATATTTCTTTTTGGTTGCAAGCAGACGAGTGACGGCGTAAGGTCGTGGGTTCTAATCCAGTCGTGAACCAATGAGTTTTTCTGTTGAAAAAATTATGTGCACGGCACGTCGTAGAACCTAAAAAGTTCGAAAAACATGTATCGAGTGCACGAAACGAGCCTCTGTAAGGTGCACCTAAAATCCTTCCACCACACTGGCACTGGATTGAACGCTAGGAAGAATAATGAATAGTTATAGTTGTGAGTTGGTGTACTGCTTAGTGCGGGTGCGGGTTCCGGGCGCGTAGGTGGTGTCGGTGGAATTACTCAATTTGCACTTCAATCCAGGTCCCGCCAGCGGCCATTTTTCCCTCGCAGCCTCACAATGAGCCGTCTCGTTACGGAGGGAAGGAACTTGATTGAAATTTTGACAAACATCAATACAATACGCTTGTGCGTAATTACATTTTGATACCCGCTGGTCTTACCTTGCGAATTGTGTTTACTTTGTAAGGAAGTTTGTATCTCTTGTTTAGCGGCAAACGTAGACCTAGTGCTGACTGCCCTACACTGATAATCAAGGTGAAAGTATATTGTATGAATACAGTAAGGGAAATCGGTAGATGGGGAAGGCTCAGAAATGTTCTTTCTGTTTTTTTGGAGAAGGTAAACAATAAGCGGAGCCCCATGTCTAATCAATGGACTTCTTCAGGATGTTGAAAATGATTCAATATATGAATTTCAAGGCGCGTAATTTTGCGTAATATCGTTATTCAAATTCACACTCGTTTATAAGCTTGTATGAAGGAGACGACTGTTATTTCTACAGACACTAGACTAAACTACACACCCATACACAAATACAATCACAAATTGATACTTTGTGTAGAGATGCATTACAGAATCTGTTATTATTTCGCAACAATACCCTCGACCATCAAGTACTATGTAATTAAAAACAACAATCGTACTCTGTCAGCAAACACTTTGCCACAGACAACCGAACAGTTGGTACGCGCCGGTGAGCACAGTAAATAAATAGCAGTAAGTAATGTTTGCCGACTAACCTCGCGAGTGACGTCACCGCGCCGACATGTAATTGAAATTTTAATGGAGCAGGTGCAGACGTGTCGTATTCCTCACACATGTGGGGACGAGACGGGACGGGACGGGACGGGACGGGACGTGGTGCTACTCAATGATACTGCGCGTTGAAGATGAGCTGGGAAATTCACTTGTGGTTTTAGCAATTATTTTTACCAGAAATCAAACAACTTTTTTTTTTTAAACTTGCTAATGGAACAAGCATATGGCCCACCTGATGTGAAGTGGTAACCATGCCTGTAACAAAGGATTGCCTCGTAGGTCACGCACGTCAGGAACGTGCCCTACGATGCACTTCCCTGTGTCCATCAGCTTGAGGCTTAGAGATATTTTCTGGCTTGTAAAACATCAGACCACAAAGTAAGTGAATTTTCAAAAATGGGTCTTATTGAGGGGAAAGCTAACTTTAAATCTACTCTGATGATTTTTATATCTAGGTCATATTTTTATTAATTTTAATTAATATTTTCAGAGTAGCACTAGTTTCCTCCCGGGAAATACGGTAGGTGAATGATGGCGTTTAAAAGCTGAAATCAAATCCACTGTGTTTCAGGAACTTCAGTCTTTATCTAGGTGAGTCTGTGTTCTGTTACATAACTTGTCATCTTTTTGCGAATTGAATTTCACACACACGATCAGTCGTGGTATTTTTGTAGAATTGCTATTTTGCACCTTTACTTACCCAAAGGTGTTAAAAATAAAAAGGTTGTAAATAATTATAAGTTTAAAAAACTTGAGAAACCGACTTCATTGTCAAACGGCTAAACCGATTTTAATCAAATTTGTTTGGGACAATCTGGACGTAAGAATAACCTTCCAAATAAAAAAAAAAATTTCTAAATCGGTTCATTAATGACGAACAAACATAAAAAAAATATTATAAAAAAAATGGCAACACCGATTTTAATAAAATTAAAATGGAATCAATCTGGAAGCAGTACCTTTCAGATAAAAACATAATTTTTCAAATCGGCTCACAAATGACGAAGTTATGCGGTAACAAACATTAAAAATAAAAAAAATAAAAAAAATACAACCGAATTGAGAACCTCCTCCTTTTTGATTGGAAGTCGGTTAAAAAGAAGCGCCGCGAGTAACACAAGCGAGGGTGTTTTTTTCCATTTTAAGCAATCCCATGGCCCACTAGATGTTATATTATTATATAAGGTAATTTGAATATTAAGTGACCCAATTGTAATGGTCACTAAGATCAAATAATAAAAATTGAACAATTCAAATGTAAAAAAATTACATCATCATCATCAGCAGCCTGCTGGACATAGCCTATCACAAAGCCTATCCTAAACATTTCTAAGAATATAAAAATCTGAGTCCTTTCCATCCACTAACTTCCTGCAATCTTTACAATGTCATCGGTCCATCGGGTAAAAACTTTATCAAGGGGACAAAATAGTGCAAGCTAATAGCTTCCTATAAACCGCTGCTAATTACAAAGAACACTCGTTACAGTAACCTGAGTTGCACCGCACGTGGACACTATGCACTCAGCGATCAAACACTTCTCACGTAACCCGTACACCTCAACTGTGTACATATCCTTGTTTCTTTCAAAGTACCGAACGTCATTTTACGGCAATGATAAAGTGGTGTGTATTACAATATTTTACTAGATCAAAGAACGAGGATTGCGAAGGAGGTTAGGAAGGAAGGGGGAACATTCGTTAATTGTCATAAATTGTGTTAAGCTGTACGCCAAAATTGTCTAAAGACCTACGCACATCTAGCGCGATGGCGCTGGCCATAAGTAAAACGCTGTCAAAATATATCCCTGTCATATTTGACAGCGTGCGAGATGTGCGCAAGGCATAAGTGTAGCTAGATGACGCTACAATTTAATTCAATTCATTTATCATAATATATAATGTGTGAAATGTCTACCAATATTTATGTAGATAATAAGTGGTAGATTTAAAGTACGTGGCGGTGGCAGATTTTTAGGATTGCAGGCCTTCACCGGTAGGGCGCTGTGTTTACAAACAGATCTGTTAATTGGTGCGCGGCGCCATCGCATCGAGACGTTTCATTACTGTACCATTACTTACACTGTGCTGTTTACAGAATCAACTTTTTATCTCGGTATGTATCACGAATTAAAACCGAACTGACTAGAAAAAAAAGACGGGTTGCACTCCGGGAGTGCCGGCAGAAGTGAAAACTTGCCGCTCGTATTAAAACTTATAAAGTACTCACTCATTTTCTTTCGCTATTCATAATACCTAAATAAATACAGTAGATCTATAAAATCATGTACCAATGACCACTACTACCTGCCGCGGGCGGCCGCTAGTTCATAAAATCTATAATAGGTATGTACCTATACCTACTACAGTCACGAAAAACGCCTTGGTATGCTTGCTACTAACTATTATCTATTCTGTGACGTTACCGTGTCATAGTAACTACTAGCGTATCAGTAGCGTCTTACGCTTTTTCGATCAAGTCACGTGATCCTGACGCCCTGACGCCCTGACGCGAGTTTAAGATTTTATACCCATTACAGAAAAAGTGCTCAACGCCGTTAGAGAAGTTTTCACTTCAAAAATCGGTTGTCTGTAAAGTCAGTTTACTGACGATAATTGAACGTGACAACGTCATACAGCTGTCCACGCGTACGCATCGCTCACTCAAGTAGGAGAGAGACAGATGTCGAACCCTGCCGAACGCGGAGGCCGATTGTGCCTCTTTGTCACTCGTTCCGCGCTCTCGCTTGCACTTCAAGCCTTAAATGGAACGCCTCAGAACGAGGTAACGCCGCCGCATGAGTCATGTTTTTTCGTGCGTGCAATCGGCTCCATCGAATTATAAAAGACGTTGTCACGTCAAAAACACACTTTCATAAAAATACTTATAGAAGTGTTTCGCGTGCCATTGTCACCACACTTTCGGTTTCGTTTTATTGTATTCGCAAAATAGCAAGATTTCAAACCGATTCACCCCAATAAGTAGGTGCTTTCGTTACAAATTGTTGGATTGAAGGCGAAACAAAAAGGTCGATCGCGGGATATGGTAAGTAGATGTACCGCCAACGTGCGCAAACCGCGCCACGAGACATCACCAGGCTAACATACGGGAATACACGGTACGCTCCCAACTCGGACATGCTTACTATGAAACAACATATAAAAAAAAAGAATCTCAAAAACTATCAAATTTATTTTCTCAGTTTAATTCTATAAAGTATGACTAGTAGCACGAATGATTAGCAAATTTTTTTTCCACGCAGAGATTTGTAAAGTATAAATATTATGGACAATCCACAAAATACTATATCTAAGTATACCTACTTTACACAAATTAAGCAGAACTTGTATTATGGCAACCAGGGTAAGTATCTGATAAAATAATTATTTATATATTTTTGTAGATACAAACATAAAAAACAATCTAAAACTCAGACAAAGAACAAACATCTGCAAATCAAATTTTAGTTTTCAGTGGGGATAGAACTCACGCCCTCCAGCGCAGAAGGCAGAACTACTACCAACTGAGCCATGGGGACTGTCGAGTATGGCATGCTACTGAGGCCTTTGTTTTAGGTGCTGTAATTGACAAGCAAAGGTGACCGCTCACCATCAGTAGGGTCTGTTTATTATGTTAAATTATTCTTATAAAAAAATATAAAAACCCCCTAGTGCAAGGTTGTGGACTAATGACAGTTAAATAATAACAATCATTATTAGATTTATTAATATTAGTAGTTTTATCTTTATAAATATTAGTAGATTATAAATTAGAACCTGAAATGGCAACTCCACGGTCGAATGAAAAAAAACCGAGTAGGGATGGCACCACTAGCAGGGTCATCGCGAGAGGTCAACCCTTCACGCGCGTGCCTGAGACAGGGTTAAGTGCACAAAAAATATATGTGGCCAAGGTGGTGAGTGGTGAGCCTTCTTTGCACGATTTATGGGAGGTAGAGGTACTAGCACCTACTTGCTTTGTTTTGGGTAGTGAAGGGATACTTACAAAGTTGGGGTTCTTCGAGTAGGCCCCTCAAATTCGTTTTAGAAGCAGTATTCGGTTCTAGTAAATCGATAATCCAAAACAATCATTCACACAGGTGGTATAACCACCTGAGCACAGACATCACACATACCACCTTATTACAACTTAAGCACCTTACTGTATCCCTTATTTTTTAATAAAAACAAATAAACGTACATATAGCAAATACATAAAGTAATGTGATGTCAAAAAAACAAGCACCTGTTCCTACAGGTGTCATAGGTACACACCTATTTAAATTTTAAACAATTGTCCTGCCACGGCATACAACACCCTACCACCTCGGCATAGCAGCTATTTGTCTCACCGTACAGGTGTCACCGCGACCTATTTTTAAGGCAGTTACCTCCACGCGATAGAACACCTTATCTCGATGACATAATGGCTTGTTTCTCGTACAGGTACAGGTGAGGCGGGGCTACCTGCGCGTCTGCGCACCACTGTACCTGCCGTCACCTGCGACACGCCCACTCAGGTAGGCGGTTACCTGGCGCTATGTGCCGACCTTATGTGCAGGTGGAACTTTTCAATGTAGCTTCAATATATTCAAGCCTAAGGACTATAGCATGGGGTTCTTCAAAAAGGGCATTTTAAAAGTTTTAAAGGTTCGGCAACGTGCTTGTGATGCGTCCAGTATTGCAGGCATCCATAGGCTAAGGTAACCGCTTCCCATCAGGTGGGCCATGTGCTTGTTTGCCTACTCTCTTGTATAAAAAAAAATCGTTCTTCTTAGAAATTAATTAGAGAAGGTCTATGGCCAGTAGTTGACTTCTTCAGACAAAGTGATGATACAAGCCACTCGTCTACTCACTTTTACTTTAGTGCAAGGTAAGAAAAAAAACATCGGGAAATGTTTCCACTAAGGTAATTAGTTTGGAGATTACCGCGTTGTTTATAAAAGTTGGTGTTGTTGTTCGTTGCTATAGCAATCTCGGAGAGTGCCACTCTGATTAGCAGCTTACATAAAAGTAAAGTAAAAGCTTTACATACTTGCACTGAAACTTACATTATACCAAAACTTCTTATGGTGTCACTGGTTTTTTCAAACCAAAGTGTGGTGAAAGGATTTTAAATGAGCCTCAGAGCCTTTCGTGCACTCGTCACGTGTATTTCGAACTTTTTAGATTCTATGACATGCAGGTTTCCTCACGATGTTTTTCTTCACCATTTGCGGGTACTGACCTATTGCACATAATTTTTTTAACTGGAAAACTAATTGGTACACGATTGGATTTGAACCCACGATCTTAGGAGCGGAAGGCCTCTACCACTAGACCTCCAAAGCTCTCGTTCACCAAAACAGTGAAAAAAAATTTTATAGAGGCGCAGGCTAGTCTTAGAACGGTCAGAAAAAGAGAAATATCTTCATCTATAAAATTCATTCCTTCAATTATAAAACCACCAACGTTAAAAGTAAAGCCTCCATTCACCTTCCAGCTAATAAGCGTTTAATTAGGAAACTTGGCGGCCATCTGCGAGCACCTCAACCCTTCCCGCCAAAAATTATAAAACAATAAAACGACTAATTGCCCGAGAAATTCCGCCAATAACGGCAAGACGGCGGCCGAAGGAAATAATAAAATAAATTAATTAAAAACAAGAGATCGCTGCGAGGCGCTTCGTGAAGCTCGGCGAAGGTACTGCAGATATCGAGAGGTGATTCCGAAAAACAATGGATCAAAGTTGAACAGAACTTCTTACTAAACTAAGATTAAGTGTTTATTGAATTTACTTCTTTGAAAATACAGACGATATAAATATATGAATTTTTAATAATACCTACTGATTTAAAAATACAAAAAGATCTTGTTCTACCTAGGATTTTCAAAATCCAGCCTTGATACTCAATCCGAAATCCCAAAGTAAACCGATGTAGGCAAGCCAATCTGTTTCTCTGCGGATTCCGCGCTCGATTGTCGCGACAATCGCCTTTCGATAAATATTTGCAAAAGATTCGCCTCCTTCGATATGCTTACAAAACGAGAAAAGTTTTTCAATTACATTACAATAGACCCGAGCTTAGAACTGGATTATAGCAACTTTCATTAGATACTCAGATTTATCGATGGTGAAATCAAAGAGTAAACCCAAAAGTGTGAGCCGACGCCAATTGATAAAGACTGTTTCATTTAAAACAATAATTCCCTAAATTTTAAGAAAACTGTATTAAAACTCCCCTCTTTTAAACTCTCTTATAATTCGAGTATTTTATCAACACTTCTAATAACATTTCGCGTAATCAAAGGTATTCTTTTGTTAGAGAAAGTTGTTTCAAAAAACACCTCAAAAGAAAAGGGTTGGGAATTTGATTAAGAAATTATCGGAAGCAAAAGAAATTGCTTTAAAGTCGTCACCGCAAGGCTCGGGGGTGAGGGGTAGGTAATCCTGATTGTTAACTGAACGGAATCTTCACAATAATCAAATTAAATCAGTATAAACCAAATTACCATTCAAAAGGTATTATAAAAAAAACAAAAGTGATATTTTTAAAATCATGTTGCAAATAGAATACATATTCAAGTATGCTTAGACCCCCCTTGCTTTTTTGTCGACTTGGTAGCGTAAAGTTTCAAAAACTAGATTAAAAATCACAAAGAAAACTGTACAGTTTTTATTAAAATAGGTAAACTATGCACGAACAAGAAAAATATTCTTCTTCAGATAAAAATATTCATTTAATTGGTTTCCTTTGAGTGAGGGACGCACGTTGTTAGTTTCCTCTTTGTGCGCGATCCTTTGTCTCAAGGTGAGCGCTGTAAGCTTCCTTTGTAACGTCTTGTTTCGTTGCTTTTTCTCACTTAATTCGTTTCTTACTGTTTTTATTTCACATAATTTATTCTATAACAATTTTCTGCCTCTGACGTGGTTCTTGATTTATTACGATGAGCTAAAAATTATGATGGCTTGTCTGATAGGTAATAAACTAAGAACTCAATCAAAAAGCATAGCTCATAATCTACATTTTAATCAACCTTTTCAATAATGTTAACAAGAGATTTGCGCAACCTTTGATCAAGAATAGATTCAATTAAAAACAAAAGCGTCCAACAATTGCGAAGACACACAAGAACTCCTTTGCAAGACCAATATTCCAATAGAAGAGCAACCTGTGCCATAGCTTACGTAACACTTAGTACGACCGATCCATAGATAAAGTAACAGTTGGTGTGTCTGCGCCACAGTGTAATGTAGAGTTAGTATGTTGTACAGGCAATTAACGGACTTATCTAGTGAAATAACGCGATCAAACGCCCCGGGAGGGGAGGGGGGAGGGAGGGAGTTCAGAAGTTGTAGTAAAACTCGTCTCAGAAAGAGAAATCAATCTTTGACTGAACCTGCCGGACGAGGCCCGTTACACAGAACGACACGATTACTTACACATTGCAACGGGATTGCGTGATCGTATTATTCTTAACGTAATAGGTGGTTCCAACCAACCAGCAGTGACACAGCAGGCCTACCACAAGCTCTGTCTGGCTCTGGTTTTGAGTCTGTGTGAGTGCTCACCAGTGTATTATACTGTCTGTGTGACGTTTCAACGAACACTTCGAACACTCACACAGACTCAAAACCAGAGCCAGAGACAGAGCCAGACAGAGCTTGTGGTAGGCCTACAGACCTGTATGCCTACTAAAATACTTGTAACCTGTGACCACAAGTTACAAGTATTTTTCCACGACGATGCCAAGGCATAGCTCTTGGGCGCAATTGCGCATGATGGTATATACTCGAGACTAATGTGTAGATAATTCCTATTAAACGAATAGTGTAACTTATTGATGGTAATAAAGTCAGGAACTAATTTCAAACCAACAGAACTCAAGGTGCATCATTCAGTGTAAAAGTCCTCCCCGATCGCCGACAGCAGGACTAATTTAAATATCAAAACTAATTTGCAGAGTGCCGAGTTTGATTGTGGCCCGAATTAGGTGTTCCCCATCCGGCCACTGCTACCCGTGAGGGGGTGAAAAATTAAAATAACTTTCCCTATGAAGGGTTGTCGATGATAAATTGAGGTGCAGCTGATTGGAGGTACGTAGATTTTAATTAGAATTAAGAGATATATGCATGTTGGCTAGGTACTTAACAATCGCAACAATTTGGTACCGCTTCTCGATGGGTTTTTTTTTTGCTGTTTAGTGGTCACTACGATAGGATAAAATAAGCTTATTGTCATTGTTAAATAGCTTATTCTTGTCGTATCACTAGTTATTTTTTATTTTAACCATTAGTATTTTAACCAGTAAGTATTCTGAAATAAACAAGAATAAAAAAGAGGTCTTATTCGGACTCACTTTCCCGATTACAATCAATAAAACTAAAGAATATCTCCGGAAAATAAACTAATTAAAAAAACTGTTGAGCCGCAAGGAAGCGTTCATCATTATAACAATGAAAGCCACCTTGGAATCACCTCTAATCACTCGGATCGAGGGTAGCTACCCTTTTAATTGCTAAAAATCGCGCGACATTTCATCCGACCTGTCAAACTTCCGGAAACGCTGCCATTTACAAAATGGCAGCCGGAAGTTCAATCTCCAGTTAATTTGTTTTCGTATAAATGACCGTTTGAGAATTAAGGTGTTTATGGAACTGAGCCGACATTACAAAGTTTATTTAATTTAATTTAATGAGAATAAACGAACGGGTCGGCTAATTTGTTCGATTTATTGCCGACAAGCAGTACTAAAGTCAAAAACTTAAGCAAGAGTTAGTCGAGTAAATAACCTAGTTTTGAAGACTTTCCGTTTCTGTAAGCTGTTTGGAATTCAAGTTGTAACTTTCAGTTGTTTATAAGTTTCGAAAGCTAAATTAATAAGTTATCAAATCATTGCTGACTTATCCAGGCCATTTGCTTAGTATTGTCTCACTAAGTACTGCTCCTTTTTATATAGTCACGATGAAGGCTCCGTTTTCACAACATATGTTTTTAAATACCATGACATCGCATGATTTCACAAGGGAAAGAGAAACAGTCGCAATAAGTGCCGTCTTTCCTTTTTTCAGTATTTGCGGAAAATATATCATATATTTACGAGTTAGATAGTTCAAAGATTCGCCATTATATATAATCAAGTAGGTAAGTCCTTGCCCCTAAAACTTGCCCAGTTCTGTTTGTATTATTACCTTCTTAGGCAGCCTGCCTGCCGTCAGTTATCCGTTCTGTGTGTTTTATTGTATTTGTTTTACTTAAGTCAAATAAATATATTTTCTTTCTAAAAGCTGAAGGCATCATTATGGCAACCACCTGTCTTATTAATTAAAAAGAAACAAGTTAATTCCAGTATCGTTACCGCCAAACAATTAGAGGAAGCGGAAACGGAAGCAAACGTTTAAAGTCGAACAAAGAGAATAATTCATCCGCTGGCTGTGTGACTCCCTCGGAGGCTCTCACGGGAGATTTTTCCTGAACATCTTCAAAAGTTGCAAGGTACAGGCGTGGGCGGGAAACCTTACCAGTTGAAGAGAGAACTATCTTATGCTATAGTTATGCGAGTGAGATAAAACTTAAAAAAAACCATCTGTTTGGTTTTATTATTTTTGAACTGGACTATTTTCTTATAAGATTTAAGTCATCATGCAACTCCTTCTTCATAACTTAAATTGCACATCTTTTTGTATCCAAGCCATCAGTAGGCCTACAACAAGCTTTGCTGGCTCTGTCTCTGGCTCTGGTTTTGAGTCTGTGTGAGTGTTTCCCAGTTTATTATAGGTGTGTGTGTGTGACGTTTTGACGTAGGATTTATTTAGTCAACACTCACACAAACTCAAAACCAGAGCCTGATACAGAGCCAGACAGAGCTTGTGGTAGGAACTACAGGAGATATTTGTACCCAACCAAATCAGGAAAACAAACCAGCGAAATAATTATACATGTCTTTACTTAAACGCTGGAGCTTTTACAGTCGTGACCTAGTGCTTATTCGCTTCCGCCTGTGCCTCGCTCGTCACCTTGATTTATACATCTAGCTAGCATTACTCGCCGAACTGGAATCATTGCTCTCTAATTAATTCCCCTCCTTAATGTTCAAAAATCGGGTCTAATTAGGTTTTAATTCGTTTTATTGGCGAGTGACGGTGAGTAACGGCGTATAACGGCGCTATAACGGCACTTGCAAACTCTCCACGCACCTACGCAGTTGAGTTTTATTACTGGAAATAATTAAAGTTGGCTCTAAACTTTTAATAATTTGAACCCCTTCAATAAAATACAAACGCTGAAAAACAATTTCAAGGGGTTCTAATTGGAGGCTCAGTTTCACTTCACATTTAGTTGAAATAGATTTTTTGTGATAAAATATGGTTGACTGAAATTGAAATACGAAGCTCACACAACACACGAACTTAATACCAACCTATGTACATCACATGTATGTACTAACATCCATAAGCACCCATCTTTCAGAAATATTTTCAAATCTTTAAAGGAGTTAGTCAAATCAAATCAAATCAATAGTTTTGTATTTTCTAAAATAAGAGTAGTCAATCACAAATATTTAAATAATGTCCTAAAAGTTAAGAGCCGATCGGGATTTGACCACACGACCTTCCCCTAGGGTCGTACCTGCTGCGCTGACTATGTTTGGCATACTATATTTGGAGTTTTCCGCTCGGTGATTTTATAACTGCAAAATTGTGACTCTGGCTTCTCTTTCCCACAGGGAAGTAAAACTTGCGCTTAACAAGTGGCTGAGAAACCTCAGTCACGCTGAAACAGAGGAATTACTTAAAGTTATAATCTAGTATATGTATTTATCACACACTCGAGTACACACATAATACACACACCCACACCCACCCACACACACACCCACACCCACCCACTCACTCACCCACACACACCCACTTACCCACACACATCACAGGGTAGGCTTCCCTCTGTGCTAACCAGACTCTCAAGAGACTGGGGGAATCATGGAGGCCTACCCACGACACGCTCACACACACACACACACACAAACACACCCTCACACCCTCACACCCATCCACACCTACCCAAACCCTCATTATATACTCTCACACGCATCCTTTCCTCCATTTACACACACTCTCACACTACATAAATATAATTCCTACTTACTATTGCATGCGTTTAAGTAGGTATACTAAATTAGGATATTTTACGTTTAAATAATCTGGCAGAAATAATATATTTTTATACACACTTACCATGAACAAACCATTTGACTGCTCGACAACAAATTGTAAAACCGAAGGAAACGCAGGTCCTACGACACAAGATTATTCATCTTAGTGTAGGCTCTGCATATCACTTTATGTACAAATTGTTATTGTCCTTTTCCATTAGTGTTATTCTGTCTGTTGCTCTGTATGTCCTATTTTTTGAAAATAAACTTTTATTATTATTATTATTATTATAAAGGTTTTTTATAAAATCGTCATCGCCATCTCCTCCAGCTACTTTACTCGCAGTGAAATGGAATAAAAACGCGGATGACAAATAGCTGGATCTCGAAGAAAATAAAATAACGACACTAACCTTTTCACCTGACTCCGGTTCCCGCCGGCTAACGACATTTTTCGCGCCATTACCCGCCGATAAAAAACAATGCCCCTAATGACTTCGACGATTACCAATCACGGGAAAAAATGCGGCCATTTGTAGCCACCGATGAATGGACTATTCTTCTCATATTGAGACTATCTTGAACTAAAAGCTGAGGTTACCTATTGAAGCTTGGCTCTTTCTTATGGATTGAGGGTAGACAAATTGATATCTTGACAATTTATACTGTAAAATTAGAGACAGACATTTACGGCCACAAGAACATACAATGTTTTTAATTATCAATTAATTAATTTCATTTTTATGCATATGAAATTTATTAGATACATTATGTATATTATTATAATTTCTGAAAAATAAGTGACATGATGAAAATATTATCCTTATCAAAAATTATACCTACTGTAATGTGAATCACCATGACTAGGAACTCAAAACATTACACTCAAAGGTATAAGCGTCGTATTTTTCTTTCCGCTTCAAGGAAAAACAAAAAACATCAAAACAAGCAGATAATTGCGCAATGGCGACGGCTTATAACGAGACAAACTCCGCAAATTAAATATTTTTCCTTGGAGTTGACGCAACTCGCCAAGTTATTAGCACAGCCGTGTGCAGCTGTGAGGTTAACTAGTTATCCAAGGCTCGCCGCACACGAACCACTTTAATATTCGCCACTGGACGTCTACAATTAACGCTTCAACAATTTCATAACTCGAGTCCGCCTTTGAGCGCGGAACTCTGAAAAAATATAAAAATGTGAAAAATACATCTTCTCGGTAAAGGAAATAAACAAACAGGCACAAAGCCGGCTCGCCGTTATTAGATTAGCGAGACTAGCGAGCTCTCGATATCGCTCCCTTATCGAACTTCTTATAATCTTTGTGCATCTCTTTTTAGTCAAGTTTAAAATTAGTTGGCTTTTGTTAGGTATTCGCGACCGGAGTTCTGAGGCTTTGTTGTGAAAGCACAAACCTTATAATAAGCTTGCTAAGTTAAAACGTATTAGAAGCACTTTTCGTGAGTTATTTTTAGACACTTGTAATCCGTCTAGGGACGAATGGCATTTACATAGGACGTCATATTATGATCATCATGCAAATATAACCTTTCGACCCCACGTGAACACACGCCTCAACACAATCACAAAACAAAGATCCAGATAAAAATAATAGCGCATAAAACGTTGAACAGAACCTTACCCGTAGGTGATTCCCGAACATCCCGAATGAGATCCATTCGGTCGCCAGCCCCCCACTACCCCGCGAGCCACCTCCCAGGGTGCTGGTGGAAGTCTCTAGTGGCCTGCGGCTACACTCTGCCCTGACGAGTCTTGCACGTTCTACATGAGACTTGTCACTTAGGTAAAACTTTTTTCTGAAATGTAATCCTGTAATATGAATAAGTGCCGAATGGTTTAGATTTTCAGTTAAAGTGTAACTTTTTAACTCAATTTCAAATCATAAAAAAGCAGTGTACGTATATATAAAAATATGTTTATTTCAGCAGATTGGTGCGACTTTTTTTCTAATAAGACGAGTTAGAAAGTTTGGTCAAAGTCGCCTTGAAAACAAAAGAACCCTCCAGGGTGAATGTGATCTCAATTTTTAATACAATCAGCTACATCAGCGATTGTAAAGCCATCAGGCGAGGTACGTCGCCATTTGTTATCGAGTATGGAGTCGATGTGATTGAGTTTTTGTGCGAGGCACCTCGCGGCGACAAGAGCGACTTTACGCGCGCCCGGGGCACCCGGGCCAATGCCATTCCGAAATATTGCTGTCACCGGTTTTTACCAGATTGCCTGCGAGCTCCCGAATAATCTTTGAATCTAACTGGCCGTAAAATAAAATAAGTTTTTGAAAAACGCTGGCTGTAAGCGTGGGGCCAATAAACTTTGCATTTTAACTTTTTGTGAGACATGTGAAGTTCTTGTGGGAGGTTCCACCATTTATTGACGATAAATATAAAAATAAGATTCTTTAGCTTAATAAAAACCAGTAAGATACTGAAGTTTTATCATAATTTAGCTTCAAAAATATAGTCGGCTAATATTCACAATTAGTCAATTACATCCGCAATTGAGCTCCTGAAGCCTCCAACACCACATAACCCTCTGTTATCTGCATGACAAAGTGTCAAAGTTGTCCAATCGGGTGGTAGGGCATGGATGTATCGCACCTACGTCACGTTATCTTGCTGACCGCAGCCATTTTGCCAAAGTACTTGGAAATGTCTTGGAACGCACTACGTATGGGAAACGTAACTGATTTACAAGAAAACGCTATCGTTTGCTGAATTGTGGAGTTGCTCACAATTATTGGTCATAATAAAAAAATAAATATTGTGGACAATCCACACAACACTATCTGCCCCAAATTAAGCAGAGCTTGTACTATGAGAACCAAATAGCTGTGATTATAAAACTGATATAATAATATATTTTACTTTACATTTCTCTAGAATATAATATAACACCCAGACATAGAACACAAATATAAAATTAGCTTGTTCTTGATAGGGATAGAACCCACGACCTGAGGTACAGAAGGCAGAGCTACTACCAACTGAGCTGAGAGTTCGGTCTACATACTAATAAAAACGAATAAGTAATTTTTTTTTAATATATCTTAATTTAAGGGCTATAATGTGCTTCACCTAACTTTTTGTGTATGTAGATGAAAGCTACAGCTTAATTTTAATTGTGTTTGTTATCTTGTGATTTTGTTATTACATCCAGAATGGAAATGCTATTTTAACTTTGGTGACATACATTTTCAACGAGTTACAACCTCACTATCGAGAAAACGCTGCGTCTGGCGCCGCAGTGCGTGAACCACATGTCGGGTCCCACGCCGCCACAGCACATAAATAAACAATCCGCTCCATTGGCACGTACTCCGCCACTTACCGACGCTGATTTACTGCTGAGATATTGGCATCCAATTAAAGTACTCCCATTGTTACATCCTTGTCTTACAAGTGCCTTATCTCATGGTACATGGCAGTCTCAAGAGAGACTCCTCATCAACATTGGCCAGAAGTTACCGCTAACCATGAGTTTCCTGTAAATTGCCAGGATGAAGCTTTGAACCTTCATCTTCAGCAGAAGTAGGTGCATAGCCCTGACTTCTTGCAACCTTGAATAGGTGGAAGGCTATTCTGTGTTTTATTTTCCAGTTTATACTGGTCCTCTAAAAACCTATGTTCACTTGTGGTTGTCAGTTCTACAATATTATCGGTTGGAAAATATTAATTTATTTCGAATATATGTACCCACACGGAAATTCAAATTAGCGTAGTCGCGTACCTCTCTGTGGACTTCTGAGAACTTTATCACTATGATAAAATGACCTAGTGGTTTGACGTCACAATTAGTTTATCTCAAAATGCGCAGATAGGTGTCATGTACCTAAGTACCTAAACAAACATGTTTGCCATGATCTCTGATCCAAAGGTCTCGCACCAGCGTCAAATTAATGATTCCATTTATAATTTAACAACATAACACATAAATAAAAATACTCTTGACGCGTGTAGTCTGACATTTCCAAAGATTATTTATATAACCGTTGTGTTGAACGCCTACATTGCAGTTTCTTCTTCATTAAGCATAAGAATAAAAGCTCTCTTACAAAGATGAGGTATGAAGTATTAATTGATCGATGCATTACAACTGCTTCAACAACACCCGGCCTACAATGAGCTCTGCCTGGCTCTGTCTCTGGTTGTGAGTCTGTGTGAGTGCTCACCAGTGCATTATACTCCGTGTGTGACGTTTTGATGTAGGATTTATTTAATCAACACTCACACAGACTCAAAACCAGAACCTACAGGTAAGCCTACTGAGGAGTACATATATGAGAGCAATCCAGTGGTTTAGAGGTAGCTGCTTTACCTTCCAATTTTAAAATCATGGTTTCAAAATCAGTCTTGTACGTCAAACGCGAAGCACTATCAACCTGAGGTGTGAGGTCAGAGATTGAGGGAGATAGATGATGAGGTAGATACATCATTGACGTCAGTATTGTTTACCGATAGGTGAGGAAATAGTACTCAACATGTGATGATGACCTCTGATCCGAGGTGCTTCCACGAGCTGATATACGCACGACCACATGACGGTCATTAAATGTGTATAATTCATCAATAATTAGCTACATTAGTGTGATATTGTGTCCGATGCTTTGACGATTACGTTAAACGAGAATAATACACAAATTAAACTGCATCTTCGTGTAATTTAATCTTATTTTTCAATCTTTAGTTTTTTCGACTTTCGAGTAAAAACACTACAAGAACAGTTTGCGTCGCTGTTTTATGCGTTTCCCTTAGAGACGGTCACAGTGCTCCTCAAGGTACGTATATCCTGCTCATAAAGACCTTCCGTATCATCCTATTCCCTTTACGTCCGAGCCTCACCTCGGGCCGGGAATAAAACTTATCGCATTTTTGTTCTTACCTACTTCACTACACCATCTTGTTACCTACACCCACCAAAGCCTTATTCATTGAGACATAAGGTTTAATTTTGTTAAAATCCAGTGTTCAGGTTAGTTTGTCGAGTTTAAAAAGGCGAGGACACACGGACAGAAGATGATCTAAATAGCTTGATTCGGGTTTATGTCGGTCGGTATTGCGCCAAATATCTTGTGATTTCGATAGATATCGCACACGTTACCTTTGGGACAGTTTTGGAGGGTATAAGAAAAATTTCGTTCGTCTTTATTATTATAGGTGGATCATTCTCAGGGGAGGGTTTAATTTTCAAAGATTTCAGCTGATCCAAGATTCGTGCAATCATGTTTAATAACAGCTTTTTTATGTAAGAACTTGTTTGAAATGGTTGTTTACCACTAAAATCTAAATCGTTCTTTCATCCTATATTATTTACATTTGTAATATTAGAAACTAAGTATATATAGAAGCACGAACTTTGCTACACTATAAGAAGGGTGTAGCTATGTAGAGCAAGGTGCTACCATCAACTCAGTTTGTAATAACTTGACCCTCAGAAAACAATAAGGCAGCGCTGTGGAAGATTTATGACCCCTGCAAATTGAACAGGTTCGCACTTCCGGTGGGGAGAGATAAATACGCGGGCAGAGCCGCGTGCGACGCAGGTGTGCCGACCGCAACACGCACAGCCTATCCAACAAGAGAGAACATACACGGATAACACAATACAGCATTAGTGAATATTCGTTATGTACGCGTTGTGTGATGCTTAATTAAATTTGTATAAAGGCTATATACCACTGACGATACGTCCATTAATCCGAATGGAGTAGTCGTCGTCCAAAATCGTCCCATGAATGGTAAAAAAATATTCCATTTGGATGGACGTCAGGCAGCTCTGGATTTCCAAACGGATTGAAATCCATGCGTCCAGGCCAAATGGACGTCATCCGCGGCCTAATGGACGTATCGTCAGTGGTAGCCTGATAGCGGTCGAAGATGAATATTTTCATCTTTCGCTTGGTTCATTTTGG
This sequence comes from Thera britannica, assembly GCA_939531255.2. NCBI lineage: Eukaryota > Metazoa > Arthropoda > Insecta > Lepidoptera > Geometridae > Thera > Thera britannica. Next base: position 12,887,780 of record OW618036.2, on the reverse strand, counting down.
TTTTTAAAATCGTCGAAGGTCAAACCAACGCGTCCCACATGCGTCCGCAGTGGTGAGATCATCCTGAAAAGGACTGATCACCATAGAGCAGTTTGTGCACGCATTCGTGTGATACACGCTTGCAACTTGGGAAATTCATAATATTTTTAGATGCGTCTAAAAAAAAAGTATCAGTGCGTATAGTCATAAATTGTGATAGTAATAATTAAACAGCAAACACCTCATCCCATAACTCATATCAGTTCCAAACTTCCGCGGGCATAAATTAAATTGTATTTACAAAAGGAATAAATTGGAGACACGTGTAGTCCGAGGCACAGGGCACACGGCGCGACACCGCGACAACTTTGTCGTGTCGTGTCGCGTCGCGCTAATTGTTGTTCATAATTTGTTCGCGACCTCGTCCTGTGCTCTGCTAGTCTGGCATAGTATAATAAGCCTCTGGTAGTATTGAAGTTCATTCCGCTGATAAAGGAGGCAACTCGTAACGGTGGGGTTTTCAGGCTGATTAAAAGTTTCCGTCATTGTTTAAATGATTTTAAAAAGTAACCAGGCCATTATCACTTTAACAAATTGAAATCGAAGGTACTATTTGGTGAGCGGACTTGTTTTCGCAAGAAGGTCGCCGATGGGTGCGTGGGTTGTTTGACCACCCGATGTCCTCTCGGAAAAGCTCAGCTCATGGATTTGGGTGCATGCCTACCTAGGCGTATTTGTTGCTCTAAAGTGCTGTTCTCGTTGAGGTGCCACGCTGTTGCTATATAAGTACTATGCGAAGGAAAATTATTTGTATTAGTTCTTATGCACAAGCAATTCAGAGACGACTGCTCGTGATGTGTGAGTGTGGTCGATTGGGACACACGCTAGTGAAGTTACGTCACTGGTTCGTGGCATACTGAGGCTAAGGTGATATAACGCCCGCATTTAAATGTAAATGTGAAAACTTCCGACGGCTACCTACGCACATAATTTTCGTTTGTCCAAGTTATAAATTACTTCGGCCGACTGGCCCCCGTGTTGTGATTTGAATATGATTAAATCTAAAATGTTAGCTCCGAGGGGAAGACAGAATTGTAATTGAAAAGTTCTATGTCAAAACTCGTGTTTCGGGTCACGGATGAGAACTCTGTAGGAAGTACTTTAAACAGTTTGAAATTCAAATCGTTTGCGTTTTATTAGGCGTTGTCTATCCAAATGCCAGCCAAGTAGCTGGAGAGGGCGGGAGTATGGACTGAACTTCCTATAGTCTGTAGGTACCTCAGTGATTTAACTTATTCGGAAACAGAGGTAGGGTCCTTAATAGCCATTGAAACTGAACAGAAACGTGAGTGGACAAATTGGAGGCAGCCGGGGTCACGATAAGGGCTTCCGTCGGCCCAAGTAAAGGGAACCGACTATAAACAACAGGCGACTCGGACCCAATTAATAAAGCAACCAGCTCTGAAGTAGTGCAATTAATTCTGTGCCTTCGGAGATTTTAATAGTTCGCATAAATCAGTGGCCGGCCGGTGGGTTAATCGGCGTTTAATATGCCCGACCGGCCTATCGGACTTATTACAAATATATTGTCCGATTTTGGCCGATAGGGCACGATGTGTGATTAGGAAATGGCATAAGTTTGATAGACTTAGAGAACAAACTTTTTGGCGCCCAACATGGGGCATACCAAATTGTTATAAATGACTTACCTGAAGCGAGTATGGATGCTGGGGTCCACTAGAAGAATTGAAAAATGATCAGAAAATACTATAAATTACACATTACTTGAGTTTTTGGCGCCCAACCTGGGGCCGAAAAGCCATCTGCTTTCTGCAAACTAATTAAACTAAATAGTTTTAATAGGTCGATTGTGCCTGCATTTACGTGGATAATGTAATTTGGCGCACCTCCTCGTATCTCCATATTTAGTGCGGGCCGACAGTTTGGAAATTCAATTGGAGCCAGACTTCAGTCCTCGTTAAGTGGTTATATCCCCAACAGTGGACAGAGGACGGCTAGTGGACACTAAACACAAGGTGCTCTAGGGAAGTGAATGAGATGTTATACATTTTCAATTTCATCGATATTTTTCTAGGAATAAAATGGTCCTGGGAAACTATTTTGTTTTTTTCTTTAACAGCTACTATTTTCAACATAACATACAGTCATTCAAAAACTGAATGAAGTAAAAAGTTTAGGCTTCTAGCTTTCTTTCGGGCTTAGGTTTGCGTCAACACACTGTTGCAAGCCAACAGTAGAACGATTCCATCATGCAGTTCTATCAAAATAAGAATAACTTTGTTCAAATATCGATGGTCAAGAGAGCCTTCCCTAGACAAGGGTGCGAGTGCCGACACCTCTGGATATTGAATTTGCGGCGGCCAGCGTCTCCCAATTGTTATCGGCCGCTGCAAGGTCGCCCTGAATTACCCTCACAGGTACTAGCCCTTTCTTTTGCAATAGGGCTGCCAGAACTTGATAACAGTATACATTCAAATATGAATTATTGTAGTCAGGTCAATAAACTTTTTTGTGTAGTGTTTAAATTTGTCATTTAAAATTTTACAATATACCTAATTGAAGGTCTATCATAAGTATTTGACAGGCAGTTGCCTCCACCACGGAAGTATCCCATTTATCACCGCAGGTTATTTGCATTGTTCTCTAGGACCTCATTTGGTATCCACATTCAACCCTATCACAGAGTGGTGCCCAGCGGTCATTGGTCAATTTATTTCTTGCGGCGGGCGCAGTTATCATGATTGAATTAAGCAAGTCCGCTCGGAATGGCCTCCCGCGTCCTCCCGTGATTTAGGGACTCCCATTGTATGTACCTCCAGTACCTCTGGCCACCTCGACCCTCTGACAAAGTGCTGTTGTCAATATATTTACTTTAAAATCAACACAATTTTGTTCATTAAATTAATTAAGAAACGTACAAAATACACAAGAAACAGTTGAGCTATCTGAAGATCGTTACAAATGATCTAGAGATAGCCCAACTGATCCAAATCAGTGCCAGACGGAAGCGTCCCCAAGACGCTGGCGGCATTGCCACGCTGAATAGCAATGCTTATGCGCTGCGCCAGATACCCACCAGCTCTTGGGTCACGCGTCGCCTCGATCAGTCGCCTAGACAAAATTTTGAAGACCCGCCGGATGACGTCGTTAAGGCTGGCGTGACGAGATATCCGACCGGCGGCCCTAGAACGAGCTCAACTGTTTCTTGTGTATTTTGTACATTTTGTAAATATTTGTTTAATTGTAAGTTTCTTTGTGTAAATAAATATTTTATTAAGAAACACTACTAGTTGTTCCTATATAGTCCATAGTTTCTTAAAGTCAAAGTACTTATTTTTGTATTTTAGAACCCTGATAAACCTACGCATGTAGCGTCTTATACATATACAGCGTTGAATTCACAAACAATTATGTAGTTGAATCTCACATGAGTTTAAAGTCGTGGCATTGAACAATGTATGGCATTGGAGGCTCTTGCGGAACCGACCGGCAAAATGGGAGTTGGAATTTAAATCGTGGGAAAAGGCGGCTGAACCGCTCCGAGTTTATTTAAGGTTAATTTAGAGTTGATTCGGGCGGTCAGCTCTAGTTTGTTCGATTGGGGTCAGCCGATTGAAAACAATTGTTTGATTTGATCTCTACAATTTACTGATAACATTTAACTTTGAGGGTAAACGAGTGTTAGAGTTTTGAAAGGTAAACTAATTTAATAGTATCATATGTTATTGTATAACTTACATTTAAAAATAAGAACGTATATCCAAAATTGTATTACTCGTAATACAATGAAATATTATCATAACTTTGTGGTCTGTTTTGGATTTTGCAAGAGGCAAACTTATAACCTATAAGCCACTATATTCAAATACAGGAAATGTAACTATTTCAATTTCCTCAAAACAAATTCCAACGACTCAATTGAATTCAGTATCTCAAGTATGAATGGGAAAGTCACGGCCAGTCACGTAGCGCACCATCACCGCGTAGCCTCCGCGTAGCACCCGCCGTAGCACCGTAGCATCACGTGCTACGGAGGCTCTTAATTGAATAACGTGGGGTGTTTAAAGTTGCTTTCTATGAATAGCTTATGCGTTAGGTACAAATTTATGGACTGCATTAACATCGTCGTTCCGAATACTCGTATTAAAAACACTTATTGTAATAATCATAAAATATAAATTGTGCGTCAAATTGTATATACTTCTGTAATGTTTTGCTTAGGAAAATCCCCAAAAATAATATCTAAAACGTTTTGCGCAGCCTTCTATAACTCAGCTTCCACAATGGCCGTTGAGATAATGTCACGAACTCGGCATTACCATCCCGAAGAAGTCTATTTATTGGCCGCAGGCGCTAAGTAACCAAATAAATAATCCGTGACTTATGGCCTATGGTGTTTGGTGTTTATACATAAATACAGTATTTTTGTCATCATCATTATCACTTGAAAAGTCCACTAGGAAATCTTCTCTCAGATCCATATTTTTTCCTTCACTCACTGGTCTTCTCGAGGTTATCTTTTTTTTGAGATGCAACAAGCATATTATATGGCCCACCTGGTTTTAAGGGTGTAAATATTGCTCGGTAGGTCATACACGTCAAGAACGTGCCCTACGATGCACTACCCCGCGTCCATGCCCCTGCTTGACGGCAGAACTAGGCAGTACTAGGCAGTACTTCCCCGGACGAGCCACTCACAAAGAGGTCTACTGCTACTCAATAGTGGTGCCTTGTGATTTTACTATAGATTTAAATTGATATTGCAAATGAAATGGCATTACTGTAGGTACTCGGTACAGCAGCAGCGGAGTGGAGTGGTATTAAAGTGAGGCACCAATCCGGCTCACGTCAATGGCAATGTTACATCAAATTATTCCATTCCATTTTAGACGAAATGTATACAGAGCAAACATGAAAAGAGAACAAAATTAAGCATTACAATAGGACGTGAGGGAAAGGAGGAAGCGGGAAAATACTATTCAGAATTGTTAAACTTTTATCAATATAATAATCAAAAAAATAGTGGCACTCCAGGAATGCTGACGGAAGTAAAATCTTTAGCTATTACTTTTACGTTACCGAAATAATTCCTGAGGGATATTTTCATAAAAATTTACCCACCTAGCAAATTAAACTTGCAAAGATGCAAGCGTTTTTTGTGGATATTGACTTATGTTTATAGATATAAAGAATACAGTATTTTATATAGTAGGTACTTACGAATGCTTAGTCTGACTTAGTCTGAGTAATGTCAGAGTCAAATCATTCGTATGATGAGCAGAACTTTCTGCATGGACTACTTACATCATCAAATCAAATCAAAAGTGTATTTATTTATTAGAATCGCAAGGATCACTTTGAAACGTCTTAAAGCTACGTGAGTCTAGGTGCCAGTTCCAATCAAACCAAGCCTACAAGAACAGGCAACAAACTATACGGCTTGGTTGTCACCGTTTTTGACGTGACAACGTCTTATAAATCGATGGAGCCAGCTGCACGCACGAAAAAACATGACTCATGCGGCGTTACCTCGCTCTGAGGCGTTCCATTTAAGGCTTCAAGTGCAAGCGAGAGCGTGGAACGAGCAACAAAGAGGCACGCACGGCCTCCGCGTTCGGCGGCGTTCGACATCTGTCTCTCTCCTACTTGAGTGAGCGATGCGTCCGCGTGGACAGCTGTATGACGCTGTCACGTTCAACTATCTGACGATAGTTGAACGTGACAGCGTCACCGACTTTACAGACAACCGATTTTTTTAAATAATAATATGATCATCGCTTTCGCCTGTTCCTTCGCCCCCAATCATGATCCTTCGAGGGGGGTGCAGTGGGGGAAGGGAGGCGACATCAATAATCCTCCTTGTTATTCTTATGCAAATGCCCACGGTACGATAATAAGTGGAACACGAATCACCAGACGCTGTACAGATTGGAAGAATCACTGACAGCCGGCTCGTACGGACTGAGTTTTTCTCGTAAGATAAAGTTGTCTTTATAAAATAATGAGGCAGGATTCTTGTTAGATCTGCGTGTAGTATTCTATGAATTATCTTATTTGTTTCTTGGTGGGTTTGATTCACTGAAAACTGATATTAGTGAGAGGTGGAGAGTAATAGTCGGTCAGGTGGGCCATATGCTTGTTCCATCAGCTAGTTACATTAAAAAAAAAAAACAAAAAAAAAAACAATTATACTCTGAAACTTTTGTTTCATAAAACGTATCACAGTGTGATTTTCTTATAGATCACGTTTTGGGTTTAGTATGCTGTGAAATTCAAAATGAACCCGTGTGTTACCCCGTGCAGGCAAACGTGCGTGCAAAACGTACGTCCCTGGTGTAATGTACGAGCAATACTTATTGGTTTAATCAGTCGCGCCACAGACTATGCAACAGTTACAACGCACTATTCTTACGAGATCCCGAGACATGTTAATTTTATCGTGTACTTACCATCCAATTTATATAACTACTTGAGTCTGTACAGATTTTTTTCTAGTGATTCGGCGCCAAATAATATTTTAGGGAGTCGAGGTCGAATTACTACCTGCAAACTACAATGCTGTTCGGGCTTCAAGAAAGTGTACAGAATTGAATTCATTGTAGAAATGAGCTCAACCGACTCAAATCTTGTTACATTTAGCAAAAGCGTCTGAAACCGTCTGAACTCGTGAATTTATTTTACAAATGTACCTTGTTGTTGTGTTTGATTTCAAGAATACGTTGTAGAAGCACTACTTATTTATTGCATAGTAATTGTATTCGATAAGTATCTAGATAAGTTTTTAATATCTTCCACAACGATGTAGGCCCAACATTATTAAAAAAAAAACTAAACATAATAAAACAATAACAAGTGCTCGTGAAAGGAAATGGCTGCGCACACATACACACGTCCCAGGTCTACACGCACACAAGCGCGGCTCAGGTCGCGTTATCTGCGCGCGCGCAAGTGGATGGCTCGATAGCGCGGCCATAGGCCAAGGCGCGGTGCGTGCGTGTAGTGCGACCATCAATACTATTCACAGAGAGATAAAACACATTCATCTTTAAAACATAACTATGTTGATCATGATGACACATCTTCTTCTACTTCTTATCGTGTCACTGATTCTTTCGAATCAAGTGTGGTGAAAGGATTTTAAGTGCGCCTTAAAGAGCCTCCTTATAGATAGATAGATAGATAGATTGTGCTCCTTCCGTGCACTTGACACATATTTTCGAAGTTTTTAAGTTCATGCCGGTTTCCTCACGATTTTTTCCTTCACCATTTGAGAGGACTGGCATAGTGAACATAAATTTTTGGGCAGAAAAACCCATTGGTACACGAATGGATTTAAGCCCACGACCTTAGAATCGGAAGGCGGGGCCGCTACCACTAGGCCACCAGCGCTCTAATGATGACACATCAATATGTGATGATACTCTAGCAATACGTGTTCTGTCAATTGTCAAAATGAACCAATAATGGAATTTAGTGATACTCGTACATCCAAAGTTCCATTCTGAATCATTGTCTTCCGTTGATGAACCACCAGATGTTGTGAGTATGACACGAACACTAAGCTATTCGTTCAAACTAAGCTAAGTAGACTGAGGATGGAGGAAAAAAGCACCACGTTACTGACGTCCACTAATTCAACTGCGTCAACAGTTTCTCTGTTGAACTTCCCTGACACTTTGCTAAATAGAGATTCATCTTTTGCAAAAAGATGCAAACTGATGGTCACACGAATAAAACTCATGAATGGCATCGCACCTACATACAATGGCGATGTATGAATGAGTGCGATCGATAACGCACACACGCAGTTCTACCTTGTGTTAGATTGACGCAGTACCTATTCGGCAGGAGCCCATTGGACGAGCCCTTATCAAATAGACCAAGAGTTATATAAACTTAACTGTATAAAACGCCGAATGTATATATTATCTTCTTTAAGGTGTAATGATTCAGAAAAAAAAATTTGTAATCATTTCTTGGCATTTTGACTCAAAATGCAAAGTATCTGATTAGGGTGGAATAGCTTTAAATCTGTTAACTATTTCGAATACAAAATTGTATGCACAAAACTGGTAGGCTTCAAAAGGTCATACTTAGGTTAAGGTTATGCTATTGATCATCATAGTTTTGGACACCACCGAGACACATTTTTTTTTAAATATAGATTTAGTAAGCAAAGGTAAAGTAGGTATCACTATTATCTGGTATCACTAACTCTACAGTTGTTCTAGTAGTACACACTCAGAGCTGTCTTTGATCGTAGAGGAGTTTTAAAACTACGATGTGTAACTGTGCCGCAGGATAGTGATATAACAGTTTCTTGAAATTACTAATTTGTAAAAACATAAGAATAAACAACTCCGCAGACATCATCAACAAGACAGTTCCCGTACTGCATTGTAGGTACACTCAGCATCATAACTTCAGCACCGCCACCTGCTGTAATAAAACCGGCTAAAAATAACATTGCTTTTTACTAGATGAGTGGAATAAAGCTGTCAGAGTGACGAGTTTAGTGTGGACCTTCCCTTTCAACTGTAGAGGGAATTTCAAGAGATGTATAACGTTAATGCACAATGCTTGGTAAACTGAGTGAATTAACATGTAAACTAATGTTGTATTATACGGTGAAGGAAAACATCGTGAGGAAACCGACATGTCGTAGAACCTAAAAAGATCGAAAATAACGTGTCAATTGTAGGAAAGGAGTCTGTTTGAGGCGCACTTAAAATCCTTTCACCACACTTGGTTCGAAAGAATCAGTGACACGAAGATTATAGGGTATACGAGATTTCAGTCAGTGTCATCGTTAAAAATAAGTATTTGTAAAAGGTATGTATTAAAATCAAAAGTAAAATTATTATAATGGTAGAATTATTATTAGAGGGTCTGAATTTACAAATCAATAATGATAATGATGTAACTAAAGTGTTACATCATTATCATTATTGATTTGTAGTGGCATAACTCACAGAGATCCTAGTGATTTTAATCAATAATAATGCATTTTGAATGGCAAAGAAATTTTATCAATTTATTTATGTATCTCTATATTATATTAACAGCCATACTTATAAACGCAATTTAAATTTAATCATTGCTTAAAGTTAGCCCTGTCACTGTTTGTCATTACCCAGTAGTAAGAGATGGCAATATTTTAAGCACTGTTTATCTTTTGACATACTTTTATAAGTAAATAATGGCAGTGACTGTACCTTTAATATTGCGTCAAGTCGCTCGTCAGGCCGGCGCGCACTCAACAATTCTGCTTATGTTTAGATACACAAAGGACTTGTACTTGCATCGACCACATTTTATTTATAGCGAGTAAGAATGCGCAATTGGTTTATAACTTTTGTGGTTATTTCACTCTAGACCAAGTTTCCTTATTTTTAGACAATAGTGTGTACTGCTGTCTAAAATTAAGCAAACTTGTGCCAATCGAACACGTGTTAGAGAGCTTGGTGATTTGGTGTGTGATATGGGGCCCATTAAATATTTTTCTTTTTGTAATACATCATAAAATCAACAATACTTAATGCTATTATAAACCACTCATGCAATATTAACTCTTGATATGTTTTTAGCTATTCTTCGATTTTATAATAAATTTTCTACTAATTGTACTAGAATCGTTCGTTATATTAAAGTAGGTTCTAAATAAAACGTACATTGTTATTGCTGCGAGCTTTCTCTTCCAGCTTTCTGGTATGCAGACTTTGGGTAAGGATGTACAAACATTGTACAGCAAAATGCGTAAGTACCTACATAATACATAAAATAGTCAGCTCGAGCGCGGTGAAGTAAGAGCAACGTAGATAACATATTGAAACGAGCGCGCACTCAGAGGTAAATTACTTGCTTTGTTCAAATGAACTGAAAATAATATAGAAATTACAGGGAATTATATTTTGTGCCAAGTTCTGCAGGCATTATTATAATTTAGGTAAGATATTGCACGAGTGAGGTACGAGACGTAAGTAAAAGATTTCACAATAAGTTGTAAAAATCTAAAATCATAATCGGAAGTCACCTAGGTGACTTATAATAATTTTGTTAATCTCAATGGAGCTCCATTGAGATTAACAAAATTATTATATGTACTTGATTTACAAAATGGTATACAATTCAAACGAAACTAGTGTACGTAATATGAATCGGTCCATATTCTCGATATCATTCTATGCCAATTCGAATGATTTTGAAGAACAAAAATTTTCGAATGATTTATAATTATTATTTTAATTTACCCCTATCTGAGTTATGCCAGCATACCTATTATAGCTATGAGCTCACATGTATTATATAACTAAGTAGATATAGTACATACTCGTACCTATAAGCCCTACAATCGCAAAGATAAGAGGAAAATTATTTCAGTAAACATGTTTGTTTATGACAATTTATTTTCCGTGAGTGAATAAACTAGGTAATAGCTACCTAAGACGCACCTGACTGTTTACACATAATATATATATATATTATATGCATAATTAATTTATACATTTTACGTCTTCATTATTTTATGTCAATAAATACAATAATAGGAATTTTTTTATTAAGTAATAGATTATCTAGAGAATTTACGCATTGTTATTATTTTATCCTTTAGAATAACTAGGTTAGTTATCTTACTATTACAAATACAAATGTTTAACAAGTATAAGACACAATTTGTAAGTACACGTTAGAATTCAAATAAAAACTACTAGAACGACATACAATATACAAGTAACATAAAAATAAACTAAAGCTTATAATATGCTACGTCTTGACATGCGTAGCTAGGTATATTGTGAATGCAATTACTCGTACTACCAAAACAAAAATAAATCTTACGAATATTTCAGTGCGCTAAAAGCCAGACTAGATTGTTTGTGTTAAGCTAAATACTACTATTAAGCTAAATACTAAGTAGGCATCAACCCACAAGTTTAGATTCAATACGTATCTTATGAATAGTGCGTTTCAGCGAGTTAATGATTCCGCCAGCACACGCCACATAGCGTCCTCTGTGGAGGCGTGATATAAAGCCCGGTGCAGACCGCCGCGATCACAAATCGCCAGCAAAACTGGATGCGAGAACTGGAGACACGCCAACTGAGGCAAAGGTAACATTCGGACAATGTGTCGCAAAACTAGACACCTTAGTGGATGTCTCGTCACCAAAAATAATCGAGGATGTTTTATTGATGGTAGCAACTGGTTATTGCTGGTTACAAATTTGACCAAATTTGTTGGATGGACTCAATGCTCAATGTCGTGCAGCAGTTGTAAACTATAGAAGAATAGAATGGTGTGATTTTTAAAGCAATAACGATTAGAAGATATTTTTAAATCCAGGAATGAACGTAAAGCAGCATGATATCATCCCCAGTAGTGTTGGTGATGAGCACTGAGATCTACATTTGGTATTGAGATAAGGGAACAAAGGGCAATCAATCAATCCTCTTCTAAGAACGGTGATCGACAACACGTGAACCGCCTTCACCTCGCGACCTGCTGATAATACGCACAAATAGGCTACCGATTGACGTCATACACCAGAGGTAACCACTTTATCTCCATCTCACGCTCTTATCGCAAGCCCATTAAGAGCTATATTCCCTCGGCCGGAAGATACCTAGTCTCTGGAGTCGCGGCCCCGTTTCAGCAAGGTTCACAAATTAAGTTGCGACGCAATATGAAGCATTAACCTTATAATCGAAGTGATATTGACGTTATCAGAACCGGCAGGTTAGTGGTTCGAGGCTCCGAATTTAGGCCGAGAGTGACGTCATGTGCCTACCTCTAGAGACTCGCCATATCGCTCGAGCGAGCGAAGCGAGCGTCTCTCAAAGTGCTCAAACGCATCGAAAATTGGTTCCATTCTAGATTTGTATCAATAGGTACCCAACTTGTACGTTTAATTTATGCAATGCAAGCAATAATTGTTTTAGTAAAAAAAAGTCCAATCTCAACCAAGCTGAGCGATTAAATGAACGTACAAAACCCAGAGTTTTCAAATTATCGTAGGTAAGTAAATGGATCCTCAGTAAAATAATATATTCACCATTATTCACACATCAGGAGTTCCACAGCAAAGTTTCCTTTGTCGGGTACGGCGGAACTCATAAAAAGTGCCCTCCCGCCACTATTGTTATTATTTGTTCATTAATTACAAACTACCCTCCGTGACGTTGCTGAAATTATGGATACTTTCATATAACCCACAGTCAATGTAGAGAGTGACTTTATCTGAAATGCAAATTAAAAGATTCTACATTCAGCTATCAATATAATGGAAGGAACTTACTATGAAACTTAACAGGTAAAACATAGTATTATCTAAAAATACCATAAAGTACCACTACCACTGAGTAATCGCATTTTTTTTTTATCTCGAGTAGAGGTAATTATGTTAAGGTAATTCATGATAAAATGTACATACCTACCGGCGTAAATAATGACCTGAAAAACAAAAGGTGGATAAAACTAATACAGGGTTATTCATTATTAGCTGCAAATACTCAGGAATTAGGTTAAACACATAAAATAAAAAATATTTATGAAATGATTTTTTTAAAGTTTTGATTTAAGTTTTTGTATCAAAATTTTATTTTTATTAAGTTCTTTACGGCTATTACATAAAGATTGCCATGAAGAACAGGACGATGACCCACCTAGGCGGTGACTGAACGCAGAGTGTCACTCACGGCGTTCGGGCGCGGATCAAAGGTCAAAATAGATCAGGCGCCAATGATTCTAAAGGATCAGAGGACTTTATCGATTTTCTCTCTCGGGATTTTCATAACAAAACTTAAAAAAAATCATTTCATAAATATTTTTTATTTTATTTGTTGAACCTAATTCCTGAGTATTTGCAGCTAATTATGAATAACCCTGTATACACAAGTACCTACACCCTTTATCTCATTTGTTTATTCTCTCATTATTTATTTCCTATTGGTTTTTATTTTTCCAAAATTATTTACCTAATACCAGCCTACACCAAAAATTAATTTTCCGTATTATATTTCAATTACATATTAGGTATGAATTGTAATACTTAGGTGAAATTTTATATAACTTCCCGGCAATAATAATTGGAAGAGCAATTCAGTAGCGCATATTAGCCAAGTTTTATGTAAGACAGTATTACAGGGCCCAAATATTTATAGTGGAATAAGCCATTTGGCACATTACACAATGCAATGCATTGCCCTGGGAGGCCGTTCCGACGGAACAAGCAGTTCTTATAACGACTGGAGGTGCGCTATTACAAGCTCCACGCGCTATCTACTCTAGGGGTGGGACACCACGCAACACTCACTATCTCACTTATCTTCTCTAAGAAGGATTCCATTCTCAATCGAGCTTGTCTTGGTACTCACAGACAGGTCGTGTGTGGTGGAATTCAATGTTGCTAAGATGCTGAACTCCATGAAACAACATCTCAAACCCCTTTTGAAAGATATAAAAACACTGACCTCATTTTTTTATTGATTTTATAGTGTTATGCACTTATGGAAATCACAAACATTATAATAATGTCCCAAAAGATAAGAGCCGAGCAAGATTTCGCGACCTTCCCCTTGGTATGTACTGACCTCATCTAGCGAAAATTGCAAGCAACTATCTTGTGTGCAATCGGATTGCACACAGTTCAGCGAAACACTAATTTCAATCCTTACACTGGTGTTCGTTTGCTAAGTTTACTTATGCAAAAAACCAGTTAGGCAATCTTATAAAAAAATATACTTAACTAAAACAAAGAAAATGAATTTATAAAAACATTATTACCAACCACAGTTTTTTTTAAATTTGCATTAAAAACGGTTCACCCAGCATGAACTTATTAAACATCATTATTTTCCTGATACCTTATTTACAGGTAGGAAGGTTACAGGTTGTGGTCTAGTCATGTCTGCGGCTAAGGAAGACATTGCTAATTTATTATTGTAAAGTATACAGCTGGGACCTAAAAAGTACGCTGGACAAAGTAGGCAGGTACTACGTAAGTTGTGTTTGTTACCTTGCTTAGTTTTCCTGTTCCAAGCAAAATGGTGTTTTTAGGTGAGTATGACTGTACCTGGAATTTTCACAAAATGATAGTTGGTTATTTTAGGACAATGACATTATGGTTTCAAGTGTTCATGCACTTATAATTATAAAAAAAATATAAGATATAAGAAAGATATTTCTTATAGTAATATTATCTTATAATTTTTTATAAGATATAAGAAATATCTTTCTTATCTGCCGATAATCTGATGCTCTGTGCTGATACCGTCTGAAATTCTTTTGAGCTGGTTCAACTGATGCAAACTTTACCTATTACATAGGTTTTAGAAAGAGTCCTAGTGCTCGCTGTCTTGTTAACAGACATCACTATAGCGGCTTCCAGAGGTCTCTCTTGGCCCGATTGGCTTCCACCGCGACGACAGACACTATAGCTCGACCTTTATAGCGCAGGTTTCAGAAGAAGTCCTTGTGCTAGGTTGTCTTATAGACAGACATCCCTAGCGGCCTCCAGAAGCCTCGCTTGGCGCGACTGGCTTCCGCCGCGGCGACAGAAACAACAGCGCGACCTTTATTGCGCAGGTTTCCGGCTTCACGCCTCGCGGTTGTCGCCTGCTGTAATTGCCGTTCCGCTATGCACTCTTGCGAATTTATTTTTATGATTCGTTTTGTTTGTTACCCATTGGGATGGACCCTGACTTCTCAGATCTAACGACACGTCGAACCCACGCACTACAGGAACACACAGAACACGAAACGTACACAGGATAATATTGATGACCTAAACTGAAAGCATAGGTGGTAACATTTTAAAAGAACCTACTAACAAATACAAAGTCATTGAAAAATATTTATTTATTTATATATCAAAGGTAAAGGTTAGGTGTTTGTTCTCTGTCTGGGTGTTACATTGTATTCTAAGTATGTATTTGAAAAAAATAATGTATATAAGTATTATATCAGCTATATGGTTCCCAGAGTACAAGCTCTGCTTAGTTTAGGGCTAGATAGTGTGGATTGTCTATAATATTTATTTTGTTTAAGGCTATACTTTGCACGCAAATAAAGGAAAAAATAATAGCGTGGATATTATGTAATATCATTTGTTTGACTGTTCGAAGTAACTTTGAAAAGCTGAAATTGAATTATTAGCATCAAATTAACTAGTGGTACTATTAAAAATAAACGTACCTTCAATATGCATATCCGTAAATACCTTGTTAATATAATATTGGTAAGGCGAGGTGCGAACACCGACCGGAGCGACACGTTTGAGCGGCTGCCAAGTTTGGTCTCCGCATTATGACCATCAGGCCTTGATTTACCTAATTTCCACATTACGCAATACCTATCCATTACTATGAACAGATATAATGATTCTGCATACTTATACAGGGTGTCCCATAAGTCAACGTCCAGCCGAAAATGGGCAATAGGCCAAGTCATGACAGCTATCAGAAAAATATAAAAAAAAATATTTGTCTTGTAACTTTCGAGTTACGAGTATTTAAAAAAAACAGGAAAAACTGGCACCCTGTGATGATCTTTTAAGTCCTGTGACTACAAATATTAACTTTTCGGGAAACTTTTTTCTGCAATGTAAGCATGAATAACCCTTCTGTAAATTACAATTCAAAATTAATCCATAACTGCCTCAGTTTGCAATAAAATTCTGGAGTTTTGGCCAACATTTCATTTCAGATAACTACATCACCCAACTTTAACCGTCTGTACCGCAAAAAAAATGCACTACACTATCGTGGCATGTAACTTTAAAAGATGGCGCATTTACCCAGGATTCCAAAATAATATAATACTTGCTAGAATACTTCTTAGTTTTGGAAATAAAAAATGTTTTTTCAACTAATCCGGATTTCCAGTCAATTTTATTTCATTAGATAAAATGCTTGTACCCTTTAAATCATGGACTTAAAATGCCTATGCTGTGTTTTCATAATTCACAGGTACAAGTAAATACCATTTCGACAATGTAAGTAAACAGATAGAGCCACCATTTTGTCGAAAGAGTAATAACCATGGGTTTTCAAGTAATTTGTTAGTTTTAGGTAAAATTTTGAAATTAAATTCATAGGATTACTTCAATCGTGATTTTAATCTTATTCGGACGTGTTTTTTTGACGTGGCAACGTCTTATTACTCGATGGAGCCAACTGCACGCACGAAAAAACATGACTCATGTGGCGTTACATCGCTCTGAGGCGTTCCATTTAGTGCTTGAAGTGCAAGTGAGAGCGCGGAATGACTGATTTTTTAAAGAAAATGTAGAGCTTACAGTACAGCTGAAGGCTAACAGTTTGAACATTTGCTGTAAATCCTTGATGTAGTTAAATTTAAATCACGATTGAAGTAATCCTATGAATTTTATTTCAAACTTTCACCTAAAACTAACAAATTACTTGAAAACCCATGGTTATTACTCTTTTGACAAGATGGTGGCTCTATCTGTTTACTTACATTGTCGAAGTGGTATTTACTTGTACCTGTGAATTGTGAGCGGCTCAAAAACACAGCGTAGGCATTTTAAGTCCATGATTTAAAGGGTACAAACATTTTATCAAATGAAATAAAATTGATTGGAAATCCGGATTAGTTGAAAAAACATTTTTTATTTCCAAAACTAAGAAGTATTCTAGCAAGTATCATACTATTTTGGAATCCTGGGTAAATGCGACATCTTTTAAAGTTACATGCCATGATAGTGTAGTGCATTTTTTTTGCGGTACAGACGGTTAAAGTTGAGTGATGTAATTATCTGAAATGAAATGTTGGCCAAAACTCCACAATTTTATTGCAAACTGAGGCAGTTATGGATTAATTTTGAATTGTAATTTACAGAAGGCTTATTCATGCTTACATTGCAGAAAAAAGTTTCCCGAAAAGTTAATATTTGTAGTCACAGGACTTAAAAAATCATCACAGGGTGCCAGTTTTTCCTATTTTTTTTAAATACTCGTAACTCAAAAGTTACAAGACAATTTTTTTTTTTTATATTTTTCTGATAGCTGTCATGACTTGGCCTATCGCCCGTTTTCGGCTGGACGTTGACTTATGGGACACCCTGTATACACCTAACATCTGAAAATCATAATACGACGTTGACCATGACATGACATGATGACGCGTAGTGGAAATGATTTTTAATAGATTTTGTGAATGATGAATTCGAGACCAACATAAATTGAATCCAACATCTGATAGTGTTATTGATAAACAGTTTGTAGTTCGGGAGTCGTGCCAACTTTGCTCAAATTTCATTGATAAAACTAGATTTCCACACATAGGACGGTAACTATGAAAACCCACACAGACCCAAAATATGGTAGTCAAAGTAATAAGACAAAGACTAAAATATGTTTATTCAATTATATCAAACGGATTACTTTGAAAAGTCCTATATAGGTGCCAGTTTCACGAGACCAAGCCTATTATATACTCGTAAGACCAAGTCACAGGCTTGGTTTTTACAGTTTTTTTTTTATAATGCTCGCACAAAACCAAACTGTTAGGTGTTCGCCAATCAGTCAGTCACATTAAGTTCCTTAAAGTATTTATAAAGTTTACAAGAAATACCATACAACAGTTCAGCTATCCGTAGTTCATAAGCTAGCTCAATCAACGCTGACGTCAGATACTCTCAGTGAGGCCTAGGTACTTACCTAGACTTGCAATATGCGATCTATAAATATTGATGAACACACCTACCTAACTCTTTATATACATTAAATAGTAATTTATTCATTATAAAACCAAATTAATAATAATATTATTGGTTAATATTATTAACCATGAAATAAATTAATTTAGCAGTTACCTTAGATACTTATATGGGTATAAGGTAGTCAGCGGTAAACTGACTAATCGTTTTGCTAAATAAATATTCTATCAATATTTTTATTAATAAGTGCCATTAATTATGTAACATTTATTTATCAAACGTATATAAGCTTCTATCTACCTCTGTGTGTGACCAACAGGAAGTATCACACTAAACACAGTATTCTTACTGTAAATTAGGTGCCTTTATCATAAAGTTCATAGGTGTAACTTTAAAATGATACCGGCTATAGATAAATTCTTACCTAAGTATACAATAAAACTATATGCAGGTTGAACACATGTTCATTTAAAAATAAAATCTTTCTTTTAGTATTTTTTTGCGTACAAACAAAAGATTAACAGCTTTCGTATCCTCTCATTGTCACAGTCAAGTATAACTATTACTTTGACACTTCTAACAAAAGTATACATCCTGTTAGACCATCTGGCGACGACTTGTTCTTCGCAAAGTTTGACCGAAACCTTCAAACAAAATATGCTTTATCTGTGTCGGAATAAGAGTGGTTTTGTGGAGGGTGAGTTCTTGTTTAGGATGAATAGTCGGGACAATTAGTGTTTGTTACAGGTCCGAGACGTGACTTGAGGTCAGCGGATGGCCACCACATGGCCGAGGCCCGCACAAACACAATCCTTGTATGAATTACAAAAATGCTCAATTAATTAGTGAATGTTTATTTGTGGGATTAGTCACCGTGTGCACGTGTGCTGGAATACGCACTAAACGACAGATGCCGTAGTAATCATTATAAACTAATGCCTAATAATGCGCAAATAGGTGTACTATACTGGTCTTCCATCGTGGATATCGATGAAGATGTATTCATTAGCTAACAGTCATAGAAATAACATACGCTGCTTTAGTTTATTATAACAAAGTACACACGCAGCGTTAAAATCTTAGTTTATATAAACAAGTATTTAAATAAGTTTTTACCAAGCCTTATTCCATCTAAAATCTTGTGCTAGGCACTTAAACAGCATCCTATCTCAATAGGGCATGAAGGAAGAGTTACCTGTTGGCCTGTTTTTATAGACAAGCTCTGATCCCCGTACTCTATCGAGTCTCTATTATTTTAGTAAGCTTTTAACGATGATAGCTCTAATGACATTTTTTTTTGACAGGTTTTGTACTCATCCTTAGACTAGCTGTGGTAACCATTTATCAACAGGAGAGCTATTGTGCTTGTTTGTGGCTAAATACATTTTTAAAATGCTCTACATTTATAAAATAATAAACAAACAGGCACATTTACCTACTAAACAGTCGCAATGAGGGACTTTACTACTAAGTACATTATTTAACCAATGTTAATTTTTAATTTATTTCTTTTATTGTTATCAGTCGAGTCGAGTCATTCCCTTGACTTGACTACCGAGAACAGGTTGATAAGCTATTAAATCAGTTCCATGTTTTTAGTAATGGATGCGTGGCAGCTATAGTTTGACAGGCGAGGCGGGACTGATAACCTCGGCCACAGAATACAAAACACCTACTACGTGATGTGCGGGCCCGGTGCCTCTAAGCTGATTACAATGTTTTTATTCTCTTTCCTCCTATTTATCTCCAAACGGTTTGGTGATAGTTTTAAAGGGATATAATGCCATTAGCGATAAGCCTGTCTGACATTTATTTTTTGGATGCCATCCAGACTGTCTAAATAAATGTTTATTTATGTACAAATTGTTATATGAATTTATATTTAGATAGCGATTAGAAATATTATGAAATTTTAGTTAACAATAGTATGCTAGAATATTGTTCTCATATTTAAAAGTGTTATTTTAATAGTTTGGTGGTGGTAAACGGTATAAGACGCTTGCGGTTGCGATAAACTTTTAAAAATTATGGATATTCAGTATAAATACTGCGGGTAATCAAATTATAATGAGTAACACTAAAAGCTCTAATAAATCTTTCTCATGGCCACGTGGTTCGGTATAGTAGTCCCACACTCGCCAAAAATTCGTTACGTCGACAATGCAATGGAGTGAATAGGTGCGTATGCGGGCGATCGGCTATTGGTATCGGTTAATTATCGTTTTGAGATCGCTGCGATATCGTGGCTATTCACACAATAGGTGCATAGGGTTCACACTCTACATAACTGCACAAAAATATTGACTTAATAAAAAGGTAACTACCGACTATAAGAAGAAAGCAAGTTTAATTGGCAGTCCGTCATCGTTTAATGACAGAAAAATCAAACCAAATCAGGTAGGTTTTTATTTATTCAAGTGACAAGGGTCACTTTGACTTCACTGCTATTATTTTAGACTATTTTTGATTTGTAAAAGGATCATATAAAAAAACGGTAGGAACCGAGACGTAGTTTGTTGCCTGTTCTTCTACGCTTGGTCGCGTGGAACTGGCACCTAGACTCACCTAGCTTTAAGACGTTTCAAAGTGATTCTTGTATCGTATTGAATAAACGCTTATTGAATCTTGAATCTTGAATCTTGAATCTTGAATCTTTGATACGTCTTAAAACTAGGTGAGTCTAGTTGCTGGTTTCACGTGATTATATGAAGAATTACGAATTATAACCACGAACCGAAAGACAAAAAAGGAGCTCAGGCTCTTCGCCTATCCACGATGACGATGCTGTAAAAATTGCAGGAAAATTTAAAGAAGTCTCAAAATAGCCTTCTCACATGTGATTTTAGTAGTAGTAGAGCTCTTTGTGAAGAGCTCGTCCGGGTGCGTACTACCACCATGTCTATTTCTGCCGTGAAGCAGCATTGCTGTGTTTCGGGTGTGGGTGCCGGTGAAATTACTGGCATGTGAGGCTGAATATCTTTATGCCTCCAGTTGATGGACGCAGGGCAGTTCATTATAGGGCACGTTCCTGACGTGCGTGACCTACGAGGCATTGCTTTGTTGTATGCTTGTTCTATCAGCTAGTTACATTAAAAAAAAATATGAATGTAAGAATGTTGAAGTAGCTAGCACTAACCTGTATCCAAGTGCGTGGTAGCCCTGTGCCCTGCGCCCTGCGTCCTCTCCACAGCACACCGCGCAAACAAACGGGTAATTTGGATAGTACGACATTATCGTCATAGTTTACGTCGCCGGTGCGAGGTCCGTTTCAAAGCCAAATGGCGGGAATAAATTTGGAAATTATCACGAGTGTCCCCATGTGTTCGTGACGTGTCATTATGAAAACTATTCGCTGCTGTGAAATATTACAGTTTACAGGTTGCAAGTACGTAGATAATACCCACATAATACTGTCCTTTTATACACTTAGGTATGAAACAAGCATGCCTTGATATAGGATCATATTTGATTCGGTACACGTGAAAAGATTTCAGGCTCAGATATAAATGCCAGTACTGGTCACCTATCCAAATGCCCTCGCAAGATGTTGCTTATGATTGTTCACAAATTCACAAACGTTTCTTTATTCGACAAATGATGCAAAGCCATAACTCACAAAGACAAAGCTGGGACTACACCAGCGACCAAAGCAATAAAGAATTGTCACATTAAGTGCAGTGAAACAATAAGTTACCTGAGGCGGCCGCAGCGGCCTGCTCGCCAGATGTGAGCGCCGAACGTGAGAAAGGCAGCCTAAGTAAGTTCACGGTTATGCGCTAAATATAAACAGTCGGCCGTACATGGAAATTGATGTAAAAATAAACGATTGTTTGCATTGCACGCCGAACCGCAGATGTTGGACTCTAAAGACACGGTCACGCGGTTTTATCTTACTGCACTCTACCGAGTAATTAGTAGGTACATCTAAGAATTTGAAAGATGCATGAATCAACAAAAAAAATTAAAAAATACCATTCATGCGTGACTAAGCTGTGTTTTTAAAACTTACTTGTAAAAAAATATATGCAATGATTTTTAATAAACTGTCTATAAGCAGAAGAACCATCATTACGCACACCTATATTGATGTGAGGAGACACACCGACACGGGGCCACCACCGCCGCCACGCCACCGCCACCGGCTGCAGTGTGGAGTGGCCGTGGCGATGCCGTGGCCACACGTACCGCAGCCCCACACGAAGTGCACGTGTGCCGAGGTGGGCACATTCAAACGTCAACCGTCGCAACCAAACCCAGTGAGCACTCGCCTTTGTTGTTACAACGCTTTTTTTATTTAGAAAATAACTTTACGCTTACAGCTTAGCGCTTATAAGTGAAACGAAAGATGTAACCACCTGAGGTAAATTTATTATTTTGTAAATATTTGTAGACATTTCTCACAACGCTATCTAACCCCAAAATAAGGAAAGTTTGTAATTATAACTGTTAAGAATGCCTAAAGTACTCCTATTCCTACTTTATAACAACAAATAATTGTAGCATAAATATCATTGACTTTGGCCTCGTAACTTGCATTGTGTCGTAAATAAATAAATATTGCGGAAATCCACACAACATTATCTAGCACCAAACTAAGCAGAGCTGATGATGGCTGATGGATGATGATGATGAAACAGGATAGTCATCATCATCAGCTTTCTGAGGCAGTTCACTGTTAGACATAGGTATCTGCCATGCTGGTAGGCCTACATATTTCCAGGAAGAACGATTTAGGCAGTAAACATATTAATATTTTATTATGACTCAAAGTAGACACCAAATAACCTATACCTAGCACTAACAATAACAAACCAGTGACTAATTTTGCCTTGTAAACGTACTTAGGCTTACATTAATTGAAAAAGATATTCAGGTAGTAAAGGGGGTTTATAAATGACGATCTTAAGCGATCTAATAAGGCAAACATTAATATTAAAGTTAAATACAACCGAATAGAGTCCTTCTTTTCATATTTGAAGTCGGTTAAAAAAAGTTTTTAACATTCCGAATCGCCAAATTCGAATTTTAAAATTTTAATTTTCGAATTTTTCAACTTTAACTTTAAATAAAAAATGCATTTTTACTTTTAATTTACAATTTTCTAGAACCTTATGAAATTTGCCGTAAAACCAATATATATAGTGTACAATTATGCTGTAATCGCCCATAAATGGTAAAAATCAATCTATAAGAAAACCGTACCTCTTTAAGTGTAAACAATATTTTTTACCACGAGCAATTGACTCATGCTTATAGGCTAAGGAAATAGCCGCGCATTCAGACGTTCAATTAAAACGCTTCTATTTATAGAAGTTACTCATATAGCCATACTGGCCATAGGTAGATTTAAGCACCATTATGATTCAGTCAGGTATTTTGTTTAAGAACTAATTTCAATGAGACGAATATAACAATAAATACATATTATTGAAGTTTCCTGGTTTTTATATAATTTGTATGTTTTCCAATATCGGTCCACTTCTTTTCTAACCCCCTTACCATACAAAGTTGATTTTTGGAAAAGCTACTAGGTACACAGAATATATACTTACACAGAAAAATTGCATATTTGTTTCTGTGATTTCAGGAGAGTTTTAAAACTTAACACGAACACACACTTGAGTTTAATGCGAACGGCGTTTAAACATAAATAATTATTTTACAATTTAAACGAAGTCCTTATAATTTGGTATTAATGCGCAAAAATTGCTATAAACTTAGACATATAATAGGCAAACTCAAAAACCTCATGTATTTTTTTATAAACTAAAAATTACTTTAAACATGTTTATTCGTCCGTGATTGAACCTAGATAGTTTTTTGTGCATCACTTTCCATCTTTATTCGTTTGAAAGTAGTAAGTAGGTTTGTTCTTTATTCTTTATTGCACACACGCATAGACAACATTTAGAAAACTTAAAGTTAAGACATGTACAAAGGCAAGCTTAACCCTAAAAAGCGTTCTCTTCCAGCAAACCTTTAAGGATAAACTTTAAGGATGTTGCTAACAAACGAGAACTGACTGTGTGACTTTGAACTTATGAACTGTTTTTAGGGTTCCGTAGCCAAATGACAAAAACGGAACCCTTATACATTCG
Source organism: Thera britannica (assembly GCA_939531255.2). Classification (NCBI taxonomy): domain Eukaryota; kingdom Metazoa; phylum Arthropoda; class Insecta; order Lepidoptera; family Geometridae; genus Thera; species Thera britannica. Next base: position 12,864,005 of record OW618036.2, on the reverse strand, counting down.
TCATGTCTGTCTGTCTGTCTGTCCGTCCGTATGTCACAGCCATTTTTCTCAGAAACCGTAAGAGCTAGACTGATGAAACTTGGTGAGTAGATGTATTCTGTGAACCGCATTAAGATTTTGACACAAAAATAGAAAAAAAAACTATAAATTTGGGGGGTCCCCATACTTGAAACTGAAACTCAAAAACTTTTTTTTCATCTAACCCATACGTGTGGGGTATTTATGAATAGGTCTTCAAAAATGATGTTGAGGTTTCTAATATCGTTTTTTTCTAAACTGAATAGTTTGCGCGAGAGACACTTCCAAAGTGGAAAAAAGTTGGTCCCCCCCCCTCTACCTTCTAAAATAAGAGAAAGATAAAACTAAAAAAAATATATGTTGTACATTACTATGCAAACTTTCAACGATATTTGGTTTGAACGAGATCTAGTCAGTAGCTTTTTTTGTATACGTCATAAATCGTAAACCGCAATTTGCCTTTTGACGAACTACAAGAACCTTTATATTATGTTACTTGATGCTACGGAACCCTTCATGGGCGAGTCCGACTCGCACTTGGCTGCTTTTTTTTTATAATCACACGCGTCGCGTACTTAACGATTATACGCCGCAAGGAACCTTTTAAAACGAAGCGAGTATTTAATAATGTCCCCACCTTCGTTTACAGCTAAGAGTTCGATTTCAAGGTGCAGACAATTTTGCAAAGCTCTACTTAGTTTTTATCATAAAAATAAGCTTAAAATTTTAAATGACTTACAAACAAAGCACTTCTTTAAAATAAAGCCAGTTTAGACAGACAAAGCTTTAGGTGGCATCGGACACGTGTTCCGCACGTTTGTCCAAGGTACTATTGTCTCCATGTTACACAATTCATAATTTACAACCTTTATTTATATAATTCACTAAAAAGAACCTTATATTTAAGACGATACAACTGGAAATGGAAAAAGTAGAGTCGGGTCATGATGGTAGTATAAGTTTACCGCCACTCTATAGGCTTTGTTCTTGGGTTTACTTCTATAAGAATGAATACGAAAAGGTATCATAGGTAGGTAGGTATATGAAATACAGTGTATAAAATAACAAGAGTTCTTCCAAATAAGCCTAAAGTATTTTTTTAGTAGTTTTTTTGTTAACTAACAATAATTATGGAGTACCTGCTACTTAATTTAATTCATCGAATACAAAACCTGACTTTGTTAAAAATAGGTAAGTAAAAAAATAATGATGTAGGTATAAACAATAATGTTTCTTCTCAATTCATGGTAGAGCTCTATTTGAAGTCGCACCGAGCACGCTTTGGACTGCTTACGCCATCTAGCGACGAAAAGCAAAACTAAAAATAAATGATTTGATAGTAGACTATATTTCTTATTTTTTCATTGAAACTCATACCTTTTTAACGGTTATCTTTATACAAATCTAACTAATGCTTAATATGTCGATTTTGTCTTATTTTGTCCGTGTGTTATACCTACTCTACATTATTTCTTAATTCAATCATAATAGTAAGTTATGTCTGAAAATTATGAAACACCGACGCTTTAATTTTCATAATAGAATAGAAACATTGTGAGATAGAGACAGGTAGACAAGAAGGTGGAGCGTAGAGCATGGCATGTAAATAAACAGCGCTAAAGGTGGTCGCACTCCTTAGCGTCCGGCCGCGGGCTGGTGGACCGCGACCGCCCCGAGTGGTCGAAGGCCGTCAGATCGCGGAGGTGTTCGGGATCGCGGCACGTATCGTTATCGCGGAGACACGGCAGAGTCGCGGCCGGTCGGCTCCACTAATTAAGTAGAGGTGGAGGGAGACGGTGGGGGGCGGGGCCGCCTGCGGCAGGGCGTGCGGGGGGCCGCGGGGCGAGGGGCCGGAGGCGGGCCGGGGCCGGCGGAGCGCCTCATTCCTTGGCGCGCCGCGCCGCAGAGAGCACGTCCGTCCGCGCGCGCGGGCCATGGTCGCGAGAACCGATGAGAGCATGTTCGGGTGCTATGGTGACAGCTACTCGTACCGCCTGTGGAGCCTGGCCAACGTGTGGGGCGCCTGCCGATGTGAGTAGCGCCGGAGCGCGGCGCTTCTGCAACTCTACGACTGGTCCCGCTGACGTCAGCGAGTCGGTGTATCTGTGCAGTAGGACGTAGATGCGAGGGTGCGACCCTCAGCCGGTGGTCGGTGGTCAGTGTGTGAAGGTGTCGCTCGATGCAAGTGCAGAGCCCGCTTATGGGAGTTGGCGGTTGGTACGAGAGCTGGGCGGCGGGTTGGCTCGCGGACATGAGGAGTAAGCAAGTCCCCACGTCCACCAGCACCGCCAGGCGGCTCGCGGCCCTATGTAAGCTTCTTTTCTTTTTGTTTATTGTTTGCATTTATTTATTTTCACATTTCATGTATTATTTTTTAAACTCTACTTTATCTTCTAGTTTAATCCTAAATTTTGTTATCATCCTGTTTTTCACCATTCTCACCATTATTTACTTAAACGATTTCACATATTTCCGCGCACTTTGCCAAAATCTTGCTAAAAATTTGTTAAAAGTTCAAGTTCAAAAGTTCACCCCCAAAGAATACCGCCCCCTCACTCCTGAGAAGGCAGGTGAAAATTATATCACCTCTATGCCATTAAAAATAAAAGTCGAGCATGTCTTCATTAGAAATAACTGTCCGTGTTGGTAATCTCCCCTCGTCTCCCCCGGGATATAATTCATCCACTTGAGAATCGGGAACAGGTACACACAGACTTGAAAGAAAGTTTCGTTTGTGGAGGGGAACCCGCTCGCTTTCACCGTCTTAAATCGTAAATGATTATGTTGTTTTAATTCATTTGCTTTTCTTTTCCTTACTTTTTTATTTGATTCTTCCTTCTTTGAGTGCCGCCTGTCTGAGTGGATGGAATAATAGGGATGTTTGATGTGTTCGGCCGAGCCATAATACGTAGTGCTTAGACGAGATGAGAGGCTCTGGAAAATCTACAGATTAATAAATTAGTTCATACCTAATGAATAAGTAATAAGTTCGTTGTATCGAAACTAAAGTAAGAGTTGACTGTGTTTATAATTATATGATCTAAACTTTACGATATATGACCACGAATATATTTGGCTAAAAAAACATTTCGATCAAAATTTGCACTCTCACCTGAATTGCAAGGATTACTTTGAAACGTCTTAGAGCTGGGTGAGTTAGGGAGATGCCAGTTCCACCTACGTAAAAAAACAGGCTGAAGTCAATGATTCAGAAATGTAATGAAATGATCGGCAATTTAAACTTAATTTTGGTTTTCGGTATGTTTTAACCTAATTTTAAATTAAATATTTTTCAAGATCAAATCCACGTCGTTGATGGAATAAAAATAATTTAAAGCGAAATCTGTATCGTACGAGTCAAAACGAGTGCGATTATTCCGTATCAGGTAGGTACCTAATTGTTTGTGAGTAACTCTTTAAGACTTTGCTCTATAGCAACAAATATTAATGATGATTATTTGAATTGACTCATTAACCTTTATTTAATGAATACCTTAGCTAGCTAAGTGTGCACACTGTTCCACGAATCAATAAACAAAGCCAAACACCTTATTAGCTACCTCGAGCACTAATTACTTGTTTGCTGCACACAAAGTTAGCGTCTGGAACCGTTGCCGTTCGATTTGTTAATCACTTGACAAACATTACCTAGGTACTATCACATCGAGATAATTCCCTTGCCTCTCCTGAGTCACGACATGAGTAACGTGACTTTTGTTCTGTTTTCGCTTTCACCTCCCTGAATCAGCGTTAGGTAAAGTGTGTATCCAATAGGTCTATTTGAGTGCAACTTGACCGTGAATGAGACTCTGGTCTAATTTAAGCAGACAAGGGACAAGCACCGGATTTACCTTTAAAAGCACACGAGTTTTAAGAGCATTTAGTTTTCGCTGCTACCAAGCGATTAATGATGTGTTTATTAAAAAAATTCTTAGCAGCCATACTTAGAAACGTATTTACAATTTAAACATTGCTTATAGATAGCCCTGTCACTGTTTGTCATAACCCAGTGGTAAAAGATGGTAGGTAATAGTTTAAGCACTGTTAATCTTTTGACATAATTGTTTTTATAAGTAAGGTCAAGAATTGAGTATCTATAAACATTTAGACCTAATCTATTTCCTGTGGAACGCATAGGTTTCCTGTGGAACGCATACCTGCTTTAAGTTAAATATTTTTATCGAAAAATAAGCAAAAATCTGATCAGCGTTTTTTTAATTCTCAAATGCAAAAAAAGTCATGCCAATTCGTCAAACCTATTGTGGTTAATCAAATCTACCATAATAATGTAGGTAATAAATTACACTTTTTATAAGGAAATTAAATATTTAGTTTTTACTAACACCATAAGCACGGATAATTACATAACAATATTTAATTTAGTAGATTAACCGGTAGGTATTAAGTAAATACTGTAGGTGTAGGTAATAAAACTTGTTAGTAAATAATATGTGCGGTAATTCCCATTTACAATTTATCTTAAATGAAACAAATTGTGTCGATTTCCTAAGTTCGTAAAACTATTCGTTTTACAGGATAAAATAATGGTAGAGCTTTAGAATAATATTATTATTAATTCATTTCATTCAGGCTAGGCACTGAAGTTAAGATTAAAAAAATAATATTAATTAATGAATAACATATTATCAGTAAATATAAAATGATAATAAAACCGTATTAAGCAAATAAAAAATATTTTGTGAAAATAAATTGCCCCCGTAATCGAAAAAGGTGGATTGTTACAAGAAGCTGAATCATTGTATATTTTTAAATCAATTCATTTATTTTAGTACAATTTTAATTAACAAATAACTAAAAATGTTTCAGTTTCCTGTTCTAATTATATTACCTGCGGATCGGAGGTATTTAGATTTACTTATATCTTAATGAATGGAGCCATTACATCATTGATTATAGTTATTTTGTACTAGGTAGGTACATCAATAAAGAGTTTGTGCATTTTTAAAACAGATCTTAGAAGCTGTACTGTACAAAAAGTGTACAGTTTAAGTGTAAAAAGTGAAGATAGGACATTAGATAATAAAATAAGAAGCCGCAACTTTACATCGGACCTAAGGATTCATAATTTAGACGCGCATTACATTCAAAGACGATACAACATGGCTACGGACGGAGTTTTTTGTGCATCTTCTCTCTCGCTCCGACACACGCAGGTGCGACCAATCAAAATCATTCCGTTATCTCCTGTACTACGTGTGCGATGCAAATCAATTCATACGGACAATAAAATATAGGTACTTTGACATGATTTAATTTTCAAGATAGGTAGGTGACTAAACAAACTTTACAAGAAAGCTCGGGTAAGATTTCATTAATTAATCATTTTCATAATTAAAAAATAATTATAGGAATAATTCAATATTCAATATTCTGCTTTTGAAAAAATTTACTTAGGTTTGCTCTGGCGTTTGAAAAAAAAAAACAATAACTAGGTTTCGCTATAACGATAGGATACTGAAACTATAGCAACATTTTACCCGTTATTATTGGGTCGAGCTCAGAAGCAGTTTCTTCATCGACAAATTGAGCGACACGTTACATGTAGGTACATAGTTAGATATAGGTAAGGTATACCTACGTACACGTGTGTGTCGATAACGAGCCGGGCAGTAGGAAGCCACGGTAGTGTGTGTGCTTTTTTATCAGCGGTAACGGACGCAACGCCTGACACAGAATAACGCAATAGATACGGAGCCCGCAGATTACTGCACCCGATACTGTGCGCGCCGCGCCGATAGTGTAGGTGTCCATCCGCTCCACCTAATGGTCGATACTCGGCCATTCTTACTACCAATCGCCACAATATTATTGAAGTTCCTTTCTGATTACGCTGAACTCTACGATTGCACTATTTTCACTGAAATAAAAGTTATTGAATACCTGCCCGCCCACCAGTGAATAAGAAACGTAAAAACTTGCAAGAGTCCAATAACTATTGCTTTCTCATCAAAAGAGTGTCGTTTTAAGTAGCTTAAAAAGCGAATTTTAATTATTTACGTCGCGAGACACTCTACTACAGTGACGCCTAGCGCCATCTAGCGCCGAGTAGCCGAACTAATATAGCACAGCAAAATATTATATTGTGTAAACGGTAAAACTATCGGAAATTTATTTAATTAGAAATACTTAGGTAAATAGACAGACAATAAAAATTAACTAAATAAATAGTTAAAGAATTTAAATAGTAAGAATTTTAATAACAATGTTTTATTTATCATCTGTTTAAGTACAATAAAGAATAAATAGTTTTAGAAAAAAAAACATAAACCTTATTTTTTACGGAATCCGCTACATGTACCTAGTTTTTATTTTATTTACTTATTTTAGGAAAACAAACCGATTTAAACTTATCAGTAGGTAAAATATTATAGGAAAAAAGCCTTAACAGTTTACATTTATAAATTTCGAAAAAAAACTAAGATAATGATTAGCAGTAGGTAAGTACTAATAAAACTTAACAATAACAACCTAAGTATTTTATAGAACTCGTATTATCCATGGTGTATTGAACGTGTATAACTATTTTGTATTTTATTTATAAGGGGATTACAGAGTGCATGATGATGTTACGGTGACGTACTTAAGGTAGTTACTATAGGTATGTGGTAGATAACAAGGTACACAGGCCTCGTTCTATTTACAACAATTATTATTGAATTACCTATTATACCTTGTGTACCTATTTACTGATTAATAGGTACAGGCAGCTGCAATGAAATGTCAACAACTACTAACTTTCAAAGTAGTGTGGCATCATAGCCAACTATTATGTATTTACAGGACAAAAACTCATGGAATCGGTTGAGGAGTTCACTCATTATTTCAGCATTTGCCCTGCTAATATCCATTGCACGGTTGCGGCACTACCCTGAAAGTTACGTATTTGTATGCGTTCTATTACTGGCAACTGTACCTAAGTTCCTCCTAGGTAAGTAAGTGTGGTCATTGCTAATTTTATACAAAAGCCACAGACCTTACCTTTTATTTATTAAGGTATAATACACAAGTACCTATACGACTGTAAGGTTATACCTACCTCCTCGTATATAATACTTAGCTAGGTAGAATGCTATGATAACGAGGGCGCATTCCTTAAAATTGAACAACAGCCCGCCGTGGTCGGGGCTTCACCGAGGCAGGGCCTAGGCCCCGCCACGCAGGCAGGCTCACGCGCGCTAATTAATACGTCGCGTTTTGCTCTTTATTATACCTCTATATGATTTACGGCACACGCCACCACACGGGCTGTACAACAATATTCCCGGCTAGTTGGAGCCTGGCCACTGCTATTTACGTTCATTGTTTTCAAAGTACGGTTACCTGATAGCGTTTGGGGTACCGGCCGGCGCGTAGATGAATTGCTACGCCGTAGACGCTCTGCTACGGTATTGAACAGATGACCTGCATCTAAAATCCTAGATAGAATAATAACTGTGTTTTGTTTTTACGGTTTTGCATACCTTCTTATAGTTGGTACCGACGTCGATTACAACCAATTTATCTTATAAACGTGCAATAAAAAGAGCGTACCCTCTTGCTACCTAAGTACCAACACACACTGCCCATTATCAAAATAGCCATCCAAATGGAATTGTTACCGACATTATTTGTTTTTATAAAGCCGGACGAAGGTGCAGCGATAATTTTATCGACAACGACACGGATAATTGTTTTGTGTACGATTGGGCATGAGTACCTACCACCGTATGAGAGGTGTTTAATGTTTGTTTCATTGTATGTTCGATATTATCCGCAATGTATCATTGGTGATTGCGTTTTCAACTGTTGTTGTTATCGCACCGTATCTACCTACCGCTACAGGTTATTTATACAACGTAGGTATATTCGTTACCTGCTTGTTGCCTGACTGTGCAATGTTTTCGGTTACCTACTGCACAGAAACACCAAACATAGTGAAATAATTTTGCCCTTAAGCGGATAACCCTACGGAGGTTTCAAGTCAATTAAATATATAATTAGGTAATGCAATTCAGCAGCAGTGCCTGACCAGTTTGTTTGTGATTGTTGCAGTCCGTCCGCTGGGCGGAGGCGCAGGCGCGGGCGCGGGTGAAGCCAAGCCGCCCGAGGAGGAGGAGGACCGCAGCGGGTCCCCGCTGGGCCCCGGGGGCCCCTTCGCCTGCAGCCAGTGCCGCGGGGCCTACCCCACGCGCGACCAGCTCGACCGCCACGAGACCCTGCACTCGCCGAGCACACAGGTGGATACACTCAAATATGTCAGTGAACAGACCTCATAATGCTTTAAAGATACATTTTGTTAAGTTCAGTGGAACTAATTTGTTTGCGGTACTACATCATTAAGAATTCGTATTACGACCCTTTTGAAAATATAAAGTAGAAGTTAATAGATATAATATCTACGATAAAGTTATAGTGCATTGTGTGATGTGTCCTTGGTTTAGCTATTGATACAATAGAATGAACAAACTGTTTGTTTTGTCAACAGACGTGCAAGATCTGCCACAAGAGCTTCGCGAATGTGTATCGCCTGCAGCGGCACATGATCAGCCACGACGAGAGTGCACAGCTGCGTAAGTTCAAGTGCAACGATTGCGATAAAGCCTTCAAGTTTAAGCATCATCTCAAGGAGCACCTCCGAATACACAGCGGAGAGAAGCCTTTCGAATGCGCCAACTGCGGAAAGAAATTCTCCCATTCTGGCTCCTACTCGAGTCACATGACCTCTAAGAAGTGCCTCGTCATGAACCTGAAAATGGGAAGAATAAAGCCTAATAACCCTGCCCTGAACCCCGATAGGAGTCCCTCCCGAAAGCGGGCCAACGCCTTGGTCGCGTCGCAACTGAATAACAACATTACGTCAAATGGCAACTCCTTCTTCCCTATTCTTCCAAAGTACAATGAAGCTGCAGCCTTCTTTGCCTCCATGTCTTCGCAAGAAAATAGTTTCCATCGTCCGCCTCTCGGACAACCTGGCATGAATCCGTTCTACATGCCCCCTGGAATGCCGATGAGCCCCGCGACCGGTATCACTCCCTACAGCCTGCCCACATCACTCAGCCAATTATTCGAACAGTTGGCATCATCGCAGTACCCTCAGAGGAAAATTGAAACCCCTGCTAGTCCAAAGCAAACTAGCTTACATCCTGCTGACCCCGAAGATATGATCGAGGAGGTCACGGAGGAGGACGACAAGCGGTCGGAAGGTAGTGCCGAGCTCGTCATGGATATCGAAGACGATGATACAATAAAGAAAGAGCAGGAGGATCGAGAGACTGAACTGAGATCGCCGCCTCATAACTACGAGTCCGTCCCATTGAATAATAATGGCAACGAAGTCGACAACAAACACTCCGGCTTCAATACAATACTCGAGTCTGTCAGTGCATCTGTGACTAAACATTTCTTCGGAACCAATATGGAAATACGTTCTCCAATATCTGGTAATGTCTATCCAAGCAAAGAGTCACCGCCAACTCCTCAAGTGGTAATTAAGGTTGAACCAGAAACTGAAGAACCTCAGAGGTGTATGAAATGTAATGCTAGTTTCACTTGCAAAAGTGATTTATTGGACCATGAGAAAGTAGTTTGTAAGGGTTTGTTCAGAAAGCACGAAAGCTTGGCAGCTCAGATGGCCGAAACGGTAGCTCTTAACAGATTAGAAATGGAGATGGAAATACGCACTTCTGCGCAGAGTGGAGTAAGTGCAAGTGAAGACGAAGATTACGGTCGAGAGGACCGTGACGAAAAAGAGTCCATTCACGACAGTGACAGGAAAATCCGAGTGCGCACGGCACTGAGTGAAGAGCAGCAGGCGGTGCTCAAAGAACACTATTCGATAAACCCGAGGCCGAACCGAGAAGAATTTAAACGAATAGCTCAACAGATCGGACTTGATAACAGGGTGGTGCAAGTGTGGTTTCAAAACAACAGGGCTAGAGTTCGAAGAATGATTCAGTCCACCACTGTGTCTGACCAGCCTCTAGACTTGTCAACAAAGAAGTCAAACCCTTCGGTGACCTCCAGTCCGTCGCCATCCCCTTGTAGCATTTCAGTGACACATTCCGATTCGGAAGAAGCAGTAAACCTAAGCCAAAAATCGTCTCGCAGCACGACACCCCTGCGACCCAACTACATGAGCGCGTATCCACATTCCAATTGTTCCTCGTCGTCGTTCACTGACTTTCGGCTTTCACCATCTCCAGGTGAGAACTTGACTGGCCTCAAACGGGTGCACCATAAGCTAAATCCTACGATGCCGATGGATAAGCTGTTACACTACAACGACATAGTGAATGCACGCTCTCCGATCCTCAACATGCACCTATCGGCGGACATTAACCGGCACGGCTCGAGTCCGTCGTACGAGCGTGCCTCCTGGGATGACCTGCAAGCCCCTAACGAATACGAGGACGATGCAACCGTACTTAAGAAGATTAAACTGAAGAGTGAGTTTAAGCAGGAAGAGGGACAATTTGTCTGTGACCAATGCGACAAGACCTTCGTCAAGCAGAGCTCCCTCGCGAGACATAAATACGAACACTCAGGTGAGTTCCATTTTAAATCTTGGTTCATCAGGGCTATCGGAAGCTCCGTATGGCTATGACTGTCAAATTGTGTTTTAATGTGTGGGTCAGTTTTGACAGTCACAGCCATAACCATATAGGGCTCCCGTTAGCCCAGCTGATGTTCAATCGAAACCTTGGCCAGACTTAAGATACGGTTATAGTTGGCAGGCTGATTAGGACACCTTAAAACTAAGAGAGCTCTAACAAAATGTTTGGTGCATTACAGGTCAGCGTCCGTACAAGTGCGTGCAGTGCCCGAAGGCGTTCAAGCACAAACACCACCTGACGGAGCACAAGCGGCTGCACACGGGCGAGAAGCCCTTCCAGTGCTGCAAGTGCCTCAAGAAGTTCTCGCACTCCGGCTCCTATAGCCAGCACATGAACCACAGGTTCGCGATCTGCAAGCCTTACCGGGATTAAACAACAGCCGACAGCGATCGTCGGTCAACCTGTACATAAGTACTCGCCTGGCAACGATCACATTTAAATCTGAGTCTAAAGACCGGTTTTCAGTTAGACTTTGGTGTTTAGCTGTGAGATAATTTGATTTTCTCATCAGAAGATGCATAATAAATGCTATTAAAGAAGCAGATTGATACCTCCACGAGTATTGTTGGAGGTGGGATCGCATGTCGCATAATAATGCTCATAATAAAAAGTATTCGTCGCTCGGTATTTTCGTTTTGAAGTAAGGTCATTGCTCAACGTCATATTTTAATACGTTTAGATGATATAATTTTGAATTTACTATTTTAATTGTATATCTATTGCCAAAAATGTACCAAAAAAGTGCCAAGCAAATCACGATGCCAAAAATAATATAAGTTTAATTATCATTTGTTAGATTTGAAACGTATTATTTAGTTTACGTGTTAGACTTCAAAAAAGGCCAGTACCTGTATCATAATACTCAACGAATTGAACATTTTATTTTTCATACATAACATTAAATAATAAATATAAGTTATCCGTAGGTTAGTTTTAGTCATTATTGATCGATAAAATGCCAAATTATTTCAGATTTAATTTTTTTACAACTAAATAAATAAAACAAGAATAGGTGTAGGTATCTCTCATTTTCAAAACCAATGTAACTACGAGTAACTTATAAGGCTCCTAAGAAGACCCTGGTGTCTAAATTGTGATGACAATATAAACTAGTTTTAAAGCTAAATCCTTAGAAGTCTTCTGTGAACAGTGCCTACTTACTACAAAAAAATCATAAAATACGTAACAACATCACGTAGGTACAATATTTTTCTAAAAGCTTGTTGAGCTTCAAATTTCACATTTCAAGTTTAGGTACTTAAACATTTCTTAAATATTGGATAAGTAAGTACTCGTCATAATTGATAAACATGATTGTAACATTCATCATCAAAAGTTTTTAATTACCTTTGTCAGAAAACATTTTAAATTTAGAAATCCTCTAAGCTTCTTGTATTTTAATGATAAGTATTTAGATAGATCCAATCTTATTTAAGTTAAAAGCATTCCATAATACTCCTATGGGATCTCTGCTGTGTTTAAAAAACTCTTTCGATTTAGTCCAAAAACTAGCGTCTGTTATTTTGTACATAGGTACATGATAAAATGTATAATAAATATAGATTATATTGACTTCTATTGTGTAAATAGTACATTAATGATCGCTTCATTATTCATTTTACTAAAAATACTTATGTGAATTCGAAGTCTCTTCGTTACAATGAAATGATGACAATAAGGCACATCTGGCTATTATATCTAATACTTACATACAATAGGTTAAAATATATCTATGATAATCGTATTCAATATTTAGAATTGTAAATTTCCATTGGGAAAATGTATAGTAAAATTGCATAACAAGCATACTTATTTTATATATGACCTAACTTATAGCTGAATCGTATGTCTACTACACGCTACAATTGAATAATATTTTGTTTGTAAATTAGAATTTTAATCAGTATCATTATATTTTATTACAATCCAGACGCTTCATGTCACTTGTTACTGCGGTTCAGGGGCCTAATTCTCGGGCCGATCTCGATCATTTTGGAATTTTATTTTATTGCTTCTTTCGAAGAGATAATGGCAGATTTCCTTGAGTAATTCATCAACGACCTCATCGTATCGTTCAAAGAAGCCTTGACAGCTACGATATACGGAAAACTTACAAAAAGTGCGGGGTTGTGAAAAGAAGCAATAAAATAAAATTTCAAAACTATCGAAATCGGCCCGAGAATTAACCCCCAGATAATGAATAACAAAACTCTTCAGCGTATATCATTTCAGTATAATAGAACAGAAAGTTCCTAAGCAAAACTACATTTAAGAAATACCTACCAAATGATTATTTGTATATTTTATATAGTTACTGTAAGTAGACTTTAGTTAATTTTTAATGAAAAGGGGTTTCAAATCAACGAATTACAGTAAATAATATAAAAAATATTTAATAAAATCAGTGCATAATAATATATAATAATGTATAAATTGTTAAAAGTAAGGTTCAACATTGCTACAGTATTTTAACAGAATAGTCAAATCAATTCAAAGTAGATCGGTTACCAATTTTTTTTATTAAATTGGTATTAAACATTATGCAAATATTTTATGTAAAGTAGGTAAATATTTGATTATGCAGAATAAATTGCTCTTGCTTGCTCTTTAAAAAATACTAAGTATCAAAGTGCATACCGAAACCTAATCTATGAATAACATAGTAGTTATCTCTACATAGATATACTATAACATATTATACCTTCAATGTCTGATAATGAATATAATAATGCAGTTCTTTAGGTGATGATAATTTTAACGCACGATTTATGTTTAATTGTACTTACCTATATGTAAGCATTTTCCAAATTGTCCGGTGGGCTAGAGAAACCAAAGATTACCTAAGTCGATAGCAAGCCGTGGACAACTGTAATATATAACGGTCCCGGATAGACTACACTACCTACTAAGTATAACTTGTGCAAACTATGCCTATTTTTTTAAGCTCTTTTTTATTCAAAACTTTATATTAATTTCTGCATTGAATTTTTTTTCAAAGGCTTTGTTTATGTATCCACAAAAATGTATTACTTAGTTACTTGTGCAATATCAATATTGCTAAAAAGTATTTCTTCCTTTTTTTACTTATAATATTATAGTTTTAGGGGTAATGTTAAGAAAATGTGAATTCCTATGGCCATACACTGCGTGTGTTGAATGTGATTGATGCGCGAGAATGAAGGTTGGTTGCTGAAAAATTGTTAAAATTAAGCCACTTTAGATTGTTAAAATTACCCATAGATTAACAGTGTTATAATATTGCCTATAAATTATAGTAAGTAATTCATTTTACTTAATATTATAATGTATATTGAATTTATGAATATTAAAAATATATATATTGACATTTCAATGCAAGAGTCTACGTATATTATTTTATTTTATTTTCCTTTTTCTGTCCTTATTCCCATACCTACTCATTTTGTACATAATTGTACCTACATTGTAGGTAGAGAAAATGTATACAACTACAAGTCAAGTAGGTCGCCATGACGGTAGCTATAGCTATAAGTATTGCGTACCTACTTATTACATATATCCCACTAAAAAAACGAATGATAGAGGCAAAATCAAGAAACAGATCTGTTTCACCCGAGTGATTCATTGACTGAGAGGCAGTGACTTCATTGCGTTATTATGTAGGAACTGCGTAGGTAGGTACTAGAAAAGCTAATTCGGAACAAAAGTATTTTCCATTTTTAGCTAGACTAACTTAGGTTTGCTGCAGCGCTTTACGTATTTAGATCGTCTAACCAAGTCAAATATATGCAGCACTGGTTTTTTTATGTAAAAGATAGACAAACCAGCTTACGGCCCACCTGAGGGTAAGCGGTCACCTTCGCCCATAGACACCAACAACACCAAGGGTGCTACATTGCTTGTACTTAGGTAGTGTTCTTCGTTTAACTTCGTGTAAGTGGTGAGAGCTGGCCGGCTTACCCACTGTGTTCGACTAAGTATGCCAGTTAGAGATGTGCCGTCTATAAAATAATAAGTACTAAGAGTGACTTCAGATTTTTCACCTCCTTTTTATGGTTCCGTAGCCAAATTGCAAAAACGGAACCCTTTTAGATTCGTCATGTCTGTCTGTCCGTCCGACCGTGTGTCACAGCCACTTTTTTCCGAAACTATAAGAGTTGTACTGATGAAACTTGCTATGTAGATGTATTCTGTGAACCACATTAATGATTAGGTATCACATAAAAATATAAAAAAAAACATTGATTTTTGGGATCCCCATACCTACTTAGAACTCACAACTTAAAAAAATGAATCATCAAACCCGTAGGTATGTGTGGAGTATCTATCTATGGATAGGTCTTCAAAAATGATGTTGAAGTTTCTAACATAGTTTTTTCTAAACTGAATAGTTTGTGCGAGAGACACATTCAAAGTGGTAAAATGGGTCCCCCCCAGTATTCCCCCCCCCCCCCTGTAACTTACAGGGGGGGGGGGAATACTTTTATATTAACACAGAAGAAAAGAACTTTTATATTATGTTACTAGATGCTATTGAACCCTTCATGGGCGAGTCCGACTGGCACTTGGTCGCTTTTTTTAATCTATAGTACTTGTGTGAAAATTCTACCGACTTTTCCAACCTTACCAACCTAGCACAGATACAGCAGCGCTGACTATTAGACCGTTCGAGTCGACGTATATTTTGCACATTTTGCCAAGAACGCACAAAACGATTACATCCACTATGGTTGTCGTTCGTTTTGGCACGAAACAAAAATTTCAAAACTTTTGCCTACAGTGTCTCGAACGGGATGACATTTCACGCACGACTATCAAAATATTTGAGACAGGTGTGTTTGCGCGCCAATCTTGTTTTGATTGATTTTGAGTTGAGCGGCACGGGCAGCGGGTTTTTGTTAATGATGCAGCGTTGGTGTCAGTTCATTCCAATTTTGGAAGAGTTTGAGCATGAATACCAATTTAGCACTAGTACTAACAACATTGAAAGAAATAATTAGAAGAACGATAAGAATTTATTTTGGAAACACACACAAACCAAAGGACAAATAAATCAGTGTAGGTACAATTTACAAGATAGCTAGCAGGTAGGTAGTAGGTAGGTAGGCAAACAAGTAGGCTTACCCACCGTAATGGTAGATTGAGACCTAGGAAAACAAAGGAATGAATTCTAAGTAAGTGTGTAGGTCCCCATGGTAGGTAATAATCCACTAGGTAGGTAGAGTACCCTGCTCAACACGTAGACACAAAAATTTACGGGCCGCAAATCAGTTCGTACCGTGGTCCATGTACGCGTGAGACACAATCTGTTCCCAACTCAGCTTAAAGCCGCTCCTTGAAGTGTAGCGACGCTGATTTTCATGTGGAACCAGTGAGTGGCTTCTTGACAGAGTCTTCCTTGGATTTTTCAGACGCCGAAGATCTAGTCCAGTTGCTTAGTATGAAAACGACATTCATACGGTAATAGATAGCCCGGTTTGAGCCATTTATGGATATGGGTAGGGTTACAGAGTCTCCATCATTACAGTGTTCTCCATCTCAGTCGTAAAAATAATTAATTTGCTTTAAATCTTTACCTTTTATTATTTTGCAACACAACAATTATTCAATCTCAAGTCACTGACACATATTATGTCAAAAAACAATAATTTTTTAAGATTTTTACCCATCGACCTAGCTTGGTAAAAAGTGGCAAAAAGCGGTAGCGTTTTTAGCCTTTTTATCCAACTCGAACCGGGGTGAAAACTGTTCAAAACGATCACAGTGATCACTTTTCTTTCGAACCGAACATGGGTTGAAAACGAAAATTTCGTTATTTTCGTTTTTATCATGTGACTCGAACGGACCGTCTGTCAATTATCATGTCAACGTAACAATCACAGTCAAAATTGACATTTCAAACCAAAACACGGCGATCGGATCGTCTTCGTCGTCGTGCTTTTATTTGTTAAAAAAATAAATTTCAACAATTTTTCATTTGATGAATTTTGAGTTTAATAAATTCGATGAGTAATTAAATCATTGTACTAAATTGACAGGATGGGTGGTAAAACCAAACAAAGTCAAAGGACTAAAAACAACGCTCGGGTAAGTTTCTCTTTACGTGTCCACAAGTCAATCTTTCACATCAAACAACCGATATTGAGTTGATTTCAAGGCTATTTCGCCGTCCAAAATAGAATTAATATCACATAGATAAGTCATTGTGACCATATACTTCATTCAACAAGCGTTTATACTGCAGATATCAATAGTGGACAAAATTTTCATTCGCAACAGCGCAAAGCGTTAGCTTATTTACAAGGTTTCTTGCAGCCATCAAGCAGTGGCCGCAGTGCGGAACTCCTCAGCAGCGTGAAGCTCGACGCTGGAGTAGTGAATGTATCCGGCACTCAGCTCCCGGCGCTGTTCCCCTCGCTCGCGGCGCCCAGCGTCGACCTGACCATAAGCCCTGAGCTGCAACTGTGCTTGAAGAAACTAAACAAAAAAGACCCCATTACAAAATCTAAGGTAAATCAGTGAAACAGATTCATAGTTACTTCCTTCCTACTAAGAAACATAATATTTAAATTATTTTATTTTGTAATAAGTACATAATTACCTATTAATGTTTATCTAGAACTTTCATATAAAAGAACCCAATTGAAGTTCTGTTAAATTAATAAATAAACAAATATTATTGACAAACCACGCAACACTATCTAGCCCCAAACTAAGCAGAGCTTGTATCTTAAGTTTAAGCAATGTACATTGTGTGTAAGCAATGTGCAATACAGTCTATTGCGGGATGTCAGTACACAACTTATTCCCACATCTAAAATTATAATTATAAATATGAATAATTTGTAGGCACTCCAAGAGCTATCGGAGCTGGTGACTAAAAGCTCCGTGGATGATGTGGTGGCAGCTCTTCCCAGCTGGTGCCACTTTTACAAGATCCTAACGGCGGACCCCGACAGGAAAGTCAGAGAATACACCCAGGTATTTGTAGCTGCTTAGCTTTAGTTGTAGTTTATTGAGAGCTTGTTCTCATTTTCTATAACAGCAAGGGTGGTGATTTCTTTATATTGAAGTTTGTCTAGCTCACCAAAACACTGTCCTTAATTGCTTAAAAGTGAATGTAACTTGTTGGATTAGGCCCACCAACATAGTAAACTAGGTAGAGTCTGTTCAGAAAGAGAGCCGTTGTGGGATTGGAGGGCGCTGCTGTGCTTAATTACCTGTTTTGTTTAGTGGGCAATACAATAGCGCGTCTGTTGCGTTTTGATCCTATCACAACTAGTGTACTTATTCCTTTATTTAATTTTTATGATGCAAAATGCTGACAAAAAGAAAGGGATGAGCTACCATATAAAAATCGAAATGTTAGTTCACGATTTGGCCACGACGGCTCTCTTTCTGAACAGACTGAAGAGTGATATTGTTGTTAGTGTGTTGTGTTTGTGTGTGTTGCAGGCGTGTCACTATGCAGTGGTGTGTGCGTGCGGACGGCGCCTTGCCCCGCAGCTGAAGCACGTGATGCCGGCCTGGCTGCAGGCCCAGCACGACGAGCACGCGCCCGCGCAGGCTCACGCGCAGCGCTCGCTCGCCGTCAGTACAGTACACCGTCCTAGCACTGCGCCCATTCCCCCACCCCTCCATCCCGAGAGTTGGGAAGTTTATCATCCGCACTTGATGTGCGGGCAGGTTTTTCCGCAAGTAGGCCGCTGGCGGGCCCTTTTTGCGTGACCGTTGACACGTGTTGCTCGAACTTGTTTCGGTTCTACAACACGCCGGCTTCCTCACGATGTTTTCCTTCACCGTTTTTAGAGTACTGGTATAGTGCACATAAATTTTTCGACAGAAAAGCTCATTGGTACACGAGTGGATTTGAACCCACGAGCTTCGGATCGGAAGGCAGGGCCACTACCACTAGACCACCAGTGCTCTTCCCTCACCCTCACTATTATACTATACAATACCTGCCACTGTCACATTTTTTTGTATATTTCAGAAAACTTTCCCGGACAAAAAGTTGCCCGAGGTGCTTTCATTCTGCAAGGAGCCTATCGTGAGCAACTTGCTTGACGTCCTACTCGGGAATGCCGAACCTGCGCATCTCAGAACGTAAGAATATCATAACCACTAAACAGACAATCCCAATTCAAACTCAACGAATGGAGACCCCGTGACACCAATGAGAGCGCTTCACTTTCGTTCAAGTTCCATTTTTTAGCCCTGAAGCATGAGCCTTTAGTAGGTGTGTTTGTTTGATGGACATAATAACCCTATGCTACTCTCGCCTATATCCAACCGATGAGTTTTTCTGTCAAAAATGTATGTGCACTATGCCAGTACTCTCTAAACGGTGAAGGAAAACATCGTGAGGAAACCGGCGTGTCGTAGAACTTAAAAAAGTTCGAGCAACACGTGTCAAGGGTCACGCAAAAAGGGCCCGCCAGCGGCCTACTTGCGGAAAAACTCCGCACATCAAGTGCGGATGATAAAAAATTTGCCGAATTTTCTCGCCTATATCTACTGATCGTATCTAGCGAAATAAAATTGATTGGAAACCCGATTTAGTTGAAAAAACATTTTTTATTTCCAAAACTAAAGGGTACTCTAGCAAGTATCGTACTATTTTGAAATCCTGGCTAAATGCGCCATCTTTTAAAGTTACTTGTCATGATAGTGTAGTACATTTTTTTTGCGGTACAGTCGGTTAAAGTTGGGTGATGTAATTATCTGAAATGAAATGTTGGCCAAAACTCCACGATTTTATTGAAAACTGATGCAGTTATGGCTTAATTTTGAATTGTAATTTACAGAAGGGTTATTCATGCTTACGTTGCAGAAAAAAGTTTCACGAAAAGTTAATATTTGAAGTCACAATATCATCACAGGGTGTCAGTTTTTCCTGTTTTTTTTTAAATACTCAAAACTCGATAGTTAGGTACATGACAATTTTTTTTTATATTTTTCTGATAACTGTCATGACTTGGCCCATTGCCCGTTTCCGGCTTGGCGTTGAGTTATGGAACACCCTGTAGATGTGGGTGCGTGTGTGTGTATTGTTGCAGAATAGAGAGCAGCGAGGAGCGTGCGCTGTGCATTGCGCGCTCGCAATGCGGCGCGCTGCGCGGCCTGCAGTACTGCTGCGCGGCGCTGGCGCGCGCGGAGGACGCGTGGCTGTGGCCGCGCCTGCAGCCGCTGCTGCTCGCGCCCGTCTTCTGGCAGCGCGCCGCCAACAACGACCACTCCATCCGGTAACCACACACGCACCACCACATTACTCACCTACACGAAACTTTTGAGAAGCTACAGCTTACGCAAGAGACTTCCCGCGTGGAAATGCTTTTTTGCAACAAAAACATCGAATACGAATTTTATTATTTTTTTATTTTATTTTTATTTTATTTATTAACAAAATCCACAGCTCTTAAGGTTTAAATAACATATCTTACAATATAACTTACAGCCAATAATGGATTTACATTCTTCGTGCAAAACAGATATGAGAAAACGACTATCACTAAACAGAAATAGGTAAATTGCTTACTAAAAAAGAACAAAGTAGGTAGGTAAGTGTTGGTTGGTTGTAACTAAATTTAAATATTGTATGAGTGTAGTGTGGGCGAGTGCATGTGTGTATGTTTGGCTTCTCCTGATTACACAAGCCTCTTAAGAGTCCAGGTTTCACAGGAGAAACCAATGTGTGTATACCTAAATATGTGTGGTTGGGTGTGTGTATGGGTGTGTTTGTGTGAGTGTGGGTGTGCTTGAAAGAGTGAAATAGAGTAAATGAAATGAAATATTTTACTAATAATACTAGCTGCCTGTCCCGGCTTCGCACGGGTGGACATTTATTTTTTAAACACATAAATATAGCCTATGTTACTCAAGATGAACCTACGTCCAGCAGTGGACTGATATCAATTGATGATGATGATGAAAGAACATTCTATAACGTTTAGGAGCACTATTTTCTAGAACATTTTGTCCAAATCTAGAATTCAGAACCATTTGCATGGGTATATTTGAGTATATTCTAGATAATTCTGGATTAATAACGTTTGGATGCATTCCGGATGCTAGCCGAATAATTTCAGTCTTGGAATTAAATTTGATCATTCCAGAACCTCAAAGACATTCTAGAGCGTTCTTTCCTCGTCAAAGTCGAGAATTTTATGAAAAATCCCTAAGCGATAGAAAGGGATAGACATATATAAGTCCCTACGTGATAGAAAGGGATAGACATAGATTTCGAAACTTTTGCCCCTTACAAATTAATAACACTTAAATATTGAATATAAACTATCCTATCTTTTAAGTTGGACCATATTATAGCCGGTTACAAAATTTTATCAAAATCCGTTCAGTAGTTTCGGAGTTTATCGCGTTCCAAATTAGGACAGGAATTTTTTATAGATATAGATAGATATAGTTTTATATTACGACTATATTATATAAAGACTACAATATATATATATATATGTATACATATATATATATATGCATCATACACATATATCCAGACTATATATATCCGTGGTGTGAGAATTCTCAGAATCCCCCTTCGAGAATTCTAAGAATCTCTTTTTTAAAACTGCTTACTACTAAAGAAGATATCAGCCTGCTTGGATCTTTTATTCCACCTTCTGTGTAACCGACAGACAAGTGAGTTTTGGGCATAGTTAGTGCGTGTACTCTTAACGGCAAACAAGCTAGTGTGTCTAGTTCGGGTGGTTGGGACACAGAAGCGTAACACTTTCATCAGGAGTTGTGCGCTGTCGATATAATTTATTTATTTATTTATTTATTGGAAAACCAACAGCAAGAAATAACTAGTTACATTCATAGTATAGAAACGAGAGAGCCAATTAAAGGTTTTCACGGATACAAAACATATTAAAAACAAAAACTGTGAACGCCGTAAGTCGACATTAACATCAAAGAGCTTAGATAATACATAATACAGTGCATGCATATACGCTTTACTCTCTACCAAAGAACTCCCCGTTCAGCCGCTGCCTGGCTGAACCGACACTCGTACAAAATAGGTCAAAATCATGATGTTTGCTCAGCTTATTGTAATTCGCGCTTGCTCGCCACATAAATGTGTTCTGTCTATAGTTGGTGCCAACTACAGGAACACGAATAGAGGGATTATATCTTTTAGGTTTAGAAGGGACATATAATTTGATTTTATTTAATAAGTCAGGACAATTTATATCATTAGAGGTAATTTTTAATAAGAAACATAGATCAGCGATTTCACGCCGCTTAGCTAAAGGAAGAAAATGAAATTTTTTACACAAATTAAGGTAATCAGAGGAGCTATAGAGAATGCTTAAACGAAAACAAAGATATTTGATAAATTTAATTTGGATGCGCTCGATTCTATGTATGTATTTCTCATAGCGAGGATTCCAGATTTGAGACGCATATTCCAGGATGCTTCTTACGAAGGTACAGTAAAGAATCTTGAAAGTTTTAGCACGATGGAAGTTAGTTGCACTCCTCATGACAAAACCCAGGGCTTTGGACGCCTTAGAAACGATGGATTCAACATGATCATTAAACTGAAGCTTTGAATCGTGTAGCACACCGAGGTCTCTAACTACGCTGCATTTAAGTAAAGTATGGTTTTTAAGCAAGTAACTAAACCTAAGTTCTAATTTCTTACGTGTAAAGGTGACAACGGAGCACTTGGATGGATTTAAATCTAATTTATTAGTAGTACAGTAAGAGTCTAATCTCGATCGATCATCTTGTAGGTGTGATGAGTCCACTTGGGTATTAATAATTTTAAAGATCTTCATGTCATCAGCGAAACATAGTAAGTGACTATTTTGAAAACAGCTAGAGATGTCATTGATAAAAATTAGGAAAAGCAGAGGCCCTAAGAGGGAACCCTGCGGTACACCACTAGGAATAGAAACCCAGCTAGATATGTAGTTATTGATGACGACAGCTTGGGACCGATTATCAATATAAGAAGAAAACCATCGAAGCAAGTCACCTCTAATTCCGATGAGGTGCAGTTTCGACAAGAGCAACCTTTGGTCAATCCTATCTAAATTATTACAAATTATCCTATCTAAATAATTATTACATAGACCGTGCAATAACGACATATCAGCAAGGGTTCTACGGTGCTCAAGAGTCGTAAGATGGTGATGAAGGCACGCTGACTGATAATCTTCAAAATTACAGAAACACCGATAATTGAGATGCTTTACAAACTTGCTCTGTATGCTCTCCAGGCTCTGAGTGTAGGTTATATATTGAGGGTTCCAAATAGAACTGCAATATTCAAGAATACTTCTGACATAGGAATAGTACAAAACTTTTAAACATTTAGTATCAGAAAAGGGGCGGCTGACACGCAATATAAAACCCAAACTTTTATAAGCTTTATTAACAATTGCCTCTATATGTTCTGAAAAAGTGAGTTTAGAGTCTATCTTAACACCCAGATCCCTAACGGAACCTACTTTACAAATGTTTGTACCATTAATGAGATATTCATGCAAGGTTGGTCGTATTTTCCGGGTAAACGAAACATATGAACATTTTTCTGAGTTGACACTTGCTTGCAGAGATTATTATTGTTATTATCTTTTTTATTGATAGTTTCACAAACCAGACATTACAACAGGATTTCGTTGTTTTCTAATATCTAAAACTTAATTGGCTGTACGGCCTTCTAGATGCAAACACTGCATGCATAGAAAACGTTCACATTACAAAAGTATATAGAATAAAAAAAATACAAAAAAAAATGCGGGTGAATATTACCAGCGAAACATTACGAATGAATAAAAGTAACGATCGGTTTCAGTGCAGCATGGTTCGGCGCGGTGGGAAGCATTATATCTCGCTTCAAGGGCCAGTTCGGCGCTCAGTACGGACTGAAGGCGCTGCGAGTGCTGCTCAACAGCCGGGAGTCGAACCCACTAGTGGCGGCGCAGCTGTGGGAGTGCCTGCTGCTCTTCATGCATAACGTGCCGGTGACGATATCCTCAATCATATTATACATCATATTTATATTAAAAATGCATTTGCTCTAAGCATAGGAAAAATCAAAAGTTTGTCTAAATTAAGGCAGAGCTACCAACTAAGCTGAGAGAGCTCTCAGCGCAGTTGGTAGCTCTGCCTTCTACACCGTAGGTCGTGGGTTCGATCCCCACCGAGAACGAAATATGTGTGTGGTAAACACAGATTTCGGATCTGTCTGGATGTTAAATTGTATGCTAAATAATTACACAAAAAAATAATGTAAGCAATCAATATTTGTACTATGGGAACTAGATAGCTGATATAATACATATCAGCTATCTAGTTCCCATAGTACAAACTCTGCTTAATTTGGGACTTGATAGTATTGTGTGGATTGTAAACAATATTGTTAAGTTAATTATTGATTAAATAACAAAAAACTGAGCCAGTTTAGTTGCAGTATTGAGATAAAACAAGCACTCAGTATTTGGTTTAATTCACAGGATTGGCACCAGTACTTAGAAAAAAAAGAATTACTCTGCAAAAGAATACTCGACGTGTTAGAAAGCGGTAAGTTAGAAGTAGCAAAGAAATCGACCAATCATACACCTTTTATATGTTTATAATACTTTTATAAATCAGTCGACACCTTTTATAACGCGTTTAACGTGTCCCCATGTATTGAATAGGTGTGTTTGTTTGTTTGTTTGTAGGTGGATGGGGCGATGCAAGACATTTGTCGAATATGTTACTATTGATACTAGCGAGCTTACCAGAAGAAATACTGACGAAAGATTTCTATATCGCGTTCTTCAATGCTATATTTAGTGGGTGAGTTGGCAATATTCTATGAAATAATAAGAAATTAAGATCTCGGATCTCTAAGTACCGTTATACCTACCTTTCAGAAAACCCCTATGTAAGAAATGAACTGTACTTATGTATTCTATATTGTATCAGGTTAGAAAAAAAGTCAATACTTAGTTCAAAAAGCGAGCGACAATATTGGATCACAAGCTTAGAGGAATGCCTGCGATATCTATCCACACAGTCACAACCTTACTGCATCGAAGCTGTCACCTCGGTGCATCGGACTTGGCTCGAAAAGGTTCTAACCGTCGAAGGACAAACGCGAAACCATCTGATAAAGTACTCCGCAGGGTCCATGGCTAACTTGGTCAAGTACTGGCTCAAACAAGCCAAGGAAGGCAACTCTGAAAAGTACGACCAATTGATCAGAAACTTCTGGCAGAACTTCGGATCTACCCTCACCGCACAGATAGACAAGGTACCTCTAAACCATGAAGATATAGACAAGCTCATCGAAGCGCATATTCTACTGCTGCAGACCCTTAAAACCTCGTTCGTCCAAGAGCTGAAGAAACAGCACAGCATAAAATTCGAGGTTGACTCAAATACTTCGGAACAAGCGCCTCCCAAGGAACCGCAACGCACCGATCCGAACATCACTGAAAGATTCAACCACAACCTAAACGAATTGGTTCAGAAAATCTGCAGTCACTACATGGAATTCGCTAGAACAAAACAGGTGTCCAACCCGGTGATGTCGCCGCTGATAACGTTGCTGGTGGAGTTCGACAGCGCACAGCTGTTCCTGGGCGTGGCGCGGCGGCTGGGCTGCGAGTCCGTGCCGCAGCTGTACCTGCAGCAGCTGCGCGGCTGGCTGGCGGGGGACGCCATGCGCTGCCGGCCGCTCGCGCACATCGTCTTCATGCTCCTCGCGCATCTCACGGACCACGAACAGGACGCTGTCTTCGACACCTTTCAACAGGTACTCACCATCTATAAAGGCCTTTGTTCATTTGCTTCCAAATTCCAATTTTATTGTAATCTACTAAATTCGACTTCGAAATGGCTCTCGTATAGTTCATAAAAGTTTGGCTCTTGAGTAGATAAAGATGATGAAAAGAATCCTTAAATTTATAATTATCGATCAGCTAAACATATTTTTAATTTTCTCTCATTTGCAATTTAATTTTAAAATGTTTGTATTCTCTCTAGTTCCCACCTTCAGTGGTAGAGTGGTGTTTATCGCTGTCTCTCTCGCACCCGCACTGCTTGTCTCCCTCTGTCCGCCGTTGGCTCCGCGGGCCGGTGGTAGAGGCTACTGTGACGTCCATCTGCGCTCGCGTCATCGAAACCGGAGATGGCCGCGCTAAGAACCTGCTTATGATGTGTCTCAACTGCGATGCTAACGGAGGTATAACTGTCTCTCTCACCCCCGCAATATTAGGATCCCTTGTTTGTGCGAAATGATGGAATAAGCGGATGGCTCATTTGATGTTGTGCCTCTATTTATAACAATTGTTTTGACCCCACAAAGCTGCCTAATACTTACTATTATACTTATATTTAAATTTTCTTGAGGGGCCAGTCGTCAACGAAATTAAGCAACGAAATCGGGCTGAGGAGAGTGCCCTGTGGCACGCCGATACATAGGTAGTTGAGTAGAACTCGGACGACTGCTGGTTTGGTACTAAATGAGAGATTTATCGAAACTAGTGTAGGATGGGGTCGTAGACGTCGCATAGCAGTAGCTTTTTGAGAAGGAGTTTGTGATTAAAGTTATCGACTGCCTTGCTCAAGTCAAGGTAATGCGTTTATAAGTAATAGTTTGTATTGTGTTGTGTGTTGTGTTGCAGAGTGCGTGGTGAGCCCGGCGTGCGTGTCGCGGTGCGTGGCGCAGCTCAGCGCGTCGCTGCACGACGTGCACAGCGCGGCGCTGGAGACGCGCTGCAGCGTGGCGGCGCAGCTGGCGGCCACGCTGCCGCCCAGCGTGCCGCTGCTCACCGCCGCGCTCGCGCTTACCGCCGCACTACAGGTGAGTAGCACGCGTGCACAGCGCGGCGCTGGAGACGCGCTGCAGCGTGGCGGCGCAGCTGGCGGCCACGCTGCCGCCCAGCGTGCCGCTGCTCACCGCCGCGCTCGCGCTTACCGCCGCACTACAGGTGAGTAGCCCGCGTGCACAGCGCGGCGCTGGAGACGCGCTGCAGCGTGGCGGCGCAGCTGGCGGCCACGCTGCCGCCCAGCGTGCCGCTGCTCACCGCCGCGCTTGCGCTTACCGCCGCACTACAGGTGACTTCCTGTTACTTTTCGGGATAAAAAAGTCCTAAGTCCGTCTTCAGATTCGAAGCTACTCCCCCACCAATTTTCAGCCAAATTGGTTCAGCCGTTCTTTAGTTATAAGTAGCGTAACTAACACGACTATCTGGAGTGTATATCGATGTTGGTTGTGTTGTGTCGTGTTGCAGCGCGGCTCGGGCCGTGTGTCGGCGGACACGTGGCGCGAGGTGCTGGAGGCGTGGACGCACGGCGCGGCGGCGCTGCCCCCCCCCGCGCGCGCCGCCTTCCTCGCCGCCGCCGCCGACCTACTGCGGGACACCCTCCGCCGCCCGCTACCGTCAGTACCCACCCGCTCACTACACAACCACCACCTGTCCAACCAATCCATCTCGGATGGACAGCGTTCGAGAAATTGCACCCCATCTTCTCGTCGCAGATACCGCAGAGCCTCAAGACAAAAAATTTTAATCAGTCATCATCATCATCAGCCTGAACAAGTCCACTGCTGGACATAGGCCTCCCCTACACATTTCCAGGAAGAACGATTCTGAGCCCTTTCCATCCATCGACTTCCTGCGATCTTAACAATGTCGTCGGCCCATCTGGTAGGTGGGCGCCCTACGCTTCGTCTTCCGGTTCGTGGTCGCCATTCTAGAACATTTATTCCCCAACGGTTGTCGGTTCTTCGAGCTTTAATCAGTGCGTGTTGCCAATGATGAGTTGAGTGAGACGCGTGGTCGCTGACTATTGGCATCGTTACAATGTATGTGTGTGTGTGTGTGTGTATGTGTTTACAATAAATCTATTGAGTATTGAGTATCGTGCACAAGCACAAAGCGCGCCACTAGCTATGGAGAAAGCTATGCTGGGAGTCTCACTACGTGATAGACCTTCGATTCTCCTTCACTCGAGCCTACCTGAATTTTTTAAAACTTGGTACAAAACTATGATCGAAGTTATTTCAGATTTCTAATATTTATGTGCTTTAACCAATATTTTATTTTCTAGTTCGGAGCTTGACGAAAATTCTGCGGAGCCAGAATCTTCCAAATCAGATGAAAAGTAAGAAATAATACCACTATACACATTAACTCGTATTGAATATATTATTTTTATTTTTATGGGTAAGCATGTTTTCATAGCTAATTTGTAAGTGAGTGTATTTTGGATGGCGTATACAGCCGGCAGACGTATCGAGCAAAGTGTGAGAGGTAACCGTAATTAGTACATTGTTACCCGAGTGTTGAAAGTCACGTTTTTTGAGTCCCGAGACGGGTTTGGCGCCAGAGCGTAGCGAGGGCGCCAATGGAGCTTGAGGGACTTAAAAGACTTTCATCCGAGGTAAACACTGTGCTTTTCATTACGAATACAAGGAAAGTAAAAATAAAAACATGAAAGAAAAATTTGTGAAAATGAAGATTGAGTCTTCGGCTTCGGTTCGCCAGCATTATTCAGCCAAAATTTTCATTTTCATAATTTAAAAAATGGTAAATTGTTTGCTCAAATCTATGTTATTTTAAAGAAATAGTTGAACGTACGAGTACGAATATAATAATTAAGCCGTATAAGGAATCAACACACGAGGATAGTACCTAGGCAGTTCTAATTTTTATCATATTTTTTATAAATATTGTTGACATGGATGATATATTAATAAAGTAATTTAGAAGATATATTATTTATTTGATACTATCTTTATGTTATTTAAATTTAAATTTTACATTGCGCTCTAATTAGACTTTTTAAACTTCATACCGTTGTAATGGGTTTCCAACCTACTTGCTGAATAAAAAGTTGGAATTTGGTTGAACAACCTCCTTGCAGTTAGAAAGACTTTAGAAAGTTGGAACATGGTTGAAGAAAATAGAACTTGTTTTTTTTTATAATTTGACAGCTGTCAGTAGAAAGCGATTCTCCCTAGGGCTGAAAGTTTTACTTTCAATTAGGCCCCTCAGGCAACTTCAGACCTACTTTCAGAGTATGAGCAATGAAAAGTATATTTTCATTGCTAGTGGGGAAAGGCTGTCATTGCAAAGAGTTCCGACAAGTCTACCCGAGCCGAAGGCGAGGGTTGACAGTCGGAACAAGTTGCAATGACGGTTCCGCACGTGTACTGAACGACTATTTTTAATACAGTTGCGAAAAAATGAAGCAATTTAATAAAAAAACCATTTGCTTTCTTCTCTTCTCTCCACGCAATAAGTTCGTCGTATGTATGCATGTAGCGAAAATTTCTGAAAAATGGCGCCAACCGTAGAGTATAAGCAGAGTTTTTTTTTTCTTCACCCATTCTGGAAGGCAAAGGGAACTATACCCATACAGCCAAGTCTTCAGTAGATTTTTTTTATTGATATGAATTGAAAATGAAATTTAATGAGATGAAATGAAATGAAACCTAACATAACTCATTCAATCAAATCATTAAATCTGTTAATGAAACAAATTAGTAGCTTCTTTTTAGAAATAATACGTATTTGCATGAATCATAAAAACTTCGATTAATTTTTTTAGTAAAAACTTCATGGTTGGTTTTTCTTTTTAGACATTATTTTGACAGTTGGAAAAGAAAAAGCAATAGTGCGGGAAAGGTAAAAAAAAAGCACGAGTGTGTAATAGCCCACATCCCGAACGCTATACGTCCCTGCAATACGCCACTTTTTGAGCAACTGTATTAAAAAGGTTACTTTCCTTACTTGCTTACTTAGCGGGTGCCCGGGAAAGTCTCTGGTATTGTAATAAATATTGAAGACAGTTCACACAACACTATCTAGCCCCAAACTAAGCATAGCTTTCAGCCACATTTTGTTTGTAAATATAAATACATACTTAATATAATAGTGTAATGTATTGTTGGATAGGTTGTGGGAGATGAAGCTAAGCCAGATGGAGCACGTGGTGTCGCTGTGCCCCCACCTGGTGTGGCGCGGTGCCGAGCTCGAGCTGGCCGAGGCGCGGCGCTTCACGTGCGCCATGCTGCGCCATGCGCCATCGCACGCCGACGCCGAGCGCGTCCACGCCTGTGCCCTGCGCCATTACATACTCATCGGTGAGTGCGCCATTACAACTAGTTTAATGTGATCCAAGGGTGTTTCAGGGAGCACTCGACGAGTATTTATCCGCAGCTAAATAATAATAACAAATATGGTGGACTATAATTCACGCAACACTATTTAGCCCCAAATTAAGCAGAGCTTGTATTATGGGATCTAGATAGCTGATTTTAGTACAAACATACATTTTTTTTATGTAAATTCATACTTCGAATTCAATACAACACCCAGACAGAGAACAAACATCTGTGTTCACCACACAAATTTTTGTTCTCGGTGAGGATCGAACCCACGACCTGAGGCTCAGAAGGCAGAGCTACTACCATCCGAGCTGAGAGGCCACAGTCAGCTAGATGGCTCCGCTCCTGCTTATTTCGCTGACTTTTATCAATATTTGAACAGAAAAGCTGAACTGTCCGTACGAAGATGTGATGGTAAAAGCGATAGCGGAAGACTCGCTGCCGGAGCTGTCGAAGGAGGCGCTGGCGTCGTACATGGAGGGCGCGCTGTTCCGCTGCATGTACCTGCGCAGCATGTGCCTCGCGCGCCTGGAAGTTGAGGCAGACGCCGAGGCACAGAGGACCTGGTGCCGAGACCTGCTCGCCGAGGACTCCCTGCAGGAGGAGCTGGTGACCTGCATGCATGACTACGCCGTCATCTGCGCCCTACACGACGGATATGCTTTCGTGAGTATCACTGCACTACTGGCATAGCTTTTAAACGGTGAAGGAAAACATCAAAACAATCTTTAACCCTAAATCTATTCAAAACTTCTCACGGGGTAGGTGGCATCCGCTCTCGCCTTCCGATCCTCAGATCGTGGCTTCAAATTCAATCGTGCACGGGTGAGTTTTTCTGCCAAAAAATTCATGCATACTCTCAAACGGTGAAGGAAAACATCAAAAAATTGGTCGGTAAACTTAAAACGATTCAAAACTTCGCACGGGGAAGGTCGAGAAAGCGGTGGCGGGACGGTATTGACCTTTGAGAGGAAGACGGGAGGTGGCTCGGGAAATCTTTGGGGGAGACCCTTGCCCAGCAGTGGGACTGACTAGGTTAAAACATTTAATTTAAAAATCTTTTTGAATTAGTAAAACATCATAATATACTTGTCCAGCCTCTTTAAAGCTATCTGCATTGACTTATTAATCTTATTTTAATAATAATAATAATAATCATTTATTCGCAGGAATGTTTGTACAATAGTTATTAAATTAAAATATAAATATTTGAGGTCCATTACATTCTGCCTCATAAAGGCGTGCAAAATACATATTATAATAAAAGGAAAAGATAATCACATACAAAAAAAAAAATTAAAATTCATTCTAAAAATAATAAAATCAAAAAACATGTCAACAAATAAAATTCAAATAAATTAATTACATTTTACAATATAAATATTCTTTAATGTCATAGAAGCATGCTTCTTGCAACCATTTTCTTATTTTATATTGATGTGTTTTATATTTCCAGTGGCCTCATTATAAACTAATAGAAAAAAGCAAAAACAGACTAAAAACACTCCTAGACGACGTTATAAGCGAAACAAATGCAGAAATCAGAAGAAGCTTATCCGCTAGAATTGAGGAGCTAGCCAACAAGAAAGGCTACTTCTGGGCTTATTCTAGAAAGTACTTTGAGGACCAGATCACATTGGACAAAGATAGTAGTCATGATAACAAACATAATAGCCAAATTGACAATGATGATAGTACAAATGTTAAAGTAAATAGTGAAAGTGAAGAAAGTCCAAGTAAAGTAGAAAGTAAGAGTATAAAGGAAGAAGTTTCGGAAACCAGTGAAAGCATTCCGCTGTTGAATTTAAAAGATATCATCACGGGACCGACGTTACTGCACACTTTGCACTATTTACAGGTTTGTATAGCTGTCTTACTAATAAAATAAGCTTTATTTATTCATGAATGATCCAACTGCCCAAGAGGGTATTGTGTTGCGAGTGTATGTATGTAGGTATGTATGTTGATTCCCTTGTGCGTCGGTGCATCCTAAACGGCTCCATACATTTTTTGATTTTTATTGAAAGGTTCACAAACCATCCATTACAACAGGATTTCATTGTATTCTAATATCTCAAACTTAATTGGCTGTACGGCCTTCTAGATGCGAACACAGCATGCGTAGAAAACGTTCACATTACAAAAGTATTACCTATAGAATACAAAAATTACAAAGAAAATTGCGGGTGAATATTACCAGTAAGAAAATTTTAAAAAATAATAATAATTAAATAATAATAAAAAGTAGTTACAACACAAAGAAACTCTTAATAGAGGTAACTGATGCACTGAAAATATCGAGCTCGTGACAAATACTATTGTAGTATCCTGTCATTTTGGTAAAGAAGTGTCATTGGATTTCTCTGAATCACGAGAGCCCACACACCACGCCCAAAAATATCAAACCAAGCTCAAAACGAAATCATCATCACCATCAGCCTGAGAAGTTCACTGCTGGACTGGCCGTAGCCCTCCTTTATACATTGCCATAAAAAAAATAGTTTGCAGTCAGAAAACAGATGGCGCTATACAGTTAATTAGGACGCGCTTTCGTTGTCAAAGTCAAATATTTGCCTTTTCAGTAGTAACTCAAGGATCACTCTAAAAAGTCTGAAAGCTAGGTGATTCTAGGTACCAGTTCCACGCGACCAAGCCTTGTCGGGTTTTGGTACCAGATAATGATTAAGATTTATATCTTTTCAAGTTTTTCTTCCTGCCTAGTTTGAATCTATTATTTGTATATTTCAGGCGAAATCAAGGAACTCGTCAGACGAGGCTGAAGTCCTCCGCACGCAGTACTACCTGGCGCTGAGTAACATGTACATAGCGCACGCGCACCAACCTGACGTCATCGCCACGCTCCTCAGTGACGTCACACGCGGCGTGCACGCCTGCTGCTCTGACGTCATCATCAACACCTACTACAAGCATAACCACACCATGCTCTATGAGAAGTCAGTACTCTACATCATCCTCCTTACTAATGTTATTAATGCGAAAGTAACTTTGTCTGTCTGTCTGTCGCGCTTTCATGACAAAACTACTGAACCGATTGAAATGAAATACACAGGTAGTCTAGAGCGGTGACCAACATGTTCGATGTTGAGATGACCCATCTGCTTATTTACATAATTAAAGTTTTTAAATATTCTAAGGCGCAAGTCTCACAGAAAAGACGTAAAGCGATGACGCTTCATCCCTAAATTTACATACACAATAAGTGGAAGCGTCTCAGCGCAAAACATAACAGAAGCTACTTTTCGTCCGCGTTTTGACAGAGCACTATTGATGACGCACTTGTTACGGCTCCTACGTGTGGCCTGCGTCATAGGAATGTAAATGATGAATATGTTTGAAGGGTAATATAATTGTCAGGGATATATCGTCGGCGGCGTGGTCGCAGGTAGTGAGCAACGCGTCCATCTGTTCGTACCTGCGCACTGCGGTGGCTGCAGGCGGCTGGAGCGCGCCCGCGCGGCACTGGGACTTCACCAACATCACGCTGTGCGCGCTGCTCTCCGCGCTGCAGCTCTCCAAGCAGCACTGGGGCACCGCCAAGGTAACCTGGCGGCGCGCGGCAGCTGGAGCGCGCCCGCGCGGCACTGGGACTTCACCAACATCACGCTGTGCGCGCTGCTCTCCGCGCTGCAGCTCTCCAAGCAGCACTGGGGCACCGCCAAGGTAACCTGGCGGCGCGCGGCAGCTGGAGCGCGCCCGCGCGGCACTGGGACTTCACCAACATCACGCTGTGCGCGCTGCTCTCCGCGCTGCAGCTCTCCAAGCAGCACTGGGGCACCGCCAAGGTAACCTGGCGGCGCGCGGCGGCTGGAGCGCGCCCGCGCGGCACTGGGACTTCACCAACATCACGCTGTGCGCGCTGCTCTTGAACCTAAAAAACCTAAAAAAGTTCGAGCAGCACGTGTCAACAGTCACGCAAAATAAAAGCGTTATAAAAAGCTCGTCAGCCGCCTACTTGCGGAAAAACCAGCCCGCACATGAAGTGCAGATGATACAAAAATTTGCCGAAAAAATAAAATTGGCCTTGCCTGAGCGAGTCTGAGCCGAGCGTTGTCGATTTTTGTTTATACTCAAAGGCGTTCGGTAAGTTTGCCGAATGCTCTCAGGTAGGTAGTGTTTAGCTCACGCTTAAACTGTGAGACACGCTGACTCCGCACGGTATCGTTCCAGATGGGTGTGCTAGCCCGCGCGTGCCTCCGCCTGTACAGCTGCGTGTCGGCGTACATAGCGTCGGTCCCGCTGCTGTGCCAGAGCCGGCAGCCGGCGGCGCACGTGGCGGCCCTGCCCGCCGAGTGGACGGACATCTACGCACCCGACCTGCATCACAACCTGTTCGCGCTCATCCTGCATGTGCTCGGTACGTAGCTACGGCACCGTCGAGTGGACGGACATCTACGCACCCGACCTGCATCACAACCTGTTCGCGCTCATCCTGCATGTGCTCGGTACGTAGCTACGGCACTGCCCGTCGAGTGGACAGACATTCTTTCTAGGAGATCCTAGTACAAGCTTCGCTTAGGATTAAACGGCGGAAAATGTGAACTGCTTTTTGTTATTTGTAGATAGCAGCAGTAGCACAGTGATAAACAGTAACCACGTGGCCGTGATAGACTCCCTGGTGCAATGCACGACGCACATGCAGTGGGAGCGACTCCCGGCCGCGCATCGAACCGGCACCTGCAGCCTCGAGCGCGTGGCGGGCGCCTGCACCGCTACGCTGCGGGAGCCCGTGCACGCCGCCTTCAAGTACCTCGCCTACCATGTGCTCAAGATGATGCTCAAACCACTCGTGCTCGAAGATGGTACGTTGGACGATAATGATTCCTAAGTTCGTCAGGTCATCTATAACAGAGCTGGGACGTCCACCTTTTTAGCTTAAGAGACTGGCTGGAACAAGGTTAAGATTAATTCCTGGATTGTACTCAAGTTCCTGAGACCTGTTTCATCCATCCCGTATTTAAAATATTGTTCACGTGTCGGTCGATGGACCGCGGTACCGGAGCAGACCGATAGGCTACGTACACCATCTAATAACACTATTGGAATGATAGAGTGAACACTAGGTTTGTGTTTGTAAATAATTGAAAATGTATAATATTTGTCGTTCAATACGAGCACAAGAGCGTAGCGCAGCAGTTTTGGCCTAAGTAGGCCGCACGAGGTTTACCTAACC
Organism: Thera britannica; assembly: GCA_939531255.2. NCBI lineage: Eukaryota > Metazoa > Arthropoda > Insecta > Lepidoptera > Geometridae > Thera > Thera britannica. The sequence continues at coordinate 12,829,069 of OW618036.2, read as the reverse complement.
AGTGCACTATTGGACGGCGATCGGTCCACACTCATTAGCAGCATAATCTTATCTTATCCTCTTTCGAACCAAGTGTGGTGAAAGGATTTTAAATGCGCCTCAAAGTGGCTGCTTTCGTGCACTTGACACATATTTTCGAACTTTTTTAGGTTCTACGATATGCCGGTTTCCTCACGATGTTTTCCTTCACCGTTTGAGAGCACTGGCATAGTGTACATAAATTTTTGGGCAGAAAGCTCATTGGTACACGACTGGATTCGAACCCACGACCTTAGAATCGGAAGGCAGGATCGCTACCGCTAGGCCACCAGCGCTCTCTGCTTAATAGGTATGCTCTTTAGTTATCTTCAATCACCGTATACATTGGTCCGCAGCGGAGCGGCTGGCGGCGTGGTCGGCGGGGGCGGGGGCGGGGGCGGGGGAGGAGGGGGCGGAAGGGGAGGGGGGCGCTCCCCTGCGGCTGACGCTGGGGTACTATGACGCGGCGCTGCTCCACCTGCAGAACATCGTCGAAGCCGCGCTGCACCACGTCCCGTACGTACTATTCTATTATCTTAACCGAATGCCTCTCCCGAACATTTACAGCTCTTCCTATCACACCTGCTTCGTCTTTTTTATAATATAATCTTCTTTTGGACATTCAGGATCTTGTCCAAATAAAGTTTAGAGCCTGTGGCGCCCATCATCTTCCTGTGGCCCTAACTTAGTCTAGAACCCAAGCTAGCCAGGCACACCATCTAGTAAAACCCACGGAAGTCACTTTGACGGGTAACACCAAGCCTATCCCCCTAAGCCTGTCCCCAGGCACTACAGCACCTTGTAGTAGAGACTACGAGGTGCTGTAGTGCCTGGGGACAGGCTTGCCCAGCATCGATCACTTTTTTTTTGTTTTTAAAAACACGACGTTTATGATACGTGGCTAAAAAAAACAGGCGAGTGTCCGGCCTTCTATATGAGAACACCGCATGCAAAAAATGTATACTAGTGCAGACTAGTGAGCTGCTAGTCGTGCGCCTTTTTTGGGGATGTGGTCAATATGTTCACGAAAATCAAGCTTGATGTCTTCGTGAGAGCGAATGGTTCGGTTCAGCTTGAGATCATCAGCAAATACTTGATAATTTGATGTTATGGTGTCGCCTAAGTCATTGGCAAAAACCAGAAAGAATAAAGGTCCAAGGTGAGCCTTGGAGTACACCCGTTGGAACTACCCTCGCAAGAGACTTGAAGCCACGAACTTTTACTAGTTGAGAGCGGTTTTGGAGATACGAATCACACCATCGCAACAGAGACCCACAGATCCCGGCATGTCCCAAGTTTTTGAATAAGTAGATTATGATTGACTAGATCAAACGCCTTAGAAAAGTCTGTAAACGGCATGCACTTCAAGCTTAGCATCGAATGCTTCTGTTATGTCACTAACATTAAACGAGAAGGTTGATGCAGTTGACCTACCTGGTAAGAAACCGTGTTAATATGGATTGTTGCATCAGTCTTAAGTTTATTCAAGCATTCCACCATGATGTTCTCAGCTCGTCCTTAAATAAATAAGTAATGTAATGATTGTGTTTGTTTGTATGTGTACGTCAGAGTATGCGAGGAGGTGTGCAGCATGGTGCCTCACACGGACGCGCACTCGCTGGCGCTGGGCTGGCTGCTGCTGGGCGACCTCGTCAACCAGCAGTGTCTGCTGGCGCGCCAGGACCTCAAGCATCACTACATACAGATATACAGGTACCTAACCCATATGGATCCGCTGACGACGGTGCTCTACTATTCATTTAGTGTATGTTCCTTCCATATTCATGCAATGTTTCGGTACATACCGAGGTTTCAGAGAGGTACTTTTTTGCAATAAGACCTTAATGTACGGGTAGATCGGTGCCGTTGCTCGGTCCAGACGATGCCAGTTCTTGTAATAAGATAATGATTGCAGAGAGCAGAAGTTCGCGGAGCCGCTGCTGACGACGTCGCTGCGCCTGCTGCCGGGCGGCGTGCTGCGCCAGGCGGCCGCGCCCGCGCCCGACGCGCCCTCCCCGCTGCACCACGCCGCCACCGCGCTCTACGCGCACATGTTCCCCGCGCTGCCGCCGCTGCACGTCTACGGTCCGTAGCTCACGCTCCTGGCTCGACCAGATCCGAAGCATGGAACTATTTGAATAACACTGATCCCGATCAAACCGGTAGCTACCGTTCACGCTCAATATAATGACCCGAAAACCAACTTGAATGGGATCGAAAGCCATCCTTGAAAATATATAAGGTGTAAGATGTGTGTTGCAGATTGGTGCGGCGCGGAAGTAGTGGCGGCGTGCGCGTGCGCATGCGTGTCGGCCTGCGTGCGCGGCGCGGGCGCGGCCGCCGTGCGGGGGTGGCGCGGCGCCGCGCACCACCTGCACGCGCGCGTGCTCGACCACATCACCACCAGGTACTGCAGCAGGCGTGCGGGGGCGAGGCGAGGGGAGGGGGGCGCGGCCCCCGTGCGGGGGTGGCGCGGCGCCGCGCACCACCTGCACGCGCGCGCGCTCGACCACATCACCACCAGGTACTGCAGCAGGCGTGCGGGGGCGAGGCGAGGGGAGGGGGGCGCGGCCGCCGTGCGGGGGTGGCGCGGCGCCGCGCACCACCTGCACGCGCGCGCGCTCGACCACATCACCACCAGGTACTTTATTTTTTTTATTTTATTTATAAGAGTCACCAACATCGTATACACCAATTCATTCATAAATTATATAAAGAAAATCAAAAAAACATGTCAAGTGCTACAATAATTATAGGGACAGACTGCATGCAATTAGAATTAGAGCTAGAGCGAGTTAAAATAAAATAGTTCATTAATACAAAAATACAAATTAAAATAACATTAATTACAAATTAAAATACAATTAATAAAAAAAAAAACACTAACATTAAATCCATAAAATAGTTAATTAATAAGAAAAAAATACAAATTAAAATAACACTAAATCCATAAAAATACATTAAAAATTAAAAATTGAGAAAAAGTATTTACAATTGAGATGGAAAATAAGTCAAAGAGATTCAAATACACAGCGTTTAAACGAGACAAGGGTGCCATGAAATAAATCCACGTCACCATTGTCCTTCGATACAGAATTGTACTGGCGTACCATTCGATTTAAGGGAGCGTTTAGTCCGAGATTTGTGCCGCAATAATCAGCCTGAAAAAGGTTAAACCTCGAAACTCGAGGCAGCCTTGAGGGAGCAGAAAACTGAAGGGACGCCAGCAACTCTGGAGCATCCAACAGACCATTCGCAAGCTTATACAAGAAAACAATGTCATGCATGTGCCGCCTGTCTTCTAAGGTTCTCATATTAAAATGTCTAAGTCGGTCTTTGTAGCTTAATAAGATTTTACCTTTAAAACATGAATAGGTAAGGTGCCATAAGAAACGTTTTTGGACGCTTTCGAGTTTTTTTTTGTATACATCGTAGAATGGATTCCAAACGACGCTACAGTATTCCAAACCGCTTCTCACTAAGGAGTTAAATAGCATAATTTTGATTGTTGGAGACTTGAAATCCTTGCAGTTCCGCAAAACGAACCCGAGACATTTGAATGCTTTAGACACAATTGTGTCTATATGGACATTGAAACGTAATTTGCCATCCAAGAAAATACCCAAATCTTTTGAGCCATCAACACGATTCAAGTCGTTGCCATTGATGTTATAATTAAAAGAAAAGTTAGTCAAACGTCTTGAAAACCTCATGCAAAAACACTTGGAAACATTCAGATTCATGCCGTTGATGTTGCACCAAGAGTACAAACACTCCAAGTCTTTCTGCAATAAGACCCCATCGCCAATGTCATTTGTCTCTCTGTAAAACTTGAGATCATCGGCAAATAAGTAAAACTTCGAGTTTTGAAAGCATTCATCAATATCATTTATAAAAACATTAAAAAATAGAGGTCCCAAGTGCGAACCCTGAGGTACTCCTGACATACAGTGGAAAAACTCCGATGAGTAACCATTAGCCACAACCTTAGAGTTTCTGCAAGTGAGATACGATTCACACCAAGCCAGCAAGGAACCAGCTATGCCGTAAGCTGAAAGTTTTTTGACCAAAATTTTATGACTAACGCGGTACTGCAGCAGGCGTGCGGGGGCGAGGCGAGGGGAGGGGGGCGCGGCCGCCGTGCGGGGGTGGCGCGGCGCCGCGCACCACCTGCACGCGCGCGCGCTCGACCACATCACCACCAGGTACTGCAGCAGGCGTGCGGGGGCGAGGCGAGGGGAGGGGGGCGCGGCCGCCGTGCGGGGGTGGCGCGGCGCCGCGCACCACCTGCACGCGCGCGCGCTCGACCACATCACCACCAGGTACTGCAGCAGGCGTGCGGGGGCGAGGCGAGGGGAGGGGGGCGCGGCCCCCGTGCGGGGGTGGTGCGGCGCCGCGCACCACCTGCACGCGCGCGTGCTCGACCACATCACCACCAGGTACTGCAGCAGGCGTGCGGGGGCGAGGCGAGGGGAGGGGGGCGCGGCCGCCGTGCGGGGGTGGCGCGGCGCCGCGCACCACCTGCACGCGCGCGTGCTCGACCACATCACCACCAGGTACTGCAGCAGGCGTGCGGGGGCGAGGCGAGGGGAGGGGGGCGCGGCCGCCGTGCGGGGGTGGCGCGGCGCCGCGCACCACCTGCACGCGCGCGCGCTCGACCACATCACCACCAGGTACTGCAGCAGGCGTGCGGGGGCGAGGCGAGGGGAGGGGGGCGCGGCCCCCGTGCGGGGGTGGTGCGGCGCCGCGCACCACCTGCACGCGCGCGTGCTCGACCACATCACCACCAGGTACTGCAGCAGGCGTGCGGGGGCGAGGCGAGGGGAGGGGGGTGCGGCCGCCGTGCGGGGGTGGCGCGGCGCCGCGCACCACCTGCACGCGCGCGCGCTCGACCACATCACCACCAGGTACTGCAGCAGGCGTGCGGGGGCGAGGCGAGGGGAGGGGGGCGCGGCCCCCGTGCGGGGGTGGTGCGGCGCCGCGCACCACCTGCACGCGCGCGCGCTCGACCACATCACCACCAGGTACTGCAGCAGGCGTGCGGGGGCGAGGCGAGGGGAGGGGGGCGCGGCCCCCGTGCGGGGGTGGTGCGGCGCCGCGCACCACCTGCACGCGCGCGCGCTCGACCACATCACCACCAGGTACTGCAGCAGGCGTGCGGGGGCGAGGCGAGGGGAGGGGGGCGTGGCCGCCGTGCGGGGGTGGCGCGGCGCCGCGCACCACCTGCACGCGCGCGCGCTCGACCACATCACCACCAGGTACTGCAGCAGGCGTGCGGGGGCGAGGCGAGGGGAGGGGGGCGCGGCCGCCGTGCGGGGGTGCACCACCTGCACGCGCGCGCGCTCGAACACATTACCACCAGGTATAAGAAAAATGTGAGGAGTAAAATCTACTGAACGAATGACCTCGTTACATTTTTGGTGCGCATCTTTCTAATTTGGTGTGAGCAGTGCAGCTAGATCGTGGGTAGTGTGTATTCTTACTTTGCCTATACTTTATAATGCTTTCTCTTACTTTTACTGATGGCAAAACATCTTATAGTGGGGGTACGTTCTACGCACGATCTGGCTGCACTGGTATAGAGTATGCTGCAAAGCGACTATATCTATATGTTATTGTGCTTGTTGCGTCTGTTTTGACAATCGTACTTAAGGAGTAAACTCCAGTCGTGCGTCGGAGCTGACACACACTATTTTTTTCTTTTAGATACATAACGCCGCACGTTGTGAAGGAGGAGTTTGCACTTCTACAAAAAAGAAGCTCCGAAATTGAAGACACCGAGGTGAGCGCTTTGAAACTCAATAAGTTGAAGAGACTTTGACAGACGTTAGCCAGTATAGTTTATTTTTCCATTCTGGATGTGTCACACACGTCGGTCGGTAGTGACCTATCTAAGGATGTTGTCCTCGTGTGCAGGTGACGATAAACCGTTCCTCGTGGGAGGTGCGCTGCGTGCTGACGGTGGACGACAAGGGCATCGAGCTGGTGGTGGCGCTGGCGCCGCAGCACCCGCTCGTGCTGCCGCGGCTCTCGGCGCCGCACGCCGCCGCGGGGAACATCAACTGGATCCTGCTGTACCTCGGATACCAGGCATGGCGTACCACGCAACTAGCTGGTGAACAGGTCTATTCATCTTATGGAGGGTTTTCTAAAGAATGTGATGTTGTCCCCAGAACGGCACAATCCTGAACGCGTTGAAGATGTGGACGGTCGGCGTCAACAACAAGATGGAGCGCGCGCCGCAATGTTACATCTGCTACTGTCGCCTGCACCACGCCACCGGCCGGCTGCCCGGCGTGCACTGCCGCACGTGCCGGAACAAGTTCCACAACGTGTGCCTGGTGAGTGTTCCAGCTGCTACTGGCGCCTGCACCACGCCACGCCACGCCACGCCACGCCACGCTGCTGGATGGAAAGAGCTCACAATCTTTCTTTCTGGAAATGTACAGAGGAGGATTGTGTCGAGCAGTGGACTTCTGAACTATGATTATGATGATCGAATTTAAACGATAGAACGAAACGAGCAAAGACCTGTGTCGACTCGGCCATTTTAGCAATGCTAAAACGGCCAATGTAAGGCAAGGCTAGGCAAGGTAATGTTGTAACATTGTATGTAAGTAATATGTTGCCCAACACCGTTGTTATCACGCCTACGAAATCTTGGCCATTCAATAAAGTTTATTGTTTCAGAGGAAATGGTTCTTGTCCAGTGGCAAGATGACTTGTCCGTTGTGCCGCGCTAACTTCTAAGGAGAACGCGCTATCCTAGAGATTATATTATTATCTATTTGAAAATGCATCGGATGTGCGATTCGAAACCTAGAGGTTTTTGAATCTAGTTAAATGTAAAGTTTCGACTGCATTACGCGATAGTACAAATGGCTTCTATTATGTGACAGCAGCTGGCTGGCTGGCTGGCTGGCTGGCTGGCTACTCGTGTGTTCACTTTGTGCAATAACACATTTTTAAGGAATGCCGTCTACTTCAATTTAAGTAACTACTTCACAACTTTGTAAATCGTTTAATGCTATCATTTGCTCACCTTGTTTTCGAAAATAAAACTATTCGTATTTCATTATTGTTAGTTTTTATTTACATACACATAGAACTAAGTATTATACCTACACTTAACGTAAACAGTTCTTCCCTTACAAACTGGGTTTGTAAGGGAAGAACACCATTAATCCTAAGCTTATTTAATTAGAACCTATTTTAGGAAGTTAACCTGACACACTTATATATGAATCTAACATGACATGACTTAAGTTATATCTTAGTACCTAACGACATTCTGAATCCGGTAAGAACAGCCAGGGTCCGTTGGGTTTTCATTGCGGGCCACACACCTTCAGTCAACACAGGCGAGTCTGACGTCAGACTCGCTCAGTTTCAATTGAAGGTGTGTGGCCCGCCTAACTTTTAGGAAATTTAGCACAAATGAGAGTCATTTCAGTTAAATTTTCTAAAAGGCCGGGTTAAGTTAAAAACAAAGCAATAAAGTGGAGAGAATGCGAAACTAAATCAATGTGCTTGCATCTGCCGGTTGATCCAGTCGACGTCCTCGTAGAAGCGCGGGTCGCTCACGCGGAGCGCCGCGCGCTTGTACAGGAAGTAGTACCACGGAGACACTGCAACACAACACAAGGACACTAAGTATAGTTGTGCAGGTGTTAGGATGGGTATGGGTATGGAGATGGGTATAGGTATAGGCATGTAGTTACAGCAGCGATGCACGGTGAAGAGGAACAGCAGCGCGGGCGTGGAGGCGTGCGGGAGCTGCCAGCGCTGCAGCAGCCAAGTGGCGTGCAGCGTCACGGCGCTCAGCAAGTACGCGCCCCAGGACAGCGCCAGCAGACGGAACTTGCGGACCACCACCTCCAATAACCCAGCCTGCACACAACGTTTATTTTCTGATTAGTCGTCCCTAGAAATAGGTAGTAGGGGTGCAGTGAGCAGACTTGACACTTTAGTTTCTATACTAGGTATAGGCATCCGTTAATCGTTAATCAACGAAGTTATTTCGAAGTAATTTTGATTAACCGACTTAAGTTAACTTTGGAAAATGTTAACGTTAACTTCCGTTAATATGCAAGAATTCCGTTTATTTATTTATGTTTATATTTATTGGAGAACCAACAGCTTTATAACAAAAGAATACACAACAAATTAGATTTAGAGAGCCAATTATAGGTTCTCACGGGTAGGCTATGTTACTTAGACAGTGAGTATATGTAACTATGTTACAAACTAGATAGTGTAAACTAAAGGAATCTTCTTTTTATACCTAATTCTATTTGGTGGAAAACGCATTAAGTAAACAAGGATAGCAAATAAAAATATAAAAGGGGTGAAGGTCATTAATCATCTGCAATAAAGAATTCTCTGCTCAGCCGCGATCACGCTGAGGAGGCGCTTGTGAAAAACGCTTAATCGTTAATCCAATGCCTAATAGTTACTGGAGTGCCCAGCGGCGCGTGGTAGCGAGTAAAACAAAAACAAAACTAGATGTATTTTACCAGTTTTAAAGAAAACTGAGAAGAGATTTGTTTCGTTTGATCCTTGGAGGAATTAGAAATGGAGATGTCAATACAGGGCTTTCCCCTCTGCTGGTCATATACCGACCTCGATCATATCCTTTTAATAAAACTGTTTTACTCGCAACTGCAGCCATTGTGTGTCGTGTCATGTCGCGAAGTGGAGCTCCGCGAAAATGGTGAATTGCATGGTAGTTTCTTGTAAAAGACGATCAGAGACATCAAACTTCCGGGAACATGGTATTTCCTACCACAAGGGAGTATTATTTTGTCAATTGTGTTTGTAATTTTGTAGAATTTTAGTTCAAAAGAAATACCAGTTGCGACAGATTAGCGACAGTATTACGACAGTATTGTCAAAGATTATACCTTGGTAGAAGGCATAGTGTTGGGAAAAGTTGAATGAAATTGATGAATGAATGAATGATAAAATAAACGTTAAATTATTATCACATAATGTGTTGTCTAATTACGTATTTGGTGCTTTTTAAACCCCGACGTAAAAACGACGGGATGTTATGAGTTTGCGGTGTCTGTGTGTGTGTCTGTCTGTCCCATCGTAGTTCCCGAACGAATCAACCGATTTTAATTTTGTTTTCTGTTTGTTTGAAAGGTGAATAGTCGGGAGTGTTCTTAGGCTACGGTAACCGCTTCCCATCAGGTGGGCCGTATGCTTGTTTGTCAACTTAGTTGTATAAAAAATAGCTATTTTTGATGAAAATCGGTCCGAGATGGCTGCCGCCACGAAATATCGGATTACATTTATTCACAAATCCCACAATATGGTTATCCTAGGTACCAGTCATCAAACCCTCTACTCATCAATGTATAAAATAGGACAGGGTGGTGATTCTGAAAACACAAATCACTCAAGCGATCGCGTAAATCGATGTGAATTGTCAATTTATGTTTGAAAAATTTGAAAATGGAACGCGGATTCAGCGATCACTCGATCGAACCGTGATGCTGGAATTGACGCCCATGACATCATACTCAAAAATAAAGTCGTGGGCGTAGTGAAAACATTTTTTTTGCCTATTTTATATTTCTTTTACGTCCTGTGCAGGTTTCCAAAAAACCCTGTTGCTTGAAGAGTGGACAAAACTTTTTGGCCAAAAAACAACTTGGCATGCAACAAGAACGAGTGTGATTTGCTCGGAACATTTTACAGAAAGTTCTCAAACTCGGGCAAACAAACATCTGCGTTCACCACACAAATATTTGTTCTCGGTGGGAATCGAACCAACGCCTCCGGCGCAGAAGGCAGAACTACAAACTTCGCTGTGGTGTGAAGGCTGACGATGTAATGTGATTTCACTTTATATATATTTTTCAATTATTCAGTAAAAGACTAAACTTATGTGTACTATGCTATAACATGTTAAGAACTATTGATTCAAACTTATAACCATTAATAAAACATAACAACTAAATTCAGTTCTTTTATTTTCTGACTGTTACAAAATGTGAAACCTGTTGTGCATAACTTATTCATAACACTCACTATTACCTGTACCTAAAAACCCCATTTCATTCATTATTTTATTCATCGTTCAATTTACCGGTCTTACTGAATGCCCATCACTAGAGATTATCCTAATGTGAGTCTTGACACTGCGTAACTACGTTATATTTTTTATCTGTGTGCAAATTTTAAGATCGTGTGCGGGATTGTCAATGTGTGTGTTTACATGAATAGGATTTTGCTATGCGCGTGTGCCATGCGTGTTTACCTCGTCCCCCGTCAATTTTGGCAGAAAATATTGTTCGTGGATTTAAACGTTGACGCCTCCATTTCTAATTCCTCCAAGGTTTGATCATTACTTAGCGCCGGTGCTTAGAGTGACGAGTGTTTTGTTAGTTTGTTGTTATTATAAATTACTGTCAGTAATCATTTGCATGTTGATAATTGATAAAGAAGGTTAAATTGTCTAAGGTATAGGTAGGTAAGTTACAATACAGGACTGACGAGACTGCTGGCACTCGTGGATATTTATTAGCCCCTTTTTCTTTAGGTTTCTTTTTGGAGGAAGTACCTACATCACCAATAAAAAAAATTACGACGACTAAAAAACAAATAAGCTACCTCCAGAAGGGCAAGTCCGAGTGCATTTTCAACATTTCGTCTACCAAATGATGTTTTCGTGTGAGCACGTGTCCAAAGAGTATAATAAGTAGTGGGGAGCACGTGTCTCTCTTTAAAAGTAAAAAGCTAAGCCCGTTTGTCTATCATTTGCATAAAAAATTAAACATGCGACAGTCAAGAACAGACTGACAGACCGACCGACGCCGGACAAAAGCATTTTTGTGCAATCTCGAACCATGAATCTACATACTTCTTGTCTCGAACTGTGACTTTGCGCTCGCTCTGTCAAATAGTTTTTTTTTCTATGTCTAAATCTGAATCAGAAACCTTTTTTCGGTAGGTACTAAAATCACTAGGACGGTATATAAATAATGCAATATCATAACTAGGTGCAAGCTAATGAATGCAGTAGGTAGTATTATAAACCTACTTGAAAAGCTTTAAATGAAAATGTAGTTTCCCTATAATGACGATTAAGTATGTAATGTATCTACCTACTTGAGTGAACGGAAATTTAATTTGCTTGCCTTGACCTTTTTAGATAGGTTAGTATACAGGGTGTGGCGTAAAGAGTGGATAATCCTTTACCTACGGGTCGGGGGCATCACAACTGTTCAGAAAATAAAAACATGTACCCAGTAAAAGTCCCATGGTTTTCGAGTTATTAAACATTTTCGAAATTTTCATTATTTTGTACTTCTGTCCATACTTTTCGATGCCAAGATCACAAATCAAGGAATTTTCTCTATCTGTTTTTTTTATGGCATTCTTAGATAACTGTTCTATCAAATGCTAACTGGCATTGGTATGTCAAAGGTACAGTTTTTTTTTTAGAATTTTTTTTAGAAATAAAAATGTGATTTGCCAATTTTTTCCAAAAGTTTGACCTCCTGTGGTTTAAAAAAAATGTATGGTCACCCTGAGTGACCAACTAATAAATAACTTGCCTACTTCATTGAGATTCCGAAATGGTATAGCACTTGGCAGTTTTAACTTTCAATGTAAATAATATTTCTGTAAAGATTGACCCTAGATACTTACATGAATAATTATTATGCAAGGAATCCATAATACTTATCAGCAAATAAAATCACAATAAATACAAATTAATGAGATAGGAGTGGTTAGCTTCATCTCAAAAAATAAAAAATATGCAAAGGTGCTTCGGAAAACTAAAATTACGGAACCACCGCAGAAAACTCGAAACCAAAACGAGAGCGAAACTTAAAATGGGCGCATAAAATCAATACAGGAAACAGACGCTACCGCCAGAAGTAGTCTTTGTAATGATGTTGCCTGAAACAAAATCGTAACACCACGTTTCCACGATTTATGTGCTTAGCAACTTTCAATGATAACACAGTCATTTTTGTTTGTAGCGTTTCCCCTACAAAAAATGTTAATGTTTCACACTATTTAGGCAAAAGCGTTTTTGCTGCTCTGTGGTTTCACCAATATTATTTGATCTAAAAGTTCTGCTGGACAGACCTTAGCTCCATCATCTGACCGTTGGTTATCGTAATTTATCATTTTTTTTTGCATAGCCAAAACTGAGTGTCCTAGAAAAAAAGTGAAAACTTTTTTGGAATGTCCAAACACAGTTCTTTCATATGACAATCATGTACCTAACTTGATTTTATTGTGACAATTTTCTAATTTTTGTACCCTTATAAAACCCTATATCTTAACAGGTTAGCTGTCCCGAAGCAAGTTTCGATCTTCTTTGTACACGTCCTCGTAGTAAATAATGACATATCTACTATCTACATCATTGGCCATGAGGCACATATGCCTCATGGACGTACCAGTGCAATCACCCATGAGGCACATGTGCCTCATCGGACAGCTAACCTGTTAATAACCCCTCATCCGATTTTACTCATAAACTTACCAGTAAATTTCTCAAGTACAAGCTATCGACTTATCGAATTTCATGCAGATCGGAGCAACGGTTCGAAAGTTATCGTCGGACAAACATACATACATACGCACATAAAATGCCAAATCGCTCAAGTTGTTTGTAAGATCTCGTTCGCTTCGCTCACTCGATAAATTAGCGATCACGTCTTAATTCCTTACGTCATCACTAGCAACACACGCTGAATAGACTTTCGTCTTGTGGCTTTGCTTGTGATTCCTTTTCCTTGTGCTTTGCGGTAGATAATTCTGCGACGAGATGTATATATACGTATAGATGGATACTTTAAATTATATAATTTGATATTTTGTTGTAATTCTACACATGGCGCTAAAATGTTCATCCCTTCAGAGATTCTAAATATATTAAAGTATTCATACATTATTTTTACTTAATTTTTTTTTTCAATTTGCCGCGGTTCATCTGTCAACTTTCTTTTGACCGACTAGTCATTATTTATCATCTTCTTATCGAAAATAAAACAATTCGTGTTTCATTATTGTTAGTTTTTATTTACACATGGAACTAAGTATTATACCTACACTTAACGTAAACAGTTCTTCCCTTACAAACTGGGTTTGTAAGGGAAGAACACCATTAATCCTAAGCTTATTTAATTAGAACCTATTTTAGGAAGTTAACCTGACACACTTAATATATGAATCTAACATAACATGACTTAAGTTATATCTTAGTACCTAACGACATTCTGAATCCGGTAAGAACAGCCAGGGTCCGTTGGGTTTTCATTGCGGGCCACACACCTTCAGTCAACACAGGCGAGTCTGACGTCAGACTCGCTCAGTTTCAACTGAAGGTGTGTGGCCCGCCTAACTTTTAGGAAATTTAGCACAAATGAGAGTCATTTCAGTTAAATTTTCTAAAAGGCCGGGTTAAGTTAAAAACAAAGCAATAAAGTGGAGAGAATGCGAAACTAAATCAATGTGCTTGCATCTGCCGGTTGATCCAGTCGACGTCCTCGTAGAAGCGCGGGTCGCTCACGCGGAGCGCCGCGCGCTTGTACAGGAAGTAGTACCACGGAGACACTGCAACACAACACAAGGACACTAAGTATAGTTGTGCAGGTGTTAGGATGGGTATGGGTATGGAGATGGGTATAGGTATAGGCATGTAGTTACAGCAGCGATGCACGGTGAAGAGGAACAGCAGCGCGGGCGTGGAGGCGTGCGGGAGCTGCCAGCGCTGCAGCAGCCAAGTGGCGTGCAGCGTCACGGCGCTCAGCAAGTACGCGCCCCAGGACAGCGCCAGCAGACGGAACTTGCGGACCACCACCTCCAATAACCCAGCCTGCACACAACGTTTATTTTCTGATTAGCCTTCCTATTCGTGTTTGTATATTCGTGGTTAGTTAGACTTGGTAGTACCTGCTTAGCTTGAGGTACTCAGGCAGTGTGTTGGTTTTTGTGGAATTTATTGACTATTTGAGTTTCTAGCAGCCATCTGCCTCCATATTATTCCTATTTTTCAAGTTTCAGACAAATAAATCCATTCAGCCAATAGAAACAAGCATAGGTGACACACGCGCACGCACACTCAACCCCTAACAAACTTTATAAATATATAATACCACCTGCAAAGGCTTGCTTTTGTGAAAGAAATACCTAGGTGATATTCAACGGGAAGTATTTTGCAAAAATGCTGGAACTCATGTTTTTTTTATATATCGTACCAGAAGCTAGCTTGGTTAGATAGAGTAGGTAACGTATGAAGCTAGATAGAACCACCGTACTACTAAGTACCTACTAACGTATTAGTTTAAAATCCATGGTTAGTACAACACAAAAAAGGCCCCAAGTGCCCGGGGACACCAGCGGCTGTGCTGGCGTTGACGGGTGCCATGCCAGCTCTGGGGTCAGGGGTGCGAAGAATCACCGGGTGAGATTCTACCGTCAAACGACCTCGGCTAGTGTTATAAAGGACACCGATACGCTAAATATTCTAACTTACAACGTACGCACGCTCATGGAAGATGAGCGGTTGCTAGAACTTGAAAATGCACTTAGTGAAATTAAGTGGGATGTAGTAGGGCTTGGAGAAGTCAGAAGAAACGGTGAATGCACGGAAGATAGAGACAGTAATGTGTTTTTCCACTTCGGAGAAACCAGTGGACAACAAGGAGTGGGGTTCCTCGTGGCTAAGAAGTGGAAAAACAACATTATTGAATTTAAAGGGTATTCTGAAAGGATTGCTGTACTTAGGCTAAGGTTGACACCTAAAGATACCATGACGCTTGTACAAGTATACGCACCAACATCAGCACACCCCGTTGAAGAAATAGAAGCATTTTACGATCAACTTAATAAAGCCTGCGAAGAAAACCGAGGCACATGGAACATTGTCCTCGGCGATTTCAACACCAAAATAGGAACCAGGCATACCACGGACAATGACTGCATACTGGGTCAATTTGGCTTGGGAGAACGCAATGAGCGTGGTACCAGACTGATTCAGTTCGCTAATGGGCAGAACATGACCGTCGCGAACAGCTTCTTCTTCAAGAAACCACAAAGGCGATGGACTTGGGTGTCTCCAAACAAGTGTGTAAAAAATTAAATAGATTTTATTCTATCTTCAGATCAAAAAGTAATCAAAGATGTGGGTGTTTTGAATAGATTTAAATATTGTTCAGACCACAGACCCATACGTGCAAAAATAAAATTTAATTTTAAAATTCATAGGATGAAACAATTTAGAAACAAAATTTGCAAACATAACCTACACACACTTTTTAAAAATTCTGAACAATTTAACATCGAACTTTCTAACCAATTCTCAATTCTTAAAATTGATGAAATTGAAGATATTAACGAACAATATCAAGTAATTATAAAATCAATAGAGTCTAGTAGTAAAAATATTAAGGCAGACAGGAAAAACAAGGCAAAACTATCTGCGGAAACCAAAAAGCTCATATCGGATAGAGAAGAACTGAGTAGGTAAAGGTACCAGACAGTACAGAAAATTTGATAGAAAAGTAAAACGTTGTATAAGAAAAGAAATAAGATTATTTAATTTACATTTAATCAAGGTTGCAATAGAAAAACACACATCTTTAAGAACAGCAAAGCAGGGAATAACAAGGGGAAAACAATGGATTAACAGCCTCATAGATAAGAATGGGATCAAGCAGAATAGTCGTGAGAAAATAGTGGATATTTGTACATCTTATTACAAAACCCTATATTCCGATGCATCCAAGTGTGAACAAAGAATTGAGTACAGCAGACCAGACCCCATTCCATTCTTCACGGGAAAGGAAGTCCATGATGCTTTAAAATCAATGAGGCACGACCGAAGCCCTGGAGAAGATGGTATCACCACTGAGGCGCTGAAAGTAGGCTCGCACATTTTACTACCACATGTCACGAACTTGTTTAACTCTATTTTAGAAAAAGGGCAACTCCCAAAACAGTTTTGTCACTCAAATATTGTCCTCCTCCATAAGAAGGGGGACAAATCCAACATCGGTAATTACAGACCAATAAGCCTAGCGTCACATCACATTTATATAAAGCCCTTATCAAAGTTTTACAAAATCGTATTGCTGGTGTGCTTGACTCACACCAACCCCCAGAACAAGCTGGTTTTCGCCCATGTTTTTCCACCACAGACCATTTGCACACTTTAAACCAAGTTGTCGAAAAATACACAGAGTTCCACAAACCGCTTTACCTAGCCTTTGTGGATTACACAAAGGCATTTGACAGCGTGAGACACTCTGCTATTTTCACAACTCTAGAATCCCAAGAGATAGACCAAACCTACATCGACCTTATCAAATTGATTTATGACAGTAGCACAGCATCCATCAAGCTTCACACCACTGGTCCAGCATTCCAGATCCAAAAAGGCGTCAAACAGGGCGAACCGCTTTCTCCCATACTCTTTACGAGCACACTCCAAGAGGTATTTAAAACGCTGGCAGTGGCATGGGCAAATAAGGGCATAGACGTCGGTGGCAAACGCCTTACTAACCTTCGTTTTGCCGACGATATTGTCCTTTTTGCCCCAACAGCGCATGAACTCCAGCAAATGCTCCAAGACCTGAGCACCGCGAGTCTTGAGGTTGAACTTCAAATGAACCGGTCAAAGACGCAGTGCATGTCCAACAGCACGAAACGTAGGGTCGAGGTCGATGGGCAGCAAATACATTATGTCGGTGAGTATATTTACCTGGGCCAGTTAGCGAGCTTCGAGAACAGGCAGGACAAAGAGATCAATCGCCGTATTGAGAACGCCTGGAAGAGCTACTGGTCCATGAAAGAGCACATGAAGGACAACCTTCCACTGACACTTAAACGCCAACTCATCGACATGTGTATCCTGCCCGTCCTAACCTACGGTGCACAGATATGGTCCCTGACCGAAGTTCAGAAGTCCAAACTCAAGATCTGCCAGAGGGCCATGGAACGCAGCATTCTCGGCTTCAAGCGCATAGACCGAGTGCGGAAAACCATGTTGCGTTCCCTGTCTGGCATCAGAGATGTGGGAGAAAAGACGGCCAAACTGAAATGGGGTTGGGCGGGGCACGGCAGCCGGATGCCTCCTGATAGGTGGGCGACCATCATCACCCCATGGGTGCCGGACGGACGGCGGTCTCGTGGTCGGCCTAGAAAGCGTTGGCGGGACGACATGGACGCCTTCCATAAGCAATGGTGGGAGGAGGCCCAGAATAGAGGGAACTGGAAGTCTTTGGGGGAGGCCTTTGCCCAGCAGTGGGACGATGTAAACTAAATAAAAAAAAAAATTAAGGACACCCTAAAATATATTAAAGTGCAACAAAACAATGCGGCAGACAGGTCGCTGACCTTACGTGATTGACTTGGTTGTAATAAGGTTCCAAGGGTGTGCCAAAAGTACATGTGCATGCATGCATGCATGCATCTTTTTATTAGGTGCCTACTCTACCTTTACGACAAAAATTTAGTCTTTGTTTCCTCCTGAGTCAATCAAGATATTTTAGATACTCCCTCCTTATAGTTATTATCAATGCAAAAGTAACAATATTTAGATGATTTGTTTCAATCACGCCCTAACACTGGACCGACTTGGATGACATTTTATGAACAAATAAATTCATAAATATCTTAGACAATTCACAAAACACTGTCTAACCCCAAACTAAGCAGAGCTCTATGGGAATCAGATAACTGATATAATACTTATATAATTTTTTTTTTGTAAATACATAATTAGACTACAATATTTCTAGCACCCAGACAGAGAACAAACATTAGCGTTCACCACACAAAAATTTGTTCTCGGTGGGGATCGAACCCACAACCTACAGCGCAGAAAGCAGAGCTACTACCAACTGAGCTGAGAGCCCAGTCAATACTTTTAATAACGAAAAAATAACAAGGGGGAAAAATACTCCCCACGTGAAGCTGCGTTCGGCAGCTAGTAATATTGAATAAAGTGCAAAATGCACCTGCTTTATCATGTTCTTGTAATTTTTGTGATGTGGAAAGTTGTAAGATGTCTCAAATATTTTTTTTTATGATTAAAAAAATTCCTTAGTTTCATTGTAGGTTTCATCTGAAAAATTAGAATTTTTTTATCTTTCATTTTTATTGATGCGTCCCATCGTCGTCCCATAGTTTAAAGATTGCTTTAGTACCTTTATAAAGACTGTTATCTGAAGTAAACGCAGTAAACGCTACTTACATGAATTAAACAAGGAGTCCATTATCGGCTTGAGGGAAATAAGTAGTTTAAAATTAAATCACACATATTGATAAAGTAAACTACATGATTAACGGGAATTGAATCTTAGTCTCAAATAAAACTGATGCAAAAATACTGAGAAAAATTAAAATTACAGGATGACTCGCGGATAACTTGAAACCAAAAGAAGGGGAGAACTTAAAATGGGCGCACAAAATCAATACAGGAAGTGACGTAGGTACCTATTTCATAACGGATGTAGTCATTGCAATGGTGTTGCCATAAAAACAAAATCGTAAAGAAAACATTCACCGGATTTTGCAGTTCATGGATGCTAGAGAATCGAGCAGGTAACTTTTCTCTCTTAATTCAATCGAATGAACCAGTTTTGATGAAATTGTCATGAAAATGGACATTTTAATCTCTGCTAAGATTAACGTAGATGCTTAGAAAAATTAAATTACAGGATGACTCCCTACTCCTACACAAAGTAGACATTGCGGTATTGCTTCATACAAAATCGTAAAGCAGATGATTTTAATCAACTCACCGGATTTTGCAGCATAGTATCGATGTATACTTCGTCCAAGATAATTGACTTTCTATCCGTGATTTCAATCGATAAAACTGAACATAAAAAATGCGTTTTAGCAGCATCTATAGAGAAAAAAAATTCTCTCCAATATGGTTCTTCTGAGTAAATAAATAAATATTATAGACAATCCACACAAACGAGTAAAACACATCTACCATGGCATATCTAGGTAGGTAAGTATTATACGGCCAGGGCAACTTGGCAGACCTGAAGTTAGCCGTTTTACTATTTTTCCGGCAGTTATTGGCCATTTTCCCACTAACAGTTCACTTCAGACCTGTCAAGTTACGACGGCCAAACTACAGAGGGCTTGCATGAGTTATACACGGTGTAACTGGTCTGTTAGACCAACGGTGGCAGGGTGATAGTGATGGGAGACGTCCATGCCTATCGATTGAACCCCCATGTATGTTCTGCGATATTCAGTCATTCAAAAGTTATTCACGTTTTTATAAAATTTTAGTCAAAACCCGATTTTAGGCTAAATTTCCCAATAATTGTAGCCAAACTAATAAGGCTGCGACCGTATATTTTTTTCTCCTAGTAGCTTAATAGTAGACCTTTTGTACTAACATACCGATTTGAGCCTTTATTAACGGCAAATGTAATGGTTAATCCACAGAGCAGCCAACACGCTTTTGCTTACGCAAAGTAGAGAGAGTATGATGACGTATTACTAAGAGAACCAGTGTCGCCAAACTCATACACGTAAAAACAAATACACATAGAAATAAAAGTTATGATTGGTCGAAAAGAAACGTTAAAAAGGACCTAAAACCAAAAAAATAATTTAATTGATAATAAACCTTAACGCTATCGTAACATGGTTCTAAACTTAATAAAATAAACAGTGCTAAAATGAAATTCTACTTACCACGAGATGGCAGATTTCATTCAGTATTTTTTTCTTTTAGTCTCTATTTAGTTGTAATATGATTGATAATACAATGGCTGTTACTTGATTGACAACAAAACAAAGCTACTTGACGCTAGATGGCGTTATAGAAAACAATTCTGTTAGTCTTTATCCACAAGTTATAAGATTCATAATACAATGGCTATTACTTGACATAGCCACTCACTTAGTGATGTGCCAAGGTGGATACAAGACAAATGTATCGACATCGATGATTACCTACCTACTTCTTATCGTGTCACTGGTTTTTTCGAACCAAGTGAGGTGAAAGGATTTTAAGTGCGCCCCAAAGAGGCTCCTTTCGTGCACTTATTTAACACATATTTTCGAACTTTTTAAGTTCTATGGCATGCCCGGTTTCCTCACGATGTTTTTCTTCACCGTTTAAGAGCACTGGCATAGTGTAAATTAATTTTTGGGCAGTAAACCTCATTGGTTGGACTGGATTTAAGCCCACGACCTAAGGATCAGAAGGCGAAGCCGCTACCACTAGCCCACCAGCGCTCTCACCTACCTACTGATGTATAACGATCGGTAGCACGTCAGGTTATATTTATGGTGGTCGAAATAAAAAGCTTTTCTTATCTATCTTTCTTTATTTACCCAATCAAATGTTTACTCGTAAAATTGTATACTTAACTGTTTCAAATATTGTTTCTTTTTCTTCTTGTGTTTTCTTTTTCCTGTTGCATCGATACATTTATTTTGAATATCGGAAAACTGAAACCAGAATTATTATGTTATTTCTTCAAAATATTTCTGTAATTTTCATCTTACCCAGCCACTGTGGGCTATAAGAATAAGAAAAGAATCAGAATAATACATAAGGAATAAAATCATCACTAAAGCAAAAAAAAAGTCAGCTCCCTAAACCTAACTATTTATATGATCAGAACTAATAAAGTATTCGATAGCACATTTATCACTTTATTGGGGTACAGCCCTAATTGAGTAGCGAAAGTTGAGATTTATAGAAACGCGACCTTAACGAATATCATTCACAGTCTATTTTTGTTTGATGGTTTTGCATTCTAAATAAAACCAATTTAAGCAATAAAATAATACTAACCTGTGATACGATATGCCCCCTTTTGTTAAATTATTGGTTCGGCTATCGTTTTAGCACTGCAAAACAGCACAATACGGCATTTTTATATTTTTTCGTGTTTTTCTCAGTTACGTTTCTTCTGACAGACTTCAAACACGACTAAACAAAGGAGGGCTTGAAGTCTGCTGTACTGCGCGTACTTGGAGCGTGAGAAGGTCGTCTACATGCTATTTCCATTACTTCTTTATTTCGTGGGTTAATCGATAGGCATGCACGTCCCCCATCACCCTGCCATCGTTGGTCCACCATTTTTTTTTTTTTTTTTTTTTTTCGCTCCTTTCGAAGCAGGCTATAGTACCAAGACCATACAGCCTAGTCTTACGTTTTGCGTTGGTCCACCAGTCCAGTTACACCGATTTTGACAGCGCTTAGTAGGTATAACGTCCACTTGAAGCGAGTGGTTAAATAATGAGCAGAATTGCTCCTCAAAATGCTCATGAGGTCTACAGCCACGTTTAAATAATAATCATCACATCCACCATGCACGAAATTTTGTGTACGTATACGCCAATGGAGCTTGAACTGTGCTTTTCATTACGAATACAAGGAAAGTAAAAATAAAAATATGAAAGAAAAATGAGTGAAAATGAAGATTGAATTGCCGCCTTCCCGGTTTTTTTTTCTTTTTCTCTGGCGGGCCTTCGGCTTCGGCTCGCCAGCATTATTCAGCCATTATTTTCATTTTCATAATTTAAAAAATGGTAAATTATTTCTATGATATTTTAACTATATAGTTGAAACGATATATTAATCAAGTAATTTAGAAGATATATTATTTATTTAATACTATCTCTATGTTATTTAAATTTAAATTTTACATTGCGCTCTATTTAGATTTTTAAACTTCTTACCGTTGTAATGGGTTTCCAACCTACTTGCTGAATAAAAAGTTGGAATTTGGTTCAACAACCTCCTTGCAGTTAGAAAGACTTTATAAAGTTGGAACATGGTTGAATAAAATAAAACTTGTTTTTTTTTTTAAATTTGACAGCTGTCAGTAGAAAGCGATTCTCCTTATGGCTGAAAGTATTACTTTCAATTAGGCCCCTCAGGCAACTTCAGACCTACTTTCAGAGTATGAGCAATGAAAACTCATTGTTTGTGAGCACCCGTAATAGAAAACCTTGTCTAGAAAAATGTTTTTGAAGAAACTTAATAGAAATTAAACCAATTCGGGTTTCATTATTGTTAGTTTTTATTTACATCTTAGTACTTACGGCAGTTACCCTAACTTAATCTAAAAAATATAGTTTAAGAAAACCATTAATCCTAAGCTTATTTATAAAGTTTTGAATACCATAGTACCTAACGACATTCTGAATCCGGTAAGAACAGCCAGGGTCCGTTGGGTTTTCATTGCAGGCCACACACCTTCAGTCAACACAGGCGAGTCTGACGTCAGACTCGCTCAGTTTCAACTGAAGGTGTGTGGCCCGCCTAACTTTTAGGAAATTTAGCACAAATGAGAGTCATCTCAGTTAAATTTTCTAAAAGGCCGGGTTAAGTTAAAAACAAAGCAATAAAGTGGAGAGAATGCGAAACTAAATCAATGTGCTTGCATCTGCCGGTTGATCCAGTCGACGTCCTCGTAGAAGCGCGGGTCGCTCACGCGGAGCGCCGCGCGCTTGTACAGGAAGTAGTACCACGGAGACACTGCAACACAACACAAGGACACTAAGTATAGTTGTGCAGGTGTTAGGATGGTTATGGGTATGGAGATGGGTATAGGTATAGGCATGTAGTTACAGCAGCGATGCACGGTGAAGAGGAACAGCAGCGCGGGCGTGGAGGCGTGCGGGAGCTGCCAGCGCTGCAGCAGCCAAGTGGCGTGCAGCGTCACGGCGCTCAGCAAGTACGCGCCCCAGGACAGCGCCAGCAGACGGAACTTGCGGACCACCACCTCCAATAACCCAGCCTGCACACAACGTTTGTTCTTGCATTAAAACGCTTTTAGACCATTGAAACAGTTTTTCGCGCGCTTTTGAAAGATAAAATGAGCAACTATTTTGTGTAGATAGATTGCACACTTATTTTAGCAAAAAATATATTTTGATCCTTACAAGATTTCTTACTGAAAAGCTTACTCAGTAGGCACGAAAACCTATAAGACTTAGTGCCATGAGGTCATGTAATGTTGATTAAAATACCACCGAAATTACACAACAGAATTAATTTAAAATGACACTAGATAAACAAATGAAATGAAAAAGGAAAAATCTGTTCTGCTTCCCAAAGGCTGAGGCCAAACGAGCGTAATTTTGTGAGTCGTGAGTCGCGTATTTTCGGTCGCAGAAATTCTGCCTGGCAGAAATTCTGTTGGGATGCCAGACGAGCGCATTTTATTCAGTTACTATCGAACGTTTATAGCGGATGTTTGCATCGTGCAATGGAACCGATGAAAATTTTGTGTATTTACGAAGCATATTTAGAAGACGAAGAAGTACTTAGATAACACCAGAAAAACAATTAAAATCAAAAAGCTATGTGCCTTCCCGAAATGACAGAAAACGAATCCCCCCCGCAAACTCAATTCGGTCCGAATAACGCGTGTGAATCGGCAGACAACTCATTTTGCGTCGCCGTGTGAATGAAACAGGACTTTTGTATGAAACCGAATGCAGCAGAATTTCTGCGACCGAAAATACGCGACTCACAACTCAAAAAATTACGCTCGTTTGGCTACACCCAAAATGTCAGAAAACGAATCCATCCTTGTGATGCTATATAAACTTACTAAAATGATGTTTCGTTGATGTCGGTTGGGTTCCTTTCCTAGGTTTTTTTTACTCTAAATTGTAACGAAAAAAATTCCTTACTTATTCTACATAGGTACATTGAATAGGTTTTTCAAGCAGGTAGCACTAGAATGTTGCTGAGGTACCAATGTACTGACTCATTTGTACACCACTTCATAATAAAATGTTAGTAAATGGATGGAATGTTTTTACACCAAACAAATAAACACTACTTATGTTACTTACTTACGTACGCTGAAAGTAGGTACCTACCTATAGTTAAAGCATCTACTTACTTGAAATAAATATGTAGAAAAAAGGCTCATCAGCATAGATGTGATGGAAAGCACCAAGAATAAATCCTGGAAACTGGAAAAAATCAATAATCATGCATTCATATTTATTTATTTCGGTCACCATGGATCATTTTGTTAGTAAAACTTAAATCTATTGTTAGTAGATAATAATAATTAATTTTTGTTAGTAATAATGATTAAGTATCTCTCAAGTCAAGTCAAGTAGGAAAGAATGTACCTAGGTACCAAAAAATGTTTGTACCTATTATTCACTCGAATCGGTACCTTCCAAGAATATTATAAATTAGGTACCTTACCTACTGACTACAGGTACTGATTTGGATCAGTTAAGCTATCTCTAGATCGTTTTAACTCTGCCGATTGCTCAACTGTTTCTTGTGTATTTTATTTAAGTAGGTAGGTATATACATATTAATGTGTATTGTTGTGTTATAATGTTTTAGGTGGTAAGTACCTACTTTAGAATATTCATGGAATGTACCGATTATAATAAGCATGTACTTACATGAATAAAACAAGGAGTCCATCTCGACTTCGGGGAAATAAGCTTACACAATTAAAAATGATATCACATAAAATGAATGTGAGTTGAAAAAATAAACAAAAAGAATAGCGAGGAGTGGACAACTTCATCTCAAATAAAAGTAAAGCCTATGTGACATAATAATGCTCAGGAAAATAAAATTACGGGATGACTCGCGGAAAACCTGAAACCAAAAGAAGGGCAAAACTTAAAATGGGCGCTCAAAATCAATACAGGAAGCGACGTAGATAGTACCCTGTAACGGAAATAGAAATGGAAAGGTGTTGCCTTTACTAACTAACTTTCACGGCAGGCAAGGCAGCCCAACAGAGCCCAACCTCAACCAACCAGTGTTGCCAGTGCCAGTTAGTCAAATACAACATGAGACAGCTCAAAAAGTTACATTTTCGCGAGAAAAGTAACATTACATTACCTAACATTACCGATCATGTGGAAAACGACTTTCAGGGCACTTTAAAACACAAAAAACTAAAATAAGTATCCTGTCCCCTAAACTCGTATTAATCGTTCACATATTTTTTGTTTGATGGATAATATTTTTAAAGATTACAATAATTATATAGTCTTGTAACATCGAGGTTACATGAGAGGGTCAAAAAGTCAAAAATAACGTAAAATGTAACAAAAGTAACATTCTGGCAACGCATCAACCAACCGGTCCGCTTTAGAGAACTTGGCGGAAGGACTTTGAATCTTAGCCAGCACAAAATTAAAAAAAAAAACCGGCCCGCTTGCTTTTTAGGGTTCCGTAGCCAAATGGCAAAAACGGAACCCTTATAGATTCGTCATGTCTGTCTGTCTGTCTGTCTGTCTGTCTGTCCGTCCGTATGTCACAGCCATTTTTCTCCGAAACCATAAGAGCTAGACTGATGAAACTTGGCGAGTAGATGTATTCTGTGAACCGCATTAAGATTTTTACACAAAAATAGAAAAAACACTATAAATTTTAGGGGTCCCCATACTTGAATCTGAAACTGAAAATTTTTTTTTCATTGGACCCATACGTGTGGGGTATCTATGAATAGGTCTTCAAAAATGATGTTGAGGTTTCTTAAATCGTTTTTTTCTAAACTGAATAGTTTGCGCGAGAGACACTTCTAAAGTGGAAAAAAGTTGGTCCCCCCCCTCTAACTTCTAAAATAAGAGAATGATAAAACTAAAAAAAATATATGTTGTACATTACTATGCAAACTTTCAACGATATTTGGTTTGAACGAGATCTAGCCAGTAGTTTTTTTTTTATACGTCATAAATCGTAGACCGCAATTTACCTTTCGACGAACTACAAGAACCTTTATATTATGTTACTTGATGCTACGGAACCCTTCATGGGCGATTCCGACTCGCACTTGGCTGCTTTTTTGCCAGTGCCTCTGCCAGTTTTGCCTCGAGGTTCGTTCGTAGCTCTCGTGTTCGAGGTGTATCATATCATTAACAATTATCAAC
Organism: Thera britannica; assembly: GCA_939531255.2. Classification (NCBI taxonomy): domain Eukaryota; kingdom Metazoa; phylum Arthropoda; class Insecta; order Lepidoptera; family Geometridae; genus Thera; species Thera britannica. The sequence goes on along the minus strand of OW618036.2, from coordinate 12,803,164 downwards.
TTATCACAACTTCCCTGAGGTGTATTGTATCGTGTGCACAGACAGAGTACTATAGCGTGTGATTCGTGTGTGTTTGTGGTTTGCTTTTGGTTGTTTCTTTTCTTTGAGCTGACTTTGGCTGCACTAAATACTACTTTGTGTTGTGTGTATGGTTGTTGTTTACGAAAATACGAATGAACCAATTATTAAACAGTTTTACGGAAAGTTGGGAGAGAAAATGTAAATTAGATGAGATTTAACCCAGCTAATTACGTGAGCCGACGTGCTATACGTGTATGATGACCACCGGCAAACACTGCGTCTGCTGATGGTGTCTGTTGTTTGTTTATTACCAAAACAAGATATAAAGCAAAGCAAAGCATGGGTTCTGATCGTGACCGTAGCCCTGGGAGGCATCGCAGTCGGAGTCGGGAGAGGCGCAGGAGTCGAGAGCGAGCTAATAGCAGGGAATGGCACAAGGAAAATGATAGAAGCAAGCCTCGACGCAGGGGCTATAGTAGAGACACGAGTAAAGAACGGGATAAAAGTAGGGACGTCAAAAAGCGAGATAGTAGACGGAGTGGAGACTGTGATAGACGCAGTAGAGAAAATGATGAGCGGGGCAGCATAGAGCGCGAGAGAGATGACGGTCGCAGCAAGGAACCGGAGAGAAACAGGAACCGTAGTTTTGATAGAGCACACAACCGCGAGCGCGGCCAGAGCGCATACCCGGCCTTCAGCGGAGGGGGGCTCGGTGGAGGTTAGTGGCTCTGCTCTCTGGTTTATTCAAACTATCTATCCAAGTCCATCCTTTAGATTGCTTTTTGAAAAGTGATTGAAACAGTAATATGAAATCAACATTATATCCTATTTGTTAAAAATAATTAAATTGTTAGTAAATATTTTAAATCTAGCGGCCACCTAAAGTTACTTTTTCGGGATATAGACAAAGTATCCTGTGTCTGTCTCCTAGTTCTAAGCTACCTCTCCACCAATTTTAAGCCAAATCGGTCCTGCTGTTATAGCGTGACCAAAACAAACAGGGATTCATTTGATATATAGATTAAATAATTAAATAGTGTCTCTTAGGTTTGGGCAGTGGCAGCGGCAGTTCAGGGCCGCGGGGGCGCTACAAGCCACAGGAAGAGGAATTCTTTGATGCAAGAAGAGAAGAACGTGAAAGGATTGGGGAGATTCTCATGTCGTCCGTGTGGGGCAAGTCCCCCTTGAGAGCGGAGTAAGTAATTACATTCATATAATCACATAAATTGTAGGCCTTCTCTACAAATGCTTGCAGGTAAACAATATAAATCCAATAAAACATGAGGTTCCTTATCAATTTCAGATCTGATGAAGAGATGGAACAGCAAGAGATAGCAAACAATAGCAAAGAGAAAAAAAAGACCAAAAAGAAAGATAAAGGAGACTCTAAAAAGAAGCTAAAAAAATTAAAGAAGAAGCTAAAAAAAGCCAAGAAAGAGCGGAAGAAAGCCAAGAAGAAAGCAAGGAGCTGTTCTAGCAGCAGCGGGAGTAGCAGTCAGGGAGATGAAGAAATCTGGGTGGAGAAAGGAAGTAAGTTGTTTAGAGATTTAGATTATTTCTTCTGCTCGTCTGTCTTTAATGACAAGACTGCCAAAACATGGTTCTGAACAACAAAAGCTGGAGCCATAAGGTTGGGAACAATAGACTTATCTTGTAGTAGACAACACAATGTTCAATTGAAGAGGTTCATCTTTTTTATGTGGTCTAACGCCACGGTTATTCCAAGTTCTAGCGGTAAATCACAAGCATTCATATTTATAATTTGCCATAATCAATAACGCCACCTAGCAATTGCCTTCTAGCTATGATGATGAGTGAGCTCCTTCTGTTCACTCGCTGGGGCTGCGGCTACCTCTTCGGTTTCACTTTCACCTCAGTGGAATCCTCTCATCATGACATCACATCAAGTAATGACAGGCCTTCCTACGGCGGATGCCTAATCAGAAATTGATGAGTTTACTCCATAAACTATTTTTTCCTGGGCAGTTGGTTTTCGCTCAAACCAAGGAATAAATCTGTTAACCAGGAAGAGAGATCACACAAAGCAAATTCTCTCACAAATAACCAATCTATCATCTAACGGCAGTTCCATGCTGGAACATTTATTTAACCTTTAACCTTCAGAGCATGAAGCTGTGGAGAGGGAGCCGCGGGACGAGGCGTACGGGCCGGAGCCTTGCGGGGGCGAGGGCGCGGGCGCGGGGGGCGGGCTGCTGGCGCGCGCCGACTTCGGGCGCGCGCTGCTGCCGGGCGAGGGCGCCGCCATGGCCGCGTTCGTGGCGGACGGCAAGCGCATCCCGCGCCGCGGGGAGATCGGCCTCACGTCCGACGAGATCGCCTCCTACGAGTCCGTCGGATACGTTATGAGCGGCAGCAGGTACACACACCCTCGCTACTTACTATTTGTTGCCATTACTTTACGACCACCATCTTTCTGTTGACATTATGTTGAGCTTTGATTGCAATAAAAAAACGAATCAATTTTAAATCCAGCCATGTCCCGATGAGGATGTACAAAAGGTAAAGGAAAACATCGTGCGGAAACAGTCGTGATCGAACCTAATGAATTCGAAAAAAATAGTGTCAAGTCCACGAAAGATACGCGTGTTTGAGCGCATTTCCATCGTTTCCTTCCCTTGCTGCAGACATCGGCGCATGGAGGCGGTGCGCATCCGCAAGGAGAACCAGATCTACTCGGCGGACGAGAAGCGCGCGCTCGCCGCCTTCAGCAAGGAGGAGCGAGCCAAGCGAGAGAACGCTATCCTCTCGCAGTTCCGCGAACAGCTCACCGCCAGGAAGCAGCGCAGGGACCACACCTAGCCTAGTCTAGACCAGCCTAGCGCTGCATAACTTAACTAATTCACGGACATGAAGTGGCCTCCGCTGCTTGAAGTTTTTATGCTGGGATTGATTTCATCAATATTATCTTCTCAATCTAAGGCAGGGTGTAAAGATTTTGTATAGAAAGAGGTCTGCGAAGGTAGATTTCGTAGTGCATTATTTATTTTTTGCTAGATCAATTGTTGAACTATTTACGTTATAAAATACAACCGAATTGAGAACTTCCTCCTTTTTTATTTGAAGTCGGTTAATAAAAGTGATTTTGTATGACTATGGAACTTCATCTATTATGTATTTTAAGAAAGTACACTTGTTGTTTTAAATTGTAATAAAAGCATATTTTGAAAATCGAAGTATCTTTATTCCTTTACGAATCAACAAGGTGCCTGCACATAACATTTCTAATATTTACAAATAGCACGCTAAATAGTTTTAAGTATATAAAAGTAAAACAACATCATCAATCGGGTCGTCTGCACTTCATCGACCATCCGGTGGGAAGTGCGGGTAAGAATCGAACCTCTCGTTCTTTTCTGACCTCAATTTCGCGCGCTACAACTCGCGAGGCTTTGCCCCGAATGCTTTCCATGTGGACGGCGTTTCGGTGGCTTGTTGGCCTAACTATGAAGGCTAGAGGTGGCTTGTAGCATGTGATCTAATATAGCGGACTCTTACATTGTGTGGGTCACGAACGGTGGCGCCGGATGAGCCCTACAGGGCGCGGGCCAGGGGCCGCCGGAGCCGGCATGTCCGGGTGGCGGTGTGTGGTAGCGCTGGCACACACACACACACACAGTCGTCGCGCCGCCATGCGCCATTACCTTACTGCACACTTTTCAACGCTAGCTATTTGCACATCACGAGTGATGACGTCATGCCTGACGTATCTTCCCGCTTTGCACATTCGTAGAGCGATATTTTGTTGTGTGCTTCGAGTCTGTTGGGATTGGAAGCCGCCGGCATTCTATATAGCGGATGTAGCTCTTGTAGACTCAACTCAAAAAAACATTGAAAAGTCTGTCATTACTTGTTTTTAATACTTATTTTAACAATTCTTTGCTAACTTAGAAATTCTAACTCAGACATCTTTTTATTTTTTAAATCACATTAGTTTCTCATTGATGAGTTCACACTTTTCGATCGTCACATTCACATCAGCAAATAAACATCCACCAGTGTCATAAGCGCGGCGATGGTGCGATGCGCCGCCAGTAGTAGCGCGGGGAGGCAGTCGGCAGTCGGCAGGGAGTGGTAGAGTGCGCTACAGCTCCTCCAGGCGTGCGAGCCGTGCCTTGCAGTGCGCGAGCTGCGCGGAGAGCGCGGCGATGGTGCGATGCGCCGCCAGTAGTAGCGCGGGGAGGCAGTCGGCAGTCGGCAGGGAGTGGTAGAGTGCGCTACAGCTCCTCCAGGCGTGCGAGCCGTGCCTTGCAGTGCGCGAGCTGCGCGGAGAGCGCGGCGATGGTGCGATGCGCCGCCAGTAGTAGCGCGGGGAGGCAGTCGGCAGTCGGCAGGGAGTGGTAGAGTGCGCTACAGCTCCTCCAGGCGTGCGAGCCGTGCCTTGCAGTGCGCGAGCTGCGCGGAGAGCGCGGCGATGGTGCGATGCGCCGCCAGTAGTAGCGCGGGGAGGCAGTCGGCAGTCGGCAGGGAGTGGTAGAGTGCGCTACAGCTCCTCCAGGCGTGCGAGCCGTGCCTTGCAGTGCGCGAGCTGCGCGGAGAGCGCGGCGATGGTGCGATGCGCCGCCAGTAGTAGCGCGGGGAGGCAGTCGGCAGTCGGCAGGGAGTGGTAGAGTGCGCTACAGCTCCTCCAGGCGTGCGAGCCGTGCCTTGCAGTGCGCGAGCTGCGCGGAGAGCGCGGCGATGGTGCGATGCGCCGCCAGTAGTAGCGCGGGGAGGCAGTCGGCAGTCGGCAGGGAGTGGTAGAGTGCGCTACAGCTCCTCCAGGCGTGCGAGCCGTGCCTTGCAGTGCGCGAGCTGCGCGGAGAGCGCGGCGATGGTGCGATGCGCCGCCAGCAGCTGCGCGCGCAGGTAGCGCGGGGAGGAGTTCGTGAGGAACTGCTCCGGCACCAGCACCACGTCCCGCCCCGCCGCAGCCGCCGAGCTCTAAGGACAAACAACACGGCACATCAGGTCCCGGTGATCTAGTGGTAGCGGCCCCGCCTGCCGATCCTCAAATCGTGGAGTTATACTGTCCGAAAAATAATAATTACTATGCCAGTACTCTCGAACGATGAAGGAAAACATCTTGAAGAAGCCGGCATGTCGTAGGATCTAAGATGTTCCAGAACGGTGTCAAACGTCAAGCAAAAACCCACCAGCGGCCTACTTGCGGAAACCTGCAACCCGCGCGCCGACTGTGGTTCTAAGAATTTGCCGAATTTCAGCGTAATGGTAAGTACGAGTACGGCACTCACCTCCTCGGGCTCGGGCTCGGCGGGGGAGGGGGCGGGAGAGGGGGAGGGGGCGGGGGCCGGCACCAGCTTGTTGTAGTTGTACAGCCCCTTGTGCGCGCCCCCGCTGAGCCGGACGCAGGCGGGGGCGGGGGCGGGGGCGGCCGCGCGGGGGGCCTGCCTGTGCTTGGCCTTCATGGAGATCGAGCGGGAGGTGATCTTCGCGTCCGATGCTAGTTTGATGTATTGAACCTGGAAGAGAAGTAGAATGTGTGTGAAGTGAACACACAATAAATGACTAAGGCGTTGGAATCCCATTACAATGAGGATGATATGTCATTGGTTTGACCACATGCAAGTCAGATTACATAATGAATTATACCCTTTCCGTTGAGCTGTCGAGCTGTTTACCTGCATGCTATCGTGGGGGTTGATAACTTTCTTGATCGGCGCTTTATTCTCTTTCGGCATAGCCAGTAACTTGTTATTGAGTGTGAATATCTTGACGCCAGCCCTGGGGGTCGACTTGACGGGGGTGGCGGTGAGGACGACCCCCTTGCTGACGGGGGCGGGGGCGGGGGAGGGACTGCTCTTCACGACCACGTGAGGGATGTCGCTACTCTCCTTTAGCATCAGCTTACCCGCGTCTGAAACATTTATAATTTATACAGTGTACTATCGACCGACTGGCAGGACGAAGTAGAGAAGTAGTCGCGCGGCAGTAATGCGATGCTGGATGTCTCAACATGGCCGCCGCCGCGTGACGTGTCAGCATGGCGGCTGGTGGCGCGTGCTTACCGCGTGACGTGTCAGCATGGCGGCTGGTGGCGCGTGCTTACCGCGTGACGTGTCAGCATGGCGGCTGGTGGCGCGTGCTTACCGCGTGACGTGTCAGCATGGCGGCTGGTGGCGCGTGCTTACCGCGTGACGTGTCAGCATGGCGGCTGGTGGCGCGTGCTTACCGCGTGACGTGTCAGCATGGCGGCTGGTGGCGCGTGCTTACCGCGTGACGTGTCAGCATGGCGGCTGGTGGCGTGTGCTTACCGCGTGACGTGTCAGCATGGCGGCTGGTGGCGTGTGCTTACCGCGTGACGTGTCAGCATGGCGGCTGGTGGCGCGTGCTTACCGCGTGACGTGTCAGCATGGCGGCTGGTGGCGCGTGCTTACCGCGTGACGTGTCAGTATGGCGGCTGGTGGCGCGTGCTTACCGCGTGACGTGTCAGCATGGCGGCTGGTGGCGCGTGCTTACCGCGTGACGTGTCAGCATGGCGGCTGGTGGCGCGTGCTTACCGCGTGACGTGTCAGCATGGCGGCTGGTGGCGCGTGCTTACCGGACAGCACCACGCTGCGTCCGCTCTGTAGCGCGCTGAGCACGGTGCTGCCCTCGTCGCGCGGCAGTAATGCGATGCCGTGCCGTCGCAACATGGCCGCCGCCGCCGCCGCCGCCGCACCGCCGCCTGACGGTCCTGGAGACTAATCAATTAACACGTTTCCAGACAACAGATTTTATTCCATTCGTACACACCCTATACAATAGTCATGATTGATTCAACCCGCGAAATGTAGCTGTCAAACACTGGAGGAGAAGAGCCGAAGACCGGGCTCAGTGGCGCGTCTTGGGAGAGACCCTACGTCCAGCAGTGGACTGATATATTAGGTTGATGAAGATAAATTTAACCCGCCAACCGAACCGTACGCTTACCTACCTCGAGGGGTCTTTCGATGCTTATTTTAACAGGATCTGATTGTGGCTGAGGCTGCTTGATTGTCTGTTTGGCCGCCTCCTGGAGCCCTGAAACGCATTCATTACATTGGAGACCGTCGTCGGCGCGCATCGTCACCATTGTTGGTTTTTAGTTTTACTATGACACAGTCATTAAGGGAACTCCTTAATGGTTAGCAGCACGCACATAAGCATTTCATGATAGCTGGGATCGGGGATATAAAACAAAATTTTAAAAAGAAAATAATAGTGTAACTTACTTTCTAAAGGGTCAATCGTCGGTTGCGGGTCTGTAGTTTCAGAGTCTGTAATCAGAACACGTTTAGGTTGTAGGATTATCATTAAGTTCTTGTAGACCATGGAACCGGTTAAGGTGAACTCGGGCAGTGGATCATGCCTCACCGTGCGCGCTGGCCGGCGCCGACTGTGGCGCCGCGGCCGCCCGGCGCTCCGCCAGCGCCTCGTCGATGAGGCGCAGCACGTGCTGGTGGTTCCGCTCGGCGGCCAGCGCGCGCGGCGTCTTCTTGAACTTGGACTCGAGCGCGGGGTCCGCGCCGTGCCGCAGCAGCAGCGCCGCCACCGCGCCGTGCCCGCGCGCGGCCGCCCAGTGCAGCGGCGTCATCTGCAGCATGTCCCTGCGGCACCCCGGGCGTGCGGTTAGCGCGGGTGCGGAGGGGGGTGCGGGGAGGGGGGAGGGGAGGGGAGGCTGCAGGTACCTGGGGTCGGGGCGCGCGCGGTGCTGCAGCAGCAGGTCGGCGACGCGCGCGTGTCCCGCGTAGGCCGCCAGGTGCAGCGGCGTGCGCTCCACCTTGGTGCGCGCGTCCCGCGACACGCCGGCGCGCAGCAGCACGCCGCACGTGCCCGCGTGCGCGCCCGCCGCCGCCAGGTGCAGCGCCGACGTGCCCAGCTGCAACATGCCGCGCCAGGCGTTAGCTCCCGCCGCACCTACCACCCCGCACCCCCCCTCCCCCGCCCGCCCCTCCCCCCGCACTCACCCAGTCGGTGGTGAAGGGCGCGCCCTTGGCCATGAGGTCGAGCACGAGCTGCGTGTCGCCGTGCCGCGCCGCCAGCAGCAGGCGCCGCCCCAGTTCCGCCGACCCGAGCCCCCCGCCCGCGCCCCCGCCCGCACCCGCACCCGCACCCGCACTCTCCGACTGAAATGATACATACATACATCCTAGAGTATAATACACCACCCAGACCGAGAACGTAAATCTATGTTCACCACACAAATATATACTGGTGGGGATGGATCCCACCCTCTGATGGAACAGGCAGAGCTGCTACCTACTGGGCTGTGAGGGCTCTCGTAACTATTCACAGATAAGGTACTAACCGATAGGATGGATGAAGGAGTCATCTGATATACCATCATCTCATCGGGATTAAGATCTTCGGATATATCCATCCCGGTTTACTGAAATATAATACAAAAGGTAAGTAGGTTAACTAAGAACACCAGTATGTACATACAAGCTTGATTTAATTTGTATTAAAATGCTATTATACATTCACTGCTATAATTATTAGGTATGGTTGATTTGTAAAAGGATAGATAGATAGATAGAAAATTCTTTATTGCACTAAAACAAAAAAAATTGCATTGTACATAGGCGAACTTAATGCTAGAGAGCATTCTCTTCCAGTTAACCTTTGTGTAATATAAGGATCATAATAAACAAATGGTAGCAACAAAGCCATTGTTCCTGTTCTGTGGATGTGTTGTTGCCTGTTCTTCTAGGCTTGGTCGCGTGGAACTGGCACCTAACTTTAAGACTTTTCAAAGTGATACTTGCAATTTTACTGAATAAATACATTTTGGTTATGATTTTGAATGTGTGTAAGTTTAACATCAGATATAAGATCATAGGACTCAGGGTGTTGCAATAGAATAGAAGCCTATTCTTGTTCAATACTACAAGTAAGGTTGATCTATTATTAGGGTAGTTCATTACTAGATGAATCTAATCCATAACTATTGAAAGTAAATGGTACCTAGAGTACCTAGCTATAATATAATATGTAATATACTTTCAATAGTCTAAGAAAGAAGCATCTAAAATGTCCACATACATTATTTATGTTCCTTTTTGATAGTATACCTAGCTGTGTGGGTACTTATAAAGTTGAAAATCAAGATAAACAGCTTAGTATTCTTATTTCGCGCTTTTCATAATTATCTGGTACGTCGTTGATTAACAGGATGAGGATGTAGGTTTACGAGTGCATGCCGCGCCTCTCCGCCATAACTTTACACTTCCTTTTCCTGTTTCAAACGGAAATGGTAATTTTCATGTGCTACTTTTTGTTCAATTTTATTTAAAAGCAAGATAATATAAATCAACTTACCAAGTAAATGCCTAATGAATGTCAGAACTCACTGTTTTTACAACATTTTATTGTTAAAGCTCGTGAAAACTGCAATGCAAACGTCAACACACTGCATTTGTGAGAAAAAAAATACCAACATACATCTGCCGCGAAAACGAACTGTCAAAGTCTAATTTCTTTTTTTATTGTTCAATTAAATCAACAACACTGAAACATGCTAATTTTCCTTGAATCTGTAAAAAATTAAATCTTTGTGCGTACAAAGTTTGTGATCGCACAAAACACTAGTAAACTTGTGTGTGGCAAGTATTATTTCGTGGTAGAGTTGGTTTTCAAATGTTGGCAAATCCAATCGTACGCTTGCGCATTTATTTTAATTCGGGCTAAAATCTTTTCAGTCATACATCATCTTCCGTTGTTAACTGTGACAGTATAGTGACAGTTGTGTAGTAGTCCTCGAGCTCAGGTATGTAAGTTTCATTACCCCCAATCCCATCCCGTCCTGTTGGTTGTGTTCTTTCCTTCGTTCCATTATAAAGCTGATTTTTCATCTCTGTTTGTCTCTTATTAAATGAGAGGAATAGCTGGCGGACGAGGCAACCTCTGTGTTGCCTACACACTATTACACACTAAAGCTAGGGTTTCACCAAAGAGTATAGTTATTCACTTCTACACTTACAGTAATGAAACTAGCTTTTGCCCTACAAGGCACTCGGTGCCATTGCGCCAATTTGTTCCCACAGCTTTCTAGTAGCGACATCTTATGGTTTTCGGGGTATGCAACGCGAATACATTAATCATGTAGTACAAGTGATTGCGTATAGATGGCACTACTGTACTGAGCTAGTCGTGGTCAGTGAATACTGGAATTTGGTGAAAGTTGCAAGTTTGCTTTTATTTTAACGTGAATTGAAAAATGTATAATTATCTAAACAAGAGTGCAAAGCTGCTTTTTAACCGCGTGCTCAATTTTGATGACCGAGCAAGCGAAGGATTCTAAAATTAAACCACGAGCATAGCGAGTGGTCTAAAAGTTAGAATCCTAAGCGTTGGCGAAGGAATCAAAAGAGCACAAGGTGAAAAATCTTTGCACTCGAGTGCAACACGTAACTTTTCATCCCACCTCAGCAAGGAAATGACTAGGTAAATGCAAAAATAACATGGCACGAATAAAAGTAGGTAACACACCAAGAAGGTTCCAAGTATGATATGATAAATTCGAATTAGTTTCATCTGCCGCCACTTTTCGCCCCCGAATTTGAAAAGTGGCGGCAGATGACACTACATAATTATGTCCATTCACCCCCACGTTTCAAAAATGGGGGCAGATGGTACTATTTTAGTACCAACTGCCACCGAATTTTATCATAGCCAATTCCTTTTTAATAATAATGTACCTATTAGGTGTAGGTAATTCTATGAAATAAAACACGAATGAATACAGATTAAATAATATGTATTTTCCACAACTTATACAACAAAATATCATTTTTTTTTATTAAGCTCAACAAGTCAAAATAGAATAATTAAAAACAACAGAATAACTTAAACAGTAAATACGGTGAAATCAGCAAGAGTAATTTTCAAAAACTTTTGAAACTTTCACTTTATTACTCACACATAGTTTTTTAAAATAATTTTCGCATCCATACTATCAAAGTTTCATCAAAATATTCATCATAATAATCTTTTTTAAGTTAGATCAACCAGCAGCTACATTACCTTAATAAAAATATCAAAAAAAAGCAGCCAAGTGCGAGTCGGACTCGCCCATGAAGGGTTCCGTAGCATCAATTAACACAATATAAAGGTTTTTGTAGTTCGTCGAAAGGTAAATTGCGGTTTACGATTTATGACGTATAAAAAAAAACTACTGACTAGATCTCGTTCAAACCAAATATCGTTGAAAGTTTGCATAGTAATGTACAACATATATTTTTTTTGGATTTATCATTCTCTTATTTTAGAAGTTAGAGGGGGGGGGACCAACTTTTTTCCACTTTGGGAGTGTCTCTCGCGCAAACTATTCAGTTTAGAAAAAAACGATATTAGAAACCTCAACATCATTTTTGAAGACCTATTCATAAATACCCCACACGTATGGGTTCGATGAAAAAAATTTTTTTGAGTTTCAGTTTCAAGTATGGGGACCCCCCATATTTATAGTTTTTTTTCTATTTTTGTGTAAAAACCTTAATGCGGTTCACAGAATACATCTACTCACCAAGTTTCATCAGTCTAGCTCTTATGGTTTCGGAGAAAAATGGCTGTGACACGGCCGGACAGACAGACAGACAGACAGACAGACAGACAGACATGACGATTCTATAAGGGTTCCGTTTTTGCCATTTGGCTACGGAACCCTAAAAAACATAAATATATCTACTAATTGCCTACACTAACACATTAATCATATTACACCATGTTTTTAATTCACAAATAGGTACACCAGGAAGGTGACTACGAGTTTAAAAAAAAAAAAAAGTTGTATGATAAATTCGGCACCATGGAGGTAAATAGGTTCTGTATTCACAAACTTAGTGAATACGATATTCTAAATTCGAATTTACTTTATCCTATAGCGGATAAAAACGGATTTTGCAGTCAGATATTGAACAGCAAAAACACACTTTCCGAGCTGGTGGGATGAAAACATGATTTTCACTACAGCAGATCCGTGTGTTGCGTCGCCCGCCGACTGTCTCTCTAATTTAGTATGGGGCAGATAGAGATGCGGCTATAATGCGTAGACCCGCGCGTTCTGCCATAATGTGTAGTAGAGCTCTTTGTGAAGGGCTCGTCCGGGGAAGTACTACCACCATGCCTATTTCTGCCGTGAAGCAGCATTGCTGTGTTTCGGTTTGAAGGGTGTGGGTGCCGGTGTAATTACTGGCACGTGAGGCTGAATATCTGTATGCCTCTAGTTGATGGACGCAGAGCAGTGCATCGTAGGGCACGTTCCTGACGTGCGTGACCTACGAGGCATGGCTTTGTTATAGGCGATGGTTACCACTTAAGACCAGGTGGGCCATATGCTTGTTCCATCAGCAAGTTACATAAAAAAATAAAAAATAAAATGTGATCACTTCCATCATATCCATACAATAATTGGAGGACGAGGATACATGGGTCGTCAATAGTTACACTCCTCTGCCATCCTAGTACTTATACCTACATTCGTGGCAAGCTATAATGAAGCCGCGTGCAAACATTGGGGTAGGTATTTGTACAGTCTCATTTCAAATGTTATTAAACAGCGTACAAAGGATTTGTTTCATCGCAAACAACACAGCTGTTGACTGAAACGACTAGGTAAGGTAATTACCTACCTACCTCAACAACATCATCATCCACAGCTCTACTATACCCACTGCTGGGCTGGGTGCTGCTGCCTCTCTTTGTAGGTGCCACTGTTGACGGTCCTGTGCTAATCTAATCTCATCGAAGTCTGCTCATCTTACCGCAGGACCTACGCTTTTACATCCAGTTCTTGGACGCAATTCAATTACCGCTTTCCTCCTTCCTCATCTACTTCGGTAATAGTTACCTAGAACTGCATTATGAGGCCGATAGATTGCTTTTTTGGGCGAATGACGTTACATTAGTGTGCCAACACTGGCGGCCGTAGGTACCTACCGTACGTAACATTAAAGACGTGTGTCTGACTGCCTCCGCCGCTCCCTGCCTCGTGTTTACTAAAACTTCCTTTCACTTCATTATTGTAGCAACGGATCGTGTAGAATGTTATGCATGCTAGCTATAATGCAGAAATAAAGATATCTTTATTATATCTTTATATTATATAAAAGAAAGTCGTGTTAGGTACTCCACATAGAACTCAAGAACGGCTGAACCGATTTGGCTGAAAATTGGTTGGGACTGCTTAGAACCAGGAGAAGGACATAGGATACTTTTTATCCCGAAAAAGCAACGGGAACGGGGTGTTACGGGAACGGGCGAGCGAAGCCGCGGGCGGCCACTAGTACTTAATAGAAGTCTGAAGCTCTCCACGTATTAAAGCCCTCTATTAGTTATCACGTAGTCTCGCCGTCGAACGCTACGCTAATGGCACTTGTGAGGCGAGCGAGGCTTCTAGTACCTACTACGGTATGGCTGCTCGGCGTCGGCGGAATGTTCGATACGATCGTGTATCGGTATGTCGGTATCGGCAAGCGGCGCGGTATCGCCCTCCTTTACGAGCGTCTGAAGGTTCCAATCACGTTCTAATGAAGTTTTGATGAGTTCGCCCACTGTCACACTGCAACATTTATGTGCGTAGGGTACTTTCAGATAGGTAGCCACTTTATTGTTACTTCGTTCTGTAGGTACTATATAGACCTCGCGAGCACACTAAAAGTGAGTACTAATTTACTGCTTTTTGAGGAGCTATTCTGCTCATTAAACCGAAGCTCCTCTGAGCTCCTATCAGATCTTCTTCACCAACTGAAAGTTCCTTTCAACTAACAAAAGAATCATCGAAATCAAATCTTATACGGCGGAGATATTTAGTAGCCACCCTTTTCCCCCTTTTTTGGCAGAACTAATCCTCCAATTGCTTTAGTCTTCATTCTGAGCCTCCAATCAAAAACCCCATCCAGATAAAAAATCTACTTAGTCTTTTATCCTGTTTACCAAGTTTTGTCAGATCGCTTGAAATAGGCGAGAACAGACGTACAGCCGGCCGGACGGACAGACAGACAACCAGACAATAGTTATTTGTTATACAAGAGTGCAAAGCTGCTTTTTAACCGCGTGCTCAATTTTGATGACTGAGCAAGCGCAGGATTCTAAAGTTTAACCACGAGCGTAGCGAGTGGTTTAAAAGTTAGAATCCTAAGCGTTGGCGAAGGAATCAAAAGAGCACAAGGTGAAAAATCTTTGCACTCGAGTGCAACACGTAACTTTTCATCCCACCTCAGCGAGGAAATGACTAATGCAAAAAAGAACATGGCGCGATAAAAGTAACACACCAAGAAGGTTCCGAGTATGAGTTATTAACAAATTTAAAAAGGTTGTATGATAAATTCGGCACCATGCAGGTAGGCGTAAATAGGTTTAATGGTGTTTTGAATTCACAAATACACCAAGAAGGTTAAGAGTGCGAGAATTTTTATTAACAATATAAAAAAGGTTGTATGATAAGTTTGGCACCATGGAGGTAGAAGTAAATAGGTTGTGTATTCACAAACTTATTGAACACGATATTCTAAATTCAAATTTACTTTATCCTCTAGCGGATAAAAACGGCTTTTCCAGTCAGAAATTAAACAGCAAAAACACACTTTCAGAGCTGGTGGGATGAAAAAGCATATTTGCCCATCGTGTGGTGACCGATACGATACGCCTACCTATCTGATATCAGTCAAACAACTTTTTGAATCGTTATATCTCAAAAACATTTAGAAGTAAGTAAATGAAATGTATCAATACATTTCATAAAGGTAATTTTACGATCCACAGCTTTTGTCTTGGGTAGGTACTTTTATTATATTATAATTATGATAACTGCATTAGTGTAACGAGTATACTGTAGGTAATGCAGTTATCGGGACAAATGGAGAAATCTGGAGGAGGCCTATACCCGAGAGGGGTCCTAAATAATATATTTTTTTTTTTTTAATTTTAGGTGTTAAACATTCATTTGTATATTTAGTTATTTAGGAATAAATAAAGGCTTTTTTATTTTTATTTATTTATTTAATGCAGTTATCATCGTTTCCTAATTGTGTACCACTGTAAACTGTTCCAAAATAAAAATTATTGATTATTTATGATAAAACTTTCCGTTTTGCTGAAAATCGCGAAAAACTATTTATTTCGACTTCATTATTTTTTTTCCATACACGTGAATGATGGGGAACTTTCAAATTGTATTTATAACTAGCCTGTCCTGGCTTCGCACGGGTGGATATTTATTTTTTTAACAGAGTAATGTAGCCTATTTTACTCAGGGTGAATGTAACTTTCCAATGGTAAAAGATTTTTTGAAATCGGCACAGTAGTATTTGAGTTTTTCATTACAAACATACAAAAATACGAATTTTTCCTCTTTTTATTGTTATAGTACCTACTTATAGATTATGTTTTCAACACAATTTTACTGATTTTCAGCTTGTTGAGATTGTAAGCCCCTTGGAATGTCTAGATTGACCGGAGTATATCATTTGTGGTAGCGAAATAAGCGTAGATTTATTTGTAGGTATGTACCTACCTACCTACTTGCCTTCGTATAGTATAGTGAATCCCGCTTGCGTTGACACAAATCGAAGCTCTTTCCTATTTTGTATAAGCAATGAGGGACTTCCCTTATCAAACAGGCCGTGTCGTCGCCTTCCCGAGAGAACAACTAACGGCCCGTTCCCAATAATCAATCTACCCTTTGTTTTGCCCTTGTGACATTTTATTCAGCAGTAAAATGTCAGATTGTCCGACTTTTCCATTTTCTATCCTTAGATAGATTTTTTTATTTAGCTGTAAGGCACATAAAAATAGGACTGAGATTGGTTTCTACAAGAAAGTATTATTTAATTTCATCAATGTAAAGCTTGTTAATTTTATCATGTTTCCTAAATAATGCAGCGGCACGAAGTCGGTGAGGAAATTAGTTTTAGAGTGTTATCGCTCCACCATTTCCTTCAGCTGATGAAATTCTTTGCCGCGCTGAAACTAGTCTCATTTACTTTCTCAGTTGTTACTTGCCACATAAGAGGGCTATTGCCGTAGCACATAATATACTACGTTATTATTCAGGCAAACAAACATCTCGTGTCTTGCGGGAATTTCAAAAGCGACGTGCTGATTAGCTATGCACCGAACACCACCACCCGGCTAGTACCTACTCGACTGAGTACCTAGTCTACGGGTAGTTTGTATGCAGGTACTTAGGTGTGGAAGTAGCAAATAGATGCACTGTGAATACACAAGTCCTGCCGACACAACGCCAACGGTCTCCGAGCACTCCTCAAACATCTAATCCTGAATTTAACCATAGACACGTACAGAAACCTTGCTATCTGCTGAATGTGTGCAGCAAAGCCGCAGCATTCGATCGGGAATGAGACTATTTTGAACATTAAATTCCTTGAAAATAATATGAGTTTTACTCGTTCTAAGCGCTTTGAATAGTTTTATGAGCGTAGTTTTTATAGTCACTTTATGTAGTCGTCATTCACCCAAGCACAAGTTCGCAACTATTTACAATAAGTCGGTTAGAGGCAGGGTACAAGTTGGGGCTCAGCACAACTTGTACCCTGCCTCTAACCGACTTATCCATCCATAATGCACTTGTATTGGAAGTGGAGTAGCTCGGCTGGAGGCTAGGGACTAGGGCCCTCGATATTATTCTCTCCGACTCGAAAGCTATTCACAATTCGAGTGAAGTTCGCTTCTCAACCGATTGAGGAGAGAAGAGATGAGTGCCATCATAATTCGGTGTGGAAATCTGCATATTAATAGTAAGTCGATGAGCAAACTGAGAGGACGAAGTTTCGGATGCAAATGCAATATCCCGCGAGCACCCATCCCGTCCGGAGTCTGTCACCGTACCGTACCCACTCTACCTACATAGACCTACGCCGGTTACCGATACCCATCGGAGCCGTAGTCTGTCACCGTACCGTACCCACTCTACCTACATAGACCTACGCCGGTTACCGATACCCATCGGAGCCGTAGTCTGTCACCGTACCGTACCCACTCTACCCACATAGACCTACGCCGGTTACCGATACCCATCGGAGCCGTAGTCTGTCACCGTACCGTACCCACTCTACCTACATAGACCTACGCTGGTTACCGATACCCATCGGAGCCGTAGTCTGTCACCGTACCTTACCCACTCTACCTACATAGACCTACGCCGGTTACCGATACCCATCGGAGCCGTAGTCTGTCACCGTACCGTACCCACTCTACCTACATAGACCTACGCCGGTTACCGATACCCGTCGGAGCCGTAGTCTGTCACCGTACCGTACCCACTCTACCTACCTAAACCTATGCCGGTTACCGATACCCATCGGAGCCGTAGCTTCACATCGGTTATTTGATTTTACGCTTTTGGCTGTCGAATCGAGCTACCTAATATCTACCTAGATATCTCATTTATTAGCACGTTCTTCCGATGGATTGGTTCAGTTCACAAAACGATGTCGTTATCCTACTGCCTATTCCTACCCACTAGTATATTAAAGCCAAAGTTACGATATAATCAGATGTTTGTCGCTCAATCATGCCCTCATCACTGGACCGATTCAGTTTTTTTTTTTTTTTTTTTTTACATAACATAATTACCGTCCTTTGTCTACAATCTCACCTGATGTTGGAGACGATATAGCCGACGATGGAGCAGGATGGTCTAGAGGACACCTATTCACTTTGGCCTTGAAGAGGGCCAGAGAGATGGTGGTATGAGATAATGCAATTCCTGACTACATTTTCCAAAATGCAACCTGAGCCAATGCAAATGAGCCTGTTTGTAACAAATATAGATTGTGCCCTGAAGTGACATAATGCTTGAGATTACCCTTTTCCGAGTGATACTAATAGAACTCCATCGAGGTGACGTCAAGTTGATGCTATCACAAAAGTTAGATCCTCAATGATACACTTCGAGCCGAAGGGAGCCAGCGCTGGCGGGCGCCGGACTATTAATGCACAGATTAAACCTATTAAACTTTACGGCCGAGCATTTTTATTTCTTCTTATTTAAGGCCCCTTCCCTCTCTTGAGGTACCCATAAATCAGTTTAATAAGGAGTGAATGAGCCCCGCAAAATGAATAGATGGGCACCGGAAGGGCCCGGTGGGGGGGAGGGGGGAGGCACTAGGTGGATTAAGAGGGGGGTTCGGGGATGTTTGAAGTAGTTAATTCAGCAGCGGTTCCGAAGCCACAAGCCGCGACCTAGCGAGTTATTGCGCCCCCCCCCTCCCCCCCGCCTGCCCGCGCTTGCCCCTCCGCTCCGGTCAGATGCGCGGGCCGGGACGCACTGCAAGCGATACCTTACAGGATTCATGAATAAGTTAGTAAATACCAACGTAAGAAAACACAAAGAAGAAGAATTGCATTCTCTTATTTCATTTCGCGATGAGAATTGTTAGCTCAAAGACATAAATGGATGCGTGCGCATCTTTTAACTTATAACCATACCACCTGCTGTTATGAGTCAGTATATCCCACGCTGCATGGGGTCGGCAGTCGGCACAACAGGATTTGTTAATCCACTCACCTCTACCATTCGTCATCTCAGTGCTCACTCCCTTCTTGCTCATGTCATCTTTGACACAGTCCATTCCTCTTTTCTTTGGTCTATCTACCTCTCCTATTATAAATACCATCCACATCCATATCTAAATACTTGATACATTTATAAAAAATTATAAGTAGGAATCGTCATCCTACACTGAGCGTGTTAGTTTGGCCCTTAGTCCCGCCATCACAGCTAATGCCATCAAACAAAACCTCAAACCCCGAGCTTGGAGCCTGCGCTTGCTAAGCGGCATCTCGAATACAACAAAAAGCGGCCAAGTGCGAATCGGACTCATCCATGAAAGGTTCCTTAGCAACAAGTAACTTAATATAAAAATTCTTGTAGTTCGTCGAAAGGTAAATTGCGGTTTACGATATCCCTAGATACCCCACCCATACGTATGGGTTTGATGAAAAAACATTTTTTGAGTTTCAGTTTCAAGTATAGGGACCCCCAAAATGTATTGTTTTTTTTTTATTTGCGTTAAAATCTTAATGCGGTTAACAGAATACATCTACTCGCCAAGTTTAATCAGTCTAGCTCTTACAGTTTCGGAGAAAAATGGCTGTTACAGACAGACATGACGAATCAATAAGGGTTCCGTTTTTGCCATTTGGCTACGGAACTCTAAAAACGACCCGTTCATTCGAAGCCTCATTCATCGGAGTTCAATGCTAACGAAGGTAATCATGTGGTGATAGAGGCCTCAATAGTACCCATCAACTACAATAGTACCAATACAAGTACATATATACAGTCGGCAGCAGTTGAATGTATTTTAAAGAATGAACCACTCGTACATTATCAAGTTTAGTATCGCAGCATTACTTTAGTACTAATCTTAAGTATAAGGTGAAGGACTCTTGTCTGAGCAAATAGTAAACTTAGTGGCTCTGTGAGCAGTAGACCGCGCGAGCAACTTACTGAACTTTGAGGAGATATTCAGATCATCGCCAAATTTGAATGAAACCAATTTAAAGTTACTTTCCTGTCAAATTAAAAAAAGCGGCCAAGTGCGAGTCAGACTTGCCCATGAAGGGTTCCGTAGCAACAAGTAACATAATATAAAAGTTCTTGTATAGATAGTGCAATCCACGAATTTTTGACCACCAAATTTTTTGTTTTTTTCTACTTTTGTGTAAAAATATTAATGCGTTTCACAGAATACTTCTACTCACCAAGTTTTATCAGTCTAGCATTTACAGTTTCGGAGAAAAATGGCTGTGACATACACGGACAGACAGATATGACGAATCTATAAGGGTTCCGTTTTGGCCATTTGGCTAAGGAACCCTAAAAACCATCAAAACCAACAAAAAATGATAATATATGCTTCAGCATATATCATTTTTTGTTGGTTTTGATGGGTTTGAATGATTTTCGGCTAAGGTATTCATACCTTAGCCGAAAATCATCCTATATCAAGTATTCGCAATTAAAAAGTGCTCATTTTGATATAAGATTTATTTATTAAGCAAATAAGTTAAAATAACTATCTCTACGGCCAGGAAAAAAATAGGCACGTGTAACATGCAGGCAGCATGAGAACCCTCTCATGCTGCTGCTCTCAATATAAATAAACTTTAACAATATTTTGTGTAAGTAATATCATTCGGTAAGTATAATATTCAATAGTAATGTTATACTTAATCGATTTTAATGACCAAGAGTTAAATAAATGGGACTGGAATCTATTGAAGTTTTTGACGACTCGAAAGTAACGTACAATGTTACGAAAGTAACATTCTGGCAACACTGACAGGGCGTTCCACGGGCATGCCACATGGAGGGAAAGTACCTTGAATAAGATGGAACATTTTACTGAAAGAAAGCATTTTTTTCTGGTGTTATTAATTTGTATGTACTTACCAATGATTAAAAACCTATAAAATTATTAGTAGGTATGTATGTACTACTCTGTAGGTATGCATAAAATTATGCCTAATATATAATTATTTTAACGAGAAAGAAAACTTTGACGGCGGCAGCGGCTCTTTGTTGACTTTGGTTCATAAAATCACGAAACCTAATCAAATCCAGTTGGTCAGTGAGTGAGGGGGGGGGGGGGCTGAGGTGTAATTACTGTCATTTCAGTTCGTGAAAGGCTTTCAGGGCAGGGGCATTAGCGGGCGTCATACTGTTGCTTTTTTACGCCAGCCTGTGTTGTTTTGCGTTTGACTTTTTACCAAAACGACATCGAGTCGAGGTAATAAAATGAGCCAACGCCATCTTAACGTTCTACATCGAAATAATGTACTTAGCATTCCAGCGGAAATGTAACCGAAATACTAAGACATGGCCGAGAATATCAATAATTGATGTCCTCCCTAAATAATGAGTAAGGGGCGAGGAGGGTGTGGCAGTCGTTGCGAGGTCAGCGCGCGCTGGTCCAGACTCGTTTCATTTGCATTTGCAAGGCAATAGGCACCCGCCTGTAATGCCTTTATAATGTGCAGTGCTGGCTGTCTATTATTGACATAATTAGCTTATTACCTAGTCGGTACCAAACTACCGAGAGGCGGATTAACCAAACGGCCTCAGCGTCTGGGCTGTGGCCTGGCAATGTTCATAATATTTTTCTTTAATTACATGCTCGTCGAGTTAGGTAGGTAGGTTATGGATAGCAGCAGTAGCAGAATATAAAGTTTGATTTAAAAAACATCTAAATGATCTACTTACACCATGTTTAGACATGGGATGTAGGTAGTACACGAGTCTCTCACGTAGCATGTAAATGTAATTGATTCTTCGAACCCGTTTTTTTATAATACCTACTGGAGGAAAATGCTACACTACTAACCAGATAGGTGTGTGTAAAACCAACTACCTACCTGTACGTGAAACAGACTGTAGGACCTACTGCTGATACATACCGACTAGGTACGTACCGTCCATACATAATTTGTTTGGTGGGCTCCCTAGCAGGTAAGTTACGGCATCTAAAAGGCAATTTTCGCAGGACCGCAAAAGAGAATAAGAAATCATGCAATTACGGTATCAGAAGCGTAGAGAAAAGTACTTATATGTATAAGTATACCTACTATAGGCAGAGTAGGGAGAGGTTGGGATGTCAGAGCCATGAGGGGTGACCCTATCCCAACAAGTACCAACCATGTATCTAACGTATCCAACTTAGTAGCTACGTATAATGGATAGTGGCGTCACTCGGCGTCGGCGGGGTGAGGTGCCTGGAAGAAATTTCTGTATGCTGTATGCTGTTATGGTGTAGAATGTGATGATGATATCATCATCATCTACACATTATCTTACGGATATCCGTAAAAAACCTTTGACCAATTGTCTTTAATTTGGCTTACACAAACCTAAAAACTTTGCAAATTTTTCAAAAAAGTCCTAAACGTAGGTACTTTTTATACTATGTTCGAAATTGCCTGGTAGATAAGTTTTTTGGTTTTTATTTAGATTATTTTTCCTATGTGTCAAACATGCGTTACTTCTGGATGTATAATTTTGCTTCAAACACAATTTTATAAAATATTATTGTAGTTTGTCTTCGTAACTATTGCCTTTCAAGCGTCGACATGTTATTTAAATTTTACATCGCTCGTATTTGAGTGGCTATAATTATATAAAAAGTTGCAACATTGACAGAAAATTTGTCAGCTGTCAATTGAAAGCGATTCCCTAGGGCTGAAAAGTATTACTTTCAACCCGCTCCTCAGGCAACTTCAAACCTACTGTGCGAGTGTGAGTACTGATAAAGCTGGCTTCGGCTCTCCGTGATCTACACGCTAAAGAGTTTCAGTTTGACAAGTTGTGTCAGAATGCTCTTTGAATCCGTCGCTGTCCGTTATTCCCGCCATGGCAGCTCCTCTCTCAGCGAACGGAGTGTCGGCATGACAGCCTGACAGCCTGACAGCGTCACGGCCGCGAGATAAAAGCCTTTGAGACAATCTCAAGGTCACTCCACTCCACTCCACTCGGAACTTTAAACTGAATTTGCGCTCGGAACGGAAATAACTTTGTCTAGAGAAGATAAGGCGCTGCGGGAGCATAATCCGTAATATAGGCATCGACATTTTATTGGTTTGTTTCTTTAAAGTTAAATATTATCGTTCAATGTAGGAACAAAGTATTGTTTAAAATTAACTTTTACGCGTATAGAAACAAAAAAACAAACATACTAAATTAAAGTCGTTTATAAAGCGCTCTTTAAGTTCACACTCGAAAGCACAAAGTGCACGAATCACTGAGTAGTTTTCATTTATTTTCTGAGTGAAATTAATTAAACTGAATCCACTCTTAACCCTAATGAAGTTCAAAATACTCATACCTAATTCCACAATTCAGCTCACAAATATAATTGAAATTTTTGGGCCTTTCATTCGGGTTTAATTAATAATGGAGCCGGGAATGAATGTGCCAGCACTTATATCCGCGGCGGCGGCGGCCGTGTCGGTTCGATCCGTCCAGCGCGACGGTCGCGCCACCTCCAGCGCGACGGTCGCACCACCTCCACAGCGGCGGCGGCCCTTTCTCTTCTCTTTAACATTTCATTGCAACTTTCGGGACGGGACGGGACGGTTCAAATTAATTCTTTTCATGTTTATCTTCTACCCTACCTGGCGGTAGGGTAGGGTTCTGTAAGTCGTTTTAGTTTTATTATAATCTTGTAGGGTTGTGGCTGCCAAGCGTCGCCTTTTTTAGAACAAGAAATAATCTGATCATGAAAGGGACTTTTAGAATTCAAAGTTCCTTTGGTTTTAAAAACAAAAGGATGAATGAATTAACATCATTGCAGAAAGGAAATATAAAGGGGACGGGAAAGTTTGTGAGTGAGTACCTACGCTAGTTCCCATTCATCTCCAAAACAGATTTGGATGAATTTTACAAACACCGAGATCTGTTGGGATTATGTGAAACTGAAACTCAAAATTTTTTTTTCATCGAGCCCATACCCATACCCATCTATGAATAGGTCTTCAAAAAAAATTAAATTAAATAAAATAAATAAAATAAAGTGGAAAAAAGTTGGTCCCCCCCCCTCTAACATCTAAAATAAGAGAATGATAAAACTACAAAAAATATATGTTGTACACAAGGATACGCATCAGACTACACACTGCTAGCTCTTATGTCCTTGCAGTAAGCGTCAATTTTCTTTGTTTTTAGGTAACTTGAGCTGTATCCCACTGTACATTACTATGCAAACTTTCAACGATATTTGGTTTGAACGAGATCTAGTCAGTAGTTTTTTTATAGGTACGTCATAAATCGTAAACCGCAATTTACCTTTCGACGAACTACAAGAACCTTTAAAATATTACTTGATGCTACGGAACCCTTCATGGGCGAGTCCGACTCGCACTTGGCTGCTTTTTTTTGTTATGTTTTTTGTTTTATTTAAATTACAAACGTGTCTTCGCTATATACGATAACGCTTTACGAAGTCGCGTCACTGTTTGTACATAAGTAGTAGATCCAGTAGTGTACAAACTGTACAGCGTGTCGTATCTAGTAGATAATAGGGGCTAAAATTAATTCAAAATAATAGATTTATTTTATTTTATTGGTATATTTTTAGAAATAAGTAATAATCTTTATAAGTTTTACTTTTGTACACCGCCGTTCTTCTAATTTTTGGTAATCCTCTCCATCCAAAGGTTGTCTGGAAGAGATCGCTCTTAGCGATAAGGCCGCCCATTGTACCTTTATTTGTAATGTTTCTTTTAAATGTATTCTTTTGTGTACAATAAAGTATTAATCTATCTATCTATCTATAAGTTTTGAAATGATTGATAAGAAATTGTTTTTTATAAATAGTTTAATTTATTATTTAAATGCTTTTAGAAATCTGTATTAAAATAATAATGATTATTGAAGTAAGAAAGAAGGATAGTCTTTAATGTTTAAAATAAAAAGCTATTTGAGTTTATTTAATTTAAGAACAATGTAGTTGCTTTAAAACGATTTGATAAATAATGTTATATTTTATTATTATTTGTTCGAAATTATTAACAATTTATTATATCAATAAATTGTTTATGGTAGTCAGACGCTACGCAGAACGGATGACGATATTGCCGATAGGGGGCGCTGTCTATCAACTGTCATGTGGGCAGGGTCATATAACTTTGTTTGAAGCTGTGAAGACTACAAAATATGGAATCATAGTGAGTGAGGCAGAAGATATTGAATATGCAAGAGGAAACGAGACAGAACAAGGAAAAGTTACCATTATACAAAAGTCTTGTGATGAATATCAACAATCGATGAAAACGATTTATTAATATCGATACTAACTTTATTTTCTATAGTTTATTTTACTTGTTAATGATATGTTTACACTTATTTTAATGAATAAATTACTAAATGGAAAGTTAATTTATTATTTTATTAAAAACCTACACATTAATACGCTCAATATTAAAAATAATCGATTATTTTCAACAAAGTGAGATGTCAAGAATTGAGATCAAGATTTGTTGGATGGCAACCCTAATTTTAACAAAATGTCAACTTCAACTGAAATTCTCACAAAGTTTTTGTTTTGTTGTTCGAGTTTTTCTAGTTTGTGATGAAAGGTTCTACAAATACATGTTTACTATCTTCTCCCCCTGTTTGCTTGAGGCAACTCGCAACACTGTGGTTGAGACTAGTTAGTAAAAAAGTGAGAAATAATATAGTGACTTATAGAAACCTTGTGTGAGAACAGTGCTGAAGAGAAAACAAATATAAAATCTGTTCTTGTCCAAAAATATTTATTATGGTTGATGTGAGATCTTGCCTACAATGTCCAATCCTGATAGTAAAAACCAAAAAGTGAATTTTCGATTATATTGTTGCGGTTATTGACAAATACCTCACGTTGAATTTGGATGTGTTAATAATTTATATAGTAATTGTACTTCTGTTTGTTATACAACAATTAATTTATGTATTTAGATTTTAGACCAATAAACGAAGCATCATCATCATGATTTCGTTTTATTTTATACCTATCTAAAGTATTGCAATAACAGTAGGGCGTAGGTAGGTAATGCCAAACTACCCGCCAACTCGCCAGCACTCGCAGTTAGTGTGGGATCCCTAATAGATGGCGTTAGCGTCTATGCGACATTTCGTCTACACTTTTTATGTATGGAGTTGTGGTTCTTCTCTCGTAGAGAGTATTATATTCCTTGCATGTGGGTCGCCTGCCTGACTGAGGCTAGGCGAGGCGGTGGATTATTCTGGGCTTGAGACTCGAAGTAGAAGGTTATCGTTTCGTTCTGTGTACTGTCGATGTCATTCGGCTCTGAGTACACCCCTTGATTGTTAAAGATAAGTACCTAGTTCGCTATATGTCTTTGTAGTTATATATTTTTACTGTAAGGTAGTTTTGTGTTGAATAACGTGACTAAAGCTATAATTTAGTTAAATAAAGTGTAAATTGTAAAGACATTGATGTAATTAAATCATTTACTTACTATTCTATATTTTCTTTTTAATATAAAGTTACCCTGATCTAATATCAGATCGTGGGATAGAACTTTTGCCCACAGAAAACTAACATTTATTCTTATTCCAGAATGTGAAGTGCCATATCGTAAACTGGAGGCATTATCGACTGACAAATGAAGTGGCAGTTCCTACGTTATCCGAAGTATGATATACAAAGCCGTTTATGTATCTGGAATAAAACGGAGTGGACTTCAAGTGATGTAAAAGTAAGGTAAGGCCTTGGTAGGCTCTGCTTTGATTTGGTTTGAATCTTGATAGCCAAATAGTGTCTAACGGTATCCTATCCGAACAGTTTTATTTTTGCCAAGAAATACTTTTATTTTCTTTTGTGAGAGTACCCGCATTTTTATTGTACGTGCCATATTTTTTTCAATACAATTTTGTAAGTCGTAGAGAGGCAGAATGGCCAAGCTAATTGTTCTTTACTACACTACAGACAAACGTTAAATTGTTGGGGAATTCTTCTAACTGGGTTGTTAAATTTGACGGTTGGGCTGGTGTAAAGTTTGGACTTCGCGATAGTTGCGATTACGTGATGGAACTGAACACGACAGACAAACGTTAAAATATTGGGGGATTCTTCTAAATGTACGGTTGGACTGGTGTGACGTTTGGACATTGTAGTAGTTGCGATTATGCGATGGAACTGAGCACGACAGTCGACAGCCAAAGCTTGATGATAAAATTTGTATAAATGTTGGTAGACCTAGTTGGCCTGATCCTTTGTTTAGACATCGCGACGCCAACTCGCAATGGAACTTAGCATGACAGCCTGACCTATGGTACTGTATTATTTTGTAAGGATTGTTTAATAGATTTTATGTTAACATTATTCTTGTGCTTTCAGATTTCATATCTGGTTATTTAGTACTTTATTGGCCTATGTGATACCAGGATCTTGTACACACTAGCACCCTGACTCGTAGGTGAGCCAGTGGGTTTGGAAAATACTTGGAGATACTTCGGGGACGAAGTATTTTGCAGAATGGCCGTGTCGTATCTAGTAGATAATAGGGGCTAAAATTAATTCAAAATAATAGATTTATTTTATTTTATTGGTATATTTTTAGAAATAAGTAATAATCTTTATAAGTTTTGAAATGATTGATAAGAAATTGGTTTTTATAAATAGTTTAATTTATTATTTAAATGCTTTTAGAAATCTGTATTAAAATAATAATGATTATTGAAGTAAGAAAGAAGGATAGTCTTTAATGTTTAAAATAAAAAGCTATTTGAGTTTATTTAATTTAAGAACAATGTAGTTGCTTTAAAACGATTTGATAAATAATGTTATATTTTATTATTATTTGTTCGAAATTATTAACAATTTATTATATCAATAAATTGTTAATGGTAGTCAGACGCTACGCAGAACGGATGACGATATTGCCGATAGGGGGCGCTGTCTATCAACTGTCATGTGGGTCGCCTGACTGAGGCTAGGCGAGGCGGTGGATTATTCTGGGCTTGAGACTCGAAGTAGAAGGTTATCGTTTCGTTCTGTGTACTGTCGATGTCATTCGGCTCTGAGTACACCCCTTGATTGTTAAAGATAAGTACCTAGTTCGCTATATGTCTTTGTAGTTATATATTTTTACTGTAAGGTAGTTTTGTGTTGAATAACGTGACTAAAGCTATAATTTAGTTAAATAAAGTGTAAATTGTAAAGACATTGATGTAATTAAATCATTT
This sequence comes from Thera britannica, assembly GCA_939531255.2. Classification (NCBI taxonomy): domain Eukaryota; kingdom Metazoa; phylum Arthropoda; class Insecta; order Lepidoptera; family Geometridae; genus Thera; species Thera britannica. The sequence continues at coordinate 12,775,455 of OW618036.2, read as the reverse complement.
ACTTACTATTCTATATTTTCTTTTTAATATAAAGTTACCCTGATCTAATAAGCGCTTAAATTCATAATGTATATTAGCTATAGCTATAGTATAGGCGAGCGCGTACCGGAACCAACTTCACGTTGAGCACGATCACACGCCAATCATCAGCCTGAAGAATGTCCGCTGCTGGGGATGGGCTTCCCCTGACTGACTGACTTCCCGCGATCTTAACAATGTCGTCGGTCCATGCATCGTGCCATCCTACGTTTTCGTTTTCCGGTTCGTCGTTGCCATTCTAGAACCTTTATTCCCCAACTGTTGTCGGTTCGACGAGGTCTACGAACTGCCCATTGCCATAATCAATTATCTACTAATATTTAATTAATAATTAATTAATTGCATAGATTTAATAGTTAAACAAACAGTCAATGAAGTGTAACCAATTGTATTCACATCAGCAGATACGGCATCGGTAATTGGGAAAATTCAGTGATATATCGTATTGTAAAGTGTGCAAATTATGAAAGAATCAATGCTACAATGATAATTAAATACGTGCATAGGGTATCTAGCATGTTAAGGTTTATATTCGTGTGGAGAGCGAACTAACCGTAAATAAAGAAAAATGGGATAAGTTTTAAATAAGCAGGATGTGCTCGTTAAAATAATAAATGCATCATAAATGAGGTCGTTTTGGCAACGTGCTCCAAGAAATACTAAGAGCAAATGGATGGCTAGTTCAAGATAATAATGCACTAAACTTGAGAACGGATGATGTCGCCAAGCCGCGCCTTCACTCACAATCACTAGTACCACTTATAGATACGTAGCTGTAGGTAGGTACCGCCGCATTTGAGCTAGGTATGTACTTGCCGCAAACGTGTACTAAGTACGAGAGTACGGAGGAGACGGCTTATAATAGTTTTCCCTGGAAATGTGGGCATGCAGTATTTTATTTATTATTTATCTCCGTGTTTTGTTACAACAACAAGAACACCTATGTGTTTTGTATCCTGATAGTATCTAGGTACTATTCAAGACACCTTACCCACGTAATTACTATCATAGCTCGCATTGTGTAATTAAGTAAGTTTCCAACAGCATTTAAAAGTTGCCAAATCTAGCAAACCCCGGCAGAGTTGGCAGCAATACCTCGCGCCGAATAAATCCTTGTAGCCGATCCTATAAAGTCAGCGCTTTATATTGGAAGCCACGCGATGAAATCGAGTGTAAAGCAAACCTACGCGGCCCCCCACGCCTTCACGAGAGGGGGGAGGGGGGGGGGGCTCTTCGAGGGCGGAAGAAGGCTTTAGCTTTCGTTTATCATTGTATGAGATCGTAGTTCGTGAACAATATGCGTCAAAAAAAAACTTCGAATGGTATAGGTTGTAATTAGGACAATAATTAATAGATACATAAACAAAAGAACAAAGTCAAACAAAGTGGATGCGAGGGATTAAATAGTCTAGTTTAGGGTACTGACACCGAGTGGAAAATTCTCACAGTAGGTTTTCTCCGTACTAAGTTTTAAAATGAAGTGGACGAGTGAAGTTTTATTTTCATTCTTCATAGGAATTAAAAATGAGTTGTTTCCGAGTGGAAAACTTGAAAACATGTTTTCCTTCATTTTACTATTTCACCCGTGGCCACATTTTTGTCACAAACTGCGTAGTAAACTGTCGTTTTCATGTATTGGTTTAGTACGACGAGTATCAACGAGAGGTAAAGCTGTAAAGTGTTTGTTTTATTTTGTACTTTTTATCTGGTAAATAGAACATGCAAAATGGCCGTTAGACCGGTGTCACCTGCCGGCCGCGGAGTGAGGCTAGCGGGCCCACTCCCGCATCAGCGCCGCGTCGAGCGCCCCGGGCCCGGAGTCCGCACCGCGCCGCCCGCGACACTCACTCAGTACCGGTGGGTATCGGCCCTAAGGCTATTCCATCGTGACGTCACGTGACGGAACACTCACTCAATTCAGTTGATCTCATCCTGCCTCACTTCATTTTCGACTGATCGCGCCCCATCTTTTCTTGCCATGTCGTGTCGAATTTTATCTTTCACGTAGAAAATCTCTCATCTCGAAAGATCTATGCTTCTTCACAAAGAGTAGTTTCGGATACTGTCTTAATAGGTATACCGTAATAATTATACCTATAGGTATAAAGTTGGCTCGGAATACTAATGATAATGATAATCAAATCAACGCGAACCAGATAAACAACCAATTATCATAGTAAATATTAAAGGCTGTATTATCATAGACTCGATTTGATTGTTTGTTTGTTTGCACTGAATAGGCTCTGAATCTAAAAATTACATACCTACTACTAAACCGATTTGAAAAAATCTTTCACCGTTGGCAAAGTACACCATCCCCGGGTGACAACGGTTATTTTCAAAAAAAAAAAAAAGACGGGTTGCACTCCGGGAGTGCCGGCAGAAGTGAAAACTTGATTATTAACGTTGAGCATGTTTGATATTTTGGAATGGTTAGGGGGGGCTTGTTTGTTATTTGGCACGCTGTAACATACACGAACATTCGCGCAAGCGCCCTGCGCTGCCTAAACGAAACAGTAGGCCCAGGCATACATTTTCGCCGCGCCGTAGAGAGGGGATAGCTGTCTACTCTCCATCCGTCTTACGCTTTTTCGATCAGGTCACGTGTCCTGACGCGCTGACGCGAGTTTAAGATTTTATACCCATTACAGAAAAAGTGCTCAACGCCGCTAAAGAAGTTTTCACTTCAAAAAACCTTCCATCGCGTGCTATGCTGAAACTATAAAAAAATGATTAGAATATTAAAAAAAAATTTCAATATCCAAACAAACTAAGCGATACCATCTGTCCAACTATTGTAGGAATGACTATCTTTTATCTTTTAAAAGTTGATAGAAATGCCGACGTTCTACCGCTTGAGGAGGTATAGCCCGGTCGCGTCGCGTCGTCACGTGAGACACGTTCTTTTTAGTCCATAGTTAATTTCCTTTTCTAGGTCATTATTGGGTTGGATTGGTGGTCCTTTGGATAAACACAATCCCAAGCTCATGAGAAGTTTTGATTGAACCAAAAGTTAGAGCAGTGCCAAATAAATAGGTAAGTAGCAGGAGCCTAATTCTCGGGCCGACCGAGATTTTCAATGTCCCATAAATACACATTGGCATTGCACACCCCGCACTTTTTCTACGTTTTCCGTTTATCATAGCCGTCGAGGTTTCTACGATGAGGTCGTCGATGAATTACTCAAGGAAATCTGCCATTCTCTCTTCGAAAAGAAGCAATAAAATAAAATGGCAAAAAGATCCGAGATGAGCCGAGAACTAGGCTCCAGGAGCTGAAGGTTTGTAATGCCAGTTGGAGCACAAGTTGAGATACAGGGAGTTATAATCAATTTTAGTTGATCAATTGATCATGTATCTCGTAGTAAACTCACTAATTACTTTTGAACTATAAACAAATAAAGGAATCGAAACAGAACACATCACTGCTGATTCTTTATTTTTGTAAAGCAACATCAATATCAGAGCGCTATACCGACCTACTAGGAGGCGACCTATGTCAATATTAAGTTTTCAATAACTTAACAAGGGAGCCTAAAATCACAGCACAAATTGTTTCAGTTAAGTATTGCGTCCCCTAAAAATTGGGTCAAGCTGGTTTAAAGCCGGTTGCCCTGCTTGTTTTGACAATGGCTGTTATATATTTTACCAGCTGCGACAAATAATTAGGTCAACCTATGGTGACTCCTATACAGTTTTGGCAATGTTCTACAGTGGAAATACCGTCAGGTTCCACTGAAGCCACGAATTTAATTAAATTAAAAGTCGCACCGAAGGAGATACAGTACGAGATGTTTTTTGAAGTTGTAAGTGGCCATGGACAGGCACTCTAGACAAAAAAGAAAGATTAAAATTAGCCAAGTAGGTCGGTAAACTATTTCTGGGACCCACACGATGACGATTCGTTATTTCAAAACAAGAGCGAGCGAATAAATCTAATTAATAAACAGTTTGCAAATTATTGGAGCTGTTAATATTGGGATTAGGTACTTCTGGATAAATTAGTTGATGGCCGCGATGGCAGACCGGTAGACAGGCAGACAGGCAGGCAGGCAGACAGGCAGGCAGGCAGGCAGGCAGGCAGGCAGACAGGCAGGCAGGCAGACAGGCAGACTGGGTCACGCTCACGGCACGAACTACATTAAGAAAGCTTACTCTATTCATTTCATAATTACGGCTCATTAGTAGAGCCACAGATACAAACTTGTGGCTATCATACTCTTAATTTTGATGAACAACTTTTTATTCACCGTTTTATAGTTTGATTGTTTTTCAATATTTTGGCACATAATTTGACTGTTATTAATGAAAGTAATTATAAAAATCAAGCAAGTATCCAACCTAGTTTCAAAAATAACATAATTTACTCATAATGGCAAATTACAAGTTTTTGTTAGACATTCTAGATTAGCATTAGTTTATGCAAGTAAATGGACTCTCAACTAATATATATAGCATGCTCTCCTTAACAGCTGGAGCCCTGAATCCAGCCCTGGCGAGGGAGGCATTGTGTTGTGCTGAGTAATGGCGCGTTTTATTGTGTCCACTCGTGTCGGGGATTTAAGTGAATTATTGAATGCACATGCATTCATCTAATGGGACCACAAACGGTTAACTAGTTTAGTTTATTTCATTAAATACCTGGATATCCTTTTTGGATTGCATTTTAATTGAGTTTCAGGTTGATGACTGTTGGTTCAAAAAATATCTTATAATTTGTCTAGATGATTATTTTATGATACTTAGATATTTTATAATAATGCAACTCTTCTAGGCATCATCATTATTTTGGCACATACATGAATTTCGATTTCAGTCATACAAGATTCACCGTAGGTAAGTTACGAGACTGCAGATAGTTCTAATGTCGCATCCCTCAAGATCGTTTTGTAATAACCAATCTAGAATATAATCGGTGATCGTCCCATACGTATGCCTAAGGCATTAGCACAGCACTAGGCACACTTACCTTCAGCGTGTTCGTTCAGTGTACAATAGATTAGTGTGCTGCCAAGTGCGTGTTAGTGAGCGGCAGTAGGTTACCGAGCCAGTGGCACAGAGGGCGCGGTATCGACCGCGGGCGCGGTGCGGGGGAGAGGAGGGAGAGGGGGGAGGGAGGGGCGCGCGCTCGCCGCGCTCGGGTCTGTCGACTCATCCACGGCTCCGCGATATGGTAATGACGATACGAACCACGATGCCAACTGTAGCGAGCTCTCGCACCGATAACAATGAACCTACAGATTACATTCACTCGCTCAAGGTTCTTTTGTACAACTTGCTGATGGAACAAGCATCACCCACCCGATGGTAAGATCCACGTGAACTTGCCTTGGTGGGGTTCCGACTGAAAGAACCAGTGCGGTGTTCCGATTCCAAATCTAGACTGGAATGATTGAGATAGAGAACTACAATTGAGCATGCCCGACGCATGATAACCTGCAGAACGCCTGGTAATATTCGTCTTATAGTGCAGGAGCCAACAGTCAGATTGCTTGTCGACGTAATACGAAGATGAAACCCATGGCAGCTCGACTGCGAGTGATGCTGATTCCGAATCGTTGAGAAAAAAAATAGTCTAAGTTTACAGAAAGTACCAGAAACTTTCAATATCCTGTGAAAAAATAAGGGGCATTTACATCGACTTTTGGATAAGATAAGAATATAATCACAATAAAATACACGCTTATTCGGCCAACAAACTCAATCTGCCATATTGTACCTTAGTTATTTCCCATAAGGGCTATGGATCAATACAATATCCTTCGGCAGCGAGTCCTTCCCCCGGGAGTTCGTCAACAGTGCGCGATGCGCGATGCTTGCGATGCGATATCCTATAAGCTGATGGCAGCCCGCCTACTTTGCAATAAACTCTTAGCTTTACGACAAGTGCATTAACATTTTATACTTCCGCTAGCTGTGTTCTCATGTACGCCGCTTTCTTTTCTGGAGGCTTGGTGGCGGAGATTTTTGGCTACTCTATAATGGATTAGCGAAAAGAACATTGGGATGTTCTTAGAACAAAATGGCTCAGCGTCGTCCATCATTTAAACGTTTCACAACTTGATGGATTAGCAAACACAAAGAATGCGTTTCGAGCTCTTCGCTTTCATCTCATAGATCCTTCATTTTAAAGATATTGCAAGTTTGCCAAGTGGAAGGAGAAATGATATGATTTTTTGTTTCCATCGGAAATTGCTGTACATAATGATGAATCTCAATCAGTGTATGTATACATACTTAATTACTTTTATTTAAAATCAAAAAAAAAAAAATCAAAATCAAATAATATATATTATGTTCATCTCCAGGCAGTGTCGTTGCGGTATGTACCTACTGCACACAGCACGGCACAGCACGGCACAGCACGGGGCGCGAACTCCATACAAACATCTCCATGATGGCGCGACCATTCAGCTCTGCCTCTGTTCTTACAATACTGCAAGGTTTAGGGACCGAACAAATAGTAGGTATAGTTATTCTGTGGCAGCTTTGTATACTTATACAAACAATCGATCAAGACCATCACAACTTTTGAGAGATCGAGAATCATGAAGTTTTAGTTAAAATAATATACTTTTCAACCACTTTATCATTAAAATACAACCACAACAAATAAGCTGTCAGGATTTTTTTATTTTTAAGTTCAAAAGTTGTTCCAGAAACAGCAGCCCTAATGAATAATGAGGACAAGACAAGTATTCACAAAGTAGAGAGTGTGCGCTATGGTGCCTCTATTGTACAGATGAAGCTGCGTTGCGACGAACACGAACAATCGCACAGCTTACTTAGCTTACTTACAAACGGCAGTCATCATTCATAGCCATTCCTATAAATATTTGGCATCGAACATCGAATCTGGATCCAAAAGTTACGAGGAAGTTATCAAAACAGCAGAATGCTTTACAATTTAATTTCGCTAAGTTCAGTTCCAATCGACTCTACAGGGACGGGTCGGTAATGACTCCATTGAACAACTCAAATTGCTAATGCACTGGATGTTGTGCTACAGTCGCGTTAGGATAATGGACTCAATGACTGAGAGGTAGCCCTCATAATGGCTTGCGAGTTGCGAGCGCGGGGCCCAAATCTCATTTATGATGGACACGAGTGTTTACAACCCGCCGCGGCATGGGACGAGCTCGTTTGGAGTTGCAGCCAATGTGCACATCAAGCGGACACAAGCCGACATTACTCAAATGTCTTCATAGCAACTCGCCTCATGAAATTCATAAGTGTGCGGTACAATACATAGTTGAAATTGCGAGTCCGCTGCATGTGTCCACCGCAGCAGCAGCTCGGTATGGTGTCGGTGTCGGCGCGCGCTGACGCGATACGCGCTATGTTATGTACATATGCCTACTTATATGTACACGGGTGAGAGGGTTCTAATTGAATTGTTAATCTCGGCAACTCCCCGAAGGTCGATCGCAGCTTTCGGCTCGCGTTAAAAATTCACACCCATTTAGAAGATCATTTGTGTATGATGAGTGGAACGAATAGAATCAGCTATACATATATTATAGTTCCTCGAGGGAAATATGTACGAGGTGATGCCGAGTGGTTTTACAAATAAATGTTATAAATCTTAGAGGATCCGCGCAGATCCCGCGAGCTCGCGTCAGCGTGATCTGTGGCGCTACTCCGCGAGGGTCGGCTGCGGCTATGGACACGCACCTGAACAAACAAACTACATTTAATTTTATACAACAACATTAAAACATTTAGGAATGTGCGCCGCGCTCGGTGTCTAAACATAACTACAAAACCGCAAACCTCATTTTTGTTTGAGTACTTACATATAACTTTAAAATTAAAGCAGTTGGTCGTGCAATGTTTGTAGGGCGTAATTAAACTGTTTTATATTGTTTTGTCACGCTTCCCAGACTCCAGTGAAACAACAAACCGAATAATATATTTCAATAAATTCGTTTGAAAGATTTCAGAATATTCAATTTATGTAAATTGGAGAAGTATTCGCGCGTGAGTACAATTATTGGATCGGTTGGAAACCTCCGAGCGAGGCGCTCTCTCGTCCCCAGTGATACAAGTGATGAGCGCCGCTTACACGCTACAGGCTGTTTCAAACTTAATTAAATGCCTAGCAACAAAACAAGCATTGTCATCACGCCAGATGAAACCAAAACCGATTTAAAATCACATAAGGGCAAGCATTAAAAATCGAAACAACCATTTAAAAAAAAATATTTTTTTAAATGGTTATTTTCATGAAAATAAACGGTTTATTTCATGAAAATAAACGCAGTTGTTAATTCATTTAATTGAGGAGTTTTGATTTATCATTTTTGATTCTAAAAACATGCAACATGGAACAACCTGTACAAATACATTTTGTACCCGAACACGCATCGGTGCTCAGTGATGCGGAACCCGTATAACTCCCGGACCCTTCCCTAATACTTATTCTCTCCTAATAGCCGAAGACAATTGGGAACGGTCGGCGGCGGCGGCGGCGGTGGGAATGGTTGGCGGCGGTAGGGTCGCGCGCCCGATTACAGCCTCTGGGACGGCGGGATAAGGATCGCTAGCGACATGCCGACCGAACGACCTACGCCGAACGAACCTTACACATGGTGTTATAACGCGGGCGACAGGTGAGTTGAGGGCGTCGAGAGAGGACGGTCGCGGGCGGGTCGCTATCGCTATCGGTACGCTGCGCTGTGATGAATGGCAAGGCACCGCCGCGCGCCGCACGCCTTTCCATCTGATATTAATACAAACAACTTGCTTTACGCCGGATATTAGCCGTTCGGATTAATAATTAGGGTAATCTCCTCTTGAATCTTAAATGAGTAACGCTAATGGACGCTATCGTCTGCGCCGAGTTCGTCTACAGTTTATGTATATAGCGTGATCCGAACTTTACCGCTTAGCTATCTACGGATACTTCCGTTGATATCGGGATCGCGACTAATAATGATCAAAAGTTGGCAGTATATATTTGAAATCAAGTTGGTGAGTAAGATGCTATGGAAGGTGCTGGTTCGGTGGTTTGTGTCCTACGAGACAAATGTTTGAACAAGGTGCAAATATTGGTTCTAGATCTGTCTCATGTGGTACTTGTGATAGCTACAGTAAAGAACAGGATTCAAAGCTAAGCGGAATAAAGCCAGTTAGCATTAGCTTGTTTCCGAGTTAGCCATTAGCTTGTTTCCGAGTACTTGCTGGAGTAACAAACAACAAAATCTTACGTCTATAGCATTGCGCACATTTAAGCGCTCTGCGGTGGCGATCAGTGAAACACTGTAGCATTTCATTTATTTTGGCAGAATAGTTTTTCGTATCAGTCGAAAGCTAATGGAGAGCTATTTAAATTTACGCGCCAAGACGCAAGTTGGTGAGAGATTTGTTGAAACGTTGTAAGGGCGACCTCTGGCAACGAATAGAAACACTAACTCGCTTGAGAGCGATGGTTTGGATAAAGTTTGAACATATGGTCACTAAACATCCCGTGTAAATAATATAAGCATTATTGAATTTTATGTAAGAATAGGAACGTTTCCACAAGGTCATTGAACCTCTCATGTATTTATGATAGCCATTGCTTACATTTTATGTAAGGGAATATATTGTTATTCCCTGAGGTCATTAAACCTCTCATCTATATAAAGATGTCCCTTTAAATTTCTTTGTTCAATCCCATGTCAGAGAACGAAGCGTTCAATGTATTTGTAACTTGTTGATTAGTAGTAGGTTCATTTATAAGAAAGATAGTCTGGCATGTGGATAACCTCTATTCTGGTTAATAGCTGAGCACATAAATTTGTAGTTAAGTAGCTATTTGAGCTCACTTTAAGGTTATGTAAATGAAGGATCACTTTAGGATTATATAGTATATAAGATAGCATAGCTGTGCAGTTTCAATTTTTCATTCCTAAGTTAATGTACATGTCATGTAAGAGGTATGTGTTGTTCAAATAAAACTCTGTAACTGATTTCTAACATTTATTTTATTTTAGTATAAAAATCTTTTGTGCGGTAGGAACATCGAACCCCAACTGAGCTAGTCAGGGCCAACGCAGCCGAAATAGTCGGTCTGCCTGTCTGCACCCAGTTTTCAACCGTTACAACACTGACAGCATGTTGTCATATATATTTGATAGCGTTTCGATATGATTGTGTGTTATGTATGGTTTTACTTATTTGAATAAAGATATTTTAGAAAAATCTAACAGTCAATGAATGATCTATGAACAAAGACTATGTATGTATGTATAGCTTCCACTCCGAGCTCTTCACTTGAAACGCCGACATTCAAGGATAGCTCTCATTCATCTCTTCAGGATTGGAATCCATCTCATGAGGCCCATAGTTCACACGCGAGCCCTTGAGCCCTGGAGAACTACTACATTATAAAGTTTTTAGATGTTTTTATTACGGGATGAGATAGTTTATCTCAAATAAAGGTTTTTTTATTTTAATAAATTGATACACTATTATATTTGCCTGCAGAGGATGTTGACGAGTCACTACAATATCTAAAACTTAAAAAGATAATAAATTATAAGTTTAAAAAACTTGAGAAACCGACTTCATTGTCAAACGGCTAAACCGATTTTAATCAAATTTGTTTGGGACAATCTGGACGTAAGAATAACCAAATGAAAAAAATAATTTTCTAAATCGGTTCATAAATGACGGAGGCATGCAGTTACAAACATTAAAAAAATTATTTAAAAAAAATGGCAACACCGATTTTAATAAAATTAAAATGGGAACAATCTGGAAGCAGTACCTTTCAGATAAAAAAATAATTTTTCAAATCGGTTCACAAATGACGAAGTTATGCGGTAACAAACATTACAACCGAATTGAGAACCTCCTCCTTTTTGATTGGAAGTCGGTTAAAAAATAACAAAACATTATGTATTATTTTATAATCATCAAAATTCTATTAAATATGCTAAAGACAACGAGGATTGACGTATTTTCGATTACCCATAACGATGTTGCAAACGAAATAACGCTGAACAAAGAACAACAAAACTCTTCATTGAACTGCTTCATGAAACTTGAAGTGGGGGAACCGGGAACGGGGAACAAACAAGCAGTTTAATGAAAAGTTTCCGCCACTCCGTTAATGGATGGTAAATAAAATGGTGACATTTCCCAGCAGGATGGATACAAGTTCATGGCGAAGTGAGCCGCGGGAGTTGTGCACAAGTAGTGTTGAGCTCAACTTTACTGTAGTCGTACTCGACGCGTAGGTACGAGGGTACGAGGCGGTGGTTGCGGCGAGCGCGAACAATGGACGTGGGAACTAATTATAGTTGAGCAGGCTGGTTGGCCCTGATAATGCTGCAGATGTTGCCGCTTTACCAAAACTTTAGATCAGATATACAGTGAAGCGAGCAGAACAACTTACACGAGTGTCGGCCACTTTGAGCCGTGGAACAACAGCCGCTCTGTGCTCTGTGTCCCTCGGAGCCGCGGGAACAGGCGGCGCGGCGCGGCTCAACCGGCTCCGAGCTCTCGCCATCTGCATACCGTGATTAAATGTGCTGTTTTATGACACTGTAATTGGCCATTATATTATTCATGAGGGCTCTTCAGTTGCTCTGTGGACGTCACGCGGAAATGGGTCATTTTAGTCCCTTGATACCGTTGTGTCACGAGCTCTGATAGCTTTGAGATGCTTTTTTGTTTTAAAACTAGGGTTGCTGCACATTAAAATAAATAATACATATTAAAATATTCTAATGTCTAACAATTTTTTTCTTGTCTAATTTGAAAGGACAAAAAGGGCAATTATCTGTGAAACCTCACTCGGGTCGTGAGTAACAGATAAAACAGAGTTAGTCAAAGTAAAATATGTCACTTTACCAAAGTTTTCATTAAAGTTAGAAAGAAACAACAACAAAACTCCTTCCACGTCAGGGCGAGTTTCTTAGTACTTGTTTACTCGCAATTATTGTTAAGGCAATGTACGCGATACATTGCGCGTGTGTCGCGTACATTGCGCGTCGTACAGCTCTTGTCATATGTACAATACAACAGACATGCTGTCAAGTCTACATTGTATTAGTCGAAGTGTCAGCGCATTTATTAGTTTATTTATTTTTAGCTCAAAAGAAACAATACTGTTACTGTGAGCCTTAGATATAATCTCATAAATAAATATTTAAAAAAATCACATCATTGAGCTATTGAGTTTTAGTAGCGACAGCTCAATTCAGGTTAACTCCATGCCTTTGATTTCAATATTTTCATCAGTAAGTACACTATTATTATAAATGTAACGATTGCATCGGCATCTACATGTAGAAGGTGCGCCGGTGCACCTGTGGTCGTGACATCCATTGCGCGGCGTCATCTGTCGCGAGCACCCAGCCCCGGCAGCCGGCACGCGGCACGCGGCGCATTGTTCGGCAAGTATCTGCAGCCGACACAACAATCTCTTTGTCTCAATGTTTACGACTTGTCTTATTCTTGAGACTACTTGTTCAGAGTTACGTTAGTTTTCATTTTATCACAGCTACTTAGACCAGCGGTCGACACATGTTTTCGGCTAAGAGCCATACCCCTACCGGGCCTTGTTTCTCCGAGGTGCAAGCCCTTGCGTATTTGAAATATAAGTAAGTCGGGTTATTGTGAAATTTAGAAGATTCAGTGGTTTTGAAAGTTAGTTTTAGATCAGCTACTTTTGATGTTGACTCTACGTTTGACGGCTCTCACAGAAGGGAGATCGTGCCTGCCACTGACACGAGTTACGTTCCACCGCCTTCTGGAACTGTTAAGCACCATTTGGGGGCTTTACATTTACCTAACTAAATAATATTTAAAATCTTTTTGATTCTGAATTTAAAGTAAAGAAAAATACTTGAGCTGCGAATAGTAGGTATCGAACGACTAATATCTGTTGAATCGTAAATAAATAGAAGCTCTATCACAAAAACTAGCACACACCAGAGCTCGGTTCAGTGGTCGATAAATAATTCTAATTCTCAACCGACGTATGCTACTTTTTTACGCCAAAAAAGCTTTGGTAAAACCATGCCAAAACTAAAAACTACTTTTTAACCGACTTCCAATCAAAAAGAAGGAGGTTCTCAATTCGGTTGTTTTTTTTTTTTTTTTTTTTTTTTTTTAATGTTTGTTGCCGCATAACTTCGTCATTTGAGAGCCGATTTGAAAAATTATTTTTTAATCTGAAAGGTACTGCTTCCAGATTGGTCCCATTTTAATTTTATTAAAATCGGTGTAGCCATTTTTTTTTAAATAATTTTTTTAATGTTTGTAACTGCATGCCTCCGTCATTTATGAACCGATTTAGAAAATTATTTTTTTATTTGGAAGGTTATTCTTATGTCCAGATTGTCCCTAACAAATTTCATTAAAATCGGTTTAGCCGTTTGGCAATGAAGTCGGTTTCTCAAGTTTTTTAAACTTATAATTATATGAATAATATTGTCGGCGCGTGTCGTCCTCGCGACGATCGAAGCGGTGCGTGAACTCGCCAATACAACGACACACAAGCCGTCCGCCCCCCGCTCCGCTCGCTTTCATTATAACCATAGAAGCTGACACCCCAACCACCAGAAGATACTTTTCCTCTAAGCATCGATATCGATATTATTATGTAACATAGCCACAAAGGATTCTCGTAGCCTCGTAGCGCGGCGTAGCTCCGTAGCACGTAGCACGTAGTCGCAGCGGAACAGTATCGAATTACAGAGTGCTCAGTCAACGAATACAATAATGACTGTGTGTCGTTTATTTAGAAAAATTGTAAAGGAAAACCGTTAATTTCAAAATGCACAGATTGTTTTGTGAGCATCGTAAGCTTTGATTTCTTGTGCAGTGAGTGGTCTGCATGAACTACAGCATGCGAGAGTGTTTCCTGCAGGCGATGTCTTCCGGCGGAGAGTTCTCTCGCGCATTCATCACTCTATGCCACCTCAGTAGCGTGCATTTAGCGTGATCTCGCCACCTTCTGCATATGTATGGGCTCCTGGTAGTTCGGGCTATGTTTCCGACGGAGCGATCCCGTGCGTGTATCCTACAGGCGGCTCCAACACAAGCGCGGGTATATAGTTACTAGGCGCGTGCGGCACGGTAGACACCGCTGCGCCAGAAAGTTTGTGAGGAAGTGAGGCGGTGAGTTACTGGCTCTTCGCATTGATTACTTTTGTACTGCTCCTGATAACGAAATGTTCGCGCCAACTTTTTATGGGTTTCTGAAACGCAATTGAGCGTTGCTTCGACTAATGTCCCCTCCCCTCCCCTCCCCTCCCTTCCCTCCCCGCCGGACCGCCGCCGGCGATGCTGTGAGGTGATACAGCCTTCCTCCGCGTCTCTAACGATGTTCGCGATATTGAGTTACATATGCGACATCATTTGAATAAAATCGCGCACGTTCCCCTCTAATGTTATTGTCAACGTATGCTACTCACAGTAGCTAGCTACCGTGCACCGCATGTACGTGAACATAGGTCACGTGGTACACGCGCATTACAATACAATTACAAAGTTCGATGTAAAACTCAATTTATACTATCAGATCAAGCGGCCATTACAACGAGCATCTAATTAACGCGTAAAATAATATGTGCCTGAAACTTTACGGGATATTGACATAGGAAAGTTCAAAATAAACATTTTGAACTAACCATTTTTGATCCTAGTAGAAATAATACTAACAACAATAGTTCTCGTTACTTTTATAAAACTTCATCAACCAGAAAACTAAATGGAAGTAAAAAACATGGATGGATTCTGTCAGAAGCAGGTGTAATCAAGTTGTCTCCGTCCCATCAGAGCTGTGGTTAGCGCACCTTGTTCCTTCCCACACTCGTACAATAATGTACATTACACACACGCGGATATACGGTTCATACATAGGTACCGTAGTAAATGGTGTCAGTAGGACAGTGTCTAGTCAGTGGCTAATGAAAATGTCACAAAAACTTATGAAAATGTCACGTTTTTTTTAATTGAAAATTATAAAAATATGAATAAGTTAGGTGGTGCCAGTTCCTCGAGAGCAGGCCTTGCAGGGTAGACTTCACTCAATGTATCCAGTGCGGAGTCATTGGAGGCCATCAATATTGATGTTATTTATTGAGAGCAAGTTCAGCGGCAACAGCTCGCCATGATGGAGCGTCATCGGCTCCCTCACTCCAAACATATCATTTTGAAATTATTTCTACATTTGTATCGCGGTGAGTTATGTTTGGGAGCGTTGCTTTCACCAGCTAAATTAATGTTTACGGCATAAAGTACGATTTATTTCAACTATTTTTTACTCAAAAAAGCAGATAAACATTTTTTATAGCACATTTAATTTTGAGGTCTCACCGAGCGCGGCTTGGCTGCGGTTTTTCTACGCTATGTTATACATACGAGTAAGTATTGCAATACAGCATTATAAACACAACACCATACTTTACGTGAATCTACATTTCATTTCATCGTTCTAACCATGTTTGACCGTGATATGGCTGAATAAAGCGAGACATAAAGCCGATTGTGGCATCTATTTGATGAGGCAAGTGTAGGATAGCTGTACATTGAGTACGTTCATTTTCCGTTTCCAGAGGTTGGTATTATTACGCAGGGTGTAAAATAATTGGCAACATTAGGTAGCAGCTCATCGTTTCATGATTATGTAAATCCGTCTCATAAATAAGTTAAAGTCTGCGGAGCCTTCAAATATTCCGTGTTAGTCCGGAGGCTGCTGACTCACGACTCGCGGCCCGCTGGCGCTGGCGAGAGTGATGGCGCGTGCACTGCGGCCCGCCCGATGGCCATCGCGGGACTAATGGCCCGCACGCTACTGTTCTGCAGACTACCGTAATGGAAATCTATAAGATTCTATCTTGTCAGAGCTTTTTGGAAATAAAGCCTTTGAATTTTATCAGTTTTGAAGCTGCTGCGGCTGGTCAACCACTTACTCCCCCCAACTCTACTCCCTTGTCGTCACATTAAAATAAAAGACTATTATTCGGATCCCACTAAACTATTCGGAGCTATATCATTCCATCAGCCTCGCAACCTAACACAATACATCTTTAAATAGCATAAAAGTGTCTGCCTGGTCTACGTTTAGTTTGTCCGCTTTAATGTGAAATTGTTCCGTTAGAAAATAGGTAGAGAGCAGATGCAGGTAAGCAGATAAATATATTGTGGTCCGTTGGTTAGTGGAGCTCGCTGTAATGGAATCCAGCGGCATGTAACAGTGCCGCCGCGCTCGCTCTGCGCCGCTATTCCGGGATCGCACACCGTACAACACAATGCAGTATTGCATTACACTTATTCAACGAAATTTAATTCACCACTAAGTTTTAACTGTGTCACTATAAACATTTTAAAAACTAAACAATCTCGATAATATCGACGATCGCTCACGGCTGCCAGACAAAAAAATCACTTTTTAGTAAATTTGTTTTACCTTCATAATTCATAATTCATAATTCTTTATTGCACACAGAGACATTTACAAATAAGTGATAACACAGGACATGTACATAGGCGAGCTTAACCCTAATAAGAGTTTTCTTCCAGCAAACCTTTGGGAACACCCACCTTCAGAGAACGCCAAGGGAACATAATGTTTCAAGATTAATAATATTGTTCGGTAAGATATACAGGGTTATTCATTATTAGCTGCAAATACTCAGGAATTAGGTTCAATAAATAAAATAAAAAATATTTATGAAATTATTTTTTTAAATTTTGATCAAAAATTTTTTTAAGTTTTTGTATCAAAATTTTATTTTTATTAATTTCTTTACGGCTATTGCATAATGATTGCCATGGAGAACAGGACGATGACCCACCCAGGCGGTGACTGAACGCAGAGTGTCGCTCACGGCGCGCGGGCGCGGATCAAAGGTCAAAATAGGTCAGGCGCCAATGATTCCTTTATCGATTTTCTCGGGATTTTCATAACAAAACTTAAAAAAAATCATTTCATAAATATTTTTTATTTTATTTGTTGAACCTAATTCCTGAGTATTTGCAGCTAATAATGAATAACCCTGTATTTTGTCAGTTCTGCTTACTATATTTTTTTTTAATTCAAAATGTTGGCTTTACTAATCGTTTCAAGTATTTACTGGTATGGTAAGTACTCCCGTTGCCTGCGTGGAGTTGTTCTACTGTGGCGCCGCCGCTATGTATCCCCGCGGCTGGTCGCGCGGCCTTTGCTATTTCTTCCAGCCCGTCTCGTATCGAGGTGAGGCTATTTCAATTTGCGGTATTCTGGTACTTTGTCCCAATTTATTGCTCTTCTGCGCTGCTGGCGTGCCCTCGATCTCTTTCGCTTTATGTTGAGGAGTTCTCGCGGAGCCTCCCAAATTATAGCGTCGTAAATACACCCTTCATCCTGTCGTGTTGGTTTTATCGCGACGCTATATAAAACCGACGTGTTACAATATTCAAATATTAATACCCTACTTACTCGTGTGCTTACTACGAGATTGATGTTTTATATTTGTGTAATTTAGTGACGGCTAGATGCGAGCTGGTGCCCGTCGTGGACCGTCGCCGTCGCGTCGGCTCGCGACGGTCTCCGGCTCGACGGAACCCAATCCAATCCAGCGACCGGACGTTTGGCATTTCAATGGCAATTACGACCCCCACTATACACATTCAAATTGGGGATCAAAATCAAATACAAAAATAACGTTCAGTACGGAGGCAGGGAGCGCGCGGGGAGGGGGGGAGGGGGGGGAAGAGTTATTGTTGGGAGCTGTCGTCTTTGGCAATTTATTGTTTGTTCCCGAACGCGCCCGTGAACAGGTCTTCTATTGGAAATTAAATTCAGTTTTCCTTTTGTCAGCGCCGAGATGTTTGTGTTCGTCAGTTCGGTGGCTGCCTTGTTGTTCTCTGCGGCGCCTTCCCCTTCGCTCCACAGAACCTTCTTGCGACTCGCGAATAATAAAGCTAATAATGTTAAACAGCTTTGAATAGGGACGAAATTCGATAAAAGCTTTGTTATTTTTGCTATTTCCGTTGAATGTAACGCAATAATGTAGGTACTTACGAGAAGAAAAGTGCTTTGAAAAAAAAACGTAGTTAACCAGCTAAATATTTTCTATTGAAATATATTTATTTGAAGTTAGAATGCATTGAACTGTACCGAGCATTTCTAAAAAAAAGCAGCCAAGTGCGAGTTGGACTCGCCCATGAAGGGTTCCGTAGCACAACGAACTACAAGAACCTTTATATATGTTACTTGATATAACATAATAAAGGTTCTTGTAGTTCGTCGAAAGGTAAATTGCGGTTTACGGTTTATGACGTATAAAAAAAAACTACTGACTAGATCTCGTTCAAACCAAATATCGTTGCAAGTTTACATAGTAATGTACAACATTATATTTTTTTAGTAATATCATTCTCTTACTTTAGAAGTTAGAGGGGGGACCAACTTTTTTCCACTTTTGAAGTGTCTCTCGCGCAAACTATTCAGTTTAGAAAAAAACGATATTAGAAACCTCAACATCATTTTTGAAGACCTATTCATAGATACCCCACACGTATGGGTTCGATGAAAAAAAAATTTTTGAGTTTCAGTTTCAAGTATGGGGACCCCCAAAATTTATAGGTTTTTTTCTATTTTTGTGTAATAGTTATTTGTTATACAAGAGTGCAAAGCTGCTTTTTAACCGCGTGCTCAATTTTGATGACTGAGCAAGCGCAGGATTCTAAAGTTTAACCACGAGCGTAGCGAGTGGTTTAAAAGTTAGAATCCTAAGCGTTGGCGAAGGAATCAAAAGAGCACAAGGTGAAAAATCTTTGCACTCGAGTGCAACACGTAACTTTTCATCCCACCTCAGCGAGGAAATGACTAAATGCAAAAAAGAACATGGCGCGACTAAAAGTAACACACCAAGAAGGTTCCGAGTATGAGTTATTAACAAATTTAAAAAGGTTGCATGATAAATTCGGCACCATGCAGGTAGAAGTAAATAGGTTTAATGGTGTTTTGAATTAACAAATACACCAAGAAGGTTACGAGTGCGAGTTTTTAACAAAATACAAAAGGTTGTATGATAAGTTCGGCACCATGGAGGTAGAAGTAAATAGGTTGTGTATTCACAAACTTATTGAGCACGATATTCTAAATTTAAATTTACTTTATCCTCTAGCGGATAAAAACGGCTTTTCCAGTCAGAAATTAAACAGCAAAAACACACTTTCAGAGCTGGTGGGATGAAAAAATCTTAATGCGGTTCACAGAATACATCTACTCGCCAAGTTTTATCAGTCTAGCTTTTATAGTTTCAGAGAAAAATGGCTGTGACAGACAGACAGACAGACAGACAGACAGACAGACAGACAGACAGGCAGACAGACATGACGAATCTATAAGGGTTCCGTTTTTGCCATTTGGCTACGGAACCCTAAAAACGGTCATTTCTACACTTTCCACTGAAACAAAGCTCATTCCGACATGGCGCATGGCGGGCGAATACTCTCCGAATAAACATTGACTCGCTGAGAAGCCAATTTTTAAATTAAACATTTGCTAAAGCTAAAACAAAATAAATAAATAAATTTGTGCATTAAATATTGAGGTGGAAATAAGAAGAGGTTAGGTTAGTACAAAAATGTAGGAGAGGAAAGCCAAGTGCTCACATTGCCAATCCTCTGATCAGCTAATCTTGTTTCTCAAAGCTTTCCCAATCCCCGAGGACACATATCACGTACGTGTGTGTGTGTGCGTGCTGTGCTCCATCACACACGGATTATCTGTGGATCACGCGCGGGGAGCGGCAAGGGGCAAGGGGCAAGGGGCAGGGGGCAGGGGGGGCATTCAATATTTCATTTGCCGATAGTACCGCTTTAACGATTTAAGCTCAGACTAAAAAGAGGGGTGTAAGTTTGAGGTATGTTTGTCTGTCAATGACCTCGGAGCTCTAAAGGCTTGTGCACATCTATATAGGCGACCAGTGAAACGCTGTCAAATATTGCTATCAATATGCGACAGCGATTCACTGATCGCTATCGCAGATCGCTTAAATGTGCGCAAGGCTTGAAGCAAATGTTCCAATTGCAGTCGGGTTTTTGTGACAAAATTTTGGGAAGATTTTTAGTAGGTACTGTTTAATTAAAACCGGTTATCATTATTAATTTAGTTTTGGCAAATTGGAGTCCATGATCTAACTAAGGTCTGGTGAACTGAACCGGACCGGTTAAACATTTCCAAATTCACTGTTTTTCCCAAAAAATCACAGCAAACTTATAATTGGCTCACTAAATTCTAGTGTATTAATATTTTTAAGTTATAATAAGCTGTTGGTTTTCCGATCAATAAATAAGAGCAATATTTGATTAGCAAGCCTCCTGACATTCACCGCAGGCAGGCGAGGCGAGTGCACACGAGGCATGCTCCAGCAGGCCGGTACAGGAGGCCTAACACAAGCTCGGCTCTGGTTTTGAGTCTGTGTTATTGTTGACTAAATAAATCTCACGTCGAAACGTGACACACCCAGAATAATACACCGGTGAGCCACACAGACTGAGCCGGAGACCGAACCAGACCGAGCTAGGGGTACCTAAGCCTAGAGGTGTGCTCGAGCACAAGCAGAGCAGCAAGTGAATAAATGATGAGATTTATTCACGCGCGACTAAACACCACCATTACATGGAAAACGATAAATGCGTTTAGACCTGACTCGGCTCAGCTTTTATATTCGCTTCACTTAGTCTGGCTTTAAAGCTCGAAGTACCGACAACCGTTGGGGAATAAAGGTTCTCGAATGGCGACCACGAACCGGAAGAAGAAAAGTAGGGTGCTCACCCACCAGATGGGCCGACGACATTGTTAAGATCACGAGAAGTCGGTGGATGGAAATAGCCTGGAAATGTGTAGACTTCTTCAGGCTGATGATGATGATGAGTCTGGCTTTAAAGCTCAGCCCATATAGCTGTCTGCGCTATGGATGTAGATATGGTGTGTTGAGGGTGTGTACTCCACTGCGGACAAGCGTTTTTCTATGATGAACATACTCGTAGCAGCTTGATCTGGGGTATACCTATCTAAATGGTTTTCTCCAAAAAGTGGTTTATTTAGACAACCTTCTTCAAAATAAATCGAATTTGCTGTATTGGCCAAATACATGCGAGCAGCGACCGCCAAAAGTCGGGTTGAGCGAGTGATACTTGTTGTGGGCGCGTCACTAGCTCTAACTTTAATACAGTAACTAACAAAATATTCGTTTCAGCGCGGCTGGATAAATTACAATAAACTCTTCTTCTTCTACTTCTTAATGAATGGCATCTGTCCTTTTCGGATCAATTTTGCCAGTGTCGAGTAGCTTAATGAGAATGATACGGCCGCTGGCGGCCGCTTTTAATTACTATAAATCTTTTACCAAATCTTGATTTGCAGGCAAAAATTAGTTAATAGCATTAATAAAATCTTCAGCTATAAAGCGCAGCATAAAATGTGGATTCCCGCGATGTGAGTCATCGGCCATTGAACGTTCTACACCAAATAAAATAGCACGAGCGCATTCTAACAGCAAACAGGGGAATATTTATTGCTCCAATCATTGTACTGCATTTAAACTTTGTCATGTTTTTAAGCTTTTCGATCCATTGCTATTCCGAATGGGTCGACTAGTCGACTATTACTTATTATAATCGCTGAAAAGCAATGCTAATGCGATGCGTCGGATACCCACCAGCCCGCGGGTCACGCATCGCATAGATCAGTCGCCTAGAAAAAAAAATTGTAGACCTGCAAGGCCTCGGTTCCTCACGGAGCCAGAGTCTCAAACCCAAGAGGAGCAAATAAGTAGGCTCTGTCGAGACCTGCATATTTGCGCCTCGAACGCGCGAGTGTGTCGACACACGCTGTAGTTAGTTATTGTGGTCTCGAGTAGAACAATCTAGATGTCCATGTGCGAGGCTCTTACAGCGACGATCCTCTACAAGCCGCGGCCCCGCGGGACGCACCGAGCCTGCTATTATATACCTAACCTTTTCACGCTATTATTGTATTGGGGATAAAAAGATATTCCTTTTATTCGATACAATAACATTACTAGCCTTTTTCCTTCAAATGAAGTGGGAGTCTCGGCATAAGGGTCGGAAAGCGGTTACAATATAAATAAGTAAGTAGGTGCCTATATGTATAGCAACAGAGCCTGTTCCTGTCCTGCCAGGCATTAGAAAGTTTGTGAAATATGTCAATTACAGGCGTACTGGGACGTGACTGTGAAGTGTTCCGAACTTCCTTTAGTTGAATGTCGAAAACTTCGCAGGCGTGCCAGTTTATCGATAATTACTCACCTAACTTACGTTGTACATTATAGCTATCTAGCAAACGGTGCATATTATTATCCAAAATCTAGAAATGTATATACCACTTTCAGCTGCAGATCAGAGTGATATCATAAACTAAAAGAGAAAAACATTTTCGAAGGAAACGAAGTTAATTCAATCTCAATAGAGTAATGAATAGTCCGGCGCCGTCGCCGTCGCCGTCGGTTCGCTGTGCGCGTTGCAAATGCCGCTCGCCTCATAATTGCACAAATAAAGCAGACGACAGTAAACATTTAGATCGGATAACCGAGAGACTCCGATTGTATTCATTCGTCGCGCCGTCCACGCCATCTGTAGCTACTTGTCATTGTCTTTGGGGCTTTTGCACTTTATTTATTGTGGAGCGGTAGGCCGGCGCGGCGGTAGGTCCGCGCCTACAGATATAACTGAGACAAGGGCGATTACTTATTGCATCAATCATAGCAGAAGCAATGCTTCATTTTTAGGGCAAATTACGAGTGTTCTATAATATTGCGCCTTCCGTCGGACATTCTGACATCTCAGGGAATATAAAGATATATATACAAAAAAAAAAAGACGGGTTGCACTCCGGGAGTGCCGGCAGAAGTGAAAACTTGCCGCTCGTATTAAAACTTATAAAGTACTCACTCATTTTCTTTCGCTATTCATAATACCTAAATAAATACAGTAGATCTATAAAATCATGTACCAATGACCACTACTACCTGCCGCGGGCGGCCGCTAGTTCATAAAATCTATAATAGGTATGTACCTATACCTACTACAGTCACGAAAAACGCCTTGGTATGCTTGCTACTAACTATTATCTATTCTGTGACGTTACCGTGTCATAGTAACTACTAGCGTATCTGTAGCGTCTTACGCTTTTTCGATCAAGTCACGTGATCCTGACGCCCTGACGCCCTGACGCGAGTTTAAGATTTTATACCCATTACAGAAAAAGTGCTCAACGCCGCTAAAGAAGTTTTCACTTCAAAAATATGTTGTAGACAATCCACTCGACACTATATCGGCCCAAGTTAAACAGAGCTTGTACTATGGCAGCTGATATAATACTGGATAATAATAATAATGACGGATGCTTCGGTTGTTTGTACTACATTATAAAGACCCTCTCACTATAAGAATTAGTTAGTATTAGAGAAAAACGCTGCCTTGAAAATACAAAGCCAACAATAATCACAAAAAATTTGCTATTTCCCGACAGAAAGGCTAGCAAAGGGTTTATTTGATAGAATTAGGCGATAAGGCTCGCTCGCAGATACCTTTAAATATCGGCTCGAGATCACGACGCGACGCGCCGACAACAGCACCCCTCACCCCTCACCCCTCACCCCTCACGCCGCGCTGACCGTACTTATCGACTATATCTCCAACTATAGTCTTGATACTTTGAAAAATGACGGACAGCTCGTATGGTCTAGGCTACATCACCTCTATATTTTAGCCTAGCCCATACGAGCTGTCCGTCATTTTTCAAGCTCTGATGACAAAACTACTAGCCTCACCCTTCTCCCGTTATGGGTTAAAAAAATAACTCTCAAGTACTTACCGACCAGTTAGTATATATTACCAAAATTATGTTTATTTAATGCCATGGAATTCCATTGATATTTTAGTAGGGTACTAAAATATAAATGGAATTCCATGGCATTAAATACAAACGTCATTACAACGAGATTTGACTCAAATCCTGTATTGTTTGAAGTTGCATCCGTCAGCATGCAATTCCATCCCGTGTACCTCCACTAGACATGCCGCCGCCGGCACATCCCCGTTCGAGAGGAGCGCGGCCCCAGCCCGGCCTGGCCCGGCCCGGCCTGGCCCGGCCTGGCCCGGTCTGGCCCGGCCCGGCCCGGCCCGGCGCGGTCGCGGTCACTTTGAGAGGAAAATTGCATTTTATTGTGTCAACGCTCGCGTAGTAGCTGTCGTTCCCGAACAGTGGGCAATGGTCGCGCTCTGACCTGAATACCTAGATTTGAGCGTCTCCGCAGCCGAGTCTAGATAGGGATGTGCCTTGTTGGGGCTCACCGGGGGCGGGGCACGGCTTGCGACGATAGCGTTTGAACGTTGCTTGTCCCATTACTCACGTTCGTGCTAAACCTGGCAAAAAGTAGCGTCGGATATCCCGCGGGATTAGCATTCGCCTCGTTATCTATCAACTGGCTGTATCCCGGGACGGTGCTATAGAAAGCGCTGCATCATGCTACATTAAAGAAAGCTAAAATCTATTAACTACTACTGAATACCGAAATGAGGTGTCATAACATCAGTGCAATAAACAGTCGAACGATAGTGCTCACCGATGTGATAGTTGGCGCTTTCTTATAATATTATCCAAGTAGAGAAGGTTGTCTATGAGTGCAGCCAGTTTGCAGTGGATTTCAGGTTTAGCATCAACATCATCTGGCTCATGATGAAGCCTTGCTGATGGTGAATTAAAGTAGGCGCATTATATCACTCAACATATATTTGGTTTTGATCTGCAACCTTTGAATTTAATGCAGTAAATGTAAGGTTTTATTATAAGGGTGGATTAAAGGATCAGCAGTTAAGTAAGGCTGTAAAACTTATTCTTGAGAGTTCTTGTTGAAGGCAAGATTTACTGCAGAGCATTGCTCTCAGCGATAACATCTCATATTGCTCTCATAGTGCTCTCATATTGCTCTCATAGTGCTCTCATAGCAAGCTTTTTGATTTTTATCTTTTAATTTGTTGTTGTACCCGAGACACGAAAGCTAAACAAAGCTAGCGCGGCATGAATGCGCCTTCACTCAAACTCGTTTTAATAAACGTCACGCGACGTCACATGACGTCACAGAACAGTCTCGCGAATAGAACCGCCCGCTACACCGTGATATTATTATTTTGAGGCAATTCATTTTATCGTTCAGATATATGTTGCGACAAAATATGTTTGAAAACAATAATATTGAGCTAAACAAGCGAACGCCGATACAACATAAGTAGGTTCATTAGTACACACATTGAATCCCACCGAGTGGAGTATATCAGCTCTATTTAGAGAACACAAACACTATGCACTGTGTACAATGTGGAGTGTAACAGCAAGTGCAGTGCAGTATAGTGTGGAGTAGTGTGCGGTACCAACGCGTCTCACAACTAAAGAACATGAAGGAAGCCAAAAACATTCAAATGTTATTTGGCCATGACACATTTAGGAGAAGATCCCGAAACTGGGTTAGCTACTGGAATTCGTACGATTTGTTCCGGGGTGAGGGTGAGAGGGGAAGGGGGGGGGATGTATGTGAGCCGGGGGAGGGGGAGGGTCGTCAATCACACGGGGCTGGACGATTACGGAGATGACCGTATTACATATGAAGAAACCTATCGGAGGAATTGATGAGCCCTCGCTCGATTAACCGTTTTTGTGAAAACACATTTTGTGGAAAATTCTCCCTTGTCGGAGAACATTGAATTACACTCTGGTGACGAAGGAGTTGCAATGTTCGGAAATTTTCTCAAAGTAATACGGATGAAGTTTATCTAGAACTGGCAGCCTGCCCCGGCTTCGCGCGGGTGGACATTTATTTTAAACGCATAAATATAGCTTATGTTACTCAGAGGGTGAATGTAGCTTTTCAATGGAAAAAGTATTTTTGAAATCAGCACAGTAGTTTTTGAGTTTATTCATTACAAACGTACACACAAAAATAAAAATCTATCCTCTTTTATGTCTTAGTATAGAAGTATAGATACCTGGTGCCAGCCATTGCATATAACTATGACTAAGATACATAAAGTCAAAATCAAGGATAAATAAACACCCTTAGCACATCTACGCGCTACCACAGCAAGTCTACGCATTACCGTAGCACCATGTGGCATGTGGCGAATCACTTGCTACGGTCATTCGTAGACTTGCTACGGTACCATGAAGATACACGCTACCGTAGCAAGTCTACGAATTACCGTAGCACATCTACGAATTACCGTAGCATATCTACGGACTACCGTAGCACGTAAACACACTCCCTTAGGTCGTTTACGAACTCGTAGTGATGGAAACGATTCTCCCCGGCAAATGAAATTCCACGGCGAGTGACTCGAGGATAACAGAGACATGTACTTGGCCGAAAGATAAGCTCTTCATGTACCAATCATAAATTGTGAGATTGCAATTGTGGTGCCAAGCACGAACTGCAAGTTGTTATAACACAAGCCACGTCTGTGTGCTCAGTGCTGTCAGTGTGCTCACACGTACAGCGGCCGTACTATACAGACAGACAGTCTCGTGTGACAATATATATATCGATACACTACGAGAATGCCTGCGGGTTTTAACACGTACGCTAGTGTATTTTCTTTGTTTCTGAATTCCGATTTCTAAGGTTATTTTTGGAAGGTTATGCTGAAGAAAAGTGACCTCTTAGCAATTATTTCCTCGTTATGGACTCAACGGCCGAAAAACTCCTTTTTAGATTTTCAGATTTGAAAATAGATTTCTTTCAAAAGCAACATAAACCTCCATTCAGGTTAGCAACTCAACCTCCTCCTCTCTTAAGTAGGTTATGCTTGAGTACGCTGCCAGTGTTTAATTTAACAAAAATCTGTTCAAATAACATTCAAATGCTCACTGAGTAATGTTTCTTTGAGGAGAATTCTAAAAGAGAGCCGCAATCCGATTACATCAGTATATTTATTTAAGAACGCACATTACATTTTTATCTTATTCATGAAATAGGTATAACGGTCTGAAAAGAAGAGATCAAAGACTTGGTATACAAAAGACCACCATATTTATTTTTCACTGAATTGGTACTATCGGTACATGCGTGGTTCTGCAGATCATCACGCACAGCCGACGACGACGCACGGCAACGCACACAGACAGAGCTCCTGTGCTACCGCGCACCTCGGGGCGCATGAGATCGTTCCCATGGTGTGTCGTGCGAGCTGATCCGCCTCCGTGCGCGATATCACAGACCGTGGGAAGGGGCTATTAGAAGGATGAGGAAAGTGCAAAGAGCACATTAGACTAATTATTCGTTTGCGTCTCATGTAGGTGGTAGCAGTTGATTTGATATTTTGTACCACCTGCAGCTTAGCTCGCTTGGTTCTAGTGATTATAGACACAGACATTTATTTATCTGCTGCTTCAGCACACATACACTATTAAATTAACGCACTATTAAATTAAGACGAAACGTTCTCGCCGAGTATATTGCTTTCAAATGTTATTTTATGAGTACTAACTATTACTGTCATCATTAAATGATGTGATAAACGCAGTTGACAGCGTGGAAGTGTCTAAGTACATTAGTGAGTGGAGAGTCATGGTGCGAGCTGTAGGAAGTCTGTCGTCTGCACGCACCTACTCGTACGAACTGTCCTCCCTACCTGCTGTGTTGTACTGTGTGTATAGTGAACACTATCCAACTAACTTTTATATCTGAAACTACTTTGAAGATCGTAAATAAGATAAGCGATACGCACCTCCACAAACGCGAGACCCAAGTTTAATCGTTCTGTGTTTTAAATTGTTGCCTAAATAACTATAGTGATAGCTATTATCTTGAAAGCATTGTTACGCTAGGCGCCTCTGAATAAACCGATGACAAGACAATACCTACTTACCGCGCACCTTGAACTGCAGCTTGCGTCAGCGCAATCAACGCGACGCACGACACAGTTACAGAATCACCTAGTTTTAAGATTTTGGAAATGTACTCATTCTGTTCTCACACTTAGAGACTCAATCATTGACAAAATTAATTATAGATTTAAATTAAAAATCTTCTTTCCTTTAAACCCGGTCGGCAGCCTACGTATTTGGCGCAGGCACGGATATTTTAATTTACTAAATTAAGAAAAAAGAACCTACTAGTGCTGTTGTTCCGGGTGGTGATAGTGGAATCAAGAAATCGATTCTGCTGAGCAGCTGACGACGACGACAAGTAAAATGCAGTAAGTCCTTGAATCTTTCAAGTCCTTGCTTAATCCTACCTAAACTATAGTCCTTCCTTTAGTGTATCCCATATTTTTTTTATAACGTTAGTAATTAACTTCCAAGATTTTTCATCCAAGAGAGTCGAGGAATATTAGGTTAGGTAGTAGGTTAAATAGTAGGCTCAGTGTAATAGACGAGCATAGAGATATAGAAGAAAGCATGGCTCAGCCTCCAGCTTCCGCCGGCAGTAACCCGATTGATATAATTTTTAAGTCCTTAAGACTTGTGCCAGATTTCGATGGAAATCCGCACGTATTAACGAGATTTATAAATCTCTGCGACCAGTTGGTCCTGGCTCACTTTAACCCAGAACCAGGCAACGATTTGACCAATCTAGCGCTTGTGAACGGAATTTTAAATAAAGTCTCGGGTTCCGCCGCTAGATTAATAAACTCGAACGGGATACCAGATAACTGGTTAGGTATAAGGAACGCTTTAGTGAACAATTTTGCGGATCACCGTGACGAGACCGCTCTTTACAGTGATTTATCCTTAGAGACCCAAGGTTCGAGTACCCCGCAAGAATTTTATGAACGATGCCAAAACTTATTCAGTACCATAATGACGTATGTTTCACTTCACGAGAACTTGAAAAGCACCATCGACGCAAAACGCGATTTATACCAAAAACTAACCCTTCAGGCCTATTTAAGAGGACTCAAGGACCCACTTGGATCCAGGGTACGTTGCATGCGACCCGCTTCGATGGAAAAAGCTTTAGAATTTGTTCAGGAGGAGCTCAATACTCTCTACATGCAAGAGCGCAGTAGTGGTTCAGCTAGTAAGAAGGATTGGCAGCAGCCAAACTTAAATGCAGCCAAGTTCAATCTCCCTATTCCCAACTATGTCCCCAGACTGACTGACGGATTCGGACCAATTAAACAACCCATTTTTACCATGTCTGGTCCATCTAGGCCTAACCCCATTCAAGCTTCACCTAGTCAGGGTTGGAGGCCTACATTTCAACCGCAACCACTACGTGGTCCTACTCGCACGCAACAGATGTTCCGCGCCCCTCCACAAAATTACAACCCGCAAAATAACGCTTTTAGGATGCCTTATAGACCCCCACAGCAACCAAATAATTTTGGTAATACTTCGCGTCCTACTCCAATGAGTGGTGTTAGTAGCTATGTAGAAAGACGTCCACCAATGACGGGAATGACAGGACATGACTGGAGAAAACACGGGAATCCACCCCCGACTAACTACTTCAAAACTCGCGAAATTAACTTCAATGAGTTTGACGAAAATGACTATTACCCCGAGTATCAAGACTATTATTCGTGGGAGCAATGCCCCGATTATTACTACTATGACCAAGACCAGTATTATAACTCCGAGACCCCAGTAGTAGAGGAAGTTGTAGATCAGGCCTCTAATGAAAATTTTCAGAAGGAGTCGAAATCCGAAAAACCAAGATAGAAGTCAATTTCCACATTCAAAGGCAACTAGGTTACATCCAGATAGCAAATCCACCTTTAAAGTTCCTAATCGACACAGGTGCTAACCAATCGTTTATAAGCCCTGATGCCGTCGAGAAATACTTTCGTCACGTTCCTTTGAAATATGATCCATTTGAAGTGACAAACGTGCACGCGACTAGTATAAACAATTATTCTGTAACAATGCCTTGCTTCCAGGAATTTAATGACTCGAATGATATAACTTTGTACGTCTACAAGTTTCATAATTACTTTGACGGACTTTTAGGCTTTGATTTACTTGACGTATGGGACTCTAACATTGATTTAAAAAATAGGTTACTGAAAACTCGGTATACACAGATACCTATTCAGATGTATGATTCTAGAAACGCTAACTTGTACGAGGAAATTATTCCAGCCAATTCGACTAAAGTAGTTAGATTACCAGTTAATACACATGACGGAGAAGTATTAGTAGGCAACCAAACGATTTGTAATTGCCTTATTTCAGACTGCTTAACGACGGTTCAGAATAATAGGGGCTGGGTAGAAATAACTAACCCTACGTCTAACGATGTAATATTTTCTATGGATCGTCCTATTGAAGCTGAAATATTTAATATTGAATGTGACAGTACTGAAACTTTATCAGACCGCGCTAAAGATGTTTTATCTCGTCTACGAACCGATCATCTTAATTCGGAAGAACTCGCCAATTTACAGCGTTTGTGTTCTAACTACGCGGATGTGTTTTATCTTGAGGGCGAATCACTTTCGTTCACCAACAAGATCAAACATAAGATTAGGACTTATGACGAAATTCCAGTACATACCAAGAGCTATCGCTATCCTTACGTTCACAGGCAGGAGGTCAGAGATCAAATAAATAAGATGCTTGATCAAAATATTATAAGGCCATCAGAATCTGCTTGGAGCTCTCCCATCTGGATTGTACCAAAAAAAACAGATGCCTCCGGTAAAGTTAAATGGCGTCTTGTCGTGGATTTCAGGAAAGTTAACGAGAAAACGATTGATGACAAATACCCTATACCTAATATAACAGATGTATTGGACAAATTAGGTAAATGCCAGTACTTTACGACCCTTGATTTGGCCAGTGGATTTTATCAGGTTGAGATGGACCCCTCCGATGTTCATAAGACAGGGTTCAATGTAGAAAACGGGCATTACGAGTTTTTAAGAATGCCCATGGGGTTGAAAAACTCACCCTCTACCTTCCAACGGGTTATGGACAATGTCCTCAGGGGCTTACAAAATGAAATTTGTCTAGTATACCTTGATGACATCATCATTTTCAGTACTTCGCTTCAGGAGCACATAGTTAACCTCGACAAGGTATTTAAACGATTGAGAGAATCCAACTTCAAAATTCAAATGGATAAATCCGAATTCTTGAAGCTGGAAACTGAGTTTTTAGGTCATGTTATCTGTAAAGAAGGCGTTAAACCAAACCCGAATAAAATTAAAGCTATTGAAAATTACCCCATTCCTAAGACTACCACTGAAATCAAACGTTTTCTCGGCTTGCTCGGATATTATAGGAAATTTATTCCAGACTTC
This sequence comes from Thera britannica, assembly GCA_939531255.2. Lineage (NCBI taxonomy): Eukaryota > Metazoa > Arthropoda > Insecta > Lepidoptera > Geometridae > Thera > Thera britannica. The sequence continues at coordinate 12,744,160 of OW618036.2, read as the reverse complement.
GCTCGTATCACTAAACCACTAACCCAATGTTTAAAAAAAGGTTCAAAAATCACGTTGGACAACAAGTACACCAGCTGTTTTGAGCATTGCAAGACACTCTTAACTAATGATCCAATCTTACAGTACCCGGATTTTACACGTGATTTTATATTAACGACTGATGCATCCAACGTAGCTATAGGTGCTATCTTATCACAAGGCACTAAGGCCTCCAATAAACCGATTGCATATGCATCGCGGACTCTTAACAGCAGCGAGTTGAATTACAGCACCATCGAAAAAGAACTTCTAGCTATCGTTTGGGCAACTAAGTACTTTAGACCGTATCTCTATGGCCGTAAATTTCTAATTCTCACGGATCATAGGCCTTTACAATGGGTAGTGAATTTAAAAGATCCTAGTTCAAGGCTTACAAGATGGCGCTTGAAGCTAAGTGAGTATGACTATAAGGTCGACTACCTACAGGGAAAGTGCAATACTAACGCCGACGCGCTATCGCGAATAGAAATTAATAATGAGGAGCTCATGTCGATAGCAGTTAATCCATCGGAAACTGACCCTGAGTTAGATGAATCTCGAACTTTAACTGCTACAGAAACTGAAGCTGGTTCGAGATCTGCTACTGTTCATACAAATAGCGAAAGCCCCATTTTAGAGGTCCCAATTTCAGATGACCCCCTAAATAGATTCACGAGGCAATTAATTTTCAACGTTGTAGGTGACATTAAGAGTAGACCAGTAGTCACTAAGCCGTTTGACACGCACACACGAACATCTGTTCAAATATCTGCATCTAATATAGAGGAAGATATCATAAATGCGATCAAGGAGTACGTCCACCCTAAGATAAAAACCGGACTTTTAATAAATCCTTATTCGGCTATGTACACTATCGTACCTATTATACAAAAAACGTTCAAAAATTCGGCAATGAATTTGACACTAACTAAAACAGAATTAGAGAACGTTAGGGAATATTTAAAGCAGCAGGAAATAATTAATAAATATCATGATGGGAAGACCAATCATCGCGGCATCAATGAATGTTACTTAGCGTTATCTAATAAATATTACTGGCCTAAAATGCGAGAACACATTACTAAATTAATAAACCAATGCACTATCTGCGGCCAAGCGAAATATGATCGCAGTCCGACAAAGCAACAGTTTAAGGTGGTACCACCCGCTGGCCGGCCCTTTGAATTAGTTCACTTAGATCTTTTGACTATTCAAAGTGAAAAATTCTTAACCATTGTAGATGCATTCTCTAAATATGCACAAGCCTATCATATAAGAGACGGCACGGCTGTTAGTGTGGTTCAAGCCCTATTGAATTACTGTACTCATCATGGTATACCTATCACTATAGTAACTGATAACGGAACCGAGTTCACAAATCAGCTGGTTGCGGAATTTGTGAAGATGCATAAAATTCAGCATCATAGAGTGGCTCCTCATTCCCCGAATGAGAATGGTATTGTTGAAAGGTTCCACTCCACGGTACTTGAACATCTCCGTATTCTAAAATTAGGACAGAAATCTGAATCAGTAATTAATCTTATGCCATATGCCCTTCTGGCTTACAACAGTAGCATCCATAGTTTCACAAAATGTAAACCATTAGAGGTAGTAACGGGACACTATGACCCTCGCGATCCCTTTGACGTAGACCTGTCCGCCCATTTAATCCAACAGTACATGACTAATCATAAGAATAAGATGACTAAAGCCTATAACACGATTCACGACATGTGTAGTACGACTCGTAAAGACCTGACAGACCACCGAAATAGAGAACGGGAACCAGAGGTTGAGTACTCTCCTGAACAACAGGTTTTCGTGAAAAATCCGTTTGCTTCCCGACAGAAGTTAGCTCCCCGTTATACACATGACGTCGTAATGGCAGACCTCCCTATTCATATTTATACTAAGAAAAAACGAGGTCTTATTGCCAAATCTAGGCTAAAGCGTCTCCCTAAAAATGCCCAATTGTTACAAGACCCTCGTGATAATTCACTTGCTCCTGGTACCAGCTTTGATATTTAACAGAGAAAAAGTGTTCAATTTAGATATTGGAGAATATTTTGATATAATTAAGTTAGGTTCATATTATGTAGAAAATAATATAGTTATAGTTTTAAATTCCCAATAGTGCTTTCATCGTTGTATGTTATGTATAAATTATCAATTATACCTAACAAACACCATGAGATCCTTACTCCTCCTTTCCCATACCTAGCTATCCATGAGAAAGATTTCAAGCACATTGAGGCTGAATGCCCGAAGACCAGTAAATGGTACCTCTGCGAGGAGAAGAAAAACCAGCAGAATCGATCACCAGACGACTGCATCCAGCATCTCATCTCAACGCAGCAGCGAAACGACGCATGCAGCCCTACCACTATCACCCAGTCCAAGCCAGCATACGAAGAACTCGATGAGAAACACTACACCATCAGTTTCCCTATCTTAACAAAAGTACACCTATCCTGTGGACAAAATCTCTACCAAACCCTACAAGGCAGTTTCCTCGCTATAATTCCCAAGCAGTGCTACTTAGAAACACCAGAATTTACGATATCCAACACCAATGATCGGTTGAAGGGTCATGTATTGAAGATAATGGACTTGCACAAGAACAACGTCGTTACCCCATCTTCAACTCCTTCATTCAAACTAAACTCTATCAACCTGGACCAGCTTCACGCCACTAATAGGAAAATAGCGCTACTGTCCCCTTTTCACCTGCAGAAAGACACCAAATATACCCTATACCACACAACGATCCCCATGTATGTGGTTCTATCCAGTGCATGTGCACTTGCTAGCGTCTTTTTATACAGAAAGTATAAACTAAAAAGAATTCACATAAAGTACAGAAAGCAAGTGAAAGCCAAGCTGAACTTGATCACCAAGCAATCTATTCCCTACCATCTACAGAAAGGGTTGACCGCACTCCAACCCCAATCCCAGCTCAATTTACAGCAAGCTTCAATACTCGCTGTTCTTCGGGGAGAGGTGTTACGCTAGGCGCCTCTGAATAAACCGATGACAAGACAATACCTACTTACCGCGCACCTTGAACTGCAGCTTGCGTCAGCGCAATCAACGCGACGCACGACACAGTTACAGAATCACCTAGTTTTAAGATTTTGGAAATGTACTCATTCTGTTCTCACACTTAGAGACTCAATCATTGACAAAATTAATTATAGATTTAAATTAAAAATCTTCTTTCCTTTAAACCCGGTCGGCAGCCTACGTATTTGCATCTAAAATATTATTGTTTGTAATGTAACTAATTGTGTTACCGAATTGCTTGATTATGAATAGAGCTTATTATAGCATGTAAAAGTGGCTCTCGCCGTTTTATGTATAAAATATAAAATTAAACAAAAATGTAAATGCCAGTTTTTGCAATTTCTTGAAGATTGCTAGTAATATGAAATGTTATTTGTGGAAAAATAGTCAGCTTTGCGCGAAGAAGCTCTATAGCTTTGTATTCATGTAGCCGAATGCAGTTTGTGCATGAGCGGGAGGGGGGGTAAGGTTCTTCCTAGTGGCGGAGCAAGTTATTAAAGACGTGGGCTTACTTCAGATGAAGGCGGCGTGTTGGCAGTTAACCAACTCACCTGCGCGCACGTGTACGACTGCTGGCCAAAGGCTACAGATAATTTCCAGAATTTGCGAGTGCCGTCGAGTCTGCTTGCCCCATAAAAGTAAACCTTTTTTTACTTGATGTCGGTTGAGTAGAGCGGCGTGTGTGGAGCAGTGAGTGCGCTCGTTCGTACCCGTGGCCTACGGGCACGTGGGCGTGCTGTGAGCGCACGTCCATTAGTAATGGCGGCAGGCGATCTCTGCTCATCGTGAGAGACGTCTAATAAAATATAAAGAAAACTGTTAAAATAACGTACCAAGGTCCAATACGTTGTATGAAATGTAAATGAACTAAATGAAGAATATTGAGATTCATTTCTCGTGCGGAACCACAAAGGCATGATTGCGCTAAGAAAATTAATAAAAGCTGAATGAAGAAGAAACCAATGAGCAATTTAATTCAATGACGAAGTTCTAACAAAGTATTCAGGCTCGAGCACACCGAGCGCAGTGCACCCCCCCTCCCCTCCCGCCCCGCGCCCCGCGCCCCGCATCACGTGCCCGCTCGCACAACGGACTTTGATTATATTATAAAACTAGCGATCTTCCCCAGCTTCGCACGGGTCGCTAGTAGAAAAAAAAACAAATTAACTAACCCGTTCCATAGATTACACACTCAATAATTAATAAATGGGTGAATCAACTATTTTACCCACACTTGGCTGTCCTCGACCATTTCTTATTAAATACGTAAAGTGGGTATAGTTACACACTTAATGAATATGACAATAGCATCTACGATTATTAGGCACCAAAGGAAACTTGATTACGTTCTCTAATATCTTTAATTTCCATGAAATTTTATGGTAACTCAGCATACGAAATATTCGCTCCATACAAAATTTTCCTGTCCGAAGACCGCATTCACTATGTGAACTTTATTTTAAATTAACTTATACTTCTTACTTTCGGTTGATTCTTGTTATACAACAAGTCAGTATGTTATAGTTTATCGTGTGCATAAAAAAATTGAAATAGCCCAATTCACTTTTCCAAAAAAAATCGCTAAGCTGTGTCCCTAACTAGAATGATTTTACCTTCGTATGCTGAGTTACACTCATAAATTTCACCCGGAAACACATAGATGGCACTGTTTGCCGTAGGTAGCTTCATTTGTGTTTGCTTTCGTTGGTGAGGCTCGGCGGTGTCTTTTGATGACGTCGTCGAGCCGCCAGTCCGCGGAGAACGTTCGAAGGGAGTGCGTGCCTTTTTGTGTCGTCTGCTGAGTAACCGCGATTTCTCGATGTAAGTTTATTATTTATTTAATATAATTAGATATTTTTGTAGTACCTAACATAATGTTTTCAATTAAAGTTTACGCCTAGTACTATAATCAAATTATAATGTGGAATATTCATGAAAATACACCAAATGTCTGCTGAGTTCCTTGTATACTGAGTTACATTGGCGGTAACTCCATAGACATTATTGGTAACTCCTAAGACATTCACGTTCTTAGTGAGATTAGCTTGTACCGTATAAAGTAAAATTAACTAATTTTCATAACCTACTTACCTTATACTTATCCAGGTACCTAGAATCTACCTTTTTAGAACGGCCTTTTTGGCAAATGGGCAATACAAATTTGAAACCCTGATTGATATCTTCGAAAAGTGACATACGAATATCCGAAATGATTGTTATTGTTGATTTGTTGTTTATTTTTTGATTTTTTATCACAAATTGTGATTAGGTGTTTATTTAATAATGTGTAGTCCAATATTTCTATAGAATGTCTTAAGCGTTACCCAAATTTGTCTCTGGAGTTACTTATCGTCCCTAATAAAAACATTACATTTTTGATCATAATACGCTAATTTCTTTCCATTATATTTTTAAATTACCAGTACTATATTTTTAAAATTGGTGAGCTTCTATAAAAAAATCATTTCCATTTGTATTACTTTTGTATTTAATTTTATTAAGTATTAGCTATTATTTTTTGTATAAAGGTAACGCAAAAGACCAATGTCAGTTAATTTTTTACTTAAATTTTAGAATTATATAAAGACTGATTTCGCCAAAGTCTTTGATTATGCGTGCAAGAGAAAATAAATGAACATGAGTAATGCTTTCATGTTTCATTCACCATTTATGTAAGGTTAAGTGCAGGTAACTCAGGTGACAGATTTTGAGGGTATGTGTTGTAGTTTCTTAGAAAAAATGACTAAAATATGAATAAAGGTCGCTGCCCTTCTAGGTTATTAAAGTAGATAATATTTCTAATACCCTAATCAAAATAGAATTAAAGAATATACATGTTTATTTTTTTCAAAAAAATATATCTGGACTGACCTTAGTGTGGGTAAAATAGTTGATTCACCCAAATATTAACTTGGTTAGTAGATTTATTCTGTGAACCGCATTAAGATTATCATAGGAAAATAACCTACAAAAATAGAAAAAAAAAGCGGCCAGTGGAGTGGAAGTGGCAGTCGGACTCGCCCATGAAGGGTTCCGTAGCAACAAGTAACATAATATAAAAGTTCTTTTAGTTCGTCGAAAGGTAAATTGCGGTTTACGATTTAAGACGTACCTATATAAAAAAAACTACTCACTAGATCTCGTTCAAACCAAATATCGTTGGAAGTTTGCATAGTAATGTACATCATATATTTTTATCAGTTTTATCATTCTCTTATTTTAGAAGTTTTAGAGGGGGGCACACATTTTACCACTTTGGAAGTGTATCTCGCGCAAACTATTCAGTTTAGACAAAAACGATATTAGGAACCTCAAGATCATTTTTGAAGACCTATTCATAGATACGTATGGGATTGATGAAAAAAAAGAGTTTCAGTTTCAAATTCCCCCAATTTTTTTTTTTCTACTTTTGTGTAAAAATCTTAATGCTGTTTACAGAATACATCTACTCGCCAAGTTTCAGCTCTTATAGTTTCGTAGAAAAATGGCTGTGACATACGGACGGACAGACAGACAGGCAGACAGACAGACTGACATGACGAATCTATGAGGGTACCGTTTTTGCCATTTGGCTACGGAACCCTAAAAACAATGAATTTTGGTGGTTAGAAAACAAACTTGAAGAGTTTTTTTTCATCAAACCCAATTAGGTTTGATGAAAAAAAAATGTATCTATGGATTGGTCTTCAAAAATGGTAATTATTGAGGTTTCGAATTTTTTTTTCCAAACTGAATAGTTTGCGCGAGTTACGCTTCCAAAGTAGTAAAATGTGACCCCCACCACCCTGTAACTTCAAAAATAAGAGAATGATAAAACTAAAAAAAATACGCTGTTATTAAAACATCGATCGAAGTTACAAACGAACTACAAGAACTTATTACGTAACTTGCTGTTACGGAACCCTTCATGGGCGAGTCCAACTCGCACTTGCCAGCTCTTATTTATATAGCTTTTTTAAATGGCAAACAGCATTAGGAGATATCATTATGTCGTTTATAGAACAACGGTTAGATCTGCAGCCAGAGCGCGGCCCAGCGAGCCCGCACTATTCGTTATTGGCTCACCGGCCGAGGGTTCGCCGGCGAGGTATTTACTCCCGACATACCATTTGTTAATTTCGCTTCAGCTGGCGGTTTTCCAAGAAATAAAATCTTGTCGTTTTTCCGCGCAAATTATAGGACGAGAGTTTTCCTTTTAGTGCCTTATGAGAACCCGCAGTCGGGGAGGAGCGGAATCCGGCGGAGTTTATGACCGTCGCAGCCGTGCCAGGGTTGTTAGTGCCGAGTGCCGACCGTACCCGCTCCTACCTGCGGACGATGTCATAAAGCAGGCGCGAGCCGACCTTCACGACCTGTCCGTCGACTCGCGGCGTTCATCCTATTAATAACTGCGGCACCGGAGGGGACCTACTCTCGGCTTCGCTAATCTCAGTGTGGATGTCCCACGCAGGCTGTACTGTAGTCAGCGCGTGTCCGCTCCAGGCAGCCACAGATTACATTACACACAGTAGGCGCGGCTCGGTCGCGTTCTACGTTCGCACCGGATACTCAATTAAAGTCGTCGCTCGTGATTAGTATTTAGATCGGTCGGATGCTGTGGATGCAGCCAACCTCCTGCCGCCACTGATCTGTCTCCGGCGCCGGCTCCGGTTCATTTTAAACGTTCCATGGATAAATACCGACGGGCGATACTTCATTTGAATCTAGCTTTATTTCATTATGTATCCTACCTTTAGCGAGTTATGAGAATAATGTTTTTTTATGAATAATATTCTTATTAAATAATAATAGTATATTATTTAATAACAATAATACCTATTATATTTTATTTCAGACAACTTGACATGTTCATTTAAACATCACCTAAAACGATCATGTATATCATATTATAATAAATTTTACTCCACATTATGAATCAAGGCACAAAAATTGATATTTTGGAGCAAAGGGTGGCTTCCCTTTACATTTATGCTTAGTTGATAAATATGATGAGAGATTGGATGAAAGGAGATTAACAAAACAATTGCATCAGGCGAGTGTGAATGGAACTGCTGGAAGGGGAAGACCTAGGCGCATGTATCTCGATCAGATCGCAGACGTTTTAGAGAAAGGCCAGGTTAGGAGTACCCTAAACCGACGAGCATGTATGAAGAATGTTATGAGAGTGAATGAAGCGAAAGAGGTGTGTCAGGATCGTAGCAAGTGGAAATCCGTTATCTCTGCCTACCCCCATAGGAATAAGGCGTAATTTTATGTATGTATGATAAATATGATAAGGAAATTCACGTTTAAATATCTAAGCCACCATCTGGTATTACTAAATATTAGGAGAGCTTAGGGCGATGTTTCGCATGTGCATGTGTGTGTGATCTAGAAGGCCGTACACTCGCCTATGTCTTTTCTAGCCACGTACCATAATATTACTGTACCCATAGTGTAACGTCCTGTTTTGAGAACCTAAATAAAAAAAAATGTGATCGAACTCGATACAGAAATAGCCTCACAACTGTAATCGAAGGCACGGTAGATATCCCTTCAGACCTCGTAGGACCGAGCATTGGTACTCGTGGTTCTTTGAGGACCATAATAGGATGATCGGACATTTGAATATAAGCTTGATCTAGCGAGTCACATGCGGGGTTACCCTGCATTGCTTACAAATAAGTAGCCTTAGTGATTTAGAGTCCTAGTAAGAGAGAGAGAGAGAGAGAGAGCGTCCTCAAAAGCGATGAGGATTACAGTAGTTGTTCCGTGTTGCAGTGACGAGTGATATTGGTGCGGCTGCTCCCGATCCGATCATCGATTGCTCTATTTAGAACGTGAATAGTGCCGTCGCCAAACCTTGCACCGCCACCATTCTATATGACTATATGTGACTCGAATGCTGTGTAGCTTGCTCTCCCATACAACACTCTATGTTTCCAAGTATTTCTAGAATATATTCGGAAAAAATAAACATGAAGTTAGCGTGCTGGAAGTACTTGAGTAAAGTTTCAAAGAAATTGGATATTATAAGAGTAGCAAAGGAGTGTGAAGTAAAAACACTGTGTTTTATTAAAATGCGAATACAGCGAGCGAATGGCTAATGCATGTAATAGTAACAAACCTAGTAGATGGGTGAATGTTTTAAATATTAAATAAAAGTGACTCTCCACACTATCCGGAAAGTATTTTAGCTTTAATATCGGATGAGATTGATGGCGCCGCCTGATACTGTTACCGCTCGCTCGTCCGTTATTTTAGGCTAAAACCCAACCCGAGTTATTTTAAATTTTGTGGAAATGCCGCTGTAAAAACCATCGCAAAAATAATAAAACAGGAAAGGTTCGCTGGGATTTTCAGGCGCTTTTAGTTGTGTTGGTTTATATTTAACACCTTGTTCTACCCGAGGTTCGTGAGCTCGCAACATTAATTCACCATTTTTTACTTTTCTGCAAAACTCTTTTTTGAGCTTCTTTTGTGATTTTAATAGTTACGACGGAGAGAGCAGAAACACTCACCACTACAACGGAGCTATTTATAACACTGGCGGGTGGAGCAGTTCAAGGTAGTCAAAATCAAAGTCAAAAATGTATATCAGTAGGATCACAAGGATCACTTTGAAAGCTAGTTGAGTTGGTGGCTCGCAGTCGGAATGCGATGGAGATGATATCCCACGACGCTCAAAGTAATCGGCGATAAATGTCGCTGCGAGACACTTTCTAATGAATGAATCCTTATTTGAGTGAGTTTGTTTGCTGTAGTACAATGCGTCATCGTATCTCGTTGTTTCCGCAGATCCGAGGAGGCGTGAAGCGGCTGACATCGACATCGGTATTATGTTTGATGTGCACTGAAAAAAACTGTTAATAGTTTCGCTTCGAACGATTTCCACGCAGGAGATGAACCTATAAAGTGTTTACGACATCTATTGCAGAGTCGATAGCCTGTAGCCGCGCGAAGGGTCTCCACTGCCGGCGTTAACGGCCTCTTCTACAGAAACATTGCCAATAAAATACAAGTGCTGTTTGAGCTAAAAGCTTGATAGTTTTACACAGATATAGTTAACCTGAACTTAAAGTCCACATCGGCTTTATTATTATTTCCTTTGTTATAATTACCTACGTCCGTCCGTACCTACAATATGTTCCTCTTTTAACGCCGACACTTTTTTTAATAATGCCTCAAATCTTATTTAGTTACTCCTAGTCCTGTCATGTATCCTTAAGTCTAGAGTGTTGTGTACAGTGTTATCTATCTATATTATTTGTGATTTGAACTAATATTATTTGCATCAAATCAATTGGCGACCGTAAACAGAATCAGATTCATCTGCAAAATAATGAGTACATACGAGCTGTAGTACAATAATAATATGTTAACTCATGCAAACTGGCGATAAACAGGTGTAGGTACTTACCCATTGAAAGGGTCATCCGTCGTGGTATCATTTGGAACATCTACTTATAATACATTTTGTTGTACGCAAGGATACTTTTTCCAGGCAACCGCATCATATCAAGTTATATCTTGGAACAAAACAGCTTGTAGCTAATTCACAGAGAGGTGTGAAATCCAGTATAGGTAGAGTGAGGCGCGGACTGACAGCTGTTCCCGGTAACGAAGCCATAACTACATTATGAGTCCCGCGGCGGCATCGCTTGCGAACCGCTCCACTAATGGCTTATTAAGCTATTTCGCGTATATATTTGCGCACTTTAACACAACAGTAAAAACATAACTCAGTTGTATCACTAAATAGTATTTTGTTCAGTCAGCTTTCCATCAGGTTATTGATACACGTTTAAAAGCTTTATAGATTTCAAGGAGTGGTGAAGGAGGAAACATTTTGGTGAAAGTGGAGACTTATTATCCCAAATTAAGTTGTAAGGTACGTGCAACATTAAAAAGGAACCCGTTAATAACGCCTAAATGTATAAAAAAAGATTTTACCTTTCCCGTGGTTTGCAGAGAGGCTCTTTTTAAAACGACTTGTTCGAGAAACCAAGACCCCGTCAGGAGGGTGTGGACTGTCCTGCGCCGCGTCGTGCGGTGAATCCCCGCACCGCACCGCACCGCACCGCGCAGGTTGTCGTGCCGCGATAGGGGAGGAGGGGGGGAAGGGCGCTAATCGCCGCATTATCGTTACATTCCCCGGAATGGAGCTCCTCTACAGGAGCTTGATACGCCATCCTATTACACTGGATTGTATACTTAAGCATAATAATATGGTTTAATTTGTGTACTTCAAAAATAAATGTAAGAGCATCGAGGGAAATTTCTTGTTAATGCACGTAAATGCGTTTGCGTCTATCATAAAAAAGTGTTCATGTACTGTCACAGCCACTACGTTTGGTAAATAAAACTTTTATCAGCTGTAAAGTTTCACTATTGAGTGTGACAGTATTGTTATCTCTTCATTATACCGAAGTATAAACATTATGGTACAGCTTTTATTATAAACCGCTGTTGTCCATGCTGCGGTCCATCAATATATATCGAGTGTTCATAATTATTAGAAACTTTACGACCGGAAGACATGGTACCTTTATTACACTTATGATTTTAAACAATTTATTAGTTTAGGACAAAGATTTTTTTTTATGTGTGGTGAAAGGATTTAAGTGTGTTTCAAAGAGGGTCCTTTCGTGCGCTTGACACATAATATCTCAGTGAATAGAACTCAAAAATATAATATTGGTACCAAATTTTGTTGCAGAAAATCAGCAATATTGATCACAGGAAATCAGAATTAGCCGCACAACACGTCAGGGTTAGGACATAAATATAGTGGAATACCTATAGCTTATAGCACTATCAAGCACGAACACAAGTAGGTGCACCTAAGTATTAATAGTATTTGTTCTAGGACGCAAGTGATACGTAGCGTAGCGTCCTTTGTTGTACCACGGAGCTGTCTAATAACCTGACGCTGGCCTTGTTACTAAAACATCTAAGGTGCAGTCACTCAAGCGAAGGTCACAATATGCTTATTTTCCAGATGTTCTCGAGGGGCACTCTCAAATAAAGCATGTTACCTTAACATGAGTAGTGTGCTAGTGTGCTAGTGTGCTAGTGTGCTAGTGTGCTAGGCCCCCCGTCGGCCGAGTACAAGCCGAGCCTACATTATAATTCAGGAGCGCGGCTGTGGTACCTCGTAAAGGCCATTTATCTCAGTTGTACCGCAATCACTTCGGCCGACATCCGTCCACTTATCCTCTCAAAAAGAAACAAAAAGTTGCAGAGTATACGTTACGCACGGTAGTGGGATCCCTCGCGGGATCCTTCGCGGTTATAAAACTCATTGGGATTCAAAGCGCGCGTCCGCCGGCGCCGCGCTGCTGCGGACGGGAGCCTAGCCATCATCATCATCAACATCCTCACGACTCGCTTGACTAGCGACCCACGACCACGACCCACCACCTATACTTTCTATTTCGGAAATGAGAGTCGTTATAGCGTGAGTGCACTCGATCGCTGCAACGCGCCCTCATCTGTGACCTGCTCCCCCCCACTTCCTTCCTTCCTCCCCCCTCGCGCCGCCATACGCTCCCAAGTAATTGATATAATAGACTTGTAGAAAGTTTGTGTATTCATTTGTGGAGTTTTATTACTTGTTCGGTGTTCGTAATTTATACTTGGAATCGGTGTGAGACTTACACTTCCGAGTAACTTCTTGATTTATTGGTTAAACAGCCGCGTTACCCAAAGTATTCAAATCTTTGAAAATAAGTTTTATCTGCCAAAAGTTTGTTCCAACGAAGCACTTAGTTCAATATTTGCTTTGTTCATGTTTTTATGGAGTTGGACAGAGAGTAATGATCTCGCGGTGCAGTGGAGGGGCGCGGGGTGGGGGGGTGACGTCACGTGTCGGCGCCGCAGCTCGGTCTCAGACCTCACGCGAGGGACCTCTTCCGATATAGTCTTATGTTTTCATTAGAAATGTGAGTGCAACTGTTGCTCTTCCAGAGTGCACTGTATTTATCTGTAGTGTTCCAAACTTTGCATATCTTTAAAATTTTTTGACTTTCCTAAGAAAAGGTATTGGAGACGCGCGCGGGTTGAGAGGGGGGGAGGGGGGGGGGGGGGGGGTCCCACGCGACACGAGTTTCACATTAGCCCTCCATGTCGTCTCTCTCCACATACCTTTACCGCGAGCCTTATACTTACTAACCAGTGCGAGTAATGCGGTTCACAACGTACCAGGTTTTCTCGGTTCCGTCCTAATCCCAAACGTATTGGAACTAAATATTTGTACAAGAAATACAAAAACGGATGTTTTCGATCCTAATCGCTTTCGAACAATTTTGAAATTGATTAGAATGAGTGTTCGGGGGTTAAAAGATGCTGCTACCCCTAACTTCATGATCTATACTTTCTGGAATTGTGATGCAAGAACAAACTCAAGTATCAATGAATTGTTTATTTCCACCAGAGCTACAGGTTCATACAGTGTGAGCGGGGAGAGACGACTGGCGATGACACACCGAAATACAACGCGTCAGCACGACTTCAGTGGCGGAGTATCTCCCTAGCCGCCACAATGCAAATTAGGCAAAACTGTTTGTATTGTAGGTAATAATACAGTATTACCTTCGAGCACGACGATGTAGAACTCGCCGCCGGCGTCTCATATCATTTTGCAAACTTACATAATAGCTTAACATTAGATGATAGTTGCGTAGCGAATAGCGCAGCATAGCGTAGGACACGGCATAGCACGGTGCTAGTACACACTTACATCATCTTGTAAGCTGCGGCTTTTGAAACCGGCCAAGCGCGAGCGCGTATAAACACCAATCAAACTTTGAATCCTGCGGGTAATTCATTCTAAAAGTGTACAAGAACTTAGTTCGCAAGCATTAAATGAACATTAAAGGAAGCTCATTAAGCGTCCGCTGTGGATCGGCGGCGCCATCGCGACTCTCCTGACGAACCGCAACGCACCGACCCGAATATAAATGCTATCAGTAATGAAGGCTCCATAACACGCGCCACGGCCCGGCACTGGGGACCCATGGACCCATGGACCCATGGACCGCCATGGAGTGCCGCCATCGCCTGACATCAGTCGGTGACGCGAGAGGTGAGCGCATTGTCCGCGCCATCACAAGCTCGTCAGCCTCCGTCGAGGGCTGTCGACCTTTTGAAATCAGATTAATTGATCAGTTTTGCGTTTCGAAGACGTATCTGTTGATCGATAGGATTCGTCTCCTGTCACCTGTCAGTGGCACGGTTTGCATCATTCATTACTTACAAACACTGTAGTCGGCACTCAATATATTTGACGCACTGAATGTGATCCTGAATAATTAATCGTTTGTATGGTGGAACCATTCAGATTACCTACTCATTTAACTTTTAAAATAAAATCAAAAATAAAATAAACATAACTTTATTAATTATTCTAAAATAATATTTCAACTGCTTATAGGGTATAACCTACAAGCATGGTAGTAGCATGGCACTCGAACGTGGAACAAACAATCAAAGATCACGCAAACATTTGTCCCTCACATTCGTAAGATTTAGATAATAGTGATATCCTCTTTTCTAAACAAACGGCATTGTGGTTTCACGCGAGCGATAGCGCTTTCATATCGATGAAGGAAGCGGAAGAGGTGTCTCCGAGACCTGCGCCGCCGCCGCGACTTGACAAATAGCGCTCCGATAACGTCATGTGCCCCCCCGTGCGCTCGTGTAGGTCACGCACCGTGCGACAAGGTGATAGCGACGAGCGGACACGAACAATCCCTGCTGGCGGACGCCGCCTCATGTGCACTGATAGCACGCGTGCCATACACACCCCCCGGGGTGGGCTTCCCTCTGTGCTAACCAAACTCCTATGACACTGGGAGAGTCATGGACCCACGACACACATTCACACACCCTTTCAATAACTCACAAACACTATTATTCGGTCGTTTCCGTTGTTTGGTATCAGATACCAAACAACGGAAACGACCGAATAATAGTGTTATATAATAATAATAATATTACTGTTCAACTTGTCTGTTCATATGGTAATGGCTGAAAATCAGCGTTTTGCTCTCGAGCAAAGCGTATGCGCTGAGCTATTCCCATTTTGTTTTAGTTTATATTGTACTTAGTTGTATGTTTGGTTTTAATTATGCTTTTGATTTTCTATTTTCCTTGTTATTTGTTTTGTGTGTGTTTATTTTCTAGGTAAATAAATTATTTATCTATCTATCTATCTATCTGATAGCAATGATTCTCCATTTAGCGACGCACGCCGTGAGCCGGCCCGCCCCGGCGCGAGCCACATGTCACGAGGTGTGACTCGAAAGCCTTCACCCTCATTCATAACCGTTTAACAATACAATTAAGTTCATTCCGACCGCTTTATGAAATACAAAGCAATAGCAATTCGTATCACACTTCGCCTTGGTCTTGAAGTGAATGATTGTGGGTTTGGCTAAGCTTCCGTGCGGTGCGGGTTCGATGTCCAGCCCTGGCTGCCGGTGGAATGCCGGTCTCGTCCGACCGGTCTCACCCTGCACATGGATACCGACATTGTTCGATATGAAATGCAACGTGTCTGAAGTATTCGGCTCTGCAGTCTTACCCTGAAACCATATCAAATTAATGAGGAATTGTAACTTTAGTGGAACTTTTCATAGTTATTAGCAGAATATAAATCCCTTGCAATTCCAGTACAAGATAATTTATGAATATTGAGATTTTTCAATGTTCAAAATGGAACAATTGCCGATAGTTCAATGTTATTCATCACACAGTACATGTTATTTTTTGTCTTAGTCAACACTTTTTTGGCCGCGCCGTGGAACACCAGCTTTAGCACCAGGAGCAGGTGTCCCGGGGGTCCCGGGGGGAGGCGAAGGGAATGCATAAAAAGGTACTTTTATCACCTCCCCCCCTCCCCCTCTGCCCCTTCCCTCCTCAGACACGTTTATTTTCGTAGATAATTCTCTCGGAACACCTACTGTCGTAAGTCACCCGCGTGCTAACATCGAATGCATAATGTTCATGTCTTGTAAACTTACATACACGTTTTTGAATTATTTCATCTCCTGTTTTACTCATACGATGGTTGTATGTATGTTTATTATATTCTATTCACGTTGTGTTGGATATATTTCGTATGAGATGTTCCGCCGCGATCCCATTAGAACGAGTGAAGCATGCGACCATAAACAATTCTTCAAAAGCTCAAGAGATGGAAATAAGTTGTTTTAAACTTAAATGTTGGAAGAACTGTGATGCTCTCGGCGAGAGGCGCTCTTCACGTTTGAGCGGAATCTCTGAAAGGGAAGTTATTTTAGCTCAAAGTGGAAACAAATTCCATTCGACGTACATATGTGACTCACTCGACGGGAAACTCACCGAGTTCCAACAAATTGGATGCCTCACTTCAAACTGCCTCTCACATTCACGACGTCGTGCCTCGTAGGCACATCCTTTCTAATCTTATACAAAACGCTTTCAAATAGCGCATTCTGTTCGCAGGAGGAGTGGCTAGTAGGGTAAGTTAGTGCCACAGCCACACCACCGCTATGTACATCTCCAGCTAAATACTCTAAGCTCGGCATTTGATGACGTTTGAGTATTTGCACTCGTTTTATTACATGTTGCGACTCTATCATGAAAACAACGGACTTGTAATTACTCGTTCACTATAGTCTCCATTCTTTTATCGTAGTGGATAGTAGATAGGAGTATGTCTAGTGCGTCGATACCGTCACTCACCCGCGCCACGGCACCACGGCACACAAACACAGACACGTGCCGACGTAATGAATGGACGTCTAGGGAGCATATCATTAATCCGTTCAACACAATAATACAGTGGACACCGTTATTTGTTTCCCGATCTCTGTCACAAATATAATGCTTCGTAAGTTATCTCGAGTACCTACCGGTATGGAATCCACAAGCGAATATTTAAGTGAATACAAAGTTGACGTAACAAAATAAAACTGAGTGCTATATTGTACTGTACTCGTAGATATTATACAGTAGCAGTGCAGAAGCACTACGCGTCGTAGCAGCGTAGAGGCTCTACGCCTCGTAGCAGCATAGATTGAATGTAGCCAACCAACAATCCATGTTTGTGATGAATCAGAATGATTTATTTTCTCTCAAGCAGGTAAGCAGTTTCTAATAATGAATGGTCCTATCATTCGGCTGCAACTCCTGACTCGGAGCAACGTTCAGCGCGCGGTCACCCGCCCCGCCAGCCAGCGCGAGGTCACGTGACCTACAATTATCCCTCCCGTGCTTTTGAGAAAATAGCTACGATCAACTTACGATGCCATTCAAGGCAAAATTAACTGCTTAAAGTATTTTACTACATAGTGGAATTGTATTGTGAATTACATAACGAAATAACAGAAACATAGCAACGATCCCTCGGGATCAGGACCCGTCTTTATCTCGCAATAAATTGCCATTACCCGCGCGATATGAATATTTATTGCGGATAATATCCCACTCGATGTTCCGCCGCCCCTACGCTACCGTCCCATCGGCGTCGGACTCCATGCATTATATTATTACTAATGTAAATGTACCATCTGAGGTCGCGACAGTTAGCTTGTAGCGTGTAGTGTGTAGTGCGGCGTCATGAGTGAACAATACTCACTCACTCGGGTGATGTCTCCGTTAGCGTACAATCATTAGGCGGAAGCATGAATCAAGCGCATTAGCGGATAAAGGAGGCACCGGTATAACGGCGCTATTCATTTAAATCCCTAATTGGATACGTACCTTCTCGGAAATGAAAAAAGTTGGCGCGCGCCTTCAGCGGGCCGCGGCCACATCCCTCCCCCTCCCGCTACCCGCTACCCGCTACCCGCTACCCCGGACCGCTTCATGCAACGATATTAATTTGATTTGATTACATCACGTTCAATTTCGCGGAAGAGCTCGAGGATTCTAGTTTAAAACATTTAAATTGATAAAAGCTGGAGAAAGTTTTATCAAATTGTACGGCGCTCGCACTAGCGGCTCCGCGCGGCTTCACTTGCGCCGCGCGCCGACTACCGCGGCGGTAACTTGTGGCCGGTATAATGAGCGTCGCTTCGTTAAGTAACCTGTTTAAAAATGATTTTATTCTCACTTTCACCGGAAGCTTCACAAGCTTTCAAACACAAAGTTAAAACGAGTGCAACTTTGGTATACCTACATAAAATAAATAGATTTACATAAAGTTTCCAAAGCAAGGCTTAGCGGAGTCCCTGCACCACTTCAACATTAAGGATGTGTGTGGGTGTGAGGATGTGTGTGTGAATGTGGCGGCTTTCAAAGGTAATTTTGAGTTAAAGATTTTTGAGACTTTTAAACTAGGTACAACTTATTACAAACTACTTGTTGTTAATGCAGTCTGCTTCCGCATAGCTAAGAGAACAAGAGTGTAAGTGAAGTGTTGATCCTCCCCCCCCCCTCCCCCCTCTAGGCACGCCGTCGCACTTTGTGTTTCAACATTGATTAATGACAGCCGCCGCCATTCGCCATTCGCCTTGCTATCTCCATGAGGTCATTAGAGTAGCGCCGACTCATGCTAGATATATACATTGCGGTGCCTGCTCGGACACTCGGCACCCGGCCCCGGGGTCTGCGACGCCCGCCGCACGCGCCGTGCTCGGGCACTCGGCACCCGGCCCTGGGGTCTGCCTCGCCCGCCGCACGCGCCGTGCTCGGACACTCGGCACCCGGCCCCGGGGTTTGCGACGCCCGCCGCACGCGCCGTGCTCGGACACTCGGCACCCGGCCCCGGGGTTTGCGACGCCCGCCGCACGCGCCGTGCTCGGACACTCGGCACCCGGCCCCGGGGTTTGCGACGCCCGCCGCACGCGCCGTGCTCGGACACTCGGCACCCGGCCCCGGGGTCTGCGACGCCCGCCGCACGCGCCGTGCTCGGACACTCGGCACCCGGCCCCGGGGTCTGCGACGCCCGCCACGCACCGCACTAACATACACTTTAGTATTTATTTGAGAGACAACGTATTTGTTCCATTCACTTGATTTTGTTAGTATTTGGTGCAGCACAAAATTAATAAAAACTTTTCCAAAGGAATAGCATCTACATAAAAATACAATATTAATGCGAGCAAGTTGGTTGAAATTCAAGTGAAAAGTGTAGAAGCGTTAAGTTAGAACATCATTAAAGTTTAAAAGTGGTTGTGTTGTTGCCTTACCGCTTGAAGGTCCGCCCAACCTCTACCTCATGACTCCGCCCGTTGCCAGCTCCGTGGAACGACTCGCTTAATACTTTAGATAACTGACGACACCTCTCCAGGCAACTTGCACAAACAAATTCCTGCACACAGTGCCACCATAATTGTATGACAGAGATCTTGTTACGACGAGTTACTATTATCACAGTCTATCTGCTGTCTGTGAGGGTGTGTGGGTGTGTGTGGGTGTGCGTGGGTGTGGGTGTGTGCAGGGTTTTCTTAGAATGTAGAAGACAATGCGAGTAAACGCGCCACGCCACGCCGCGCGTTGGGGAAGGGACGACGGGATGCCAGATGTGCTGAGAGCAGAACAGATGAAGAGATGAGGGAAAGTTAACATGTTACGCGGTAACCATTGCCTATAACAAAGCTTTGCCTCGTAGGTCATACACGGTCGGATATTATTAACTGTAAGGGGCTCAATCAAACAACTTCATGTTCGCAACTCTTTTAAAATGTTTAATGATTGCAATAACAAAGTTTCGGAGAATAACATTAACAACTTTTCTTAAGCAAAAGCTTGTTTAGGTACGAAAACAAATAAACATACTGAAAACTAGTAAAACGGAGTTCAAAAGTTGGCTGCGCCTTAACCCTCGACGACGTTATTTAAAGGCAGTGTGTAAAGGCTTCCGCGGGCGCGCGGAGCCAGGGGGGGGGGGGAACCTAGTCATATTACTCGGTGCGCTCTCGCTCCAAATATGTTACACGAGAAATCCTTGCATCGCTTTCACAAAAGAAATAATATCTCTTTATGATGAAATGCTTTCGGAAGTTTCAGAATGGAAGCTGATGCCATAATATATGATTGTGCGTTAGAATGTTACCTTTACAATATGCTCATTCACTTAGCGCCTGAAGAACCAACAATATGAACTACATGGTGACTAAATAGACTTAAAAATGCTTTAAAATGAGTACAAAGTAACTTTTCATAGTTGAGATGAGGCGATGAAGAATATGTTTTTTTAGCGTGTAATGGTAATGACACATAACCTATAACCATTCAGATGCTTTCATCGATACCTCATTTGTCAAATTCTGATGAACCACTTTACAAATTATAACGGAACAGATGAACATACATACATAGCGGTCAAAATCATAAGGCTCCGTTTTTCTTTGTCGGGTAAAAAACTAAACTCAGCCTAGGCTCCTTTAAAGTAGCAAATGCATAGGTCGCCCCCCCGTGCCCCCTTCGCGCCATGCTGGGTCACACGCGGTGCTGTGCTGTGCTGTGCTGTGCTCGCCCGACGGAGCCTTCAACTGGTGTAGAGGGATGCCTCGCTCGTTATTACTCTCAGTCCAAACAAATTACACTTCGATAACAAAACTATTCCGCGCGACATGCAGAAGGGTACCGGAGCAGGTGAGGTGCGGGGGAGGGGAGGGGAGGGGGTAGGGAGGGGGGGAGGTGAGATGAGACTGACATTGGACCGACATTCCCGCGCGGTGGCGGTGGCGGGACCACATTCCGCGCGTGGCATCATCTCCATTCCAACTGGTTCCGCACCTCATCTCGCGCACACTGTATGTACATTACCTCTCCGCACTTGTGACGCATGCCTGCTGGTAATGACGTCACGCGGCCCCACCAGCGCCAGCGCCTGGAGCTGGCCTGGAGCCTACTCTTATAATTACTAACTGCCTCCTGCCTACTGCCTACCGCCTGTTTATAATTTTTAAGAGTAAGCTAGCGATATATTTGCAATAACCATATTGTCCGTAGAAGCCTGCGTGTATCCGAGATGCTTGTCAACAGGTGAAGGCGCACTGGACGCGTCGTTGGCTACAGCAGGTAGGTACACTAGTCGTGACTGAATGCGCACTTTTAAGTGTTCTGATATAGTGATCAGTGAAATGTTGTTATATTTGACAGTGATAATTATTTATATTTCCTCGATGCGAATTTTTTATTCGTATAATATTTCTTTTCTGTTAGTATGTCCAGCTGTGTACATCATAGGTTGATGATGATGATGGCTGTGTGTAGCGCGTATGTCTCCGTGTGCCAGGGCACGCGCGTGGCCTGCAGGGCATGCGCGTGGCCTCCAGGGCACGCTGCACGCTGCTGTTCGTGCACTACCGACATGCTCCTACTACACTGCATACTTCAGTAGGCACAGACACTCGGCTGCCGCTATGAGTAACTTGTACCTACTGTAACGCTCGCAGATATGTATGTATATGTATGTACTATGTTAGGTAGATAAGATAGGAGCCTAACTCGAAGTAAGTTATCAACTTGTACGAAAACTCGCATGCATTAGCAGTTTGGTGCGAGTTGGGCGTTGACTGGGGAGAGTTAGAGGAAGGCTGTGCAGTAACATCGCACTAACTTGAGACAGCTTCCGGTAACTCGGTTAGGCAGGTACCGACCTACCTGTCGGCACACTGTCGCGGCGGCATGTGACAACCACACCACCTAGCTGTTGCACCCTACATCCTACTTATCTCCGTACTAACATTTAATAAAACATTTTCTATTGATTCAAACCATTTCCAGAAAAATGTAACGATTCGATTGGTGGTGTATGAGAGATAGCGTCTAGCGAGTTGTTGGATGCAGCTCATATAACCCCCCTGCCCCCTGCCCCCTGGCTGGCGGCTGGCGTCATGGATTTCATTTGATCTCTTATTATCCGACTTCATCTATACCTATTGGCAAATTGCATTTATCTACAAGTCTCACGTGACACACGTTATATTTCTACATCACACTCCAGCCGCACCCCTCTTCTTTGATATGTACCTACAAGGAAATGAAGGAGGAGTGTCTTTGCTTTATTGCAAAAAGGTAAAAACAAAAAAAAACATAGGTACATTTACTTTAACAGGTAGGTCGTTGCGGGGCACTGCTGCGGTATGATCCCATAAAAATTTGAACAAGTCCCGCCACTGCTGTCTGTCGAGCGGGACCACCATCACCAACACCGCGTTTGAGCCGCGTCTTATTTTATTTTATTTTATTTTATTTATTCGGGACAACAAACAGTTATACATTGTGTAATACAATAAAGTTAAGAAACGAAAACTAATGATTAAAGTATAACCAACAACGTTATCCACAGCTTACAGTAAGATAATAGAGAAAAAGAGATCTTGTTACATGTAAATTATAAGCGATCAATTTTTGCTACATATCTTAAATAATTTGAAAAAATATATATAAACAAAAGAGTAACTAATCTACCGTTAACAATGTGCCTATTACGGCTTTTTTAAATTGTCCGACGGAAAGCGCAAAGACGTCGATGTGTTCAAAGTAGTTGTTGTAGTTATTTACAAGCTGATAGATAGGAGCGCGAACGCCAGCATTAGTGCGGCATGAGGTGGTAACGAACAGTCGGCCGGGGCGCACCGCGCGTCTATGCACTGTCCTCGGTACACTATAACAAAGTTTGCCTGTAAGTTGCGTGCAGTCAAACCTATTGTGGCATAAATTATAAAGCATCATGGCTCCTAGAAGCAGACGCCTCTTTTTAAGCGATAAAAAGTTGTATTTCAACAAAAGTTCTGCATATGAGAGATAACCTCTTCTAAAGCATCTATAATTAGTTATACGTAAGAATTTTTTCTGTACTTTTTCCAGGGACTCAATATATTTTTTGTAATATGGATTCCAAACCTGGCTAACATACTCAACTTGAGGTCTAACCAAGGCGTTATAAAGGTGCAAATATGTGGTCGGTCTATTAAAATATTTACTGATTCTAGATATAAAACCAAGCATTTGGAAGGCTTTATTTTTGATTTTTGATTTTTGATTTACACGCGTCACGTATAACGACACGCGAGACACTACGGAAACTATAGCTAATATGACAATATAGAGAAGCCAGCTCATGCCCTCGCAATGTATCCCAACCTAGTTTAATGACGGGTCTAATGACAGCAAGGAGGTCAGACGTGGTCCACGGGACCGTTGTGTCTCGACGTGGATCGGTGCATGCAGTAGCGCTGGGTGGCTCTCGGACACCGCTCGATACTCACGCCGATGACATCGACCGAGGCGCCCCTCGCCGGCATGCGAGCGAGGCGGCGGCGGGGGCTCGCTCCGAGAGGCTCCGCTCCTGCTCGGCTGAAGAGGGCGCGCGAGGGTCCTCGACGCGCCACTGGCTACTAGTGCCCTCTCCACGCGCTCGTCGCGTGCTAAAACCGTTCCCGATATAGAGCTGTACACTCGCATCTAACAACACGGTGAGTATTGCCTTACATTTCTTTATACAATAGCTATTACCTATTGTTAGCGTATTACAATTATTGTGGAATATAGCACGTAGCTATAGATACGTGCTTAGCTATACATTTATATAATATCTGGTTTTATTGTCGAGACGGGCGCGCTGCGCGCGAGCGGCCGACCGGATAGAAACGTCGAGTGCGACGGTAGACTAGGATTCTTTAAAAGCGATTGTACTTAAATTATTGTTGAAGCTAATAAAAAGTACTGGAACTACATATACGGAGTATCATTTCAAGAGGTTTGTGCTACACTATGCATGATCTCGGAACATTACATTAGTTTGTTTTACATGTGATGTAGGCAACGGCGGCCGAGGATTCAAACTTAAACAAAATTAAATGTTGTCCACATTCGCTTTCATGAGCGCTGTAAGGACGCGCCGGCTAACACACACACACACACACACACACACACACACACACCTCCGCCGACGATGTATTGCCTACAGGATCACTATGATGTATCTACTTATATTAAGAAATCATCTGTTCATTCGAGCACAAAGGAACTGCGAGTTGGGTTTGCTGCTAGCTGTATTTTTGTTTTTTAAATTGTTGATAGTGAACTCAGAACGGCTACTGTTTTGTGTAATAATGCCTAGACTGAACCTCGCACCGTTACCTAGCCGTTATAACTGTAGGTAATGTGGCACGAACTAGATTAAATAAACAGAGAGATGTCCGTGTAAGGTAAGACAAGTGGTCTATGAAGTGAGGTGTGAAGAGACCGCTTCACTCGGTGGTGGTGCTTCAATCAGCAACGCTCAATACGTAGTTAGTGTCGGCGGCCGCAGAGAGAGGCCCTCACCGGGAGCTCCGAGGCTCCGGGAGTGCGCGGCTCGTGAGCCTTCCCGCGCCCTCGCCACTCGCCGCCGTGAATGCCTCCAAATCACTGGAGAGCATCGGGACCGGCTTTGAGCGCGTGCCAAGACGCTGAAGCCGGAACGCAACGCACAATTTATTACACCCGCTGAATGATGTACTTACTGCGATCATTATTAGAAACGTACATGAGAGCCATGCAAGCAAGCTAGGAAGGTACTCTTAAGTTCCGCCTCGTTACATGTAACGAAACGCACGAATAAAAAGGAGAGTGAATGGACAATCTTTTTTGAATGGTCTACTCAACTGGTCAACTAGTATAATGTTCGCCCCTATAGGGTACGCTAGTGCATGGGGTTGCGTCGTCGACCCCGCCGGCGGGTGTCGTTGTGTATGTCAAGTACCTATAGTATATGTACCTCTGTCCAGATTGGATGACACGATCGCTACCGCGTTAGCGACGGTCATTTTGTCATCCGTATTCTTATGATATTGTTATCGCATCACGACGAGTTGTTCAGAGCGAAGCGGCCATATTATTGCGCACACGATAACTCATATCGTTGTAATGGAGGGGACGCTGCCGCCGACCAGCTTTTATTTTAGATGTGCATTTCTCCAGCTTCCTCATATGGAAATTGCGAATTCTGAAAACGCCAACATTTAAAGCATAATTGGAGCAATCATTGATTTGAAGGAAAATTTAGCAGCAAAAAAAACAACGACTCTATGAGACTTTATAGGTGTGTTAGCTGGAGAGCGGCTCCACAGCTTCCTCATTCAGTGTGGGCAAACGGCTAACGATAGAGCTATATAGTAAACGCCAAATTTTAGAGCATAATTAGAGCACCCGGCATAAAAAAAATCAAGTCTCTAGCTCGAAAACTCTTTGAGTTAGAAGACTATAACAACGTGTTTGCTGGGAAGCCATTTCTCCAGCTAACACATGTGGATCTCAAGAATGGCTATAGCTAGAAAGTTGCTTGATATCTCCAAATTTAGAGCAAAAAATATCATGGATGCTCCAAATATTTCAAGTGTCTAGGTTCAAAACTCACCGAGTTAGAAGCTTTGATGACTGTGTTAGCTGGAGACACGTTTGTCTGGCACGCACATGTTACATCTGAGGATCTACAATAGCTACAGATTCGGTTGACTTGTCCAAACCGAGCTATGAATTAGAGCACTCGGCTCCAAAATTTTGGACTCTCTAGGACAAGTAGTTTCCTAGCAATGAACAAAAGAACATTTTGCCGCCAGAATTTTCAAATGTATGTTCGCACCCGTAAAAATGCGGCGTTGCCGCTCTGAAAGTTTGGTATCAGCGTAGGAATTTGAACGTTATTCGGTTTATTTAAGATCGCGATACGAGTCATTTTCGTATGCGCTTAGCGGTTTTGATTTCTGAAACCTCAAACTCATATTTTCTCTTTTTGTTAGGTTGAGAGCTTTCTCTCTATCTATAGGAGAATTGTGTGTTGCCCGTTCTTGTTCGTTTTATAGTTTCTTTAGTAATGCGTGTCTTTTAGGTATTCTTAGAAAAAAAACTTTATTTGGTTCTGTAAATAGGTACCTGCTAGGCCAGTGTTGATGATTCTACCTACTCTGCCTGTTGTTAGCCGTCTGTTCTCTGTGTTTTACTGTATTCAGTCAGGTTTTTATGAGCGTATCGAGTAAACCAGGCGGACGGAAAATAGGTATTTACTGCGGCTTGCTAGTTGTGTGCGTACTCACGCACACTTGCCCCCTATCACTTGCCATCTCACCAGATGGCAAGTGATAGGGGGGGCATCTCACCATGTTGTGCCGACCCCACCTGGTGGGTAAGGGCAGGAAGAAGAAAAAGCACTTTTTGGGGTTTTTTGTTTCATTTTCAACTATATTCCTATATTGTGAATTGGACATAAGTTTTTGAATCCAAGATGGCGGCTTCATTTTTTTTCTTAAAAAATGGATATGGGTATCGTTTAATAGGTTTTTGGGGGCTCTGGTTGTGAATTCGACAATAATTTTTGAATCCAAGATGGCGGCTTCATTTTTTTTTCTTAAAAAATGGATATGGGTATCGTTTAATAGGTTTTTGGGGGCTCTAATTGTGAATTCGACATTATTTTTTGAATCCAAGATGGCGGCTTCATTTTTTTTCTCAAAAAATGGATATTAGTATCGTTTAATAGGTTTTTGGGGGCTCTGGTTGTGAATTCAACATTATTTTTTGAATCCAAGATGGCAGCATCATTTTTTTCTTAAAAAATGGATATGGGTATCGTTTAATAGGTTTTTGGGGGCTCTGATTGTGAATACGACATTATTTTTTGAATCCAAGATGGTGGCTTCATTTTTTTCCTTAAAAAATGGATATGGGTATCGTTTAATAGGTTTTTGGGGGCTCTGATTGTGAATACGACATTATTTTTTGAATCCAAAATGGCTGCTTCCTTTTTTTTCTCAAAAAATGGATATGGGTATCGTTTAACAGGTTTTTGGGAGCTACAATTGTGAATTCGACATTATTTTTTGAATCAAAGATGGCAGCTTCATTTTTTTCTAAAAAAATGGGTAAGGGTATCACTAAATAGGTTTTTGGGGGCTTGAATTATAAATTCGACATTATTTTTTGAATCCAAGATGGCAGCTTCATTTTTTTTCTTAAAAAATGGGTATGGGTATCGTTTAATAGGTTTTTGGGGGCTCTGATTGTGAATTCGACATTATTTTTTGAATCCAAAATGGCTGCTTCATTTTTTTTCTCAAAAAATTGATTATTGGTATCGTTTAATAGGTTTTTGAGGGCTCTAATAATGAATTCGACATTCTTTTTTGAATCCAAGATGGCGGCTTCATTTTTTTCCTTCAAAATGGATATGGGTATCGTTTAAAAGGTTTTTGGGGGCTCTGATTGTGAATTCGACATTATTTTTTGTATCCAAGATGGCGGCTTCATTTTTTTCTCAAAAAATGGATATGGGTATCGTTTAATAGGTTTTAAATGGCTCTGATTGTTTAATAAGTTTAATAAGTTTTTGGGGGCTCTGATTGTAAATTCAACATTAATTTTCGAATCCAAGACGGTGGTTTCATTTTATTTCTTAAAAAATGGATACATAGGATATCGTTTAATAGGTTTCTGGGGGCTCTGATTGTGAATTCGACATTATTTTTTTATCAAAGATGGCGGCTTCAGTTTTTTTTTTAAATAATGGATATGGGTATCATTTAATAAGTTTTTGGGGGCTCTGATTGTGAATTCAACATTAATTTTTGAATCCAAGACGGTAGTTTCATTTTATTTCTTAAAAAATGGATATGGATATAGTTTAATGAAATGGACAAGAATGGCAAAGGATAGAGAAAGATGGAGGACTTTAGGGGAGGCCTTTGTCGAAGGACAAGCTGTTTCGCTATAACGATCGTCAGTGAAATATTTAATTTAGTAAGTAACATTATTGTTAACAGTAATAAAGGCTTATTTTATTTATTTTATTTATAGTTTAATAGGTTTTTGGGGGCTCTGATTGTGAATTCAACATTATTTTTTGAATCCAAGATGGTTGCTTTTTTTTCTCAAATAATGGATATGGGTATCGTTTAATAGGTTTTTGATGGCTCTGATTATGAATTCGACATTATTTTTTGAATCCAAGATGGCGGCTTCATTTTTTTCTTTAAAAATGAACATGGGTATCGTTTAATAAGTTTTTGGGGGCTCTGATTGTAAATTCAACATTAATTTTCGAATCCAAGATGGCGGCTTCATTTTTTTCTTTAAAAATGAACATAGGTATCGTTTAATAGGTTTTTGGGGGCCCTGATTGTGAATTCGACATTATTTTTTGAATCCAAGATGGCGGCATCATTTTTTTTCTCAAAAAATGGATATGGGTATCGTTCAATATGTTTTTGGGGGCTCTGATTGTGAATTCGACATTAATTTTTTAATCCAACATGGCGGCTACATTTTTTTTCTTAAAAAAACGGTTTTCTGTATAGTTGGTTTACTTACGATAGTTGAACGAGACAACGTCATACAGCTGTCCACGCGAACGCATCGCTCACTCAAAAAGGAGAAACAGATGTCGAACACTGCCGAACGCTGAGGCCGATTGTGCTTCTTTGGCACTCTTTCCACGCTCTCATTTGCATTGCGTGCATTTAGCTCTATTGAATTATAAGACTATAAGATATAAATGATATCTATATCCATTTTTAAAGAAAAAAAAAATAAAGCCCACATCTCGGATTCAAAAAATAATGTCGAATTCACAATCAGAGCCCCCAAAAACCTATTAAACGATATCCATAACCATTTTTTAAGAAAAAAAATGAAGCTACCATCTTTGATTCAAAAAACAATGTCGAATTCACAGTCAGAGCCCTCAAAAACCTATTAAACGATACCCATATCCATTTTTTGAGAAAAAAATTAAAGCAGCCATCTTGGATTCAAAAAATAATGTCGAATTCACAATCAGAGCCCTCAAAAACCTATTAAACGATACCCATATCCATTTTTTGAGAAAAAAAATGAAGCAGCCATTTTGGATTCAAAAAATAATGTCGAATTCACAATCAGAGCCCCCAAAAACCTATTAAACGATACCCATACCCATTTTTTAAGAAAAAAAATGAAGCTGCCATCTTGGATTCAAAAAATAATGTCGAATTTATAATTCAAGCCCCCAAAAACCTATTTAGTGATACCCTTACCCATTTTTTTAGAAAAAAAATGAAGCTGCCATCTTTGATTCAAAAAACAATGTCGAATTCACAATCAGAGCCCTCAAAAACCTATTAAACGATGCCCATATCCATTTTTTATGAAAAAAAATGAAGCAGCCATCTTGGATTCAAAAAATAATGTTGAATTCACAATCAGAGCCCCCAAAAACCTATTAAACGATATCCATATCCATTTTTTGAGAAAAAAAATGTAGCAGCCATTTTGGATTCAAAAAATAATGTCAAATTCACAATCAGAGCCCCCAAAAACCTATTAAACGATACCCATACCCATTTTTAAGGAAAAAAATGAAGCCGCCATCTTGGATTCAAAAAATAATGTCGAATTTGTAATCCGAGCCCCCAAAAACCTATTAAACGATACCCATACCCATTTTTTAAGGAAAAAAATGAAGCCGCCATCTTGGATTCAAAAAACAATGTCGAATTTATAATCCGAGCCCCCAAAAACCTATTAAACGACACCCATATCAATATATTGTGAAAAAAAATTAAGCCGCCATCTTGGATTGAAAAAATATTGTGGAATTCACAATCAGAGCCCCCAAAAACCTATTAAACGATACCCATACCCATTTTTTAAGGAAAAAAATGAAGCTGCCATCTTGAATTAAAAAATTAATGTTGAATTCACAATCAGAGCCCCCAAAAACCTATTAAACGATACCCATATCCATTTTTTGAGAAAAATATGAAGCCACCATCTTGGATTCAAAAATTAATGTTGAATTCACAATCATAGCCCCCAAAAACCTATTAAACGATACCCATATCCATTTTTTGAGAAAAAAATGAAGCCACCATCTTGGATTCAAAAATTAATGTTGAATTCACAATCAGAGCCCCCAAAAACCTATTAAACGATACCCATATCCATTATTTAAGAAAAAAAATGTAGCCACCATCTTGAATTCAAAAATTAATGTCAAATTCACAATCAGAGCCCCCAAAAACCTATTAAACGATACCCATACCCATTTCTTAAAGAAAAAAATGTAGCAGCCATTTTGGATTCAAAAAATAATGTCAAATTCACAATCAGAGCCCCCAAAAACCTATTAAACGATACCCATACCCATTTTTTAAGGAAAAAAATGAAGCCGCCATCTTGGATTCAAAAAACAATGTCGAATTTATAATCCGAGCCCCCAAAAACCTATTAAACGACACCCATATCAATATATTGTGAAAAAAAATTAAGCCGCCATCTTGGATTGAAAAAATATTGTGGAATTCACAATCAGAGCCCCCAAAAACCTATTAAACGATACCCATACCCATTTTTAAGGAAAAAAATGAAGCTGCCATCTTGAATTAAAAAATTAATGTTGAATTCACAATCAGAGCCCCCAAAAACCTATAAAACGATACCCATATCCATTTTTTGAGAAAAATATGAAGCCACCATCTTGGATTCAAAAATTAATGTTGAATTCACAATCATAGCCCCCAAAAACCTATTAAACGATACCCATATCCATTTTTTGAGAAAAAAATGAAGCCACCATCTTGGATTCAAAAATTAATGTTGAATTCACAATCAGAGCCCCCAAAAACCTATTAAACGATACCCATATCCATTATTTAAGAAAAAAAATGAAGCCACCATCTTGAATTCAAAAATGAATGTCAAATTCACAATTAGAGCCCTAAAAACCTTTAGAACAATAGGTATCTACGTTAACAACTTTTGAAGAAAAAAAATAAAACGTTTTCCGGAATAGAGCCCCCCCACTTTTCTTCATAATTATTATATTTATAATATTTCCTTTCGCTTTCCCGTGAGTATTTACTGCAGCTCGCTATAGATAGTGCAACCCACGAAGGCGCGCCCCACTATTCCTCCTAACCGTTTATAGTATATGTGTGCAAGCTTCCGTCAATTTTTGAGTGTTATCGGTACACACTAATTACCTATGAGTGCACACGCACACTACAATTAATAGACTACGGTTGGCGACTGCCGCTCGGAGCAAACTCCCCGCACCCCGCGAGGGGCGCGTCTTCGTGAATTGCACTATCTATAGTTATGTACGTACTCACAGACACAATGATAGTTTCGCACGATGCCATTTACACCTAGTGTGACAAGAGTAGGTAACTGATGATTTGAAAACATTGTTGGTTAGTTGAGAGACTAGAGATATAATTTCATGATATTTAAAACTAAAAATCAAAAATCTGAAGTCAGGTTTCTTAATAAATACATATTTAAACTTAAACTAACCATTATAAAACTTTTCTTTGGTGTTTTTTTGTTTCATTTTAACCTATATTCCGCTTCTTGAGCTACGTAATGAGTGTTTAAGACATGAATCCTAGGGTAACTATTTACCAGGCACGGGCAACACACAACTCCATCCGACTAACGTTCAAATTCCTACGCTGATACCATACTTTCAGAGCGGCAACGCCGCATTTTTACGGGTGCGAACATAATATTTGAAAATTCTGGCGGCAAAATGTTCTTTTGTTGATTACTAGGAAACTACTTGTCCTAGAGAGTCCAAAATTTTGGAGCCGAGTGCTCTAATTCATAGCTCGGTTTGGACACGTCAACCGAATCTGTAGCTATTGTAGATCCTCAGATGTAGCATGTGCGTGCCAGACAAACGTGTCTCCAGCTAACACAGTCATCAAAGCTTCTAACTCGGTGAGTTTTGAACCTAGACACTTGAAATATTTGGAGCATCCATGATATTTTTTGCTCTAAATTTGGAGATATCAAGCAACTTTCTAGCTATAGCCATTCCTGAGATCCACATGTGTTAGCTGGAGAAATGGCTTCCCAGCAAACACGTTGTTATAGTCTTCTAACTCAAAGAGTTTTCGAGCTAGAGACTTGATTTTTTTTATGCCGGGTGCTCTAATTATGCTCTAAAATTTGGCGTTTACTATATAGCTCTATCGTTAGCCGTTTGCCCACACTGAATGAGGAAGCTGTGGAGCCGCTCTCCAGCTAACACACCTATAAAGTCTCATAGAGTCGTTGTTTTTTTTGCTGCTAAATTTTCCTTCAAATCAATGATTGCTCCAATTATGCTTTAAATGTTGGCGTTTTCAGAATTCGCAATTTCCATATGAGGAAGCTGGAGACATGCACATTATTTTAGTGCGAATATTCGATCACTTATGGAACTTTGTCGTTTGATATTAAATGTCGTGTCGAAGGACGCGAATATATTTTATCGGTGATACGCTATGAATGGATGCTCGAGTGAAGGGCCCTCTGCGCGCCTCCGAGAGAGGCATTGCCCCCCCCCCCCTTCACCCCTCCCCCCCCCTGCCTTGTCGGCTCGCGGTGACCGACCGACGGACATACAAGGAACAAATCATTTTGTTAATGGACCTACAGCTAAGGTGAAATTAGTTTACAATAACAAATTAAATTTTTAGAATTCCATGAAAACTTAATAGACCAGCTTAAGCTTACAGAATAGCAACACTCTAAACTGTGAAGAATTTGTTGATTATTGGCTTCGTCGTTTGCAGTGTAGGTAGTGTAGGTAGTGCAGGCGAGCGAGCTTCACTTGCTTCATAATTGTAAGCATGCTACCCGAACAAAATATCTTTTTCTGTGGTTTGGTCAGCCGTAAGTCCGTAACAATATCAGTGTTGGGATTAGCATTATAAGTTATTTTCTTTGGATTTTATTGAATGGGGCATAGTGAACTAGGGGTATTTCGACAAATGGGGCATATTTTGTCAATCTAGCGATGCACTTAGAATACCTAAGTGAATCTGTGACAAAAGACAGACATCTGAAATATTTAACAATAGTATATTTATATTTCATTACGAGTGCGGGAAGGCTGTCATTGCAAAGAGTTCCGACAAATGTCTACCCGAGCCGAAGGCGAGGGTTGACAGTCGGAACAAGTTGCAATGACGGTTCCGCACGTGTACTGAACGACTATTTTTAATACAGTTGCGAAAAAATTAAGCAATTAATAATAAAATAATAAAAATACCATTTGCTTTTTTCTCTTCTCTCCACGCAATAAGTTCGTCGTATGTATGCATGTAGCGACTTTTTTACTTTTCCGGTAAAATGTTCTTCGAAGCATTTTGTGCAATTATACTGAGTTCCGGTGGTGTTAATTCAAAAAAACCAGGGGCGAAATTGCTCATTTTGTGCAACAAAAAAATAAACTCGCAATAGTATATTTCATTACAAGTGCGGGAAGGCTGTCATTGCAAAGAGTTCCGACAAAATGTCTACCCGAGCCGAAGCCGAGGGTTGACAGTCGGAACAAGTTGCAATGACGGTTCCGCACGTGTACTGAACGACTATTTTTAATACAGTTGCGAAAAAATTAAGCAATTTAATAAAATAATAAAAATACCATTTGCTTTTTTCTCTTCTCTCCACGCAATAAGTTCGTCGTATGTATGCATGTAGCGACTTTTTGACTTTTCCGGTAAAATGTTCTCCGAAGCATTTTGTGCAATTATACTGAGTTCCGGTAGTGTTAATTCAAAAAAACTAGGGTCGAAATTACTCATTTTGTGCAACAAACAAATAAACTCGCAAAGAATATTTCTGAAAAATGGTGCCAAGCGCCAACCGTAAAATATAAGCAGAAATTTTTTTTTTCTTCACCCATTCTGGTAGGCAAAGGGAACTAATACCCATACAGCCAAGTCTTCAGTAGATTTTTTTTAATGATATGAATTGAAAATGAAATTTAATGAGATGAAATGAAATGAAACCTAACATAACTCATTCAATCAAATCATTAAATCTGTTAATGAAACAAATTAGTAGCTTCTTTTTAGAAATAATACGTATTTGCATGAATCATAAAAACTTCGATGAATTTTTTTAGTAAAAACTTCATGGTTGGTTTTTCTTTTTAGACATTATTTTGACAGTTGGGAAAGAAAAAGCACTAGTGCGGGAATGGTAGAAAAAAAGCACGCGTGTGTAATAGCCCACATCCCGAACGCTATACGTCCCTGCAATACGCCACTTTTTGAGCAACTGTATTAAAAAGAAAATTTCTGAAAAATGGCGCCAAGCGCCAACCGTAAAATATAAGCAGAGATTTTTTTTTTCTTCACCCATTCTGGAAGGCAAAGGGAACTATACCCATACAGCCAAGTCTTCAGTAGATTTTTTTTATTGATATGAATTGAAAATGAAATTTAATGAGATGAAATGAAATGAAACCTAACATAACTCATTCAATCAAATCATTAAATCTGTTAATGAAACAAATTAGCAGCTTCTTTTTAGAAATAATACGTATTTGCATGAATCATAAAAACTTCGAAGAATTTTTTTAGTAAAAACTTCATGGTTGGTTTTTCTTTTTAGACATTATTTTGACAGTTGGGAAAGAAAAAGCACTAGTGCGGGAATGGTAAAAAAAAAGCACGCGTGTGTAATAGCCCACATCCCGAACGCTATACGTCCCTGCAATACGCCACTTTTTGAGCAACTGTATTAAAAAAAAACAATTCAATTTAGCACAGTTTCTGAAAGCAGTGAACACAACCTGCTTATAAATGCTGCATAGTAAAGTGCGAAACTATTTTAAAAGTAAATAAAAGTAAAAGGTAATGCAAAAGGTACAAGAATTTAAAGTTTAACATATTTGGTGCATATTTATATTTATACATACATACTATTAGAGTTAACGTGGATTCTATTACGTTTATTGTAATTGATTCAAAGTCAAAGTGACACCATGCCGTAGTATTGTTTTATATTCTTTGACCACATCAAAAGAACCCACCCACCGTGGTCCTGCACGGTACCACGGCACCACGGCACCACGGCACCACCACGGGTGGGGCGATCATAGTTATAGAAGCATCATCCGTCACGCGTGTCGCGCGACATGACGCCAGTCGTTAGTTGTAGTTTTTATATCGCTAACATCGGAGCCCCGCTATATCCAGCCCGTCGGCCGCGCTTACATATTCCGGGTTCACAAATGCCATGCATAATGTAACGAGCCCTTAAAGCCTTTACCTCGCTCTTATTTGGTATTCTTGGCGTTGCCGCGCCCGCAGCGGCCGACACGCTCCTGACATCTTTATAAATTATCTAAATATTGGTACTCGGCGGCCTCTGCGCCTCTGCCTCTTACCGGCGGTGCCTATTGAACATGCACTCCAAATCAAACGCCAATTTCCCATAAAAGCTTCTGTAAGGAATAGCGATATTGTATGTATGAACGACGCGAGCCACTGTTCCTGCGGATATGTGAATTAGCTACCTGCCGGCTATCGCATCCGCCGCCGGGGGCGGGGCAGGCGCGAGGGCGGAAGGGATTTGCTGTTACTTTCAATTATTATCCAGCATTCTATTCACAGAAGACATATGACTATTATTTAAGGTGTAGAGTAATGTCAGGGACCGCGGGGGAATGAAGGTTCTGGAATGGCGATCACGAACCGGAACACCTAGGTCGCGCACCCGCCTGTCGATGGACCGACGGTATCGTTAGCACTGCGCTTGGAGAGGGTTCAGAATCGTTTTTGTATAACGTTCGTTGATTGAGCATGGTTGTATCTATGTGCGGTGCTTCGGACATGCACCTAATGCCTTATCTCTTGAATCTATTCGCGGCACCGACCAGATCGTGTCGTGCGAACACGTGTCGTGTTGGGGTTTCTTTTATTCATTGAACGCATCAAACCCTTATCGCTTCCATATTGGAGGTGTGTCGAGTCAACATAAAAACATTTACAAGCACGCGGCGACTCATAAAAACCCACCACGTTATCAGCAGCCGTCGAAACCTTACAAATTCATGTTTGTGTTTTACTCCGCATGTTTACAAGGGATCGTGTATGTGTGCGTGCTGGTGGATAACAGCCCCCCCCCTCTCCCCCTCTCAGATAATCAGAGGCACGTCACATACCTACTCAGATAAGTATACATGTTGGTGTAGTAGGCTCATTTATGCTGCTAGAATACAAATAAACTATTTCTTCACGATGGAATTCCATCGATGCACGACTGGGTCCGAACCCACGGTTTTAGGAAAATAAGGTGGGGTCACCCCACTAGACATAGACAACCATTACACAGAAGAATATACTTGGATAAATCGAACCTCTTATAAAACGTTCCACGTTATCGTATCCTCTTTGTTTGGTTATGGCCACCAGCTTTTAGATAAGCTTAACGACGGATCGTGTCCTGAATGTATCGCACAACGTCTCCGCCACGCAGATGCTTGCGGGGAGAGGGGGGGGAGCGGGGTGTGTGGGGGGGGGGTAATCTCCGGGAGTGCCTTTGAAAGTGACTTCGTACCTAAGTGAGCAGGGACACGAGATACGACCTACGTACATACTATCATATCACCAACACCATTTATGAGGTCGATCACATCCCCTCTCCACAGCTCGCTCGTCGTGCGATCACATCGCATTATTATGTACCGAGTAGTTGTACAATACGTACACATCAATCCATGCACTAACACTTGACTCCTTATCGAAGTGTTCTCAGCTGAGTGACGTCATGGGCCCACCGCCCTGTTGACAACAACCTCGCACAGCTAGCGTCATGTCTGCTGATGGCCGCGCTGGATTCAAGACCAACTTGTGGGTTGCTCGAGCAGATCTTCTGTAGTTGCAACACATTTATTGTTGACGGACGAGAGGTATCGAATGGCGAATCAGTTTTGTTGAATAAATTATGATATCGCTCGGTAAGTTTATTGTCAATTTATAGAACCGGAAAGGTCACAGAGGAGCGGGCCAGGCGGGCACGTGACCCCTGCTTCCCGCGCGGCGCTTACATCCGGACACAACCCCCGTGACCTCTTGTCGTAGTGTGATGTAGAGTCGACTCCTGGCGCCTAATACCCACTGCATCTCGTGCAATACTTGAGTTCGTGTCCATACACTGTCGATGCGCATCCCTGGACCCCCTTTTTTATCAACCACCATAGTAATTAGACAAACTTATAGTTGCAGGTCCTTGCTAACCACGCCGCACCACACCGCACCGCACCGCACCGCACCGCACCGCGCCACTGGAGGAGGCAACGAGACGCGAGTGAAAGTTAAATAAAATAACAGGCAATAAGTGAAAGCGGTGCTCGATTTGCTTACTTGAGTATTATAGAAGACGGCGGCGGCACTGCCTTCACTTCACCCTCGCACGCTCTAACAATATGTACTTCCATAAGTACGCGCTGAACATCCCTCCTTTATTAAGAAAGTTGATCAACTAACAGGAGGTCGAACTAAGTGTATACAAATACTGTGAAGTGCGAGTCGGCACACACATCGAGGGATAGCACGATGACAGAAGGCACTACGTTAAAAGCTGGTTAAAAAGCTTTTATAATAATAATAATAAAGTTTTTTATTTAAGACAACTTAGTCCAATAGTTAGTAGTTTATAATTAAAGATGGTCGTTTAAACGAAAAGCTTTTAATTAGACAACCTTTTTTATTTAAGCATTTAAACAAACTACTAGATAACGATATTCATATTTCACTTGATAGTTTTATATCAACTCGTCCTTCTTTCCTCGGCTCGGCGGCTCGGCGGCTCGGCGGCTCGCGGGCGGAAGCAAGTAAACAAGGGAGGCTCGCTCGCTTTTATTAAAGCGTGAAATTTCTCATTTGGTGGGCTCTCGTCACGTCGAGCGAAACAAAAATATATAAGCAAAGTGTCAGTAGCACGGCTCTCGCCGCAGCCGCCACCGCCGGAGTCCCGCGCGGCTACAGGCACCACCTGCGGCACTATACTATTCTGGAGGAGTACAAGGTGTCGCCGCACCGAAACAAAACCATTCATTCGTGCTTTACCGACTGTATCTACCCAACTTTCAGCCCGTGACAA
Source organism: Thera britannica (assembly GCA_939531255.2). Taxonomy (NCBI): domain Eukaryota; kingdom Metazoa; phylum Arthropoda; class Insecta; order Lepidoptera; family Geometridae; genus Thera; species Thera britannica. The sequence goes on along the minus strand of OW618036.2, from coordinate 12,706,261 downwards.
TATTCGGCTTCATCCATGATTTCCGCCCGGAACACAGTCCACAACGAAGTAGCTCGTAGCTAGCGCTACCGCGCGTAGCTAATGCTACGACGCGTAGCTAGTTCTATGACGCGTAGCTGGCTCTACGCCGAAAACAATCGCTACGAGGCTCTACGGTGCAAATTACTATATTCACTTCAAAGCTTTCGCAACAATAAATAATGTATCTGACCGGCCTTCATATTACTATCATTACGTATTACACGCCCTATTTTCAACTGGAAAACCCTTTATCTTAAAAACGAAAAAATACCGTTCAAAAGATGGAACGAACAAAATATGATCGTATCATGTGGCTGGAAGAGTTTGGCTAAGAAGAGAAAGTGATAGAGACGATTGGCGATCCTTGGACGAGGCTTATGCTAAAATCTTTAATCCAATTAATTTATAGGTTTATTAACTACTTATGTAAACAATCTAGTTTTGCAAGATATTTTTTTATTTTTTTAGTTCTTATTTTGTTATTGAATTAGACAGCCATAACCACTATGGAGGTCCTGTATGTATCTGTGATATGGAGTTTCACCTATAGTAATAGTGTTGGAGTCTTTCAATAAGGTACCCGTTTGTTGCTCACGATACGCATGTTATTATTGCCGGTTGATGGACGTGATCGGATAAGGCTCCGACCTCAATTAATATCCGGCGAGCGGAGGTCAGCCGGACTATCGGTTAGTTAGCCTCCTCGAGCGGAGGAGGAAAACAATCTGCCTCCCATCATACTTTAATAGCGGGTTCTAATACTATTTATCTGGTTATAAAACATTACAGTTACAATAAGTACCTTCCTATTTACACTTTCTGCACCTTGGTAATCTCGCCGACACGCATTATACAAGGTGTATCTAAATATGTGTACTATGCGAAGGTGGGGGGTTTCAGACCACAATGGTGATCAGTTGTGGGGGGGGAGATAATTAAAAATTCCTATTTTCAGTTTCCCATACAAAAATATTTAATTTCATAATGCCTAAATAAATTGACAACCCTATCCTTGTAACCCCTTGACCCCTTGACCTACTACCTCTGTAGGTCTACTACTACTACCTACTACCTTTGTAGCTGAGTTTAGGGTTGTCACTTTGTATAAAGTCAGCTGTTCATGTTGAAACTTCGTTGCAGTTTTTTTCAGAGATACCAATCGAAGTTCGAAAAGTCGTTGAACAAAAGTTGTTCCCCGGGAGCTGGAAATTCACCCCCCTTCAGGATAGTACACATATTTTGATACACGTTGTATAGGAACTTATTTTACAGGGCCAGAAACGTACGTATTGTACGCGTCCGTCGAAACAGCTCTAGGGCGGACCTAGTGGCGAACTATCTAGGCCGCCCATTTTTAAACGCCGACCGCAACGAGGGGCGTCCCACGTCCGAGACCTCGGGGTGAATCGGCCCGTCAGCGTCGGGCCGGTCGGTGCTGCGATACGAATGGGTTTTCTATAGAAAGCTGATCGCTTTGAGATCGTCGATGGAGAAATCCATGGAGCCGGTTCCACGTTCCGAGGATATCCATCGCTTCGGTGGAAGGTTCTGTTCTGATTGTATAGGGGTGGCGAGGCGGCGCGGCGGTGGTCGCGGCGCGAGGCGGCGGCAGTGTGCCATGCGCGTCGTGCCGTCCGCCCGCTCGCGCAGCATGCCGCCGCCGCCGCCGCCGCCGCTGTCGGCCGCGCGCCCCGCTCTGTGACGCCGCGCCCTCTGCACGCTACTCGCACTATACACTGCACACTGACGAGTGACGAGTGCCCAGTGCCCAGTGCCCAGTGCCGAGAGCCTTCGGTAATTTATAATAGAGCGGCTCAAGTGTGCGTGATGTTGTGAGCCGCGGTGAAGGGAGCCGGATCGGTGATGTGATGAGTGATGGTGTGCGGCGCTGAGGGCTCGCGACGGACCGACCTCTAGAAGGAACCTGGCGCTTGTTGCGAGCGACCGTTTGTTATCTGGGAGTCTTCGAACGCCCTAGGATAGATAATACCTATCATCATAGGTAGGTTAGAGGTGTCTGGGTGGTGGTAGGCCAACGGTGATCCCACTTAGCTCCACCGAACGAAACCAACGTAAAGTACTAAGTATAAAGAATAAACATTTACGTAGGTCTAAGTACCTACTTATTTTTTATTTCAATTCTACAAAAAAAGCCAGTTGAATAAATACGCTTAGGTTTGAGTCAAAATTTATTTCCATCTCAGAAAATGTATTTTTGCTTTTTGATGTCTGAGCGTTAATAGCCGCTAGACTCTAGCTAGAGGATCAATAAGAATTGAATTTAGAACATCTTGCAAAATATCATTAACTCTTAAATGCAAAGTAACTTTTTTTTATCGGAAAAAATATATTTAGTAAAGGAAAGGGTCAAGATGACAAAAAAACAAAAATATTATACTTAGTCATCATAATTATTTTATAAAAAAATATTTTTTTTAATACAACAAAGTAGACAAATAAGCATACGGCTCATCTGATGGGAAGCGGATACCGTTACCTATGGACGCCTTTAAAACTTTACATTTACCTACGTGGTACATATTTGTTACTACATGCACTTAAGGGTTAAACCTATTGTTGATAAAAACTCAAGAGTCGGAACCTTTTTGGTGTAAGTATTACTTTTTATTTATTTATTGTAAGCGCGCTATTTCATTTTTTCGTTTTAGTTATTTCCTCGCTGAGGTGGGATGAAAAGTTAAATGTTGCACTCGAGTGCAATGTCTTTTCACTTCATGCTTTCTTGATTCCATCGCTAACGCTCAGGTTCTAATTTTTGGACCACTCGCTACGCTCGTGATTCAATTTTAGAATGCTTACCTTGCTCGATCATCAAAGTTGAGCACGCGGCTATAAAGCAACTTTGCACTCTTGTCTAAAAAAGTTATTTTGGCTACTTTTCAGTTCTATTAGCAGTAGGTAGGTACCGATAGCGTGTGTGCGAGCGGGACAACATGGTCACGACTTTAAAGCTTTTTATTATCTACCAAACGGACTAGGTACTGAATTAAATAATTAAAAATTATCATAAAAAAATAAAAAAATGACTGGGCATCCATAGCACAGGACCGGGGTTAGGGAGGTCTTTGCCCAGCAGTGGGACGATGCAGGCTAAAAATAATAAATAATAATGAAATAATCTTTTTTATAACGCTTTTATTAGCTTCACCTGTATGTTTGTAAGCTTGTATGTAACCGACCCCTTTGAGCTCGATTTTGTCCTACTTTGAACGATCAGATTTAATTCAAACCTTGCACACCTGTCAAATGTTAATGACAATGCAATAATATGAAAAAAAACATGAATAAAAAAACTAAAAAGTAAAAAAAAAATTATAGTTAAACTAAAAAAAAAAAGGTTTTATGATCAATTGAAAAAATTATATTAGGTATGCTTGATTTTGATTGTTGTAAATATTTTATCAGTAGTTTATTAGGTATGTCTCAAGTTATTATAGCACCCCACGCTTTTTTGTACAATAATATAAATTTTTCAATTGATTATCAGTTTTATTTTTAACTTTTTATTTCAATTAGTTATTTATTTATCATATCGTGTGGATACCGAATAGTTGAAATATTAAATTGAACGGCACTCCACACTATACGGTCAAAAAACTATGGGTACTTAGAGAGATAAATAAACCCCTTACTCATACTCTCATATTATTTATTGCAATTAACAGCATTTTTTCTCAATAAGTCCCTTTATTTACATTCAAATGTCTTATCTTTTTCTACTTGAACCAAATACTTAGCACGCAAAACTACTAATAGACCATCTAATTATTTGACCACTGTGCTACCCAATGTTCCCCTTGTCAAATCAATAAACAACAGTTAACGATTTTATTGGTCGATTGGTAATCCGTGGAACCAGCCCTCAGTTTATTTGTTGCCTTTTCACAACTACACGCCTTTTCAGGATCGTGATGACATTTGACACGGAAACAACGAAGGAGATAAGTAGATCTATTATAATAATCATCAATAATCCTGAGATATGTCCTTTCCCAGGATGATCTAATTGATCTATCTTTCATCTCGAAAATAATCTCAAAGGGGGTGAAATAAGCAGTGAAACATTGCATGAATTTAATTCCTCTAGTAGGGATCTGAAATTCAGACACAGGCATTTGGTAAGAAATAAAGATGTGCGTAGGTTATGTATGTTTTTTTTATAATCCCGAAATGGGTAAGGTCTGGGGAGGCTATTGCAACTAAAATATATCATTAAATTCAACCATCCAATAATGAACCATGGAGTTAAAACAATCGATTTAGTAAGTCAAATATATATCAATGAATACTCTTGTCATGGAGTACCTACCTACCTATTGTTATAATGTGTTTGGCCAAGAAAATCTCTGTGTACAACCAAACGAAGTAGAATTTAAGAAAAATAACTTTTAAAAGCGAATTCTACATTTACCTATACATGTATACAGGGTGGCCGGAACATTGACGTCCAAATTTTGGTCCCTCGTATTGTGGGGTATCCGAATCACCCCCACGTATGTTCCGCGTTTTTGTATAGTTTTCGAGTTATGAATTTTTTTCTGAATTTTCAGGAAATTTCGACCTGACCAACTTAAAAAATTATTAAAAAAAAGTTGAAATTGTTTTCGTATTTTTTTATTGCAACTGAATCCTCATGACTTTTACTTTTATACATAGGTTACTTTGATGAAAGTTATGAAAATGACAAGGAAAATGATGATCCAAAGTGAAAAATTTCGGTGAATTATGACTTAAATTATCAACTTTAAATTAAAAATCTAAACAGGTAATTTCATGGTTCTTAAGTAGCTTCAAAAAATGCACCAAACTCTCAGCTTCTATAATCATCAAATAAAAATAGAACTTTTTATAAATCGGGCTTCAAAGACAGCAAGATGGAACATTCTTAGGAAAGGCTAATTTGAATTAATTTTTTTTTTGCCCATTTTATGGTTAACTATTGATAGAGAATACTGGAAACTAACCAACAAATAGCTTCAGAGATTTGGTAAGAAAAGTTTTATGTAAGAAGTGGTATTATTACCTAATAAAGGATAAAATGATAATGTGAAAAAAATATTGATTTAAAATTTATAGAAGATTTTCAACTTGGCCACTTCCAGCATCAATACACATTCTAAACCTACGTAACAACTTGTCTTTCAATCGTAAAAAATTTACTTAAATGATGCAGCCGTTTAGCTATAAAGTCAGATTCTCCAGTTTTTTAAACCTATATTATCGTATTGAGTTTTAGGAATATATCTGTATTTAAGGCTTAAAATAAATAAATAAATAAATATCGTATTGAGTCCAATTATCTGCGTCTAATAAATAGGTAAGTACTCTACTCATTATATTTCTGTCGCAAAGTTTGTTATAAAAAACAAATCATAACGTTACCATTGCACCGACAAATATTTAGTGATTGGAAACGTGCTGAATGAAGGTGTTGATCGACTATCGAGGGTAAGATAGGAGCGGCAACATTTGATTAGCCTCCTGTACGTGATGTACCTATCGGCGGCAAATGTGTAAATATATCACTGGCTCTAATTTAGAGCCAACTGAGCTGTCTGGGCTGTCAGATGAAGAAGATTGTTACAGGCGTTCATTAAAAGCCACTACGCTCATCGCATCCATCCGATCGGTCAGAACTCGGGACGCTAAAGTAAAACAATGCGCGCAGGTGCGGGATCGAATCTGTATCGAACTGTAGTGTAGAGGCGCATAGAGCTCAATCGAGAGGCCCGCCGCGGTCGAGTCCAGTGCACCAGTGGAGTGTGGAGAGTGGAGGCGCAGTGGAGTGTGCGTGGCGGCGGCAGCGGCAGAGGCAGCGGCAGAGGCAGAGGGTGCGCTCTGCAGCGGCGTGCGATGCGCTGACGCCATGCGTCGCGCGCGATGTCGTGCATGCCGCGCCGCGCTGCGCCCGCCCCGCGCGCCGCGCCGCGTCTGCTGCTCTCGCTCGCACTCGCCCTCTCGCTCGTCGGTGAGTGCCTAGCTATGGGATGTGTATGTGTATGTGTGTGTATATGATGGCATGTGATGTGATGTGGTTGTGTTGGTGCAGGATGCGCGGGCAACCCGGACGCCAAGCGGCTGTACGACGACCTGCTCAGCAACTACAACAAGCTGGTGCGGCCCGTGCTCAACGTCAGCGACGCGCTCACCGTGCGCATCAAGCTCAAGCTCAGCCAGCTCATCGATGTAGTCAGTTCATTATTATAACCTATACCTACCTACCTACCTATCATCTACCGATCTATTTCTGAATCGTTTTTAGGGTTCCGTAGCCAAATGGCAAAAACGGAACCCTTATAGATTCGTCATGTCTGTCTGTCTGTCTGTCTGTCTGTCTGTCTGTCCGTCCGTATGTCACAGCCATTTTTCTCCGAAACCGTAAGAGCTAGACTGATGAAACTTGGCGAGTAGATGTATTCTGTGAACCGCATTAAGATTTTAACATAAAAATAAAAATAAAACTATAAATTTCGGGGGTCCCCATACTTGAAACTAAAACTCAACAATTTTTTTTTCATCGAACCCATACGTGTGGGGTATCTATGAATAGGTCTTCAAAAATGATGTTGAGGTTTCTAATATAGTTTTTTTCTAAACTGAATAGTTTGCGCGAGAGACACTTCCAAAGTGGAAAAAAGTTGGTCCCCCCCCCCTCTAACTTCTAAAGTAAGAAAATGATAATACTAAAAAAAATATATGTTGTACATTACTATGTAATCTTCCAACGATTTTTGGTTTGAACGAGATCTAGTCAGTAGTTTTTTTTTTATACGTCATAAACCGTAAACCGCAATTTACCTTTCGACGAACTACAAGAACCTTATTATGTTACATCAAGTAACATAATATAAAGGTTCTTGTACGGAACCCTTCATGGGCGAGTCCGACTCGCACTTGGCTGCTTTTTTTAAATAACAAATAATATGTAGGCAAACGTAGTGAAGGAAGACCTCGTCCTACCAACATGGAGCGACGACTTGTGTAACGGAATAATAATGAACTTATTTCGTTTGCAGAACCTCAAGAATCAAATAATGACGACCAACCTATGGGTAGAACAGGTGAGCAGATTTACAGATGCATAAGCATGATATGCGACAAAATATACCTACAGGTTGTCCCATAAATCAACGTCAAGCCGAAAACGGACAATGGGCCAAGTTATGACAGCTATCAGAAAAATATAAACAAGTAATTATCATGTAACTTTAAGATTATTTAAAAAAAAACAGGAAAAACTATTACAAATATTAACTTTTCGTGAAACTTTTTTCTGCATGAATAATCGTTTTAATAGTTTTAAATAAAATCGTGGATTTTTGGCCAACATTTCATTTCAGATAATTACATCAACCAACTTTAACCGACTGTACCGTAAAAAAAATGTAATAGGTATACACTATTTTGTCAAGTAACTTTAAAAGATGGCGCATTTAGTCAGAATTCCTAAAAGATATGATGCTCGCTAGAGTATTTCTTAGTTTTGTAAATAAAACTTACATTGTCGAAATTGTATTTACTTGTGAATTATTGTGAGCGACTTAAAAACGTAGCGTAGGCATTTTAAGTTCATGATTTAAAGCAGGGATCCCCAAACTTTTTGGACAAGTGACCCAATATCGACCCCAAGGGGTCGATATCGACCACTTTGGGAATCCCTGATTTAAAGGGTACAAACATTTTATCTAATGAAATAAAATTGTGTGGAAATCCGGTTTAGTTATTTATTTATTATTTTATTTTTAGCCTGCATCGTCCCACTGCAGGGCAAAGGCCTCCCTAATATCTAATCCCTTTCCACTCCTCCCGGGCCTGTCCTGTCGCGCGTCAAGATCGTCCCGCCATCTGCGTCTTGGTCTGCCGCGAGGTTGTCTTCCATTGTTGGGGGCCCATTCAGTTGTTATTTTGGCCCAAAGATCGTTTGGCATGCGGCAGACATGACCAGCCCAATTCCACTTTAGGCTAGCTGCTTTCTGGGTGACGTCAGCAATTTGCGTTTTGGAGCGCAGTATGGTGTTGCGTATTCAGTCCATGAGCTTAACTTCAAAAATACTGCGCTCCATGGCTCGCTGGCAAACCTCGAGTGAAAACCTTTGCTGAGCTGTCAAAGACCAGGTTTGTGCGCCGTACGTAAGCACGGGGAGAATGCATACGTCCATGAGCTTGCGCTTGAGTGACAATGGCAAGTTACCTTTCATAAAGTTAACCGTTATGAACGGTTAAGTTGAAAAAACAATTTCTATTTCCAAAACTAATGAGTACTCTAGCAAGTATTATTACCATTTTGGAATCCTGATTATATGCGCCATCTTTTAAAGTTACTTGCCAATATATAAATAGTGTAGCATGTTATTTTTTTTACGGTACCTACAGTCGGTTAAAGTTGGGTGTTGTACTGAAATGAAATGTTGGACAAAAATCCACGATTTTATTTAAAACTACTACTATTAAAATGATTATTCATGCTTACATTGCAGAAAAAAGTTTCAAGAAAAGTTAATATTTGTAGTCATCACAGGGTGTCAGTTTTTCCTGTTTTTTTTATTAAATATTTTTCTGATAACTGTCATGACTTGGCCCCGTTATTTATGGGACATCCTGTATATGATGCGCCGGACAAAGGTCGTGGATGTGGCTACGCGAATCGCAAAACTGAAGTGGAGATGGGCAGGGCACTTGGCAAGAAGGGACGACTGGAGATGGACGAAGGAGGCCATAGAATGGTGGTGGTGGGATGCTCAAAGACCTAGAGGCAGATCACCCGCCCGTTGGTCGAACGACATTGTTGCAAGTGCTGGGAATGAGTGGTTGACACTCGCGGAAAGAGTGGCGCAATAAAGTGGTGGCCTATATACTCAGCAGTGAGTGCAAACGGGCTGATGATAATGGTTAAATAGTAATAGTAATAGTAGTGTTGTGTTGCAGAGCTGGTTCGACTACAAGTTGTCGTGGGAGCCGCGCGAGTACGGCGGCGTGGAGATGCTGCACGTGCCCTCCGACCACATCTGGCGGCCCGACATCGTGCTCTACAACAAGTCAGTCGCCGCGCACGCCGCACGCCCGCACTACCTACCTCATCACTCTCTCATTCCATAACCATAACCATCTACCTACATCTAGCCAAACCTAGCCCTAACATCTCGTTTAACTCACAGTTTAGGCAGGCAAATATTTGAGATAACAGGCGACTCTCCATACAAACGTAGTCCCCTATTTCCTCCCTGGATAATGCCTCTAGTCTAGAGTAACCATTTTTTCTCATAAAATCCAGATCTGCTATATACGTGCTCGTATGTTTTCCTTTTTTTCAGAAACTTATTGATAAAGAAAATATGACCCTCATAATGATTTATATTATGAAATATAAATTGGAGGTGATATTTTCGAAAACGTATTTACCTCCAGATGCTTCTCCCTGTTTTATGATCTCACTTTTATACATTGTTGCATTTATTTCTAATCATATTCATCGTTGTGTGCTGAAGAAGTAAAGACATGGCTCTCTACGCTCATCTCATATCGACACTCGGAACGTGATTGGACATCGTTAATGAACAGCTAGTGAACGGTTGTTGGTTGTTGTGCGATATGGTGTGGATATGGTGTGGGTGTGGTTGTGGTTGCAGCGCGGACGGCAACTTCGAGGTGACGCTGGCCACCAAGGCGACGCTCAACTACACGGGCCGCGTGGAGTGGCGCCCGCCCGCCATCTACAAGTCCTCGTGCGAGATCGACGTCGAGTACTTCCCCTTCGACCAGCAGACCTGCGTCATGAAGTTCGGCTCCTGGACCTACGATGGCTTCCAGGCGAGTGTTCCTACCTACCTCTCCCCTCTCCCTACCTCTGCCTCCCCCCTCACTACACCCCCCGCTGACCGCGCCAGTGTTGCAGGTGGACCTGCGGCACATCGACGAGGCGCGCGGCACCAACGTGGTGGAGCTCGGAGTCGACCTCTCCGAGTTCTACACCTCGGTCGAGTGGGACATCCTCGAGGTGCCGGCCGTGAGGTCAGTGACCCCCCCCCCCCCCTCTTCACCAGCCTCCCCCTCGGCTCGCTCGACGCTCGACGCTCAGCTCCATGGTGCTTGCGTTGCAGGAACGAGAAGTTCTACACGTGCTGCGACGAGCCGTACCTGGACATCACGTTCAACATCACGATGCGCCGCAAGACTCTCTTCTACACGGTCAACCTGATCATCCCCTGCATGGGCATCTCCTTCCTGACCGTGCTCGTCTTCTACCTGCCGTCCGACAGCGGCGAGAAGGTACCGCCCTCCTCCCGCCTCCTCCCGCTATACTATAGTATAGTACAGGAGTGTAACGCTGTGCTGCGCTCTCGCCGCAGGTGTCGTTGTCCATCTCGATCCTGCTGTCGCTGACGGTGTTCTTCCTGCTGCTGGCGGAGATCATCCCGCCGACGTCGCTGGTGGTGCCACTGCTCGGCAAGTTCGTCCTGTTCACGATGATCCTGGACACGTTCAGGTGGGTGGCGGGCTGCAGACGCCGGCGCGGCAGGTGGTACAGCGTGCGTGACGTTGCGTATGTGTGCGTGTTGCAGCATCTGCGTGACGGTGGTGGTGCTGAACGTGCACTTCAGGTCTCCGCAGACGCACTCGATGGCGCCGTGGGTGCGCCGCGTGTTCATCCACGTGCTGCCGCGCCTGCTCGTCATGCGCCGCCCGCACTACCGCCTCGACCCGCATCGCAGCCGCTTGTCAGTACAGTACCCACTACCCACTACCCACTCACTACCCACTCGCATTCTATCATCTCATACCACCCCACCGCAGGTAAGGTAGGCAGCTATCATAAATAGTTTCGATCACTTCTTTGTGAAACTTTCTACTTCTACCTATTAGTTATATATTTTCAACCAACCTTACTTTTATAAATGACGTTATTACCAAAGTTTAGAGCGATTCAGGTTTGCTTAAAATTTTATTGAATAAAATATTTTAAACGTACGATTTTATGCGATGTAGGTAATCAGAATTCAGCAGTGCGTTCGACCAGGCTGCACGGGATCACAATTAACTTATCTCGAGAACCAATGCTGGACGAGATTCGATCGAGTCCTGGATGGTTTATATAGTTACTCGTAGGTACATCTCTCAGAGCAAACCCGACGAGTAGAAGTACACAACTCAAAGCGTCTTCCGGTGTACCACAGGGCTCCCAACTTGACCTGATCTTGTTCCTTGTTTTTATATTAGTCAGTATCAGTGGACGTGTGTGTTTCAGCGCGGGCCTGTCGGTGGCGGGCGTGGGCGTGGGCGCGCCCTGGGAGGAGACGTGCGGGATGGGGGCGGCGGCGGGGGCTGAGGACGCGGGTGGGGGCGGGGGCTCGCTGTGCGAGGCGCTGCGGCGCTGGCACCGCTGCCCCGAGCTGCACAAGGCGATCGACGGCATCAATTACATCGCCGACCAGACGCGCAAGGAGGAGGAGTCCACGCGGGTGAGTGCGCCGCCTGGTGCCGCCTGGTGCCGCAGGGTAGGTACTGCAGTACTGACGGGTCGGTCGGTGGGTTGGCAGGTGAAGGAGGACTGGAAGTACGTGGCGATGGTGCTGGACCGGCTGTTCCTGTGGATCTTCACGCTGGCCGTGGTGGTGGGCTCGGCCGGCATCATCCTGCAGGCGCCCACGCTGTACGACGAGCGCGCGCCCATCGACGTGCGCCTCTCCGAGATCGCGTACGCCACCGCCAAGCCGCGCCCCCCCCCGCCGCGGTAGTACCCTCCCCACCACCACCACCCCTTTACATACTGTACATACTTATACATAACGATAGTTTATACGATGAACGACGAGTCGACGGGGAGTCGAATTTCTTTTGATAGAAACGAAATATAGACGGTGTTTTATAATCTTTGTTTGTTTTATGATCCACTCTCAGTCATCTCCATCCGGCTAGGAACGAGAAACCACGCTTATTAATAGATAAGAAAAAAACTAAGTGGCTAATCCGTACCCTTTTAATTATAAGCTCCTAGGTACTCCTAGGAGCTTATAATTAAAAGGGTACGGATTGACCATCCGAATACAAGAGGCAAAGTTAAATTATATTCATAATTTAATGCATTTTCATACAATAATAAGAGCATGTGTGCGATTACATTAGTCATTATAGTCATTAATTATGAATGCTCTTCATCATCGAGATAAAAATTCTAAAAAAATATGTACTCATTTCATTATGCGCATTGTTCTTAGGAATACAAATATTTAAGAATACAATATAAATTCAACAATATTATGCTAGATGATCGAATTAAATTAGCACCAAAATGCCAACCGTCCCGGAGTTAAGGTGGCGTGCATCTACTGAAGCATCCATTGCGAGCCAGGCGTAGGAGCTGCATCCTGGACATCAGGTAGGAATGACTATCATCAGGCAGTGACGCGAGCCCTTCTCACCTTCCGACCGCGGCCTGATCCCTCCGCATCCGTCGGCAGCAGGCGTCAACCGCCGCATCGACAGGTATCCCGTGCGGCGGGTGCGGGGGAGGGAGAGGTTACTTGTCGTAGGTGACGAGGTGGTGCAGCGCGGCGAGCGCGAGCAGCGGCGCGGCGGTGGGGGGCGCAGGCCACGCCCCCGCGCTGCCGGCCACGTCCAGGTGCGTGTACGGCACCGCGCCCGCCTCCAGCCCCGCCGCCAGCATCAGGAACGCAGCCGGGCCCTGCACGACACACCCGTATCATACCGTGCCTACACCACACCACACTACACTACACCTGCCTGACGTACCTGGTGTCCGCGCGGCACGGCGGTGGAGGGCAGGCTGTCGGCCTGGTGCAGGTCGTCGTGCGGGTGGCGCGGCGCGTGCGCCTCCAGGTCCTCGCGCCGCACCGAGCTCACCTCCACCGGCTCGCCCAGCGCCTCGGCCGCGCGCGCCAGCCGCGCCGCGTGCCCGCCCGCCCTGCAACCCGAGCCCAGCGTCATCGTCGCAGTGCGCCGCAGGTGGGGGGCGGCCGCTGCCGAACATCCTCTCACCTGGCGACGTGGTTGTCGAGCGCGGCGGTGTAGGGCCCGAGCGCGCGGTGCGCGTGCCCCGTGAGCGTGGCCACGGTGTACAGATGCGGGCGGCGCTCGGCACGCGCGCGCCCCGCCAGCTCCGCCAGCAGGTCCGCCATGGCCATGCGGCCCTCGGCGTCCGTGTTGCCGACCCGCACGGCGCGACCCCGCCCGCTGCGCACCAGCTCGTCCGCCACGTACGCGTCCGCGCCGATGGAGTTGCGCACGCACGCCAGCGCCGCCACCACCTTCAGCGGCGCGCGCAGCACCGCGCACGCCTGCAACCAACCCGCCAAGTACCGTACCGTACCGGCACCCGCCACCCGCACCCAGTGACGTCACCCGCGCCCGCTCACCTGCACGAAGCCCAGCACGGCGGCCGCGCCGCTCTTGTCCCGGCTCATGCCGGCCATGCTGCCGCCCACCTTCACGTCGCACCCGCCCGTGTCGTACGTCACGCCCTACATCGCAACGAAACAAACATATAATACGGATCGATAAGCAGACCAACGTCTACTGCGAGGGTCGAATGAACCGATCGGTTCCATATTCCGACGTTCGACCACTCGTCCGAGAGCGTTTCGATTCGCTAGGGCATCGGCATCGCGGCTCACCTTGCCGACCAGCATTACGGTCTCCTCGTACGCTTCGGGCTCGTACTCCAGGAACACTATGCAGCCTGCAACACAACACGCCCGCGTCCACATCACAACCTGCTCGCAACTGACAGCTGACTACGTCCATTACGATGTCGCGATGCATAGGTACCTCGGTGCCTCGGCACGGCGGCGGCGGCGCGGTCCACCGCCGCGAACAGCGGGTACTCGCGCTCCAGCAGCGCGCGCTCCGCCAGCACGCGCACGCGCACCGCGCCCCCCTCCGGGAACAGCGCGCGCGCGTGCTGCGCCAGCGCGCCCGGCGTCATGCGCTCCGGGTCCGCGCCCGCCACGTCGCGCGCCACGCCGCTGCAACACGCCACATGTTGTACCCGCCGCGCACTCCCCGTCCCGACTCACTCCCTCCACTCACCGTGCCGTCTCGAGTGCGGCCGCGTCCCGCAGCAGCGCGCGCGCGTCCCCCTGCAGCCCCTCCGTGTAGACGCCGAGCGCCGCGGCGCCCGCCGCCGCCGCCTTCTCGGGGAAGGACTCGCGGATCTGCAGCGGCTGAGGACAAGCACCCGGTGCGTCAGTAGGACCGTGGGACTGTAGGGCCGTAGGGCGCGCGCTCGATGCGGTCGCTCACCACGTAGAGCGCCTCGAGCGCGTGCAGCAGCGCGACGAGCGGCGCGCGCGGGAAGCGCGGCGCGCCCGGCAGCACCACCACCACGCGCCGCGCGCCCGTCGCCAGCGCGCGCCGCACGCCGCGCCCCATGGCCTCGCCCACGCTCCTGCAACAAACACGAGAGGCGCGTCACGCGGCGCCGGCACCGGCACCGGGAGGGGGCGGGGGAGGGGGAGGGGGAGGGGGCGGGGCGTACCTGACGTCGTGGTAGGGGGTGAGCGCGCCGACGGGAGCCAGCACGAGGCGCGCGCCGCACACGCGCGCGCACCGCACCACGCCCTCCGCCTGCAATCACACGAGCGCACCGTTACCCCTGGCCTGGCTGGGCTGGCTGGGCTGGCAGGGCTGGCACGCGGCAGAGCGTCACCTGGTGCAGGCCGCGGTCGAGGTCGAGCGCGTCGCGGATGACGTCATCGAGCGCGTGCGGCGAGGGCCCGCCCGCGCCCGTCACCACGACGAGCGCCTCGTACGCGGGGTCGTTCACCTCCGTCACCAGCCGCACCTCCGCGCCGTGCACCCGCACCGCCCCCTCCCCCGCACCCGCACCGCCGGCGTCACCCGCACCATCCCGATGCAATTCCATCCTGATCCTGAATCAACAACACAATACAATGTATTGTGTATTGTATTGAATAAAGGGGATGCTTACATTGTAAGGCCCATATTTCGAAACAGCGCTTGAGTCTGAGTCGAGCCTCGTGCATAGATTTTTAACACTTTTCAACGGAGAACTGTCATAAAATCTATGCTCGTGGCAAGTGCTGTTTCAGAATACGGGCCTAAGAACTACTTAGTACCTTCAAATTTGTTTTTATATGCGAGTGCAATTGTTTGTTGTCCTAAATAAAAACGTAAGCTATAAAACTCTATGTAGCATCCATTACTTACTCGCCATACCTATGTATAGGTAGATAAACCAGTCTAAAAATGCACACCCTCCACCACGTTTTCTTGACGTTGGTTCACAGCAAGGTACTTCAAAATGATCTTTGAGATGTAGGTATTAGAGAACAATTTACTTTTCATCCCACCAGCTCTGAAAGTGTGTTTTTGCTGTTTAATTTCTGACTGGAAATGCCGTTTTTATCCTCTAGAGGATAAAGTAAATTTGAATTTAGAATATCGTGTTCAATAAGTTTGTAAATACACAACCTATTTACTTCTACCTCCATGGTGCCGAACTTATCATACAACCTTTTTTATTTTCTTAGAAACTCGCACTCGTAACCTTCTTGGTGTATTTGTGAATTCAAAACACCATTAAACCTATTTACTTCTACCTGCATGGGGCCGAATTTATCATACAACCTTTTTAAATTTGTTAATAACTCATACTCGGAACCTTCTTGGTGTGTTACTTTTAGTCGCGCCATGTTCTTTTTAGGGTTCCGTAGCCAAATGGCAAAAACGGAACCCTTATAGATTCATCATGTCTGTCTATCTGTCTGTCTGTCTGTCTGTCTGTCTGTCTGTCTGTCTGTCTGTCTGTCTGTCTGTCTGTCTGTCTGTCCGGCCGTGTCACAGCCATTTTTCTCCGAAACCATAAGAGCTAGACTGATGAAACTCGGTGAGTAGACGTATTCTGTTAACCGCATTAAGGTTTTTACACAAAAATAGAAAAAAAAACTATAAATTTTGGGGGCCCCATACTTGAAACTGAAACTCAAAAAAAAATTTTTCTTCGCACCCATACGTGTGGGGTATCTATGGAAAGGTCTTCAAAAATTATGTTGAGGTTTCTAATATCGTTTTTTTCTAAAACTATAAATTTTGGGGGTCCCCATACTTGAAACTGAAACTCAAAATTTTTTTTTCATCGAACCCATACGTGTGGGGGTATCTATGGATAGGTCTTCAAAAATGATGTTGAGGTTTCTAACATCGTTTTTTTCTAAACTGAATAGTTTGCGCGAGAGACACTTCCAAAGTGGAAAAAAGTTGGTCCCCCCCCCTCTAACTTCTAAAATAAGAGAATGATAAAACTAAAAAAAATATATGTTGTACATTACTATGCAAACTTCCAACGATATTTGGTTTGAACGAGATCTAGTCAGTAGTTTTTTTTTTATACGTCATAAATCGTAAACCGCAATTTACCTTTCAACGAACTACAAAAACCTTTATATGATGGGCGAGTCCGAATCGCACTTGGCTGCTTTTATTTGCATTTAAGGCCTGCGCACACCTAGTTCGCTGGCGGTGGCGATCAGTGAAACGCTGACAAATATCGCTGTCAAATCTCAAATCTGACAGCGATATTTGACAGCGTTTCACTGATCGCTACCGCCTGCGAACTAGGTGTGTTCGGGCCTTTAGTCATTTCCACGCTGAGGTGGGATGAAAAGTTACGTGTTGCACTCGAGTGCAAAGATTTTTCACCTTGTGCTCTTTTGATTCCTTCGCCAACGCTTAGGATTCTAACTTTTAAACCACTCGCTACGCTCGTGGTTAAGCTTTAGAATCCTGCACTTGCTCAGTCATCAAAATTGAGCATACGGTTAAAAAACAGCTTTGCACTCTTGTATAACAAATAACTATTGACTGACTGAAGTGGTGGGGCATGCAGTTTTAGATTGGATGATCCCTAGCTATACTCCAGCCAAATTAAAGGTGAGTAAATAGAAGTTTGCAACCAATTATAGTTTTCTTCTGAGGCTAACAAATTTTGTTCAACAAAATGTCATTGAACTGGCTCCATAACATCAGAGCCAGACAGCCTGACTGACTTCATCTTACATTACTGCATGATAGTGTTTGATTGCGGAACTAGTCATATAATACAACACGGTATTTTTTATTTTATAAAACTTTTTCATGAATAAACTACACAGTAAGTATAGATCCTATCTTTTAAAGGTGTTCTAGTTGGTAGCTATGTGCTTTGAAACTAAGGCTAGTATCCAGTACTAGCGATCTGCCCCTGCTTCACACGGGTCGTTGCATGATCATTTAAATAGCCTTAGCTTTCGTTAATAAATGGACTATTTAAAACAAAACAAAACAATTTGTGCCAGTAGTTCCCGAGATTAGCACATTCAACCGAACATAAATAACAATCAAACTCCAGCTGTAAAATATTAGTATAGAATAAGACAATGAAGACTCATGGTAAGTAGAAACCTACCTACTATCAATGCAATGCAGGCCGCAAGCTGCACTCTATAATCTTATCTTAGAGGCAATAGATATGTTTAAACCCAATTTAAAAGCAAGGAAGGTAAAAACACAATGACATGTTCAATCTTTAGGTACCTACTGTAGTAAGCCAAAAAAGTGCTAAGTACTTACTATAGTTAAGAGATAAACCAAACTAGTATAATAAACTGAAATACCTACCTATAACTAAATGAGGAACGATAGAAATAAAACTCCTAAAATTACAAATAAATAGGGGTCCGGTCAGTGTCTCCATAAAAAAATAAAGGATTACCGTGTTGCCAGCAGTGTTGCCGTTTTTTATTTTGAGAAAATGCTAGAACTTGCTCCAATTTGCCAGGCCAGGGAGGGCCAGGGTGAAAATACGGTGTTTTACGGTGTGTCAGTTAAAAATTTACCGTAATTACCGTGTAATGTTTAAGTGTATGGTAAAATTGGTAAATAAGTAGATAAAAAACAAATTTAAAGGGAATTTAGAAGCACTGACCAAACTGAAAATTTTGTTTCATTCTTTCTTTTCCATAGCGGTAAATAAGGACGAAAATAAAATAAACTGCGAAGGTGTGACGGTCGTGAGTAAAAGTAGCCTACATAATAAAGTATACAGTAGGGTTTTTCCCCTGAACTAGGTGCTGAGTGTGCCATCTAAAATTTTGTGTTTAAAAAAGTTACGTTTCGTTACACGTAATCAAAAAAATTTCAAAAATGCGAAAAGTTATTCATCACCATAGTACGGTAGAATTACGACACGGTAATGCACGTTTACCGTTGACTTGGAGGAATTAGAAATGGAGGCGTCAACGTTTAAATCCACGAACAATATTTTCTGCCAAAATTGACGGGGGACGAGGTAAACACGCATGGCACACGCGCATAGCAAAATCCTATTCATGTAAACACACACATTGACAATCCCGCACACGATCTTAAAATTTGCACACAGATAAAAAATATTACGTAGTTACGCAATGTCAAGACTCACATTAGGATAATCTCTAGTGATGGGCATTCAGTAAGACCGGTAAATTGAACGATGAATAAAATAATGAATGAAATGGGTTTTTAGGTACAGGTAATTTAAATAAGTTATGCACAACAGGTTTCACATTTTGTAACAGTCAGAAAATAAAAGAGCTGAATTTAGTTGTTATGTTTTATTAATGGTTATAAGTTTGAATCAATAGTTCTTAACATGTTATAGCATAGTACACATAAGTTAAGTCTTTTACTGAATAATTGAAAAAAATGTATAAAGTGAAATCACATTACATCGTCAGCCTTCACATCACAGCGAAGTTTGTAGTTCTGCCTTCTGCGCTGGAGGCGTTGGTTCGATTCCCACAGAGAACAAATATTTGTGTGGTGAACGCAGATGTTTGTTTGCCCGAGTTTGAGAACTTTCTGCAAAATGTTCCGAGCAAATCACACTCGTTCTTGTTGCATGCCAAGTTGTTTTTTGGCCAAAAAATTTTGTCCACTCTTCAAGCAACAGGGTTTTTTGGAAACCTGCCTAGGACGTAAAAGAAATATAAAATAGGCAAAAAAATGTTTTCACTACGCCCACGACTTGATTTTTGAGTATGATGTCATGTCCTTTTTAGGGTTCCGTAGCCAAATGGCAAAAACGGAACCCTTATAGATTCGTCATGTCTGTCTGTCTGTCTGTCTGTCTGTCTGTCTGTCTGTCCGTCCGTCCGTATGTCACAGCCATTTTTCTCCGAAACCGTAAGAGCTAGACTGATGAAACTTGGCGAGTAGATGTATTCTGTGAACCGCATTAAGTTTTTTACATAAAAATAAAAAAAAAACTATAAATTTCGGGGGTCCCCATACTTGAAACTGAAACTCAAAAAATTTTTTTTCATCGAACCCATACGTGTGGGGTATCTATGAATAGGTCTTCAAAAATGATGTAGAGGTTTCTAATATCGTTTTTTTCTAAACTGAATAGTTTGCGCGAGAGACACTTCCAAAGTGGAAAAAAGTTGGTCCCCCCCCCTCTAACTTCTAAAGTAAGAGAATGATAAAACTAAAAAAAATATATGTTGTACATTACTATGCAAACTTCCAACGATTTTTGGTTTGAACGAAATCTAGTCAGTAGTTTTTTTTTTATACGTCATAAACCGTAAACCGCAATTTACCTTTCGACGAACTACAAGAACCTTATTATGTTACATCAAGTAACATAATTAAAGGTTTTTGTAGTTCGTCGTGCTACGGAACCCTTCATGGGCGAGTCCGACTCGCACTTGGCTGCTTTTTTTATACATTGATGAGTAGAGGGTTTGATGACTGGTACCTAGGATACCCATATTGTGGGATTTGTGAATAAACTTAATCCGATATTTCGTGGCGGCAGCCATCTTGGACCGATTTTCATCAAAAATAGCTAAGAACACTCCCGACTATTCACCTTTCAAACAAACAAAAAACTAAATTAAAATCGGTTGATTCGTTCGGGAACTACGATGAGACAGACAGACACCGCAAACTCATAACATCCCGTCGTTTTTACGTCAGGGGTTAAAAAGCACTAAATATGTAATTGGACAACACATTATGTGATAATAATTTTACGTTTATTTTATCATTCATTCATTCATCAATTTCATTCAACTTTTCCCAATACTATGCCTTCTACCAAGGTGTAATCTTTGTCGTTATACTGTCGCTAATCTGTCGCAACCGGTATTTCTTTTGAACTAAAATTCTACAAAATTACAAACACAATTGACAAAATAATACTCACTTGTGGTAGGAAATACCATGTTCCCGGAAGTTTGATGTCTCTGATCGTCTTTTACAAGAAACTACCATGCAATTCACCATTTTCACGGAGCTCCACTTCGCGACATGAAACGACACACAATGGCTGCGGTTGCGAGTGAAACAGTTTTATTAAAAGGATATGATCGAGATCGGTAGATGACCGGCAGAGGGGAAAGCCCTGTTTTGACATCTCCATTTCTAATTCCTCCAAGACCGTTGACCGTAGATTATGTCAGATTACGGTGCAACCACGGTAATTACCGTGTATATGGAGACACTGGGTCCGGTTAATGTAGGTACGTCCAGTTATTGTACAGCATGTTATTGTACACCATGTTAAAACGAAACCTTTTTTAGTTGCCCGTGCACACTGAGGCAATTCAATTATTTCTTATTTTTTGTAGGTAATGGATACTGCTCCTTAAAAGAATAATCCTTTGGGGTAAATGTAAACAAACATTTTCTGGCACTGCGGCGGCCGCTACCGTGGCACGCTCGCTTTGCTCGCTCGCCTTGTGCGTTATTTATATGTTCAAACATAACCTAACATATCCAAGTCGGATCCGCCCTATAAAGTCTCAAGAACAAGTACAAGTACCCGCTGCCAGAACAAAACACCAAAGATCAATATTGAATTGCTACAGTGTGCACGAGGCTTAACTGGCATCGTAATAACGGGGCGTACAATAACAACACGTGACGACATTGTACAGCATGTTATTTCGCGACCTTTTATTGTACGCCCCGTTAATCCAAACCCTGGCATCGTAATAACGGTGTGTACATTAACCTGCTGTACATTATCCTGCTGTGCAATAACGGGTCGTACATTATTGCCTCCCATAAATAGTAAACACAGTGCTGCCACGTGCCAAACCAAAATATCTGAATTTCAAAGTCTAAAAATCTGTCTAAATCTGTAAGCGATAAATTTAAACATAAAAAAATATTATTTACTGATGCAATCTATACAGAAAAATATAGAAAAGAAAATATACAAAAAAACCGGCCAAGTGCGAGTCGGACTCGCGCACGAAGGTTTCCGTACTATTATCTAAAAACATTTCGTTACCTTTGGTATTTGCTGTTATAGCGGCAACAGAAATACATCATCTGTGAAAATTTCAACTGTCTAACTATCACGGTTCATGAGATACAGGCTGGTGACAGACGGACAGACAGACAGACAGATGGATGAACGGACATCAAAGCCATTATAGCCATCAAAGCCACTCTTTGGGTACGGAAACCTAATTATACACAAATAGTAGCGTTTTACCTACCAATAAAACGCATATTAATTTACTTACCTTATTCGAAGATTATCATCTAGTTGAGATAGGCACTACGTTTCCCGCCTTATATCTTGACTTTTGACGGTTTAAATGACAGCTGTCATGTTACCCTTCCGTCATTTCCTACCACTACCGCAGAGTGGCGCGTTTCAGGCAGCCATCTTTATTCCTCATTGCGTCGAAAATCACCAGGCAGAATTGAAAGTATAATTTTCGAATAAGGTAAGTAAATTAATATGCGTTTTATTGGTAGGTAAAACGCTACTATTCATTTGACTTGACCTTATTCGAAGATTATTTATTTATTTGAGACCTGTTTGTTATCGCCTGGTGGTGGTAGCAACTCTGACGCCAATGTGAACATGTGATATCAAAATATTTTACAACCTCAAGTAGGTAAGTATACCTACAATAGTAAAACATTATTATCTACCAAACAACCTAAGAAATTATTCTTATAGCAAACACTATGAAATGTGGCTAACTTTAACAAAGTTAAAGTACTATGAAAAACCTGTCAGGTTTTGCATCAAAAGTGATCGTGGTTATAATAATTAAGAAAGTCTGACATACATAGGGTTAATAGACCAACCCCCTCATGACTAACCAACTTATGAATAAGGCCTGAATCCAGCTATGAATTTCTTTGGGTTGGTTATGATGACGACCCGGTCCATAATGCAATGGCATTGGAAACATACTTGCATATCATTGGAAACATAGCTAAGCAAGATTTTTGCGTTAACTAAAAATGACACTTTTTAACTCACTACCCTCTCGTTCAGCCCAAAATAATTTTCCAGAATAACCTTTTCTATCCAGCTTGGAGGAACTTCTGAAGGTGCTGTAATATCAGCCTGCCAATCCAACCTCCTGACCTATGCGGACTTATGCGGGTGTTGCGGACTTGCTAAATTAATACTGTTATTGTAATAAAAACATATTAAGCGATTTGACTGGTGATAAATAAAATATTCCATTTATCATAGTTTCTTCCCAGTTCATGATGATGATGAATGATCAGTAAAATACTGATGATAGTTTTCAACCATAAATTATCACTGCAATCAATTGTTAAATACAGAATAAACACCATACTAGTAGGAATACGATCAAATATGTAACCATCTGATGATGATGATGATAAGGTATGCGATCTAATGTGTAACCATAATGTGAGTCCTCTTGAGCCAAGAGTTATTACTTGGGGGCAGTTTTATTATTAGTATGTAAAACATAAACATTACTCATACTTACATAGTATTTATAAAATTTATTTTTGCCAACGTCGCAAACCGGATAGTTTGATTGACATGGAGTAAGAACATCTGGAAGAACATGCCTGCTTCAGAACGTAGGAACTACAGTTTTATGGTTTTTGCTTATAGCAAGAATTGTGCTAAAGTACTAAGGATGTTTTTGTTTATTGATGTATCAAGGAATTAAACAATTGGAAACCATTATGTTTATCAGTGGTACTACAACCACTATTTTTAAAACAGCATATCAATAGCAGTGGACTTCTTCGGGCTGATGATGATGATGATGAATAGTAACAATATTGGTTATAACTATATGCCATTACATACTTTGACGCTCCGTGGACGAGATGATTTACTTTTATCAGAAATATATCTCATGGACCTAGTCTTCTTCATAATAGTGTCACTGGATCTTTCAAAAAGAAGTGTGGTGAAAGGATTTTAAGTGCGCCTCACGGAGGCTCTTTTTGTGCATTTGACACAATCATATTTTCGAATCTTTTAGAATCTACGACAAAATTACACTTAGGAGCTAAAAACACAGTGCAGCACATCCATGTGGGTATGGGTAGGCAGTTCCATGCAGAACGTTAAGAAATAGCTTGACGAGATTTCAGTTTTTAGTTTACAGTCCGGCAAGTATAACTTGGCGGGTCTGAAGCTAGCCGTTTGGCCAATCTTCCATCAGTCATTGGCCATTAACGATCGAACAGCTCACTTCAGACCCGCCAAGTTATACTTGCCGGACTGTAGTTGGTAGGTCACACGTCCACAGTTTTCAAAAACAAAAACAAATATGTATACAGGGTTATTCATTATTAGCTGCAAATACTCAGGAATTAGGTTCAACAAATAGAATAAAAAATATTTATGAAATTATTTTTTTTAAATGTGATCAAAAAAAATTTCAAGTTTTTGTATCAAAATTTTATTTTTATTAATTTCTTTACGGCTTTTGCATAATGATTGCCATGGAGAACAGGACGATGACCCACCCAGGCGGTGACTGAACGCAGAGTGTCACTCACGGCGCGCGAAATATAGTAGGTGTAACGAGCACCTGTGTCACTAACTACTTTTAAGTGAAAATGCACTCTGAAATGAGATCAGTGATAGAACCCAAAAATTAGGTTTTACTTTCAATAAAACTTTATTGGCCAGCACATCATCGTCGTAAAGGACGGGCTTACAAACAGATGGGGGTACTTTGTACACACACTTGCTTTTCATCTATAAGTAAAAAAAATAAGTTTGTAATGAATAAACACAAAACCCAGTGGTGCCGATTTCAAAAATTCTTTCACGATTGAAAAGCTTCATTCACCCTGAGTAACATAGGCTATAATTATGTGTTTTAAAAATAAATGTCCACCCGTGCGAAGCCGGGACAGGCCGCTAGTTCTATATATTTCGATACATATTTTGTTTTTTTATTGTGTAGTCTTGTTTAGCCCATTGGATGCAAGTGTATGTCAATAAAAGTTTTGTGGTTGAGAAATAAATAAGTTACATGTGTACATAATAATAATATCTAAAAAATAAAATATTGACTTACATTACATACTCTATGTACATCATTTTTACGTGAAATTATGACAAACAATAGGTATATAAGGTCTATTATAAAAAATATAGGTAACCTAATTTCGAAACCCGATCAAAGCTGGATATTCTGCAGAAGGAATATTACAAGTAGAATAAATCATTTCGCAAAATGAAAAATTTGAGCAAAAAAATGTCATAGGTAGACAGGAATTGAACTCGGTACCTTAGCTCTGCAGCCAAGGGGCCTAACCACTGGTCTAATTTAAGCGATGTCAGTATGTTGAAATTAGCCTAAAGTTTGAAAACAACAAAATGCTTGTCTGTGTGCGTAATTAGTCTGCTTCAATCCCTGCGATTTTGATTTTTCCAACTATAAGTACTTTTCAGACCAAAATAAACACGAATTATAGCTAGGGACATAATAAATAATTCGCTATAAACGGACCACATACTACTACAAAATAAAATACACGTTTTCATTTAAAAAATAAATAAAATGATGAAATTAGAACATCTACGCCATCTCTTGACACTGATGCGCCTAGCGGACCACGAGGCTCCACCTTAATAACAATTTATTATATCTGACGGCGCGTTGCTAGATTGTCAACATCACGAGTGACGAGAGACTGTCACTGGCGGAGCGTCGTGTTGACGGTAGCGGGGCAACCGTCTTGTTATTTGGACTTTGGAAATACAGGAACGAGCCAGCGCACCGCATCTGCGACAAATCGCTATAAATCTGGACAATCTAAGTTAATCTGGACCAAATTAATGTTGAATAACGTACTAGTGTTTCATAAGAGGCTTTATTCTTGTTAATTAAAATCAGTGGAGTAAAATTAACTGTTATTTTGAGTGTTCGGTTTTGGTGCCCTGCCATAGGGCCCCTGTGGTAAACAATAAGTTCTGATGTGATGAAGGCCCTCAAAGCCCTCCTGCGCCTTCATCAGAAGTGGGATCGAACGAGCGGCAAAATGAAAGGCTCTGGATATCACATTTATGCTGTTCAACAAACGCCCACATGGAGTACAGCCCACATGGATGTTACGACCAACAGCTAAGTTGAAGTTTGATTCGGATGAGCCGGATTCGGATATCGATATTGGTGTGACGTAACGGAAGTAATAGTGTAGAATAAAGGTCTGGACGGACTTATTTACTTGTGGCTTTAACGAGTGCACTAAAAACTCGTGCAGCTTCAGCTTCATGTCTCTGAGCTGAATTTGAACGATATTATATGGAGCTCAATTAACCCAGCGGGCGTAATGTTTTTGAAGCTCATGTTTATTCAGGACTACCTTGATGGCGTCTTTCGATTCAAATCAGGAACTAAAGATACGGCATCGGAATCTGCTCTTCGATTGGGAATATAATCGAATGAATACCAACATGCCTAATGAAAATCATAACTGGGTTTGCTAAATCAACATTGTATCGGAAGGCCAGTCACATTCGTCGTAAATTAAACGCATAGACTGCCACAAGTCGAGCTCATTTGTTTCAAATCTTTGGAATAACTTGTGACAGTCGTTTGGATGCTGAAGCATAAACACCTTAAGCCAAGCGCTTTCGCGCGGAGGAGAAGTTTGACTGAAAAATATCACAAATGTGCATTGACTGGATATCGTACAGCTGAGTGTCAAAAGCAACGAAATGATGTCGTAATCATATCCTTAGAAACTCTAGTTCATCGCACGCCATGGAACAAGACTAACGGTGATAACATTAAGCTTCACAGCAAGTAACCACGCTTCTTAATCAAGTAAGCGAATGGATTTGCTAGAGTTGAACTGGTGACTTGGATGCAAGATCATCAGAGACTGGAATCGGAATATGGAAAATATAGCAGGGCGTGGGGCTTGTCCAAACGATTTTGAGACGACAAGCAGATTATTCGACATTGACATGAGCAGCAGTTCGCCATTCAGTGCAGGAGTGGTGGCAGCCATACGGGGGGCAGTGGCAGCAGCAACGATGGCTGTTCCGGTGCGGTGCAGCACACAGCGAGTGCCATGCAATTGCTTTCAGAGACAGTTTACCTAAAGGTTAGCTATATTGTTTTTCCTTTTCTGATTCGAGTACTAGCTAGTCGGTAGAAGCCCATAGACTTATTGATTCAGCTAAATTATTAGCGGATGACTCGAGACTACTTTCTCGCTCAATAAAATGTTTTCTTGGTTATCCTAAGGAGCGTTGAGATAAGTCGTTGGAGCGACAGTATGTTTTACTGTTATTTTGCAGTAGTGGGTGAGATGAGTCATGAGTCCCGACGATGTGTTCCAAAGGATGTATTTTCTAATAGAAGTTTGTACTTGCTAAGTGAATGAGTCGTTCATAAATTGCACGCAGGCGTATATTTTCTTGATGATGATAAGGATGAGCCAACAGACTAGTTTCTGGCTTCCAAATGTTGTCATAATAGCCGAACAGAATACTGTGTCGAGCTTTTCTTTACAGAGATGGCACACGAGGTCAGCGATGCAACAATGATGCGATAGCGATGCGACAATAAAGTTACAGCGTTACGACGTGACAGCGATGCAACAGCAATGCAAAAGCAATGTGACTGTGAGGGGTCTGCCTAGCGACCGTGATAACAACACTACTAGTAACATCGAACTCAAGTGGTGGCAAGTCATGCTTGGATGAATCCTACAGTACTCATATTAAAGAAGTGAATAAAGGTGGAATTCACGAGAATATTTCTATGTATGAAGAAACATGTAGAACGATGTAGAGAAGTCATGAATTTAACACACCTTTGATGATATAAATAAATATTGTGGACAATTCACACAACACTACCCAGCCCCAAACTAAGCAGAGCTTGTAATATGGGAACCGGATAGCTGATATAATACTTGAATAAATTTTTTTTTGTAAATACATACTTAGAATACAATATAACACCCAGACAGAGAACAAACATTTATGTTCACCACACAAATATTTGTTCTCGGTGGGGATCGAACCCACGACCTACGGCGCAGAAAGCAGAGCTACTACCAACTGAGCTAGAGGCCAGTCAAAGATGATGTCCTTCGTGGACTATCAAAAAGCCTTTGATTGTGTGAGATGGCCACAGCTATGGGCTGTTCTGCGTGAATTGGGAGTGCCGGACCACCTGGTGCTCATAATTAGAAAGTTGTATGAAACAAGTTGTGGTACTGTCAAGCTTGGAAGCCTGGACACTCAAAGCCGCTGACAGGCAGAGAGTGGATGCGTTTGAGAATTCCATGGGTTACACACCGTACTAATGCATCTGTACTGAATGAACATCAGCAGCAGCACTTGTCCTCTGTCTGCCTAATTCGAGTACAACAATACTTTGACCACATTGCACGCAGAGTTGCAAATAATCTCGCAAGGCTCATCATAACGGGCAAGATAGAAAGCCAAAGACTAAAAAGACCCGAGAACCACTTTACTTCGTATATTAGGATAATAACTATTGATTTACAAAGCACAAGATATTTGATGAGACCTACGACCATTACGGGGAGGCGAGTAGTGACGTAGTGAGTAGTCACAGTCATTTTGGCGGCAGTGTCCAGAGAGCTGTCATCTGTCATGATCCATTGACGTTGACATAATTACGCATTGTAGGTGACACAGTGACACAGTGTTGTTTATATTTCAACATCGTCCCTTAAACATAAACCCATTTTGGTGGCACAATATTCCAGCTTCGGGTATGGTGTGGCCTTGATATGCCCGTTAACGTCGCACTCCACCAAGCCGAAAAGAGAGTCAAAAGTCGAGGAAAACCGTACGAAAGGTTCTTGCACAAAGTCACGATCCTCAGCAGTGAGGGTCCGACGAATAAGAAGTATGAATAAACAGCTCCAATGAATCTACAACTACCATCAAATGCTACGAATGCGGTTACAAATGCCGGCAGATGGTTCAAAAAGTTCAAACCTATTCCATGAATCAAAAACAAGGTTGAACCTGAAAGACAGCAACAAGGCTGTCATCTGCTACTGCTGCGGAAAGAGAGGCCACTTTGCAAAGCACTCCACAACAACAGGCAGCACCATGGCATCTTGTGCACCTGGATGCGCTATTGGTGGCGGTGGCAGCGCTGCTGCCTAATGCGGGGATTACTTCTGCAAAATTGATGGCATTTTGCAAGAATCAGGTCAGTCGTACCCATTTTGTTCTCTTGAACGTTATTTATGTCATCTGGTTGGAAAGTGCAGTTAATAAGTTTACGGGAAAGCTTAGCGGGCGTGACCGAAAGGAATACTGCTTAGTGGTAATCGATGGCTTAATTAAAATTACGACTAGTCTTTTAAATTATGATGAGGCCGAGACGGCGCCAGATGATGATGTAGAGCATGAGGATGTAACAATGACTGAACGATATGACACATTGCCTCATAGTGACAATGACACTTTGACCGTATGCTCGGATGCTTTATCCACGAACTCCCGTAATATAACAGTTGCTGACAGTCTCAGTGTGTACTTGCTTCAGACACTCTCATTGTGTACTCAGATCCCGAGCCATGGGATATATGATCATAGACACCATTAGTAAATTATTGTGTATTGTGTTTGTCAAAGTCGATCCTGGTCTAAATAGTGACATCCTGCATAGCGGGAAGGATTCACTGATTCAGTCCAGGAGCTCAATTCTAGACTTTTAGAGATTTACGCTCGAAATAGAGATTTGAAATGTCGCGAAAGCAGTGTCATATCACCAAATTTGTCGAAGATAATATCGAACCGCGATAAAATGCGTATTCTAGCCACCGTTAGACTTTTACGTTAGACTTTTACATTAGAGATGTCAGAAAGAAGGTTCATTCCTAAAACTTCCACAGACTATCCCGTTGTTGTTCATGTTTATCTACGTTCCGTTTCTATCGATAGAATAGTTCGATAGCACTAACTTTATTATTGTCTTCAAATAAACACATTTCCTATTAAACGGCGTTTATAATGCGTTCTTGTTGTTGTTTATAGTAGATTCATTTTCATTAGATAGTAATCAATGGACTTTTTGCACAAAATGTTAGTTACAATAATTAATTCCGGAAACACACGGAACGTTATTATGTAGCATAAAACTGTAAACTTTGTTGTTTGTAATCTATGGTCAGTTGTCTATGAAGTGTTGTAGATGTGTCATTGTCAGGATCATTATTAGGATATGTTATTGTCAGGATCATTATACTCAAGAGAAGGACTCCGATGACTTGAATGTTTAATTCAAAGGTTAACAACTAGATGGCCATTCCATGCAAAAAGAATATTTCTCTCGAAGCTTGAACCCCGGATACAAGTATAGACGTTGACTGTCTGATTGACTGCTCTTCTAACTGCGCCATTGAATAATTACTAAGTACGAGCTACATTCAATCACTCCTCACTTATTGTAGGTTTATGAGAAAGCATTATTCGCGTTCTCGCTCCCAACTTGTATACCCTACAAACAAGTAAACATCATTGACTTTTTATCAAAAAGTAAGACTAGGTGGTATGGTCTTGGTACTCTAGTCTGCTCCAAGGACCGAAAAAAAAAAGAGCCCAAAGTCACCCAAAGTATATTAGAGATGTCAATGTCGACTGCTACTCACCACTCGACACATATCTAACGGCCTTCGCTCGATAAATGTCTATAGTGATATTGCTGGAATACGATATCTATTGAAAATGTCATGTCTATTTAAATTTGACAGTTCTTGTGATATATATCTACCGTGACAAAAAAGTCACTGGTCTAGAATTGCCCCCCAGATGGTTTCCAAAGTTTAGTCGTCAAAGTCGATCCTGGGCCAGAATGGTGACATCCTGCATTGCTGGAAGGATTCACTGATTCAGTCCAGATGGTTTCCAAAGTCTAACAGTCAAAGTCGAGCCTGGGTCAGAATGGTGACATCCTGCATTGCTGGAAGGATTCACTGATTCAGTCCAGATGGTTTCCAAAGTCTAACCGTCAAAGTCGAGCCTGGGTCAGAATGGTGACATCCTGCATTGCTGGAAGGATTCACTGATTCAGTCCAGATGGTTTCCAAAGTCTAACCGTCAAAGTCGAGCCTGGGTCAGAATGGTGACATCCTGCATTGCTGGAAGGATTCACTGATTCAGTCCAGATGGTTCCCGAAGTCGAGCCTGGTCGAGAGGTGTCGATCCGGGCCACACCTGAAAAGGTTGGTTGAAGGGATGCACTTGCTTGGTCCAGATGGTTTCTGAAGTCTAGCTGTCAAAGTCGATCCTGGGTCAGAATGGTGACATCCTGCATAGCTGGAAGGATTCACTGATTCAGTCCAGATGGTTTCCAAAGTCGAGCCTGGTCGAGAGGTGTCGATCCGGGCCACACCTGAAAAGGTTGGTTGAAGGGATGCACTTGCTTGGTCCAGATGCATTGCGTTGGTTTATCTGGTTGAAGGGACAGAGTTGTCCGGGCCATACCGGTGAGTTAGTTGGAGGGATGCTCTCGTCCGGGCCAAGGTTCTGTTTCTGTAGTAATGTTCTTAATCCCAGAGATACAGTGAAATTTGATGTTGAAGATGGAGTCAGTCTAGTTTATGCAGGATGGACGAGCGGATGTCCTGCTGATTGAGACCCCTTTGTTCCAGAAACAAATTATCGCCCGAGGACGGTCGTATGTCAGTCCGGCCGTGACGGCGCGTTGCTAGATTGTCAACATCACGAGTGACGAGTGACTGTCACTGGCGGAGCGTCGTGTTGACGGTAGCGGGGCAACCGTCTTGTTATTTGGACTTTGGAAATACAGGAACGAGCCAGCGCACCGCATCTGCGACAAATCGCTATAAATCTGGACAATCTAAGTTAATCTGGACCAAATTAATGTTGAATAACGTACTGGTGTTTTAATAAGAGGCTTTATTCTTGTTAATTAAAATCAGTGGAGTAAAATTAACTGTTATTTTGAGTGTTCGGTTTTGGTGCCCTGCCATAGGGCCCCTGTGGTAAACAATAAGTTCTGATGAAGGCCCTCAAGGCCCTCCTGCGCCTTCATATCAATAAATTGTTATTGGTAGTCAGAAGCTACGCAGAACGGATGACGATATTGCCGATAGGGGGCGCTGTCTATATGAACTGTCATGTTGGTCGCCTGACTGAGGCTAGTCGGGGCAGTGGATTATTCTGGGCTTGGGACTCGAAGGAGAAGGTAATCGTTTCGTTCTGGGCCGTTATTCGCTATCATGTGAAATAACCAAAACATCAAACGTGGGGCATAGACAACTAGTCTTGTGGCATACAGAATACCATTTATCGATTCCACACCAAGGCGCGTTTGCGTTTAGATCACGTTGTGAAGTCACACGTTTTGGGCACGGAATCTCCAATGTAATAGCGAATAAGGCCCCTGTGTACTGTCGATGTGATTCGGCTCTGAGTACACCCCTTGATTGTTAAGATAAGTACCTAGTTCGCTATATCTCTTTGTAGTTGATATATTTTTACTGTAAAGTATTTTTGTGTTGAATAACGCTTTTTTTTTATTTGTCATAAAGCGTAAACCGCAATTTACCTTTCGACGAACTACTAGAACTTCTCTAATATATTACTTACTGATACGGAACCCTTCATGGGCGAGTCCAACTCGCACTTGGCTACTTTTTTATTTTTTTTATACGTCATAAATCGTAAACCGCAATTTACCTTTCGACGAACTACAAGAACTTTTATATTACCTATGTTACTTGTTGCTACGGAACCCTTCATGGGCGAGTCAGACTTACACTTGGCCGCTTCTTCTTCTTCTTCTTTCAATGAAATCAAAGGCATTATCCTCTTTAGAGCAATTATTCATCACTAAACAAAATTAATAATATAATTTTTTATCTGCTCCAGTGTACACGAGCCTTTACAATTAACCAGTGAAAAAAAAGTGGCATCGTTTGTATAGTTTGAACAGTGTGTACATTAACTGGCCATACATTAACTGGACCCGTAATAACGGGGTGTACAATAACGTGATGTAGGTTAGGTACAATAGCCGCATTATCGCCTCCCAGGACCCAGACAGAAAGAACAAGAACACCATTTTTTAGAACGGCCACACTGCTACGTAGTAATAGAATAATCAATTCATGGTCGGGAAGTGGTGGTTTCGTAACAGTTGTTCGTGAATTTTGTCAAATCGATATTTACTCTCAAGACAAGAGTTGTGATCTCGTCTGTTGCCGATCCTGCGTTGCGTTGCGTATTGATTGCGCACTTTGCGCAGTCGAGAGCGAGGCGCGGGACTAGGCAGCTGGTCGTTCAACATGGCGCCGTACTTGCTACCTCTAGCTCTGCTATTTATAGCCTTCACAGCTCCTTCAATCGCACAAAGTAAGTACATGCTTGTTCCAATAAATGTACTGTTATGCACAAAGTGTCCGAATACCTACCGAGGTGGTGCCGATGCCGTCTCGATGCTTTGTTCTTCATCCTGCACTGCCTGGCCTGAGTGCCTGCACTCGACATTGTTCATACAAACTAATTGGTAGGTTAGGTACGCATGACGTCATGATGATTAATTAACTCCTATTTATTTGTCTTCATTTTCTTCTTAAACTGATGAAATGCTTGTCTAGGTAGATGAGGTAGGTAGGTAGGTACATATATAATAATAATTTATTTAATGAAACATCAACTTACTTGATAGAGTGTCCATGAGTGATCTACTGAAACCCACCTGCCCTCCAGCCTTATTGAATACTTGCGGCCGCCCGCGACTTCGCTCGCCCTGTTCCCGTTGCTATGTGTTATTCTGATCAATGAGCTATGTTATTGTAAAGTTTCATTAAAATCCATTGAGCAGTTTTTACGTGAAAGAGTAACAAACATTCTTCCATCCATACTTACCTGCAAACTTCCGCGTCTATAATGTACTAGTTAATTGATGATGTTAAAAAGCTGCTGGCACAGCCTACCACTACAACCCCGCTGTTGCCGCCGCCGGCCGTAACAGTGGTGACTCAGCCCGCACCTGATACCACCGCTATAATGGAAGAAATCATGGAACGGGAACGAAGAACCCACAATGTGATCCTAGTCGGTGTGAAGGAATGTGCCTCTGACAATGGCGGTGCTAGGAAGACGCACGATGAACCTTGTGTAAAGAAGATATTGTCGACCATTGGAGGTGGTGACTACTCAGATAAGTTGGTGACTGTGCAGCGTTTGGGACGTCGTGAAGATGGCAAAACGAGACCCGCGATGGTGGTTCTGTCCTCTCGGCAGGACGCGGTCTGGATACTTAAGAACAAAAGTAAGGCGGATAGAGAGGTAAGAGTCTATGATGATAAGACACCTAAACAGAGAGAAGAGCTCCAGAAGCTTCGAGAGGCCCTTAAAACCAGAGTTGAGAATGGAGAGACTAGCCTAACAATTAGGTATGTGAAGGGCGTGCCTAAAATAGTGAATCAAAAAAACTAGTGTTCGCTCATAGAAGCCCTTACATTGACCTCACATTTATGTATACAAATCTTTTCTCTCTGACACCTAAGTTTGATCCTTTCTTACTCTATGTGAATGCAAGGCAACCATCTTTTGTTATTCTCACTGAAACATGGTTAAATAGTAAAGACCGCAATAGTACATACAATATACCTGGCTATACTTTATTCAGACTAGACCGTAAACATAAGAAAAATAAATCAGCAGGCAAAACGAGAGGTGGGGGTGTAGCAATGTATATTAGAGACCGTTTGCATGGTATTCCTATAGTAGCCAGGCGAAACCAGAGATACATGTGTGAAGATGTGGAAGCGCTGTACCTAGATATACAGTATGATACACACCACTTTCTTCTAGTAGGAGTGTACCGACCAGATGACACAAACGAAAGCACATGGAGATCTCGTGACACCCAACTATGGACAAACCTATTGGCAGCATCAGAAAGCAACACTGTGATTATTGTTGGAGATTTCAACTATCCATCTATAAAATGGCCGATCCTTGTAGACCAGCCCCAATCTGGGGCAGCAGAGCTTTTCAAAGACATGTTTATCAACAGTAATCTATTCCAACTTGTAGATAGCCCCACAAGGTTCCAGCTTGGCAATGCACCCTCACTTTTGGATCTGTTACTGGTCAATGAAGAGACACTGATTAAGGAAATAGTTCATTTGCCACCCATAGGTAAAAGTGACCACTGTGTACTTGAGTTCAGCTCCCAGTACCAAGTAAAAGCTTCAAATAACCCCACCAAGCTTCGGCGATTCTACCAATCTATTGACTTTGATCTATACAACACTGATTTGGCTGTGAACCTCGACTCAGTGAACCCATCTTGTGACACCAACGAGTTATGGACAGAAATCTTAGAAGCAATAAATGACACAACTGACAAATATGCCCCAGAAAAAAAAATTAGAACTAGGACTAACAATAAACCGTGGATTGATGAGGGTATTCTCAAACTGGTTGCAGACAAGAAATTGCTATGGAATAAATATAGATTGTCTGGCTCGGGTGATGACTATATCAAATTCCGTGAGGTGAACAACAGGTGCGTTGCATTAACTAGAAAGCAGAGAAGTATGTATGAATCTAAAATTCTGGAACATGGAGACAAGGCTTTCTACTCTCATATACGTCGTTGCACCACTACTAAGGTTAGCATCCCACCGGCAATTAGAACGAGCAACGGTGATTTAGTTACAAATGCTGCTGACATAGCGGAGGCATTCGCCGAAGAATTTTTGAAGGCGTACTCAGAAGAGCCCATTATGGATCAAAATGTTAGAATTACCTCTGACACTTATGTAGAGAACAGTTTGTGTGACATATCATTTACAGTCAAAGATGTTGAAAAAATCATATCAAAATTGAATACTCAGTCAGCCCCAGGACCAGACAGATTACCATGTATAATTCTTAAAAACTGTGTGAAGACCCTAGCTCCGGCCCTGGCTGAACTTATGAATAGGTCATTTGAAACAGGATATCTGCCTGAGGACTGGAAGCACGCCATAGTAACACCAATTTACAAAAAAGGTGATAAGACGCAGCCTGAGAATTTCCGTCCCATAAGCCTCACAAGTGTTGTTGTTAAAGTTATGGAAAGAATTATTTGTGAACATTTAACCCGGTTTTTAAGCCAAGAATGTATTATCTCAACCAGGCAGCATGGATTTGTACGGAGAAGATCAACAGTTACAAACTTGCTAACCTGTGTACATGCCTGGAGCAAAGAACTGGATAATAAGAGGCCGGTAGACATTGTATACCTGGATTTTGAACGCGCGTTTGACAAAGTACCGCATGAGCGTCTCCTAAAAAAACTGGACCACTTTGGCATTCGTGGTACGCTGCTTAATTGGATAGCTAGCTATCTTAGAGGCAGAACATTCCAAGTTCGTGTGGGAGATTCTCTGTCACAACGAAAGCGGGTACTGAGTGGGGTACCCCAGGGATCAGTGCTCGCCCCCCACCTCTTCGGAATATTCATAACAGACCTAGTTGACCTCATAGATTCAACATCTGCCTTTTTTGCT
This sequence comes from Thera britannica, assembly GCA_939531255.2. NCBI lineage: Eukaryota > Metazoa > Arthropoda > Insecta > Lepidoptera > Geometridae > Thera > Thera britannica. The sequence continues at coordinate 12,670,423 of OW618036.2, read as the reverse complement.
GATGATGGTAAGTTTTTTGCCGATCCTATCATCAGCTCTGGACAACTGCAAGAAGATCTGAATCGAATCCAAGACTGGACTAAAGATTGGATTATTAAACTTAACCTGTCAAAATGCAGCATTTTGCACCTTGGTAAAAATAACCCTAAAATTACTTACACCTTGGATGGGAAGAACCTGGCCTCAGTAAACCTACAAAAGGATCTAGGAGTCAACATTGCATCTGATTTAAAGTGGGAAGAGCATATCACCTCGATAATTAAGAAGGCCAATTCATTTGTCTATGTGATCCGTAGATCATTTCAAGCTATGACGGTTGAAGTCTTCACTAAGATTTACAAGACATACATCAGACCGTTGTTGGAGTATGGTTATCAAGTCTGGAGTCCGTACTTCCAAAAAGACATCAATTTACTGGAAGGTGTACAGAGGAAGGCAACCAAGATGCCTCATGGTCTACGTCGTAAGTCTTATGAGGAGAGACTGTTTGTGTTACGCCTCACTACTTTGGAACAAAGACGACTACGTGGGGATCTCATCGAAACGTACAAAATTTTGACGCACCAGTACAGCCTGCCCGACATACAGAATATTCTCATAAGGAAAGAAGACAGGCCATCACGTGGGCACCATCTTAAATTAGTCCGTGCCCTTACCAACACACATGTGGCACACGACTTCTTTGGTAACCGGGTGGTACAGAACTGGAACAAGCTGCCTGAGAGCGTTGTTTGCGCTGACTCGGTCAATGGCTTCAAAAACAAACTTGACAACTGGCTACGAAATAATAAATTAGTGCTTAAATATTGACCAAAAATGACAATGACAATATCAATTAAATCAAATGACTATAATTCAACACTGTTTGACGTAGACACATCAGCGAAAGCTGCTCGTCTATAAATAATAATAATAATAATAATAATAATTAATATTAGTAGGAAGTAGGACATGATTTACTAATATAATGTGTGTGTGTGTGTGTGTGTGTGTGTGTGTAGCCTGTTGGTCCGGGAGCATGTGGCATGATTGTGATCTCGGCATGTGGTAATGAGCCGCTGCACTCAAAGCCTAAGATTTGTTCAGTGTAACTCAAGGATCACTTGGAAATGTCTAAAAGCTAGAGGTGAGCTGAGGTGCCAGTTCCACGCGACCACGTCTAGAAGAACAGGCAACAAACTATGGCTTGGTTAAGGTGCCTTTATGTAAGGCCCCTTGCTATTTCATTTAAATACTCTTTTGAAATATAAATATTGTTGACAATCCACAACACTATCTAGCCCCAAACTAAGCAGAGCCTATACTGTGGTAAATAGATAGTTATTATAATACAAATAAACTTTTGTTTATTCATACTTAGAATACAATATAACACCCAGACAGAACAAACATCTATGTTGACCATACAAATATTTGTTCTCGGTGGAGATCGAACCCACACCCTCCAGGGCAAAAGCCATAGCTGAACCTGAAACCAACTGAGCTGTCAAAATAATCTAGATAATAGGCTGGTCTGTAAACCATTATCTGTGATGCCGGAGGTAATTAAGGCATTAAGCATGCATTAACAGTGTAAAACTTATCTATTTATCTTGTTCAAATATCAAATGAGGACTTACAATCTTGTTTGCCGTTTGTTTCAACAAACCATTTTCCAAGGTTTATACATTAAAACCTCTGACGGAGCACTGCGGCAACCACCTTCACTATCATTTCCAGAATGATACGATCTATTATAGAACAGCCCATTTGAATGACAGCTGTATTCCACAATGTATCAAGTATACGGCCACCTATACATTATAATATGTAGGTATTGTATAGCGCTGCCTACCGAGAACACTTCCTGCCTAGAAACATCAGCAAAAGCTGCTCATCTTTAAATTAATAATAATAGATTCAGTTAAATAAATGTATTCTGTCCGTAGGTAAGCTAGGTATATCAACTTATGACTCTTGTAACATTATCCCTTACAAACTTAGTGGTTTTGTTAGTGATCTCTTTAATAGTAATATGTAGGTACATACATTTAATGATTATTAAAAATAAAAAAATAAGTCAAGATATAGATTATTTGTTTGCATAGACATGATTGTGTAAAAATGAAGATGATGAACAAATGAGTTGTGACAAATATACACAATACATAAACAATGAGTTGTATGTGTGTGACAGTAAAAGTAAAACATGGTTTACAGATGTGGGTGTAGGTACCTACTAATACAGAGATGGCACTTCAATAATGTCAATGTAATGGCCTATTCAAATATGTATTAACAGAAAAAAATATGTCAATATTTATTATTATTTATTTTTATCAACACATTAATAATTGACATTGAAATTGAGATCCTTATTAAATCTTGGAATTTCATGCCAAGCAATTTCTGTCTTCATGCCAGAAAATATGTCTATTTCAAAATTATCCGGCAGTGCTGTAAAAATCGTCAGACGATCACAAGCTTATAGTCCATTTGAAAAAAAAAAGTACTTTAATTTATGTTCTTACAACAAAAGTGTTAGAGTTGTATGCTTCAGGAATTAAAGGTTCACAACTATTATCTGTAAAGATTATTATAGTGTATTTACCATTATGTTAAATGGGCATTCAGTTGGTACATAATAAATAAATAAATGGTCTAAGCGACATGTTCTTATAACACTTGTGTTATAAACATAGTGTCCCCTTAACATAAAGGTTATTGCCCACTATACCGTATAATACCATGACCGTAGTAGGAAGGTGTCAGGCACGGAAAACAACACGAAACGCCTCACTATGGCCACTGAAACGAATCGACAACGTTCTAGACCAGTTTGCAACCTGCATGTTACACATAATATGACATGTTATCAGTATGATACCTGTATGCAACACGCATCAAAACCGATAGGAATCGGTTCTAGAACGCGACGTAACAGATACCGGTTCATTTCTGATGCGGCTACAACAACGCGTCTACTACGGTCATACTCCTCGCATATTCCCAGTAGTAAAAAAGTATAAAACTATCTAAGTCACACCAAAAGAAAGAAAATTTCATGGTAATTCAAATGAATGGATACGCATTGAGATAAATCAATTTATTATGGAATATACAAAAAAGAGTCGTTTTTCTGACATGTTCAATGTTAATCATTAAATGAAAAAAAATACCATAAAACAAGGAAAACCCAAATAAAAATTGTTGATCAATATTTTTTATTTCCCTCCCTTGCTCGGATAACTGCCGGCATCCTCGAATTCATCGACCTAACGAGCCTGACGATAAAATCTTGAGGAATTGCATTCCACTCTTCTTTCAATTGCCATTTGCAGCTGTGAAAGTCTTGATGGAGCAGATACTCGAGCTCGAACCCGACGTTCAGCTCTTCCCATGGGTGTTCTATCGAATTCATGTCTGGGCTTCGAGCTGGCCAGTCAATCTCACGAATGCCGACGTCGCGTCGTGTTGATACTGAGTCGCCACAAGAGCAACATGAGGCCGTGCATTATCATGCATCAATTGCATATCCTGTCCGATATATCCTGGGTAAGGCACCACATGATCTTCGAGGATTTCAGTACTGTAGCCATAAAAAGTCAATCCACGTGTAAGGCCCGTCGGTTCGACGAAAACTAACGCTGTATGTGCGGTTAACGAGATGCCGCTCCAGACCATTAGTGATCCACCTCCATAAGCAACGTTTCCTCGATACAACACTGAGAATAACGTTCTCCAGGGTAACAATATACTCTCGGACGTCGATCACTTCCGTGTAGACTCACCCTGCTCTCATCAGTGAAGATAACTTTATCTTACTGCTCGACAGTCCAATCCTTATGCTCTCGAGCAAATTAAAGTCTTGCTCGACGTTAATGCTGGACCTGTTGCAGCTCACTTTGGAGTCAGGTTTCGTTCAGGAAGTTTCCTTCTGATGGTATCCGGGCTTATGACCACTTGGCGCTCGTCACGCAGAGTTTGTTGGACTTCAACTGCGTTGAGGCGGCGAAATCGCAAAACAGTAAGAGGGATAAAACGATCATCTCCTGCTGATGTAGCCCGTACCTGCCCGTACCTGGACGGCAATTTGATTGCTCCAGTCTCTAGGTATCGTCTGTAAGCTCTTTGCACCGAAGATCTGCTAATTTGACGTCTTCGAGTGACTTCACGTTGCGCAAAGCCAGCATGAAGTAGAGCTACAGCTTGAGCTGCTTTTTCAGGTTTCGTATCCATTATTGACCAAAAGATGTCGCAAAAATGCAGGCGTCTGAGCAAATGATAGATAAAAACTGAAGAAATTATAGGAAACATCCAACTACTCTCACTGTAGAAAGAAAGAACTCAAATCGCGAACTCTAGTCCAAACAGAACAGATCGTGTGCATAGTGCGTGTTGCTTGATTACAATGTGAGTTGATGGTACTTTTTAATAAATGATTAGTCATTTAAATTAGCGTAAAACGCACTTTCTTTAGGTGTATCTTTCATAGCTGTAAGTTTTATACTCTTTGAGAAAAACTAATCTAAGTGCCAAGCTAGCGAGTGGCCCGGTTTATTTGCTGTCCAGTGTACTAGTGATCTAATTATTCTTGTCGACAATTATTATTGACGCTCCGTACATACATGGCACGCGACGGTGCTGGACGGTCAAGCTAGTGGGTACTTTTCAATTTAAATATACATAATATATTTTGCCTGACCGGTTTCTATTACGGTCATGGTAGGTATGAGAGCCCATGGGATAGTGGGCAAAAACCTAAGATGATGACTATCGATGGCAGCCCAGTCAAACAATGCTGGCATGTTTGTAGTTTTGTGACCATGGTTTTGCTGCAAAAAAATATTAAGCTGCTGCAATTAAACATCTAATTATCACTATGTTTTCTTTACTTATTATGCTTCAGCTACAAAGAGTTTAATACTGTAACCACTAATAAAACTGGATGGTAAAAGATAAAATTAAATCTAACCAGATAATATTGCTATGACCAAAGTTATCATGTAGGGGAATTTTTTTACATTCCAATAAGTGACTGTACAATTTTAAATTCTTACGTTTGCTATTATTTGACTAAGTACATAAATGTTTTAAAATTTTGATCAATATGTAATGTTAGTAAAAAAAGTCCAATGCAAAATGAAGCGAGTGCGTTAGTTGTCAATCGGTCGGAGATGTGATGCGCGTGTCGGCTGCCTGTGCGTGCGCAGAGACGGCGGCGGCGGAGGCGGCGGAGGCGGACGCGGTGCCGACGCTGGTGGAGGTGGCGGCGGGCGCGCCGCTGTCGGTGGAGTGCGTGCTGGGCGTGCAGCAGCGCGCGGCGTGGCGGGCCGACGGCGCCGCGCCCGCGCCCGACCTGCAGCCCGCCGGCGAGCGCGCGCTGCCGGGCCTCGACGGGCGCCTTGTGACGCGCCTGCACGCCGCGCGCGCGCGCCCCGCGCACGCCGCGCTCTACACCTGCGCGCCGCACGCCACGCCCGTGCGCGTGCGCGTGCTCACGCTCCCCGGTACCCCCCACTACCCCCACTCATACCCGCCTCACATTCTTAAGGATTGTCCTCGACTATCTATAGGATTGTTCATTTTTAGTTACAAAACACTGATAAGGCACGATTTGTAAATCTTAAATATTCAATCGTAGTTTCGACCGCACTACGATTGAACGCGGCCACCGTAGCCCATGGACATCTGCAGCACCAGAGGCGATGCTGATGCGGCTGGCCTTTTAAAAATATATATATCTCTCTCTCCTCTTATGCACGCGGTGTATTTTAGCTGCGTGTATTAATTTGTTGTCAACGTTTCCACTGGAGTACAGGAAGGCTTTGTTTAGCGTGGCACGACGCGCGGCGCACGGAGAGGCTACGCGTGCCTCTCCGCGCGCCCACGGACTCCACGGACACGGGCTATCTTGCAAAGTTAGTGCTAACGCCATTGCATTCTATGAGTACCTCGATACGATATACGAGAAACACGAAACGCGTCCGCTCCACAAGTTCTATGACTGCAACTGCACTGCGTTATGCAAGTTAGCAAGTTGAGTCGTGGGTCTATTCGTGTATTCCAGTGGAAACGTAGAGCCACGTCGACAGCGTTGAGCTATGTAATTGCCTATTCGGTCAAGCCGCGCGTGTGTCCATGACGTCCATTCAAGTGTAGCCTCTCCGTGGGTTGCAACTGCAACTGTATGTGGGAGTTGTGTATGTGGTTGTATGTGGGATACAACCACATACATTTTCTTACAAAGCGAAGCGCAAAACACAATCATGCGTAGCCTAGGTCCGCCCTTAGCTTAGTGTAAACATTATAATTATCAGCTATCTGGTTCCCATGCCACGGTGCGAGCTATACCGTAATTTTGGGCTTGTTAAAGTTGTGTGGATTGTCCACTATACTATATTTAAACAATATACTATTTTATTAGTAGAACCTGTTCCTTGAATAAGGTTAATTAACGAACTAATAATGAACAACCCTATATGATAACTATACGCATATGTACAGACAATACTTTATCATGTTCTATAGTAATGTAGTTAGAGCAGTTGGTTTCCTAAGTAGTCCATTATCTAAGTAGTGTAAGTGTATGATCGGAACTATGTATTTGCTATGTAGCTAGCTATAGATAGAGAGATGGGTTACTATTATAAGTTGCGAACCATGGTCTTGCATAGGTAAGGTAGTGATATCGCTCGCCGTAGGTGCCTATATAGAGCTGTATGTAGCTGTTCCGACACATCCAACTAGACGTATTCTTAGGCTTGCATACATTTTGTTGTGTTTATACTTATGTGCCTTACATATTTAAAACGCTTTAGATAATAGGTTGGTAGTTAATTACTTTTTACTACTTATTTGATCGAACTGAAATATATCTATGTTTATGTGAACTTGTAAGTGTTGATCAGTTAGTGCGCTAGAATTGAACCGAATCAAAGCGATAGACCTCCATGTTCAATTGTTCATATTAAATAATACCGATGTAGGTTCCTGCTACTTACCTTCCAGATAAATACAATAGAGCATCTTGTGAATGGTCGATTGTACTCAGACTCACCTATCCACTTCGGCAAAGCCTCAGTTCCTAACAATTAGGTAATTTCTTATAGTGAAGTGACGCAGACCAGACGGAGGACGAATAGCAGCGTATTAGATAGTAGTTAGTTGTAGTATTAGTTAGAATAATGTGATGATGTGGCTTGGTTGCAGGCGCGAGTGCTAGTGTGAGCCCTGGCGCTGGCGCGGGTGATGACGTCACCAGCACGGTCGAGCCGATGCTGGACACGTCCTTCCTGACGGAGCATGTCGTCAACTTCGAGCTCGGGAAGAGACTCGAGTTCGACTGCAGGCTCGAGCATGACGTCACCACGCCTAACTATCTGTGGTGAGTTGATGTTCGTACCCGACCGATCGATCGATGATGCGATCGACGGTGTAGCGCGCTCACCTAGAAGATACCTATTCACTCTTTTTTTGAAAGCGTCCAAATTATAGGAATTCGGAAAAATAGACGCCGGCAACGAGTTCCACTCTTTGGCTGTCCGCATTATAAAAGTGGAGGCAAAGCGCTTAGAACAGACTTCGTTTTTTTTTGGGTACAGATTGGTGCAATGCAACATGCAATGCAAGAATTTGAGGTCCACATTGCTGCAATGTATCATGTAATGTAACAGAATTCTCATAGTGTGGACGCCTCGCGCGCACGAACTGCGCCTACGAACACAAAGGGGCGCGCAGGGTGCGCAGGACTTCTTGTTCTGATTCGTAGTGAATGCGCGTACCGCGCGCGCCACGCGTCCAAGGCAGCAGGGAACATGCAATGTAAGGCAGAATATAACATTGCATGTTGCATTGCACCAATCTGTACCCACCTTTAGATGTGCAATGCGAATGCATCAACATATAGAGAGGACCGTGGTGGGGGTGCAAGTGCAGGCAAGGCCGTCTCAAACTAGGCTGGGGCCCTTGGGCACACAAGAATTTTGGGCCTTTTTGGAAAGTAATAAAAGCTAATTTATAATAACATTTTTTACTAAGCATAACCATTTATTATAGGTAATCAAATACAGTTGGATATAATGGCGTAGTATACAGAGTGGATACGACAGATGGGCATTAAATTACACTACGTACACTATACGTGTTAAGTATTAAATCGATACGGTATAAAAAGCTACAAAAATGAGGTTTTTTTTATTTCAAACAAACTAAATAGCTTACCGATCCGAGTTAAACGCAAACACCCTTGATAGTAAAACGGCAACGTCGCGCGCTTGCCGGAGCGCGACATGCCCAGGCAGGCGGCGCGGCGGCCGGGGCGATGACCTGGCGGCGCGAGTGGAGGCCTGAGCCGCCTTTGAATTAGGTAGGTACGCTCACAACAACAATTACTAAATTTATAGTACTTTTGTATAGTGCGGGCGTTTCTAGAGCAACTGCGGCTGTCACCAAACCTCTCTCTGTATGTTCTTAGAGCCAAAGATGCGTTTCCACGGCATTCGCCGTAAATAAAAATCATGTCAGTGTATTCTGACGCCGTGTAAGTTACACGAGGCATTGTTGAATTATACACACAAAACCAAATTTTAATAACGTGTCTTCATCACATCACAATAAAAAACAGTCAATCACAATAAAAACACTAACACTAAATAATAATAATCCCAAGTTACGTATCCCGTCACAATAGAGAAAAGAAATACTGTCCTAAACTTATTTAGTGTCCTATCACAAATTGCCTGTCTTCGTTTTCAATTCGTAAAAATAAAAACGTAAGCTTCCGTGTTCCGGTAGGTAGGCACATCCGTTCCGAACGGTCAGCGGTCGCGAACTGAATGAACTGATAAGTTGAAAGTAGTTAGGTAGCAATAAGGAGCGCACTGACCTATGTCTATTTCTTTTACCCGCGGGTTTTTTGCTATGTCATTTTCTCTCTCTATGTCACTCTCGTACTGAAAATGCAAGTCTGTGTGTGTATTACTTGCGTCGGAGTGGCAAAAACGCTTCGTAGGTAGGTATAGCGCGTATAGTAGGTAGTTGGTAGGTAGGGCGTATAGACATAATCATCTGCTATGAAAAATACATCGTGTTTAGAAAGTGAAAAAACTTGAAAAATTATTTGCGGCTAAACTACTGCTCCTAATTAAAAGATTTTTGGTACAGAGCTTGAAAATGGTGCCTAGTATATGCAATTTATTTTTTGTCTCATCAGTCGTATCCACCCTGTATGACTTGTATTGTGAAAAAAATGTAATGTGCCCGACAAAAATGTTTTGAGAATAAATGTGTTAGAGAAATTGTCGGTCCTTAGGGGCCCCCTGAGAATGGGGGCCCCGGGTGCCCTTATGGTAAAGACGGTATTGTGTGCAGGTACAAGAACGGCTACCGGATGATGGAGGTGAACGCTGTTCCGGCGCGCGGGCCCGTCACGGAGCGCGAGGGGCGCGTGCTGGTGTTCCGGCGCGCGCACGAGGACGACTTCGGCAACTACTCGTGCGCGGTGGGGGGCGCGGCCGCCGTGACGTGGCAGGCGCGCGCGCAGCCCGTGGCGCGCCTGCCGCCCAACACCAACGTGGTGGAGGGGCAGAACTTCAGCATCACGTGCAAGCTCATCGGCAAGCCGTACCTGCCGGTGGAGTGGCTGTTCACGGCGGCGGACGGCACTAACGCCACCGTGCAGGAGACGGCGGACGGGCGCGTGGCGGTGCGCGACGCGGCGGCGACGGGCGTGCCGCGCGGCCTGCTGGCGGTGGCGGCGGCCACGGCGGCGGACGCGGGCCAGTACACGTGCGTGCCGTACAACGGCACGGCGGCCGCGTCCACGGTGCGCGTCAAGGACGTGTACGCGGCGCTGTGGCCCTTCCTCGGGATCTGCCTCGAGGTGTTCGTCCTGTGCGCCATCATCCTCGTGTACGAGAAGCGCCGCACCAAGCCCGAGCTCGACGACTCGGACGCCGACACGCACGACCAGTAGTCACCGCACCACCGCACCACCACACCACCACACCACCACACCACTCCACTCTCATACCTGAGCTCAGAGAGTCACGCTCATTATAACAACAGGCAGAGTGTTGTTTCTTTTAAAGGTATAGGTAACGAATACCTACGTAGTTAGTTCTAGTGACCGGAACTAAAATACCATAGTGTTCACTTTTGTGTGCTACTAATGCTTACCTGCGATTTCTCTATTACTTTGACACAAAAAATGTGTAGGTATGTAATGTACCTACTGACATACACCATGTCTACTTGAGAGGGTGAAACTGCCGAACTTGTTTAAGGAATCAATTTAGTCAAATATCTATCTTTCACCTAGATAACAATTATACTTATTATAATACTTACTATGCATGTGCTTAATGTACCTATTCAAACAATATTTTATGCACCTTCACACTCATTTCCATTGTCGGCGTTGTGTTTCTGCAGCGCCACACACACACACACACACACACCCACACACCCACACACGCCGATGGAATGCCATTCGTAGTATTGTATTGTTTCGTGCTCATACAAGGGGCCGCTGGTATACTAAAGTATAGTATATTACAACATTACACGAGTTAGTTACCGTTCTCAGAGACATGAGACGGCACGTTATCCTCCGTCTCTTTGGACGTTGCGTTGATGTTCAATACATCGCGACGCAACTCCGTGCACTGGGTGTGTGGGTGTGTGTGTGTGTGTGTAGTATAGTGTGTTGTAGCGCTGTTATTGTTATTATTTACGCTAAGAGTTTCGATTGAACAAATTATTTACTTACGCGTTACATACTTAAGAATATTTGAAGTTATACCAAATAAAAATTAATTAATTTTTAAAATGATGTTTTATTTTGTTGTTATTACCTTGTTGCGATAAGTTTTTTTAAACAACTAGCTGATGGAACAACCTGTTGTTAAGTAGTAACAAAGCATTGCCTCGTAGGTTAGGCACGTCAGGAACGTGCATCATTTATTTTCTTGGAGGAATTAGAAATGGAGATGTCAATACAGGGCTTTCCCCTCTGCTGGTCATATACCGACCTCGATCATATCCTTTAAATAAAAGGAACTGTTTTACTCGCAACTGCAGCCATTGTGTGTCGTTTCATGTCGCGAAGTGGAGCTCCGCGAAAATGGTGAATTGCATGGTAGTTTCTTGTAAAAGACGATCAGAGACATCCAACTTCCGGGAACATGGTATTTCCTACCACAGGGGAGTATTATTTTGTCAATTGTGTTTGTAATTTTGTAGAATTTTAGTTCAAAAGAAATACCGGTTGCGACAGATTAGCGACAGTATTACGACAGTATTGTCAAAGATTATACCTTGGTAGAAGGCATAGTGTTGGGAAAAGTTGAATGAATGAATGATAAAATAAACGTTAAATTATTATCACATAATGTGTTGTCTAATTACGTATTTGGTGCTTTTTAAACCCCGACGTAAAAACGACGGGATGTTATGAGTTTGCGGTGTCTGTGTGTGTGTCTGTCTGTCCCATCGTAGTTCCCGAACGAATCAGCCGATTTTAATTTAGTTTTTTGTTCCGCCACGAAATATCGGATTATCCTAGGTACCAGTCATCAAACCCTCTACTCATCAATGTATAAAATAGGACATGACATCATACTCAAAAATAAAGTCGTGGGCGTAGTGAAAACATTTTTTTTGCCTATTTTATATTTCTTTTACGTCCTGTGCAGGTTTCCAAAAAACCCTGTTGCTTGAAGAGTGGACAAAACTTTTTGGCCAAAAAAACAACTTGGCATGCAACAAGAACGAGTGTGATTTGCTCGGAACATTTTACAGAAAGTTCTCAAACTCGGGCAAACAAACATCTGCGTTCACCACACAAATATTTGTTCTCGGTGGGAATCGAACCAACGCCTCCGGCGCAGAAGGCAGAACTACAAACTTCGCTGTGGTGTGAAGGCTGACGATGTAATGTGATTTCACTTTATATATATTTTTCAATTATTCAGTAAAAGACTAAACTTATGTGTACTATGCTATAACATGTTAAGAACTATTGATTCAAACTTATGACCATTAATAAAACATAACAACTAAATTCAGTTCTTTTATTTTCTGACTGCTACAAAATGTGAAACCTGTTGTGCATAACTTATTCATAACACTCACTATTACCTGTACCTAAAAACCCATTTCATTCATTATTTTATTCATCGTTCAATTTACCGGTCTTACTGAATGCCCATCACTAGAGATTATCCTAATGTGAGTCTTGACACTGCGTAACTACGTTATATTTTTTATCTGTGTGCAAATTTTAAGATCGTGTGCGGGATTGTCAATGTGTGTGTTTACATGAATAGGATTTTGCTATGCGCGTGTGCCATGCGTGTTTACCTCGTCCCCCGTCAATTTTGGCAGAAAATATTGTTCGTGGATTTAAACGTAGACGCCTCCATTTCTAATTCCTCCAAGTTTATTTTGGATTGCCCATTGGATCAAAAGATTGATATTATAACCCTGTTCAATCGTTTGTATGGGCCTAATTTCTGAAGCTAGAGATCTGAAAATTAATACTATGTAAGAGTATCCAGGGTCCATCATGAAAACACCAGAGTTTCGTTTGAACATTCGTTTTTATTGGAGATGTTATTCTTGTGGTAGTCGTAGTTCACAGTGGAATGAATATTTTTCGGCCGTTTGCTGTATTTATAGGTGACTGGGGCAACCAATACAACAACTAACTTTACAACGAACATAATTCCAGAAGTTAAATTTGAAATTACTAGAGCAAGCTAATTTGGTTTCTGAAAATATAAAATGAATTTTAAATAATACAACATAAATCAATTCATAGGTATTGCTCTTGGAGGAATTAGAAATGGAGATGTCAATACAGGGCTTTCCCCTCTGCTGGTCATATACCGACCTCGATCATATCCTTTTAATAAAACTGTTTTACTCGCAACTGCAGCCATTGTGTGTCGTGTCATGTCGCGAAGTGGAGCTCCGCGAAAATGGTGAATTGCATGGTAGTTTCTTGTAAAAGACGATCAGAGACATCAAACTTCCGGGAACATGGTATTTCCTACCACAAGGGAGTATTATTTTGTCAATTGTGTTTGTAATTTTGTAGAATTTTAGTTCAAAAGAAATACCAGTTGCGACAGATTAGCGACAGTATTACGACAGTATTGTCAAAGATTATACCTTGGTAGAAGGCATAGTGTTGGGAAAAGTTGAATGAAATTGATGAATGAATGAATGATAAAATAAACGTTAAATTATTATCACATAATGTGTTGTCTAATTACGTATTTGGTGCTTTTTAAACCCCGACGTAAAAACGACGGGATGTTATGAGTTTGCGGTGTCTGTGTGTGTGTCTGTCTGTCCCATCGTAGTTCCCGAACGAATCAACCGATTTTAATTTTGTTTTTTGTTTGTTTGAAAGGTGAATAGTCGGGAGTGTTCTTAGGCTACGGTAACCGCTTCCCATCAGGTGGGCCGTATGCTTGTTTGTCAACTTAGTTGTATAAAAAATAGCTATTTTTGATGAAAATCGGTCCGAGATGGCTGCCGCCACGAAATATCGGATTACATTTATTCACAAATCCCACAATATGGTTATCCTAGGTACCAGTCATCAAACCCTCTACTCATCAATGTATAAAATAGGACAGGGTGGTGATTCTGAAAACACAAATCACTCAAGCGATCGCGTAAATCGATGTGAATTGTCAATTTTTGTTTGAAAAATTTGAAAATGGAACGCGGATTCAGCGATCACTCGATCGAACCGTGATGCTGGAATTGACGCCCATGACATCATACTCAAAAATAAAGTCGTGGGCGTAGTGAAAACATTTTTTTTGCCTATTTTATATTTCTTTTACGTCCTGTGCAGGTTTCCAAAAAACCCTGTTGCTTGAAGAGTGGACAAAACTTTTTGGCCAAAAAACAACTTGGCATGCAACAAGAACGAGTGTGATTTGCTTGGAACATTTTACAGAAAGTTCTCAAACTCGGGCAAACAAACATCTGCGTTCACCACACAAATATTTGTTCTCGGTGGGAATCAAACCAACGCCTCCGGCGCAGAAGGCAGAACTACAAACTTCACTGTGGTGTGAAGGCTGACGATGTAATGTGATTTCACTTTATATATATTTTTCAATTATTCAGTATAAGACTAAACTTATGTGTACTATGCTATAACATGTTAAGAACTATTGATTCAAACTTATAACCATTAATAAAACATAACAACTAAATTCAGTTCTTTTATTTTCTGACTGTTACAAAATGTGAAACCTGTTGTGCATAACTTATTCATAACACTCACTATTACCTGTACCTAAAAACCCCATTTCATTCATTATTTTATTCATCGTTCAATTTACCGGTCTTACTGAATGCCCATCACTTGAGATTATCCTAATGTGAGTCTTGACACTGCGTAACTACGTTATATTTTTTATCTGTGTGCAAATTTTAAGATCGTGTGCGGGATTGTCAATGTGTGTGTTTACATGAATAGGATTTTGCTATGCGCGTGTGCCATGCGTGTTTACCTCGTCCCCCGTCAATTTTGGCAGAAAATATTGTTCGTGGATTTAAACGTTGACGCCTCCATTTCTAATTCCTCCAAGGTATTGCTAAATGATTGATATAAACCAAAGAACTCAAATCGGCAACTAAAATCAAATAACAATCAATAAATCACAACAACATTAAATCTAATAGGTATTTAAATAATATTTTATCATAATAATATTAACCACTTAGGTACTTGTTTAATATAATTTACCTATTAAAAAATAAAAAGGTTTTGATGATTTTGCTAACGCATCTTTTAGAAAAATATTCTTGCGCTATCATTTAAGTATCGGGTATAAACACAGCATTAATGAATCGGCATACAAACAAGGGTATTGTAACCTGCGATGCACAGTGGATCCTGTACGACAACCGCAAGTGTCGTCTCAGTGGGTCGACCCACCTCACCACGTACACCGCCTCGCCAGGCCCCTGTTTAATAAAGCTGACAATTCGACATTATAATGGCAAAAAGCGACAAAATTGTGGAATTGTCGCGCTTTTGTGACATATTTGTTTTGTTATTAATAGCCTAAGCGCGATAATTCCACAATTTTGTCGCTTTTTGACATTATAATGTCGAATTGTCAGCTACATTAAATAGGGCCCTGATGTCAAACTGTCCTAATCCGTATGCTTACCGCAACTACCCCCCACCCCCACCACCCGCCCGGTGGGGGTGGGGGTGGGGGGTAGTTGCGGTAAGTATTCGCATGCGTGTGGCGCACTCGTCTGTCTGCGCTGACCTCACACCTCTTGAGTATTATGTGTTCTGCGTCACACGCGCGCCTCAACCCAACCGAAACACAGCGATGCTGCTTCACGGCACGAATAGGCATGCTGGTAGGTACCTACTACCACACACAAGGAACTCTACTACTACTACAAAGTACTATTCCCCGATATTAGGTATACCTACTCAAGAAAAAAAAACTTGAGAGGTGTCAAGGGACACCCGGATGGAACGAAGTTCCTTTATTATTATTTACAAAAAACCTGTATACACTCAACAAAAATAATCGTCGCGCCGCCACACTGTTCAATGCGAAATAGAAATGAAAATATCTGGCTTGCTTTCTATAAGAGAGAGAGAGACAGACAGAGAAACATGCGCACGCCGCCTCCGCCGCACAGCTTACTATAGCAAAAAGTGTCGTGCCTGGTGTCGTGACAACTTTTCGTAAGGTTTTTTTCCGTCTAGCCCCCTTTCACAACGCGCGATAAGGAACTTCGTTCCAAAAAATCTAAGTAAATAGTCCACCTGATGCGCAAGCGTTACCTTCGGTGGCCCACTTGATGTTGAGCGATAACCGGTTGGATTTGAGATGGATTTCGTCTATCATACTGAACCGCTCAACATCTGATGGGGCATCCCAGTGGACGCCGAATTGTCCTCTTAATCCCAACAATTGTTCTGGCCACTAGATTAGATAGTGGATAGTGGCCAGGAGGCTGGCTGGTATGCCAACATTTATAACGATTTACTTAGAGACGCAGATTGGCGTAGGTTTTAGCATTTGAGACGAACTGGTTCTTGAGTTTTCGGTCACAGAATAATGATTGACAAGCAATGATCTATATAGTAGTGAATAGTACCATTAGTACCTACGTTACGTACACTAGCGCCCTAGCGTTCTTGTAGTGCAGTGGTTGCAGGAAGATAACAAGTCTTAGATTTTTTGAAATTTGTTTATTACTATGGTAGCTATGAACAAACAACATACAATACAGCCTAATTGATAACATTCTCTTTTTGGGAAGTCAGTTATAAATGCCGTTTTTTTTTCGAGTTTCCACTTTCCATAGTTTTACAGTAACCAGACGACTTAGTAGTAACAGGTACTGAGCTAATTCAATAAATAAATACTTACCTACGTATAACTATTATAATAGTATTCCTATTTCTTAAAATTAAAATGTAGCCTTACATTACGTAGTTTCGCTTCCGCTACATTATACAAGGTGGGGCAAAAGTAAAGTAATCACCAAAATGGAAAACGCTAAGTAGGTAGATATAACTTTTGCAAATGGCGCCATCAGAGTGGTTATCGTTTTGAGGCACTGGAAATCCTTGTATCAGTTACGAGGAGCTATTAGGTACACCCGCTCAAAGTTACTGCGATTAACCGATTTAACCGCTCTGTAGGCCGCTAGATTCATTTAATTTAGGGCTCTATACGTTTTTTGAAGTCGCGGGCTTACGTCAACCAGCCTGAGACTCTTGAAGCTCTTAGGGAGAATATTTGCCAAGAAATGCTAGAACCCTGTCGCCCGAAGTTGTGGCAAGAGTGATGGAAAATGCCATAAACCGGGCTCGTGTGGTCATCAACTCTGGCAGCGGCCTGTTGACCGATATCATTATCTCAACAAAATGGAATACATTTTAATGGATTGAGTAAACACATTTCACAAGAACAAAAGTATTTAATTTAAATAATAAATTACAGCAAAAGAACATCGGGCGATTAAATTTGCCCCACCCGGTAGTACCTACCTACTATACAGGACGCGCGCTGTACCTACGGTAACAAACTGTTTCCTAAGTAGGCATAGGGTAGATTAGTCTTTGAAGGCATCTTGCAAACACCTTGTCACGGTCACTTCTATGCCAACAATACAAGACGGCAACAGACTTAGCAGCCTGCTTTGCTCAAGCCTAGCTATGTGACTGCTATAGGACTATTATGAATACGAGCCGGCTTCAGCTTTGGTCTCGCGATCGTAACGCACAACGCTGCGGTATACGGCTTGACGCAGCGTCACACGATTGCACTTCGCCGCTGACGCAAACTGCGACGGAACAAGAGACCATTCTAGACGTTTTTCATAAGATTGAGTGTCCGGCATCGCATACCGCATACCGCAGCGTTGTGCGTTACGATCGCGAGACCAAAGCTTTAGAAGGGCGCGTGCCTGAACTGCGAAACACTACTTCTTTGGAATCTTCCACTTCTAGAACATAAAGGGATCCGTCTTAAAGTGAACCTTTCCTTCACAGATGTTTCAGGGTTACTTAAAGGCCGGCGCTTACTTTTTTCGGGTTGTTGGTTTAGTTTTTGCGGCCGCGAGCGCGGTGCCGTCGGGCGAGCGCTGCACGCGCGACACGCGGTGAGTGGGGCGGGGTGGCTGTGGTTATGCGTAGATGCGCACATGCGAGTCCCAGGAGGAGGCGGCTAGCGCGGTGCCGTCGGGCGAGCGCTGCACGCGCGACACGCGGTGAGTGGGGCGGGGTGGCTGTGGTTATGCGTAGATGCGCACATGCGAGTCCCAGGAGGAGGCCGCGAGCGCGGTGCCGTCGGGCGAGCGCTGCACGCGCGACACGCGGTGAGTGGGGCGGGGTGGCTGTGGTTATGCGTAGATGCGCACATGCGAGTTCCAGGAGGAGGCGGCTAGCGCGGTGCCGTCGGGCGAGCGTTGCACGCGCGACACGCGGTGAGTGGGGCGGGGTGGCTGTGGTTATGCGTAGATGCGCACATGCGAGTCCCAGGAGGAGGCGGCTAGCGCGGTGCCGTCGGGCGAGCGCTGCACGCGCGACACGCGGTGAGTGGGGCGGGGTGGCTGTGGTTATGCGTAGATGCGCACATGCGAGTCCCAGGAGGAGGCCGCGAGCGCGGTGCCGTCGGGCGAGCGCTGCACGCGCGACACGCGGTGAGTGGGGCGGGGTGGCTGTGGTTATGCGTAGATGCGCACATGCGAGTTCCAGGAGGAGGCGGCTAGCGCGGTGCCGTCGGGCGAGCGTTGCACGCGCGACACGCGGTGAGTGGGGCGGGGTGGCTGTGGTTATGCGTAGATGCGCACATGCGAGTCCCAGGAGGAGGCGGCTAGCGCGGTGCCGTCGGGCGAGCGTTGCACGCGCGACACGCGGTGAGTGGGGCGGGGTGGCTGTGGTTATGCGTAGATGCGCACATGCGAGTCCCAGGAGGAGGCGGCTAGCGCGGTGCCGTCGGGCGAGCGCTGCACGCGCGACACGCGGTGAGTGGGGCGGGGTGGCTGTGGTTATGCGTAGATGCGCACATGCGAGTCCCAGGAGGAGGCGGCTAGCGCGGTGCCGTCGGGCGAGCGCTGCACGCGCGACACGCGGTGAGTGGGGCGGGGTGGCTGTGGTTATGCGTAGATGCGCACATGCGAGTCCCAGGAGGAGGCGGCTAGCGCGGTGCCGTCGGGCGAGCGCTGCACGCGCGACACGCGGTGAGTGGGGCGGGGTGGCTGTGGTTATGCGTAGATGCGCACATGTGAGTCCCAGGAGGAGGCGGCTAGCGCGGTGCCGTCGGGCGAGCGCTGCACGCGCGACACGCGGTGCTCGGCGCCGCACAGCACGAAGGCGCGCTGGCCGCGCAGCGCGTCCCAGCCGCACAGCGTGTAGTCCCCGTAGCCGGCGAACAGCAGCCGGCCGCTGAGCGACCAGTCCACGGAGGTGACGGCGAACAGCACGCTGTCCTTGCCGTAGCGCGCCACCTCGCGGTCGGCGCGCAGGTCGAAGAGGCGGCAGCGCGCGTCGTCGCCGCCGGTAGCGAGCGAGTCGCCGGCCGGGTGGAAGCGCACGCTGTTCACGTCGGAGTCGTGCGCGTCGAAGGCGTGCACGGCGCGGCCGCTGCGCATGTCCCACACGAGCGCGCTGCGGTCGCAGCCGGCGGACGCGAAGGCGTCGGCCGCGTCCGCCGGCGCCAGGTCGAGCGCCAGCACGTCGGCCGCGTGCGCCTGGAAGCGCTGCAGCATGGCGCCCGACTCCACATCCCACAGCGCGCAGGTGCCGTCGCCCGAGCCCGTGAGCAGCTGGCGCTCCGTGTGCGGGAACAGGCAGCTGCTGACGTAGGCGGTGTGCGTGGCGACGGTGCGCTTGCTGCGGGCGCCACCCCCTCCCTCCTCGTCGCCCACCGGGAACACGGTGACCTTGTTGTCGAGCCCGCCGGCCGCCACGAGCGCGCCGCCGGGGGCATACGCGCACGCCATGACCCAGGTGCCGGGCGTGGAGAACGTGTTCTCCTTGGCGGCCAAGTACGCGTCCCACACCGTCACCTTGCCATCCTGCAACCAATACATACATCGTCCAACTCACTATTACCTAGCTCATAGGTATCGAACCATCTGGGGCTCAATTCTAGACCAGTGACTTTTTTGTCACGCTCACGGTAGATAAATATCACAAAAACTGACAAATTCATTAATAGTACATTGTTACCTGAGTGTTGAAAGTCACGTTTTTTGAGTCCCGAGACGGGTTTGGCGCCAGAGCGTAGCGAGGGCGCTAATGGAGCTTGAGGGACTTAAAAGACTTTCACCCGAGGTAAACACTGTGCTTTTCATTACGAATACAAGGAAAGTAAAAATAAAACATGAAAAAAAAAATTGTGAAAATGAAGATTGAATGGCCGCCATCCCAGTTTTTTTTTTTCTTTTTCTATGGCGGGCCTTCGGCTTCGGTTCGACAGCATTATTCAGCCATTATTTTCATTCTCATAATTTAAAAAAGCAGCCAAGTGCGAGTCGGACTCGCCCATGAAGGGTTCTGTAGCACGACGAACTACAAGAACCTTTATATTATGTTACTTGATGTAACATAATAAGGTTCTTGTAGTTCGTCTAAAGGTAAATTGCGGTTTACGGTTTATGACGTATAAAAAAAAAACTACTCACTAGATCTCGTTCAAACCAAATATCGTTGGAAGTTTGCATAGTAATGTACAACATATATTTTTTTTAGTATTATCATTCTCTTACTTTAGAAGTTAGAGGGGGGGGGACCAACTTTTTTCCACTTTGGAAGTGTCTCTCGCGCAAACTATTAAGTTTAGAGAAAAACGATTTTAGAAACCTCAACATGATTTTTGAAGACCTATTCATAGATACCCCACACGTATGGGTTTGATGAAAAAAAAATTTTGAGTTTCAGTTTAAAGTATGGGGACCCCGAAGTTTCTAGTTTTTTTTTTATTTTTATGTAAAAATCTTAATGCGGTTCACAGAATACATCTACTCGGTTTCGGAGAAAAATGGCTGTGACATACGGACGGACAGACAGACAGACAGACAGACAGACATGACGAATCTATAAGGGTTCCGTTTTTGCCATTTGGCTACGGAACCCTAAAAATGGTAAATTGATGCTCAAATCTATGTTATTTTAAATAAATAGTTGAAGCTATATATTAATCAAGTAATTTAGAAGATATATTATTTATTTATTACGTCTTTATGTTATTTAAATTTAAATTTTACATTGCGCTCTAATTAGACTTTTTAAACTTCTTACCGTTGTAATGGGTTTCCAACCTACTTGCTGTATAAAAAGTTGGAATTAAGTTCAACGACCTCCTTGCAGTTAGAAAGACTTTAGAAAGTTGGAACATGGTTGAATAAAATAGAACTTGTTTTTTTTTATAATTTGACAGCTGTCAGTAGAAAGCGATTCTCCCTAGGGCTGAAAGTTTTACTTTCAATTAGGCCCCTCAGGCAACTTCAGACCTACTTTCAGAGTATGAGTAATG
Source organism: Thera britannica (assembly GCA_939531255.2). Lineage (NCBI taxonomy): Eukaryota > Metazoa > Arthropoda > Insecta > Lepidoptera > Geometridae > Thera > Thera britannica. Next base: position 12,649,394 of record OW618036.2, on the reverse strand, counting down.
AAAAGAAACTGACAGTTCTTGTGATTTCAATTTCAATTTATATATCTACCGTGACAAAAAAGTCACTGGTCTAGAATTGAGCCCCAGGGCCCTGTTTAATAAAGCTGTCAGCTTTATTAAACAGGGGCCTGGTCATCGGCAAACGGCGCCGGCGGTCAAACAACAAAACAATCATGTTTCAATAATTAAACTAAATATCACCGAAATTACAATAATAAATATTGTGGGCAATTCACCCTTCATTATCTAGCGCCAAATTAAGCAGAGCTTGTACCATGGAAACTAGATAGCTGATAATATAATACATCCATACATTTTTTTTGTAACTACATACTTAGAATACAATACGACACCCAGACAGAGAACAAACATCTGCATCCACCACACAAATAATTGTTCTTGGTGGGGATCGAACTTACGACCTGCAGCGCAGAAGGCAGAGCTACTACCAACTGAGCTGAGAGGCCAGTCAATAGCATATTTATAGGGAATGTTTCGAAGCGCATCCGACCAGCTTAACGACGCTCGCAGCTATGGGCTATGGGAAACTAGACATTGACGAGATTGTTGTGGAGATTGCTGTGGGAATCCACAGCTGGGTAAAGGCCTCCCCCAAACACTTCCAGTTCCCTCTATTCTGAGCCTCTTCCCACAATCCCCTATCTCAGGCGTGTTGCTCGTCTCGCCAACGCTTCGTAGGTCGTCGTCATCGTCATCATCACGTCGTCCGTCAGGTATGCACTAGCCACCCGTCACGGGCCTGTCATCCGGCTAACGAGCCCGCCCCATCCCATTTACCCACCTGAGTGGAAGTGACTATGTGCCGCTTGTCCGACGACCAGTCGAAGCAGAGTACTTTAGCGGAGTGCCCCTTCAGTATCTTGCGGATTTTGAGGTTGGCCAGAACAACTGGTTCGAACCTGTCGGCGCTGCTGGTCACTGCACAAATAAATAACATGCATGGGTGAGAGCCTCTTGTTCGCAATAGCTCACTTACTGCCCTTCGGCAAAAAATGTTTTATCATCCGCACTTGATGTGCGGGCTGGTTTTTTTTCGCAAGTAGGCCGCTGGTGGGCCCTTTTTGCATGACCCTTGACACGTGTTGCTCGAATTTTATTAGGTTCTACGACACGCCGGTTTCCTCACGATGTTTTCCTTCACCGTTTTGAGAGTATTGGCATAGTGCACATAAATTTATCGACAGAAAAACTCATTGGTACACGACTGGATTTGAACCCGCAACCTTCGGATCGGAAGGCGGGGCCGCTAGACCACCAGTGCTCTCTCCTGCCCTTGCTTAACAATCTTCTATAAAACATCTTATAAACACAGCAGCAGCACCATTGCCTCCCAAGTACTAAAGCAGAAAATAACTTTAAGAAAATACTATAAGGCCTGGCCCATACATACATACAACTGATTGATACATAGCTGCTGTGTTGTGTACTTGTGAATTGAACTTTTGTTTGAATAACATTGTGTCAAGTGCAAAAAGGTGCAAAAAGGTGCAAAAGGAGCCTTTTTGAGGCGCACTTAAAATGTGCCATCAAGGATGGATGCCAAGCAACAAGTAGATACCACATATAGCTGTACTGATTTGGATCCGTTGAGCTATCTCTAAATCGTTTATAACGGTTTCTTTCTAGAAAGCTTTTGACATGCTTTTAAATAACAATAACAAGATAGTTGTTCAGCTAAAATTGTATAATACAGAGAAGAGAAGTACGGAGCCTGCACTACCCTAACTAGTGCAGAGCGGGTGGAGCGGGTAGAGCGGGTAGGGTAGGTACTCACGCGTGACGTCGTTCAGCTTCTGGCGCTCCTCCTCCAGCTTGTGCTTGAGCGCCTCCACCTCCCGCTGCAGCGCTTGCAGCGTCTCCTCGGGCGTGGCCGCCAGCGCCGTGTCGGCCGCCATGCCCTCACTCAACCAAACCAACTGATGTTCACCACTCACTAACAACCACGGGGTTAATAGAGATACCCATATGCCGTTACAGGCCCATAGGGAAAATATAAGTTTATACTGACGCACACCCGCACAGTACTTATCAAGGAACACCAAGCAAGTCAAAAGAAATTCAATTTGTGAGTAATACTGTAAAAGCCAGAACAGGAAGATAAAAGGTCATTTTCTCTGGAACCGAAACCGTGGTATGGTCAGCTGCACTACTAGAGATTGTTACAGTACAGGGTAAGATAGGAGGTCAGTTCTCTTTCTCTCTATTTATTTTATCGATCCTCTTTTCCTGAAGTCACTCTTATTCAAACAAAATGTCAGGCCGATCTTATTTTCACGAAATAAGAAGAAGCAGGTTTCTATGGTACACAAGGATACAGCTCAAGTTACCTAAAAACAAAGAAAAATTACGCTTATTGCAAGGACATAAGAGCTAGCAGTGTATAGTCTGATGCGTATCCTTGTGTACAATAACCATGGTTAGTTTAGAATGGTAGAATTTCTATGCTTGGAAGAATTTTGTATTATCACTATGGAAGTATTAGCTATAATCTGTCGTGAGAAACACACGCTTTTTATTTTTTTACATAGTTGCATCCAGTAGAAGCCAGGGTAGGGAAGATTTAACTTCTTTTAATAATTTTTGCTAGTGTGCATCATCAACTTATTATTATAAAATAATGAATGCTTTAATAATTAAAAATTGATGTTAAATGAATGCAGTGAGATATAACGTAACTAAGCTTACAAAGAAAGATTAAAGAAAGAAGAAGAAGAAAGATAGTCGAATATTACAAAAAACTCTAGCCCAGAATGTAAAAATGAAAATTTTTAAAAAGTTTTGAAAAACATTTCGTGGCTCTATGAGCCCTGAAAATGTCATTGCTTCTTTTTTTTCTGGCGTTGGATACTTTATTCTTTTGCCAAGTCTTATTTGTTTATTAGCCATGACTATTATAACTCAGTGGAATTGTTTTCTCGCCTATAATTTTTAAAACTAACCCAAAACCAGACTTTTTGGCTTCGCATGTTGTCTGCATTCGCCATATACATTTTTTTTTTATTGTTAACAAAAATTAGGGAAACAGTAACGCAAATCTAAGGACTGGGACCCTGGGACAGGATCAGGGTTTACAAAAATATTAATAATAAATAAGGAAATTTATAGGTACACAAAGGGGTAAAATATACAACACGAATTAAATTTTTATATTATTTACTTAAATACATATAGGATGCCAAACAATGATTTAATCATCCAAGGAAACAAGGAGGAAGAGGAATTCGACGTTATTTTGAGGACAAGCAAAGAATAAATGATTGAGGTCACCAAATTCATCTCCACAGTCACAAGATGGATTAGATACAATTTTCATTCTTTCTAAATGATGTATTCTGATGTAAGCGTCGTAAAGGGATCCATGGTAAATGAAAAAGCGCATCGATTAAAATAATGAGTTTATTAATAGTGGGACAGGGTGAGCGGTCACCGGCCCAGGATCCACAGCATGTTGAGCGAGGCGGGCCCCAGGTGCAGGCGGCACAGCGCGGGCGGCCCCCCCTCACTCCCCCCGCCCCCCCCGCGCGCCGCCACCGCCAGGAACAGCAGCAGCGTGTGCAGCAGGTTGTCGCGGCCGCCGCCCACGTCCAGCGTCTCCTCCCCCAGCTGCAGCACGTAGTGCGGCGGCAGCGCGGGCAGTGGCGGCGCGCGCACCAGCGCCAGCGCCCCCGCCCCCCTTACCGCCGCCCCCACGTGCCGCGCGCTGAAGGCGCCGCCCGTCAGCAGGTCGAGGTAGCACACGAACAGGTGCAGCAGCAGGTCGGCGTCGGCGGGCCGCGGGGCGCTCCAGCCGCGTCCGCCGCCCGCCCACCGGTACGCGCTCAGGCATCCGCCCACGCTCAACTCTGAAACCGAACGCCGCTCCGTTAGCGCCGCAGCCCGCCGAATACGGCGCCGAATAATGCGCGGCGGGAGATCCGACTGGCCAGGCGGCACCGATTCACTTCTCGCGCGGCCCACGTTACCTTTGATCCTGTCGGCGGCGTACTGCTTGTCGGCGAAGGGGCGTAGGAAGGCGTGCAGTGCGGCGTCGTTGGCGGCTCCCCCCGCCCCCACCCCCGCACCCCCGGCCGCGCCCCCCGCCGCCTCCAGCTCGCGCGCCACGCGGGACACCACCGTCACGTGCAGCCACTGACACACACACACACACAGCACGTGAGTAGAGCGGACCGAGAGGAGAGGGCGAGCGCTATGGATGCGCTATGGATGCGCGATACGAGTACTCACGAGGCGCAGGTTGAGCTTGTACTCGGTGAGGCGGCGCGGGTCCACGAGCAGGCGATGCCAGAGCGGCGCGCCCCCCGCCCCCAAGCCCGCGCCCCCCTCCTCCTCACCCACCCCTCCCTCCTTGCTGCCGCGCTCTGCACACACGCACATACAATAACGATTACATTATTCTGCCACGCTAAGCTAGTGGTAATAAATAAAAAAATGACTATTCATATTATTAATATAAAATAATGGCTATTATACAGCGTGAGTTTGAATTCGTATGTTATCCCGAAAGGGGGTTATGCTACTCCTGAATGCCAACAGCATTACTTCTATGACTTTTCTGAATCAGGACTTTTTCATTCAACAAATGGTGTGTAAAGTTTACGCCATGATTTTGCTTAAAAGCTTGTTAGGCAACCCTATAACCAGCTGATTACTAAACTTGACCTCTGTTGAACTATGTCTTTTGACACCCAAAATCTGCCATTGGCAAGTCAAAAAGCAATAAAAATGTATTACTGCCTCCTTTGAATCGTCACCCTAATTTTATAAAAATGGGGTCTGTTGGGTTCCGTATAATATTTTTCATGAAATTTATGTTCAAGTATTTATTTTGTTTATTTATTGTATGATTCAGAACGAAGAGGATGTGGTGCAATGCCTACACTCATTAAAAATTATTTTATTTACACATTGTAAAAAAACTAGTGGTAGGTACTTTCGTACCAAAACATATGTAAGACAAGTTTTTTTTGTGTGATTGAGTGACAAACAACAAGTGCATTTTGCGACTACCTACTTTATGAAAATCTCCGACTTTGCGTACAGAGTACCTATTTACTTTAATTTAATTCGAATCGAGAGCTTACGAAGTCATACACTATAAAACCATACACACGACTTACTTAACCCAATATTGGGTTAAGTAAGTATTTCATAATGTTTGTTTCGCCGTTTTTTATTTCAATGAAAACGGGACGGGACCCTAAAATTATTCGGCACTGTCAAACTTAGACAATTAGGTTAAATTGTCTAAGCTGTCAAAGGAAACCGAACTCGAAAATCTAAAAATAAACTTAGGCATTTCAGTTATTTTCAGTATTTCGTGGACTATTTCGTTGCGAGCGCATGTTGAAAAGTTAAACTCAGTGTACAAAAATCATTTAATTGTCGTAGGTATGGCCTACTTAAGTGCTTGTGAATAGTGTGTGCAAAACCTACCTGTACCTAGTACTCGTAGTAGTACCTACCTATGTAGCTACCCGTCTTCAGAACAGAGTGCTTAAACCATGGAAAGCCAGTAAATTGGTATGTACCTAGTTTGTAAGTTTTATTACTACTTACCTATTTACCAAATTAGCGCCGGCCCCGCCCAAGATGTAGGGTTTTCACACAAAATATTTTGTCAATTGATTTTTTTTTTTGTATGGAAGATTTAGATTTCGTATTTCACAGAAAGGTTTTCATAGCTTGTGCAAAACCATGGTCCCTATCACCACCTTTCGGGATAACATACGAATTCAAACTCAGGATTTTATTTTCATAATTGAAATAATATGAATGAGTAGGCACGTGGTATAGTTACCGGGCAGCACGGCGAGCTGGTGCGGGCGCGGCGGCGTGCCCAGCAGCCGCACGCCCCCCGCCCCCACGCCCGCGCCCCCCGCTCCCGCGCCCGCCTCGCGGCCCTCCACCTGCCTGTTGAGATAGAACACACACCATGATACGTTTTATCAGGCTTGAGATACATTAGGGATGAGTTTGCGAAAACGTTGTTACGACAAGTTGTTTGATGGTCGACAGGCATTAATAAACAAGCACTGGCACTCCAGTTCAGTCGGACGGATGCAAGTACTCGCCTGATATATGCTGCTAGATCGCGAGGGTCAGAGATGAAGTCCTCGGGCGAGGCGCGTCCCGCCCCCGCGGGCGAGGGCGGCGAGGGGGGCGCGGGGGGCGAGGGGGGCGCCGCAGCCGGGGGGGGCGCACCCCGCCAGCCGCGCCGCGCCCACAGCCAGCCCCCAACCACCACCTCCCCCGCACCCGCACCCGCACCCCCCTCATCCCGCGCATCCGCCTCGAACTCCGTCACGAACGAAGAATCTGTCGATTGGAATAAAAACAATTGTTAAGGCTCAATGAACGAAGTCACTGGCATGTGGTGCCTGCAAAAAGTTTCAGTAGTTCCAAAGTAGTTTCTGGATCCTTGTCCCATTAAGATTTACCAAAACATACAATACATAATAAATTAAAGCTGGCACAAAATCATAATGCAGAGAATGGGAAGAGTCAAATAGCTGCACTGCAGAACCACTATTCTTATTGTTATAATTATGTATGTTCAAATACTAGTTTGTGACGTATCTACGGGTTTATGAATGTAAACAAGTGTCAACACAGTAAAATTATTTATTTAAAAACTCAAGGTCGTGGATTCTATGGCCCGCTTAACTTTAGTTTGGGTAGTACGGCACTCCCCTGGTATTAGCGCGACGTGAGGAGACGAGAAGGTCGATCAGCGCAGATCCAGGGTGTCCTTGGCAGGTGTTCGGCCAGGCGGGCAGGGGATTGGCAGCGAAGCGGCCGCTGCTGGTAAGTAGTAGCACTCCGCTAGCAGCTCATCAGTGCAGCATGGAGTGGTGGTGGTGAGAAGTAGCGTAAGCGTAAAACGCGTAGCGCCGTGAAACCCTGGAATGACGTCCAGATTAATATCTGTTGTCCAATATTAAGCGTGACCACCTCAGGAAGAAAACCGCTCTTTAGGGGAATGCCTAGGTATATAATGTGAGGTGGCCTAGCTAAGAATAAGCAGAGCGAGTTTACATGTTTTGTTACTAGATAACGAAATAAAAGCACATAAGTGACCTATGTACAATAAAAGTAATGAAATGAAATGAAATGCATTTTGATATAAATCCTAAATAACAAGGCAAGTATTTTATACAGATATTTTTTATGAACTACCTACCTCGCCATAAAAATTAGGGTGATAATATGACGGGCGTATTTTTATGACAAGTTAAATAAAATGTAGCTAGCATTTGGATGCCCTTCAAATCATAGAGGAAAACACGAAGATTCCTCCAAGCAGCTATAATAGGTACATAAGCATGACATGGCAAGCTGATTCACATACATGAAATTAAAACATGAGATCGTAAGTACGGTGCGGGTAAAATGCAAGCGTTTGCTATTAGCGATAGAACCCTACTTATTACAAGATGCTACAAGTTACCTATTCCTACAGTGGATTAGAGAAACGTATTGTTCACACTTACCCAAGATGGGGGTTTCACTGATTTGATAATAAGCTTCCTATCACTTACGAAGACTGAGCTAGTTATAGATTCCTATGGGTGAAATCACGTTCACTTTATATACGAACAATGCACGATAATACCTAGGTACTTTGATGTCCTATACGAGGATATAGTAGCTAGTAATCGCGACTTGGCGAGGCTCAACTGTGGTATGATGACGGTGCTTCGGCGACTGAGTATTTATGCAAGCCTACGAAAATAATGCAGTTTGAGACACTTTTGGTGGCAACCGGAAAAATATCGTGCAATCGTCGTAAGTTGGCAACGCTAGAAATTGTTCAGTTTTTTTGTAATGGGCGCTCCTTGTGGAGCGAGCAAGACAGACAACCTTTTGCTCCCTTCAACATAAACGTGATTGTTGGAATACGATCTAAGTACATGAAGTACCTTAGAGTACGTATGAGTACAACAAGTACATGAAATTTCTTAGTTTGCTAAGTTTATGTATGAAAAGTAGTTATTACGATGATTCTTTTTCGCCTATTATTATTTTTTCTGTTGTAGGTAACTTTGTAGGTGTTTGCTTTTGTAAATTTATTCTTTGTTACGAAAGTAGCAAAATAATTACATTTTTCTGTTTCTATAAATGATTTTTTATGAATGAAAAGTAGCTATTAAGTTAAATATTTTTAGCTTACTATTATTATGTTTTAAAAAGGAATCTTTACAGGTACTTGCATTTGTGTTTTTTACTTGATTTTCTGTACTTTAGATGCAAGGTTTTTTTTTTTTTTTTTATTTTTTTTTTTTAACATGTAACCATTACGTTACATTACCCCGACGCTTACTAAGAATTTTATTACTGTAGAATAAAATTCGCAATTATTTCTTAGCGTAGTCACAAACTGCCATTCATTCCTTTCAATCATTCATACACAACCTTCCATACGATCGCTCACAAAATAGCATCAGTAAGTACCTACCTAAAGTAATGGTTTAAAGTACTGACGCGACCTATCATTACTAAGAGTTACTAGTTACGAACAGAACCAACTAACTCATGCAACTACTGCAGAAACAAGCGGTTAAGGGTGAATATAAGTGATGAAATTTAAAATTTGTACTTAGTTGTAATTGTTTACTTATTTGTACCTATGAGTTTTAAATCCTTTATGTGCCATGTTCCTAGATCCTTTCCTGACATGTCTTCTAAAATATAAACAAGAGGTGTTTTTTTATATTTTACACGACATTTAATGTATTTTGGGGCTAGTTTTTTGCTAAATCTTTTATCCGCATTACTAAGAAAATATGTTTTTTTCATAACTGTGTCACCTACATTGAATTCTGCTGGTTTGCGACGAAGGTTATAATGAGATGTATTTTTAGCATGACCCTGCCACAATTTAAGCTGTACCTTATTAAAAATTGAGGAAAGACAACCAAAGTTTTCTGCATAGACATCGCGTGGTAAAAATACTATCTCGGTGCCTAGATCAGAATCAATATAGTGAGATCCGCAAACTACCGTTTCTCGCCCAAATACAAGAAAAGATGGAGTATAACCTGTGGCCTCATTGACAGAATTGTTTATGGCAAATTGAACCTTGGGAATAAATATGTCCCATGTTCTATGGTCATCTTCTACAAAGGTAGAAATGCATGTGATGATAGTTCTATTATAACGTTCGACAGTATTCACCTGAGGGGTATATTTTGGTGTAAAAAATATATTTGGAATTTGATATCTACTAAAAAATGAATTTATTTCTTTACTTATGAATTGACTGCCGTTATCCATTAAAATAGTTTGTGGAATTCCATGCATGAGGAAAACTGAGTCCTCCAATATTTTAATAATAATGTTAGATGTGGCTCGTTTTATTGGAAAGATAAGACAAAACTTTGAAAAACAGCAGGTTACCACAAAAATGAAGCTATTTTGTTTTCTACTTACTGGCAATGGACCCATTAAATCAATAGAAATCATCTGAAATGGGCGAGAACATTGTTTAGGTCGCCCCATTTCACCCAAGATTTGGTGATTTTGAGCCTTATATGATAAACATTTAGTACAAGTGCCAATAAAGTCAACGACATCTTGAAACATGCTAGGCCAGAAGTAACGTAACGTAAGACGACGATACGTTTTATGAATACCTAGATGACCTGCTGTCGGTTCACTGTGGTTGTCATGAATAATGTCCTGACGTAGTTCCTGTGGAATAACTTCTTTCCAAGAGAACTCCTGTGTTAGTTCATGTTTATTTTTACAAAGTCTGTACAAAATATTATTTTTAATATTAAAATTTGGAAAAGACTGAGGCGTTGTAAGGCAACCATTATAATGTGATTTATACCATGTATCATTAGTATTTTTGTAAGAATTTGAAGTACTAATGGTACTCACGGGAAGAGCTCGAGAGAGTGCATCTGGAATTACGTTATCAACACCACGGCGATGTTTAAATTCTACATTAAATGCCGACAAACGTACTCCCCAACGCGCTAACCTACCTGTTGGATTATTAATTGATAAAAACCATTTAAGAGCGCTGTGGTCTGTATATACAGTGATTATCATACCATTTTCCAAATAACACCTCCAATGTTCTAAAGCAACAACTACTGCCAAAGCTTCTCGCTCAGTGACGCTATAGTTCCTTTCTGCCACTGACAAGGATTTACTCATGTAAGCGACTGGATGCTCTTTACCATCGGTAATCTGTGTTAACATGGCACCAATTCCGTAGTTGCTAGCATCCGTATGGACTTCAAAGGGTTTACTGTAGTCAGGGCAGGAAAGAACAGGAGCGGAAACTAAACATTCCTTGAGCTTTAAGAAAGCACCGTCTGCTTCAGGAGACCATTTAAATGGTGGTGCTCCTTTCTTATTCGAGGTCAATTTATTAAGGGGGCCTGCAATTGTGCTGAAGTTGGGTACGAAACGACGATACCAAGTTGCTGTCCCTAGAAAACGTTTTATATCCTTGCGACAAGTAGGTGTCGGATAATTAACAATCGCTTCTACTTTATCAGGGTCAGTCCGTAAACCACAACTGTCAACAACATAACCTAAATATTTAAGTTGACTTCGAAAGAAATTACATTTTTTAAGATTAATAGTTAAGTTTGCATGTTTTAATTTTTCAAGAACTCTAAGCAAAAGTGAGACATGACTATTAAAATCATTACTGACTATAATGATGTCATCAAGATAAGCGAATACTCGAAGTTCAAATTCACCAAACAACAAGTCAACTAGTCGTTGTTGAGTAGCTGGTGCGTTGGTAAGCCCGAAAGCTGTCCTTTTAAAGCGTAGGGTTCCGCGACCAGGAATATAGAAGGCTGTCTTGTCTCTGTCTTCTGGCGCTATTTCTATTTGCCAAAAAGCCTTAGATAAGTCTATGCTACTAAGAAAACGAGCATCTCGAAGGTTATCTAATATTTCAGAGACGTATGGTAAGTTATATGCATCGCGAGATGTTACTGAATTTAATTTGCGGCTATCTAGACAAAATCTGGGCTCACCAGTTTTTTTAGTGACTAGAAGAACTGGTGAGGACCAGGCACTTTCGCATGGTTCGACGACATCGAGTGCTAACATTTCATCAACCTGTTCAGTCAAAATACGTTGCTTTTCTGGGGATATACGATAATAACGTTGTCGTATGGGTTGAGCGTTTCCTGTATCAATCCTATGAGTTATGAGACTAGTTTTACCTAAACCGTTACGTTCAGCTGAAATGGCTTTAAACTGATCAATGACGTTGTCAGCCAGACATTTCTCCGAATGGTTAAGAGTGTCATAACTTTGTACGATAGGTTTTTGTACAACGGACTTATGGTTTGTAGGACTATCAAGGGCTACAGCGTGTAAGTATTGTAAGGAAATCTTAAATGCACGCCAGAAGTCAATACCCAGGATAAGGTCATCATGAACCTCAGGCATTACAAAGCCTTAAATAATGTGAAATTGATTGTCAAAATGAATAGGTAGGTTAATATAACCAATACTACCTATTCTTTGACCCCCTGCAGCAAGAACGGTTAATCTACAGTCATCTACTAACGTTAATCCTTGAGTGATTAATGCTTTATGAGCGTTGTTACCTATAATGGTCACGGCTGAGCCAGAGTCAAGAAGACTACACATAGTAACCTCACCTATTGTAATATTGATGAAAGGACGGTTATCATTGCATTTATTCAGAATTGTGTTGGTTTTGTAATAGTTAAAGTATGTACTGACAAATTGAAGCCACTCTTTCCATTCTTCTTTATTGACTTCCATGTTTGACGTACCAACACAATTCTTTTGTATTAGTTTTTTGAACTGTTTGTTTTTCTTTGACAGACTGGACAATCAGGAGTCTTAACATCCTTACGACCACAAACAAAACAGACAATCTGACTTTTGTCAGCTTGGCATTGCCTTAAGTTGTGGGTATTGACGCGACATCTAGGGCAAAAACGCAACCTGTTTTGTGGTGCATCAATTGCATGCACGTAGTTTTGCCTACCATCACTAGCGTTCTGGTCAGCTTGAGGTTTATTCGAGGTTTTATTATTATAGCTACTATAATAGTTATTTTGTCTATTTTGTTTTTGATAAAAGTTATTATATTGCTTTGAATCAACATTATTTTTACTACCTGAATAAGCAAAGTCAGGTGCTAAAGTATCTGAAGAAATCTTTGGGGGTTCATGGAAATGAGCTAAACGAGCTTGAACATTTTCATAGTTTTTACATATACTTTTAAGATCTGAAATAGCTTTAATTACTGGAGAAGATGCTATAATGTTTGCGTAGAGTGGACGGATGTTGTGGAGTATTATTTCTAGTTTATCCTCTTCTGACAAAGTTTTTGACAAACGAGAAAATAGCCCCGACATAATAGATAAATATATCGTGATGTTCTCGGTTTCTCCTTGAGTTCGGGAACGAATCTCAGAAAGTAATTTATAATCATAATCCGATTTATCAAAATCCGCCTTTAAAAGTTCCACAAGATTCGTCCAATCCGTAACCTGATCCTTTATGCTCCTATACCAATGTAAGGCGTCCCCAACAAAAATCTCAGTCGCATATGACGTAATTTTAGCATCTGATATTTTTCTAGTTGTACAGAATTCTGACACGCGCTGTATAAAAGAGCGTACACAAGTTTTCCCATCAAACTTTAATTTAGAAATCTCACTGGAAACCCCACGATCACAATGTACGGTGATATTTGAGGGATTACAAGGCTCTGGAGTTCCTGACGTTGAAGGGAAAGTCAAATTACTGTCGACTGCACGTTCCTTTAGTGAATCAAACTTTTTCAATAAATTCTCATATCGACTAACACAGTCATCGTAAATAGGTTGCGTAATCTCATCACAAGAAGAAATACGATTTAAACGATGGTATACGTGATTAAGTAAGTTCTGTGTACGCTGAACTGCGCTACCTAAAAGTGGCGATTCTAAGTTAGTATCTATTTTATTAAGTACCTCAAACACGCCTGATAGATCATCTGCTATTGGCAAAGAACTATCTAAAATAACATCCGATGGAAATAAAACTCCTAATTTAACTATTTGCTTACGCATTTCTTGAACGGTAAGCGCGGGTGTCGTACCACGAATAGCTACCTCATATTCTAGCTCAGTCTTTTGAAGCGACAAAAAATTTACTGGAAATGCCATTGTAAATAAGTGTGAACAATAACGAAACGCAAATGACCTAAATAAAGTTTAGCAAATACTCTGCTCCGTTACAATAAAAAAATTAAATAAAGAACGTTTTTTCAGAAAAAAAAAATTAAAAAATAATAAAAATGAACAAAGTGAGAAAAGAAATCCGGTAAAAAGCATGAAAGAGTGAAGTATGAAGCTGTAACTAGTGTGTGCGTAACGTAGTTTAAAAATTAAGTTGTAACAAAACAAAAAAACATCTAACAAAAATTTGAGGGTAGAAACAAAAAAATAATTGTTATGCACACTCTAGTTACAAGACGCTGAAAAAAACGTTTTACACAGTAATACAATGCACACCAACACAAAATATCTACGAAAACCAAAGTTAAGCCATAGAATTACCACGTAGAGGGCGCCAGTGTGACGTATCTACGGGTTTATGAATGTAAACAAGTGTCAACACAGTAAAATTATTTATTTAAAAACTCAAGGTCGTGGATTCTATGGCCCGCTTAACTTTAGTTTGGGTAGTACGGCACTCCCCTGGTATTAGCGCGACGTGAGGAGACGAGAAGGTCGATCAGCGCAGATCCAGGGTGTCCTTGGCAGGTGTTCGGCCAGGCGGGCAGGGGATTGGCAGCGAAGCGGCCGCTGCTGGTAAGTAGTAGCACTCCGCTAGCAGCTCATCAGTGCAGCATGGAGTGGTGGTGGTGAGAAGTAGCGTAAGCGTAAAACGCGTAGCGCCGTGAAACCCTGGAATGACGTCCAGATTAATATCTGTTGTCCAATATTAAGCGTGACCACCTCAGGAAGAAAACCGCTCTTTAGGGGAATGCCTAGGTATATAATGTGAGGTGGCCTAGCTAAGAATAAGCAGAGCGAGTTTACATGTTTTGTTACTAGATAACGAAATAAAAGCACATAAGTGACCTATGTACAATAAAAGTAATGAAATGAAATGAAATGCATTTTGATATAAATCCTAAATAACAAGGCAAGTATTTTATACAGATATTTTTTATGAACTACCTACCTCGCCATAAAAATTAGGGTGATAATATGACGGGCGTATTTTTATGACAAGTTAAATAAAATGTAGCTAGCATTTGGATGCCCTTCAAATCATAGAGGAAAACACGAAGATTCCTCCAAGCAGCTATAATAGGTACATAAGCATGACATGGCAAGCTGATTCACATACATGAAATTAAAACATGAGATCGTAAGTACGGTGCGGGTAAAATGCAAGCGTTTGCTATTAGCGATAGAACCCTACTTATTACAAGATGCTACAAGTTACCTATTCCTACAGTGGATTAGAGAAACGTATTGTTCACACTTACCCAAGATGGGGGTTTCACTGATTTGATAATAAGCTTCCTATCACTTACGAAGACTGAGCTAGTTATAGATTCCTATGGGTGAAATCACGTTCACTTTATATACGAACAATGCACGATAATACCTAGGTACTTTGATGTCCTATACGAGGATATAGTAGCTAGTAATCGCGACTTGGCGAGGCTCAACTGTGGTATGATGACGGTGCTTCGGCGACTGAGTATTTATGCAAGCCTACGAAAATAATGCAGTTTGAGACACTTTTGGTGGCAACCGGAAAAATATCGTGCAATCGTCGTAAGTTGGCAACGCTAGAAATTGTTCAGTTTTTTTGTAATGGGCGCTCCTTGTGGAGCGAGCAAGACAGACAACCTTTTGCTCCCTTCAACATAAACGTGATTGTTGGAATACGATCTAAGTACATGAAGTACCTTAGAGTACGTATGAGTACAACAAGTACATGAAATTTCTTAGTTTGCTAAGTTTATGTATGAAAAGTAGTTATTACGATGATTCTTTTTCGCCTATTATTATTTTTTCTGTTGTAGGTAACTTTGTAGGTGTTTGCTTTTGTAAATTTATTCTTTGTTACGAAAGTAGCAAAATAATTACATTTTTCTGTTTCTATAAATGATTTTTTATGAATGAAAAGTAGCTATTAAGTTAAATATTTTTAGCTTACTATTATTATGTTTTAAAAAGGAATCTTTACAGGTACTTGCATTTGTGTTTTTTACTTGATTTTCTGTACTTTAGATGCAAGGTTTTTTTTTTTTTTTTATTTTTTTTTTTTAACATGTAACCATTACGTTACAAGTTTTATGTTTCTTTCTTATTAAAATGTTAAAATTATGATGTCTCTTCTTTAGTGATCTTAATGCTTGTATTGGGTGTGCTGAAATAGCAAACAAATGTGTCCATGCTTAGTTGGTTTACAAAGAGATAGTGAATATAGACCTCGGTCGCAGTCGTTGAGGCCGAGCAGCGTGCGCTGCGTGGGCGAGAGGGCGCGGGTGGGCCCGAGGTCGCGGGACGCGGGCGCGGCGCGCAGGCAGGCGGCGTGGCGCGCGCAGCACGCCAGCAGCAGCGCCGCGCCCCCCGCCTCCGCCCAGCGCGCCACCCCCACCCCGCCGCACGCCGCCCCCGCGCACCACCACCAACTGCAACACACACCATTGCACATTACACGCACCCCACACACACACACACACACTCAACAACAGATTATTTACTGCTCCCTGAACTCCCTTTCAGGATCAAATGCATAGTTTCAGTACTTACATCTTTGTTCGTTTGTATTTTTGTCTAGTCTTTGTACCTAGTGGCAGAGTCCGTGACATCGTCAAACCGACTCTGTCGGAAGACCAACGTTGGTTGCTAACTTGCGTAAGCAAAAGCGTGTTTGGTGCTCTGTGTTGCTAACCAACCAACACAGACATGCTGAGCCAGAGTCCGTTTTGCAACGCACAAAGCTCACTTCTGTAGTTTAGTGATAAGTTGTTAAGTTTATATTGTAAGTGTGAGTTCACAAATAAATAATTTTTCTTTCTTTCTTTCTTTCAGTGTCGATGAGCCATATTGAGAAGAGCGGTGAGCAGTGAATAGAATCCCCAAGCAGGGATGATCAAATATTTCATCAAAGCATTCGCCATTGTTGAGGCAGAACCAATGTCATGGTGTTTGCCAAGTGGCTCCCTGCTTTAGCAGTTTTGGAATATAGTCATTTTACAATGATATTGTCATTGTTCTCTAGAAATTATGTTTTTTGTTTTAAACCATAAAAGCTGTTGGTGTTCACTTTGTTGGGGCAACCTAGATAAAATGAAATAATAGTTATTTGTTATACAAGAGTGCAAAGCTGTTTTTTAACCGCTTGCTCAATTTTGATGACTGAGCAAGCCAGGATTCTAAAGTTTAACCACGAGCGTAGCAAGTGGTTTAAAAAATAGAATCCTAAGCGTTGGCGAAGGAATCAAAAGAGCACAAGGTGAAAAATCTTTGCACTCGAGTGCAACAGGTAACTTTTCATCCCACCTCAGCGAGGAAATGACTAAATACAAAAAAGAACATGGCGCGACTAAAAGTAACACATCAAGAAGGTTCCGAGTATGATTTATTAACAAATTTAAAAAGGTTGTATTACAAATTCGGCACCATGCAGGTAGAAGTAAATAGGTTTAATGGTGTTCTGAATTCACAAATACACCAAGAAGGTTACGAGTGCGAGTTTTTAACAAAATAAAAAAGGTTGTATGATAAGTTCTGCACCTTGGAGGTAGAAGTAAATAGGTTGTGTATTCACAAACTTATTGAACACGATATTCTAAATTCAAATTTACTTTATCCTCTAGCGGATAAAAACGGCTTTTGCAGTCAGATATCAAACAGCAAAAACACACTTTCAGAGCTGGGGGGATGAAAAAATAATATCACTCCTCACTGTCAACCTTTGGTTCATAGTGAGACAGGTCTGGATAAGCGCGAGGAACACCGGCAGTGGGTGTGGGTCACTCACAGGTCGTAGCACAGCAGCGCGAGCAGGGCGCCGTTGAGGCAGAGCCAGCGGCGGGCGGCGGCGCGCTGGCGGCTCGCGTACTTCAGCTCGATGGCGCGCCGCACTACACTCGCATTCGGACTTGAGCACCTGAAATGTTATATGGTTAGAGCGGCGAGCGGCGCCGGCGGCATGATTCCACTCATTCCCGTTCATTTCGATTCATAAATCCTTACATTTTATTTTACCGTCTGAGAAATGCAACTTTATCGTTTATTTCATTGCGTTGCTTGCGAGTGCGACGAGTTATCGTATCGCGAATTAACCTTCCTGGACATGTTCCTCTGGATTTTAGTTTTGTTATGATTTTTAGCGCGCACTTTTCTTTTCCTTCTTCTTATTAATAAATGGCATCTGTCCATTTCGGATCAATTTTGCCAGTGTCGAGTGATGAGGATATATTGTATTACTTAACTAAAATACTTTTCCGTCAAGTCGAGTCAGTGGTCGTTTGTTTTCAAAACCATCAGAAACCTTTTCGATCATCATAACATAACAGAATATCACATAATACCATAATACACTTTCATTCCAACTGCTAACAGCTGGTTAAAATACCACCGAAATTACACAACAGAACTCAAAATAACACTAGAAAACAATTAAAATGGAAAAGCTATGTGACTTCCCAAAATGACAGAAAACGAATCCGCGCATTCTTCAAAAACCGATAATCCAATCCCTGATTTATCTTCATATATAATGGTGTAGCCAAGGATGTTATATTTACTAGGGATGGATAAATAAATTTCAAAGCGTGTCCGTTTTTTGTTAGTGTTCAGTTGTAGATATGTGTTAGTGTGCGTGACTAGAGAAGTAACGACCTATCGATGAATTACGACGATTTGACGACCTCTGTGGTGCAGTGGGCGAATGTCCACCTACGACGCAAGAGGTTGCGGGTTCGATTCCCGCCTTAGAACAAATATTTGTACGATCTGCAGGTATTTATTCCGGGTGTTCTGGTCTTTTCTATATAAAAATAAAAAATACCTATACATGTAATGTATTGTATTATGTAGGTATATCAGTTATCTAGCACCCATAACACAAGTTCTGCTTATTCTAGGGCTAGATAATGTTGTGTGACTTGTCCAGCATTATTTATTGAATACCGAAATCAATGAAAAAGGCGTCATAATTGGATATAAACTCTTTGATTTGTTCAACTAAATTACAATAATATAATTCAATACACAATGAGGGATTTTCACGGTATGAAAATTTATGAAACGGTTTAAACTTTTAAAATTCTCACTGCTCGCTTGGGTGTTGTAGAAAGGTCTTGTGTTTCCACACCACTTTCTTGCATCATTTTCCGTC
This sequence comes from Thera britannica, assembly GCA_939531255.2. Taxonomy (NCBI): domain Eukaryota; kingdom Metazoa; phylum Arthropoda; class Insecta; order Lepidoptera; family Geometridae; genus Thera; species Thera britannica. The sequence continues at coordinate 12,631,001 of OW618036.2, read as the reverse complement.
CTGGGGCATTTTGGGAAACTAAAAAAAATTATAAATGAGATAAATAAACGAGGCCGTTAATTACTATTTCAGCATTGTATACTTAGTACTATTCTCTAATTTGCGAGGAAACAAAAAAACAAATTAATTCTAGAATCAGAAGTTTACTTCTTCAGCTATGTCTCTCAATCGAGTTTTAAATCTTATTCAGCACCCAACGACTAAGTACCTACTTAGTATTTATTAAACAAAATAAAATTGTGATAAACCTAAGAGAACATAACATCCACAGCGCAGAGTAGATAGGTAGGTATCAGATTTTCATTCCCGCCAATTTGACTGTGCGCGGTTTTTTTTAGCATTTAAAAAAAAATATTGTGTACAAAAAAAAACGAAACGAAAGATGTTTCACATTATTATGATTCCACAACATTACAACAGTCACTTCATAATCCTAATATCAAGATATCAAGCTAACTTACCTTAAAACCTCGGCCTGCCTCCATGTTTTCTATACCCATGCAGAGTCCATGTGATACCTAATTACACCTAAAAACGATGCATGCAGAAACTAAACCATGTGTAAAGCAATAAATGTATTGAGTATTGAGTACTTAGTAGTCATGATCCCCCAGTAGGATTACACTAGGATACCCGTATCGTGGGTATCAGGAACTACGAGTGACCCGCTACAAATATTTGCAGATCTTACAAACATTTATCCCGCAGTAAACTCATTCAAAGCATTGAGTTATATGCATAAAAAACGGAAACTAAAATATTATCGATATAGCCAAATTGGCTGGTGTAGTACATCACTAGCACAGATGCCTAAATCAATACATTTTATTTTACAATAATTAATGGTTTTACACTTAGTTTTCATCAATAACACTTATGAATATATGACTAACATGAAATAAAATTTAATTATTACTGTTTTTCTGGTAAAAAATCTCGCTCTTTTAGCATGTAAAAAGATGAAATATATTGACTAAGACTTACGTATTAAATGACTATTCCGGGTCTTTTACACCTCCTTTTGTTGTTCTGGAAGAACAATACACAGCAGAACAACACATTTTATCACTAGGTGAATTGATTTTGTAGAAACGCTTTATTTTTAACACAATCTATTGAGTTTTCTCAGCACAACAAGACAATGTTTTGTCCAACATGTCGGAAATCAATAGACACGATTTACACAGGAGTAAGGTGTTGCCAAACTTACATCTACTTTCTCTTCTACTCGTAGCTACGTTCCGTGGGATAGACAAAGATAAGATCACTGGTGTAATACACAGCTAAGTAAGAGCGGCAACGCCTTATCGCGGATTCCATTGTGATTCCTGTTCCCTGGGTGTAGCGTTACACACATGCATATTGTTTATGTTTTATAGCTTATAAATGCGTGACCGCGTGACTTTGACAGTCTATCGGAACACTCTATTGAACACTCTCTCCTAGATCAGTCACGCTAACTAACTGTAATAATTATTCGTTTTATGTTTAACTAGCGGACGCCCACGGCTTCGCTCGCCCCTTTGCCGTTACGCCCCGTTGATTTTTCTTTAAAAAGTTTTTCCTCTTTTTCTCCGCTTAGGGAAATCATTTTTTAATACAGTTGCTCAAAAAGTGGCGTATTGCAGGGACGTATAGCGTTCGGGATGTGGGCTATTACACACGCGTGCTTTTTTTTTACCATTCCCGCACTAGTGCTTTTTCTTTCCCAACTGTCAAAATAATGTCTAAAAAGAAAAACCAACCATTAAGTTTTTACAAAAAAAATTCATCGAAGTTTTTATGATTCATGCAAATACGTATTATTTCTAAAAAGAAGCTACTAATTTGTTTCATTAACAGATTTAATGATTTGATTGAATGAGTTATGTTAGGTTTCATTTCATTTCATCTCATTAAATTTCATTTTCAATTCATATCAATAAAAAAAATCTACTGAAGACTTGGCTGTATGGGTATAGTTCCCTTTGCCTTCCAGAATGGGTGAAGAAAAAAAAAAATCTCTGCTTATATTTTACGGTTGGCGCTTGGCGCCATTTTTCAGAAATTTTCTTTGCGAGTTTATTTGTTTGTTGCACAAAATGAGTAATTTCGACCCTAGTTTTTTTGAATTAACACCACCGGAACTCAGTATAATTGCACAAAATGCTTCGGAGAACATTTTACCGGAAAAGTCAAAAAGTCGCTACATGCATACATACGACGAACTTATTGCGTGGAGAGAAGAGAAAAAAGCAAATGGTATTTTTATTATTTTATTAAATTGCTTAATTTTTTCGCAACTGTATTAAAAATAGTCGTTCAGTACACGTGCGGAACCGTCATTGCAACTTGTTCCGACTGTCAACCCTCGCCTTCGGCTCGGGTAGACATTTTGTCGGAACTCTTTGCAATGACAGCCTTCCCGCACTTGTAATGAATTATACTATTCCAATTTCCTTTCTTAGTGCACCCCTATGCTATAAAAGAAACATACCCTCCAAGTTTCATGCTTCTAGGACTTACCGTTTAGGCTGAGCGTTGATTGTCAGTCAGTCAGTCAGTCAGTAACATAAGAGTTTTATATATTTAGATTAAAAGAACACATTCAAAAATAAATCTTATTATTTAGCAAACATCTTCCACACAAAATATACGGAGATCAAAAAGCTAAAATGGCATCTCCATTCAGTCAATTATGTCAATGTCAAGTGAGAATGGATGTCAAATAAAATTAAAATAAAAAAGCAGCGAAGTGCGAGTCGGACTCGCCCATGAAGGGTTCCGTAGCAACAAGTAACATAATTTACAGGTTCTTGTAGTTCGTCAAAGTCAAAGTGTATTTATTTGCCCAATCACATGTACAAGGGTTGTTAGAGTAATAATTTTACATCCATTGTGATTCCGCCCTGTGAGGGCATGCAAAATTCGGATTCACAATTCGTCGAAAGGTGAATTGCTGTTTACGATTTATGACGTATAAAAAAAAAAACTACTGACTAGATCTCGTTTAAACCAAATATCGCTGGAAGTTTGCATAGTAATGTACAACATACAGGGTGTCCCGTAAATAATGGATCAAACGTAACGGGTAGGTAGCTTACCTCATTTCCAACAACTAATTTGAACAGTAAAAAAAAAACCGATAAGGTAACCAAGATATTTTTTTTTTCGATTTTTACTATTTTCTGTACCAGCATTCAGTGTTTTTGATGCTGTTGCTGCAAATGGTATCATATTTAGGTGTGATTTTTGTCAAACATTTCTGAATAGTTTACTAATGTTATAAGATACCGTTTTTTTAAATAACTATTTATTTGCCTTAGAAAAAAATCTTGAATTGAAAAGTTTTGTTTTTACGATGAAAAGACCAGAATTGGAAAAATTCTCCTGTAAAAAAAATGTATGACAACAAAGTGTACCATTATTTTAAAAACTTGTAAGATCACTAAGGTTTGCAAATTGGTATAAAACTTACGTCTAGTCCTTGCAACAGCAACAGCATCAAAAACACTGAATGCTGGTACAGAAAATAGTAAAAATCGAAAAAAAAAAATATCTTGGTTACCTTATCGGTTTTTTTTTTACTGTTCAAATTAGTTGTTGGAAATGAGGTAAGCTACCTACCCGTTACGTTTGATCCATTATTTACGGGACACCCTGTATATTTTTTTTGGTTTTATCATTCTCTTATTTTAGAAGTTAGAGTGGGGGGGGGGACCAACTTTTTACCACTTTGGAAGTGTCTCTCGCGCAAACCAATCAGTTTAGAAAAAAAAAACGATATTAGAAACCTCAACATCATTTTTGAAGACCTATTCATAGATACACTCACAGAGCACCAAACACGCTTTTGCTTAAATACACCACACCTAAGGGTTCGAAAAATTTTTTTTTTGAGTTTCAGTATAAGTATGGGACCCCCAAAATTTATAGTTTTTTTTTCTATTTTTGTGTAAAAATCTTAATGCGGTTCACAGAATACATCTACTCGCCAAGTAGTTTCATAAGTCTAGCTCTAATGGTTTCGGAGAAAAATGGCTGTGACATACGGACGGACAGACAGACAGACAGACATGACGAATCTATAAGGGTTCCGTTTTTGCCATTTGGCTACGGAACCCTAAAAAAAACAATAGAATGCCCGCCCGCGTACAGCCAAAACGAGGCAGATCAGCGCACGCACACCACTGTCTTGGCCAACGAAAAGCGTAAGGAGCATTTGTGCCGGCCTTGGAAGAATAATCAATGGAATCCGCGATAAGGCGTTGCCGCTCTTACTTAGCTGTGTATTACACCAGTGATCTTATCTTTGTCTATCCCACGGAACGTAGCTACGAGTAGAAGAGAAAGTAGATGTAAGTTTGGCAACACCTTACTCCTGTGTAAATCGTGTCTGTTGATTTCCGACATGTTAGACAAAACATTGTCTTGTTGTGCTGAGAAAACTCAATAAATTGTGTTAAAAATAAAGCGTTTCTACAAAATCAATTCACCTAGTGAAAAAATGTGTTGTTCTGCTGTGTATTGTTCTTCCAGAACAACAAAAGGAGGTGTAAAAGACCCGGAATAGTCATTTAATACGTAAGTCTTAGTCAATATATTTCATCTTTTTACATGCTAAAAGAGCGAGATTTTTTACCAGAAAAACAGTAATAATTAAATTTTATTTCATGTTAGTCCTAGATTCATAAGTGTTATTGATGAAAACTAAGTGTAAAACCATTAATTATTGTAAAATAAAATGTATTGATTTAGGCATCTGTGCTAGTGATGTACTACACCAGCCAATTTGGCTATATCGATAATATTTTAGTTTCCGTTTTTTATGCATATAACTCAATGCTTTGAATGAGTTTACTGCGGGATAAATGTTTGTAAGATCTGCAAATATTTGTAGCGGGTCACTCGTAGTTCCTGATACCCACGATACGGGTATCCTAGTGTAATCCTACTGGGGGATCATGACTACTAAGTACTCAATACTCAATACATTTATTGCTTTACACATGGTTTAGTTTCTGCATGCATCGTTTTTAGGTGTAATTAGGTATCACATGGACTCTGCATGGGTATAGAAAACATGGAGGCAGGCCGAGGTTTTAAGGTAAGTTAGCTTGATATCTTGATATTAGGATTATGAAGTGACTGTTGTAATGTTGTGGAATCATAATAATGTGAAACATCTTTCGTTTCGTTTTTTTTTGTACACAATATTTTTTTTTAAATGCTAAAAAAAACCGCGCACAGTCAAATTGGCGGGAATGAAAATCTGATACCTACCTATCTACTCTGCGCTGTGGATGTTATGTTCTCTTAGGTTTATCACAATTTTATTTTGTTTAATAAATACTAAGTAGGTACTTAGTCGTTGGGTGCTGAATAAGATTTAAAACTCGATTGAGAGACATAGCTGAAGAAGTAAACTTCTGATTCTAGAATTAATTTGTTTTTTGTTTCCTCGAAAATTAGAGAATAGTACTAAGTATACAATGCTCGGCTGAAATAGTAATTAACGGCCTCGTTTATTTATCTCATTTATAATTTTTTTTAGTTTCCCAAAATGCCCCAGGACGGAAAAAGATGCAAGAAAGTGGTGTGGAAACACAAGACCTTTCTACAACACCCAAGCGAGCAGTGAGAATTTTAAAAGTTTAAACCGTTTCATAAATTTTCATACCGTGAAAATCCCTCATTGTGTATTGAATTATATTATTGTAATTTAGTTGAACAAATCAAAGAGTTTATATCCAATTATGACGCCTTTTTCATTGATTTCGGTATTCAATAAATAATGCTGGACAAGTCACACAACATTATCTAGCCCTAGAATAAGCAAAACTTGTGTTATGGGTGCTAGATAACTGATATACCTACATAATACAATACATTACATGTATAGGTATTTTTTATTTTTATATAGAAAAGACCAGAACACCCGGAATAAATACCTGCAGATCGTACAAATATTTGTTCTAAGGCGGGAATCGAACCCGCAACCTCTTGCGTCGTAGGTGGACATTCGCCCACTGCACCACAGAGGTCGTCAAATCGTCGTAATTCATCGATAGGTTAGTTAATGTCGTTACTTCTCTAGTCACGCACACTAACACATATCTACAACTGAACACTAACAAAAAACGGACACGCTTTGAAATTTATTTATCCATCCCTATAATATAACATCCTTGGTGCCGCCTGCAAAGGAAGGCACAAATGGCCGAGCCCCGCGACCCAGGGATCGTTGTCCCTGCGAGTAGCAACCAGGGCGATGGGTCACACACCTGAGGCCTTTACCTGCAACTCCCATGAAGGCAGGGCCTCCTACAGGGTTGGTGCAGTTTGTCTGGACTGAACCAACCCTGTAGGAGGCCTTGGTCCAAAGACAGCCTGCCACTGTCACGCTGCTGTAATTAAATAAATATTTTGGACAATCAACAACCTATATCCAAATTAAGACGTTTCAAAGTGATTTTTGTAATCCTACTGAATAAATACATTTATTATTATTTTTATCTAGCGATGAATAATTGCAATAAACAGGCAGCCCCTCTAAGGTTATTGGGAAAAAACATTCTCTGGCACTGGTAACTCTGGTAATTTTTATGTTCTAACCTCTATCTATCGTTTTTTATTAGGTGTGTAATTTGGTTCCTAATGTTCCGAATTAAATGTTTTGAATTGAATAACCTAACCTGTCCAAGTCGGATCCGCCCTATAAAGTATCAAGGACAAGGTATAAGTATACAGTGCCAAAACAAAAAAGTAAATGATCATGTTTGAATTGCTCCAGTGTGCATGTGGCTTAACTGGCATCGTATTAACAGTGTGTACAACAACATGATGTAGGTACCTACATTATCGCCTTCCAAACTTTGGCTTCAGACTTTATTATTTTATATACCTACCCTAATAGTTAGGGAGGCGAGGTAGCTAAATGGCGTAATTCAACGGCGCCGTCGAGACCTATCAAAATCGAAAGATAAAATAATTTCGAAAAGAAAAGCTCGTATGGCAAAAACCATTTTAGCGGTGGGTTTGGCGTGTACGGTTTTTAAAAATGTTAAAAAAAACAGTTACTTGGGCATTCTCGAGCGCATCAGATATTCATTCTACGCATGCCCCGAGTACCTCTGATAACAACGGTATACTAATCTGCCGGTTTGCGTGGTGGGGGTAGGCATATAAAGTAGTCAAAAATGCAAAAAAAAAAAAATTACTCGAGCGCGTCAGATTTTCGGAAGAGTTGATAGGTAGGCCCCAAGGAAGCTCCCTTTAAAAAAACTGACGATTTCGGCGTGACGATAAGTTACGATGAATTTTTGAAAATGCAAAAAAAAAGTTTTTTTGAAATACTCGAGCGCGTCAGATTTTCATAGGGGAGGTTTATCTCGGTATCCTGAAAGCATATTTTTTTAATCTGACAAAAATGTTGGTGGGTTCTCTTAATCTGACCGAAAAAGGTTTTTTGGTTTCTTTTTTTTCCTTTCTTTCTCCTTGAGAAAATGGGGAATTTAAGAATGACAATAAAGCGATAGATACAACCAACGTTTAAACTTTTTTTTTGTAAAATATATCGTTCGCGACGCGTTCTTAGGAAGACGAAATGGCTCCTCCACACTTCCGGTCATGCGGAAACCGGCAGATTTTGTATTTTTAGTAAGTTTTAGATTATATTCTTCAAAATAAAAAAAACGCGCTCGAGAATGCCGGATTAACGTTTTTTTTTACAAGTTCGCGACCCTATAACTCGGCGGCGTCAAGGACTTATCGTCAGATTAGTTAAATTTAGTCTTTAAACACTAAAATCGACCCCCAATATCTAAATCTGACGCGCTCGAGTATTTCAGACTATCCATTTTTTTTACTAATCTGATCGTCTATCCTAGGCGCGCGTCACTACATAAAGAGCTAAATACTTTACAAGGTTTTTCTATTAGGTCTAAGGTATCTCTCATATCTTAAACTGCCACGCTCGAGCATTTCCGAAAATTCCCCTATTCGCCTCCCTAACTATAATACCTATTAGTTACCGGAAATTGACAAGTTTTTAAGTCTTCCCATACAAAACAATATAGTTTAAAAAACTAAAAATAAACGCTTTTATAACTAATTGAACTAAAAAGTTAAAAATAAAACTGTAATAATCAATTGAAAAATTTATATTATTGTACAAAAAGCGTGGGGGGCTTGATTTTGATTGTTGTAAATATTTTATCAATAGTTTATTATATCTGAAGTTATTATAAAAAGCACCCTACGCTTTTTTGTACAATAATATAAATTTTTCAATTGATTATTACAGTTTTATTTTTAACTTTTTAGTTCAATTAGTTATAAAAGCGTTTTTTTTAGTTTTTTAAACTATATAATATATATTTTTTTTCATATTATTGCATTGTCATCGACCTTTGACAGGTGTGCAAAGTTTGAATCAAATCTGATCGTTCAAAGTAAATAGCCGCAGCCGTAATTACTTCGACGTCTGTCGCAATTGGTTTGCCAGGCAGCAATGAGCCATGCGCCAATGTGTGAACACCAAGTGATCGTGGTCTACAATTGTGCATTGGCGGAGCCTGGCCCAGCACAGGCAAATGTGTACTAGGGCCTTAAGGCCCTAAAAAAAAAAATATATGAAAAAAAAATATATATTTTGATTGTTGTAAATATTTTATCAATAGTTTATTATATCTGAAGTTATTATAAAAGCACCCTACGCTTTTTTGTACAATAATATAAATTTTTCAATTGATTATTACAGTTTTATTTTTAACTTTTAAGTTCAATTAGTTATAAAAGCGTTTTTTTTTAGTTTTTAAACTATAATTTATTGTATACTGTTTACAAGTATTACAGAACGCAACACAAAAGTGTTCTATCCCGGTCAGCGGCCGGTGACGAACTGAACATTGGACGATTGTGTAAACACCACAGGCCAGGCTACGCCACGATTCCTTTGAAGTGTGCCCAAAAAACCGACAACTCCCCGATTGCGCGCCATGCTTGCCGCCAACATACACCAATACCCCCTGTACACATTGGCGTTGGCCTGTAGTGGGCCAGCATGGGCAAATGTGTAGAGACCCCTTTACAATTGTGCATTGGCGGAGCCTGGCCCAGCACAGGCAAATGTGTACTAGGGCCTTTAGCATAGATAGATAGATTTTATAAATTACAAGATGGTCAGTCGTCGCGAATACGGGCCCGCGTACCTACGTCACACATACCTTGGGTTTTTTGCCCTAACTTGCCGCGAATAAAAGTACTTTCAAGTTTACCTTTGTTTTTTTACTTTCTAAAACCTACTGCCTATCACCATACTTACGTCCACCACCAACACCACTCATTTATAATAAAACTAGCTGCCTGTCCCGGCTTCGCACGGGTGGACATTTATTTTTAAACACATAAATATAGCCTATGTACTCAAGGTGAACCTACGTCCAGCAGTGGACTGATATCAATTGATGATGATGATGAAAGAACATTTTATAACGTTTAGGAGCACTGTTTTCTAGAACATTTTGTCCAAATCTAGAATTCGGAACCGTTTGCATGGGTAGGTATATTTGAGTATTCTAGATAATTCTGGATTACTAACGTTTGGATGCATTCCGGATGCTAGCCGAATAATTTCAGTCTTCGAATTAAATTTGATCATTCCAGAACCTCAAAGACATTCTAGAGCGTTCTTTCCTCGTCAAAGTCGAGAATTTTCAGAAAAATCCCTAAGCGATAGAAAGGGATAGACGTATATAAGTCCCTACGTGATAGAAAGGGATAGACATAGATTTCGAAACTTTTGCCCCTTATAAATAAATAACACCTAAATATTGAATATAAACTATCCTATATGTTAAGTCCGACCATATTAAAGGCAGTTGCAAAATTTTATCGAAATCCGTTCAGTAGTTTCGGAGTTTATCGCGTTCCAAATTGTGACACGAAAGATTTATATATATAGATATGTAAATAAACACTCATTTATAATATGTAAATAAACATGATTGTATCTTTGTTTCTATAGTGTCTAAGTCTAAACTATACACTATGTACTGATATTTTCTACCTACCTAAACAAACAATAGTAGGGGAGGGGGGCCTAAAGCAGGCACCTTTAGTAAAAATTAAAGTTATAAAACGTTAAAAAAAGATTTACTGTTAATATTTTATTGTAGCTTGGGCTGTATTTTATAAGCTTTAATATTGCTTGGTCAAATTGTAAAAAACTCTTAAAATGAAAATGCGAGTACATTTAAAACGAACCCCTTACTGATGACCACTTTGCCCTAACAGTAAGCCTAAAGTGGGCACATGCTTTGGGCAAAACGGGCATGTAAATAGTGTTTGCATAAAGCATGAAAATATATCTAGTATTTTCTATTATAATCTTAAACAAAGCTAAAAATAAAAGAGGGTAATATGTTCTATTCATCGTTTATTTATAAACGTGTCGAAAATCAGAATTTGTCTGATTTTCGTCTAATCTATATTTATTTAATAATTTGGTAACGTTTTTCATAAAATTTAAGGCAGGAACTTTTTAATTAGGTAAATACTCTTAATTCTTCTTGCTCAGGGGTGAAGACTGTAGTGTGCCGTCCTAGTTTATTTTTGGCAGATCCTGATTGAAGGTGTCTTTGGAGTGTAGACCTTGGAATACCATATTTTTTCAGTTTTTTGACGTCTTTATGGGCTCTTTGACGTCTCATCCCAAGCCGCTTGTGAGGTTTTTCTTATAAACTTGTTTACCATCTACAACAAGAAATACAAATGCCTGATAAACCTTTTCGATTCAGAGCGGACCAAAGAGCAATGGGCAAAGTGGGCATGCCCACTATGCCCGGTTCACTTTGCCCTTTTCAACGATTTTTTCTTATAAACAAATTCTAACCTCTAACGAATTAGAAAGAGACGAGAAAAAATAACCAAAACACTTCCAGATGCATACAAAACACTACCTACATTCTGATATTAAGACAACTGACACACAGATAATGAAAACACAATCAGCTTACCGTGATATTTTTTTCAAAAAGCACTGTTTTATTTTTCCGCGACGCAACGCGTGTGCTCGTCGGGTGCTGGCGGACTGGGTGACTGCCGCGGAAGGGGCATGGCGGGGGGGCATGTTGCCATGCAGTCGCGCCGAATTAGGTTTAGAAATTTGAGCTTTAATGAAGGGTGCCTGCTTTAGGCCCGGTGCCCACTTTAGGCCCCCCTCCCCTACATTGTTACCTGAGTGTTGAAAGTCACGTTTTTTGAGTCCCGAGACGGGTTTGGCGCCAGGGCGCCAATGGAGCTTGAGGGACTTAAAAGACTTTCACCCGAGGTAAACACTGTGCTTTTCATTAAGAATACAAGTAAAAATAGAAACATGAAAGAAAAATTTGTGAAAATGAAGATTGAATTGCCGCCTTCCCGGTTTTTTTTTTCTTTTTCTCTGGCGGGCCTTCGGCTTCGGCTCGCCAGCATTATTCAGCCATTATTTTCATTCTCATAATTTAAAAAATGGTAAATTGTTTGCTCAAATCTATGTTATTTTAAATAAATAGTTGAAGCTATATATTAATCAAGTAATTTAGAAGATATATTATTTATTTAATACTATCTTTATGTTATTTAAATTTAAATTGCGCTCTAATTAGACTTTTTAAACTTCTTACCGTTGTAATGGGTTTCCAACCTACTTGCTGAATAAAAAGTTGGAATTTGGTTCAACGACCTCCTTGCAGTTAGAAAGACTTTAGCTTTAGAAAGTTGGAACATGGTTGAATAAAATAGAACTTGTTTTTTTTAATAATTTGACAGCTGTCAGTAGAAAGCGATTCTCCTTATGGCTGAAAGTTTTACTTTCAATTAGGCCCCTCAGGCAACTTCAGACGTACTTTCAGAGTATGAGTAATGAAAAACAATATAAAAACTTGACTTACTAGTAAAGTCCCAACAAAAGTATAAAACAAGTAAAATCAATAAGTACTTAACTAAATATTGTGGACCATCCACACAACACTATCTAGCCCCAAATTAAGTAGAGCTTGTACTTTGGGAACTAGAGAGTAGAGAGCTGATATTATACCTACTGATACACCTTACATGTTTGTTTTTATAAATACCTACTAAGGCCCGTATTCACCATAGATTTTTGTCATTTTTCAATGGAGAACTGCCAAAAATCTAATCAAATCTCTGTAAATATGGTGTTCTCGGTGGGGATCGAACCCACGGCCTACGGTGTAGAAGGCAGAGCTACTACCAACTGAGCTGAGAGGCCAGTTGAAAATCAGTTGAGTAGGAACATAAATACTAGTTGCTAGTTGCTCTTAAGGGACTGGTAGTAGTAGGATGGCTCACTATATATACGCTGCACTTAAATACACCTACTCCTATGAGACTGGTAGTAGTAGGATGAGATGACACATCCGTAAAAACAAACACACATCACACACACATTTACTCTTAAAAACATAACTAAATTTAATTTTTCACCTTTTTATTATTTTTCTGTTTTAGCTGTCCACCGAGGCAATATTTAAATTTGTTTAATCGTTGTTTTGGTCTTCACGATTCAGGCTTGGCCTAGTGTGAAGACCGTAGTTTAAACTAAGGGTCTTATTAATTATCCTGGCGTAGCGTTGGACTAGTTGATCCGTGTTTTGTCTCTTGCATTGACATGCAATTGTCAACTCGAACAAATGTGACAAAACACGATTTAACTACTCCAGCGTTGCGCCAGGATTGTTAATAACACTCTTAGATTATAAGAGCTCCAGCAATTGCACGTTTGTAGTACATAATGTCTTATTATTTTTTAAGTACCTAGTTTAAGACAGACGTGTAATAAGCTTTAAATAAAGTATTTTTCCATTTTTTTTTCCACAGGAGGGATCCTGTCTAACAGGCTGGACCTTCGTGTAGCTTCGTGTTGCCGAGTCTATCCATCTTCTTTAAAACATCCTCGATAGCGGCAGCCAATGTCGGGTGCACGATAAACGTTCATCTGGTGGTGGGTCGAAATTATGTAAATGTTAGTTTTTTTATTGGAATGCAAAGATAATGTTACATAACACAATAGATAATATTTTAAGCTCGAAAAAATGTTAGGCTTACAAAATGTTTGTCTCCTTCTTTCTACACTCACAATAATGTCGAATTCGACATACGTTTTTTCGAGTCAGTCGGTATCTTTCGACACTTTACCGAATCAATTCGCTTAACCTCCGCCACTACATCGGCCACGGCCACGGTCACCACCATCGAGAATTTCCCAAAGACAAGGGTGACGACCACGTCACACGGTGTAGAGATGCAGGTCGACGGTCCAGCCGGTGGTGGGCTGCGTCCAGCGCGGCATGCGGCCCAGCAGCGCGGCCAGCGCGGCGCCCGCCGCCAGCGCGTCACACGGTGTAGAGATGCAGGTCGACGGTCCAGCCGGTGGGCTGCGTCCAGCGCGGCATGCGGCCCAGCAGCGCGGCCAGCGCGGCGCCGCGCCGGGACGCGCCCGCCGCCAGCGCGTGCCCCGCCGCCGACACGCGCGCCCACTCGCCGCCTCCTCCCGCGGCGGCGGCGTCGCGCACCAGCAGCGCCTCCAGCGGGCGGTGCGGGCGGCGCGCGCTGTGCAGCGCGAACAGGTAGGTGCGGGGCGCGCTCGGCAGCGGCGCGCCCACGCCGCGCGCCCAGGGCACCTGCACGCCGGGGGCGCCACGCACTATGACCACCGCGTGCGCGGGCGCCGCCTCCAGCCGCACCCGCAGCGTGGCGTGCGTGGCGTTGTGCGCGTGCAGCGCCACGGCGGCGTGCAGGCGCGTGTCGTGCGGCGGCGCGGGCGCGCGGTGCGAGCGCGGCACCAGCGCCAGCACCGGCAGGTAGTACGGCATGCCGCAGTACGGCCAGCGCGTGCACTCCGCCGCCGGCACCGGCCGCATCGCGCGCATCTCCTCCGCTGCAACCCGATACATCGCCCGATACATCAACACACCATGCCTCCTTGGATTGAATACGTCACGTACATAGTGCCGAGTGAGAGTGGAGTGTAGGTACCATACTCATCGACGGAATGAGGCGTGTTCACGTCCAGTTGCGGGATCCAGTAGAAGTGCTCGACGAGGGGGGTGTTGTTAGACGAAGCGGCGGCGGCGGCGAGGGGGTGCAGGGGGGGGTGGATGGTGCGGCGCGTGTGGAACACCATGAGTCGTTGCGGCGCGTCCGCCGAGTAGGAGGCGCTGGAGTCGCCGCGCAGCACGCACGCGCACGCACATAGGCACACGCCCCATAACAACACCACCTGCACACAACACCCTACTATATACATCAGGCGAAGCCACTACAAGGCGACAACATTCTATAACGATAACAACAAGCTTGGCTTTGCAGCGAGTGCAGTGCTGGGCGTGCTACGCTAAGCTCTCGATGTTCAGAGCGCTCGCCAGCACCACCCTCATTGCAGATGAGGATCGAGGTACAATAATAGATGTGCTTGTGCTGACCAGCTTGTGCGGGTCCCGCGTCGCCAGCACCAGCGGCAGCAGCCAGCTGCACGCCGCCAGCGCCAGCACCGCCGTCGCCAGCGCCACGCACACCTGCAACACGCACGAGCATGCACTATACCCCCTGTACAACTAAGTACGATAGGTCTCAAGAATGAGATGTCAAAAAAGGAGGTCAATCAAACACCGGAGTTGATACTTGAGTTCAAGGTTTATTCACTCATTAGGCTGATATCATTCCTGGTACAAAGCACACTTTCTTAAAAAATAAACTTACAATTTATAGAAACGCCGTGAGTTTTCGTCACCGCGATGCAGGATTGGTACATTTTTACTAGCGCCCTCTAGTTCTGACTCTAGTAAGTTTAACATTCCGCCCACCAAGGACAAATTGACACATTTTGTCCGTTAATATTGAACCGCCCACCAAGAGCGTTATGATAGGATAATAACTAACAAGTGTTCTGCTACAAACTATGATAAAAAAAACAAAACTTTGCTTATCAAAGAAAACTTAACCTATATTGTTCTAAATGTTCATTGTCTCTAATCACTACTATGTTTAAAACACTACTTTAAACTAACACTTCACTTAAATTTTCACTTTTACGGTATACATCAGGCCTTTAGTTTACTGGCAATACACATAGTTTCGAGGTGGGACGTTTGATTACATTGTTATTTTTAGTGCGCAGAGATACAACCCTCGTAAGATTGTCAGCCCCAGGATGTTTGATCACGACACGACCTAGCAGCCATCGAGCTGGTGGTAGATCTGCCTCTTTAATAAGAACTAAATCCCCAATGTTAGGTTCTGGAGCCTGAGTTGACCATTTATAACGGTGCACCAAAGTCGATAAGTATTCCTGCGACCACCGCCGCCAAAACGTTTGCATCATACGTTGCGTTAATTGCCACCTGCGTAAACTACCAATGTTTGATGATTCGAAGTTATAATCCGGGACAGTTAGCAAAGATTCCCCTACGAGGAAATGTCCAGGAGTTAACGCATCGAAGCCCTCTGATTCGGTATCCACCCGTGATAATGGCCGTGAGTTTAAACAAGCCTCGATTTGCCCCAGAACAGTTGATAACTCTTCGTATGTTAATGTAGTATCGCCGATTACCCGTTTCAAGTGAAATTTCACCGCTTTCACCCCTGCTTCCCACAACCCTCCAAAATTTGGTGAAAGCGGAGGTATAAAATGCCAAGTTGTTCCCATAATAGCTAAGCTTTGAGCTAGCTCTTTCGCCATCGCAGATTGTTCTGCAGAGAACAGACAAGCTAACTCTCTGGACGCGCCCACAAAGTTAGTTCCGTTATCGCTCCAGATGTCCGTGCAAGGTCCTCTGCGAGAAACGAATCTCTTAAATGCTGCTAAGAACCCTTGAGTGGTTAGGTCGCTAACCACTTCGATATGTACAGCCTTTGTTGCCATACAGACAAACAGACAAATGTACCCTTTATAGGCATGGTGTCCACGACCTTTCGATGTTCTTATGTTTATAGGACCAGCATAATCTACTCCGCTACATTTGAATGGTCTTGTTGGCGTGACTCTCGCAGCTGGTAATTGTCCCATCATTTGAGTTGAAGAAACCGCATTGTACCGCGTACAGCGGATACACTTCCGAACACATGATTTTACCAGCTCTTTCGCGCCAAGTATCCAGAATTTTGATCTCAAATAGGTCAGCATGAGTTGAGGTCCACCGTGAAGAGTTTTCGCGTGTGCCTCTGCTACCATCAAATTTGCCAATGCCGACTTTCTTGGGATCAAAATAGGATGCTTCCTATCTTTAGATAACGACGATCTTTCTAGCCGCCCTCCTACCCTTAGTATTTTGCTTTCATCTATAAATGGATTTAAAGATTTTAATGGACCCTTGAGTTTTGATGACTTTCCATTATCTTTGTCCTCCAAGCACGATATTTCTTCGCGAAAATGCTCTTTCTGACATTCTCTTACACAAACTTCAGTTGCTTCCTTCAGTTCTTTTGTAGATAAAAACCCTTTTTGCCTGTTTTCCTTTCGTGTCAGAAATCTTTTACAATACGCTATTACTCTAACCATCCTACCCATATTAGAAAATCGGTCCCAAAATGTCTCTTGTTCTGTTACCAAGTGCACTTTTATTTCTTCTACGCTAGTTTCTTCATTTGGTAATCGGTGGTAAGTGATGTCATTTTCCCGTAGAATTTCAGGACCCTTAAACCATAAAACGTTTTCCACAAGCTCTGATGGTTTTAAACCTCGTGACGCACAATCCGCTGGGTTTTGTTTGGATCTAATATGAGACCACTGCTGAGCATCGATAGTTGTCAAGATCTCGGAGACTCTGTTGGCTACGAATGTTTGCCAGCGGCTCGGGTGACTATTTAACCAGGCTAGCACTATGGTTGAGTCCGTCCATGCGTGAAGGTGTTCCCGATTTATTTTCATCACTTCCGCTACCTCAACCAACAACCTAGATACCAAGACGGCTCCACATAGCTCTAATCTTGGGATTGATACTTGTTTTATAGGTGCAACCTTTGTTTTTGCTGTGACTAAGTTAACGTGGATCTGACCATGCTCGTCAATCACACGGACATAGACAACTGCAGCATATGCAATCTTTGATGCGTCCGCAAACCCGTGAAGTTCAACCAACCTGTTTTCATGCGATATTTGGATCCAACGAGGTATGTGCAAAGCTGATACCTTTGGTAAGTCTATGCGATACTCTAACCATTCGTCTCGTATTTTGCTTGGCACTTCTTCATCCCAATCAGTTCCTGAGATCCAAAGCTTTTGTATAATTGCTTTTGCAACAATCACACTGGGTGCAACCCATCCTAGTGGATCAAATAACCGCGCAATATCTGATACAATTTTTCTTTTTGTTATAGGTTCTTTCAACTCCGTCACAGCCACCTTATACTGAAATGCATCAACCATCCGATTCCAGGTAAGTCCCAGGAGTTTCATTACTTCATCTTCTTTTAGGTGTAATCCATTCTCCTCGTTGTTTGCGTCACCCTTTTCCTTGATCTTTTCCATCACTTCCTCACAGTTGCTTGACCATTTTTGAAGCGTGAATCCCCCTTTGCTTAATAATTCATTCATTTCACTATAAATTTGCATTGCTGATTTAACATCTTCGCAGCCTGTTAGCAGATCGTCCATGTAAAAATCACATTTTACTTTTGCAGCTGCTGCTGGATAATTTTCCCCTTCATCGATTGCGACCTGCTGGAGTGCCTTTACTGCTAAATATGGAGCTGATGCAGTACCGAACGTGACTCGGAGTAAACGAAACTCTTCTAGTTTGGATGCCGATCGGTTGTTGGTTGTTTCCACGCGTGCCGATGAAGACGTTGATTGTTCTTTTCTCCACAGAATTCGCTGATAGTCTACGTCTTCAGCTGCAACTTTCACTTGGCGATACATTTTGACTATGTCCGATGACAGGCAAATGCGATGCAACCTCCACCTCATCAGTAAGTTTCTCAGCTCTGGCTGCAAGGTAGGTCCTATCATCATCGTATCGTTTAATGAAACACCATTCTCTCCTTTACAGGACGCGTCAAAAACAATTCGGACCTTCGTTGTGTCTTTATCCTCTCTGACTACAGCGAAATGAGGTAAGTATGTTCCTTTGTTACTGTTTATTTCCTCCGCAGGTACCTTCTCCATATGATCAAGCTGTAAGTATTCATCTAGAACTTGTACATATCTAGCTTTCAACTCTGTTGCTTTATTCAGCTTTGCTTCTAGGTACGTTAATCGCTTTTCTGCTATTTTCTTCGAATTAACTATTTTCTCATTTTCAGGTTTGAAAGGTAGCTTTACGATATACCGTCCCTCTTCATCTCTCATAGTTGTTGCTGCGAAGAACTCATCACAGCGGTTTTCTTCTTCGGTAAGTATTATCTTATTTACTTTAGGATCAGCTTCTAATTCCCAAAATCGCTTAAGTTGCATATCTTCTATGCAAGTATGCATCGCTACTAAGTTCCCAACTTGATTGTTTCGATTTGACACTACCCCTGATAAAATCCACCCAAGTGTCGTATTTTGTGCTAAAAGTGTCCCCTGTTTATTCTTTTTCACTCCTTCTTGCACCACCTGCCCGTATACTGCGGCACCAAGTAGTATATCTATTTTGTTAGGTAATTCATATTTCGGGTCAGCCAGTGGAATGTTGTCTATAATCCAGTCCGCTACAACTAACTTCTTGTTCGGAAGGAGTGTTGTTATAGATTTCAAGACATATACGTTAAGATTAAGACTGATATTATGATCATAGATAGATTTGATTGTAATGTTAACCATTGAATTAGATAAAGCATTCGTACCTCCTCCTACCCCAGAAATCACTCCCCGTACCGGGATCCTTTTCAGGCCCAAATACTGAGCGGTTGCCTCAGTGACAAAGGATGCCTGTGATCCTTGGTCTAGCAACGCTCTGATGATCCGAGTGTCTCCGTTTTTTGATTGTGCTCTAACAAGTGCCGTTGCTAATAGGACCTGGCTGCCAGGTGCCATTCCTCCCGATGCGAAACAGACTACTGGAGCAGCTGTTTCCCCTGATAAATCTTCCGTGTTTGAACCTTCCCTTTCTGTCAGGTGAGCTACGGTTCCCGCGTTATTGATATGCAGATACGTATGATGCCTACGACGGCAATGGCGGCAGGTCATTGAACTACGGCATTGACTGGCCCGATGGTTGTCTCCTAAGCAGTTGAAACAGATCCTGTTTTTCTCGACAAAATCCCGTCGGGCTTGTACCTCTACGCTTACAAAATTTTGACAATGAGCCAGTTTGTGTGGCTCCTTACAAAACTTACATGACACATTGTCGTTTTGATCTTCTGCTACATGGAATGATCTTGGTGGATAAAGCGGCTTTGGTTTGTTGCGGTTCAACCCTGAGTCCACGAACTCCAAAGCGCGGAATCGATTTACTAGGAACTCTTCAAATGATTTCCATGTTGGAAGTTCGTTTGAACTTGCGCTTTGCAGCTCCCACTGCTTTCTAGACTCATAGTCCAACCTCAACGCTGTTGTGTACACAATGATCGTGTCCCATCCAGAGATGTCCACCCCTATGCTAGACAATGCACCTAAACACTCTGAGGTCGTATCGAGCAGTTCTCTAATCAATTTTGCAGACTCGATGTTTGCAGTTGGTTGAGAGAGCAATCGCCTTAAAACTGTGTTACATAAGTAGCGTTTATTATTGTACCTTGCTTCCAACATGTCCCAACAACGTGCATAGTTTTCTGCAGTTAAAGTGATATGCCTAACTAGTTGCTCTGCCTCTCCAATTAGTAAGCCCTTTAGATATTGCATCTTTTCTATAAGTTCCATATCTGCGTTATGGACGAGAGATACGAACAGACCTCGAAATGCACTCCACTCACTATAAGTTCCCGAAAATTTGGGAATAATGATTTTCGGAAGCTTCGCGCTACAGCCCTGGGTCTTAGTAACTGTTGAGTTGCATTCCGATTTCCGTTCTCTTGCCTTACTAAACGATAATGCTAATTCTTTCAAAACACATTTATATTCAAGATATGCCTCATGCGTCTCACTGTAAACATCTTTTACCATATAAGAAGAAGCTTTTATTTCTGTTGGCTTATTCGATTTTAGAAGGCTGGCATGGTTATCAAAAAATTGAGTCCACGACTCTTCCAACGCTTCTAACCTTGACTCAACATAAGCTTTAGTGATGCGCTCCTTGGGAGACTTTTTGAAATTTGCTATTGCCTTTGTTATGCGTGAGCTAAGGTCTTCCTGAAGATAAATTAAAGATTCCATTTCAAAGTTCCAACAAAGTTATCTGAATACACAAAACTCAAAACAAAATCCCAATTTTTCCAAGTCTTTTTTTTCTTAAAATTTTTCTAAGTGTTTGAAAGTTCAATTCAAAATTCAAAATTTGGGCATAGGTTCCCCGTCAGACTACTTTTCTTAAAACTATTCTAAGTCTAAGGTTAGCTACAATTTTACTACACAAATTTTTAGAGTTATTTTAGCTAAGCAAATAGAGTTCAAATTTCACTACTTCAAAATTATAGTCCAAGTTGTATATCACCCAATTTGCTGCGATGCTTGCTCCTTCCTGCTGCTGCTGCTTGTTGTGGCCCCTCCTGGCCAACCAACCACTGCTGATGATGATGATGCTGCGTACTCGGTCTGGCTCGTCCTGGCCCACTGCTGCTGATGATGATGCTTTGCTTGGTCTGGCCCCTCCTGGCCAACCACTGCTGCTGATGATGATGATATGCTCCGGTCGTCTGGTAACCAAGCTACTTCCAGAGCTGGTTTGATCCCCTTCTAGTTTTCGGCTGCTGCACGTCCGCTGACCCTCTCTTGGGTTGACTGGATGATGCTTGATCGTGAACACACTCACTCTTGAGTAGTTCTCCCTGCCGCCGCTCCCAATCTCAAACTTGAGACTCCCAAAAAAAGATACACTCGCCGATTCACTCGCACGAGTCCGACTCGAAGGACCAAAATGTACAACTAAGTACGATAGGTCTCAAGATTGAGATGTCAAAAAAGGAGGTCAATCAAACACCGGAGTTGATACTTGAGTTCAAGGTTTATTCACTCATTAGGCTGATATCATTCCTGGTACAAAGCACACTTTCTTAAAAAATAAACTTACAATTTATAGAAACGCCGTGAGTTTTCGTCACCGCGATGCAGGATTGGTACATTTTTACTAGCGCCCTCTAGTTCTGACTCTAGTAAGTTTAACACCCCCACCCCCCACCCCACCCTCTCCTCCTACTCTACATCACCAGTCGGCCAGTGCGGATAGGTATAGTTACATCAGGCGGCAGCGGCGTGTCGCCGGCGCGGCCCGCCATGGGCACCAGCATGCGCAGCGAGCCCAGCGCCAGCGAGCACGTGTGCAGCGCCGGCAGCAGCGCGCCGCCCGCCCACCAGCCCGCCGGCGCGCCGCCCCGCCCACCCCGCGCCTGCGCCAGGCAGCCCGCCGCGCCCGGCAGCGCCGTCCACATCCACGGCACGAAGCCGGAGCGCACGCCGCCCAGCACGCACAGCACCAGCGCGCCGCCCGCCGCCAGCTCGCTGCCGTGCTGCAACGCGCGCGCCGCCCACCACCCGCCCGCGCCGCCCGCCCCCGGCACCAGCCGCCCGCCCCCACCCCCGCCCCGACCCACCGCCCCCACCACCATCCACGAGGTCGCCACCGCTGCAACACCCCAACATTCAAGGCGGACGGAACTAATCCGTACACAGGTAACGAGCGCAGGGAGACTATTCATAATCAAGTCTCATAGTAATGTTTATGTATGATGACCCAATTCTATCAATCCTATGGAGCTGATCTGATGTCATAATCGGGAGTCGGACGGGTGAGAGCTCGCAAGAGCTCGGTAGTGATGGAGCTTTGAGCGAAGGGCTCATCAAGAGAAGCACCATCACGTCCACGATGTTCATTACCTACTGTGCCCCACAACTAACGCATCTAAGGCTCGATTGGATATCGGACATCACTGACATGCGTGACCTGAAAGGCAATGCTTTAAAAACAGGTGGCATAAACGCAACGTGGACAGAATGGTAGTCGTTACCTGGCACGGCGTAGAGCGGCCCCAGCAGCCAGGGCCTCGCGTAGAAGGTGAGCCTGGCGCCCAGCGCGTGCAGCAGCGCCGCCAGCGCGGCCGCCGCGCCCAGCCCCGCCGCCAGCGCGGCCAGCACCGCGCCCGCGCCGCGCGCCGCCGCCGCCCACCACCACGCGTACCGCACCCACACTGCAACAGCACGCGCGCGCTTCACTCGCTACCCGCTCACTCCCCACCCCCCACCTCCCACCCCCCTCCTCTCCCGCAGCGCAGCACTCACGCGCGCGCTGCGCCCGCCGCGCGGTGAGGTGCACGTCGAGCGCGACCGCCAGCACGGCCAGCGCCGCCAGCGCCGCGGCGGCCGGCGCGCGCGCGCTCACCACCACCACGCCCAGCAAGTCGAAGTAGACGGGCTGCCGCTGGTCACGTGACGCCTCCATCCCCAGGTGCTCGCTGCTCAGCATGCCTGAACCAACCGGAAGACCCTCCTTCAGCGATGGACTTGACATATCCCCTCCCAGTAGGAGCCGCCGCGTGCCCTTGGCGTACCTCTGGCGAGCGCGAGCACGTTGTCCCCGGTGCGCTGCAGCACGGCGGGCGCCACGCGCGCGGCCGTGTCCAGCGCCGTGTGGTACACGTATCCGTTGGCGCTCCACGCCAGGTCCACGCCTGCAACCGACGCGCCGCATCAAGCCTCGTCTCCCTCCCTCCCTCCCTCGCCCCAGGTGTCCCGCGGGCGGCACTCACCGGACAGGTTGCCGAAGTCCCGGAAGATGCGGAAGTCGGTGTCGGCGGGGATGAGTCCGCTCTGGAACAGCTCCTGCGCCAGCGACGACGCGTACGGGTGCGGCACCACGCTCGCGTACACCTGCACAGACGGAGCGCACTCAGAGCCTGGTCCCCCGCCCGCGCTGGCCACTAGGCGCGGTGCTCGGCGGAGGTACCTCCACGATCCAGGGCAGGTGCGGGCCCGCCTGGAACTGCACCTCGCGCCCCCCCGCGCGCTCGCCTTACCCTCAGGCCTTGCCCTCGCCAGTACCTCCACGATCCAGGGCAGGTGCGGGCCCGCCTGGAACAGCACCTCGCGCCCCCCCGCGCCGCACGCCTCGATGTTGATGAACGCACCTATCGATTTCGCCCATCTGGAACATTATATCTGTTTCGTATTTCGTACCAACGACTCGAGCATAATATGACTTGATTATGTTAATAGTATTTTTCATTACAAGTGCGGGAAGGCTGTCATTGCAAAGAGTTCCGACAAATGTCTACCCGAGCCGAAGGCGAGGGTTGACAGTCGGAACAAGTTGCAATGACGGTTCCGCACGTGTACTGAACGACTATTTTTAATACAGTTGCGAAAAAATTAAGCAATTTAATAAAATAATAAAAATACCATTTGCTTTTTTCTCTTCTCTCCACGCAATAAGTTCGTCGTATGTATGCATGTAGCGACTTTTTGACTTTTCCGGTAAAATGTTCTCCGAAGCATTTTGTGCAATTATACTGAGTTCCGGTGGTGTTAATTCAAAAAAACTAAGGTCAAAATTACTCATTTTGTGCAACAAACAAATAAACTCGCAAAGCAAATTTCTGAAAAATGGCGCCAGCCAACCGTAAAATATAAGCAGAGATTTTTTTTTTTCTTCACCCATTCTGGAAGGCAAAGGGAACTATACCCATACAGCCAAGTCTTCAGTAGATTTTTTTTATTGATAAGAATTGAAAATGAAATTTAATGAGATGAAATGAAATGAAACCTAACATAACTCATTCAATCAAATCATTAAATCTGTTAATGAAACAAATTAGTAGCTTCTTTTTAGAAATAATACGTATTTGCATGAATCATAAAAACTTCGATGAACTTTTTTTAGTAAAAACTTCATGGTTGGTTTTTCTTTTTAGACATTATTTTGACAGTTGGGAAAGAAAAAGCACTAGTGCGGGAATGGTAAAAAAAAAGCACGCGTGTGTAATAGCCCACATCCCGAACGCTATACGTCCCTGCAATACGCCACTTTTTGAGCAACTGTATTAAAAAATGTTAAACTCCTGTCCTTGCAGCAAGTGACTCGTTCAATTTGTCTTCCACTTTGGCGCTCGATTGGAGATAGGTACCTAGTTAGCGGTTTATTTAAAACATGAAGGTAATCATTTATGAAAAGAAGAAACAAGATCGGACCGAGGTATGTGCCCTTGGGATACCGGACAACGTTCACCGAGTATTTGAGAATTTCAGTTGCTCCTTCTGACGACTGCCCCGAGAGGTATGACCTAAACTAGTTTACGACCGAGGCTTCGTTCACACGGCATTGTCCTGCACGTTTTTTTGCAGTATACGTCTTAACGTATAAATAGTGACCATACAACGTACATATATCCATTCACACGTCGATTGTACTGCAAAAAAACGTGTACCGCTTATACGTTTAAACGCATACTCAACGGACTTGTCAAGCAAATCGAATGAACTTTGACGTATTCGGTTCGCAGTGGCACATAATATAGCTCTGTCTCGTTCACACGGCACGATGTTCACACGTTTTAATTACGAGTTAATAACTTTTCAAAACTATCAACAGACATTCAAAAGTAATTAAATAGTACATTGTTACCTGAGTGTTGAAAGTCACGTTTTTTGAGTCCCGAGACGGGTTTGGCGCCAGAGCGTAGCGAGGGCGCCAATGGAGCTTGAGGGACTTAAAAGACTTTCACCCGAGGTAAACACTGTGCTTTTCATTACGAATACAAGGAAAGTAAAAATAAAAACATGAAAAAAAAATTGTGAAAATGAAGATTGAATTGCCGCCATCCCGGTTTTCAAATCTATGTTATTTTAAATAAATAGTTGAAGCTATATATTAATCAAGTAATTTAGAAGATATATTATTTATTTAATACTATCTTTATGTTATTTAAATTTAAATTTTACATTGCGCTCTAATTAGACTTTTTAAACTTCTTACCGTTTCCAACCTACTTGCTGAATAAAAAGTTGGAATTTGTTCAACGACCTCCTTGCAGTTAGAAAGACTTTAGGAAGTTGGAACATGGTTGAATAAAATAGAACTTGTTTTTTTAATAATTTGACAGCTGTCAGTAGAAAGCGATTCTCCCTAGGGCTGAAAGTTTTACTTTCAATTAGGCCCCTCAGGCAACTTCAGACCTACTTTCAGAGTATGAGTAATGAAAAAACTTTTTTTCATCGTTTCTAAGATTTTCGAATAATTTTTCAAATGTGATCGTTCGCACAGATTCTTGATTAATAGGATGTACCCAAAACCTTCTGTTTTGTCGGCGGCGAGACCGTTGGCGCCTACGATACCAATATAAAAATACAACCACGCGTAGCCACGCGTGGATCCATCAGTGACGTCTACTCGCTGTGACAACTGTGTGAAGACTGCGGCTATTCGTCTTTTACACGAATGATAATTTACCGTGTGAAGACCCGGATGATTGTACGTTAAAAAAACGAATACGAAAAAAACGTGCAGGACAATGCCGTGTGAACGAAGCCTAAGGCCCGTATTCCAACAAACAATGATTCGTACAATGACATCTGTCAAGAACTGGACATTTTTTCAACATCAGTCTCGTCGATAAAGAGACTGCCCGCAGGCAACACCTAAATTTTCCATCCGTTTTTTAATTTTTTTATTATTAACTTTAAGTTTTAGTATCCTTTTCTCTTTTGATTTTGTATGTATTTATTTAACAAATCCATTGTTTTTTTTTAAATTTAATTTTTGCTCAACTTATATAATTCTTTTCTATACTAAATTATGTAATTTCTGTTGTTTAAATAGTTCTAGTGTAGCAGGTATATTACTCATTTTATGCATGCTGTGTTCTCATCAAGAAGGCCGTACACTCGCCTATGTCTTTTCTAGCCACGTACCATAATATTACTGTACCCATAGTGTAACGTCCAGTTTTGAGAACCTAATAAAAAAAAATAAAAAATAAAAAAATCAGAAACAGTGATTGAGTCTGAGTCTAGCCTCACCTCAAGCATAAATTTTATGACAGATTTTCAATGAAAAGTGTCAAAAATCTATGCATAAGGCTCGACTCAGACTCAAGTGCTGTTTCGGAATGCGGGCCCTAAGTATTGGATCAAGAATGTCATGCAGCAATAGTAGCTTTGCGTGAGAATAGTTAGTGTAAGGTATTGGTATTGGTATTGGTGGAGTGGGCAGGGCAGTGGGCAGTGGGCAGTGGGCAGGGCACATTGCGTACTTGTGTTGCGTGATGAAGGCGTGCGAGGCCTGCAGCACGTTCTCCTCGGCCGCGTTGAACAGGAACAGCACGTCGTGCAGCCAAGCCGCGCCCCCCTCCCCCTCCCCCGCCCCCGCCGCCAGCGCGCGCAGCGTCTCCAGCAGCACGGCGCACCCCGCCGCGTCATCGCTGGCGCCTGCAACCACCCACCATGACATTCATCTAATGCTAGCGTAAGCCGTTACACAATACTGGATCATTATCTATTTGACTGACAAAGTGTTATTACATTGTTACATTCGGAAAACAAGGCTTTTGGCAAACACCGCGTGCGATTACTGATAATTCCATTTGTCATCTTTATTAGTACCCTCGATGAGCTCATAAACTTAAACCCAAGAAACATACTCGTAAAACTTAAGCGCAGGATGCCCACTTGAAAAGTTTAATGGCCTTATAAAAATATGTCAAAAGATAAACAGTGCATAAACTATTGCCATACCTAATTATAAAGTCTAGAAAATGGGTCAGATATTAATCAACGAATATTTAATTAATGCAGTGGTTCGATATACTAATTGTACCAAATTGCGTTGCACGGGGGGGAGCTAATAGGTAGTGATCTAATTGCGTGTGAATGCTCCGGCTGTCAGCAGTTCCTTACTAATGGAGCTAAGTAACCGGCCGTGAGTTGCCTTTGCGAGGGGTTTGCTGCCTCTCTACTGCCAGCTACAGCTACGATCACTAGTAGTAGGATGGCCCAGCTAAAACAGATCTCGCGACATGAAAGCCGTGAACCGCAAACATAGATGGCTTTCCCACCTTTTCCCGCGTTTCACTGGCCGTCACACAGGAGTCTGGAGCGGGCATGCACAGTTGGAGGCTTCAGTTAGGTTAGGTGTAGAGTAACGGCGGGTGAGGCCGCGGATGGTTTAGTAATAGTGTATAATAGGCCTGACGACTAATTTTCAAAATCTCTTCTATCATATTCAGAAGTATCTGTTATGTCTAAAATATATCATATTTCTGTAGAAAATTAAGGTTTTTGTGCAATAAAAGTACATTTAAATTGAAATTTTCAAATTCACGCCAAAACGCTCGCTGGTGTCATGGCGTCTGTTATTACGTCACGTTTCTGTATATCAACAGTAAACATTGGTGCTTTTGTACTAAATCAGAATGACGTTTACGTAAACGTGACGTAATTCGCTCTGACCGGTGTTTAAGCTACCATGGCGGATTGTTGTATTTAGTAGATTTATATTATCAAATAAATTGTCAATCTCGACATTATTATGAGTATAAATACATTTTTCAAAATCTTTGAATCCGTTTTCATTAAATAAGATAAATATTTTGGCGATACTTAATTACTGTCTTCATGCCTATTAAAGGAATCAGCACTCACCTGGGCTGTCGGGCACGGTGTCGATGTGGCAGTTGAGCAGCAAGGCGGCGCGCCGGCGGGGGGGAGCGCGGGGGGCGCGGGGGGGCGCCGCCGACAGCCGCGCCACCACGCTCGACACGTCCGCGTACACGTGGTTCATACCTGCACAACCAACCCAGCGTTAGGCACGGGAGCCGGCCTGCACAGAGAGAGAGGGGGAGAGAGAGAGGGAGAGCGGACTGACCGTCGAGGAAGGCGAGCGGGAAGGCGCCCGAGGCGACGTGCACGTCCAGGTCGATGGTGACGTGCGGCGGCGCATGCGCGGCGATGTCCCGCAGCGCGCGCACCACGCACGCCACGCCCAGCACGTCGTTCTCGTAGCTGCCGGCCACCTGCACACACACACACATACACACATACACACCCACACCCTCACACATCACCACGTCACATCATTCTGCTTGCTGACCTACAGGAAATTATACCCATTGTGATGGTTGCATAAACTAAAATTTGTTTTAATCAGACATCAAAGATCCATCCTTAAGTAAAAACACAATACATACAACTAATATAATAAAATAAAAAAGCAGCCAAGTGCGAGTCGGACTCGCCCATGAAGGGTTCCGTAGCAACAAGTAACATAATAAAAAGGTTCTTGTCGTTCGTCGAAAGGTAAATTGTGGTTTACGATTTATGACGTATAAAATAAAAAAAATACTACTCACTAGATCTGGTTCAAACCAAATATCGTTGGAAGTTTGCATAGTAATGTACAACATATATTTTTTTTAGTTTTATCATTCTTTTCCGTTTTTTTTATTTTTTTATTAACTTTAAGTTTTAGTACCTATCCTTTTCTCTTTTGATTTTGTATGTATTTATTTAACAAATCTATTGTTTTTTTTTTATTTAATTTAATTTTTGCTCAACTTATATAATTATTTTCTATAAATTATGTAATTTCTATTGTATAAATAGTTCTAGTGTAGCAGGTATACAATTCATTTTATGCATGCTGTGTTCTCATCTAGAAGGCCGTACACTCACCTATGTCTTTTCTAGCCACGTACCATAATATAACTGTACCCATAGTGTAACGTCCAGTTTTGAGAACCTAAATTAAAAAAAAAAAAACTTTTCTTTTAGAAGCTAAAGGGGGGGGGACCAACTTTTTACCACTTTGGAAGTGTCTCTCGCGCAAACTATTCAGTTTAGAAAAAAACCTCAACATTATTTTTGAAGACCTATTCATAGATACCCCACACGTATGGGTTCGATGAAAAAACTTTTTTGAGTTTCAGTTTCCAGTATGGGGACCCCCAAAATTTATAGTTTTTTTCTATTTTTGTGTCAAAATCTTAACGCGGTTCACAGAATACATCTACTCGCAAAGTTTCATCAGTCTAGCTCTTACGGTTTCGGAGCAAAATGGCTGTGACACGGACGGACAGACAGACAGGACAGGACATCAGACATGACAAATCTTTATGGGTTCCATTTTTGCCATTTGGCAAAGGAACCCTAAAAACGAATAGTACCAACAGGTGCACCGAGCATAGCCAGACCAGGATCCGTAGCCTAGATCCTCACCTGTAATCCCTGCACCCACTCACATGAGTACAAAGTCCATTTACTAAATGATTCCATGATGGCTAATTTAGATTGTGTCCAGGAGCTAATGATTACTTCTAAGTGAAAGGAAAACATTCCACTCACTCTCTCAAAACCGCTCACATCTCGTGACCAGCGGCTACAAGATATATGAGCTGGATGCTCCGCTCCGCCGGATGATCATTTGTTGCCTGTGTGGTGTGCTGAGAGCTGTTTCGGTTTTAGAGGCAAGCTCGGTTAAGTTGATGTGGGATGGCATACCCTCGGTCCAATGGAGGTGAGATTGACGAGATGCTCGTGTGCGATCTCCGCTATGAAGCGGTGCTGGGGCGCGGAGGCGCGGCGCAGCGGGGTCGGCAGCGCCACGTCCACGAGCGCCGCCACGGCCAGCGCCGCCACGGCCAGCGTAGCCGCCGCCGCCAGCCAGCCCAGCGACAGCGGCGGTCTCCGGACCACATTCTCTTTTACCAACGACTTTTCATACTCCTAGCAAACCAAGGCCGGTTATACGTAGAAAAATAAACTGTTATTTTGCGAGGTCTTTTAACATTTGTATTTTTGTTAGGCTTGTTGAAAAAATATCGATACATCGATATATCGATATTATTTTTTCAATATATCGATATTTTTGAGCGATATTTAATAGTTCGATATATCGATGTATCGATATAAAATTCTAAGTATCGAAAAGGTATAAAACCGATATTTTTTTCAGACCAATAAACATTTATAAGTTTAAAGATTAAAAAAAATCCCAAAAAGAAAATACTTTTTTTATACTAACATCTTTTAACAAATTATATTATAAGTATTTTTTGTTTTTGGTCGACTTGATTTCCTGTTTTATAGTTTGGTTTTTAAGTTGGCAACTCTGTTAGTCAATTTCAATTTCAACAGCACGAATATTCTCTGTCAAGTCAAATCATACCGATATATCGATATATCGATATTTTTTAATAAAAATATCAATATCGATATCGATATTTTCAAAAAACATCGATACGATATATATCGATACTTTATTGCATTTCCGACATCCCTAATTTTTGTACTTACCATAACCACGCCAGCGGTGCCAGCTCCAAATAAAATATATCATACGGGCATGGGACTTCGAACTCTAACCAAATCGACTCTCTTTCACGAAGTCTAAAAGAAAACTGATTTTAATTTAATTTAGTGTAGTGCAGTGAACTAGTGATTATAGTTAGTTTTGCCAGTGGCAGAAAGTCAAATATAACATTAAATATTGAAAGAGCTCAAAAAGTAGCATTTTCACGAGAAAAGTAACATTACCATAAATTATGTGGCAAACGATAAACTCCTTTATTATAAAGGGCACTTTATTAATAAACAAAAACATTCATGCTATATGCCTTCCGTTTCACGATTATGTTTTTGTTGTTTGCTGGTTTTTTGACGTGATAACGTCTTAAGTGGGTGACAGACGTACGAGCAAGTACGCGTACATAAGGCTCGCCGACCTTTTTCGCTTGTGTGTCACCTAAGTACGCGTACTTTAAAACCGCCGAGCAAAATCGTCGGCGATCCAACCGGTCTGAAATCTTGCTCGTAGCTCGTCATGGCTCGAACGTGTGGCAGCATTGCGAGCCGCGAGCCGCGATTTTGTTTCGCCAGTTCGTGGATGCGCACGCTTGTCGTGTTAATTTTTGCAATTTTTGTTAATTTTAATTCAGAAATTTCAAAATGAGTGATTTCTGAACTTATTCGCATGAACTGCTAACCGAATTCATAGAAGCTTTCCTCATAGAACGATTATAAAGACAAAAATATGAAGCTTCAAGCTTATGTACAATAATTTATTAGAAATTATACGTAAGGTGGAAAGAGATGCTATGATTGAGAACGTCAAAAAAAAATTCATTAAGAGCTGGGTACCGTAAAGAACATAAAAAAGTGCAAGATAGCAAGTTTTTAAAATGTAATACGATATTATTCCTAAATAACACAAAGCTTCTTCAGTCGACGACATCGCAATACAGAGTGAGTAAGCTTCACGTGTGTCACCAACGTCGAGCCGAGTAAGTTCGCGATCTTAAAAACCGCGTACTTTAAGTTCGTACGTCTATCACCCACTTTATAAATCGATGGAGCCGGCTGCACGCACGAAAAAAACATGACTCATGCGTCGTAACCGTCGTTCCGCCACCGTCGTTCCGCCGGCGCCGTTCCGTCGAGCCCGAGCCCCGGGTCCGGGTAGGGGTAAGGGTAAGGGTTAGGGTAAGGGTAAGGGTCGGGGATCCGGGTCCCGAGTCCGAGTCCTACTGTTTTCTTATGACGTTGTCACGTTCAACTATCGTCAGTAAACCGGCTTTACAGACAACCAATTTTTTTTAAGGTATTTTTTATAAAGGTGTGTAACATGTAGGTAGGTCCTAACATGAAAGGGTCAAAATAGGATGTCCCGATCCTTGCGATTCTACTGAATAAATACACTTTTGATTTTTCTTTTTTTTTATCGTAGGTACTACTTTACTCGTTATAATCTAGGTTTTACTCAGCGTGGCCACAATGTTACTTTTGTAAAATTTTACGTTAATTTACTTAAGTAAGTGTCGCGCATTATGCTCTACAAAGCGTATATTCGCAGTCGCTGTCTAGGATCCTCACGAAGATAAATACATTGGGCTGCTTGAGAGAGGAGTACAGTGAAAATAATACCTATACTTTTTACCATATAAATAAATTCCTTATTAGATTTAAAATAATAACAATAAGTTTGTACAAAAGATGATAATGAATATCAAAATAGATAATTCAAAAAAAAATCGGTTGTCTGTAAAGTCGGATTACTGACGATAGTTGAACGTGACAACGTCATATAGCTGTCCACGCGGACGCATCGCTCAGTCAAGTAGGAGAGAGACAGATGTCGAATGCTGCTGAACGCGGAGGTCGATTGTTCCTCTTTGTCGCTCGTTCCGCGCTCTCGCTTGCACTTCAAGCCTTAAATGGAAAGCCTCAAAGTGAGGTAACGCCGCATGAGTAATGTTTTTTCATGCGTGCAGCCAGCACCATCGAATTGTATGACGTTGTCACGTCAAAAACTATGCAGCCATGTCAAAAAACTAGTACGCGGCACGCGGCCCTTCCAAACCTTCCAGGCCAAGCATGTGCCGACGTGGCACTGCTATGCTAACCCCATCTGCTGCAGTGTTACCTAAATTTTAGATTGGTGTACAATAGTGTACATAGACTTGGCGTGGGCTCCATATTTCAATTAAAAAAACAACAAAGTAACTCAGTTGAACTCAGTTCAACCGTGATCATGGTGCATGCAACTGTGTTTTGTTGAGTTGACATCCGAAATAAAACTCAACAAAATTTAATCATGGTAAATATCCCGTTGTTTCATAAAAATAGTGCTAAAAACCATGATAGTTTCAAAAGTTATATCAATTAAAGTATTGTGTCGTTTTCCACATAATATTATGTTAATGTTACTTTTATCATGAAAATGTTACTTTTTGAGAAGTCTAATGTTATATTTGACTCTATTAATTGGCAGCACTGGTTTTACAGTGGCAGTGACAGTGACATTGGCAAGATTAACTTGCCGAATTTAGACGGAGACAAGTGGAGACTGGAGACGAGACAACAGACAACTTGTCTGCATGTGCATCTTCTTCAGTGTCTCCATATACACGGTAATTACCGTAGATGCACCGTAATCTGACATAATCTACGGTCAACGGTAAACGTGCATTACCGTGTCGTAATTCTACCGTATTACGGTAATGAATAACTTTTCGCATTTTTGATATTTTTTTGATTACGTGTAGCGAAACGTAACTTTTTAGAACACAAAATTTTAGATGGCAACACTCAAGGCAAAAAATGATCAGCAAAATGAATGCATATAATTACGAAAATGAAATTTTCGTCTTAGATTCGGATTAGGGAACTAGTTTTTTTGTAAGTAGGTTTAAATTCATTACAAAAAATTAGAAACATGTACCTAACAATTAATAATAAGTAGGTATTAAAAATAAATTTTTTATTGTTACATAATTATTGCTTTTAAATTCCCTATAAATTTGTTTTTAGGGTTCCGTAGCCAAATGGCAAAAACGGAACCCTTATTTATCTACTTAATTACCAATTTTACCATACACTTAAACATTACACGGTAATTACGGTAAATTTTTAACTGACACACCGTAAAACACCGTATTTTCACCCTGGCAACACGGTAATCCTTTATTTTTGGCCGATCTTATTTTCACGAAAAAAGAAGAAGCAGATTTCTATGGTGTATGTCTGCGTATACGTATGTATATCTACATTTGTGTGCGTAAATCTTATATTTTATCTGTCAAAACTGACATCTCAAACTGTCAAATATCAAGAGGTCAATGTCATGCTTGCTTCTGCTTGCTACTGTTCTATAATTCTTGCTAGGCTATTTCGAGATACGAGCTAATATTTACGAAATAAAATCCACCGAAATATTAAATAAGACAGAAATGCGATGGCTGCAACAGCATCGGTAATTAATCATCTGTCTTATTATTATCTGAAGAGTATTTGCCATTTCCTACAGCACAGACGACTCCAATGCCTCCAGCAGCGTTGGGATGGGAACCAACCGCTCCTATGCAACTCCTACGCATAGTTAGAACTGGGCAGTCATCACTAATGAGAAGAACGTTTAATTCTTCAGGGCTTCGCTTCGCACCTCTGCCGCATACCAGACACCTCGTGGGCTTTTATCTTCAGTGGGCTGAAGATGTGTGTGAAACTTAGCCGTAGAAGGTGGTAGACCCGACTTTAGTGGGTGTGTGATGTGTGTATAAAACCCTGCCAAAAGTGTGATAGGTCAGATTGTGAATGAAGAAACTAGCTATATGTGTGTGATGGAGTAACTACCTACTAGAGATATCTACAATGTTGTATAAATGTTTTTATACCGTTAAAGATTTCATTTAAATTATTTTATATTTTATTTAAGAATTATTATTCTGAATTGATTATTGTTATTATTCTCACACTGATTTATTTTAATTTAACTTATATTTTCTACTTTTTGTTTGAATTTTGTATATTGGTCGCTGATGAAGTATGTGAGCCACTTTTTTACATACCGTATGATCTTATAATTGTACAATACTTCTTGCAAATAAATATATTTCATTTCATTTCATTTGTACCAACTGTCGAACTACTCAGTAGTTACTGAACTACAGATGCAGAGTTATTGGTGAAAGAGACTCATTTCCTGTAGGTTTCATTTGCTCAAACTAGATATAATGTAACTATGTTACTCGGGGACAATTCATCATTAAAGAGGCGAAAGAAATTTATCAGTCCAGTAGTTTTTGAGTTTATTCCTTACAAAAATACAAATCTGTATAATAATGATGATGATGAAAGGAAATGGAGGAAGAAGACATGTTGTGCCGACCCCACATAAAGTGGGATAAGGGCAGGAAGAAGAAGAAGAAGAAGAATGATGATGATAAAGTTACCTGCCTAAGTACCTATAAGTACATACCTACCTATTTGCTGAGAAGTCCCTGAAGTCCCATTATCACACAGAACGCCTACCTACACATACATAATATGATTGAGTAATAGGATTACACGCTCCTCTGAATCCACCATCAGGTAAGCTTGTTGGCAGAGAGCATTGGTGGTCTAAACTAACTAAATGCAGTACCTAGATCTACAAAATCATGTAGGTAAATAAAACAAACATTCCACAGGATGGATGTTAGCATAGCAATGACCACTACTACGCGGGCAAAGCCTGCCGCGGGCGGCCGCTAGTTCATAAAATCTACAAATCTACAGTCACGAAAAACGCCTTGGGATGCTTGCTACTAACTACTATCTATTCTGTGAAAGTGTGAACCGTCACAGAATAGATAATAGTTAGTAGCAAGAATCCCGTGTCATAGTAACTACTAGCGTATCTGTAATTCGGAAATATCTTAGATTCACGAAATCTAACATCATCATCACCCTATCCCGAACCTTATTCCATACTAACTATCCTTTAATCCATGTCGTGAGAAACACCGCTTTTTTTTTTACATTCTAGTTGCATTCGGTAGAATCCAAGGCAGGAGAAGATTTGACTTCCTTAAAAAAAATGTTTGCTAAATGTTTGCTAGTGTGTATCATCAACTTATTATTATAAAATGATAAAAACTTTAATTAAAAATCGATGATAGATGAATGCAGTAAGATTTAACGTAATTAAGCTTACAAAGAAAGAATAAAGAAAGAAGATGAAGAAAGATAGTGGAATATTACAAAAAACCTTAACCCAGAAAGTTCAAATTAAAAATTAAAAAAAAGTTTTGCTAAACATGCCGTGGTGAATATTGCGTAAATATAAGAGCGCCGTTTATTTTTATATGGAGACACTGATCTTCTTCTTGTTCTACAAGAAACAAGAAGAAGATGGATATTTCAATCAAGGGCAAGGCAAAGCAAAATAGCCAGTTTATTTGCTATTTCATAAGTTGAACGAATTTTCTTGTAAGTTTAGGGTCACGCATGACAACGGCATTCTAACAAAATGTCTAAATGGATAGGATATGCGGTGTCGGTGAACTGCGGTGAGACTCTTGGATGCTACCAAGGGACTATCTTGGAGGCCGATGGCCTGACAATAACACTCACGAAAGCGTTCAGGAACGGCTTTCCCTATCCGAAATCACAGGTGACGCTCAAGTAAGCAAGTCTGTCTACCTTGATAATTACCTATTCGTTAGTATCGAGTTGTGTAATTATGTATTGTTGTGGCTGGTAGTGCGGTGGACATCAAGGAGCTGCGCATCATCGCGGCGTCTGTGGAGTGCGGCGCTGCGCTCAGCACGGGTGGTGGCGGGCTCAGCACGGGTGGTGGCGCGCACAGCACGGGTGGTGGCGCGCTCAGCACGGGTGGTAGCGCGCGCCGGCTCCGCGCCTCCGTTTGCGACACACTCAAGGCCAACCCCACCAGCACAGGTTAGTGCACCGCCGTACCCGTACTGCGTAAGATCACTTATCTTCACTCGGCTAACACATCTGATCATGTCAAGTGATTCTGACCCATGCAAAATGCAATGTGCTTCCATCTGAAAAGAAGTAACTTTCTTATAAATCGTTTTAGCCCCATGTACTAGTACTTAGTGTGTTCAAAATACAAGGATTTAATCGAATTATTAATATTTCTAGGTAATCAGATATCTAACAATGGGAGTAGCAACAGCAAATGTACAAGCAGCCGCAACATGAACCAAGCTCCGCCCGCCCGCACCAAACCTGTTGAGATCCAAGCGCCTCGCCACAAGAATCACAACAATTATTCAGGTTCAGGCACCATAACAATCTATATCAGAGGTTCTCAACCTATTTTTTCATGTTCAAAAATTTTCTTTTCCCAGTCATCAAAAAAATGGAGATTAGATCTAACTATGGATATTTGCGTTGTGGCTGAGTTCCTACCACAAATCCTAATGTTAAGGAGCTTTGGTGGGTGTCCGACCATGTCAGCTCCATGCTGCCCTCTCTGTCTCACCTACTACTCTTTAACTAGCCCAAAAATGGACTGTAAGAGTATGCTAGCCACATCTGAGGTCGGAGTTGCTAACACACTCTGGAACTCTCCCATATCGAGCCAATTTATATCTATAGCTCGCCCTAACTCCTCCCTCATCAGATAAGCTCTGGGCGCACTGCATCAGTAGGTGGTAAACATCCTCTCTCACACCACAAACTTCACAATTTGGGTTGTCTATTGTGGCTCCCTGGGGGTCCACATGGACCATGTTAAGAATCAATGATGAGTCTATTCTATTCTATTATTTTTCTGGATGCAGATGTGTTTACTCTACAATCAAGCTCAAAATTGTTATATTTTAGTTCTTCTGTGGTTGTTATGTGTATTGTGCGTTTAATAAATAAAATAAAATGGTGGTCGGCAGCTGAGCTTGATGTTGGGTGGGCTTCACGTTGAGTTGTGGTTGTGTTGCAGGGAGCCACGGGTCGGGCTCCACGCCCAAGAGCCGCGGCGGCGCGTGGGGGGGCCGCGGTGAGAGCGCGGGGGGAGGGGTAGCGACAGGGGCGGGGGGCGAGGCGGCGCGGCGCCGGAACGAGGCGTGCTTCGGCTCGGCGGCGGAGGGCGCGCTGCACGACGACTTCGACTTCGAGGGGAACCTCGCGCTCTTCGACAAGCAAGCCGTCTGGGCCACCATGCGCAGCTCCAAGGTACACGCACACACACTCGCGCTCTTCGACAAGCAAGCCGTCTGGGCCACCATGCGCAGCTCCAAGGTACACGCACACACACTCGCGCTCTTCGACAAGCAAGCCGTCTGGGCCACCATGCGCAGCTCCAAGGTACACGCACACACACTCGCGCTCTTCGACAAGCAAGCCGTCTGGGCCACCATGGGCAGCTCCAAGGTACACGCACACACACTCGCGCTCTTCGACAAGCAAGCCGTCTGGGCCACCATGCGCAGCTCCAAGGTACACGCACACACACTCGCGCTCTTCGACAAGCAAGCCGTCTGGGCCACCATGCGCAGCTCCAAGGTACACGCACACACACTCGCGCTCTTCGACAAGCAAGCCGTCTGGGCCACCATGCGCAGCTCCAAGGTACACGCACACACACTCGCGCTCTTCGACAAGCAAGCCGTCTGGGCCACCATGCGCAGCTCCAAGGTACACGCACACACACTCGCGCTCTTCGACAAGCAAGCCGTCTGGGCCACCATGCGCAGCTCCAAGGTACACGCACACACACTCGCGCTCTTCGACAAGCAAGCCGTCTGGGCCACCATGCGCAGCTCCAAGGTACACGCACACACACTCGCGCTCTTCGACAAGCAAGCCGTCTGGGCCACCATGCGCAGCTCCAAGGTACACGCTATACCTCTCACACTCACATGCACTGCACTGGACATGGCAGCTGGATGCTGGTTATCTGTACCCATAGGGGATTAGCCATCTGCAATCGTGATTTGGAAAACTCATATTTATGGAGCCATGTTATTTAGCACAGAATGAAAAATTTTTTTTCTTCAGAAGGCCCTCTGGATATAAATGAAAAGTCCATTGGCTCACAGACTGACTTGCTCACTAGAGAAGACATAGGCGAATGAACAGCCTTCTAGATAAGAACACAGCAAGCAAAAATGTACCTATTACACTAAAACTCTACAGAAAATTATGTCATCATCAACCTATATCAGTCCCCTGCTGGACGAAGGTCTTACCCTTAAATCAATAAATATCCTTCCGAAATGATTACAATTCAGTGAATCCATCACGGTTTTAAGAATGTAGGCGGAATCACTTATTTATTATATTTATTGGAAAACCAACAGCTAACAACTTAGAAACTAGTAATAGTAGAATATAGTAGTTGAGAGACAGCCTCATCGGTGTGTTGTTCACAGCCGGACGTGGTGCGCACGGCCGACGAGAGCAAGTACCGGCACGACGAGAACGTGCTGGGCGCCGCGGGCGGGGCGGACGGCGCGCGCCGCGTGTGCGTGCCGGCCGGCGTGCGCGGCGCGCAGGACTACGTCACGGACGCCGGCTGCGTGCTGCCCAGCGTGGCGCCCAGGCTGCGCACGCAGCTGTGGGAGGCGCTGCAGCGGCACGGCCTGCTCGACGTGGCGCTCACGCTGGTGGCGCGCGCCGCCGCCGACGTGGCGCTCACGCTCGTCGGCGGCACCCGCCGGCTCGAGGTACGTCTCGCGACGGACGAGCGCACCCAGTGCGACTGGTAAGGTGACCGTGCGTGCGTGTGCAGGCCCGGAACGCGCACCAGGCGCCGTGCGTGGTGAGCGTGTGCGGCGCGCACCGCGGCGGCGCGGCGGGGCTGCTGGCGGCGCGCGTGCTGGCGGGGCGCGGCGCGCGCGTGCACGCGCTGGTGGCGGGCGCGGCGCCGCACTGCGCGCCCCTGCAGCGCGAGCTGGCGGCGCTGGCGCTGGACGCGGTGCCGCTGCACTCGGCGGTGGACACGCTGCCCGCCGCGCCCGACCTCGTGCTCGTGGCGCTCTACGACCCGCTGCAGGACAACGACATGCAGCCCTACGAGTGAGTATCGGCGAGCGCGGGGCGTGGGGTGCGAGGGTGCGAGGGAGGGAGGCGCTACAGGGTGGTGCCGTGTTGCAGGATGCTGTGCGCGTGGAGCGAGCGCTGCCGCGCGGCGTGCGTGGTGGTGGAGCCGGCGGGCGGTGGCTGGGTGGGCGTGGCGGCGCGCGCGTGCGTGCTGGGCGCGGCGTGCGTGGCGCTGCCGGCGCGGCTGGGGCGCGTGTACCTGGCGGACGTGGCGGCGCCACAGAGCGTGTTCCGGGAGCGCGGCGTGCTGTACCGCCCGCCCTTCGGCGCCGCCGCCGTGCTGCCGCTGCATCCGCACACGCCGTGACGTCACCACACGTCGCGCCGCTTACACCAGAACAAACATGCGCTGTGCCGTCGACCGTTATGCGCACTTTCTTCTAATACTGACCGATAGATTTTAATCTATTTTAATATCCCTGAACGATCCACTGGCATTGTCTTTCAAGTTAGATATTAATTTTACATTCTAGTAACATTAATATTATTAAGGTTAGTGAAAAACTTTATGCCTCGGTAATTTTTAAAGATGGCACTCGCATAAGCGATCCTGCTATCCCAATGATTTGTGACGAATTAGTGACTTATTTTGGAATAGCTTTCTGTTCTATCAGCACTAAGCTCACCTTCCAGGAGGGATGCGTCTCTCTGCTGACTCGGAGCGGTGGTGAAGGTAACTAGCTCCTGGACACGACCAATCTAAATAATTTGAAATACCCGTCATTTTGTCTACTACGGTTGGTCGCCTTGCTTCCGCCCCGTCAGCGTCAGTGAATACTCGTTCGTGAATGTATATTTATACAATTGTGTTTTATTAAATAGAACTAACATATTTAATCATTATAAGTATTATACTTGTACTTAGAAAACAATATATCACCCAAACAGAGAACAAACATCTGCGCTCACCACTTCTCGGTGGGGATTGAACCCACGACCTTTGGCGCAAAAGCCAGACCTACTACCAACTAAGCTGAGAGTCAGTCAGAGTGAGTGAATCATTGCTTCAAAATAGCCCTTTCTTTAATTGGGATAGGAAGGAGATAGTAGTTTATATTTTGATACATTTTTATAAGTAAAGCCATGTGAGTTGGTATAGTCACGCTGCACGCTATTATAGATATAGTATCGATATACAATTATAATTACCAACTTATAATATTTTGTAAATAAATAATGAATTATTTTTGACTTATCAATGATTGGACAAAATGGTCGCTGTAAGTGATGCTTATTGTAATCTAATGTAATGTGTCTTTTGACGTCCACTTGTAAATGTATTGACTATTCGCAAAGAATTTGGCAATTAGGTATATGTACCTACCATGTGATAGCATTATGTAGATGTCGATTATTTTAATATTATTCAATTGTAAGTATTATTTTTTTAAATTATATGAAAAAAAAATATTTTTTTCTGCTTTCAATGAAATGAAATATCTATATTTATTTGCAAGAAGTATGGTACAAAGGCTCATCGGAGACCGACATACAAATGTAAAAAATAATTGAATGAATAAGAAATCGGATTGCAAAATATTATTAATAATCCGTTCAAAAATAACTAATTCATAGAAGATTTAAAATAAATCTTTAACGCTATAAAAATATTGTTGATTGCATAGACAAAACTTATTGCAAGTGTTATGAGCGTGCGACTTGCAATACCTAAAAATTGTGAAATAAATTAATGTATTTTAATGTAATGTGTATTTAATGATGAATTATGCTTCCTGCAGCAGTGACCCCAGTTTATAATTTAATAACTCAAGGTTGAAAGGAAGAAGATTTTTGTAGTTGAATTGATTTTATTTTCAATTCGTTAAATGAAACATTTTTCTGTACACACACATATTGTGTACCTACTGCTTAGTGTAGGTACTTTACGTAACTTATTTGTCGACATTTTTACATTAAATTTATACTTTAATACAATTACTTAAGTACTTACCTGATGTTTTATTCGTAAAGTAACTAGGTGACGACTTGCTGGTCTGGCCTTCCGTGCGCCCCCAACATTGTACATCATTAATATTGATTGATAGCTATTGATATTGTCGATAGAGTGGAAAGCTTGCATGTATATTGTCCCGAGCCGGGATACATAGGCATAGCTACGGTTTCATCGACCTACGAGGAACACTGTTTTGAACTTTTCGGTCGGCATGTGGATATAATGTAGATCGAAGAGAAGCTCGGTCTATTCTAAGGGCTAAGGGGCTTGGCAGTCAATAATAAGGAGACCAATACACAAATAGTCCATCAATTTATTTCAATAAAGTAGATTCTCAAAAAGCACGTTTCACATAGTGTTTGGACAACAGAACATGATTATGTTACAAGTTACAACTTAAATCCAACTAAAATGGTCTAAGTATTATATACAAGTCAAGTCTGCGTTACACGAACCAACATTCACGCAGATCATTCTAACATCGATTATTTCTCATATTGTTCTACATCTAGAGTTTCTAGACTATTTGGAAGATGCATTCTCTTGTTCCGTCTCCCTCGCTCTGACACAGATAAAACATACCTACAACGATCATTTAAGGACTCAATTATCGAAAGAGGACCTACCGCGTTTAGAGAATAAGTGTGCGTTCACACACAGCAGAGCGAAGTGCAGCATGTAGGTACGTAGTACGTACACGTGTACGTACTACGTACACGTGTACGTAGGGGGATCAGGGCCAGCAGCGGGACAACAATAAATACCTAACTAATGACGCACACTTGCTATTATAGCTTAGTTGCCCAATAAAGTAATCATATTGCAAACATTAGTACATTACAGCCGCGCACTGTAATGAGTGTGTTGCTGGCTGCTGCCTGTTGGTGGCCGTGAGCGCAGAGTAACGCAGGTCCAGGCCGTCACAGCGCGGTCATCATGCCCAGCCTTTGATGGACAAGCTAAATAAAGGCCGAGACCGAAGGTCGAGGCCTTTAAGCGCGGACAGCAAAGGCTGCCATGATGACCAAGCTTGAAGGCCGAGAACTTAGTGAAGCTGAGCTCGAGGCCACTATAGCGTAGCCAGCAGCACACTCAATTGCAGAGCAAGGCTTGTATAGTGCTTTACTCAAAAAATGAGAGTAATTTAAATAAAATTAGCTTACATTTCGTAGACAAGATTCCGTTGACTTCAGTGGCAATTCAAATTCAATAAACAAATTTTGTTTCATTTTGAGTATCCGTGTGTCAAACTTATTTTAAACTGATTTTATTTTCAATATCACGCAAATTGATGGAAAACTAGGGAAAACCGTAGGTGAACCTAATCTTAGGGAAAACCATAAAAAAATACAAAAACTTTTACCGCGCCGCGGTCTTTTTTTTATTTGGCAACGAAGCTAACGTTATGCCTACCTATACAGCCAAATAATGATTATAAACTTTTTTGAATTGTCTATTTTTGAAAAAAGAACTTCGAATTCTTAGTGAAACCTTTTTGCATCCGACTTCTTTCCGAGATCATAGGCGACTGTAATGGATTTACAAAGGAAATTGCTGGCGGCATAATACGACAGTAATGAATTTTCATACAGTTTTGCTGGCGCCTTTTCGAGTAGCACCTGCAAGAGCGAATTTGCTCGAAGAAGGTTGTCAAAATAATGAGCACATTACAGACTTTTTTGAGTAAAATATATAACAATGTTGTTCTCCTTTCAATAGGTCTCCACACGCAGCTTAAAAATTATTTCGATTCCCAAAGTGAATCGTAATCAATAGGTACACTGAACGGTAGAATCGTATAGAATTCCTTTGTTAATAATGATGATGTTCTGATATAAATATCTCGCGCAGAGCGCAACCAGTCTTTGGCTGTGGATGCAGTCGGGCCTCGCCCCCACGCACACGCACTGGGGTCGAGGCGCTCGGCTCTAGCAGAGGGCTAGGCAGGACTTCATTGTAACTTTTTTTATAACACATTTGCTCGTAAAAGGTCTCTAATTTCACCGATTTCAATATCGTAATGTATGTCATTACGCACTAGTGCGGTAATGTTATGTAAAACGCACGGGTTGCTTTTTAATAAGGTATAGCGTACGGTTTATCCAGATGCTAAATGTATGAAATGAAACTGAATGAAACCGAATGAAACTGCATGAAACCGAATGAAACTGAATGAAACCGAATGATACCGAATGAAAATGAATGAAACTGAATAAAACCGAATGAAACTGCATGAAACCGAATAAAACTGAATGAAGCTGAATGAAACTGAATAAAACTGAATTAAACCGAATTAAACTGAATGA
The DNA here is from genome assembly GCA_939531255.2 of Thera britannica. NCBI lineage: Eukaryota > Metazoa > Arthropoda > Insecta > Lepidoptera > Geometridae > Thera > Thera britannica. The sequence goes on along the minus strand of OW618036.2, from coordinate 12,587,374 downwards.
AACAGGATGAATTGGAATGAAATTAGATAAAATGACATTTACAATCAGTTATGTCATTTCATTTCAAATTCTCTAACTGCTTTAACAAGTGATAAACAATTTATTCGTTTAATTTTTATTTATTTCCTCGCAAATGTGTTATAAAACGTCGTATGACATACGTGCGCTTTGATAATTACAGCCTCTGCTTTCTTGTAGCCCTCGCCTACGGCTCGGGCTTCAATAACGCCTCGGCTGTAATTTTCAACCTACCGCACTTATATCATAATGTACTATTATTTGACACCATGTGATATGTACGTTTGGTGTACACGTAATTTTTGTACGGAAAATAGAAAAGCGCCCTGACACAAATATTGAAGTCAAATCAAGATGTCTCCAAAGTTCTGACCCCTTCTTGTTTCCATATCAAAATACCGTGCAACTCACCACACCACACTCTGGCAAAATAGGTATGATCAAGTCCTGCTCGGCCCTTAGAGCATCCTGTTGCCTCCATTTTACACTTACATCACTTGCATTATTTCTACATTTCAATTTTCATATTCAATTTCTGTCTGGTCGGCAGGTTTATTACATAAAAAACAAGCAGTTGTTTGTCGGTCGGCCGACTGGTCTCTTGTCGGAAAAACCATGCAATTTTTTATTTTTATAAAAGTATTTTGACCCTGCAGCTATCGTCTGGCATGAATTACTGCTATTGCTTGTTCTTAGAGTAATATAGCTCTGCGGCTCGTTACCTTCCGTTCCTTCAGCTTGGCCCAAAATGAATATAAAATCTTATTAGCTACACTACGGTTATTCTAGGGGTGTAAACGATACCAACGAGGTACACTTAGCAAAAACTATTAAAATCACCATAAAAACTATTGTCGGAAGTGGGCTACAAAAAGCTCCCGGGGCGTCTTCGTCGTCTCTACTCATGGAAAGGTACAGTTTATTAAAATAACGGATAGACAGGGTGTAAAGTACAAGTACCTACATACAATAGAGACATCACTACGTACACGCAATACTATAAAACCTGGGATGTGAGTGGAGACATGGCATAGCGGCGGCCGGGGCGGCAGTCTACTCTACATGTGAATACGGCCGACCACGAGCAGTAGTAGTGCCCGCGAGCCATCTCCATTCCCTCAGCCCTCAGCCCTCACTCACCGCTACACCACAGATCCACTCCCGCTACTACATCCTCATTCATTAGCCTAGAAGAGAAAGCGAACGATAGAGTCGCATCACAACATTTTAAAAAATCACAGAAATTACAATGTATTATAAATGTGTGACAGTTACAGTTAGTAGTTAGTGTAAACATTTTTTATTTTACAAAAGTAGGTTAATAGTAAACTATGTAATTTTTCGCAAACTTTCAGACTAGTGTTCATATCCTGCCTAATCAGACTCACTTGGAATTACTTACAATAATGTACTGGTTCTATTGCTGCTCGCGCGATACCAACCATGGCTGCGACATTTCATTCAAATGAATACCTACATAGATGCCAGGATTATGACACAATATTGCTATAAGGTATGCCACATTCACTTGAATACTAATATACTACACTTCAATATTGTTTAGTCGATACGACACAACGTACCCTACTACAATAAATATAAGGACAAGCGAACCAGTTCACGTGAAAAGACTCTATATTGATATGAATAATTATATTTTAACGAAATAAAGTGTACACTACGGCCGGCGGAGCTTGGCGCGGGTCCGGTTAATGTACACACTGTTAGAACGATACTGTATTATACATCGATCCTCAAAAACTGACACCTAGAAATATAGCGGAGGTTTTCCACATATCAATTTATAATCTTCCACCATTCCATCTGGTCGCAGGGCCTCACCCCATTGATATGGCGATTTTTCCCACTTTTACAACATCAATATACAAATATTTTGTGCTAACTAGTTTAGAATATGGAGAACCATAGGTTCGGTCTCGCACGGACCTGAGAGGCGTAGTGGCTTGCTAACAATGAAGGCAAGGTATATGGTGCTGTTGTGTGGATTGTCCGCATTATTTATTTATTTTTATTTATACAAATAGGCAATCATTACTCTTTGTATTAAGAACGTTTGACCACATATTTGCGGATCTGTCACGAGCTACATAATAAAGACCGGTTGAATTGCTGGATCCATATTGGATTCTTATGTAAAATACTGGTATCGATTTATAGTTCAAGTTGTGATTGAACTAGACGATGACAGGCAAGCATGGTGTCGCGTGATTCGCGCTGCAGACACCGGCCTCCACTGGCTCTTCCCTCCGCGCCCCACCCCCAGCTCGCTGCAGGCTAGCTGCAACACTCACCACTCACCAATTGCTACTTAAACCTACATTATACTTATACACACCTACACCACCTCACGCAACAGGCGATCAGCCTCACTGATACTCTCCACTCGGACATCTATCGAGATACCGCATTACTTACACAGAAACACAAGCGATCACATTTCGAGCATCAGAGGGAGACCCCGCATGATATGGCGCTCCTCCATCTCGCTCGCAACACGCGGTTAGTTCCGCTCACTTTTATAATTCACTCGGCACATTCACAGATCCTTGTCCTTGAGTCCGTTGGCTTGTGCTTGTGCGTGTGCTTGCGCGCGCGACTTGTCAGTGTGCGTGTTGTCGTTGTCGTCTGTCTCGGCGCGGCCGGCGGGCGGCGGCGCGTGCGAGGGAGACAGGTAGTCGGGCGCGGCGCGGCGGATGAGCGCATGCGCCGCGTCCCGCAATCGCAGCAGCTCCTCCTGGATGCGGTCCGTGATCGCCTTGCGAGTCTCCTCCTCCGATGCGTTCGACTCTTTTAACCTGGAAATTTAAATTTATATTGCTTTTACCATTTTACTAATGTATTTATTGTGATGTGAGTACTATAACAAACCGGAGAGGGTAGGCTTATCATATCACATTGTAACTTCTACACTTGCGAGCTTGAAACTGGAATCTATTCATCGTGGGTTGTTCGAAACTAATTTGATTTGATGGAACGATTCCATTTTAAGGCTCACAAGTGGTCGTATTTATAGAATCTTACTTGTGGAGCATGGGATGCATGTGGATGGGCTCCCCGACGCAGAGGAACACGTGCTTGCGGAACTTGAGCAGGTAGGGCTCCGTGTTGGGCAGCACGCGGTCCATGCCCTCGTGCCACACCGGCAGCACCAGCGGCGCCACGGGGCTGTCGGCGACCAGCCGCCCCACGCCCCACTGCGCACCCGCACACAATACAACCGCATTAGACAACACATTCTCCATGCGACTCTACGTTATACACAGTATATGTGTAGCGTTACCTTGAACCGGATGAGTTCCTTGTCGACGTTGACGCGTCCCTCGGGGAAGATGTGCACCCAGTCCCCTTTGGCGAGGCGCTCGAGGCAGAAGTCGATGGCGGGCTGGTGCACGCCGGCGCCGCGCACCACGGGCACGCACTTGCCGAGCGCGAAGAAGGCGGCGTGCAGCGCGTTCGTGAAGCAGATGTCGTGCGCCGCCAGCGACCAGCGCATGCCGCCGCACCGCACCAGCGCCACGCAGTCCAGCACGCCTGCACACAGTATACCATACCTCATGCACTCCTCACCACGAGCACACACTCGACCTCATGGTAGGCCTACTGATACTACTTATAGGGAGTCTGAGGGTCTTGGGGCGGGGGCTTGGAGTTAACCGAGCCTTACAACTCGTGAAGAAAACTTTTCACCAAACTCCATGCAGTAGGCCTACCACAAGCTCTGCCTGGCTCTGGTTTTGAGTCTGTGTGAGTGTTTATTGAATAAATCCTACGTCAAAACGTCACACACCCAGTGTATAACACTGGTGAGCACTCACCCACACACCCGTCACACGATCATCCCACTCTTAAACACGTTCGTGAAGCGTGCGCCGCCAGCGACCAGCGTGGTTTCCAGGTTCCATATACGGCTTCATAAACCTTTTGAGGAGTGGAAACAATGGCTAGACTCATGGACGCATGTTAGCGGCGCGCCATTCCAATTTAGTTTTAATAACTCACACTGTTCTTATTCATTCACCTCATTACTGGTCCACATACTTCTAGGCTTGATATGTAAATATTTCCTAGTTTGATAATCGGTGGATCGTTGCTTGTTGGAAATGAGCCAAATGGGAATCCTAGTGGTCTGGAGAGAACTACGTAACCGAACCACTTCTGCTGGGTATCCCTGTTATAAACTGGATGTTACATAATTATATCCAGCCGTGGACGTCATAATGGCGGATGATGAGTGAGGCAAGTCCGCAATCTAAGGTGAATCTAGGTGGTAGTTCCAGGCGAGTGGTGTGGTCTAGAGGTCTAGTCAAAAATCCACTTGTAGAAGTGGCTTGTGTAGCAAGCCGAGCCGCGTGCTTCGTTTACTTAGCCGTGGCTATTTTGGTTATGTTATGTATGAGTTGGGTATACTCTCGGCCTTACATAACGTTTAGCTAACAGCTTACCGAAGCGAGTTTGTATAATTGTACACCACTCAATTAACATTTACGGGTATTTCTGTAATGCTAGGTAGGTATATCATTTCATACAAAAAGTGCAGGTCAATAAGTTACAAAAACAGCTCCAACGAAACAATACAATTTTATTCAAAAATTATAAATTGAAATTGCGTTTACTTGATATTTCCTCATTAAGTATGAATTACTACATAACCTAGTTACCTGCATTAAAATACATATTTACAAAATTACCTCTGTGGTACCTGTGTTGGTACATCTACCAGACGTGAATACAAAGTACCGTAAAGTAAAGTTAACGCCCAAATCTACCAAATGGGTTATTATAGTACTGACGTCATACTAGTGCTGACCGGAATAGGCAGAATGCCCACGTTAACACGCTGTTGTGGACTGTACCTACTTGCAGTGGAGGTGCTACTCATTTGTTTTTTTATGGGAGTTACTCCGCTGAATGTAATGACCACTTTGAAAATGTACATATAGGTACCTAACCATCTTAGTGGTTGTAGGCTAAGTGTACTGTACCGCTCCCGCGCACATAACATAGTGAACTGTTTACCAAGTTATATACCTACTAATACCTAGGTACTTTTAATAGACAAATTATAACATAGTCCCCAGGAGGAAGGTTGTTGCGTGTCTCCGCAACGAGGCTAGGCGGGCCGGGCGGCGCGGCGGCTGGGCCAGCAAGCACGCCACACTTGTACATCATTCATAGCATTTTCTCGCCTCATTATGCTAAATGTTTCCCTTGATTGCACATGCCTCATTCAACGCACATTCTCATAAAAATACTCTGATTAAGTGAAATCACCAGCTGAACATTACTTAGATTTGATTAGTTTATAACCGACTTCCAATCAAAAAGGAGGAGGTTCTCAATTCGGTTGTATTTTTTTTTTTATTTTTTTTTTTTAATGTTTGTTACCGCATAACTTCGTCATTTGTGAGCCGATTTGAAAAATTATTTTTTTATCTGAAAGGTACTGCTTCCAGATTGGTCCCATTTTAATTTTATTAAAATCGGTGTTGCCATTTTTTTTTAAATAATTTTTTTAATGTTTGTAACTGCATGCCTCCGTCATTTATTTTATAAACCGATTTAGAAAATTATTTTTTTATTTGGAAGGTTATTATGTCCAGATTGTCCCAAACAAATTTCATTAAAATCGGTTTAGCCGTTTGGCAATGAAGTCGGTTTCTCAAGTTTTTTAAACTTATAATTATTCGATATCAGCATCAGCAGGAAAGATTAAGAAATTCGGAGAAATCCTGAAAATATTTGAACTACTTATAGAGGCAAGACTCTTACTCGTAGTTCAATGTAGTGTGGAGTCTCCGAAGCCTTAGTTTTTTTTTTCAATACGAGATTGAGCCGAGATTCAATCAAAAACGCCTAGTTTAATGAGATAAGCCCTCTAATCAATAAATAAACCAATCGTTTAATCGCAGATAGCTTTCTAGAACATTCATTAGCACGTCCACTATCTCTATCTAGACATAAGTTTATCAATGTGATTCGGCTGCGACGAACGATAGCGGTACGATAGCCCATAGCATAGATAAGGAATCGGATAAAGGAACTTTTACTTTCAAACTAAAATGCAATACTTTGTTGATAAAATGTTTACCAAGTAGCGAAAATGTCTGATCTAATTGAACCACAACGATGGAATGAATGGGAAATATAAATCGGAATGAATAGGTAATATATCTCCATGAACGATAGTGTGATCGTTGTTTTGAATAAGTTTATGATATTCATGATTAATCAATCGACCAACATAAACACATCATTATCAAGATTACCTTTATTGTGATTGTAAACTAAAACGATGTTTACTGTTCGTTAACCGAGATAATATTAGATTCGTAAACAATGGGCGCGCCTTTCAAGCCTGATGTCTGACTCATAGCGGTACTAGCGACCTTCACAAGTAGAGCAACCCGCCTGTCATCTCTATCAACAAATATAATACTACAGCCAAGGGTTCCAATTAACTATCCTTAGCATAAAAGCACGGCGACACGCGACGGTGGCGGCGGCAAAAAACATTACCAATCTCGGTTGATCGTTCAATCAGACCCGCCAGAGACATTATTGAATGCTTTTATTGGAATAGGGGTCTTCTGTATGTTTAATATGAAGCCGACGACGGCAAGTCGAATCGATAACACAATCATTGCGTATCACGGATTCACGGACATGGTCTTGGAAACTCTCAGAATGGAATATTCTAGTTTATTTTTACGACTGAAGATAGAGCAAACGACAAGCTTATTATACGCTATCAGAGGAGTTTTAAGGTCATTGTCATTCCACAAATTGTCGTAAGCAGTCGTAGGCGCGAATATTTGTTAATAATGACTCTACTCTACTCTTCATTCTGACCTAAATTCTAGAATCCACGAACTAGGACGAGCGTTACACCTACTCTCTGTGTTTCTAATAGTTTACGTAATTGACTCAAACACGAGGTTCTTTACGAGACTCATTTGCTATGCTGTGATAACCCGCCCTATTCACAGAATAATGCGTATTCGCTTTGCTCCGTCATCCTCCATGCCTAGGTTAGGTACCTAACCTAGTACACGTAGCCTTGAGCCTAGTCAGGGGCTACGCGGCTGGTTCCACGCGAGCGAGGGTCGTTCGCTTGCGGTCACTGGGGTGGGGTTCACCGGTGTGTATAATGTGGATTAGGGTGGTCTCATCCAGATCCGCTAGGCTATCGACTGTGAAACGTTTCTTACAGAACGGCTTTCGAAATTCAATGTTCGCTCTGCCAATGCCTATCCCTCATAATTATCTTTCTTGCACTTATTATAATTAACGCGAGGGGTCGGCTCAACAGTAGCAGTAGAGCTCTTTGTGAAGGGCTCGCCCGGGAAGTACCTACTACCAATATGCCTATTTCTGTCGTGAAGCAGCATTGCTGTATTTCGGTTTGAAGGGTGTGGGTTAAATTACTGGCACGTGAGACTGAACCTCTGCATGGCTCATGTTAATGGACGTTCCTGACATGCGATGCGTGACCTACGAGGCAATGCTTTGTTATAGGCGATGGTAACGAGCCATACGCTTGTTTCATCAGTTAGCTGTTATAAAAAAACCGGGTTTTTATCTCCACTCTCCTATCAGCCGTCATCTCGGTGGCCGCACCTTTTTACCCGTGTCATCTTAGCTCATTCCACAATTTATGGGGATGGGGGAGAAACGATCTCGAGTGGATGAGCTCGGTCTCGGTGACGAGAAGAGCGGTGGTAAAACCTCGATGCGGGGATGATGTTGAACAGCTCATCAGAACACTCTCCATTATAGAGTCGGTAGAACACGCACAGAGCACCTATATCGCGGCGGAGGCTGAGTGGCTCCAAGGTTATGGTAGACCAACAGTCCGGCGGGTGGATGATATTTGGTAGCTTATGCCCAGTAGCGGGTTATTACGAGCTCGTACGTAATGATGAAGATGTATGAATGGGTGTGTGTGTGTGTGTGGTAGTGAAGTGAGGTGAGTACTGACCCCAGAGGCCGGGGTCGTCGAAGCAGGAGTGGTGGTTGGAGACGGTGAGCAGCGGCACGCCGGGCGCGCGCTGCCGCACGGCGCGCACCAGCGTCTCGCGGTTGTACACCGTCGTCTTGTTCAGCAGCTCTGCAACACACGCGCCCGCACCCAGCGCTCTCAACATGCGATACTGGCAACCATGCATCGCCCTCGCCATGACGCCTGTACTTAACCTACAGGCGAGGTTTTCTCTACTAACTGAAAAGCAGCAGACCATGTTTACTGAGGGCGGGCTCTTATTGGCATTGCACTGCGTACATCACTTTGAAACGTAAGGTGTAACACGACATTTTTAAAGAATGAATCCTAGCTAGATCGATTTATCGTCCCCGAAAACCCCTGTATACTAAATTTCATAAAAATCGTTGGAGCCATTTCCGAGATTCAAATTATACAAGATTTTCTCGTGTAAAGGTATAAGATAAGATGTGATACTTACTTACTGCCTTTGCCATTCTACAACGCAATACGCAATTAAAATGAATGGCGTGACTTAACAGAACTGTAATAAAATACTATACTTCCTAGATTTTAATAGTGTACAAACAAGTACATTTCGAAGTATGTGATTTGCATTTGAATTTTCTAGGATTAAATCTACAAGGATGTCACTATAGAGAGCACTGTTAGGTCTAATTAATTTGATAGTCTTAGAGATGCATCCCCACCTTTTGATCATAAGGTTGTGGGTTTGACCACAGTTGGGTAGGTACCTATAAATTTTTCGAATCATAGTGTTTTAGTATTAGCCCCGTTGCTAGTTGCGTTGCAGACGAACTAAAATATATATTTTTTTTCAAGCATATAACAAGACAACAATTTACCAAACATGGTGCGGCATCACCAAAGAGCATGCAGGGTGCTCTTATCACATCTGTGGTGAACCGTACAAGCTAACACCACAGATAAGCATACCACAAGCCTCGTGTGTTTTATTGCTACTGAATATATGAACTTTAGACATCACCGCACCCATTATTAAGATAGGAAGTGAATTGTGACACACAGTGTATTGATAAGAAACAATAATAGTTGTGATAAGCGTATAAGATATCTATTCTGATAACTGCATAAATATTTATTTGTCCATTGTTTCCTAAATACATACCTACTATTTTACCCTCAAAAATTGGTAAAAAAAACCATCCAGGCCTAGCTTGATAGAGAAAAGTAACAATAGAGTTGTCATCGAAGCTCGAGCATTAAATATTAATAGAACTGGCATTTACTTGTACTCAGTTTTAAGATACAGATAAATATGGGACTTTAAAAACACATGAAATTGTTAAAAATCGAGAGATAAATAATGTAGGTAAATAATTTAGTTAGAAAAGTTCAGTAAGATCTTATTGATAAGGTACTGTAGATGTTTTTAATATGACTGACATTCAATGAGCTGGAAATTAAATATCATCTCAAGCCTCTTGCAACTACTATTAATGAACCATTTCTTTTCTATACACGGTGTGTTTAACTTATATTCCAAGACACATTTTTCAGGCTGTACTTACATTTTAAAAAGTAGTTAATGATAATTCTAATGTAGAAACTGAGGCAACATGAACTCAATAATGTAAATCCGTCAACTGATGTCCTCGGTCAAATGCCAGGAAGGAAGTAATAAAATAGTATTTCATCAATATGATAAGCAGGTGCTAATGTCTACATTAATATGGACATAATTATTCACTTTGGTGTCTGCCTCAAAAAAATTGCCCTGGGACTTGAAGATATTTCATTAGAATGTTTGCAGAGCTAATTGCCAATAATTATGTAACCAAACAATAACTGTTATGTACAGTGGCAAAATTGAGAGTTGGAACTGTATAAAGTAGCTGAGGCATTGACTGAATGGATAGGTAGCGAGAGAGTCAATGACCTGGTTTGTTGTGATCACACAGGCCCAGTCCATTGGCCATATGAATGGGGTTAACAGGTGTCTCAATCACTGAACATAGCTTTCGATACCAGCACGCGGCACCACGGCATACTCAGTAAGTGGTTCACGCTGCGCTGAAGCCAGGGAAACCTGTTTCGAATCACCTAAGAAAATTTGCACACTTGCTACGTACCTACTTTAGGCAGTAAGGTTACTGTAACTGAGAGTGGTGTGGTGTGGGTAGAAGGGGTAGACAACACACCGAGTATGATCTTGCTGAAGAGTCCCACGACGGCCACGGTGATGGAGCTGGCGCAGGACCACAGGCGCCCCGGGCTCCGCATGCGAGGGATGATCCAGCCGATGTCGTAGCCCATGGTCGCGGCTGGCGCTCACACACACTCACTACGATACACTACGACGACATGCTCACTGTGTTAACTTCGAGTAAAAAAAGAAATGTATTTCCACTTGCAATACGATACGATACTCGAGCGTGCAACCTTCTTTGTGCGTATGTGATGAATGAAATGAAAATGAAATGACGTGACATGGGGAATGGAGTTAACTGACAGTAACATAGATATGAAATGAATGACTGTGGGAAAGACAAGACAGACAGTGACTTAGCAAACGGACATTGACATGTATAAATGTTGTTTTTTTTTATTTAGCTAGCCCCAGGGAAGAGGAATCACAATAAAACATCCTTGGCTAGCCCAGCTGGCACTTGCAGGTACGGCAAGGGTTACGGGAATGTTTTTGGAAGTAAGATACTCGAAGCCTCTCGAAACACACAAGGAACGTAGTTACTCATATCATACATTATGTCTAATCATGGGATGTTCCCAGTAGTCTTACCGCGTCGCCGTCGCTCAGTTTATAACTTCGGTGGTTTACAGTTCAATATACAATGCACATCAGTTTCTATTTTTCAGTACGTCCATCCGACGCAAAGGCCTCCTCCAGCTGTTTCTGGTCCACAGTTGATAATAATATTATATCAAATCGTGCAAAATATGAAGTTGTGCGATACAAACATTAAAAATTATAGTTTAAAAAACTAAAAAAAAACGCTTTTATAACTAATTGAACTAAAAAGTTAAAAATAAAACTGTAATAATCAATTGAAAAATTTATATTATTGTACAAAAAGCGTGGGGTGTTTTTTATAATATCTTCAGATAAAATAAACTATTGATAAAATATTTACAACAATCAAAATCAAGCCCCCCACGCTTTTTGTACAATAATATAAATTTTTCAATTACAGTTTTATTTTTAACTTTTTAGTTCAATTAGTTATAAAAGCGTTTTTTTAAGTTTTTTAAACAATATTTTTTTTTACTTTTTTTTTTTTTTTTTCATATTTTTTTTTATATAATTGGATTGTAATCGACCTTTGACAGGTGTGCAAAGTTTGAATCAAATCTGATAGTTCAAAGTAGGTTTTTTTTTTTTTTTTTCTTTTCATTTTTTTTTTCATATTATTGCATTGTCAACAACCTTTGACAGGTGTGCAAAGTTTGAATCAAATCTGATCGTTCAAAGTGTGGTTTCTTTTTAATTTTTTTTATAATTTTTTTCATATTATTGCATTGTCATCGACCTTTGACAGGTGTGCAAAGTTTGAATCAAATCGGATCGTTCAAAGTAGGACAAAATCGAGCTCAAAGGGTCGGTTACATACATACATACATACATACATACATCTAAATATATAAAACTCTTTCGTTACTGACTGACTGACTGACAATCAACGCTCAGCCTAAACCGTAAGTCCTAGAAGCATGAAACTTGGAGGGTAAGTTTCTTTTATAGCATAGGGGTGCACTAAGAAAGGAAATTGGACAATGATTTCCCTAAGTGAAGAAAAACAGGAAAAACTATTAAAAAAGTAAAATCAACGGGGCGTAACGGCCAAGGGGCGAGCGAAGCCGCGGGCGTCCGCTAGTACATACATACAGGTGAAGCTAATAAAAGCGTTATAAAAAAATATACAACCAATTTAGACCCCCCTTTTTATAACGCTTTTATTAGCTTCACCTGTATGTATGTATGTATGTATGTATGTATGTATGTATGTATGTATGTAACCGACCCCTTTGAGCTCGATTTTGTCCTACTTTGAACGATCAGATTTGATTCAAACTTTGCACACCTGTCAAAGGTCGATGACACTGCAATAATATGAAAAAAAAAATAAAAAAAAATGAAAAGAAATATTTTTTTAAAAAAAAAAAACCTACTTTGAACGATCAGATTTGATTCAAACTGTGCACACCTGTCAAAGGTCGATGACAATGCAATAATATGAAAAAAAAATACATGAAAAAAAAAAAACTAAAAAGTAGAAAAAAAAAATTATAGTTAAAAAAACTAAAAAAAAACGCTTTTATAACTAATTGAACTAAAAAGTTAAAAATGAAACTGTAATAATCAATTAAAAATTTATATTATTGTACAAAAAGCGTGGGGGGCTTGATTTTGATTGTTGTAAATATTTTATCAATAGTTTATTATTATCTGAAGTTATTATAAAAAGCACCCCACGCTTTTTGTACAATAATATAAATTTTTTATTGATTATTACAGTTTTATTTTTAACTTTTTAGTTCAATTAGTTATAAAAGCGTTTTTTTTAGTTTTTTAAACTATAATTTATTTATTTGAATTCGGTTAGAAACAGTATTATTACTTATTACATCACAAACATTTATTTATTATTTTATTATTGTCACTGGTTTTAATTGACTATGAGAGGCAATCATCATCAGATCATGCTGTTCCTGGCGCGGACCTCCGGCACCCAGCGGGGGTCCTGCATGGCCGCGCGCAGCCGCCGGATCACGTCGTCGTTGCTCTCGTGGTCCTCGTCGAAGGCACTCCTTCGGGAACGGTCTGGAACAGTCCCTGGTGGCGCTAGCCAACGTGCCTGCGAGGCCACTGGTGCCAGCCGCGTGGCCCTCTCATAGTGCACGCCTGGTTGGCGTGCCTGTCCTGCCTGTCCTGCCTGTTCTGCCTGTCCGGCCTGGCTTGGCTGGCTGTAAGCGCATGTTACTGCGCACACGAGAACGAAAACCTTGAGCCACATGCTTGTCCGCTGGTCGTGCTCCCGTGAACTGTGATACCGCTTCACTGGCTGCGTGGATACTGGGCTATCCGCTGTGCTCGAGGTCTTGCTAAGGTATCGTCATCGGGGAAAACCCTGTCCGATAATAATAATTGAACAGTGCGTTTAATTAAATGTGTAGGTACGAGTATTTGTGCTAACAGCTTTGCTCGCGACTTCGCGTATGCTCCTCGTTATTGGTGACTTTTCTCACGCTCCAAAGATATTTTCGCGTATAATTTTACAATACACAATGTCATACACAGTCAACTCAAAGCCCTGGAACCAAGTCTCTTCGACACTCTACTGGTAGAAAGAAAAATGTTGGTGCTAAGTATATTATGTCAGCCAGTTCAAGGACTTTGATTCTTATTTAAAAATAAACTACGGTAGGTACTATCAGTTATTCATAGGAAGATTTGTCTAAAACATTATATGTAGGGGTGCTAGATGATTGATAGTAGCGGTCAACTCATTACTCTAGGTACCTACGCGGACTTTTGCCAACCATTAGCGTAATATGTTTTTATAGCTTTGTAGTTAGTCCGTGGAACTAATCAGTCAAGAAGTACACAGTGCAATAAGATCATTAGGTACCTACTGGTTCGTAAACGAAAGATGCACAAGATCCAGACCAACATTAAATTATTTTAATAGATTTATCTATGTGGGGGTTTTAATGTACCTACTTATTGAAAAATGGCGTAATATGACAAAAAAAATTTAACTTTGTACTTATGAAAATCCGTGTAAAAAACGGCGCTTTCATTTGCCATTAGATGCATCGACTCCGTGGCGCAACGGTAGCGCGTCTGACTCCAGATCAGAAGGTTGCGTGTTCAAATCACGTCGGGGTCAATTCTTTCTTTTTGTATTATTATTATGCACTAGTTTCCACTCGACACGTCTTCTCAAGCGTGGTGGTGGTCATTCCTAACATCAATGCTTTCAGAAACCAGATTTTTGGTGAAAAAATGGCGTGGTGGCAGTCCACTATATTCTGAACGTAAACAAGTTACACCTTTATGTGTACTTGTTACTTATATTACTTACCATAGTAGGTAAGTAATATATTACCTACTCCTTCGTGCGTCATAGATATTCTGCTATTATGATATCGTTTACTTTCTAAGCACTAGACTCCCCTACAGAGGCGTCTCTAGCCCATGTAGCGCCCGTGTGCAAACATTACCCAAGCGCCCCCTAGTAAGTGCGCGTTCAAAATGGAATGGATACAAAGTACAAGTAACAGCACATCAAGTTACAAAAAACTGTCAAATTTCCCCAGTCGGTAATTAACTCTATTGTTTGGAGATTTTTAAGAAGAAATGCAGTTTGGTTACCACAATGTCCTGTTGACTATATTTAGAATTATTATGCAAGGTGTTCTGGTGTAAACCCTAACAAGCCAAAACTTATCGAAAAAGAACTTAGAGAAAAAGGGGGAAAATGGTTTAAAAAAATCAACGCACAGCCTAAACCGTAAGTTCTAGAAGCATGAAACTTGGAGGGTGTGTTTCTATTATAGCTTAGAAATGCATTTAGAAAGAAAATATGAAAATTATTTCTTTATGAGGAGAAAAAAAGGGGGGGGGGGGAGGGCGCCGAGTGCCAGCGTCGCTCGTCGGCCCCTATGATGTTATTCATCAAATATTAGAAGAGCTCAAGATGCTATACAAAATCTATGCAGAGCGGAGCTTTTTTTACGTTGGTCATTGAAAGTGCGGCGCCCGGCCAACGCGCCCGCCAAGTTGAGCTCCTTAGCGGTCCTAAGGGGCGCCGAACGCAGAGCGGAGCGCTTTTTACGTTGGTCATTGAAAGTGCGGCGCCCGACCAACGCGCCCGCCAAGTTGAGCTCAGTAGCGGTCCTAAGGGGCGCCGAACGCAGAGCGGAGCGCTTTTTACGTTGGTCATTGAAAGTGCGGCGCCCGACCAACGCGCCCGCCAAGTTGAGCTCCGTAGCGGTCCTAGGGGGCGCGGAACGCAGAGTGGAGCGCTTTTTACGTTGGTCATTGAAAGTGCGGCGCCCGACCAACGCGCCCGCCAAGTTGAGCTCCGTAGCTCCGTAGCGTAGTAGAACGCTGCGCCCGTGTGCACCGCACACCCTGCACAATAGGTAAAGACGCCGCTGCTCCCCTAGCTTTAAGACGTTTCAAAGTGATTCTTGCATCGTAGGTACTGAATAAAAAACTATTGACTTTGACTTTGACTATACGATTGAATAGTAATAAATTTTGAATAATATTAATAATATAATCTTGTGATAAGTATTTTTGTGTATTATTATTACTTTAATATTATTATGTAAATATACTGTAAGTACAGCCTTGCGCACATCTAAGCGACCTGCGATGGCGATCCGTGAAACGTCATCGCCATCGCCTAGATGAGCATAAGGGGCAGAGGAAAATAAATAAAACGAAATCAAAAAAGTCCTGGAGATGCCGGGGATCGAACCCGGGGCCTTTCACATGCAAAGCGAACGCTCTACCACTGAGCTACATCCCCGGTGGTATCGGAAAGCTAATTTTATGGTTAGCAGAAAAAGAAATTAATCAACTTCCACATCATCATGTACAGAGTAAAAAAATAAATTTCTTACAAAAATTCTATAAATATATTTTATTGTTTCACAAAAATAATCGTTTTCAATTTAGAATAGCAAATTGGAAAAAATAAAATACTTGACAACAAAAAATGTCACCACACACGCAACCTATTGCCTTTTGATCTTCATCATTAGGTCAGAGCCATGCAGACCATTATCTTCATATGAATGACGCATGTTATTAGCTTTAGATTTGATTTGGCATGTGAAGTGAAAGTAGTCTACTCAGCGTCCATGATGAACTCGGCCATGAGGAGCTCCATGGTGGGCGCGATGCCGTGCTGCTGGCAGCGCTGCTTGAAGCACTCCGCCACGCGCAGGATGCGCCAGCAGGGCTCCTCCTCGTGCTGGAACTGCTGCTCGCAGCCGTGGATCAGCGTCACCATCTGCGTCGCCAGCACCTCACCTACCAACACAATGATGGAGATGCCACGGGTTGTGATGATAATCCGTGACATTGGGTGAAAAGCATAACACTCGGACTAGTAACCCTATATAATACAGGGTATAGTTAGTCGACTTCCTACTTTGTTTCAAGCCTCACACAAATCACTACTCAACACAAAATGACTGGACCAGCAAGATTGTAGATAACCATCACAGCAGTAGGTAATTCCCTTGCGTATCCTAATCCCGCCAAACCTACAGGACTGTGCATGATCTGAGGATTTTTAACACACTTTTATTAGCTTGGTAAGTATCTATGTAACGAAATTTTACTAAATACTGAAACTTTCCACCATTAGTGTGCAAAGTTTCAGTAGGCAGCAGGCATTGCCATCGGTCCTTGTTATAGTCTTATCAAGGACCAATGGCAATGCAATAATTTGTGTCATCATAAGCCTGAAGAAGTCCATTGCTGGACATTATGCCTCCCCCATACATTTTCAGGAAGAACGAGTCTGAGCCCTCTCCATCCACTGACTTTCCGATATCATGCCGTCGCGCGTCGGTCCAACGGGTGGGTGGGCGTCCTAGGTTTTGTCACCCCACGCTTTTTACATTAGTTTTACTTTGGGTTGTAGTCAGCTTACCATTAGGAAAGGACTTGACGAAGGCATGAGTGTTCTCGTGGTGCATCCTGGAGGAGGGCGTCAGCAAGTTGAAGTAGCGGCTCATGCAGTGCAGCGCGCAGCCCAGCTCGCGATCCTCGAACTTGAAGTCCTCGCGCCAGAAGTGGAAGAACTCCTCCATCTTCTCTTGGCTGAGCTGGCTCTGAGGGGGACATAACTTACTCACCATCTTATCGACAATCCACTACATCAATAATTGAGACCCGCCATTCCGTGTACCATTTTGGTAGCAGGATGTGTCCACTGTAGGAGTAGCGTACCTCTTCCCTGCAGTGCTCCAAGGCCTCCCCGAAGCCCAGCGTGACGTCCTTCATGACGTTGACATCCGCCCACAGCCCCCGCGACATCACCAGCACCAACAGAACTGTCGCCGCCAGCGCCATGTCTGCTGCCGGTGTGACTGGACGCCAGCCCACTCTGCCTTTATATACGTACTTCATACTAATAACAGATAAGTAATTATACTTTAGGAGACTTTTAGATGGGCGGTGTCGGCTAATTTGTATTTGTTGATTGTATGGTTGAAGCCACATGTTCATCTACACAAACGGTTGGCTACTACCTTGGTTAGGGTACATTTATCTAACCATGAGTAATGATGAAAAGCTGAGAAAACGTGTCAAATATTAGCCCATATCATAATTATACGTACTTACTTATTTACGAAGAATCAATTGTATGTCTCAGTAGATCAGAATAGACAGCTACGCCATCGAAAAATTCAAATCATTTCCCTAACCTTACAGTATATGCCGTATTATGGGACACAGTAGCTGTAATAATGCCTGCTTCATGCTCGAAAATTGGTCTAATGAAAAAACGCCTGACTAAATATACATGCAATCGGGGTTATGCGATTGCTCCTCCTTCTTTGCCTTCCTACAATTATGTCTTTGCATTTTGAGAAGCGTACCGTACATAGCCAGCACCAGCTTCTTAAAGGCAATGCTTTTTATAGGCGATGGTTATCACTTAACATCAAATGAGCTATATTATGATTTTTACTTCAGATCGTTGTAGAAAAAACAGGTGCTTAGGTTTTTTCTAACGTCTTTCGTTGGTTTATTTTCATAGGTAGGTATATTCTTGAGCATGACAGTGTAGTTTCATACGTCACTCTGCTATATTAGGACAACTGTCAAAACGTGCAAATCATTTTCCAGTTTAAAAATGAATTAATTGAGTCATTTACAACAATGTAGGTACATAGTAGCGTTTATTCAAATAGGCGGTTACGATTCATGCAAACATTAATTACAATAAACGTTCTTTCCTGTTGCATAAAAACCTGAAATTATGAAAACTGTTAACAATGCCATGTAGTACCTCCACCTACAAGTATCATTCATCATTTGCATAATGCAATATCTGTATTGAAAGAACTTACGCTCGTGAAAAAATAATTATAAGTGCTTACCTACTACTTCATTTTGTGTAGGCTAGGTACCTAAGTAAGTCTAATTCTTTTTTCACAATTTAAAATTTGTATTAGGAGAGAACTTCATTGGTTTAACCATTGGCTTGGCTTTAGTCCACTGATGAACGGTCAGTCAAGCCATGATGATGCCACATGATGCCTTAACTATGTTAGATAATAATCAAAGACGGCGATGAATTTATTCTCATAATCTATTTGTCTTTCCTGTGGATTAGGCCGACTGAGCTGTCAGGATGGTATAGGTGCTGGGCCAGCCTATTCCATCTAAAATCCTGTCCCAGGCACTATAGCGTCCCACAAATAGGACTTGTGTAATCACCAGTTGCTCCTGACGCTATATAAATCATCTACAATAGATGCAAAGGCCTGTGTTTTTTAACCTATTTGTACTGTATTTCGTAGCACAATTATGCTCGTTGTAATAAGTATTATGCCTTTGTGAGCACATTAACTAAATTGTTTTTTCTGAATAAGGAGTTAGCTTATTTACTTTTCTCCTGTACCGTCTGCGTGATCGATGCACTGGCGTATTATTGTGAGAAAAGCTTGGGAGTTAATTTAAAACGTTGTCGAGCCGAGCACCGAACCCGGGACTCACGCGCGCGCTATCGACGCACGCGATCTCACCGCAGACTCGTATCCTACCTTACCTAGGCTCTTACCCACCTTCTATCATAGCTAGAGCTAGAGCTTAGTAAGAGCAATAAAGGCTTAGAAGAACTACTACGTTAGAATAACTAATGCACGTAACGTACCTAGGTCAAGTCTTGTTCTGGGCCTAGACGGAGGACATGGGATATTGTACGAATTAAATAATTAATACTAACACAGAAATATTAATAGAGTGGTAATATTACTAAAAGTTGTAAAGTTTTTTAAGCAAGCACACCTTATTACAAAAGTTTTGAAATTCGTTTGAAAGCTTGCTATGAGTACTTGAGCTGTCTGCTAAAGGAAGTCGTCCTTTCTTTGTCAAATCACAAACAACAAACAATTTGACCATTTAAGTTTGCCGCTGACGGTACCCCATCGGAACATGTCCAAAGCAATATTGCGCAATTCGTAAACAAATTGGCAACAACGATGTTTCCTCCGACACACCACAAACATCAAGTCTACCGTCTGTCATCGTCTGATGATCAAGGATCCTTCCGCCTGATTATGCACCGTCTACTCTCCCCTTGCACCGATAACCCATGCATCATCAATGTCAACATCTCGTCCAGTACGTACATAGATACAGTATTCTATTCCTGAACAGCGATCACCGTTATATTACGTCATTACAGCGATAGACGACACTCTACCACTCTAGTGAAATGTGTAAATGAGAAAGAATCCGAAAATAAGCATAGGTAATGGTGATTCTTGCTTGTGCTTTCATTGAACTGAATTGCCTTCTACTTTACAGTTGCGATGCAGGTACCTATTATTCCCTGATTATACATTTTGTCTCTGAAAAATAGTACATAATAAGCAAAAATAATATAAGTCATAACATAAATTAGAGGTAAATAATAATCAAATAAATTGTAATCAAATAATACTAGCAATGTCACTACATATTTATAAAATCATCAGTAGAATAAAAACACCCTTTCAACAAATATTTGTGCAATAAAGAATTTTCTATCTTTCTATACAGGGTTATTCATAATTAGCTGCAAATACTCAGGAATTAGGTTCAACAAATAAAATAAAAAACATTTATGAAATGATTTTTTTTAATTTTTGATTTAAGTTTTTGCATCAAAATTTTATTTTTGTTAATTTTTTTACGGCTATTGCATAATGATTGCCATGGAGAACAGGACGATGACCCACCCAGGCGGTGACTGAACGCAGAGTGTCCCTCACGGCGCGCGGGCGCGGATTAAAGGTCAAAAAAAGGTCAAGCGCCAGTGATTCCAAAGGATATTCTTTATCGATTTTCTCGGGATTTTCATAACAAAACTTAAAAAAAATCATTTCATAAATATTTTTTATTTTATTTATTGAACCTAATTCCTGAGTATTTGCAGCTAATTATGAATAACCCTGTATAGCTGAAGAAAAATTAGAGTTTATTCTCGTCCGGCTGGGACATTACGGAGATCTTGTGGCGGTGGGTAACAGTAAGAATGCTATAGTTGGTGAACAGTTGACAGCGTCGAGAGGAGCGAGCGGTGCGGGTGGTCTCAGACCGAGTCTTTAATGACAGAACAGCTAATATCGTAAACATCCGTGCAATGGATAACATGCTCCGAGATAAGCAACGCACATTATACCGCTGACGAAGCCGCCGCTATGTAAGTTTCAACTTCAAAACTGTTTTGCTTCTTCTGACTTTAATCATAAACATCCACTAGCAGTTGGTGCCCGAGCTTCGCTCGGTATTTTTTTTTTGGTAAACTGTTGTTGTGTTATAATAATAATAATTTATAATAATAAACTCATAAAAGTTAAAGTTGTTAGTTTATAATAATACACTCCACTACTCGTCAATAGATGGCGTTCTCTGTCACACTAACTCATGACTTAATTAACAGATGGCGCTAGGAGTTATGATTTTATGATAAAGTTGATTATTTCTAAACATTTTTTAAAAATGAATCCTAGCTAAATCGTTTTATCGTCCCTGAAAACCCCTGTATACTTAATTTCATGAAAATCGTTGGCTCAGTTTCCGAGATCCTAAATATATATATATATATACAAGATTTTCTCGTTTAAAGGTATAAGATAAAGAGCTAGGTTATTGACGACAAAAAAAAAGGATAAATTTTCCAGTCAAAAAAATAAGGAGCCTTTTAGTGCATCATTTGCCTGCAGCTTGAACTTGCTATTCTAAACTCAGATGGTCTTCTTACTTTTCCCATAAAAAAGGTCTCTATTCCAAAGTACCGCCTCACCTGTCACTCCCATCTTGAACTCATGACCTTGGTGTTTCTACTGTGTTTATGTCCACAGAAAGGTTCACCGAGAATGTTTTAACTCACAAAAATGCAACTTTTTGCTATATGTAATATATTTCTTCCTTAATCAGAGCTCGGAATATCAGCGGCGGACGGATCTTAATTGGCGATAATTGTGCGAACCCGCCCTTTGATGTGACCGCGCAGGAGGATAGCACTAACACAAGCGGAGCCTCCAAATATGCATTTTAGTCCCATGGCACTTTACGGACGTAGTTCCTCTATTTTAAAAATCATAGACACTGGTGAGGGCCTAAACATGTGTACCTAGATTATACTCAATAAACTGGAATCGTATACATAAACAGATTTAAAGAGAAACCTCAAAGAAGTAAAACAAAGGTTGTGCATAATGTATGTATGGATGTTGTGGAGGTGCATATATCTATATTAAGCCCTGTAGCACTTCTGAAATTAATATATTTTGTTGCGGAGACCGGGACTCATTTTGAAACCTATCCTGTCACGTCCCAATGGTCCCTGAGGCCCTACGGTTGGGTAATTTAGCATCAAGTTAGGCAGGAAACAAAATGTCTTATTTTAAAGATGTCATAAGCCTTTCTGAGCATGAACTGTCACCACATGATGCCCTCGCTGATCGCACCGCGCCGCCGCGCCCGCTCCGCTTGCCGCCCCGCTCGCCGCTCCGCTTGCCGCTCCGCTCGCCACTCCGCTCGCCGCCCCGCTCACCGCCCCGCTAGCCGCCCCGCCTGCGCGCGTGCGTCGCCATGGCCTTACCCGCTGTGTGTGTTCCATGTACCCTTACTATTATCTCCACCATCGCCATCACCGAAGTGTTGGAACGTGAACGCTGAACTGGACAGCATACACATACAACGTGCAGCTGTTAGCTCGTGATATCTGACTGATAAATTGACTTTATCAGCAGTTCAATTGAATACATGATTTTATAAATAAATTAATATCTAGATAGGTAGGTGAGACACTAATGGCTCTATATCTATATACGTAAGTAAGGCTGATAAGCCAAACAGCTATTAATTGGCATCCCTCAACGGCTATTCCATTTAGGGCGCCTTCACATTACCCTATAACGCTATTTTCAAGAAGCTTTTGTTCAATCACTTTTTACCAGTCTAGTATTTATGTTTATTATTATATTTATTTTCTGTATGTTATTTATTTATGTAGGTATATTATTTTTATATTATATGTATTATAGTATATGTATATATTAGGGTTAGGTATATTGTGGTATGTATTATCTATATTGTGTAAATATAATAAGATAATGTAAGTGTGTATGCTACTACTTATTGTTTTTTTTTCTACACCATCGTCCTCTATCGTTCTTTTCAAGTCCAG
Source organism: Thera britannica (assembly GCA_939531255.2). Lineage (NCBI taxonomy): Eukaryota > Metazoa > Arthropoda > Insecta > Lepidoptera > Geometridae > Thera > Thera britannica. The sequence continues at coordinate 12,564,925 of OW618036.2, read as the reverse complement.
TCCATCCCAAGGTTGTCTGGAAGAGATCGCTTTTAGTGATAAGACCGCCCATTGTATTCCACTTTGATGTTTTTATGTATTCCCTTGTTAATTTTATGTGGTGTGCAATAAAGTATTTTCTATCTATCTATCTATAACGCGTCGCTAAGAACGAGAATCGTACCTACGAGTACATAAAACTTGGTTTGTGCGATATGGAAAACAAGACAAGAATCGAAAAGTCGAGCCGTAAACATGTTACAAATGAAAAGACTGAAAGCAATCTGTAGGCCTATCACTGGCACTGGCCCTGTCTCTGGCTCGGGTTTTGAGTATGTGTGAGCTCACCAGTGTATTATACTGTGTGTGTGTGTGAGCCAGAGATAGAGCCAGACAGAGCTTATGGTAGGCCTACTGTATGTAATGTACTCTCTGAATAATTGGTACGGAAGGAACGGGAAGGCAGGTTGGTACTAAACAACAGCCGTAAAACAATCGTCAGAGCAGAGTGACAAACGACTATGGATGCAAAAACTAGGAGGATACGTGCGTCAACGTGAATACATCGCGAACTGTACCTAGGAGACGATACCTGACCTGATGCGAACGACTAGGCAGACTAGAACGCACTATGCCGAGGAACTGCTATAGAGATTTCACAAAATCCAAAAACCGCGAGCCTCCAAGTTTATCCGGAAGAGCAGCTGGGAGAGCACTAGAGACATTTTATTTTTCTGTTATGTGACCTTTGTGATGCTTGTGAGATGGTGCATTGCTCTGTTCTGATTTGAAGGATAGGTATGGTGCCGGTCATGATCCATGTCTATGCCACAGACAGCATCGATCGACACTCGGATAGCTTGCACTCCGGAGATGAACATGGGTTGCTTTAAGAATGTTGTATTATATGTATAATAGTTATTTTCCATAAACCCAATCTAGGTACGTCTTTCTTTAACAACACAGTTTACCGAAACATATCATAATAGTGTACCTCTGCATGAATGAATAAAAGACGTGTTCACGTCAAACTCCAAGTATCGAGACATACCAATAATACATGGCTTGATTAGACGTCGTTTGTTCCAGCGAATGATGAGCCATAGATAATTGAGGAGGAGACCACACCGACCGGCGCCGGCGGCCTGTGGACGAGGATTCCACATGTTGTATTTAAATGAGTGTGCGCTGCGAGTGAGAGCCGACAAGAGCATGACGGAGCTTTGATGAAACTATGAAAGCCCGGTGTTGTATCTAACAATTTCCCATCTTCAGAACCGTCTGTTTGTAACGTCAAACCTGTAGATGGAGCCACGGTCGCGTTAATCCCGAACACTACATAAGAGTTATTCGTCGAGTGTGATTAGGATAGGCGCAGTGGTCAGCACAGCCTCGTACCAAGGGGAAGGTCGCGGGTTCAAATCCCGCTCGGCTTTTAACTTTTGAGACATTATATAAATCTTTGTCAACCATTCATTTAACTAAACGCAAATGAAACTGAAACAAGTGAATATATCTTTCTTTTTTTTTTTTATTTATTTATCTTCTAAAAACATATTTATCAAATTATTATAAACTAGCTGTGCCCGCGACTTCGTCCGCGTGGTATAGTGTCTATGGGTAGCATTTTTAATTTGCAGCGGAAGAAAACAGTAATTAAATAACAACGTCATATTCACGTGCACGTGACACAGTCGTCTGCCCTCTTACTAAACTTAGACATATGGCGTCGTACTACGCCACACTTTCATCAACCCCGCATTCCTCTCCGAACTCCCCCCACTCTCCTCAACACCCCCCCACATTCCCCCGCACTCCCCCCAGACTCCCCTCCACAATCCCCCTGTACTCCCCCCGCACCTCCCCTCCACACTCCCCCTGTACTCCCCCCGCATCCCCCCTCGCTCCTCCCCTCCACACTCCCCTCCACACTCCCCTCCACACTCCCCCCCAGCACAAACTTTGAATGTCATATTTTTTTATATCAAATCAACAGACTAAAAAATAAGTTTTAAGTTTCTAGCTCTAAAAATGACGATACTTCCAACCCCTATTTTCAACCCCTTACAACCCTTTTTTCGCAATAAAAAGTTGCCTATGTCCTTCCTCAGGCCCTCAACTATCTGTGTACCAAATTTCATTTCAATCGGTTCAGTAATTTTGGCGTGAAAGCCAGACAGGAAGACAGACAGACAGACAGAGTTACAAACGCATTTATAATATTAATAATAAGGATAGCACTAAGGTTTGTGGGGTAATGCTACTAGAGAGTCAAAAGTCGATAGCTTATAAATAAGTACCTACTGTTAACCAGTTTTGGGAATAGGACATCCCTAATCGAATCAAGCAAAGAGTTACGTCTCTAGTGGAGAAAAAAAGAAGAAGAGGAAGGAGATTATGGGGTCCAATGGCGTCGTTTTAGAGAGTTGTATTATCTGCAGTCTAATAAAGATTAACAGAGTTGTAGCTATAATCAATGAAGAGTTTTCGTCTTATTAGTACTTATCAAAAAGACTTCGAGGTAAATGTAAGACGTCCGGGCTGCATCCTTTGACTGCAACATAAACTTATTGAATAAGTACCTACATTGGTTGCGCGTGCGATTACATCCGCATGGACTTCATTTTACTGATGCGGTTTCCGAACAATTGAATTGATGAGATGGCTTCGTTAAATATGAGAGCGCACGCTTCCTTTACTCGTATAATAGAAAGAAAAAAAAAAAAACATTATTTATTTAGCACAACATACACAGAACGGTTACATTGACAAACAATATACCTACTAAGAAAAATAAAAATAAAGGAACCTGCTCTGAGGGGCACTTAAAATCCTTTCAACACATTGGTTTCAAAGAACTATAGTATAGTATAATAGATGAAGAGTTGGTTTTGCTGATATCATCGTTCATAGTGGTGAAAAAAATTGTGTTACCAAGCTATCGAAGTACACCACTGGCGGTCATAATAAAACGAAAATTTTATTGAAAAAAAAGTATAGGTATTAAGTTATGGTTAATTTCAATAGTAGTACCTAGGCCCACTGATGGAACTGCATTTATAAAACCTTGGGTGCCCTTCTAATTTTAGTTTGCACGTAAAGCATAATATCGCCGCTAAATAAATCGATATGCGATTACAAATGGCATGTGATCAATACACTGTCACAGCCTGTATCTTATTTAGCTCTTTTAGGATCAGAGTAGGGCTACTACGCTGCCACCAAGAAATTAATATAAGTATAATTATACGCATATTATTTGGTTCCTATCGAACAAGCTGCACATGATTACGTATGATCACAATCATATTATGAGACTCGCACATGGTCACATATTATGAGACTCGCACATGCCCACATTATGAGACTTACATTTGCTTACATTGCATTGACTTACATTGCATTTTCCACAATATAAATTAATTTAATAATTTATTTGGTTGAACGTAAAGAAGAATAATGTGCTTACACCTTTTCTTTTTTTTTCGTCAAAATAACTGTCAAAAATAAATCACACCTTTTTTGAAAAAATCCTATTTAGCAAGTAGAGTCAGCCCTAATTGGCGAAGGTTCCCCATGCCTACCTTTATCAGTCATTGTAAAGTTAATCACGCACTCCGTTACTAATGGGCAGAGGGCAGATTATTTAAATAGATCGCTGCCTCCTCGGCCTCGCAGGCCATGCCTATAGTATTGTGCACAAATTATAAATAGGTGGATGCTCTCACAGACAGTACACATTGCAGTATGAAGGTAGAGTTTCTTCATGTTCGTTCGTGATCGGAAGCCATTTTTTTTCTCAGCAAAGCACTTCAATGCCTACGAAATTTTGAAAACACCCATATATTGTAACTTACATGCTAAGAAAAGAAATGAGGACTGTTTCAGCAGAATCAGATCATAGAACCATCAGATTATTTTTGATTTTTGTTTTTAGCCAAACCTTTACCAATATTATGGACACAGTTGTTGAAAGTACTTCATCATCTTTTGTGAAATTTCTGCTGAAGAAGTTTCGCTGGTCCTTTTATCATTATTATCGTTTGTTGTTTTTTTTTCTGGTAGAACTACAAAATACGGGTATGTATTTACTGCGAACACTGGTGTAAAATTTTACTATGCTTCATACCTAAATAGGTACATAATCTACAGGGTGGTCCGGTAACCTGGTTCTAATATAACAATAGATGTTTGTAATTAGGTTATAGGCCCGGCCGGCTGGCAAGCCCCGCCTTCTTATTGTTCCATCCACCAATCACACGCCTCTATCTGTACCCGGACACAGAACACATTTGACTATAGTTTTTGCTGGTTTTTATTACCAAGATTATAATATTGGCCATGATAGGTAATATAAATCGCAGTACCCTTGTAAATGATTGTTAGATATTGAGTCTGTACTCGTATATAGTCTATGCATTGCATGTTATCTGTGGACCCATTATGTTCGTTCTCTTCTCGATTCGCCCGTTCACGAATCTCCCATGTATTGTGTTGTGCTGTCTTATTAAATTAATTAATCGCTCATAATCAATCTAATTCATTGACATTGTATAATATACTGTATCAAGAAATATTTCGCTATTTAAATATAAAGCAGTTAAGAAGTGATTTGGCGTTTTGAATTGGTTCTCGGCATCCGACACGCTATGCGAGGCAGGTCACTTAAGGTCCTATCCTTCTAACAGATTATGGTCCCAGTTTGCGGGTTCATTGGAATATAAACCCAGAAAGGGTGTTTTACTTTGAGCTCCAGGATGTCGCTGGCTAACGAAAATCGTCGGAGCGATTTATTGGATGGCAGCACAAGTTCCAACAACATAACCTACAACAATATTGAGAAATTGCAAGGGATATCAAACTATCTGAACTGGAAGTTTTCTATACGTATGTTACTTACGCTGGATGGTGTATGGAAGTGTGTTGATGGCACTGACAATGATGCTGCGCGCGATGGTCGTGCGTTGGCCCTTATCTGTTTATCCATACAGCCTAACCTCTATCAGTTTGTCCGTGACGCCAAAACTTCAAAAGAAGCCTGGAAGAAATTGTCTGATACATTCGAGGACAAAGGGCTTTATAGAAAAGTATTGCTCCTCAGACAGCTTCATAAGACCGAGTACAATAAATACCCTAACATGTCAGATTACATTGAGGGCGTCATGAGCCTTGTCGCACAACTATCTGACATAGGAAAAGTCATAGAAGACGGTGAGATAGCGGAGATTTTACTTTCAGGCCTACCAGAACAATTTGATGTGCTCGTGTCAAGTTTGGAAACTGCGAGTTTGACAAATAATCTTACCAGTGAAGTGGTACGCACTCGACTGCTACAAGAGGATCATCGTCGTAACAATAACAACATAGACGGTTCGGCTCACCTAGCCAACAAGAAGAAACCGGATAAGATTACCTGCTCGTACTGTAAGAAGAGTGGTCACATTGCCAAGCGGTGCTTCAAGAAGAAACGGGACGAGAAAGGAGAAAAAGAAGAAGAACACTCATTGTTCGCTTCAGCCTACTCAGCCTGTAGTTCTGATGAGTTCATCGTGGACAGCGGTGCTACGGCTCATATGTGTGTGGACTCTAGGCTTGTTCAGAACGCTAAACAGAAGAAGTGCACTATTTCTGTTGCTAATGGAGAGCATTTAATGAGTGAAAGTCTTGGTAAGGTTCTTCTTAAGTCTAATGTTAGTTTGGAAAATGTTTTGTTTGTTCCCTCACTCTCTAATAATTTAATGTCAGTAAGTGCAATGACTGCTAAAGGTTATGTTGTTACCTTTCATGATAATGTTTGTAAGATTTACAGTGATTGTAAAATCACAGGCAACCAGGTTTTAACCGCTAGGAAAAGTAATGGGCTATTTAAATTTAAAGTGCAAGGTCGGCCCGCCTCCGGAGTAGGTAATTCTCCTTCCCTTCGATCTATGCAGGGAACAGAGAGTGCCAATGCTGCGTCGTGCGTACCTATGAGTGTATGGCACAAGCGTCTCGGTCATCTTAGTCAGAAAGGTATGTCTGTACTTGGTGGTGGGAATCAGTGTGTTGGTGTCGTTTTTCAGCATGAAGACGGCGTGCCAAGCAGCTGTGTCTCGTGTCTGACGGGGAAGATGCATGAGTCGTCGTTTCCCCGGGCAGCTACGAGGCGTGCTGCTAATCCACTGGAACTGATCCACTCTGATGTCTGTGGCCCGATGCAAGTGAGCAGCTGGGGCGGAGCGCGCTACTTGTTGACTTTCACCGATGATAAAACGAGGAAGACGTTTGGCTTCCTCATGAAGAATAAGTCGGAGGTTAGTTCCCATTTTGTTACCTTTAAAAATACGGTAGAAAAACAGACTGGTTTGCAAATTAAAATCTTACGTACTGATAATGGTACTGAATATTGTAATAACAATTTAACCCACTTCTTGAAAAAGGAAGGCATTATTCACGAGGTATCTGTACCTTATTGCCCTCAGCAAAATGGCGTATCAGAGCGCGTCAATCGTACGGTTTTTGAAAAAGCCAGAGCCATGCTGCAGGAATCGTGTCTGGGTAATCGCTTCTGGGGTGAAGCTGTGATGACGGCTATTTACTTAAAAAATAGGTCCCCCACGTCTGCGTTATCTGATAGAATACCTGAATGTGAGTGGACAGGGTCAAATATTGACCTCAGTCATCTGCGCGTTTTTGGATGTGTTGCTTATTCTTTTATACCTTCTCAACGAAGACGTAAGCTTGATGCCAAGGCACAAAAGCTTATTTTTGTAGGCTATAGTGAAACATGCAAGGGGTACCGATTTATTGATCCACTTGATCCTCGGAAGGCTGTCTATTCTAGGACTGTTACCTTCCTTGAGGATAAGTTTATTGGAAAGGAGACCATGAATGAACGGGGCAAAGAGCATTTTATTTTTCATGACCAGATAAATTTTATTAATAATGATAATAATCAGAATGGTTCTATTGAAAATTTAAATAATAATAATAATAATGAAAATTTGATGATTGCTAATGATGACAATGTAGACTGTGATATTAATTTTAATAATAGTAATACTGTGAAGTCCATAGATATTTCAAATGGGAATCTCTCAATTTCAGATGTGGGTAATACACCACCAACGGGTTCACCACTGTCTGACCTGTACCGCACTACTGAAGATGTTTCTGAGGATGTTGACGGTGATGAAGATGATGTCCCTTGTGGTGCTGTGTCTCCTCTGCCGGCCTCTTCATCTCGAGGAGGAGAGCCGATCACGTTGGATAGGTCTGACGCGTCTAACTCTCGTCCTGTGCGTAGTACTCGAGGTATTGTACCCATGAAATTAAGGGACTATGATTTGTCATCGTTATTAGCAGCTGCAAGTTCATTAGATGAACCACAAACGCTTTGTGATGCTATAAATTCACCTGAAAAGGATGAATGGTATGAAGCTAGAAGGGTGAGTACAACTCCATGATCAAAAATAATGTATGGGAGTTGGTAGAGCGACCTGAGGGTTTAAATGTAGTCAAAAATAAATGGGTCTTTAAGAAAAAGTTTGATGCCATGGGTCAATTTATTAAATATAAAGCTAGACTAGTTGCCTGTGGTTATAGTCAGAAACAAGGCATTGATTATGCCGATACTTTTTCGCCTGTTGTTAGACATTCGACTCTTAGAATATTATTCAGCATTTCAAATCAGTTGGATCTGAATATGGATCACATAGATGTCACCACAGCTTTTTTAAATGGTGAGTTAGAAGAAGTAATCCATATGGAGCAGCCGGCTGGTTTTAAATCTGACGATGCTAATAATAATAAAGTTTGTTTACTGAAAAAGAGCATTTACGGGCTAAAACAAGCAAGTCGCATGTGGAATATTAAAATTCATGATGTTTTATCCAAAAATGGGTTCATGCAGAGTAAATGTGAACCTTGTGTATATTGTAAAAAGACCAAGAATGAATATATAATATTAGCCTTGTATGTTGACGATATTTATGTTTTTCATAATGGGTGTATAGATAATATTCTGTTACTATTAAAAGAACATTTTGAAATTCGTCACTTAGGAATATTGAAAAATTGTTTAGGCATGAATGTTTCAATTAGCAAAGGTGTAACTATTCTTGATCAATCTGATTACATAAGGCGATTATTGTGTAAGTACAATATGACTGAATGTAAACCTGTATCCACCCCGCTACCAGTAAACTGCAAGCTGGATAAGTCAGACAAAGATTGTTTAGATGATAATGTTTATCAGTATAGGCAATTGTTAGGATCACTTATGTACCTATGTGTCTGTACACGTCCAGATATCTCATATGCATGTAGTCAATTAAGTCAATACAGTACATGTTTTGATATGAGTCATTGGCACGCTGCTAAGCGAGTATTACGCTATCTTGCAGGAACCATAACTTATGGTCTTCATTTTGTCAAAAGCAATGATTATAATATTGTTGCGTATGCTGATGCAGATTGGGCCAATGATTTGTCAGACCGCAAATCATATACTGGATTTGTTGTGAAAATTGGTGAAAATGTCATCAATTGGGAGGCTAGAAAGCAACGTTGTACGGCTTTATCTAGCACAGAGGCAGAGTATCTTGCTATTAGTGATGTATGCAAGGACATCTCTTTTGTTAGAAATTTCTTGTCAGAAATTGTTGACAAAAACTTTGATGTAACTGTGTTTAACGACAACCAAAGTGCTCAAAAGCTTTTGCTTGTTAAAGAATACTCCCATAAACGAACTAAGCACATAGATTTGCGGTACCATTATGTAAAAGACTTAATACAGGAAAAACAAATTAATGTTAAATACCTGCCTACAGATCAAATGGTTGCTGATGTGTTAACCAAACCACTATGTGGTCAAAAGCATGGTAATTTTGTCAGTAATCTAGAGCTAAGGTCTATTGTTTCAATTTAGTAACCTTATAAGCTTAGTAATTGTAGAGTAGGATTTATTCTTAGGTAGAGTCCCTTTTCTAAATGTTATAGAGTCCTACTAAATAAGAATGTAGAGTTGTTTTTCAATGTATAGTCAGAGCATGTAGAGCCAATATAGTAATTAGTTACTCGTTAACTCATGTAATGCATAAGGAGGAGTGTTAGATATTGAGTCTGTACTCGTATATAGTCTATGCATTGCATGTTATCTGTGGACCCATTATGTTCGTTCTCTTCTCGATTCGCCCGTTCACGAATCTCCCATGTATTGTGTTGTGCTGTCTTATTAAATTAATTAATCGCTCATAATCAATCTAATTCATTGACATTGTATAATATACTGTATCAAGAAATATTTCGCTATTTAAATATAAAGCAGTTAAGAAGTGATTTGGCGTTTTGAATTGGTTCTCGGCATCCGACACGCTATGCGAGGCAAGTCACTTAAGGTCCTATCCTTCTAACAATGATGACGTGGGCTTGCAGGAGCTGACTCCGAGTGATGGAGCGGGTGGAGGTATGTTTATTTGCTTATATTAAATAACGTTGAATCCTTGATAGTGCAAAATTTGATATATTAAAAAAAAATATATATTATATATTTGATTGAAATGAAATGAAAAATGAAATGAAATGTATTTATTCGTTTGCATAATTATTCGAATTATTATATAATGTGTGTTCTTGGTTTCGAAAAGGAGGACATAATAATACTGCATTTTCTTTTGGATGAACTTTTCAAAGAGAAAAAAACTTTGATGAGAAGGGTTATTATAAGTCAGTTGGCAGGGTAGCACTTACTCATGAAGACATAGGTTAGTAGTGTGCGTGAGGCCGCCGCCGCCGCCGCGCCGTAGTGATCCAGGCACGGTTCGTCAATGTTTTGCGTTAGTTATTTATTCGTCAAGTTTTTTCGAATGATTGCGTAATCAGCCCACATTTTATCTTGGTAAGAACTACATAGGTAATTATTACATGCATTACTTTGCATAACTTACCTTATTGGACCCAGCCTTAAAGGCCTGCGCACATCTAGGCGATGGCGATGGCGATTAGCTGAAACGCTGCCAAACATCGCTGTCATATTTGACAGCGTATCAACTGATCGCCATCGCCATCGCGTTTATTCGAAGTGCAAAACCGTCATCTGCTTATTCTTCTTCTTGTTATCGAGTCAAGACCCTAAACCCTCCTCGACCAATATGTCGCCACCTCAATAGCTCCACTCGATGCTATGTTTAGATCTGCTTATTGATATTAGCAATAAGCCTTGTAGTTAATAATATTATGACCGATGATTAGCAACAAGGATTATATCTAGTCGTAGTCGGTACAAATCTGTTATTAATTGAGCATCATAACGATTACTTTTTATTAACGTTAGCTTCCTGTGCATGTAACTCTAGCAGCCATAACCGCGTGATAAATACAATAATAAAAATAAAATAAAACTCGTGGGAATCATCAAAATGTTGTAGAATCTTAGCAAAGAAATAATTATTCAATATTAATAACTTTCGCGTGAGATTGTGCGTGTTTGCATATCGGCTTCCGTTCGTCGTTTGTCACCTGCTCTGCTCAGTGCTCACTCGGTACTTTATTTTGCCAATAATTAACTAGCGCAATTTTTATTTGTTGACATAAGGTATTATTTAAATTCTAATCTATAAATTTCTGCATGCTATGACTACCTTCAGACCTACTTTCAGAGTATGAGCAATGAAAATATATTTTTCATTACTCATACTCTGAAAGTAGGTCTGAAGTTGCCTGAGGGGCCTAATTGAAAGTAAAACTTTCAGCCCTAGGGAGAATCGCTTTCTACTGACAGCTGTCAAATTATAAAAAAAACAAGTTCTATTTTGTTCAACCATGTTCCAACTTTCTAAAGTCTTTCTAACTGCAAGGAGGTCGTTGAACCAAATTCCAAATTTTTATTCAGCAAGTAGGTTGGAAACCCATTACAACGGTAAGAAGTTTAAAAAGTCTAAGGGCGCTTGTACACGCTAAGAAAATTTGCCGTTCCTGCGGCAGACAAGACAAATTCTTCGTGTAGACGACAAGAATTTTGTCTTTTCCACACACGAAAACGCAACAACGTTCGCCGCGTCGTGTCTTGCGCAGATAAGATTTTTTTCGTGCACCGCTGCGAGCAGTGTACACAGTTATTTTCTAGTTAAGACACGAATTCTTGGGTAGACCCGGCGTTTTTTCTTAGCGTGTACAAGCGCCCTAATTAGAGCGCAATGTAAAATTTAAATTTAAATAACATAAAGATAGTATTAAATAAATAATATATCTTCTAAATTACTTGATTAATATATAGCTTCAACTATTTATTTAAAATAACATAGATTTGAACAAACAATTTACCATTTTTTAAATTATGAGAATGAAAGTAATGGCTGAATAATGCTGGCGAGCCGAAGCCGAAGGCCCGCCAGAGAAAAAGAAAAAAAAACCGGGAAGGCGGCAATTCAATATTCATTTTCACTCATTTTTCTTTCATGTTTTTATTTTTACTTTCCTTGTATTCGTAATGAAAAGCACAGTGTTTACCTCGGGTGAAAGTCTTTTAAGTCCCTCAAGCTCCATTGGCGCCCTCGCTACGCTCTGGCGCCAAACCCGTCTCGGGACTCAAAAAACGTGACTTTCAACACTCAGGTAACAATGTACTATTAAGCCCTTCGAGAAATACCAGATGAACAAAACCGTGGGTCAATGCTAGTGCTCTTTAAACCAGATCATCCTGCATACCTTCTAGAACTATCGGCAACTACACAGTACGGTATACAAGGTACGAGTATAATATACGAGTAAAGCTAAATGAGAACTTCTAACTACTAAATCTCGGTATCAGTATGAAATATCAGGCATGTCTTTCGCAACGGTTCCTAGACTACCTACTTACTCTTTAACAAGCCGAGATAGCCCGCGAGGGTTAATTAATATCCACCAACTTATAAAACCTGCGTTATTTAATGTGTGTGTGAATCTGTATTTGCCTATATAACATTAAAGATCTAAAATGTAGGTACCATGCTTCAAGCAAATAAATTATTTCATTTCATTTTTTTGTTGTTTTATAACCCTTGGATTGGTTATGAATAAGGATGTCATCGAGGCACAGGTAGGAAAGATGATTTCAAAAATGTGTGAGCGAATGTATGTACAAAGAGCACGGGGAAACCCAATATCCCATTGTTTATTTTCCTGATATAAGAATGCTGGTGGTTTCGGTGTCCTTCAGAAAAACACTCTGCCTTACGATTAAAAGTTTATTACTTCTAATAAAAATCTAAGAACCCTCCAAGAACAAACATTAGTTAATAATTTTATTTAAAAACCACACTGAAAATTATCTAAAATTGTAGATGTTTTACACAAAAAAATTAAGGACAAGAAAGTAGTGCATTTTTTTGGTTTGTGCAAATTGCAAGTGTTTAGCACACAGATTAGCTTAATCTAATCAAAAATAAGTCCTCATGCTGTTGGTAATAGGTAAATCTGCACGATTAAAGTTGCGAACTTTGGACATGTATCAAACCAGCATGATTTAGTATTTGTATTAGTAGTTATGGATCTCCAGAGCACTTCATCCCGCTCCTCATTCAGCAGCTGTCGGTAACTGTACCCTCTCCAGCGGAGTGCCTAACAGCCTACTGGTAACCCGAGCCGCGCCCCACCGCAACACAACACAATACTCCTTTTCATCCGCAGTCGGGTGAAGCAGCGGGCTCTACCTCTTATTCCATCTGTAGCATATACCACGTATGTACCTATCTGTACCTAATATACCATTTGTGTTCGTATATCCTCATTAATATGAAAAGAGCTTCAAACTTTTACACCATGAAGTTAGACATAATATTGTACCAATGCAACGTCTATTTTTTTCAACTTAAAATAAGAGGTTTTAAACATCTTTATCAAACATAGTTTTGAATGACCCTTTTCGATGCAGAATGCTTTGATGAAAAGAAGTAAGTAGGTAATCTATATTCTGTAGGCCTATCACAAGCTCGGTCTGGCTCTGGTTTTGAGTCTGAGTGTTGATTAAATATATCCTACGTCGAAACGTCACACACACAGTATAATACACTGGCGAGCACTCACACAGAACAAAAATCAGAGACAGAGACAGAGCTAGACAGAGTTTGTGGTAGGCCTACTTGTCTGTTGCAGACAATCGCCGAGGTCCTATTCTTAGGATTAAATAATAGATTAAATGTCACTTTCAGCTTCACGAGGTGATTTTTTAGCGTTATCCAATCGTAAAACTGGGTGTTATCCCCCCGGTAACTCTTTATACAGGGTGGAATTTTGTAATGCCACCTGGAGGGAAAGTACTCTTAATACTGCAGATAGAAAATTTTACTCAAAGGAAACATTCCTTTATTTTTTAATAGAAAGCAAACTGCATTCAAAGATTTTCGAAAATTCTCTTCTCCCACACCCGGGAATCGAACCGGCAAAATCTGAAAAAATTATACCCTGTACTTTTATTGCATCGATCGTTAGAGTCAATTATAAGGATGAAATCTCTCTAACAAACATGATAAACTAAATGATAGGAAACCCAGGTTTTTTTTCATTTTTTGTAAATAATTAAATTAATTTAAGATTTCCTGGTTTTTCTTTCATTTAATTTATCATGTTTGTTAGAGAGATTTCATCCTTATAATTGACCCTAACGATCGATGAAATAAAAGTACAGGGTATAATTTTTTCAGATTTTGCCGGTTCGATTCCCGGGTGTGGGAGAAGAGAATTTTCGAAAATCTTTGAATGCAGTTTGCTTTCTATTAAAAAATAAAGGAATGATTCCTTTGAGTAAAATTTTCTATCTGCAGTATTAAGAGTACTTTCCCTCCAGGTGGCATTACAAAATTCCACCCTGTATATTATATATTATAGTCAGAGTGAAACCTCCTAAAAGCAACTATTACCATGGTCTGTGTGATGGTCAAGTGACACGCGATCCGTCCTGTTGCGCGCCCGAACCATCTCTATGAGGTTTGATAGTGGAGTTTATGGCGGAGAGACGCAGGCGGCCCCACTGAAGGCTCTAAGTAGCTTGTTTATGGCAACTGTTGAAACATTTAAAGCTTATAAAAAGGATTTAAAACGGGACGTACGATATTTGTGTCTGCCGGATTCATAAAGATTGATTTTATATACATAGGTGTAGACGTAACAATATAGTAAAAGAAGTAAACAGGCCTTTGCATCTATTGTGGATGATTTATTTATATATCGTCAAAGGCAACGTGATTATTGAAGCCCTACTTGCTTGGAATAGGCTTGCCCAGCCCCTATACCATCCCGACAGTTCAGTCGCCTTCCACAGGAAAGATATGGTCAATACGATGTTTTCCTTTACTGTAACAATATAGACAATGATAGATAAAATATATATTCCAAATAGACAACGACTCAGCTTTTGATAATGTACTAAACCTATACTTTTTCTCAAGCTAAAACGTATAATAGGTAGTGTACCGCTAGTAAACTAGCCACTAATGGTAATCCAATGAAGCACAGTGAATGGACAAGCACGAGCGGCACATCGCAGCTGAGCCGAGAGGCTGGTGCGGGGCGGAGGCCTACCTTACCACTCTAACGGCACGCGGCGGAATCGACTCTCCAGTAGGCCTACTACTAGCTCTGTCTGGCTCTGGTTTTGAGTCTGCGTGAGTGCTCACCAGTGTATTATACTGTGTGTGACGTTTTGACGTAGGATTTATTTTGTCAACATACACACAGCCAGAGACAGAGCCAGTCAAAGCTTGTGATAGGCGTACAGGGGACATTACAATTACAAATAGTTTGCATTGTTGTAATTTGCTATCAATTCAGTTGGAACAATGGACGCTCTACTATAGCCTGTAGTTATAGGCCTAGAGACCTACTTTACATTCTTGTTAATCTAGTACCTATACCAAGCTTTCTTGCACTCTCTGAGGAGCTTCTCTGAGGCGCATTTGAAATCCTTTCGCCACACTGGTTTGGAAGAATCAGTGACACGATAGGAAGAAGAAGAAGAGCTTATCAAACGAAGGTAGGTACTGGACAAGCTCCGTCGCTGGCTCTACAGTTTATAGAGGCTGGAGCTAAATACACATAAACGTAGGACCAATTTAAAGATTTTTGCTAATGACTTTGCCTATTCATTGAACTTACTTTAAAATTAAAGGGACGCGGGAAATGGAAACGATAATGCACTCGCCACTTCTAGGCTTTGATGCCACCCATTCTTTCATTGGGACACTATCTGAACTGTAGTTAACAGTTACGGCCTAATGGACCAAGTATTCCCGATAACTACTAAATTCAAAATGTTATCGTTATTGCCCAAATGAAGAGAAATAGACTATAAGACACCATCTTCCGCGCGGACCACCAATAAAACGATCATGTGTTGAGGTGTTCCCTATGATTTATAGCAAACGCTGACAATTACTATCGATCAACCTCAATAGCCACTTATCTAGTTACTTGAAGCTGTAAATCAAGCTTTCTTATAGTAGGTATACCTAACCATTAAAAGCGTTTACTCTTAAATATATTACGTGCAATACCGGGTAGGAAGCTGGATACTAGAGCGATTGTTTAGTCTGTGCCGTCCGTGGAGCGCGTCGTCGCCGTCGTGGGAGCGGACTAAATTTACTTTTATCTGGAGCTTTTACCGCAAAAAGCTCTGTCGGAGCAGGTTGCGCGGGCGGCGGGCGGCAGGGGGTGGGGTGCGGGGGGGGGTGGGGTACTATACAGTGCGCGCCCGATGTCCGTGGTCGCAGCACGCATGCGCGCGACCACGCCTCGCCATTGGCCCATTTGGAACCGCCGAAATCTCGCGCGAGTGTCGCCGTCTCACGTGTGTGCCGGTGCCAGTGCCGAGTGCCGGGGAAGTGTGGTGCAGTGCCACGTGGAATGGATGTGCCAGCTCCTGATGAGGAGATAGCCCTTGGAGCGTTGACCGGGAGCCGAGCTATTCGACGCTCGGATCGCTCTTAAACGGTAACTATTCGATTTACTATTATTTATCAATACTGTAAGGTTGTTTTGTATTCGTCCAGGAAGTACATTAGTGCACGTTGAGTACATACAACCACCAAAAATCCCTTCCCCATCACTAAAAGGCTTCCGAGATGTTGATGTGGTCAGTTTACAGGATGTGGTACTACCGAATTGACTTAAGCTATGGCACCAGGTAACCTCAACTTGATAGGAAGTAAAAACCAGTAGGTACCTAAATATCTACGATTATCCCACGATAGTAGACTATTCCTAATTGGACTATCACCAATGACAAATAAATCTTCGTAACCAAGATTTTTAAACACAGATGAGATGATGCGCAAGCGCAGGCTTTCTCGTTGAATTCAAGGTCAAGGGACCTGTCAATACGAAAAGGTCACAAGCCGAATTAAAATGAAGACGACATTGTGACGGATCGTTGGGCAGGTACCTAGGTAGCACAGGTTGCTTCGAGAACAAGGCATCCATCCTGTCAAACCAGACTGCGGTATTTAATGCTGGCGCAGCAATGCCTGCGTTCTGAGAATAGGGATGTGGGCTTGATGCTGGCATTGCGTTGTGTTGTAGTTGTACGACAATAAATTAATAACATCAACATTATCTGTAAACGAGTATACGTCTAAAGCTTCGATCCTGAATGGTGTACACTGAGAAAAATGGATTTCTGGCCTAAGATGAATTCCACCTTTGACGGCTGAATTGTAATGACGCGAGGCGATTTTGTAACGCTTACGGTTAATTTGACTTTACTATTCGTTTGCGATAAACTGGTACGTCTCTTATGATAAACACGAACCGTCTCAAATGACTTACCGTAAGGTAGTCTTGGAATCCAACTAAATACTGTTAATACAGCAGTAATGGACTATTGAAAGCGTTTTATATTTACGACGTTGAATATGTGGTGAATATCACCGTAATTAAGGCAAAATTTGACTTAAGTTAAGGTGATATATGCTTTAATAAAACCAAAACAAACTTAAACCTAAGTCATAAACAAACTTTCGAAAGTGGCATAAATAATCTTAAGCATCACAATATTCACCTTACAATAAGGCAGAATATACTTTAGTCAGAAAAAATTTAACGTAAACTCAAAGTCTTTCAGCGGCGTATGAATTCGGCAACATGAAGGTATAATGTGGCCACATTTGCCCTTTTATAAGGCCAAATATGCTCAGGGTACGACGAATCAAATGGTAACATAAGGTTATATAACGGCCTACATATTTGACCAATTTAACCGTAAATTTAGCAATATTTACCTTATCATAAGGCGATATAATGCTCAAGTATCAACTGATTGAACGGTAACATTACGTCATAGAACGACGTGCATACATGGTCAATATAACCGTAAATTTGGTGATATTAGTCTTATCATCAGGCGAAATACGATCAAGTTACGACTAATCAAACGGTGAATAACGTCATAAAACTATTTACTTATTCGGTTAATTAAACCGTAGATAAGACAACAATCACCTTATGGTAGGGCGGATGATACTTTAGTTACTATTTAATCAAACGTTTAAAAAGTCTAATAACGCCATACATATTTGGCCAATTTAACCGTAAATTTGGCAATATTTACCGTATCATAAGGCGAAATACGATCGAGTTAAGACTAACCAAACGGTGAAATAACTTCATTTAACGACTTTCATATTCAGTAAATGAAACCGTAGATATAACAATATTCACCTTAAGATAGGGCGGATGATACTTGAGATATTATATAGTCAAACTTTAAAAAGCCTAATAACGGCATACATATTTGGCTAATATAACCTAAAATTTAGCAATATTTGCCTTAACCTAAACGCTCAATAATGCTCAAGTTATGACTGAGCAAATGGTGAAATAACGTCATCTAGCGACTTACATATTCTGTGAACGAAACCGTAGATATGGCAATGTTCGACGGATAATACTTTCGTAACTATTGATACAAACGTTTAAAACCTACTTATGTACGATCCTAGGTAATTTGGCGAGGTTCAACTTCTTAGTTATCCTACCATAATAATATTAGGTATTGTATCGGTAGGTAAAATAGAATGAGTATATTTTTATTGACGCACAAACAGACGACGTATCTGTACAGCACACAGTAAATAAACAAAGCATTTACAAATCTAACTTAAAACCTGCCTAGCTAAATATCTAGCCAACCCATACAAGGTACCTAATAAGCATAAGCAAGCATATAGGTAGGTACATACAAGTGGCAGGATAGTTAGTGCTGCCGATTTATTTCTCTAAGCAACCCTGGCCGTGGGTCAAATAGATCTCAAATGGGGGCACATTTTAGTTAAGAAGGTAGGTAGGCAGATTTGTACATTACCTACCTAAATACTTAAGTAGGTACTCTACCCACTTATGTGTTTCATTGTGTTTTACTAGGGAAGTTCCTATTGAATCATAGCGCTGTTTAATAAACCATACCTATTAATAGCTGTTCCATTGAAAAAAATTTGCTACGCTCTATGACTCCTTGTTGCTATTCAAAGGCAGAACCCTCGCTTCTACACATAAGCCCTGTTCTCCTGTAGGTAGGTATCTACTTAGATCAAGCAAAGAACCCAAACCAGTGTCTACAAAAGTTTGATACCTATTCAGGTAATATAGGTCTCAGCTACCTGTTTCCCATATTACCAAGCTTTGCTTAGTTTACGGCTAGATTGTGTTGTGTGGAATGTCCGCAAATATTTGTATATAATTTGGTGGAAGAAAAGTCTATTTTACTCAGTTTTATTAATTTAACGACTTTCAGTCAAGTGGTGGGTTAAGTTTAAAAAAACTCTCTAGTTACTGCGAGATACACCTTTGTAAGGCACTTGTCGTAGGTAGAACGAAAATCTCAATAATGCTGCCAGCTAAAAGGCAAATAACCTTGGTTCGTATAACTGTATGAGAGAGAGTATATAAACTTGAAAACCCAACGACAAAACTGCTGAACCGATTATGATGAAATTTCTATGGGACTAATCTGAAAGTACAGTTAGGATATAATTTTTTAAATTAGTTTACGAGTTATGTGGTATCAAAAAAAAATCAAACAAATCAAATATCCGTGAAAACACCCATTTAGAATCTTTCCCTGAGTTTACTCACTTTTTGGTTGGAACCCTGACGAACGAGATTCAATACCTACCTATTTTTGCTCTGTGCTGTGTGCTAACTACACGAACTATGCTTGGAGCATAGGCCAATCGACACACACATGACACAGGCAGTTAGTAATGCAGTACAGTTTTGGCTTAAAGACTACGTATAGCATATTTTTGATTGGCCTCTCAGCTCAGTTGGTAGGATCTCTGTCTTCTGCGCCGTAGGTCGTGGGTTCGATCCCCACCGAGAACAAATATTTGTGGTGAACACAGTTGTTTTTTCTCTGTTGGGGTATTATATTGTATTCTAAGATGTATTTACATAAAAAATGTGTGTAAGTATTATATCAGCTATCTGGTTCCCATAGTACAAGCTCTGCTTAGTTTGGGACTAGATAGTGTTGAGTAGATTGTCTTGAATATCTATTTATTTTTATTTTGTTATTTTTAACACCCACCACTAGCATAATCTGCAGTAGTCGAGTTGGCAGCACTGCCCACGAGGCCACGAGCACGTACGTAACGACTTGTTTCATTCGTCAGTTTGGTTTGACTTTGGACGGAGTGTTTGGTTTAATTCTGAGTCATTCAAAGTTTATTTTGCGGGTTTTTTTTATTTTCCCTCATTTTCTGAACGCTGCTGGCTGTGTCAGTGTATGGAAGCACAGACAAACAGATGTAGAGAGGTCCAAGACAGACCTATCAGCAGAAGATCAGCAGCAACCAACCAGACAAACATCTTCGTGCTTCGAACGTGGCAGACCAGAATCCCACAGATTTATTAACAAAATGGGGCACACACTTGATTGATACGTCATTTCGAGGTAAGTAGAGTACCTGTATCAAACTCAGTTATTCCATAATGTTTATAAAAATATGTACTTAGTGTTTTCAGTTTTGAACTTTTGCATTTAATTTTGTATATTGGTACAAAGGAGTTTTTAAACTTAGGAAAATTAATTGTTTATTTTTTTCAGATAAGGTGTACTTTACATAATACGCAAAGAGGACGGGCTACTTAACAGGCTGTTAATGGCTTCCTGGATTCCAAACAAAGAAAATAATTGGTCCATTTGTTATTGGACTCTGGGCTAGAAGTAAATCCAAACACCAAACTTCATTGGAGTGATTTCAACATGGCCACGCGGTATTGGAGAACCATTTAAAAAGGATCATAGCTGTAAGTACTTGTCGTTTGCTATCAGTGATTCAAACGATCTCTCTGACTTAGAACCTGCAATGCCAGGCCGACCTGTCCTCTAATAGACCTGTGGTCATAGTTTGGTTAGATAAACATAATACCTACTTGTACTAATTACCATCATAGAATGCTCTACTTTGTTTGCGATAACTATTTCCTAAAAAATACATTATTTTATTTCAGATATTGTAATCCGGTTGAGGAGGCTTCACTTGCAATAACGGTTGCCGAGGAAGGAGCTACGCCATGAGAGGAGCTAGCCTGTGGGCAATAACAGCAAATGCGCGCCTACAAAAGCTTTACAACGAAAAGGGCATTCTTCAAGACGATTTTATCTTGTTATAAGTATTTTAAAAGTTAATTACTTATCTAAATTGATTTTCTAATACAGATTTATAGATTTTTATTGAATGGTTTTATTGCAATACCACTATTATTTATATAAGATGCAAAAGCTATCGGCTTATTTATTAGGCTAGGTTGAAGTTAAACTGTTGGGTTGAGAAAATACTAGTCTATCTAGTACATATCTTTGGTAACCTGTAATCAGTTATTATTGAGGTGCTTTATAAATTTTTGTTCTATTAATTTCAGAAGCTTACAAAGACTGGGAGAACAGCTTTCTGAGGCAGCAGGCTACGCTGTTCACTGAAGGCATGTTTGGCTGATCTATTATCATAAAGTTCATGAGAAGGATATTGGCCCGCGTTACCTAAGAGTGAACTTTTAGCGGCCCAATGCCCTTAATATGAACTAAATGATAGTAAAGCAAGTCAATCATGCCCTTAGGGAACAGCGTTACTAGCCGTTAAAAGGCTTTTTTCCGGTCTTCATAAAACGTTTCTGCTCGTAAAGAAAGCAAAAATTACCGTACGATACGGCTAGCCTAATCGTATGAAACATCCTAAAATAACTTTTAGAAGGCAAATACGACAAAGTAAATGTTGAAAACGCTTAATGCTTAGGTTAAACCCATTAGTAAGTAAAGACGTAAAACACCTTACTAGAAGAGAATTACGACTTAAAAAAACATCAATATCGGTTAATGAACAGGTTAAACTACAGTAAGGTAAGACGTACGACGTCTTACTAGAAGTCTATTATGCCTTAGTAAACAGCTTAAACTACAGTAAGGTAAGACGTACGACGCCTTACAAAAAGTCGATTACGACTTAGTAACCTTTGAAAACGCTTAATGAACAGATTAAACTACAGTAAGATAAGACGTACAACGCCTTGCTAGAAGTCGATTACGACTTAGTAAACGTTGACAACGCTTAGTGGACAGGTTAAACCCACAGTAAGTAAAGACTTAAAACGCCTTTCTAGAAGCGAATTACGATTTATGAAACGTTCAAAACTTTTAGCGGATCGGTTAAATCGCAGCGAATAAAGGTATAAAACACCTTACTAAAAGTCTATTATGACTTAGGAAGCAGTCAATAAATATTCAAAACACTTTGTGAACAAATTAAACCGCAGTAAGAAAAGGCGTAACACGCCTTACTAGAAGTTAATTGGGGCGTAATGATACGTCGGATATTACTCTAGGAAAGATTTACGTGTGTGACCGGAGCACCTTCTTTACCGTTTATATCGCCTTACCGGAAGTTAAATCCCATCGTCAGTTCGTCGATCCTATCTCGCTACCACGTTAATAGCTTTTTATTTAAGGCTAATCTGTAAAAAAATACGTCTAAAACACACATTAGAGAGTATAATGCTGCTTATTTGTTGCGCCTCACGCTTAAGGCGTAAAACGCCTCCAACCTAGGAAGGCGTTTTTCGTCCAAGTACGCTTGGTCGTTTTTTCGCCTTCATTACGAATAAATCCACCTTAATTACGAACTTTTCAGCTTTAAATTTTTCTCAGTGTATAAGTGTGTTCATTCCTATAAGATATGGATCCGCAATCCGCAGCTACGAGCTCAATAAACGGAATGGAATGGAACCTTCTATCTTTATGGTGGCTCGTCCGAAGATCTCTTGTGTTGTGGGTATCAGAAAAACGAATCTACGAAGACCAGAATGACTTTATAATAAATTGCTAGGAGTAGTTTCGCGCGTCACTCCTGTGCTGTGAATCAGTCCAATTGCATCCCAAAGGGTTAAAATAACAACTGGTTGAGTGGTATTCAAAACCACAGCTAAACAATGGTCCCACAGACGCAGCTCAGTAGGCCTACCACAAGCTCTGTCTGGCTCTGCCTCTGGCTCTGGTTTTGAGGCTGTGTGAGTATTGAATAAATAAATCTTACGTCGAAACGTCACACACACAGTATAATACACTGGTGAGCACTCACACAGAATCAAAACCAGAGCCAGAGACCGAGCCGGACAGAGCTTGTGGTATGCCTACAGGTACAGCTACAGATGTGGTTGTTCTAGTAAACAGTAATTAAAGCCGATAAGCACAGTTTCTACCAAGATGGAGCTTGATAAAACACTTCTCAGACCAGTTATTACTTCTTGGATTTTTCTTTTATGAAGTTTTTCTAGCAAGTTGGCACCCACGGCCACGGTACTAGATTAGGCCTGACCTAGCTACGGTAAAGTACCAGTACTCTACCGTAGGCACTTGTAACTTATATTTATATGATTCGATTTGTGTAAAATTTTCTTTAATAAATAAACTCCAAAGTTTTTATGAAAATAACAAAATGAATTTACTGACAGATTGGAATATGACAATTTTCTTATAGAGCATGATTTTTCAGTAGTGGGGCTTACTTTTTAAACTTATTTATTGTTGATGTAGCTCTGAATGTCCATTAGTGGTAAGTTGGTGGAGTCATAAGTCAGTGGCACGCTCTCTGGACGCCCTCCCGTCAGTCGGTGCCAGGCGGTATGATGAACAGCTTCCAATAACGAGGCAGGCCACAATGTGCCGATTTCCGCACTTCAGTGTGAAAATAGCCGATTCTCACAACCAATTTGACCCGCACCGGTCGCTTTGTGTACACTATGGTATAGCATAGTCATGTTTAACCTACTATTACCAGATTGCCTTGACAACTAAATTGATTTTGACAGGTTATTTTTTCGGTGCATCTAGTAGTATATGCTACTAGTTTAAAATTAAACTCCTCAGTGACTTTATTAAAAAACTGGTCCAATGATTCCAATTTTTATCTGATATCAATCAATACTGTCACATTAAAAAAAACTGAAGCATAATTTATTGCCCTGCAGTTTTTTTTAATGTGCAACTAAGAAAAGTGCAATAACATCAGGTTTTTACGTATTTATTAAGGTAAACGGGAACAAAACTTTCATTGCAATGGCTCTAACAGCAACTGAAAAAAACCATCCCAAATCCAAAAAAATTGAGAGTTTTTGGCAAACTTTGCGTTCAATTTTATCGAACCCAGTGAGTTTAAGAGAATTTCTAGCCTAATCATATTTTTTTACACCATTCAGTTGTTATATTTTACAAAAATAATAAATGGATTCATCCATACAACGAAAAAAAAATGCTACTTTACATTTTCGGTTTCACCTCATATAGGCTCTTAAGGATAAACATGAGTTTTCAATACCCGATATATGTTTAACACTACTAATGTATACTAATGTAAAAGGAGACGAGATTCATTTTATTTTATTTAATTTAATCAGGACTTCCAGCGAGTAATACACATTTCTTACAGTTAAGAGAATAATCTAATGGGATTATTTCGTATTTCATATTAAAATCTTTCTTTTCTTTCCAAATCTTTCGTTTCAAATTGAAATCTGGCAGCAGCTGCGGATTTAGTATGACTATTAACATCTGAAGTCGTTTCCTATGGCGCTCGCGCACTGAGCGAGCGGTTATGGTATTTCTCGACATGTAATTATTAATTTGATTGCATCAATACGGCAATCTTTCTCATCGTGCCAATTACGTCATAAAGCGGCACTTTGACCAGCTTCCTATGGTTAGGGCAGCGCTTCCTAACATAGCGCTACCGTTACTATATCTTGAAGGCTCCCAACATGGCGGTACCAAATGACGGCGAAGGCATCTCTAACCCATCACTTCAAAAAGATTGGGTCATTGACACTAAAGAAACATTCGATTACTGTTAGTAAGTACCTTAATTGTCATTGTCCTGAGGGCTGAAAAAGCAATCCATGGATAGCTATTACGATCAAGAATCGAGGTAAACGACACCGCTATCGTAGAAGACCATAAGACGGGCGTCTCTTGTAATGAAGGAGCTCTTTATGGCGCCCATCATAGCGAATGGTCAGAGATCAGCGCTCCGTGCGGCTATGGCTCAGGGCACAGTAATGCACATACCTACTGCTAGCACATAGGGCCTAGGGCACAATGATCAGAAAATGCAAGACATTTCATATTCGGTAAAATCTAATTTGCTATTCTGACTCATGGTGTATTAGTTACATACAGGTACTTCCTATACTTTATTAGCGCTATTTCAAGCATACGTTTAGATGTATAATTAATAAATAAATATTGTTGACAATCCACACAGCACCATCTAGCCCCAAACTAAACAAAGCTGGTACCCAGATAGCTGATAAATAATACTTCTATATGTTTTTTTGTAAATATAATACATACTTAGAATACAATATAACACCCAGACAGAGAACAAACATCTATGACTCCCGCACAAGTCTTCGTTCTCGGTTAGGATTGAACCCACGCCCTACAGCGCAGAAGACAGAACTGCTACCAACTGAGGTATGAAGGCTATGTCATCATGAAATAACTCTTTTCCTTCACAGTCTATTTTATGGTGTAGTTGTAAGGAGTTTTTGATCAGAATGTGAGTTTGTGATGATGCTGTCTGTACTCGGTCCTGTGAGGAGGAAGCTACGTGGTTACAGGGTGTACATTCCACTCGACTAGTTAATGTGCTTTTTGTTCGGAGGCGCCGCACTACCACACTATTTCTCGCGTTATAAAAGATGGCGGCTGTAATAAGGCTGAGTTGTAGGCTATACGGCTTGAAGGGCTCGAGGAGCACAATCAATGCTTATTATTCAATGAAATCACAAGGATATCTGTGAAACCTTGATGAATTATAAGCGCCACTTCCAAACGGCAAGCGCTAATGAAAACAAGTCGAATAACAGGCGATAGAAAAAAAATAGGTAGTTATTTAATTCATGCTCGTATTATTTATTGAAATTATTATGTTAACTTTTTTAAATGTTCAAACTTTATGAAGCTGATAATGATAGCCGACCTGTTATACTCTGAGCTGCATAAATGTATTCCTTTCATCCAAAAAAATACACTTTTGCACGTTAGAGGGCCTACGTTAGAGGGCCTACGTTAGAGGGCGAGGGCTACTTGCCCAACACACGAAAACGGAGAGGTAAGGTTTCACTTCTCAACGAGCTTATGGAAGCACTTTCACTTCATCAACCGAAGCCTAAAAGCCCGTTTCATTAACACCTATTCAAAAGCTCCACCTTTATCTCTGCGTCATTTTGACTATAGGAGGTAGTATTTGTGTATAATAGGTAAATTTTAAAGTTAAATCTAGCTGAAGCCTGCACATGGTCCGATGATAGCTCAGTAGGCCTACCACAAGCTCTGCCTGGCTCTGTCTCTGGTTCTGGTTTTAAGTTTGTGTGAGTGCTCACCAGTGCATTATACTGTGTGTGTGACGTTTTGACGTAGGATTTATTTAGTCAACACTCACACAGACTCAAAACCAGAACCAGAGACAGAGCCAGAAAGAGCTCATGATAGGTCTACAGAATTCAGAAAAGAGTTATCGTTGTGTCAGTGGATGACAGTATGAAGGTGGAAAGTCAGGGAATATGTTAGAGAAATCCAGAATGGATTGTTTTGAAAAGCTTTGGTTTTTGGCAGTGATGCTGCGCAGTGTGTAGTTTCTCTGGTTTGTAAATGGTGTAATAGGTAGGTACTAATAGTTTGCTTCACTTCAAAGCTGCGGGTGAATCGATTGTAACTTCCCATCTCAGGCGAGGTGGTTTACGATAATTGCCAGAGCGCACTGCCACGTGTTCAACAAAACAGCGACCGCTTTTTTCAAATTGATTGTATCATCGAAAATAGTTTTCTCCGTTTTTAACGAAAACGATCACCAAAATGTTTTAAAATATTCCTTGTGAATGATGTTTTATCCACATTTTTTTTTCTCATTTCTACACTGCTACTCTAAATCTGTTAAAATATTTATAGAATAAGCAGTTGCAGTAGAACAATAGCACAAATAAGAGAATCCTCATAACATCACAGTAAGCTTTCGTCGGTGTTTGGCGGCCGCTGCATTTTTGAGAAAGCGTGTTAATTCATGTAGTCTGGAACGGATGGAAACGTTCTCGAAGAGATCTGCACAGTCTCCAGCGGTCAGCCATTAAAGCCCGCACACACGGACAGGCCGACGGTCGGGTCACGACTCGCCGATAACACCGATTAAGTTGTGCGTGGCAACCACAGCTTTCGGCTGAACGAAGTCCAGTTATTGGTAATTGTTTATTGGAAAGATGGTGAAAGACCTTGCACAAAAATTTTAAGAAAGTTTACATTGTTTTTTTTTAACTGTGTAGTCTATATTTAAGCATGGTATAAACCTCATACACGACAGTTGGACCAATTTACATGAAACTTGCTGGCATTTTGCAGACGATATTATTTGTACTGGGATAAATTGGCGTTTGTAGTAATAAGTAGATGGTCTATTACTAGAACATTTCCTAATCAATGTTTTTTAGATCAATTTAATAGTAGGTATACACAATACCATACCCATAACATACAATTTTATCAACAAAGTCAAACAACCATTTTCGCAATCCATTGAATCCATAGATAAATTTATTCAAACACGCTTATAGCTCATTACAGGTTGGCGCAAGATCTCGGAGTCAAGCCGAGTTGACAGGCGTGACTGATCGCGTGAACTGGCCTTTACTGAGTACTGGCTCGAATCGGTCATACAGTTTATGCATTTGAATCTTTTAAATTGTGCGATTGTGATTTTGTACGCTAGAAGCTTTAGCTCATGACGGATACGTTAATAATAATACTCATAGTGTAGGTACTTACCTGACCCGATTACTGTGAAATGTACTTATATGTTTAAATTATGTTTTTTAGGGTTCCGTAGCCAAATGGCAAAAACGGAACCCTTATAGATTCGTCATGTCTGTCTGTCTGTCTGTCTGTCTGTCCGGCCGTGTCACAGCCATTTTTCTCCGAAACCATAAGAGCTAGACTGATGAAACTTGGTGAGTAGATGTATTCTGTGAACCGCATTAAGGTTTTTACACAAAAATAGAAAAAAAAACTATAAATTTTGGGGGTCCCCATACTTGAAACTGAAACTCAAAAATTTTTTTTTCATCAAACCCATATGTGTGGGGTATCTATGGATAGGTCTTCATAAATGATGTTGAGGTTTCTAACATAGTTTTTTTCTAAACTGAATAGTTTGCGCGAAAGACACTTCCAAAGTGGAAAAAAGTTGGTCCTCCCCCTCTAACTTCTAAAATAAGAGAATGATAACACAAAAAAAAATATATGTTGTACATTACTATGCAAACTTCCAACGATATTTGGTTTGAACGAGATCTAGTCAGTAGTTTTTTTTTATACGTCATAAATCGTAAACCGCAATTTACCTCTCGACGAACTACAAAAACCTTTTTATTATGTTATTTGATGCTACAGAACCCTTCATGGGCGAGTCTGACTCACACTTGGCTGCTTTTTTATACAACTTGCTGAAGGAACAAGCATAATATGGCCCGCCTGTTTTTAACTAGTAACCATCGCATAATATATAACAAAGCATTGTTGCCTCGTAGGTCACGCACGTCAGGAACGTGCCCTACGATGCACTGCCCCGCGTCCACATTTTCCACATCATTGCAGGCAAATTAGTTAATTTTCTATACAGAAGACATAAACGCGCTGCTCCGAGAATGTGCAAAATTTGTCCTTAGTGAGTCCGCTATGAATGACATCTAAGAAAACTCTACTCACTAATTCTAATAGATACCTACTTACAACATGTCTACCGTGCCTCGGGATGAAAGTTGGTGTTTGTAGCAATACCTTTGTTATAATAACCGTGACATTTGACTTATAGAGTGAAGGTCATTCCAATTAATGTAGCTATTTGAATCGATGACTCAACGGTTCATAATTGGAGAGCTTAGGAGCACAACGAAAGCAACATACAAACTAGTTTTAATAATAATCATATCACAACAGAAGATTATTATGATCATTAATATAGTAGAGTTTTTAGTTTGAGCGCCTAATTTTAGGCTTACAATTTATTTAATATTTTGACTAGCACCTACCTAGTCCTCTGCTGTATCTCCTATTTATGAGGAGCTTCTACTTCTTATAACGGTAGGAACTAGGAACCAAGTCGTTGTTTGCTGCCTGTTCTTCTAGACTTAGTCGTGTGGAACTGGCACCTAGACTCACCTAGCTTTAAGACGTCTCAAAGTGATCGTTGTGATAAAGTTTTTTTTTATATATATCTGACTTGTTTTTCCTCATCCTAAACAGGCGCACGGTCAAA
The DNA here is from genome assembly GCA_939531255.2 of Thera britannica. Lineage (NCBI taxonomy): Eukaryota > Metazoa > Arthropoda > Insecta > Lepidoptera > Geometridae > Thera > Thera britannica. The sequence goes on along the minus strand of OW618036.2, from coordinate 12,536,141 downwards.
CTGGTTAAAAAGAGTGTCATTATGTCAGTAATGGAAAGGTAACAGGTCGACGCACGCGCAGGTGTCCTGCTGAACTGTGAAGTGGGGGAGGTTGTACAATGTTACAGCTGAATGAAGGGTTTGACCGCGCTATTCGTGTAAAATACCTTAGAAGTCTATGACCTTACGGGGCCCTGGCTTCGGTACGTAGACCAATGTTCATTTAACAGCTAAATAGGAATGATGATTCAAGGGTTTTTTAGTGTTGTGGCGCACTTCATCTCTTGTGGATTTTTTATTTTCTCATAAATGTTTAATGCTTTTGTATCTGTCAGCCGTCATCTCTGCATTCACTCCTCTCTTATCCATGTCATTTTTCACACAGTTCATCCATGTTTTTTTTGGTCTACCTCTGCTCACATATCCATCCTCTTTCATCCCTCCTCATGCCCCTACCATGCCAGCATACGTATATTATAATAGCTCCTCAATTGTTATTTAATTTTTGAAGTGAAAACTTCTTTAGCGGCGTTGAGCACTTTTTCTGTAATGGGTATAAAATCTTAAACTCGCGTCAGCGCGTCAGGACACGTGACCTGATCGAAAAAGCGTAAGACGGATGGAGAGTAGACAGCTATCCCCTCTCTACGGCGCGGCGAAAATGTATGCCTGGGCCTACTGTTTCGTTTAGGCAGCGCAGGGCGCTTGCGTGAATGTTCGTGTATGTTACAGCGTGCCAAATAACAAACAAGCCCCCCCTAACCATTCCAAAATATCAAACATGCTCAACGTTAATAATCAAGTTTTCACTTCTGCCGGCACTCCCGGAGTGCAACCCGTATTTTTGAAGTGAAAACTTCTTTAGCGGCGTTGAGCACTTTTTCTGTAATGGGTATAAAATCTTAAACTCGCGTCAGCGCGTCAGGACACGTGACCTGATCGAAAAAGCGTAAGACGGATGGAGAGTAGACAGCTATCCCCTCTCTACGGCGCGGCGAAAATGTATGCCTGGGCCTACTGTTTCGTTTAGGCAGCGCAGGGCGCTTGCGCGAATGTTCGTGTATGTTACAGCGTGCCAAATAACAAACAAGCCCCCCCTAACCATTCCAAAATATCAAACATGCTCAACGTTAATAATCAAGTTTTCACTTCTGCCGGCACTCCCGGAGTGCAACCCGTATTTTTTTTTATTTAAAACTTAATTAGGCCAAGAGGGAGGGAGGCCTTTGCCCATCAGTAGGAACCTTAACTAACTTAATGGTTAATAGTTATTTGTTATACAAGAGTGCAAAGCTGCTTTTTAACCGCGTGCTCAATTTTGATGACTGAGCAAGCGCAGGATTCTAAAGTTTAACCACGAGCGTAGCGAGTGGTTTAAAAGTTAGAATCCTAAGCGTTGGCGAAGGAATCAAAAGAGCACAAGGTGAAAAATCTTTGCACTCGAGTGCAACACGTAACTTTTCATCCCACCTCAGCGAGGAAATGACTAAATGCAAAAAAGAACATGGCGCGACTAAAAGTAACACACCAAGAAGGTTCCGAGTATGAGTTATTAACAAATTTAAAAAGGTTGTATGATAAATTCGGCACCATGCAGGTAGAAGTAAATAGGTTTAATGGTGTTTTGAATTCACAAATACACCAAGAAGGTTACGAGTGCGAGTTTTTAACAAAATAAAAAAGGTTGTATGATAAGTTCGGCACCATGGAGGTAGAAGTAAATAGGTTGTGTATTCACAAACTTATTGAACACGATATTCTAAATTCAAATTTACTTTATCCTCTAGCGGATAAAAACGGCTTTTCCAGTCAGAAATTAAACAGCAAAAACACACTTTCAGAGCTGGTGGGATGAAAAATTAACTATTTAAGTCAAAGTAAATGTCATAAAATTTAAAAAAAGATACCCTTTACGTCATGAAAAATATTTATAATTTATTTAATCAACGAAATGAGGTTGTTGGCAACGTTCAAATGTCACGTCGTACGATCCTTGGCTTGCCGTCTAACCACACAGCTTCAACAACTTCCCATACACACAAAGACCCTTGTGATTTCAATAAATAAAATACTATTGATTTTCCCTGGACATGCCAATGCCACGTGTGTGTCGACGTGCTACACGGTCGGTAATGCAACAGCAAATGAACTCCACCAATATTTGAAGACAAACAAATTATGGACGCGCTCTTTGAGGGCAGCCAGCCGTGGCGGCTCGTGTGAACGAGCCTTAAGAGCTCTATTGATATGTTGCTTTGGAATTAGAATGACAGGTCAGTTGACTAGAGGAACATATACAAGACCACTCAATTCAGCTGAATTACCGACTCCAAAGCAAAGACTGTAGGCCTACCATGAGCTGTGTCTGGCTCTGTCTCTGGTTCTGGTTTTGAATCTGTGTGAGTGTTGACTAAATAAATCTTATGTCAAAACGTAGCACACACAGTATAATGCACTGGTAAGCACTCACACAGACTCAAAACCAGAATTCTTCTTATCGTGTCACTGATTTTGTCAAACCAAGTGTGGTGAATGGATTTTAAGTGCCTATTGTGTGATTATGATTAGGTACTTAATACTAAATACTTCGAATTGCCTTGCTGAGCCACTGAATCGTTTCAACACACCGGTTCTGTTGGTTAGAATGCTGATGTTTGGTTTGCCTACCTATTTAATTACTTTCATTGTAAAAATAAATAAAGGTACCTATAATTAATTATATGATCGCTAAATTAATAGTTAAAGATAAATAATAAAAATAAAGGAACTTTGCAGAAACTAAAGTTCCTGCCTATTTATAAATTAAACGAAATGACTACTATCTACTCCAGTCTATTGGTGTATTGGCTTACGGTCTTGACAGAATACCAGCGCATAGCTTCCTCACAGTAGATAAGCATTATGCTGAGTCAAGGCCCTTTCGCTGCTGTAGCACACAGAAACACGACGCACTTCTCCACTATCGATGTATCTATTTGTTGCTTTCTTTTTTAGTGTCCTTGTTTTTTACTGGTTCATGTGTGCTTATTTAGTAATTATAATAAATGTCTATGTCTACTACTGAAAATTAAAATTAAGTTACAACGAAACAAGTCTTTAAAACTTATAACGACTCTACCCTAGAGTCGACAAAGTCACTGAAGCCCTGCGCACATCTAAGCGTTCTACGGTGACGATCAATGAAACGCTGTCAAATATCGCTGGAATATTTGACAGCGTCAAATATTACAGCGTCAATGGCTTCACAAACACTAGCAATTACCTGATGCTCTAAAAATACTGCCTCTTCCATTTGGTAGCATTAGACATCAAACTAACACCTCTACTTTTCTGTGCTCCTGGTCTAAAGCGGGAACGCCGTAGTTTCCACATCTTCACGATCTGGCTGCTTCAGCAGAGGTTCCAGTTTCTTTCTGCCGATCCGTTCGGCTTCAGCCACTGTGTCTGGCAACTCGCACTGGGCCGTTTCTGGCATCAGAAGCGTCAGGCCGCTGCAGAGGATCGAGCTCACTCCGAATATAAATGCAGGCAGACCTGACCACACGGAGAGCTGAAATAAATATCATCATTCAATTAAATCTAAGAACATTTCAATGATGATTGACTGGAACAAAATTAGACTGGAGAGCTTATCCTTATTGGCTACTATTCATTAGAAGACATTCACTTAACTTCGTTTCGCTGATATGGATTAAGTGAATATTTGATGGAACCGCTTTAAAATGGCGGTCTTCTTGCAATACTCTTTGATTACCTCTACTCTTTGACTACCGTAGCAGAAATTTAAAGAAATAAAAAAAGAAAAACAATTCAAATAGCTAATTTCAATGAGGGCAGGGTGTTACAGGGTCTAATAAACCATGCAGCACGTAAAGGTACTCATACTCACTAGCAGTGGTGTCTGCGGCGCCACCAGCGAGCCCACGCGGCCCACGGCGGAGCAGATGGAGTGCATGGAGTTCCTCGTGTACGTGGGGAACAGCTCCGACGTGTACATGTACACGATGTTGTACGAGAAGGTGGCGAGCGCCTCGAATGCCATGAACAGAACCAGGCCGACCCACGCGTACCCTGGAACCAGGAGTAACATGAGCTTTTGCAAATTTGCTCGAGATTATTATTTGGAGAACTTGAAAGAGTTGGGGATTTAATTAGGAAGGTCAAAGTATTCAACTTAGACCTTCCTTCTACTGCTTCAAATAAAACTGAGGAGTTTGACGTGAGTCAAAAGGCATCATTCATCTTTACTACCGTATAATAGCTTTGTTAAAGGGAGGTGTGACCCATCAATAATGCAATGACTCAAGTATGAGCACTTTATATTAATTATCCCAACGCAACTCAACTAACCTTTTGGCACAAAAGGCTGTGAAATACAAAAGATTCCTCCAACCAAGAATGAGACGAACAGAGGTATCTTCCTCTTATACTTGGACAGTGCTAGCCAGTAGAAGACGTTCGCAGGTATGTCCATCAGCATCAACAGCGCAAAGTTGACGTACTTGTTCCCGTCTATGAACACCGAGCTGATCATCATGCCGTAGTTGATCAGGGTTATAGTGAACCACCAGACCATGCACACAAGGAACCTCTGCATCATGATTCGTGAACTGAAGGTTTTCAGCAGGACTTTCTTGTCACTGAATTCCTTCTTCGTTTCTTCATCGATGTACTCCAGCTTATTCAAAGTGCTTTTGTCTAGCACCACTTTGTTCCGTTTGGCAATCTTTTGGATCAGTTTGACGGCCTCCTCTCGACGACCTTTGCTGAACAGCCAGCGAATGCTCTCGTCCAGGAAGAAAGAGTAGGTGATGATGAGAAGAGTAGGCGCGTATATGACCCTGAGGAATGTCCTCCAGTAGGGGAAGGACCATGCGATGAAGGGCATGATGATGAGCCCACAGGTGTAGCAGTTGAGGAGTATCATCTGGATGAGGACAGCTTGTTTCTTTTCCACTATTTCTATACCTGTAATAATAACTTGAAGTAAGGCTGTGCTAAATATTTAGATTATGAAAGTTAGCTGATCATCATATTAGATTAGTTTAGATTAGAAAATACTTCATTGCACAAAAAATAGTACATAGGCGAACTTAATGCTAATAAGCATTTTCTTCCAATTAACCATTGTGTTTTTGGAGTAGGTGGTAGTGCTGACAAAAGAAGAGATAAACATTTACTTAAAACTATGTATAAACCTACTCAATGAAACTGCCGAACTGCCTTAAACCGAACCTAAGCCATGCAACCACCGGTTCCACGCTTAAATGATCAACAAATCTTACTCAGCATGAACATAGGAGACATAGCATCTCCAATGGCGGCCTCCAGCCCCTCCAGCGCGATGTAGAGCCAAAAGGAGGAGGAGTAGCTCTTGCTGAGGCCGAGCACAGCGCCCGCGGTGCCCGCCAGCACGGCCGCCGTCTTACGACCGAACCTGGACATGGACACTGAAATAGATTTGTTTGTACATTTGTATAACATGTGTTGGCTGCTCAACTTGGGGGAGCTGTGTATTACTTGTATGTACAATATACACAAATAGCTTCACGACTCTTATCTCTATGCACGAGTGAAATCTTCATAAATTCACATCTACCCATAGATGCGGCTTCATCTAGATATACATTTATACAAGCCTCACAGTTCAGTTGGTGTTGTTGTTTGGCCTTCTGTGTTGTTGGGTTTGAACCCCACCAAGACAAGATCTAACATTTGAGCATGATTATTGTATATGGTGCTTCTTCTATGTTTGGGTGTAACATTGTATTCTTAATAGCAAGCTAGCAAGTAATAAGGTCATAAAACATAATATTAATAGTTATTCTATCAGTTATCTGGTTCCCATATTACAAGTTTTGTTTTGTTTGTTCTCTTATACGCGTATACGATGGCTATCAATGAAGCACTGTCAAATATCGCTGTCATATTTGACAGTACTTCATTGATCTCTATCGCCATCGCGCTAGATGTGCACAGACTTTACAAGTAATACATTTTGTCAGCGAAAATATATTTTACCGTAATGCAATGCGCAGTCAAATACAATGTCCATCTGTTTAATAAGCTATTTATCTGATACAATGGATAAAAAAATAAGCCGTACAAAAAACTAACGGGTTGTAATCGTCAGATCTGCGCTTAGTGGTAGACTAACATTATTGTTGAAGCGGTAAGGCGCCTGCGCACGTGACTTGATTGACGATCTTACTAACTAATGACTTCATTCCAGTTTGTCCCAGCATTTAAGTCATTTGTACGTTAACTAATTATTAACTGTATTTTTTGATAGTTAAGCATAATGGACCGAGAAACTGAGTTTTCTTGGTAAAGAGGAAATATATATTATTTTTATCGACGTTCAATATTATGCAAGCTTTGACTTTGATTGAGCATCAGACGAAGTTACTTTTTGCATTCTTGCTTCTTTCATAGGACTCTATAGTGGCTCGGACACGATTTTAAATGGAGTAGGTACCCAACACTTATACCATCTTCATGGCTTTTCGACCTAATCCCAGAAAATACTTTAGTATTCAATAGTAGTAAAGCTCTTTGTGTGCGTCTCGTGGGGGTGCGTACTACCACCATGCCTATTCCTACCGTGAAGCAGCATCGCTGTGTTTCGATTTGAAGGGTGTGGGTGCCGGTGAAATTACTGGCACGTGAGGCTGAACATCTGATTCTGTATGCCTCAGCATAGATGCAGGGAAGTGCATCGTAGGGCACGTTTCTGACGTGCGTGACCTACGAAGTAATGCTTTGTTATAGGTACTCAATACTCAATAGATTTATTGTAAACATGTAAGTGAGGTGTTAATTTTACAAACAGTGGTAAATAGCACATGTGAGCCCTTTTAGGACACTACAATAGTAAAAGGTTGGCAGACCGAGGTTTTAGGTGATAGTTACCACTTAACATCAGATGGGCCATATGCTTGTTACATCAGCTAGTTGTATAAAAAAGAGACATGGTTTGGCGGAGCCGACCATAAGCCACTGCTTTGCTAGTGTCTGCTGAGGGTGTTCCTGTCGGAGCAGCGAGGGTACCTGTCCGAGAGCTGTCCCTGGCCGAGCTGGCCCAGCATGCTGCCGAAGCTGTGCACGGTGCCCACCAGCGTCTGCTTCCAGTCCTCGCACGCCAGATCGAACTGAAACCAACCACAACTTCTTTATACAAAAGCCCTTTTCACATACACATTCCAAAGTATCAGCACCATATCACGAAAGGAGCCTCTTTGAGGTGCACTTCCAAAACCTTTCACCACACTTGGTTCGACAGAACCAGTGACGCGATAAGAAGAAGATCACCATATAGACCTCTGATAAATTGATAAACTGCATTAGAATTGGAGCCAGATTGAAATACCGAAGGAAGATAATAAAATGATGTAGAACCATGAACAGCATTTCTGGTAGTTGTAACTATTGAGCTAAATCATAGAAATTCCATGTATTCTGTGCCCTAGGTATATAGTATACCGATTGGTTTGACTATCAAATATGATTGCGCAGTGAAACGCGATGCAATAAATAGCACAGCTTCACTCGAAGCTTTCGATAGAGCCAGAGTTGAGCAGTACATGTGGCTTCACAACAAGAGCTACAGATAATGTACTATAGTGACTATAGTAACAACAATCATTATGATCACATGCGGGAAATAAAATATGATATTTAGAAAGCAGTGTCCGTCTTTAGGCAAAACAATTTTAAATTTATTTATTGTATACAAATACTATCTCTACTAAATACTACACAAATATCAAATCTCCGGAGGCCGGCGCGGCGTTCAAGTCAAGACCAAGCTTTCTGTTGTCAATAAATTGTTTGGTTTACTGCTCGGTAGACGAGTTACTACTTACTACAAACCTAACCTACGTAGACGTAAGATTATTTTCATAGTTTTCCGCTGCATAATAATATGATCCGTCAAATTGGTACACCTTCACAGACACAACCTTTACAACGTGTACAATGTAGTCGTTTCCGCTGCAGTCGTGCGCTCACAAGTGATGGAGAGCGTCGAACAACACTTCACACTAGTTCGGAACACGTTCGATGGCTCGCTCGCAATCAACTATGTCCAACTTTACTATAGTATAACATTGAAGCGTAGCGTGTGCTATCTTTGAAACTTTTGCTTGTGTATTATTGCATTGCATACGTCTGACTAAGTGAAGTGGCACCACACTGGAACTTCACTGCTATTATTTTAGACTATTTTTGATTTGTAAAAGGATCATATAAAAAAAGCAGCCAAGTGCGAGTCGGACTTGCCCATGAAGGGTTCCGTAGCACGACGAACTACAAAAACCTTTAATTATGTTACTTGATGTAACATAATAAGGTTCTTGTAGTTCGTCGAAAGGTAAATTGCGGTTTACGGTTTATGACGTATAAAAAAAAAACTACTGACTAGATTTCGTTCAAACCAAAAATCGTTGGAAGTTTGCATAGTAATGTACAACATATATTTTTTTTAGTTTTATCATTCTCTTACTTTAGAAGTTAGAGGGGGGGGGACCAACTTTTTTCCACTTTGGAAGTGTCTCTCGCGCAAACTATTCAGTTTAGAAAAAAACGATATTAGAAACCTCTACATAATTTTTGAAGACCTATTCATAGATACCCCACACGTATGGGTTCGATGAAAAAAAATTTTTTGAGTTTCAGTTTCAAGTATGGGGACCCCCGAAATTTATAGTTTTTTTTTTATTTTTATGTAAAAAACTTAATGCGGTTCACAGAATACATCTACTCGCCAAGTTTCATCAGTCTAGCTCTTACGGTTTCGGAGAAAAATGGCTGTGACATACGGACGGACGGACAGACAGACAGACAGACAGACAGACAGACAGACAGACAGACAGACAGACATGACGAATCTATAAGGGTTCCGTTTTTGCCATTTGGCTACGGAACCCTAAAAACGGTGGGAAGTGGGAACCGAGACGTAGTTTGTTGCCTGTTCTTCTACGCTTGGTCGCGTGGAACTGGCACCTAGACTAACCTAGCTTTAAGACGTTTCAAAGTGATTCTTGCATCGTACTGAATAAAAAAATTTTGAGTTTTTTTTGAGTTTATCGTAACTGTATTCTAGCTTGGAGAGCAACGCACAAAACCAACTTGATATGTACTATACCTATAGTTTTAGACTATTGTTAAGTAAATGGTGTTTCTAAGAGCGCTGGTTGCCTATTTGTAGCGGCCCCGCCTTCTGATCCGCAGGTCGAGGGTTCAAATCCAGTCGTGTGTGTACCAATGAGTTTTTCTAGCCAAACATTTATGTACATTATGCCAGCGCTCTAAAATAGTGAAGGAAAATATCGTGAGGAAACCGCCGGCATGTCGTAGAACCTACAAAATTCGAAAATATGTGTCAAGTTTACGAAAGGATCCTCTTTGAGGCGCACTTAAAATCCTTTCACCACAGTGACTCAATACATAGAAGAACAACACGCCAGGCTTTAAGATTATTAAATAATAAAGAAACTTTTATTGGATTCAAAGTGCTTTAGCGAGACGGATCTACATTTTTGCAGAGCTCAAAAATCAAGCATTAATTGGTGTCTCAAAACAGAAAGTGGCTGACTTGTCATTTTGGTTTGAACTCACTTCAGCAACAAAACTGTCGGGCACATCGTAGATCCACTCGTGGCAGGCCACTGACTCGTTGCTGAAGGCGCTGCAGCCGGGCGCTGCGGGCTGCTGGAAGCACTGCTTCACGACCTCCGACTGGTTCAGCCAGGAGATGGAGCTAGTTCCGTTATCACACGTGGGGACTTTGCATCTGAAAGAGTTACTTACTAGATTTTACGTGTTAAAAGCTGTAGCCAAATCTAAAATACTTAATGCTCAGCGTAAATTATTACAGTGAAGAGAATAAGTATGATTATTCAGGGACAGGGGTTTTTAAAGTTCTGCTAATTATAGATCGTTTAATACTCTACAGATAGCACAACATAGTGTGTATTTTGTAGAACTTGGTACATTTCAAATTGAGGCACTAGTTTTAAATGATAACTAGCTGATACCCGCGACTTCGTCCGCGTGGATATTTGAGTTCGTTTTTTTTAGTTTTATGACCAACTGCTAGTTACCATTGTTTTGAGCTTGTAATTAAGAGTGTATTTGAATTTGAAGGTGAGTGCTGTTGTAGCTGATTTTTTTCAGCAGTGTTTAGTTTAAGTATTATAGATGTTTCCCGCGATTTTGTCTTAGTGGTTATCATCAGTTTTTTTGTGAACCTTTGTGTGTAATCGAACCTGGTGCCAGATGCTGTGGTAGTTGAAATTTTTTTAATGTTTTTTTTGCGTATTTTGTAAAGCTCTTTTTCGTGATTTTGTTGAAGTGGCTAATTTGGGCTATCGTATTCGTCGTTGGTGTATAATCGAATCTGTTTTTTTTATTTGACATGGACTTCAGCAGTGTTTAGTTTAAGTATGATAGATATTTTCCGCGATTTTGTCTTAGTGGTTATCATCGGTTTTTTTGTTAACATTTGTGTGTATTAAAACCTGGTGACAAATGCTGCGGTAGCTGAAATTTTTTTAATGTTTATTTTTTCGTATTTTGTAAAGCCATATTTTGTGATTTTATGTTATATTAGTGGCTAATTTGGGGTTTCGTATGCGTGTTGGTGTATAATCGAATCAGATTTTTTTTATTTGACATGACCAATTGCTGGTTACTATAGTTTTGAGCTTGTACTTTAGAGTGTATTTGAATTTGAAGGCGAGTGCTGTTGGAGCCGATTTTTTTCAGCAGTGTTTAGTTTAAGTATGATAGATGTTTTCCGTGTTTTTGTCTTAGTGGTTATCATCGGTTTTTTTGTTAACATTTGTGTGTATTAAAACCTGGTGACAAATGCTGCGGTAGCTGAAAATTTTTTAATGTTTATTTTTTCGTATTTTGTAAAGCCATTTTTTGTGATTTTATGTTATATTAGTGGCTAATTTGGGGTTTCGTATGGGTGTTGGTGTATAATCGAATCAGATTTTTAATTTAACATGACCAACTGCTGTTTACTATAGTTTTGAGCTTGTACTTTAGAATGTATTTGAATTTGAAGGCGAGTGCTGTTGGAGCCTATTTTTTTCAGCAGTGTTTAGTTTAAGTATGATAGATGTTTCCCGCGATTTTATCTTATTGGTGTTCATCGGTTTTTTTGTAAACATTTATGTGTAAGTATTAAAACCTGGTGACAAATGCTGCGGTAGCTGAATTTTTTTAAATGTTTTTTTTCGTATTTTGTAAAGCCATTTTTTGTGATTTTATGTTATATTAGTGGCTAATTTGGGGTTTCGTATGGGTGTTGGTGTATAATCGAATCAGATTTTTAATTTGACATGACCAACTGCTGTTTACTATAGTTTTGAGCTTGTACTTTAGAGTGTATTTGAATTTGAAGGCGAGTGCTGTTGGAGCCGATTTTTTTCAGCAGTGTTTAGTTTAAGTATGATAGATGTTTCCCGCGATTTTGTCTTAGTGGTTATCATTGGTTTTTTTGTAAACATTTGTGTGTATTAAAACCTGGTGACAAATGCTGCGGTAGCTGAAAATTTTTTAATGTTTTTTTTTTCGTATTTTGTAAAGCTATTTTTTGTGATTTTATGTTATATTAGTGGCTAATTTGAGGTTTCGTATGCGTGTTGGTGTATAATCGTATCAGATTTTTTTAATTTGACATGACCAACTGCTAGTTACAATAGATTTGAGCTTGTACTTTAGAGTGTATTTGAATTTTAAGGTGAGTGCTGTTGGAGCCGATTTTTTTCAGCAGTGTTTAGTTTAAGTATGATAGATGTTTCCCGCGATTTTGTCGTAGTGGTTATCATCGGTTTGTTTGTGAACCTTTGTGTGTAATCGAACTTGGTGCCAGATGCTGCGGTAGCTGAACATTTTTAATGAGTTTTTTTTGCGTATAAAGCTATTTTTTGTGATTTTTCTTAAAATCATTTTCCGTTTTTTCTTCTTTTTGGGAAAGAATTTTCCTATTTTCTTTCTTAGTGCACCTCTGCTCTATTAGAGGAACACACCTTCTAAGTTTCATGCTTCTGGGGCTAACGGTTTAGGCTGTGCGTTGATTTTTCTTTAAACCATTTTTCCCCGTTTTTCTCCTCTTTGGAAAATAATTTTCCATTTTCCTTTCTTAGCGGATGCCTACGTCATAACATCTACCTGCATGCCAAATTTTAGCCCGATCCGTCCAGTGGTTTGGGCTGTGCGTTGATAGATCACTATGTCAGTCAGTCACCTTTGAGTTTTATATATATAGATGGTAGGCAAATCTATCTACCCTCTTTCGCACTCTTTTATTGGTTTCGACACTAGCACAGTTGTTCATAAAAATAGTGTTAAGGTACTCCCACACTGCTGTTATAGAATGTTAAGTAACGTTAGTAAACATTTGTTAGCTAACATTTAATCACCAAAGTCAAAAAATGTTTTCATGTTAGTAAATGTTAATTAACATTTTTGAACAAAATTTTGTTTGTACATTTTATACAGGTGACGGCGGGGTATGCGGGGACACTTTCCATCAGTGTAGGAGCACTTATAACATATAACAGTTCCTAACAAAATGTAAGAATTGACAACATTTGTTAGTTCTTCTACGCTTGGTCGCGTGGAACTGGCACCTAGACTCACCTAGCTTTAAGACGTTTCAAAGTGATTCTTGCATCGTACTGAATAAAAAATTTTTGAGTTTGAGTTTGAGTTTGAGTAAATGTTTTAGTGTTCAAAAATGTTTATAAACATTTTGTAACAGCAGTGTGGGAGCACCTTTAAAAACCATGATAGTTTAAAAAGTAATGAAGTACTAACCTGTAGCCGACATCCTCCACAGCGAACACGTAGTTGATGTTGTACATGGAGTTGGTGGAGTACACCAGCGCCAGCATCATCATGGTCGCCAGCTGGTGCCGCCCGAACGCGCCCAGCTGCGCCAGCACCTCGTCCAGGTGCAGGGCTTTGCCGTCCTCCATCACTTCCGACATTATTTGGTTTTGCGGGTATTTTACTTCTAGTAATCTTGGAATTTTATATAATAGCGTTGAAGAATAACAAAAAATTAATAATATTAGCTACAAGAAAGTATTTGAATAATTGTTACCATATTGTAAAACTATACAATTTTTGAAAATAAGTTTTTCATATAAAACAGGCATGGCAGTTAATATTTTCGCTATATTAGACGTGACGTTTTCACACATTAAATTATAAATGACCTACTTGCTATCAAACGTGCCCTTTACAAACAATACATAGATAAAACGTTGGCTCGGCTCTAGTAACTGCACGCTAATGAAACTTGACTCCCTATGATACGTCGCATTCTTTGAATATGTTACCTCTATACTAAAGGTATTTATTTTGCTTCTCTGCATGCAACGACCTTGGCATTATTACCCAATTTGTAATCTAAAGAAACGGTTTCTTTGCTTACTTTGTTCACCAAGATATACACAATTTTAATACCACTTAAGATCCTTTTAAATAAAAGTCAACGTGATGGACGCTTACAGTTTAAACCAGAAAAAATACAAAATCACACGATTTTATACTTATTCAACCGACGTCTCTGATAACCAAACACAGATAAAGATTGCCTACCAAGTAATGCATTTGTAAATTAACCCATAAATATAAATTAAATAACCAATGTTTTGATAAAAATAGGCAAACAAAACTTAGCACCTGCACGGCACTATTGATATTGGAAACAAATCATATTTATATAAAGTAAAAGTCAAAAATATGTTTATTCAGTTGTATCATAAGGATCACTTTGAAACGTCGTCTAGGTGCCAATTCTACGCGACCATAAATATTCTGTTTACCTAGTTAGGTCCTATTAAAGCTAACAAAGGGTCACTTGTCCCCATTCAATTGTAATTAGGTAGTATCGATTCTACCTATTACATTTGCATTAAACTTTTTACATTTTTTACTTTTATTTTTACTAAAATTTTGAAAACAAGGAACTAGTAACATGACTTAAAAGTTATTTTATCATATTTGTTTCAATAAGTTGTTGCTAAAGTATTCGGTCTATCGCATAAGTAGTGTAGGAGTGGACACATACATTTGTATAAGTGGTATCAGAATTAGAACAAAACGTAGCGTAGGAGGTATCACATCAATTGAACTCACCTTATTTATATTTTTGATTTTGATATTAAATGTTTCAACGCATTTTGTATTTTCACTTACTTGTATTTACACTATTTTACTTGCTTTTTTTTTATAGACCACATATTTTTTCATAAAATCCCGAACTCTCGGTCACTAATAATAATGAACATATCAACAAAGTCACTAAAAGCATAGAACAGTTGATGCACTAAATAATAGTTTGGCAAGGACTGGCAGCGCACCCGCACTCGAACGAGATATTCCTTAAGTGGAAGATTAGCATAACGAATTAGGAATACATTCCACTGATTGCGATGCTACAAATACAAACATGTAATTTGATGTCTCATCATGTTGACTACTTCTAGATTACCCTTGGATTACCATCCTCTGTCGTACCATTAAAGATTTAATGGAATGCTTAATTAGTGTCTTCTTCGAGGTAGTACAAAAGATAGAATCGCAAGGATCACTTGGAAACGTCTTAGAGTTAGGTGAGTCTAGGTGCCAGTTCCACGCGACCAAGCCTAGAAGAACAGGCAACAAACTACGACTTGGTTTATCCTACCGGTTATCCTATCGGTCAAGGTGGAAGGTACTGCATAACTTGATAAATAAGAAAAAGATCAAGGAGACATAAATATTGAATCTTAGACTGGATCCCAAGCTTTGAGTTTGATTAGGATGCTGTCCTCCGCGGGCCTAGCGTAGGAGCATCATTATAGCCTTCTAGCGATGATGATGATTTCGGATAGGTCACTCCCACGACCTGTTCTACTTGAACTTGCCCTTGAGAGCTGGTATTCAGCACAAATAAGTATGGTTAATAAATGGTGATAGAAACCAATCCATGTCCTTTGGATAAAGCCGATTATAACCTTGGAGGATATGTAGGGTGATCAAGCCTACTCCTCAGAACTCCCTTATAAACTAGCATGGTTGAAACAGTTGCCCTTAGTGGCCACATATTAGGTACCTTCGAAATAGGAGCGGTCCTTAAGGTACGGACCAGTGGACGCATCTGAGTGACTTTCTTTGCAAAGAAAATGATTTTGAAATGAATTTATCAGTATATTATGAATTTATGATATAATGTGTCCGATCCTTAGATGTGGACATGAGGACAGCTTATAAGGGAAGCGTATCAAACGAACAGACTACTTTAATTTTTATTTTTATAGATGATCTCGATAAAACTTTATAGTTATTGGCATTTTGTCATTATCAATGAGATTGCAGATCGCTCATAATATTATTGTTATAGCTCTATCATTATAATGTGCGGCATATTTCATAGATTCCCATAAATCGTAGTTTATGTGCAATGAAAATTACGTGTAGCAGGATGCTCCCGGAGCGATTCAACTTACATTCATACACACTCAGTCCCACAGCTAGTGCATGGAGAAGTGGTTTTTATCTATGGTTTCGATGAGAACGGTTTTCTTAGCATTTGAGCCCAGCCCTAATTGGGTGTTTCACGCTTAAAATGTTGCAGGGTTCTGTCAATCTTTGCGTGTCCTTCCACTTAGCGTAGGATAAGAGCAGTCCAGTCGATGCGAGTGTGGTTGACTGCGGCGAACATGTTTGCATGATCTGCAAACATTTGTTGGCTGGATTAGGTTGTCATTTGGTGGGAACTTCTATTTATGGATAGCCTAGTGCGGGTTCAGACTGGTGTATCCCCTGCTTACTCCGAAAGAGTTCCACGTGTGATGAGTTTGTACTACGGTAGTGAATTTGGTGAAGTCCTTACAAACTGTTACTAACAGCCGGCTGCGCCCACGCACGGATCAAACGTTTGTCCGTGGGCGAACTGTCATAAAAAAATTGCTGTCAAATTGATAGTAATTAATTAAACACTACTTGATAGTTTCCATTTTAAATAACTCATTAAATTATGCAACAGAATCGTCTGCAAAGATAAAAACGGAGTTCACCAACATTTTAACCAGCCGTCAAACCGCCATAAACAAGCTTTAAAGCAGTAATTTGCTTTATTTGTCAAATTTACGATGAGGCTCTTAAAGTCTTAAACGTCAACGTGTGAAGTCCTGGGCACATCTTGATCGCTTGCAATGGCGATCAGCGTATCTCTGACAGAACTTGCCGCCGTGTGTGGTTATGTATGCAAAACCCTATGCTGTAACTGATCGCCATCGCAGATCGCATAGATGTGCGTTAGTGTAAAGCGAGTATTCTAGCTAGTCTCGGCTAGGTCAATAACCGGAGATGAATGAGGCGGTCCGGTCGTGTCATTAGCAGCTTCTTAATGGCTGACGTCTTCATCAGGTTACTGCGCCTGCGCACGGTAATCATCAAATATGTTAGCAATAACGCGAGATTGCAATCTAAATCATTCATAGATTAAACAAGACTGCTCACACTCACACTCCTGCAGGTACCTACATGCTCTTAATAAACTCTACTTCTTTTTATGTCTTTTTTGTGACGATATATTTTGTGTTGCAAGATGCAACTGTTTTGTTTTAGGCCATAGCTGGCAGACGAGCAGACGAACCACCTGATGGAGAGCAGTCACCGTCGCCCATATACACCTGCAACACCAGAGGTGTTGCTGATGCGCTGCCGGCCTTTTAAATACAGATAGACCCGCCTTTTGAAGGACCCCATGTCGTAGCTCTGAGGGAAAACCGCAGAGGGTAGTTCATTCCACAACTTACTCAAAGCAAAAAGGATCGCGAAAAACGAGCAGTTGTGGAAAACCAGCCATCCAGGTGGTGAGGATGGAATCTGGTTCTGCGGCGTGTGGTGCGATGATAGAAATCAGCCGCGAGCGGAACTGGTGTTAAGCCGGCTGATATAGCTGGGTTTGACCACCAAGTGTTGGGAATAGGACACCGGTTTTGGGAATAGGACACCCCTAATCGGATCAAGCAGCGTGCCACATCCCTAGAGTATGGGAAGCGGAAGAAGGAAAAGAATAGAATAGAATAGAATAGAATATAACTTTATTGTACACCAAAAATTTTACGGTAAACATGGCATGAAAGAATACTTAAAAACTAGAGGTACAATGGGCGGTCTTATCGCTAATAGCGATTTCTTCCAGACAACCTTTGGATGGAAAGAAAAATTATGGTACGAGTAGGGACATAATAAAATAAAATAAATAGTCATATACTAATAAATATGATATTAATACTAATACTTAAACATGTATACTCATATAAATAAGTAGGTAATTGTGATATATAATAAATCTAGTTAAAAAATAATCTAATGAAAAGATGGCGTCTCTGCGGAATTGTATTATTTGCCGTGTCATAAAGGAACACAGAGTTGTAGCTATGATCACTGAAGAGCTTTCGCCGTAACACAAGGTAGGAAAATGTTGCTCAGGATTATTGGGTGACGTTGCGGGTTGCGCATAAAGATTGGCAAAAGCATACCAATGCATTAATATCGTCTTAGTAGGTGTGTGTTCTTATTACAATTGTTTACCTACATATCATAAACTGAAGTGAAACCACGCACGCACTTATCTCTTCACTATAATATTAATTAAATATTTGTTTAGCCGTGTTATTCTTCTTTTGGTGACAAGCATGCTTCAACAAACAGGACACCTGTTGCATGTGCTTGATAGGATGATAACAAACACACACATTCATACAGAATTATAAAAGTACTGTCAAACATCACGTCTTTAAAGGCCTGCGCACACCTAGGTCGCTAGCGATGGCGATCAATGAAACGCTGTCAAATATCGCTGTCAAATTTGACAGCGTTTCATTGATCGCCATCGCCAGCGACCTAGGTGTGCGCTGGCCTTTAGTTGATCGGAGGTAACAGGTAAAGTATGCCAGAGTATGATCTGGCTTTCATAAACCGTGGTTTTTTCGTAATTTTTTCGAGAATGATGTAAGTAGAGATTGAAAATATTTCGTGTGTATGAATGGCTATGAGAGAGTGGCGGTGACTATCAGCTCCGTGTCGACAGGTACCCGACACTCGTGGGCCACAGCCGGCGGCGCAGGCTGGTATAGTCGGTGCAGGGTCACGCGAGGATGACCTCTCGCGGCCTTGCGTCTGTACCCAGCTAAGTACTCGCCTATAGTGGACTGTACACGTCATTACGAGGGCAGGAAAGGGCAATGCGTGAACAAACTCTTTAGTTTATGTTACAGGTGAGAGTTTTTATTGTGATTCAAAAGCTATTAGGTACTTTTTGAGATACAAGAGACGGTACAAGTAGATGGTCCATTTAACGCTGAGCAGTTTCCCAGGCATCATGTTATTTCTGTTCACGAACGATGTGCTCGTATGTATTTTCCAAATGAGAAATCGCATTTATAATGTTGATTAGTTTGATTTATTTCACAACAAACAAAAATAAGGTTGTAGAAGTTTTCAAGCCATCCGGAGATCGCGTTCATGTTATATGATATGGAATAAAAGCCATGCTTTCTCACCTAGAGCCTTCTGAAAGACATGTGACTGATGAGGATGCATACCCATGCTAGTTCTTTCGTTACAACAGCACAACAGAGATGTGCCACCACATCTCAACTCGGTCACTGTTCTAATAGATTCATCGGTCAAAATCGTGACTAAGCTATGAATATTTGTAGATGAGCGCAATCTCAGAGTTGTAGATCATCTCCTGACCGCTGCCCATCATCATTAGCCGGCAGAGTACCCGCAGAGTGCGGGTTACCTATGGAACCGTGAAATGGTGAGTCTACTCTAGGTAATAGTGCTATTGTGGTACTTTTATCTTTCAAATTTATCTAAAAGTCAATGGACAATGTGGCGCGACTTCACCACCAGTAGGCCTACCACAAGCTCTGTCTGGCTCTGTCTCTGGCTCTGGTTTTGAGTCTTTGTGAGTGCTCACCCAGTGCGTTATACTGTGTGTGACGTTTTGACTTAGGATTTATTTTGACAGCACTCACACAGACTCAAAACCAGAGCAAGAGACAAAGCCAGACAGAGCTTGTGGTAAGACTCCAGATTAACTGGTAACAATCACCTATAACAATGCATTGCGTCGCAAGTCACGTGCGATAGGAACGTGCCCTGCGATACACTGCCCTGCGTCGATCAACTTGAAGTAGGTATGTGCATGTAATTTCACCGACACCCACACTCTTTGAGCCTTGATTTAGTTTATTTTTGGGTTGCTTGGTCAGTTTACACTCTTGAAACGGCATGTTATAGACCGTTTTAACGCCTTCGTCGTGGCTAGAGGCGGTGCTTAGTGATTTCAATATTTAGAAACATAACAAAATGATTCAGAAGATTCCAAAGAGCAAAAGAAAATAAAGATATCCTTCAAGGTATGACTCGTAAAATGTTATAGAACCAATCAAATCATGATACTTTTATGGACTTGTGACTTCTCGCGTGTTTAATTAACTAAAGCAAACAAGTGATCTTCACTACCACAGCAGCTGTATCGGCATGTTTAAACATGAAGCACAAATACACCGACTCATTGGAGGAGCTCACCGGAAAATGAACAAGATTCGCGATGGCCCGGTGCTGACGACATTTATTGCCTTATCATGGTTCTGTGGGAAAATCTGATGTGTCGCAGGTAGCCTGAAAGCTATTAAAATAGCTAATGGATTTCAATAATTCATTATTTTATAACAGGTCAGAAATTCGTTAAGAACATGCTGTTTTTAAGCCTTGCGCACATCTAGATCGCCTGTGATGGTGATCAGTGTATCGCACGAAAGGAGCTACACTGAGGCGCACTTAAAATCCTTTACCACACTTGGTTCTTCTAGGCTTGGTCGCGTGGAACTGGCACCTAGACTCAACTAGCTTTAAGACGTTTCAAAGTGATTCTTGTAATCGAACTGAATAAAGACAATTTTGATTTGATTTTGATTTGATTTGTTCGAAACAATCAGTGACACTTTAAGAAAAAGAAGTGTATCGCTATCAAATATGTTTAATGCTTCAAAAAACATTCGCATTTGAACTCCTATGCTGTTACTTTGAAACAGCAGTGCTGTTTCAAGTTCCAAGCTCCAAGCTAGTCGTTTATTAAAAATACGTAATCATGTTCTTATGGCGAATCAAAACAAGATTTGTGAGCTAAAGACTGTCGTCTTCGATGTTGAACACCTTGCAGGATCAACGACTCCGACATCAGTGCCCAATTACTCACTTCATTATCTTCCATCTAATTTGTCTAAACAAAACGCGACAAATCACAATCACCTGCCTGATCTCCTAAAAGCAAGTCATTCCCCCTCCTTCCACCCTTTCTTTCTCTCGACCACACACAAAAACCTTCAAATCATTCTGTAAAATAGACCTTAGTTCCCAGGAATAAGACCCACGAAACTCACAGTTTTATTCGAAATCATATCTGAAGAGATTGTTCTGCATTCAACTTTAAAACTTACTGTGAAAAGATAAAGCTTAATTTCCGTTGATCTTGAACCAGTCCTCAAAGTCTGATGAGGGTAGAGCTTTCGAATATTCAATCTTAACGCCTTGATAATAAGGTGTATGAGAACGAGCAAGGTATAAGAATACGGTCATGATCTGACTTGCACTTTTCGTCTCATTATAAGTTCCAGTAGCAGGGCTGAAGGCATGCCATTCGAAAGCAATGGTGAGAAAAGGTTAATAGAAATCAAACTTACTGATTTTATACAACTAGTGAAACGTCTGTGATTTAACTTTTACTTTACCTATACAATTAGATAGTTTATACTTCATCTTATCTTTGCCTCAATTATCTACTTGGTGACTATTCTCGTAAGGGCTTGAAAAACATTTTACAATTACAAATTCTAGTGGAACTTATTCATATCCATATTCATTTATTCATTGTTTCATGTGTATTATAGGTCTTAGGGGGTAATAACGTCCAGATCATGAGTCCCACTGGGGCATGACATGATTTTCACTAGTTTATGAATTAGTTAAATGTCAACGTTAATATTTATACCTGAGTTATGTCGTATGTATCAAATTGCTTAATATTGATGTGTGCTTATTGCTAAATATTCGTCTTATTTATTTATTTAATATTTATTTGCTTTATTTCGGGTTTTACTTATTTCCAATTTCAGCTACATTCCAAGATCTCGTCATCTGCTTAAAAATATACGTCTGTAGAGCTTTTGATGAAGGCTCCATAACCTTATAGAACTCATCTGACAACGCGTCCATTGTGTACTACATATTCCATGGGAGCTGCGCATACGCATGTCAACTGTACATCCATCAGCTGTCCGCCTCTCACAGCACAATACTCACGTTTTGACACCTCCACATACTAAATAAAGAATCTTTGTTACAGGTGCCGTTGCTGACCTGTGCAGAAGTGGACCGTATGCTCAGGGTACAAGAGCGAGTTTTGAACGGATACTTTTTGGAGCTTTTGGATGTCTTAATAGGTATTGTTAAAAAAAATACATTATGAAAAAAAAGGTAGAGCCGTAGGTCTTGTAGAGAAATAAAACCCCACGTAGGTATCAGATCTGTATTCACTCAAAACCCTTTAAAAATGAAATGTAAGTACTCTAAACATCCGTGACGTGTAAACGTTCATGTATAGAAATCTAAGAGAGCTCTCAAAATCACCAATAATTGTCACTGACAATTTTAAAGGTTGCCTTCTCCATTGGTTCATAGTCCAAGGTTACCAAACCCATGTTACCATGCGTGATCATTCTCTTGTCCAAATGTAACGGCTCGAGCACCGATCCACAGCCTCCAGGGGTCCATGACCTTATGGTCATTGAAACACCTTTTGGCATAGTTATGGTGTTTTAACCCATGGTTAGGCATGGCCACTGTTGAAAGCTGGAACGTGAAATAGTAGAGATAGACATTAAAAACCAATAATGTAGCATGAAAAGCTACTCCTGTTATCAAGAATTTTCAGGAGATCTAGAGAGATGTAGATTTGAAGATGTAGAGTAGATTAGAACAGGGAGCATACCGAAATTCTTAAAAATGGTCTGATTCGTCACAACATTTAAGTAAAAAATAATATTGTAGATACGGAACCTAACGAGTAATGTGCGAACAGGTTGTGAGAAACTATTTAGACATCAATCGACCGTCAATTTTGTCCGATGAGATTTCAAATTACTTTTCAACTTGAAGCATTTTTACACAAATCTGAATTTTAACTCCACGGCGTAAGATTCACATTGAACAGGCAACTTTCTGCGTGTCCATTCCACAGTAATAAAGCGTGGAGAGATATTTTAATGAGTCAACACTAATTGATATTTTGACGGTAGTTAAAGCATTACTCACTCAAAACAACAGCATCTATGGTTCCTCCGAAAGCTTCAAGAGTATCGGGATAGGTTCAATAAATCAATTAATTTTACTACAGAATAAAACCGGTTGAAACATCAAACTACGAAGTGAATAAGTGTTCATAGATGAAACAACAGTGTTCCTTATAATGTGACAAGACAGAATACGCTAGTGACAGTGAATGAAATCAAATTGTTCTTAAACCAAAAGAATAGAGCAGTGAAGTGCTGCAACAATCATATTCCAATTTTGTTTCAAATGTTCTCGAATAGTGATGTGCTAAGAAGAGTTAAAGTTCTTCTGACAGTTACCAATGATCTGACGAGTAGTGTTGTGCGCCGCGTAGTGATGTGACGCTGCGATGAAGCGCAGCAAGTCGTACACGTGGCTGTCGACGCTCCTCAAGCCCAAGCAGGAGGCGGAGCCGCCACCTGAGGAGGAGTGGGGCGCCGTGCCCTGGATACGAGCCAACGAACTTATGCAGGATGACAGGTTAGTAGAACAGCTGGAGGCATCTAGAGGCACCTAGCTAGCCTCACCAAGCTTTAAGACATTTCGTGATCCTTAATAAATAAGTTTTTAATTTGTATTTGCTCTTACGTACAATCTAATCTAAGACATGATGAACATCATGATGATGATGAGATGATGGTAGATATTTTTCTTTTTATTACGTTTGCAGATGGGCACTGTGGTAACGTTTTGACCTTCGACAGTCAGGCACGTCATAAAAAACAATTAAACGAGCCAAAGGCAAATCGCAGACGTTTTAAATTCCGAATACCTCTGTACCTAGTTAAACGTTCTATAAAATACATCGAGCCACTTTCTTCTAGGTGCGGAAGTGTCACAGCTTCCACTTCACATGAGTCGTAGCTAATCCGAATTTCAAATAGGGAACATGTTAGCTGTCAAGTTTGTTCGTGCGACACGATTGCGAATCTATCGAGAGATTCTCCGCTCGGGTAGAATGCGCACACCTGCCAGTGCCTAGTAAGGCAAGCACTGTTTTTGTGGCAGCGACAGTTACCGGATTCTACCGATGCGTTCAACTTGTCATGTCACTTTGTAGAAAGGTCTATTGGAGAGTGGTAAATTATAATGTTCATCATCATCATCATCAGCCTGAAGAAGTCCACTGCTGGACATAGGCCTCCCCTACACATTTCCAGGAAGAAGAATTCTGAGCCCTTTCCATCCATCGACTTCCCGCGATCTTAACAATGTCGTCGGTCCATCTGGTGGGTGGTCGCCCGGCGCTTCGTCTTCCGGTTCGTGGTCGCCATTCGAGAACCTTTATTCCCCAACGGTTGTCGGTTCTTCGAGCTATATGGCCTGCCCATTGCCACTTCAACTTACTAACTCTACGAGCTATGTCGGTGACCTAAATAATGTTAATTATAATGTTAACTGAACCAAAATGTACATTTCAAAATGTACAACATCAAGCGACAGGAGTTAACAGGACACATCCCTAGAGTAGAAGAAGCAGAGGAAGGATAAGATGGCGTTTATGCGGAAATGTATTGTTTGCCGTGTAATTAAAGTAAAACAAAGTTGTAGCTATAATCAATGAATAATAGATTTCGTTGTAACAATAGGTACCTAACCTACCTAACCTACGTGTTATATTATAAACGTGTGTGAAAAATATGCTCTTCTTACCAAATCTTACAAGAGTGAAAATAAGCAGTTGATTCCTCGCTGGGTCGTGGGTTGCCCAACCTATCAATTTCCAATCCGAAACTACCATTGTTCAAAGCCATAATTGTACAAAAATCCATTTCAGAGCATCGTGATTACGCATGCATTCCGATTTCCATACACAATACCCATTGCTGTGATATAATTCCATGAGAACGCATGCCGCTGGTGTGAACACGGCTTTATATTGTTTACAAAATGTGAATTCAGCTCTATGCCTTTGGAATAAGAGCTACAGGGGAATATATCATCACCAGTTGGAGTTGTTTAAAAAAATGTAATTGAACTTTATGCTATTGTGATAGGGGTCAGGGAAATTTGAATTTAGAACTGATGAAGTCTTTTGTGGGTTAGATTAGTTATGCTTTTGTTTTTGTCTCTTTTGGATAATTATTGTGAATTATTTCCGGCGCTTGACCGTTGATTTGATATGCTAGAACCCACTCTACCCTGAAATACTCAATTCATGTTTTAAATTAGGCCTTAATTCGATTATATTTAGTCTGTGGGTAGTATGTATAATTGAAGGCCCATATAAACTATCCCCAACAAATTAAGGTGAGCATAACTGAAAGGAAATATTGAAATACAATAGAATGTAAATGGTGTATAAAAGCGAGTTGGACGCAGTGCAATAATAGTAATGTGACCGGCAACCGCACAGCACTGGCACCGGCACCGGCACCGGCCCTTCACTAGTCGTGGTACAAGCCATACACTCACACCTCCAGCACAGATAACATATCGTTTAAGATTTATATGCTTTTTTTCACTGGTGGTTTAGTGGTTACGTTACTCCCTTCCGATCCTAGGGTCGTGGGTTCAAAGCTAGTCGTGCAAAAATGAGTTTTTCTGTCCAAAAATGTACTTACATTACGTGCAAGTGCAAGCCAGTACATACTCTCAAACGGTGAAAGAAAATATCCGCCACCGACATGCTGTAGAACTAAAAAGTTCGAAAACAGAAACTGAAAGAATCCTCTTTGGCGCGCTGTATTGACCGTGTCAAATTTTGTCAAGTACAATAGGATACAGCTCATGTTACCTAAAACCAAAGAAAAATGACGCTTACTGCAAGGACATAAGAGCAAGCAGTGTATAGTCTGATGCGTATCCTTGTGTGCCATGCCTATTTGTATCTTTTTATGGTCATAAATATATATTCTTTCTTTCTTCAGTAAAAATCCATTAAAAACACAGGTTCGAAGGAACCATACGACAGAATATAAACATTGCAATGCTGTTGGGTCATTCCTTCCTTCTGTCGGGTCACTTATCTGAAGTCCCGATGGTGCCTATAAGTTCATAGCTTGTGGTCACGGCACAGCAGGTTGAACTTCAAATAAGTATCCATTGCAGCGGGAATAGAATGGCGACCGCACGGCACAGAGCTGCAGGCCTACCGAGAGCTCTATCTGGCTTTGTCTCTGGCTTTGGTTTTGAGCCTGTGTGAGTGCTACCAGCGTGTCGATTGACATCACGGCTCGATTGAGTGATCCTGATCACTGAATCCGCGTTCCATTTTCAAATTTTACAAACAAAAATTGACAACTCGCATCGATTTTCGCGATCGCTTGAGCGATTTGTGTTGCTAGAATCGACGACCAGTGCATTATACTGTGTGTGTGACGTTTTGACGTAGGATTTATTTAGTCAACACTCACACAGACACAAAACCAGAACCAGAGACAGAGCCAGACAGAGCTCATGGTCGGCCTACTGAACGGCGGCCTCTCACCGCAGTCGACACTATCTATCTGTTCCGCAATAATGTTTTGAGTATTTAGTGGAGTGTTTGACCACATTCATGATTTATAGTCATCAACCGCAAGAAATTAAATGCTGGACGAGTAAAATCCGCTTATTCTTGGCAGTATAAACGTAAGAGATAAGTTGTTATTTCTAAGGAATTTATTTTCTTAGCAAATAACTGACATTTTAAAATTAAATGGTCTGCTAAGAAAAAATATTCCTCAGAGATAACTAGTTATTTGAAAGGGACCTTTCCCACAAAGGTTTTAAAAGGTTTTTCCACAAGTGTAATTTTTTTGTCCTTAGTTTCTAAGTGCCGTTTAACTTAAGTTTTTATAAATCCTGAAACAACTGTATTAAGCTACCGGAAGAAAATTACCATATTTCGACAGTTGTAAGTGAAAAATACTAAAATTATTCGCCAACTTACTAAAATAACTTTTCGACTTCCCGCTCACGCCAGAGGGCGTGAAAGTATTTCAACTTAAATCACGACCGTAAATTTTCCCGCCATTTTTGGTGGAATTTCCTTCGTTTCCGCACTTATCCCCGTAAGTGGCATTTACAGTATGCTTCATAAAAAATGAGTTACTTTTGCATTCAACTTCAAAATAAACCTTAATTCTACTACTCAGAGTTAAAAATCGAAGCAAAGATGCTATGAAAATGTCTTCAAGGGATGACATTATTCAAATAAATGGGTTTCGACAGTTTTATTCTTTAATATTATCGGATATTGCCACCCCTAGTTATGGTAGGGCTGGCACGTGATAGTGACATAGTACGTATTTATGATGGCGGCAGAGAGAAGTTTTGATAGACGCAAATGTTGCTGAAAGAGACATACCTATCTACAAAACGGGAATGTCGTTTATAAGTTCCCTGATTTTTTCAGCATGAATAACGTTTATGTTTTGTTCCGCTAATTAAACATCGGAGTTATATTATATTTATTGACACACATTTAATTGTTAAATGTCTATCAAGGGTTATAGCAACAACAAAATACCTGTAGGCCTACCACAAGCTCTGTCTGGCGCTGGCTCTGGTTTTGAGTCTTTGTGAGTGCTGTCTAAATAAATCCTACGTCGAAGCGTCACAGACACAGTATAATACACTGGTGACAAACAGAGCTTGTGGTAGGCCTACTCTAAATCGTATACACACTAGGAAAGCATTTGAACGGTGAAAGTAAATCGTACAATAAAATCACGCTTATCCTAAAAAATATGTTTAATAAAACCCTTCAACACGCAATAGTTTATTGAGATATAAACTCAATTCAGTCATAAACTCATTCAGCTGAGGATCATAATAAAGGTGTTTTAAACGTTTATACATACAAGAGTTTTAATTTATTGTTTTTGACACGAATACCATCAATTGATCATAGAGTAGGGTTGTGCCGATCTCCCTTGAATCGCCAGATTGTTATAGAGAAATAACAAATAAATAAAATAACTACAAGTTAAAGGAGTAATTACAAAAATACTACATGCGCATATCTCGCTACAAACTGATATAAAAAGCTTCATAATCATATCTTGTGCCTATTATGCTTACTCGGTATTCTTTGGCGACGGGTTCAACATATTTATGTACAAGTTAGTCACAAAAAGAAGTACGCTGCTATAAACAATTCGTACACATTGTACATAAAAAAACATGCTAGTAGATTAGATTAGATTAGATTAGAAAATACTTTATTGCACAAAATTAAGTAGGTACATAGGCGAACTTAATGCTAATTAGCATTTTCTTCCAGTTAACCATTGTGTTATGTGGAGTGGGTGGTAGTGCTTTATCATGCGAGCTAAAATATTATCAGACTACATGATAACTATTTTACATTAGCTTTATTGATTTATAAAGTGGCGTGTGCCAACCCTAAGCGTCATAAATATCGGAGTAACATAACCCTGGCGGCAGTTCCTCGGGAATATTGAGGCAGTGCCTCCATTATATTTAAATCGTGTTTTATTACGTCTTTAACGCTTTTATATTGAGACCGTAACGAGACACCCGCTACCTTTATACGAACGGTTTTGTTTTCTACCATCAAGGACCGACACAAGCGCTTTTCACCTCACTGGCTCTGTCCAGATCATATTTCTTCATGTAGACCACCTCGCACAACAAAACTTGCTTTCAATTATCTTCTCGATATTTTATTATAATGGCTACAGGCCCCTTCAGGCTTTTCGCGTGTGATCTATCGTCTTAGCTAATGGTAGTCTGGTAAAGCCTTTCTAATGCTGGACTTCATTTGTCTGGTCGCCATTACAGATGGAACATTAATATTGATTTGACTTAGAATTGCGAGAAAACTTCATCTGTATATTTGATTACTAAACGTGTTTAAGACTCTGAATTCTCGTATACAGTCTTGGAGGAATTAGAAATGGAGATGTCAATACAGGGCTTTCCCCTCTGCTGGTCATATACCGACCTCGATCATATCCTTTAAATAAAAGGAACTGTTTTACTCGCAACTGCAGCCATTGTGTGTCGTTTCATGTCGCGAAGTGGAGCTCCGCGAAAATGGTGAATTGCATGGTAGTTTCTTGTAAAAGACGATCAGAGACATCCAACTTCCGGGAACATGGTATTTCCTACCACAGGGGAGTATTATTTTGTCAATTGTGTTTGTAATTTTGTAGAATTTTAGTTCAAAAGAAATACCGGTTGCGACAGATTAGCGACAGTATTACGACAGTATTGTCAAAGATTATACCTTGGTAGAAGGCATAGTGTTGGGAAAAGTTGAATGAATGAATGATAAAATAAACGTTAAATTATTATCACATAATGTGTTGTCTAATTACGTATTTGGTGCTTTTTAAACCCCGACGTAAAAACGACGGGATGTTATGAGTTTGCGGTGTCTGTGTGTGTGTCTGTCTGTCCCATCGTAGTTCCCGAACGAATCAGCCGATTTTAATTTAGTTTTTTGTTCCGCCACGAAATATCGGATTATCCTAGGTACCAGTCATCAAACCCTCTACTCATCAATGTATAAAATAGGACATGACATCATACTCAAAAATAAAGTCGTGGGCGTAGTGAAAACATTTTTTTTGCCTATTTTATATTTCTTTTACGTCCTGTGCAGGTTTCCAAAAAACCCTGTTGCTTGAAGAGTGGACAAAACTTTTTGGCCAAAAAAACAACTTGGCATGCAACAAGAACGAGTGTGATTTGCTCGGAACATTTTACAGAAAGTTCTCAAACTCGGGCAAACAAACATCTGCGTTCACCACACAAATATTTGTTCTCGGTGGGAATCGAACCAACGCCTCCGGCGCAGAAGGCAGAACTACAAACTTCGCTGTGGTGTGAAGGCTGACGATGTAATGTGATTTCACTTTATATATATTTTTCAATTATTCAGTAAAAGACTAAACTTATGTGTACTATGCTATAACATGTTAAGAACTATTGATTCAAACTTATGACCATTAATAAAACATAACAACTAAATTCAGTTCTTTTATTTTCTGACTGCTACAAAATGTGAAACCTGTTGTGCATAACTTATTCATAACACTCACTATTACCTGTACCTAAAAACCCATTTCATTCATTATTTTATTCATCGTTCAATTTACCGGTCTTACTGAATGCCCATCACTAGAGATTATCCTAATGTGAGTCTTGACACTGCGTAACTACGTTATATTTTTTATCTGTGTGCAAATTTTAAGATCGTGTGCGGGATTGTCAATGTGTGTGTTTACATGAATAGGATTTTGCTATGCGCGTGTGCCATGCGTGTTTACCTCGTCCCCCGTCAATTTTGGCAGAAAATATTGTTCGTGGATTTAAACGTAGACGCCTCCATTTCTAATTCCTCCAAGTTTATTTTGGATTGCCCATTGGATCAAAAGATTGATATTATAACCCTGTTCAATCGTTTGTATGGGCCTAATTTCTGAAGCTAGAGATCTGAAAATTAATACTATGTAAGAGTATCCAGGGTCCATCATGAAAACACCAGAGTTTCGTTTGAACATTCGTTTTTATTGGAGATGTTATTCTTGTGGTAGTCGTAGTTCACAGTGGAATGAATATTTTTCGGCCGTTTGCTGTATTTATAGGTGACTGGGGCAACCAATACAACAACTAACTTTACAACGAACATAATTCCAGAAGTTAAATTTGAAATTACTAGAGCAAGCTAATTTGGTTTCTGAAAATATAAAATGAATTTTAAATAATACAACATAAATCAATTCATAGGTATTGCTCTTGGAGGAATTAGAAATGGAGATGTCAATACAGGGCTTTCCCCTCTGCTGGTCATATACCGACCTCGATCATATCCTTTTAATAAAACTGTTTTACTCGCAACTGCAGCCATTGTGTGTCGTGTCATGTCGCGAAGTGGAGCTCCGCGAAAATGGTGAATTGCATGGTAGTTTCTTGTAAAAGACGATCAGAGACATCAAACTTCCGGGAACATGGTATTTCCTACCACAAGGGAGTATTATTTTGTCAATTGTGTTTGTAATTTTGTAGAATTTTAGTTCAAAAGAAATACCAGTTGCGACAGATTAGCGACAGTATTACGACAGTATTGTCAAAGATTATACCTTGGTAGAAGGCATAGTGTTGGGAAAAGTTGAATGAAATTGATGAATGAATGAATGATAAAATAAACGTTAAATTATTATCACATAATGTGTTGTCTAATTACGTATTTGGTGCTTTTTAAACCCCGACGTAAAAACGACGGGATGTTATGAGTTTGCGGTGTCTGTGTGTGTGTCTGTCTGTCCCATCGTAGTTCCCGAACGAATCAACCGATTTTAATTTTGTTTTTTGTTTGTTTGAAAGGTGAATAGTCGGGAGTGTTCTTAGGCTACGGTAACCGCTTCCCATCAGGTGGGCCGTATGCTTGTTTGTCAACTTAGTTGTATAAAAAATAGCTATTTTTGATGAAAATCGGTCCGAGATGGCTGCCGCCACGAAATATCGGATTACATTTATTCACAAATCCCACAATATGGTTATCCTAGGTACCAGTCATCAAACCCTCTACTCATCAATGTATAAAATAGGACAGGGTGGTGATTCTGAAAACACAAATCACTCAAGCGATCGCGTAAATCGATGTGAATTGTCAATTTTTGTTTGAAAAATTTGAAAATGGAACGCGGATTCAGCGATCACTCGATCGAACCGTGATGCTGGAATTGACGCCCATGACATCATACTCAAAAATAAAGTCGTGGGCGTAGTGAAAACATTTTTTTTGCCTATTTTATATTTCTTTTACGTCCTGTGCAGGTTTCCAAAAAACCCTGTTGCTTGAAGAGTGGACAAAACTTTTTGGCCAAAAAACAACTTGGCATGCAACAAGAACGAGTGTGATTTGCTTGGAACATTTTACAGAAAGTTCTCAAACTCGGGCAAACAAACATCTGCGTTCACCACACAAATATTTGTTCTCGGTGGGAATCAAACCAACGCCTCCGGCGCAGAAGGCAGAACTACAAACTTCACTGTGGTGTGAAGGCTGACGATGTAATGTGATTTCACTTTATATATATTTTTCAATTATTCAGTATAAGACTAAACTTATGTGTACTATGCTATAACATGTTAAGAACTATTGATTCAAACTTATAACCATTAATAAAACATAACAACTAAATTCAGTTCTTTTATTTTCTGACTGTTACAAAATGTGAAACCTGTTGTGCATAACTTATTCATAACACTCACTATTACCTGTACCTAAAAACCCCATTTCATTCATTATTTTATTCATCGTTCAATTTACCGGTCTTACTGAATGCCCATCACTTGAGATTATCCTAATGTGAGTCTTGACACTGCGTAACTACGTTATATTTTTTATCTGTGTGCAAATTTTAAGATCGTGTGCGGGATTGTCAATGTGTGTGTTTACATGAATAGGATTTTGCTATGCGCGTGTGCCATGCGTGTTTACCTCGTCCCCCGTCAATTTTGGCAGAAAATATTGTTCGTGGATTTAAACGTTGACGCCTCCATTTCTAATTCCTCCAAGTATACAGTAGATCTATTTAAAGTGGTGCATAATGATCGTTTGTTCTCAGTAGTTCTGTTAAACAATTGATCAAGTTTTCATTTCTGTCAGTATTCCCGGACTAGCACAATATTTTTTCTAAACCATGTGTTGTGTTAATAGTGTATTATTTACTATGGGTATGGATCATAGTCGTGATGTGAAGAAATCATATAGCATTCAAAGCAAAACCGGATAGAATAATACGATAAACAATTTGCCTAAGAAGCATGCTATCAAAACGTCCAAACGCAGCAATCTCGAACATTCCCGATAGGAAGCACACTTTCTTCGCCTAAAGCAGCCACAGATGGCGAGTGTTGCCATGATCGCCATGTTTGCGCCGGAGTAGCCAACTACCTCTATCTTTGGGGGCGGTTTATCTGCACTTGTTACTCGACAGCTGGACGTGTTTGGTACATGTTATTACCTACTTTCTATCTATCGATAGCCAATTTTGGCATCCTCCGTTTGGGATCTTTTCAGGGCAAGTGCACACAAATACACGGTGTATAAGACAGCTCCCAACACAACAACACTTATTCCAATATGAAAACAATATGACATTAGCCCAAAAAATAGTACAGTTTCAGTACGAATCACCATCCTAGAGTTCTCTTTACTTTGTAAAAAATAGGATTAATTGTAACGGTTCTCTATACTGCATTTTGTAGTTGCGATGCCATCGCGCGGTCAAGATTGAGACGTAATGCAGTAACGATACTGTCAATAACTGTCAAAGTCGAAATGACAGAAAAAATGGCGCGCTCCTTAAACATGAGTGCACGACTTAAAAAACCTCTAATTCCCGCTAATAAATGCATCCCGTCTACAATCATTATCTCAGTTAGTTTCCCAGACAATTTAAATACTAGGAATACTACTAACTCCATCTTATCCCTTTCGGAGCGATAAAAACATATCGCTCCCGAGCAGAACTTGATCGCATTCATTAATCAAAGAATTCTGCACCTTACCGACATCAACTTATGGCCTGTTTTTGATGAAACTGCAGTTGCACACTTTGTATAACAGGTCTTACCTTGTTACATGGGAATTTGAGTCTTAAGTCTTTTCTTTAGAATTGAATTTTGGAGGCGCTGGTTGTGACGCGAATGTTTCTTGCCCAAGGCAAGAATCCAGTCATTTTACAAGTTCTACGTATGTACCTGCTGCGGGTACTTTGTTGGTCTCCGTGGTGTTTAAACGCAATGCCATAACGGCTTTCTTATACGTTCCGTTATTACACTAAATTAAATGTGACTTAGTCAGTGGCACGTCTGGATTTGGCTAGGCTACATCCTCCGTTGAACGATAAGGCTCTTCAGTTATCTGTTGCTCAAACTTCAGATGTTATATAGAGAGCCATATGAACAGTTATACAAAACGTCTAGAACAATACACATCAGTCACAATCAATAAGTGATATACACACATAAAATAACGCTTTATTACATAGATTCTTCTTTATTCAATAAATACACAGAACATTCCGTCCTCAAGCATTGCCGCACATCAGGTACGATGCACTGCCATCTGCGTCCGCCACATGCCATCTTCATGCGTCCATCAACTTGAGGCATACAGATTTTAAAACTCATGTCGCACTAATTTCACCCGCGCCCTTCAAACCAAAACATAGCAACTCTGCTGCTTGATGGCAGAAATAAGTACTTTCTTTAACGAGCCACACACAAAGAGCTGTGCAACCATTTTTTAAAACATTGAACTAATCAAACAAACCCCCGAATACTGAAACGCAACTCAGATTTTGAGCACGTCACAAATTGCTTTTTTTTATAGTAGTTGCGTTTCAGTATTCGGGGGAAAGTGTCATAAAACATTGTTTAGTGATTGTATGTGTAATGAGGATCCAACATTGTTGCAATTGCCATTAGTCATTAAGATAATCGGATTATCGCTTTAACGTGACTGTAAAGTGTTGTAAAAGCCAAGACATGTCGAGGCGCCCTCAGCCCGGGGCCATCAATCTGGCTGGACAATAAAACATGAAACTTTATATTCAGCGCACCCTCGGAGCGGGGTGCAAATCTGACGTGTGCGCGGTTTAGGGAGCTACGGAAATGGCGGAAAACTTACGAGTACCTGCGTCTCCCAATCTCCAAATGACTCCAAATGTACAAATACTAATTACCATCAGCTCAGTTTTTGAAGAATTGGTAAACCTGTGCTCGTTACGATTAAACTTGTAAATTTCTTTTTTTTTGTGAAAACTTAATCATCTCCTGAACTTTTCGCTAGGGACGCTACAGTCCATGTCCTAGAAGTGTGCTCTATACCGTGCGGAAGCGTGCCTTACTCCCGTTTGCTCGTTTGCAAAAAAAATGATTTCTGAAAGTACAAAGCCAGTTTTGGTTTTGCATGAAATTAACCTCAATGTCTAAATACTGTGAAGACAATTTAAAGTCGCCCTTCTGATTTTAACACCAAGAGCTAAGTAAATGTCACCACTGTAACTTTAGTAGGTGCGTACTTTATTATTCTAACTCATTTCTGCTATTTTTCTCCTAACTTGTGTCGTCTCTCTGTTTCAAATCAATAGTTATGTATACATATGTATATGGTTTAGGTTGTATTAGTTGCTAGCCAACTAACTTCACGCTGAGTCGGGGAACGTTTTGCAGCTCTTGGCTCCATCTTTTTTGTATGCATGTATGTCGTATACCTTAAATTGTTAAGCATCTTCAAAAATACTAGTTTCCTAAGTTTTCTTTCTGTATAATTTTGATTGCGACTGCACGGTTCGCGATGTCCCAGCGGTTCTGGAAGCTACACTAGCCTCGAGTGTCGGAGCCTCACAGCTTACAGTATTCAGGGGAGAGGTGACGGCCAGCTTACGGAGACCCTCCAGTTATAGCCAATGAGATAAACGCCTAGTGCAGGACACAGCTGCCAGTTATGTACGTCGTTTTGTTTTATTGTACACCTGTAAATGAGAAGCGTTTCGCTTGAAATTAATGTCAGTGTTTGAACAACGCCAACGACTGTTAATATTTTTAAGTACAGTTTTCCAGTTAAAAGTACGTACTTCTTTTTTGGAGTGTTGTGGTTTGCATGTAATAAAAAAAAGGCTTGCAAGCAAGACAAGTGTTCGTAAGTCAGCTTAATTTTTGTCCGATGCATATATCCCATTTCATGTTGGGTTGGTACCTCCTTCGTTGCAGGACGGTCCTGTCCTGGGTCGTCGTCGATGCGATGGTTTAGTACATTGTACAGTACAATGGTTCATTTCCGTGGATAAGAACTTACAAAACTGTAGCTCAATTCAAGAATGATTCTTTGTAGACTATGGTGGTATAACTCATTTTACAGCAAGAAATCAAATCTGTTATATTTACAAAATCATTGACCAAACTGTTATACCGTCATCAGAGTGATTAGCGACCGCGTCCGAATCAACATCACGCCTCGCGCCTGCGCTTGTCCGCCGCATTAGTGGAGCTGGGACATGTTTCCGGTTTGTGCAACCTATGTGCCTATGGGCTGGAGGTGTATGACACTTGACGAACTAAATTGAAACTTAAAAAATAAATAAAGTGCGGTTTATAGAGTTAATGACTAATGGTTTTTTTTGGTTGAATTTATTTATATTTTGCTTCAAGCCCAGAAGAAATAATAATAACTTTGGGTATGGGTTTTTAAAAATCTTATACACATCATTGTATGAGCTGTAAAGGCCTGCGCACACCTAGGCCGCTAGCGAACGCGATCAGTGAAACGCTGTCAAATTTGACAGCGTTTCACTGATCGCTACCGCCAGCGGCCTAGGTGTGTTTGGGCCTTAATAATAATTCTATGTTATGGGGTGCTACTGGATATCTCTGCTGTAAGAGATCCGATTTCAATGGTTCTTTTTTATTTGAGAGGTAAGAAACTTAAAGTTGGTCTCATAAAAAATTGGCGCAAACTTGACCAGGATCTTCGGCTTGATGAGGTGAATAGCTCCTCAAAATTAAGTATAGCTTACTTTTTTTATGCTCGCGAGGTCTACAGCTTACAGAGTCACTAGTGTGGGACCACAGTGTATCGGACTTATTGATATGTTTTTTTAAGGTAGTCGAAATTGCGAATATTGCAACCTCTGTCTCCCGGTCTAGGTGAGTTGCGAATAGCCCGGGGTGCCAGCTACTGTCTCAGTCTCACATTACGCGTACTTTATGGACTCCGTGCACTTTATGGACTCCGGCCCTCTGCTCATAACTTGTATTAACTTCCTTTGGAAAATAAATTTGTATAATTTAATACTAACACTAGAAACACACGATAAAACATGAACACTATGGCATATAGTTATTGAAAATTATCCTTCGCTTTAACTATAGCCTACTAGTACGACGGCGTAGGTATGATAGTCTAAACACTGTTAGAAGTCCAAAAATGCTGATCAAAAGCCACATTATTTGGATAGAAGGATTACAAAAATGGTAGGATTAAGGCTTATTTTATCGCCTGTTCTTCTAGACTTGGTCGCGTGGAACTGGCATATAGGCTCACGTAGCTTTTAGACGTTTTTTTTCTTCTTTTTTACATACATTACGAGAAATATGGTCCGACAGTCAAAGTGTACGATAAACTAGCGTGCATTCTATGCGAAATCTTCAAAAAGGCAACGATAATCTTTATGACCCCTCCCCTAGCCGCGCGTAAAACCTTACGTTCCCGATAAACGACTATTCTTTTAAACAAGGATTACCGCTTTCTGTCGAGCTAAAGGAATTGCAGTGAGGATGTCGCGGACCCCTTGATAAAGAGGAAAGTAACGACAACTTAAAGCCGCGCCGCATTATGTGAAATGTCGACGAATTAGATGAGAATTTAAGAACTGATGCTTATAAGGACGTAGTAACTTGTACGAGGTATTTTCATATGTCATATTTTATATCAGTTATGATTGTACATGTAGTGTGTTTTCCTATAATTTTAAAAATAACTTCCTGCTGACTCAGCTGCTGACCCTGTGATTTTATGTATGTGTGTACCTACTATATTTAAAGTTAGGTAATGCCGAGGTTTTTTTATGTATGTGTGTATACTTTAATACACACATACATAAAATGACGCCATATTCCCATGGGATTAGGTAAAGATCACGGAGATCACGGATTTCCACTTGCTACGATACCTCTTTTGCTTCATTCACTCTCATAACATTCTTCATACTTGCTCATCGGTTTAGGCCTTAGGGTATTCCTGAACTGGCGTTTCTCTATAACGTCTGCTCTCTGATCGAGATGCGTAGGTACTAGGCGTAGGCCAATTTGAAAATGATTAAAAAGTACATTGTTACCTGAGTGTTGAAAGTCACGTTTTTTGAGTCCCGAGACGGGTTTGGCGCCAGAGCGTTAGCGAGGGTGCCAATGGAGCTTGAGGGACTCAAAAGACTTTCACCCGAGGTAAACACTGTGCTTTTCATTACGAATACAAGGAAAGTAAAAATATAAACATGAAAGAAAAATTAGTGAAAACGAAGATTGAATTGCCGCCTTCCCGGTTTTTTTTTTCTTTTTCTCTGGCGGGCCTTCGGCTTCGGCTCGCCAGCATTATTCAGCCATTATTTCCATTTTCATAATTTAAATCTATGTTATTTTAAATAAATAGTTGAAGGTATACACTAATCAAGTAATTTAGAAGATATATTATTTATTTAATACTATCTTTATGTTATTTAAATTTAAATATTACATTGCGCTCTAATTAGACTTTTTAAACTTCTTACCGTTGTAATGGGTTTCCAACCTACTTGCTGAATAAAAAGTTGGAATTTGGTTGAACAACCTCCTTGCAGTTAGACAGACTTTAGAAAGTGTGAACATGGTTGAATAAAATAGAACTTGTTTTTTTTTATAATTTGACAGCTGTCAGTAGAAAGCGATTCTCCCTAGGGCTGAAAGTTTTACTTTCAATTAGGCCCCTCAGTCAACTTCAGACCTACTTTCAGAGTATGAGTAATGAAAAATATATATTTATATTTTAGTGGTTTTCGAAAAATATATTTCAGAAGAAAAACTTGAAGTTAAGATAGCATTATTTTTGAATGGATGTATTTATAATATTCATAATAATAATGAATTTAAGGTAGAGAACGTATAATTTAACTTTCTCCCAGTACCTGTTATTATGATTTTACATAATTAACAAGTAGCATCATGTAAAGTATGATAGAGATAAACGTTATCAACGATGTAATGTGGTGACGTCATTCCTTGACGTCAGCTCTCAAGGCGATGCGGACTGTCTATTTCGCGCTCACAGTCATCGACTCCGTGGCGCAACGGTAGCGCGTCTGACTCCAGATCAGAAGGTTGCGTGTTCAAATCACGTCGGGGTCAAACTGCTTTTTGCAAATTTTGCTACGAGTATAAATAATTATTATGTATAACCAATATTTATGTAAATTATTTTGAAAAAATAATATAGACAAAGCTACAAACTTTTAAAAAACCATTTGTTTTTATTTTGTAGGCGGCCATACTGTCTACTTTTTGTTCAATTCTGTCCTAATTTTGAAATAAAAAACCCAGAGAATAAAATAATGAGTTGGATGAAATCAATTGGAAGGCCATCATCGACAAGTGTGAAGAGTGGCACGGCTGACTGACCCCGCCACTGCACCGCAAGCCGCTACCGTTCCCACAGTGTTTCACGGTCTGTCAGACGTGGTAACTGCTAGACACTATACCTGTTTATACACTTGGACGTGTACAATGGAGTATAATTCATTTAGATATGCTAACAGCCCACTCCCTCAACGAATTGGACCAGCGCCTTATCTTTCATATAAAAAAGCAGCCAAGTGCGAGTCGGACTCGCCCATGAAGGGTTCCGTAGCATCAATTAACATAATTTAAAGGTTTTTGTAGTTCGTCGAAAGGTAAATTGCGGTTTACGATTTATGACGTATAAAAAAAAACTACTGATTAGATCTCGTTCAAACCAAATATCGTTGAAAGTTTGTATAGTAATGTACAACATATATTTTTTTTGGATTTATCATTCTCTTATTTTAGAAGTTAGAGGGGGGGGGGGACCAACTTTTTTCCACTTTGGAAGTGTCTCTCGCGCAAACTATTCAGTTTAGAAAAAAACGATATTAGAAATCTTATTATCATTTTTGAAGACCTATCCATAGATACCCCACACGTATGGGTTCGATGAAAAAAAAAATTTTGAGTTTCAGTTTCAAGTATGGGGACCCCCAAAATTTATAGTTTTTTTTCTATTTTTGTGTAAAAACCTTAATGCGGTTCACAGAATACATCTACTCACCAAGTTTCATCAGTCTAGCTCTTATGGTTTCGGAGAAAAATGGCTGTGACACGGCCGGACAGACAGACAGACAGACAGACAGACAGACAGACATGACGAATCTATAAGGGTTCCGTTTTTGCTATTTGGCTACGGAACCCTAAAAAAGACAACTTTTTAAAGTTAGTTCGGCTAATATAATTATTTTTTCATTATCCAGAAATACATGTTTTTAGGGTTCCGTAGCCAATGGCAAAAACGGAACCCTTATAGATTCTTTTTTAATTCTTCACAGCAGCGTCATCTGAGTGACTCCTTTCTTAGACGACACACTTATTAATAGGCCGTACTCATTCAGAAACAGTACCTGAGTCTGAGTAGAGTCTCAAGCATATATTTATGGCATTTTTCAATGGAGAACTGTTAAAAAATCTATGATGCGTGAATCGCTAAAAAGTGACATTATGAATTTAAAAGGGTTAAACTTTTTGGTCATGTTCTGATGGTAAATAAACATTGCTAGTTTTTCATTTGTCTACGTACTTGTACCCATATTATTCCAACAGCACGTCCCAAAGTCCCAAGATACTGGTACAGTGCTTTGATGGTAAAGTCCAAGTGGGTAAGGACCCATAATCAGTGAACCGCAGCGAATCTGAGGGAACTGGCGCACGGCCAAGCCACTGAAAGCTTTCTTGGGTTACTTTGATACAATGCATGTTTGTAAATAAGTTTCTAACTGGTTAGGTATTTATTAAGAATACTCATGCAAGTTTTTTAGACCTATTATAAACGAGCATATCTCAGAATTAAATGTCTAAAGGCCTGCGCACACCTAGGTCGCTGGGGTCGCGATCAGTGAAACGCTGTCAAATTTGACAGCGATATTTGACAAAGTTTCATTGATCACTATCGCCAGTGACCTAGGTGTGCGCAAGCCCTAAGAAACTCTATCAAAGTCATAAAAATGAGCACATTATTTTTAGTCGCTTAAAAACTTACGTTTTCCTAATGTGATTATTGGACATGGCTGTCTTTGACCAGTTTTATTATGGCAGTAAATCACTATAATTCAGTCTTGTTGACTTGCAACGGGGCTCTTGTAATTAATTATCTATACTAATATTATAAAGAGTATTTGTACCTATTTTTGTATGTTTGTAATGAATAGGCTCAAAAAGTACTGGGCCGATTTAAAAAATTCTTTCACCAATAGAATGCTACATTCTTCCAATTTGACATAGGCTACATTTCATTTAAAAAAAATAGGGATCCTTGGTAAAATTTGAACAATGTAACCGAAGGTGTAGAAAAATGAGTCTTAAAATGTCTTTCGTCGAATGCGCTGCCGAAACTATTAGCGATAGAACAAAATAATGTACAACAATATTGTCTACCCCGTGCGAAGCCGGGACGGGCTGCTAGTTATTAATATCCGCACGCAACACAGTAATTTTTCTCGACTTTGCTATGCTCTATAACTTGAAAAAAAAATCGAGTTATACCCAGTGACTGCGTTGAAATCTGAGACATTGGATTACGTCGGTCGTCTCGTATAAACCATACTTTATCTGGACACAAATACCTGCCAAGAATATGAGGATTCCATTTCATTTTCATCAGAGTATTACCCGCTGTATTACCGTGCACTAGTCACTCCGTGGTGCTCGCGTCTTGTTCTCTGGATGTAGGGCAATGCACTCGGAAGATGAGGGTAGACATTAGTAAGGTGCTGCAGTGCTGCAGTAATCCCAGGAGTGGCTTTCTCAGTACCTGACACTTGGCTAAGGCACAACTCTTAACCTGCAGTGCTCTCAAAACGGCGAGTGTAAGATTACGCACGTGATATAACGGGGAATAGATACCCTTTCCATTTTTATGACATAAAATTCAAAGCACTGACTGACTAGCTAACTGATAGGTAATAAAATAAAACAGCCTTTTTTTCTGTTTTTATAGCGATCAGATCTGACTATAAGCAGGTTTAGTGTATAAATAGTATGAAAATATTCTTGTTTCAAAATATTAAATATAGGACATGTTGGAGAATTTTTCCAGTGATCATGGGTAGTTTATGGTGGTCAGCTGTGATGCCAGGTGGTAGGGTGGGTGCTCGGTTGAGTATAGCTTCATTTTGACACTGAAAGTTGAGAGGTTTTGGATCAAGTCGCATGAACTACGATATTAAAACTTGGCTGCTGCATGTTATCCACATATTATTATGAACGGTCTTGGGAATTACTTATTATTCTTGTCGTGTCTCTAGTTCTTTCGAACCAGCGAACGTGTTGAATGGATTTTAAGTGTGTTTTAAAGAGGTTCCTTTCGTGTACTGGCACAAAAACATGTCATTACATGGAATTACATTTTTATGATTCCTTTCAATGACTAGTATTGATACTTATTGTGTGGTAACCAATAGCAATACAGTTGAATAGAATAACCCTTTTATACCGACTTTTAAGTATCGGCTTCCAATCTGAGTGCGAGCTAAGGTTCCCATTCTCTTCACGCTAATGCCGCAGCTTCGTAAACAGTTAGTACAGCACCAGGCACAGCTTAGTGAATAGTCACTGCGACACCTGGCCATAGATTAGCGATCAGTTAATAGGGCGCGAGTTTAATTGAAAGTTCGCACGACTTTGGTATCGGGGAATAGGTTTTGTATCAGCTTTAATTGTTCTTATTTATTGCTCTTAGGTACTGATTTAATAGAAGTAGGTATCTGGGTAAATAATACCTAAGTTGTAGATTTGTATTTGTGTCCATCGATAGTAGGTAAATGTTTATGAATAGCGCTATTTGTTGAATAAAACATGTCAACGTTGTTTATGGATATTCAACATTTTATAGATTTTTACAAAAACTGAAAATATTTTGACGTGATAACGTCTTATAAATTGATGGAGCCGGCTGCACGCACGAAAAAACATGACTCATGCGTCGTTACGTCGTTTTGTCGTTCCATTTACCTGAGCCCGAGCCCGGGTCGGGTAATGGGTAAGGGTAAATGAGGGTAAGGGTAAATGAGGGTAAGGGTAAGGGTTCGGTTGGGTTCCGGGTCCGGGTCCGAGAGTTCGAGTCCGAGTCCGAGTCCGCGAGTCCGATGTCAATACAAAATGCACTTATTATTATAAAACAACGTCTTATAAAAACAAATAAATGTAACTTGATCGATTCAATTGTGATTTCCATTTACCTCCTTATCTATATTATATCCATACAAAGTATCTATCAAACAAATATTAATTAAAATTCTTTTGAAAAATGCAACCATTCCATCAGTATTTTCTTATGACGTTATCACGTTCAACTATCGTCAGTAAACCGACTTTACAGACAACCGATTTTTTTAGAAACTAGATATGGCAAGAATCTTTATTTTGTGTTGTTTATTAATAATAATGAAATACAACTGTTTGATATTATTTAATAATAAAAATTAAAATAGGAACGAAATCTCGAAAAATCAGAGAATCTATTCGAAATAGAATATCCCTGGATAAATAGATTGAAAAATTTTCCTTCATTTTAAGTAAATTTTGAAAGGATTTTGTTTTGAAGGGCAGGAAACTTTTGTTTGGCACGGAACTCTGCGCGTGTTCAGTGTTGTAGTCGCTCGTTAGCCGGCGGAGGCTGTGGCGCGGCGTACGGGGTGTGTGATGCAACCACTCACAACCTGTCTCGACGAACCTATTTGTGCTACTATGAGAGCGCTGATGGCCTAGTGGTCCGCCCCGCCTTCCAATCCTAAGGTCGTGGGTTCAAATCCAATCGCGTACGAATGAGTTTTTCTGCCCAAATAATTTATGTACACTATGTCAGTGCTCTCAAACGGTGAAGGAAAACATCGTGAGGAAACCGGCATATCGTAGAACCTAAAAAGTTCAAAAAATATGTGTCAAGTGCTCGAAAGGAGCCTCTTTGAGGCGCACTTAAAATCCTTTCACCACACTTGGTTTGAAAGAATCAGTGACACGATAAGAAGAAGAAGTACACACACTATACATATATACTAGAACACACTTATACTAGCTGGAGTCTGTACTAAAAATACGTAATTAAATCTTGTTCCTACGAAAACGTGAGGTGAGGTTAGACGGATTGGCTGGAGGGGATTTCAACTTTATTATTTGTAAATATTTATTTACTGAGCCGATTTTAGATATTACCTATGTATTTGTTAAAATAGTGGGTAGTGAATCATATTCTAGTAAAAACCATGATCGACTCAAACTGCTTTGAAAATATGTCTTTGCAAATAATATAGGTTCCAGTCCTGTATATCTAATTACCTACCACTAGCGACGGGGAGGCTTCCGTCGACTCGGACCGGTAGGTACTCGGACCGCAGTCCCACTCGCCGGAGTAATTAAATTTTATTATTTTTCTTCCGGCAAGTCGGACCAAAAACCACGTGACGTAAATTGTACAGTCGTCGCTAGAAACAGATCCGACATAAATACGAAATGTTAAGTAGGAGTGTGATATCAAGTATCGCTTATATAGCAATATCGCTTATCGCTTGCACAGTCACTTTTGCTACCCGTTCTGGATTACGCTGATGCATGTTATCTGGACCTCACTGAGGAACAGCTTGATAAGCTTGAGCGGCTCCAGAACTTCTGCATCAGATTTATTTTTGGCCTTCGTAAATATGACCATGTGTCTCCTTTTCGATCTCAACTCAAGTGGCTTCCTATTCGTCTTCGCCGAAACATGCATATTCTTTCTCTTCTTTACTCAATACTTTTCAATCCTCTTTCACCTCACTATCTTAAAAACAGATTCATGTATCTCCATTCTTGCAGTAACCGTTTGCTAAGGTCATCGGAAAACCTGTTACTTAAAATTCCAGGTCATAGCAGCTCCTTCTACACAAACTCTTTTACTGTTAAAGCTGTTAGGCTGTGGAATGCTCTGCCTCTGGAAATCAAACAGTCAACCTCGCATAACACTTTTAAATTAAGGTTGAAGGAGCACTACTTGTCGTCAATTTCTTCTAGCTAGTTTTTTAGGCATTGAGCATAATAATATTGGGTATAATATATATTTTTATTTTTTTATTTATACATAATATTCATGTATATTTATATTGTATGTATTAGTTTATTTTTAGTTATATCTTATAATAAGTATTAGGATTTTAGTTTAAATTAAGTAGTTAGTTTAGGTAAATACCTATCTAATTAGGTATCTAATAGTGAGTAGGTATTGTAGATCTACTTATTTTCAATTTTCCGTTTGTAACTACACCGCCTTTCAATTCGTTATTTCTTTCCATGCAAAGGTTGCCTGGAAGAGATTGCTCTCAGCGATAAGGTCGCCCATTGTTTTACCTCATTGTTAATTTTTTATGTCCTGTACTGTATTTTTTGTGTGGTGAACAATAAAGAGTTATCTATCTATCTATCTATCTATGTATATTTTAATAACTGTTAATAATTAGATTTTTTTAA
This sequence comes from Thera britannica, assembly GCA_939531255.2. Classification (NCBI taxonomy): domain Eukaryota; kingdom Metazoa; phylum Arthropoda; class Insecta; order Lepidoptera; family Geometridae; genus Thera; species Thera britannica. The sequence goes on along the minus strand of OW618036.2, from coordinate 12,491,522 downwards.
AATAAATTGTGTCTTCAATCAACGAGTTTTATTCTTAATGTTTACTTTCTACACCTACTTTTGCGTTTGACTGTACTGCATTGCCTCGAACAATAGATTTTTTCAATCATTTCAAAAGTGGTCCGAGTCGCCGGAAGAAAAATAATAAAATTAAATTACTCCGGCGAGTGGGACTGCGGTCCGAGTACCTACCGGTCCGGGTCGACGGAAGCCTCCGACGGGTTACTAACTAGCTATTTCGGGAAACACGCGATATTTATTCTAAGCTTAATCAAATCGTTATGATAGAATTATAAATAAAATAAAATTAGGTTCTAACAATAAAATAAACTCCTCTGTGACATAATTTTTATTAATAAAATGAGGCTCTTAAATAAATCATAATTGTTGATAGCAAAACACTAAAGAGTACATTGGTCCATCACTACCGGAATGTTCATCCAAACAGGAAACATAAAACGTCGATATTTTATTGTTGTTATAGAATCTCCGAACGTTTCTCTCTAATCTAATATCCATAATATGTTCGCGTGATCATAAAATTCTAATCAAAGTTTGTGGATTCCACAGAGTTCATCTAAACACACGAGCCTAGTCACCTCAAACCTGTAGGCCTACCATATGCTTTGTCTGGCTCTGTCTCTGTCTCTGGTTTTGAGTCTGTGTGAGTGTTGTCTAAATAAATACGTCAAAACTTTTGTGTTGACTGGCCTCTAGCTCTGCCTTCTGCGCCGTAGGTCGTGGGTTCGATCCCCACCGAGAACAAATATTTGTGTGGTTAGCATAGATGTTTGTTCTCTGTCTGGGTGTTATATTGTATTCTAAGTATGTATTTACAAAAAAAAAAATGTATTGAAGTATTATATCAGCTATCCGGTTCCCATATTACAAGCTCTGCTTAGTTTGGGGCTGGGTAGTGTTGTGTGAATTGTCCACAATATTTATTTATTTATTTAAAACATCACACACACAGTATAATGCACTGGTGAGCACTCACACAGGCTAAAAACCAGAGCCAGAGACAGAGCCAGACAGAACTTATGGTAGCCCTACTGTAGTAGCTATTGTAAGAGCTGTGGCATTGCTCAATGTCTCGTAAAGTATTGAAGACAACACGTATAACTCGAGTACTAGCGAGGGTACATACCTACTCGTAGTTCTAGTAATAATGGGCGTTCATCGTTTTATTTTATAACGCCTTTTAGTTTTGCTTGTCAGCCATAAACTGAGTTACAACTCTCAAGTTACACGTTCAAGTAAATTGAATATAATATATGTCTTACTAATAAGATGATTTTTTGATTGTAAGTTAGTAACCCTAAAGTAAAGGTTTTGTTTGACAGATTCAAAATGGGACCTAATGCCAGAATGTACAGAACAGCTGGAGTCCATCCATCCACGGGTTTAAGTTGACTGATATAATCACTTTCATTCAGAATGTATGATTTGCAAACTGAACAAAAAAAATCGGTTGTTTGTAAATTCGGTTTACTGATGATAGTTGAACGTGACAACGTCATAAGAAAATACAAAGATGTCGAACGCTGCTGAACGCACTTAAATGGAACGCCTCAGAGCAAGGTAACGCCGCATAAGTCATGTTTTTTCGTGCGTGCAGCTGGCTCCATCGAATTATAAGACGTTGTCACGTCAAAAAATACAAATTAAGTATTAAAAGTTCGATGACGCACAGTCCTATATAAAAAATGGGAGTTAACGTTATTTCAATGCTGGTTGAACGAAGACAATCATGATACCAGCAGCATGGTCTGAAGGTCTCATTTAAATTATGAAGTGTGATGTAATTCCTAAAGTAATCAGGTCAAGACCATGCATGGTATCTAACTGTTAGGTATTCAGAGTTAGTCCATTCAGGTACAACTACACAAGACGTTAATAGCCGAACCGTAATCATTCCGTAGTTGTTAGCATTCGCAAGCGTTGTCACTACCACATTGCCATCGGTCCGGGTGAGGTTCGCTCATTACAGCTGACTGATAGACGTGTAGCTTTATGTGGCACCACTGCACGTGGGGCAAATGGTTGCCTTCAAATAAGCTAATATACGGTTGTAGGCGATAAATGCACATTGGCTTTTCGGCTTTGTAGAGCGCTATCTCTTTCTGACACACACTACGCCCTATGAAGCAGAAATTAGCCGATGTGCAATATTTGTAACCTACTCCTATACATAATATGCAACACTAGCTTACCTAGTGCCTATAATTATACTAGGCTCAAGATAGATAGCTAAGATACAAAGGAAGACAAGGAACTGTAGCCCTACCACAAGCTCTGTCTGGCTCTGTCTCTGGCTCTGGTTTTGAGTCTGTGTGAGTGCTCACCAGTGTATTATACTGTGTTTGTGACGTTTCGACGAAATATTTATTTAGGCAGCACTCACACAGACTCAAAACCAGAGCCAGAGACAGAGTCAGACAGAGCTTGTGGTAGGCCCACTGGCATCTAGATTCACCTAACTACATGAGGAATGAACAGCTATACCGTAAGTTGGGGCTATTTGGAATCATTGGGGCTATTTGGAAAAAAGAAATTATGTGTTTCGAGTGGAAATAATTTCCACTATAGCAATGATAGAAATCTATTTTTTCTATCTGGCAACCCTGTAATCAATGTCACGTCCATTGGTATTCTTTTTGAGGTTCTAACCAGAGGGGTTTCGTGTCAGACGACATTTGAAAAAAAGTTGTTTTTTACGTGGTTTTTAGAGCTGTCGCCAACCTCCGTGCAGCTCCCAAGTTTACGAAGTAAGTGAAAAACTGAAGTTTGTATCCAATAATACATATTGTCAGGAGCGTAGGGAGTAAACTGGATTCGTAAATGCTGGATATTCTAACCTAGTTTTAGCATTTTTTGTCACGGGGGCTATTTGAAACAGCATATGGGGCTATTTGGAACTGCGAAAAAAAAGCCTTGGCTTTGCTTTTTTGCTAGTGTAACAAGCTTTTTTATCTTTTCCAGGACAATGCCATCATGGTCCGAGTTTACCAGAGGACCATAGAAACCATAGACATGGGAAACAATACAAACCTTACCTCTTACAGTTAAAAAAGCTTGGAAAAAGCTAGGTATCGCCGAAATCAAAGCCGGATCAAAGCTGCGACGAAGCATAGCATTAGAAGTACGCTGTCATGAAAATGTAGAGGTTTGAATGCGTCACAATCACAAGCTGGCCATCCAACGATCTTTTCGCCCGAAGAAGAAGAAATTTTTATAGCTCAAATGAATATTTTGAATGAATGGGGATTTCCCAATATCTAAGCTAAGATATTTAAAGATAATTTCATTAAAATGTTTATTATTTGTAACAGTTTCTATTAATAAAAGAAAAGTCTGGACAAAAAAAAACATGAAATTTTTATTTGATCCTAAAAAAATATAAAAAAATTATACTTGGTAATTTCAAATAGCCAAAAGTGTGAATATTTTTACTGGTAACAGTTCCAACTATCATCTGTTACCATCAATTCAAAACTTCTTATTATATTCAGCGCTAAAGCATGGCGCAACCACCAATTTCCAAATAGCCCCAATGAAGCGATATTTGGAACAGCATGTTATAAAATAAGAAAAAAATATGTCTATGAAAGATAGAGGTATCTTAGGTAAACGATTATGTGGGTCTAAACGGGATTTATCCATTAAAAGTACTAAATGTGTGGTCACCTTAGCTAAATCGAAGTTATTGTAACTTTTGTCGAAAATTTGTTCCAAATAGCCCCATCTTACGGTAACTTTCGAAGCTCCAAACTAAGCAAAGCTTATACTAATCTCATCATTACCTGATATATAAGAATAAGAACCACAAAAACTAATAAAAGTATTTACTCCTGCTCTACAAAAATTATATTTTGGCGTCAGTCTGATCGAATCAGATGATGTACATTTCCAGGAACTGATAGATGGTCTGCGTGACTGGCCGATCATTAATGATGCATAATAAGGGGTTAACATGACCTTCCCGAGAACCGACCTTTTTTGAATGGCGATGTCAATATTTAGGGCATATAGAATGGCTCTTAAAATAAGAGCTTATGTTAGTCGGACACAAAGAAAACTTAACTTGCTACAAGTTTAGTTTTTTGTTGTGAGATTGCGGTCAACAAATTGACAAAAAAAAAAAAATGTTTATTTGTAACGGGACGCTGCAGGACAAATTGAAATTAAGAACATTCGCGCCAATGCACTAAATATATTTAAAATTCTTTAATAATGGGTTCCGTCAGCTTATTGATAATATTTAATTCAGATATGTATTGCAGCAGTAATACTCTGCTAATCCGACAGGCACTGTGACTCAATTTATTCAAAGAACCACAGCGCGAATAATACTGGTGGTGGGTACGTATAGGTAGGTACGACCAGGCGAGACTGGAATGTTAAGTAAAGTTCAGGATGAATTTATAACAAATTTACCTGCTCTGCTAGATACTAAGCCAGCTCTAGGTATTTCGCAGCAATTCAAGAAATTTAATGCATTTTGATCAGGCCTGGTATTCTTTTACGTTCTGTGCTTTGCATCTATACTACTAATTACATCCACTCCCGATAAAGTATTTTTATGCCCAATTTTTAAAAGCTCATTGACGTCACCATGTTGTCGCGCTTTTGTGACATATTTGTCACTTTTATTAATAGCCTAAGCGCGACAATTCCACAATTTTGTCGCTTTGTGACATATATTGTGTCGAATTGTCAGCTTTATTAAACAGGGTCTGGACCCTGTTAAGTTATGACCCTGGGGTCATGCCTACAAAAACCGACAATCTAAAGGCTTGCTTCAATTCATCTCATTATAAGTTATACTTGTCTCTTTGTATTCTTGTTGTAAAAATGAGAGGGAGAACCGTAAAATTATAGTTTTATAAAAAACTCCTTTTATTTTAATAAAATCACGTGCAAGTAATTAGGGCGGGCGTAGCGCGAGCGCAGACATGACTATCGTAATGAAATCCACTCGAAAGTGCAAAAAGAACACTTCGGAGCACTTCGCTCAGCTTATTATACGTATTAGCCGATAAAAATGTGAAGAACTAAATTAATGGGCAGGCCTGTAATTTAAGCCATTTACTTATAATGGCGTATTAGTTATAGCATGAAAGCTTAAATTAAATAGTAATTTGAAAGTATTCTTAGCTTGAAAGGCTTGAAAATTTCGTTACAAGCTCATTTTTCAGTTGAGAGAAAAGGCCACATCATTCATTCAGGCCAAGTTGCTGAAAAATTTTATTGTACAATTTATTAGGTTTGTAGGAAAGGGAGGTACCTAAAGTTCTTGCGTAGTTCATTGAAATGAAATGAAATGAAATGAAATGAAATGAAATATGAAATGAAATATTTTATATTCTGAAAGTCCTAAATAAAATAATCATTAAGTTTACACTAATACGGTAATTTAAATTACATCCGAAATTAATCAAAAATACTTTATGCCCCAAACTTATGTGCACGGTTCACGCGAATTATTTTCTTATGAAAATCTTGTAGGCCAGTACCACCGAGAAAGGTTATATCCCTTATTACGACGCAATAAGGTCGCATGTTCCAGTTCTTGTAGTTTTGACCATAAATCGGGCGGGCCATAAAGGCGTATCATAAAGTGCGTGCAGTTAGTTAATAACAGGGTTACGAGTGGAACACGTGTCGCCGTGTGAAGGGACCTTCACGGGGCCTTCTGGCAGCTTTCCTTATTATTGCTGTTTATTGCAGGAGTTCATCAAAATAAGCTTTAGTTATGTATGCTTTAGGTTGGGATTGCACTTTTTATATAATATTGACGACATGTGTGATCAAAAGAAGAGAAGAAAAGGATAGAATATCATAGGACTACTGCTCTTTTGGGGTTTAGGTATCTGGTTAATAATCGTTATTATTAACCAGATTATCCTATCACGAGGTCTACAGAGCCTAAACACGATGATATTTAGCGTTATTATGCTTCATTTTGCAGTAAGACTTGATAAATACCTATAAATACAAAATACATTGCTTAGCGACTAGATTCAAACTCAAGATCTTAGCATCAGAAAGAGCTTTATTCGCAACGTAAAATACATAAATTCTCCAACATAGACAAATAAGGCAGTACGAAGATTAAAAAAGTCCCATCTTATTACTATTCGTGTGGCACGTGCAGGCATGCGTCGTACGACGTGTCCTACCAGTGTACCACATGCCAGGGCCCGCCTGCTTGGTATGCGAGGCACGGCCTCACCACAATCAAGTGTTTATGACTAATATAATCTATTGCCTGTTCGTTGAGGCCTCGCCTTTTTGTACAATGTTCGACAAGTGCGGTTTGAATAGGTAAATATGCCTTGTATAGTCTTAATGATCTTGTTTCTTCTTAGTCCTTTGCTGTGCCTCTACTTTTTACTCTTTCAAGTCGTCATGTTTAACTCATGCGAGGTTTTGCCTAGGTTGGGTGTGAGTAGCAAATACACTTTGGTTGACCGATCATCACGAACCTATGTATCTGAAATGTTCTTTGTGCTTGTAGGTTCACTACTTAAAAATAATGATTGTTTATTTCTCATAAAAACCTCTCACGTTACAGTGATCATAAAAAAACAGCTGTAACACCATTATTTGCTTACGTTTACTGAACCTGCTATTCTAAACTAGAATAATATATTATTCTTAGGTTTTGATGGTATGGTTCACGCTTCTAGGATTGTACGATTTTGAAATCAATCTCTATCATAGCATAGATTTGCCACATGGACTTAAAGTTTACGATAAAGGAATATAACTTTATTACTACCAGTACATTCATGCTTTGTTCTTGAATCATTACGAGCCTGGGTTTTTGTTGTCGCTGATGCTAATCTCTTGGAGGTCGACAGAGCACAGAGCGGTCACGTTACAGGTGTAATGATGTATTTCTTCCTGGTAGTCGTTTCTTTATAAATTGCCTTAAAAATAACCGGTCAAGTTAGAGTCGACTCGATCACCGATCGGGGTCCACACCGAAACTAATTTAAATTTGTCGTTGAAAACTATGTGCTATAAAATTAAAACTCTTAGTAAACTCTTAGTTTATTTCGTTTAATTTTATGGTAGGTGTTACCTTCTGACCTGCGATAGAAAAATAATAAAAGTTATCAAAGTTATTCATGTGATTCAAGTAAATACCTAAATGATTTTAACATTGACTAATGCAGACTTTTTCAAACCTTATTTACTCAACAATCAAGTTTTTTTTTCTTAGAATAAAAAACTCTGTCCGTTATTATTGAGGGCGTCGTCCCAGCGTCGCCACGCATCACAGAGCAACTGATGATGTGACAGGTGACATTGACAGATCGGTGACATGACAGCACTTATAATTGAGGCCAAGGCGGATACCCTTTACCGTCCCGCCTGAATCAAATATATTATCTTGACATCACGATTTGAAGATATTTTAATCAATTTTGATTAGAATCTGTCGTTAGACCGTGTAATTGGTTCAATTAGATGAAAAACTTTAACTTTAATTAAAGGAGATTAGTGTTATGACTGATGAACATCCATGTTGTAATAAAAGGCATAATGTAGGCTTCAAAAGATGTTATACCATTTCTTTCCTTCCTTTATAACCAATTGATGAGAGATTGCGTTCTTTTGCTACTAAAGGGACCAGTCTCACTTTTTATTCCCATGTGCCCCTCTAAGGGGACAGATGGGAATAATCCATATTTTAATCATTAAGAATGTTGATGTTAATCATATGGTTTGTAAAAAGCTTTGGTGGCAAAATGTCTCCATAAGATACAGGATACTTTCAAATCAGCCTTACTACACCCTCAACAGTGACAGGTAAGTGTAAGCGCATGCGCATAGCTCCACGTCGCGGAGACACGTCCGTCGCCTCACGCCTGCTTTTTGCGCACTCCTCACGAATAGACACGTACAATACTTGGCTCGCCAAGTGCTGCTAGGCACTTGATTGTAAATAATAGTTGTTTGATTTTCTTGGTTCGAGTAGAAAATACCGAGAACATGCATAAGGAGTGAGCAAAACAACGTGTGAAAATAAAGCCTTAGCCACACACGTGCCAATTTATTCATAACAAAAAAAATATTGCGAAGGGAGAAGAGATCTGGGGAAAGGTCTACCGTGCCTGGGGATAATGTTGGTGTGCCTTCTTTATTTTTATTAAGTAAAAAAATTACAAATTTCATAAATTAAAAGCCAACTAACCGAATAACATCCTATCTTCGAAACCAGAAGTAATATTTGTCACGGCATCCAACTGTGGGAAACACTTAGAAACATTCCAAATAAACTAAATAAATTACTATAACATACAAAATGAGAAAATTACAAGGAACATCTTTATCTAGCGTCGGAATGGAGGCCGTTTGTTATCCTCCAACACAACATACATCAGTTGCTGTACTTATCTATACTTATTTATAAATGAAAAAGTTTGTTTGCCTGTTATGTTTATCTCTGGTTTGGCAGGGAAAAGAAAAAAAGAAAGACAGACATTTTTAAAAAAACTCCGAGTTACCCAAACAAATATATATTATTTCAATTAAAAAAAACATTTCACTTCTTTACAAAATATTGAAGTAAAAAAAAACAGAATAGAAGTAGCATAAGTCAGTTGGTGCTTTTTTAGATGACTTTAGTATAATTTTAACCATAGTTTTATATTTACATCGCCTATAACAAAGCAATGCCTCGCAGGTCACGCACGTCAGGAACGTGCCCTGCGATCAACTTGAGGCATACAGATGCCTCAAGTTGGTGGAACCAAGTGGATTCCCATGTGAAGCCGAGTGGGTCTACTAGTATACTTTTATAATGTGTATTGGTAATACGGAACTCATAAGTTACGTTCACACACTTAACAAGCAATAATTTTAATCAAGTATCAATATAAATAATTATACAATTGCTATACGAAAGTAAACCTTATTTTGGAACGTTTCAGGTTGTATTTTGATAAAATTATTTGTTTGTGGCTCAAATAAAAACATGGTCATAAATTGCTTTAAAGTAATAACTGGTTATCTAGAAGGTACAAGATTTACTCGACAATTCATTCTAAGTTAAGAAAATGTACGCCATCGACGAGAATATATTTTAAACATTAATTTTGTAAAAAAATGTGACGCGATAAGAAAAAGACCCGCCTGATTTTAAACAGGTTATTTTATTAATTACATTAATGAAACCAATTACATGAATTAAAAAACAATCACAAAAAGATAAGAACTGAAGAGAAGTAAATGATATAGACAAACAAAGATGAGACATTGAATGCTCATGTCCCCCCACGGACCGACGAAATTGTTAAGATGGCGAGAAGTCTGTGGATGGAGAGAGAATTTCCTGGAAAAGTATAGGGGAGGCCTATGTCCAGCGATGGACTTTCTCAGGATGATGATGAAGTCAAAAGCTTCAAAATCTTGTCTTCGAAAATTTGTAAAATGTCTAAGAATTTAAAAAATCTATTTGTTAATTTTTCATATGTTTTACAGTTCAAATAAATCGCGAAGATCATGGCTCCAACCACCTGCCCTATCTACAGAGTAAAGTTAGTTATCTAACTAGAGGTTAATGGTGTCCTATTAGAGTTCCGTCGTTATCAGCCATTACAAACCCGACGTGCATTAGGCAGACGATTCCAAAACGAACACTTCATTCTGGTAATTTAAAGTGCTTTCTCAATTAATATAGAGTAATCAATTTACTGCAGATAATGTGAATAGAATTCCAATGACAACTCTTTTTTTTACGAACAGAAATAGTTATTTTATTATGCGGTAGGGTTCATCCTGACTTGCTGATTATTAGTACTTTTTAAACTTTCGCTATCATAACACCACTGAATCTATTACACGGGTATAATTACCTTATTTTATTTATTTTCCCGATTATTTTGTTGCTGATTATTATATCTTCTTTATCATATTTTTTATGTGTGATTGTAAAATATATACGTACAAACAATAGTTTTATCATTTCATAAATTCAATAAATGGTGTTAAGTGAAGAATAATATTCTGCAAAATATTTTTTCCGCGTGTCTAGAGCAGTCTTTAGAAATCTATTAATAGCTGACATTAGTACGGTTTGTACGACTATAGTTAAGGCCACTGGGCCGTATGATTTTCACGGATGACTAATCGCCTAATCAAGTATTTGACAGGTTTTTAACTTAAAGTTTGCCACAGAAATATAAATGTACTAGTAGTTATTTCTTCCGTGAATTTTGCTAAGCAACCGAAAGTTTATTGAGTTGTTCTAGAAAAAGAATAGCAGAAATTTAGAGACTTGGAATCATAAAATCTTATAGATTAAACCACATCGCTCTACAAAGACTAGTATTATTCCGATTACTTTGTTAATTTGCTTGTAGGAAACATAAAGGATGCTTGATAGGGAGACCGCATGCAGAAACAAAAGCTTTAGGAGTTGAGCCTCAAGAATAGATACTTAGACAGTTTTATCTCTCTCTCTCTCACTCTCTCATATGCGTACTGCCCAGCATACTTTGTCCATTGGGACACAGATGACTAAACGGCTGAACGGATTACGATGAATTTGGCAAGGAGATGGAATATATTCTGGGGATTTGCCTCAAAATTATCTCTTAGAAGGGTAAAATTATGAGGTACTAGCCTTCATATGAATGCGCACCAAGTCGCGGGTAACCACTAGTACAGTTTAAGATGATTCATGCTTTATGTGTCATAAAGTTTATTCCTTGCAAGCGGATTACAAGTCAACGAGATTATAACAAGCAGTTCTTTATTTTCTATGTAAATGGCTTATTAAATTATTTATTGCACTGAGAAAGTGCTTGGAACGGCTTAGAGATACTAAAGACGCTCTTTTTAATTGAATTTCATAAAGTACTCATAAGTATGTTGTGCTTATTGTGATTTATAGTGAAGTTAGTAGCAGTAGCTACATTTAATAACCTTCAAAATTCACATAAATTATCTGAACTTAATTATTTTCTTAATATATGTTAGCAACTATCTACTAACTGAAGTAAATACTTTAGCAAGCAATTTTATGACGGTAAGCTCTTGAACCATATTTTTTTAATAATTTGTACCCTTTTTTTTTTCAAATTATAAGGCTACGATTCCCGTGTTGGTATAAAATGTTTGCACAATGTACAATTTGTTAAATTACAATTTTATAAAAAAGTATTAGGAGTATCAGTCACGTGATTTCGATAGTTTATATAATTTGAGGCTGTTAAAATTAAATAACAGCAATTTTAAGAACGAATGTATTTATTTCTTATCTGTCCAAATAATAATATCATTTTAAATTATTATTTCACTTACGTGAAATAGTTTTTCTATTATTTATTATATTTCACTTACGTGAAACCGAGTATGTTTTTATTATATACATCGGAATCCACTAAAACCTAGTATTAAAATTCTTTACAGCAGGTGGGTTTATTTAGAGCACTGTCCATAAAATCAAGTGTAATTTCCAGGCGTGCCTTGCTATTCATGTGGCGGAGAGTGGCAGCATCTGTGCACGGTAGGGCACGCGGCGCCGTATTGAAAGCAGACGTGACTCGTCCCCGATGTAAACGACTTGTCTCACTTGACTTACCAGTTTTGATACTTTGGCGAAATACAATCTCACTGAGATACAAGGTAAGGTAATCATATTCACTGTAAGGGACGTTAGGGTCGGCTCTGCTTGCTGGCTTGAAAACTCCACCACCAGAATTGGTCACTAGCTGATATGATATGCCAATCTTCTGTAGGTCCTTTGAAGATTCCTAAAAAAGGGCATTTTGCATTCTTTAGGTAACAGACAGCTAGCCCATAATAACAGTTTTTCCACGAGGATTATGGTTATAATTTAAGAATTTATAGGCATGCGACCTGGACCTTGGTGTCATAAGGCGAGTCCAATTAAAAGGACCATCGGTGGCGTAGGTTGCTCTATGAACCTATAATTTAATTGTGGAACCAAAGGGATTAATGAAAAATTATAAAGATTACGAGATGAGATACGATGGAGACGATTATGAGAAATAATATTATGACTTTTGTGTTTCTATTCTTGCTACTATACATGGGGTTGCATGTTAAAAAAATGATGGTTCATGTTTATAAGGCCCGGTGTCAACATTCAAAGTATCAAATCCGTTTCCGCCATCTGCTGAAGTTTGACAGCACGTTCTGAATTCCAAACTTTGAATTCAGAACTCGTGCTGTTTCCATGACAACGTAATGACTCTATCGATACCAGAAAACCTATCAGAACAAGCTTTATCACCTCAGACATAAGGTTTAAAATCCTTATTCCCAACGATACTGGCTTTATTAATTACTGCATTAATAATTATCAACTATTGTCTCATTGAAGTTCTGAGAAGTGATAATAATTCATGAAATTCGAGACGTTTTCGTGTGGCGCTGAGATAAAATTCAAATACCTGGAGTGAGTGTCCTGATAGTACCAGTAATTGAGAGCATTTCCATAATTCATGAACAGAGTGTCGTCCAGTACCACTTAGCGGGAGCCAGGTAGGGATGTCGGAAATGCAATAAAGTATCGATATATATCGTATCGATGTTTTTTGAAAATATCGATATCGATATTGATATTTTTATTAAAAAATATCGATATATCGGTATGATTTGACAGAGAATATTCGTGCTCTAAAAAGCCTTGTGCTTGTCCCAATCCAGTGGACGCAGGTTGGGACGCTCAAGTGAATAGGGACGGGCAGTTGAAATTGAAATTGATTACAGAGTTGCCAACTTAAAAACCAAACTATAAAACAGCAAATCAAGTCGACCAAAAACAAAAAATACATAAAATATAATTTGTTAAAAGATGTTAGTATAAAAAAAGTGTTTTCTTTTTGGGATTTTTTAATCTTAAAACTTATAAATGTTTATTGGTCTGAAAAAAATATCGGTTTTTATTTCTTTTCGATACTTAGAATTTTATATCGATACATCGATATATCGAACTATTAAATATCGCTCAAAAATATCGATATATTGAAAAAATAATATCGATATATCGATGTATCGATATTTTTTCAACAAGCCTAGAGCCAGGCGAAGGAACAGGAGCGTGTTTTCTTATCGCATTTATCATGAAAACTTTAAATATAATGACGTTGAATCAACATGAGTTTTACCAATCCTGCAACTTGTTTTACCACTGGAACGGACTAATTAGGCCCAGTAGTTACTCAACTCACATTATTTATTCCAAGTGTTCACACATTTTGCAAAGATCTCAGGCAATGGTGTCTCTAAAGGCCTGCGCACATCTAGGCTGAAATGCTATCATATTTGGCAGCGTTTCACGTGATCGCCATCGCCACCGCTTAGATGTACGCAAGCCTTAACTGATAAAAGTTTAATCTGACGTTCACCACAAAATTATTTATTCTCGGTGGGTATCGAACCCACGAGCTACGGCACAGAAGGCAGAGCTACTACCAACTGAGCTAAGAGGCCAGTCCGGATCTTTGATTTTCCACAGAATGTCGTCGGTCCATCGGATGGGAAACGGTCCAACGCTTCGCCCTCAGGTTCGTAGTCATTATTCGGGAACCTTTGCTCCTCAGCGGGGAATAAGTTTTTATTCTTTCTATAACTTATCCTCCCCGTGTGCTAGCGCTGCAGCCTTGGTAGTTTTTCCTCCATAGTTCTTGGTGTGTGTTTGTGATAATCAATTTTGGTTGACTTTCACACAGTTGGGCTAGACAGCCCGAAAGCCCAAAACAAAGCAAAGCCTTTGTATCCACTGATGCTTGGCGTTCAAAAATTACTAAAAATTTTGGCTACACTGCAATACCAATACCCACCATATTTTACTCGAGTAAGCTGAGCTGACTGTAATATTTATATCAGCGACATCAACAGCTGAGCAGGTTAATAAATGAGTGTGGAGGTGTGCAATGCTCACTGCTCAGGTAATCTGGCATCAGTCGGCGCAGTGGCCGGCTGTGCGTTGTCGCGGCGCCAGATCAACTAAATGGTGCTTAGCCTCTCGGGTCAGGCTGCTTAGCTTGTCTACAATCTAAAACGTTTCGCAGTCTTTTGTCTTTGTGCAAAATTAATGTACGTCCTGCGTTTAATTTTAACATACTCTATGATTCCCTAGCGGTCTCCACTCTTCATTATGAAGACCAGGAATAAGCCGGAGACAGTTGTAGTCTCTCATAAAATAGTATCAGTTTCATCAAAACTTTCGTCACATTTTCGTCTAAAGGCCTGTGCACATCTTGGCGATGGCGATGGTGATGGCGATGGCGATGGTGATGGCGATCACGTGAAACGCTGTCAAATATGACAGCGAATTTTGACAGCGTTTCAGCTGGTTACCATCGCTATTGCAGATGTGTACAGGTCTTAAATCGTAATAATAAATTCGCCAATAATTTACTTGAAGTTGCTTAACCTCAATGCTTCAAATTGCTATTATTAGTATAAAGTGTTTAGCTGATGTCAACAAACATCCCATGCCACTTCACCATCAAGGAATGTGATATAGATAGCGGGCGTGTCGGGCGCGGCGTGATGAATGCGGCGCGCTGTCGGCGATGGGCGATGGACGGCTCACGATGGATGGCATGAGGGTTGCACTCCAATTGCTTCCGCAGCCATGTCACTCTCAACTTATTGGATTTAGACAAAAGGGTACCGAACAATTAGGGGTTGAATAAATCTATGTCCAACGTTTTGTTTCTCTTTTAGGGAACTGAAACTGAAAGCCGCGGTATTTTTTCATATTTACTAGCTTTTTTTATCACCAAGGGTGTGAGTCTTTTTGATTCGTTGCCAACGATCCTATAATGATTACGAGTATTGTAAAAATGATGATTACACTGTGATTAATAATATCTCATTTTTGTTCGATAAAGATAACCAGTTTGTAAGCAATTGCCATCAGTCTGTGGTCATGACAAACAGTGACAAGGAACATTTTAACCAATGACACACAAATAACGCTCGTAAATACACCTTAATGTTTTATTAGCTATGATTACTTGCGGTTTTTTGTAGACTTTCATTTAATGTTGATTTCACAAATTATTATTTGCGTAGTGATTATTTTACGACAACAAACCAGAACATGATTTGCCACAAGTTGGCGTTTTTTATTTGGGATTGTTCATTCATACTAACACTGAATTTTAGTGTGAATACTCCGCACTACTGATGGAAATAATGAAAATTTTGAAAATTTGCTATATCTATAATAATTAAAAATATTAATACGTTTAAGATTATTTATTAAAAGTCTTGGACTTGTTGAAATTTTCCCCAACAACAACCCCACTAGCCATTCCCAGTGTGCCCAACAGTGGGGTGTGCCAATGGGGTACATCGTTTTTTTGGCCAGTATCGTTTATTACCCTTAAGAAGAAGTCTACTGCTGGGTTTAGGCTTTTTAAGACATTCCAAAATGCTGCAATTGAATAAAGAAACTTTTGATTAGATGTTTTTGTTTTTCCATACACTTCTAGGAAGAACGATTTTGAGCTCCGTTCCGGGTTATTCGGTTAAGGTTATTGAACTTAGTTTTAAAGGTTATAATATTATTGGGTCCTCCAGCCTATGACTCACCCACTGTACCACGGAGGTCTTCATATTCCTCCTGCTATCCAACCAGAAACCCACCTTTACGAGATCATTTAAAAATCTACGCCATCAGAATCTTAAATGCAATCCTGAAGATCCATTGGCATTATCATCCTTATCTCAACTGCGTAAGGCTCAAGTAAAAGCATATTGACATCTTTATTCCTCAAAACAAAAGACAGTATCAAAGCAGATGACGTCAGCACGTGACACGACTGCCGAAGGAGGAGGGTTCTGTTATTGCAGGATTAGGAGCCGATCGGATTTAAAGTTTGGATATTGGATGTGTAATATCGTTATCAGGGGAAGAAAAGCTGGTTTCCAAGTTAATGATCACCTACTTAAGTTTAACAAAGGTTTTTCTTATTCCTGTAAGTATATTGAAGGTTCGGGGCGTTAAAAAAACCGCAGTTTTCTCTTCTAAATAAAAGTAAAAGACGAAAATATTTTGATTCAGTGTTAGTTCAATTCCAAAATGCGAGGCTACGAAGCACGTTTCTTTCCTATTTCATTTTTTATATTTATGTTTGGGTTGAACGAACTAAACTTTATCAAATCCCACTTTCCCCGACTGCTTGGATTTATTCCTGTCCCCAGCCCGTTAAATCCTTTCCGTACTCAAACCGCAGTATTTTTCTATAAACTGTCTCCTTAAATGTAATGTGGAGGCCTTGGTTGATGGCCTCCATTCCCAGTCGCACCACGTCCGTCCCCTTGCTGATCTACTTCTTAGATATTACCATATTATTTAAATGCTTCGGTTTCGGACGTGTTGTTTTCTGAATTCTTAATTGGAAATGGTTTTTCTATTATTTCTTTGTTTGCATCTGTTTCTGTTTGTGCGTTTGTCTGTAAGATTGAATACTATTGAACGGTTATTTTTATAAAAACTCTTTTATAGTTCGTTTCATTCTAAGATCTCCACAAAAGCTCAAACTCGTGTCGAGCAAAAAATATAATTTATAGAATCGTGACAGTAATTTGTATTGTAGTGTAACAATTGATTTATTTTACAGTTCTAGCATCGATTTGATTTTATGTTAGTCACTAGCAATATGTACAAAAAGCTTAATTTAAGTTATGGTTATGGCTAAATCATAATTTTAATGAAACAGACAGCAAAAAATTACTGCAATCATAATAAGGTAATTTTAATAAAAGTTAAGTCGACATTTAAATTCAAACTTACGGATGGACCTTAAGAATTACAAAACCAAATGACTGTTTGATGTTCATCCAATTCATAAACATTTATAACGACATACCGACAGTAAACTCCACACGGCCTGAAGAAAATTATTGGTTTCGCAATTTTTTAATTGAAAACTAAATAGTCCGTGCGACGCCTGCAGACCAAATGTCTGTCATTACCTCGAAGGGGAATTACAATCCTATCTCAGGAAAGATACAAATTGGATGCACTTCAAATACGAATGAGTATTTAAATGCTTTCAATTTAAAACTCTGTTTGCATTATACATTTTCATTTAAATAACCATTGTTACAATAACTTAGATATGCATAAGGTAGTATTTTCATATAATCTTTTTAAATGTTATGCGTAGGTACAAATAAAATAACGAACGTTGACCTTTAACTTCTTATCTAGAAGTTGTAATCAATCACAGAAAGAGTAGCTCGAATTCATTACTCATAATATGAAAAAATTAAAACATGAGTGCTAGATACGCCAGATTGGGGCCCGCCAGCGACAAGCCCGTTCATATGCATTTATATATGGCGCAGAGCCCAACCGGTCCCTTCACATCGCTAATTGACGTTCGACAGATACACAGACATACAACTAACCCATAAACCAACCCAACAAAACACACCCAAAAACCACAACGTTATAATTCAATTTGCACTGACCACAATACGCAGGATTCAGCAAAGCGTTCTCCAACTGCACCATAAAAGAAAACTTCGCGAATCGTTGCAAAAAGACAGAGAACATTGATCTGTTGTTGCAGCGAAATAAAAGCTATTTTCTTGAGTGATCGGTCAGTGCTTGTCACGTTTTATATCATTGAAAAAGCGGAGCGAGGCGGACTGCTGCAAGGGAGCACGTTGGGTTCGCTACTTAATCATTTATACATCTTAATTCAGTGGGGTCAGGGCTCGTTATCAAATGCAGGGGCGTGGCTCTTGTGACGTTTGGTTGCGGCTGGTGGTGCAACAGGCAGGAATGCCCGGTGCAGAACCTGTCCTGTCCAACATAATATGCACTTGATGTCTGCTTATAAAATTCACTTCTGAGTCTTTTACTCAGGATACATACATCTGTTATTGTTATCTGTTGATGTCATTTCTCTTATAAAATAAAGTTCTGATTATGGTAGATACCTACAGCGATTGTCGAAGCTCAAATATTAAGCAACTCTAAATGTAAATTGAGATAAAGAATTAATTTAAAACATAATATCTACAGTTCATTTGAATAGGAAATTACCAAGTGATTTAAATTATGATATCGTTAAACGATGAAGCTCTACTTAGATACGGATCAATTAATAAATATTAACACATCGTGGTGGTCCTACCGCATGACATAAGACCTCCATCACTTACCGTGGATGATGTAAGAGGCAACTTAGAACGTCCAGGAGATGGGCAGCATTTCCTGAGTTAAAACCAACACTTCGTTCAAAAACTCGCCTGCCAAGTGTGATGATTACGACATACCCACTAAAAACTGGCCGAAGCTCTTGATGATGATGATGAGGTATAATCATGAAAATTGACGATTGGGTAGTTCCAAATGTAGACTTTATTTACTCGTTAATTTTCAAAAACACTTATCGCGTTCTTCAAAAACCTCAAAGTACAGTTGTTGTCAAAGTGGCCGGTCACGCCTGCGCAATCTTCATAAATCATGTCGGTCGCCTCGTCAACTGCTTTATTGTAGCGGACGATACTTACACGGTACTTGCTATACGCATCATTAATTTACAAAAAACTTGATAAAACGACTCCAAGTTGGAGAAATCACATGGCGAAAAAACTTTGATAGATGGTTATTGCACGAAATCACGTATTTGCACGTTTTATTAATGATAAGTACAAAAAGTAAAAATCCTAACATACTTGTAATTCCATTGAATAAAACCATACGTCACGATAAAAATGATGATGATGATGAGTAATAAAATATGTATATGTTTATGTAATTGTATAAAAATAAAGATTGGTTGGTTGAAGTAAGGATTATTTTGAAACATCGTAGCTAGGCGTGTTTAGGTGCCAGTTCCACGCGAGGGCAACAATGAAAAATAAACATTTGATTAGTTCTCACAACAACCCCATGTGGCCCAACCTAAGCAAAGCTCGTATAGATATATGGAGACTGATAGAACTGAGAGAATACTGATGTGCACTTTTTTTCTTTACATTATTACACCCAGTTTTATTTTTATTCCCATCCGAAGTTAATAATTGGAAAACTTTAAACAATGCAGTAACTTTTTTGCCCGAATCTCCGACGACGTTCTGACATTGACAGGTCCGGATTGTCCACTTGTCAAACCTCTTTATACAATGTACAGTTATACCACAGTTTACACTGCAACTTGAGAACTGTTAAATGTTCACATTTATTATGGCTTGAGAACTGTTGAAGTGCATAATATAGTGTGATTAAACTTGCTTGCCTCTTGGATTTTCCTAACCGACTAGGTTAAGCAACGTTTGGCGTAGCCACCATTTGGATGGGTGACCACCATTTGGTTGGCAATGGCCCACCTGAGTGCTTCCTGTTTCAAAATGACCTATTCAAGCTGTTTCTAAGCCGGAGGTCTTAGGGTGGCCTAGAAACTCCTATATCAAAATACACTAAGAAGCTGAGCTAATCATACAAAAATTAAATAATCTAAGTAGGTACTTGCTTAGTAAAAAGTATGTATGAATCTGTGTCGTAACCTGATATTCCAGTACCAACGTTTTGTCTCTTTAATAAGAAGCTTGCGATCATTATGTCATGAATCGTTTTATGAAAATACAGGCATTATAGTTCGGCCGTTCAGAGAATGCGTTCCTGACACGTCGCGATTGATCTGACAACGTAACTTTGTAAGGGCGTTGCAGTTACGATAAAAATATTTTTGCTGGTCGTTTACCGTTTTAACAATTGATGAGCATTAAAACAACATTATTATATCAATAATCAAACCTGGTATTAAGTTAATTTGACGAAGTGTCACATTTTCTCCACTTAAAACAGTTTGAGACATTCACAGTCATGTCAGAAGTATTGGCTGGATGATGTTTGAGCTTAGACTCTTAAGCCTTGCGCACATCTAATGCAATGGCGATGGCGATCAGTGAAACGCTGTCAAAATAAATATGACATTGTTTGACGCGTTAAAACGCTGTCAAATAAGACAGCGGTATTGGACAGCAATTCAGTTGATCGCCATCGCCATTGCCTAGATGTGCGCAGGCCATAAGTATTTGATCATTCAGCATCCCCTGATATCTGTCAAATTGTACCTAGATTTTATTATCGAAATCATTGAACTAATTATTTTGTTTTTTGTACAGTGATCCATTATTATGCATTTATTGGTTGAACTTGCAACAAGTTGCATAAGTACGCCCAAGAAAAACAAACTGTTAATGAAATTCTATAATGGTTACAGGAGAAACCTAGAAACGCCCCAGAAATTCAGAATCGATAAAATTGGATTTGACGTTTGATGACAGGTTCTGTCACCAAACGTCAGATTCTTTAGAATGTGAAATGAAAATGTGCGTGTGTAAAACCTCCCCCTCCCCCTGAGACCTCTAACTTACTTGTTGAAATATTAAAGACTAATTAGTACCGTACAACCTATAACTCACAAATATTTGACCTCACGGCTTTCAAGAAAGCCACGACCGTCATAAAGCTGACGTAATGCGAAGCTTACAGCACTGGCATCCGGCCAATAGGCGTTTACTCTACGCTAGGAGCTTGCGGGTTGTCAAAGCCAAATGAATCAACATCATCATCCTGAAGAAGAACACGTAGACGTAGAAAACGTACGACGTCCCTACACCGAAGGACCGACGAATTAAAAAAATCACAGCAAGTCAGTAGATGGAGAATGCACAAGAGTCAAATGGGTAACAGACAAAAAATCACCGAGACACTAGTTTCCATATATTTTGAAGTACTAAGATCGTCATATCACGATTACCGCTATTTTAGCAACTACTTATGTTTCCCTGTTTTAATTTTCCAAAACAATGCATCTGTCCTCGGGAACTGAACCCACGTCCCTAGCGGCCACTTTATTTCATTACTAATTCAACGAGCAAGCCCACTGAATTAAAATTGCCGTACACCATTCAGCTAGCGTCGCCACTGTATAGCAAAATCGACCTTAACTATACCAAAAGTCCTTAAACTCCTTGCGATTTTTGTGTGATCTTTTGTGGTGTAGTTGAGCCATTTTGTGGGTAGTAAGGGCGTATCTAGACGGCGCGCGAAGTGTTTTTTTAATCCGTAATAGGCACGAGGAGGGAGGAAGGGGGGGGAGGGGATCCGATAGCGGTCACTATGATTAATGGAGCTTGAGGTTATATTTGGGAAAGCGACTGGTTGGTGGGGAGTGAGCTTAATTACAGCTTCTCTTCATTTGACTGGCCTATCAGCTCAGTTGGCAGTAGCTCTGCCTTCTGCGCCATAGGTCGTGGGTTCGATCCCCACCGAGAGCAAATATTTATGCAGTAAACATAGATATTTTATTCTCTGTCTGGGTGTCATATTGCATTCTATGTACCTATGTATGTATTTACAAAACAAAAAGGTAAATATGGTTCCCATAGTACAAGCTCTGCTTATTTTGGGGCTAGATAGTGGTGCGTGGAGTGTTCGCATTATTTATTTATTTAATTAGCAGCTTCAGTAAAATACTCAGGTATTGGAATACAGCAGTCCATTTCAATAGCATAGGATCATTTTGAGGTTGGAGGTAATACAAAATAATAAAGGGATCCCACGTTGCCAAAAGCCATGGCAAACCATTGATAAGGTATAAATAAATGAAAGCCTCCTCCATACTATCACATCATTTGAAAAACAACGCCAGTAGCTTTGCTTAATTAATAGCGGTCAGGCACGGGATTTGAACCCGCTACCCGCTGCGTATATCGCTTAACCTACTACGAATTGTAATTAGCGTATTTTATACAGAAGAATATTTAATATTTTACAAACCATCCAACTTAAGTTATTGCTGAAATAAATAGAATTGACCTGAAACTGTAATTTTCAGGTACGGTACACATCCTCTCTGCCATAAAGTCACGACGCATTACGTAACTCACGACAAGTCTGCAATAAACGAAAAAGGGTTACATGTGCCAAAGGTACCACTTTTTAAACTAAATAAATTACAGTTTAAAAACTAAAAAAAAAGCTTTTATAACTAATTGAACTAAAAAGTTAAAAATAAAACTGTAACAATCAATTGTAATTTATTTTTTACTTTTTAGTTTTTTTTTTTCATATTTTTTGACGTGACAACGTCTTATAAATCGATGGAGCCGGCTGCACGCACGAAAAAACATGACTCATGCGTCGTTACGTCGTTTCGTCGTTCCATTTACCTGAGCCCGAGCCCGTAATGGGTAAGGGTAAATGAGGGTAAAGGTAAATGAGGGTAAGGGTAAGGGTTCAGTCTGGGTCCGGGTCCGGATTTTCATTCAGTTTCATTCAGTATCATTCAGTTTCATTCACATTTAATTCAATTCAGTAAAACTAAAATTTTCTTTTGAAAAATGCAACCATTTCATCAGTATTTTCTTATGACGTTATCACGTTCAACTATCGTCAGTAAACCGACTTTACAGACAACCGATTTTTTTTTCATATTATTGCATTGTCATCGACCTTTGACAGGTGTGCAAAGTTTGAATCAAATCTGATCGTTCAAAGTAGGTTTTTTTTTTTTTTTTTCATTTTTTTTTTTTTTTTTATCATATTATTGCATTGTCATCAACCTTTGACAGGTGTGCAAAGTTTGAATCAAATCTGATCGTTCAAAGTAGTTTTTTTTTTTTTTTTTTTTTTTTCATATTATTGCATTGTCATCGACCTTTGACAGGTGTGCAAAGTTTGAATCAAATCTGATCGTTCAAAGTAGGACAAAATCGAGCTCAAAGGGGTCGGTTACATACATACATACATACATACATACATACAGGTGAAGCTAATAAAAGCGTTATAAAAAAAATGTCTCGTTTGATAGATAGCAAGCGTTTGAGATCAATGATTGCTAATGAATACTAGTCGCGGACCCGTTGCAATTTTTATAATAAGGGCTGTTTGTTAGTGTTTGTTCATTATCATCATCATTATCAGCCTGAAGAAGTCCACTGCTGGACATAGGCCTCCCCTACACATTTCCAGGAAGAACGATTCTGAGCCCTTTCCATCCATCGACTTCCCGCGATCTTAACAATGTCGTCGGTCCATCTGGTGGGTGGGCGCCCTACGCTTCGTCTTCCGGTTTAGTGTTTGTTAGGGCAAGCGAAACAGCCATTTGAACACTGCATTATTTGCAGGGTTTTAAAAAGTGGCGTTCCACAGCAACGACTGCCTATTTTTGCTTATCGCGGACCGATCGCGATTTACGCAATAATACTCACTTAGTTGTTTAGTATCACTTGTTCTAATGAATAGCGGAACATGTTAAAACGTGCATACCGTGTTAAACTCCCGTAGGACACGGCATGTGGCCTGTGGAAACAGGGCCCGCGGCGCTAATTATACCATCCGATACCATCGGGGCGGGGTTATGCTTTATACGGTTAAGCTGTAATAACCATTTTGTAGTAATTTCCTAGTAATATCATTCAAATTCTAAAAGTTACCAAAATTAATGTGCCCTTGGCGGAAGGAAGCCCTTTGTGGCTTATTTGATGAGGTTTGAGGTTAATCGAGACATTAAGGGTGTTATATTGTATTTTAACAATTTACGAAAAAAATGTGTGTAAGTATTATATCAGCTATCTGGTTCCCATAGTCGTAGTAATAACAGTAGGCCTACCATGAGCTCTGTCTGGCTCTGTCTCTGGTTCTGGTTTTGAGTCTGTGTGAGTGTTGACTAAATAAATTCTACGTCAAAACGTGACACACAGTATAATGCACTGGTGAGCACTCACGCAGACTCAAAACCAGAACCAGAGACAGAGCCAGACAGAGCTCATGGTAGGCCATAAAACCATGTTTAGTTTGGGGATAGATAGAGTTGCGTGGATTGTTCATAATATTAATTAATTTATTGAATAAATTAATTAATATTAGCCCGTCACTATTGTTTTTTTTAATACAACTATCTGATGGAACAAGCTTATATGACCCACCTGATGTTAAGTGGTAACCATCGCCTTTAACAAAGCATTGCCTTGTAGGTCTCCCTTCCTTCCTTCCTTCCTTGAACGTGCCCTACGAAGCACTGCATTGCCTTCATCAAATTGATGCATGCAGTGGTTAAACTAAACGTGCCCAGTAGATGAAATCGCCCTCATAATGAAACACAGCAATGCTGCTTCACGGCAGGAATAGGCATGGTGGTAGTACTTCCTCGAACGAGCCAAACACAAAGAGCTCTACTACTCTAACGACGTTTGTGTAAATAAATGTAAAACTTATTTATCTAATTTCAAGTTTAGCGTGTATTGTAAAATCTAAAACTTTGTAATAGCTTCGAGCAAGGCCCGAACATGTGAGGTTTGAAGAAGGATCGATAGATTGCCTCGCGATTGTGCACAAAGAAACCACTTTACATTTTGGAAAGTCTCGAATAAACGGAATTGAACCATTTAAGTTCAATCGTTTCCTCTCTACGCTCAGCATACTTAGTTCCACCCCTCTTAAACACCCTCACTTCTATTTCCTTGGAAATAGAGTCTATATTCTTGTGAAAAACCCCTTCTGGGGTATTGAAAGTTGGTATTTTGAGGATGGTGTTAAGGTAAACTAGATCGTTTGCGTTTCTAACACGTCTTTGTTTATTTGGTTTAGTCGTATCGGGAGGTGTAAGGGCTGCTGTGGTCCTGGCGTTGAACAGAATCTGTCCAACACTTTCGTTGTCAACATTTTTGTCGTAAGAAGCAGCAAAATTCAACAAAAAAAACCAATACCACAAATACCAACCACCAAAAAACCAAAGGTACCAGAGGATGGAGCAATGGACAGTAGCATCTTCTAGCGCCAGTACTGCACTCACCAACTTGATGGCTGCCAAGCGTGACTAAGGTGAATCCTCATGCCGCCTTCCTACGGTGCGTGATATCACGCACCAGCCCGCACCGCGCACGACGACGCACGGCAACGCACACAGAAAATGCTCCTGTGCTACCGCGCACCTCGGCGCACGAGACCGTTCCCATGGTGTGTCGTGCGAGCTAGTGCGCGATATCACGCACCAGTGGGAAGGAACCAGATATATGAGAAAGGCTTTATGTCCATCATCATAAAAGTTATTCGGGGTTATTTTGTAAACCCTGTAGATTTAACATTTAGACTTGTCTAGACTTTGACACTGAAGCCTTGCGCACATCTAATAGCCCCTTCCCACTGGTGCGTGATATCGTGCACCAGCCCGCACCAGCTTGCACGAAACACCATGGGAACGGTCTCGTGCGCCGAGGTGCGCGGTAGCATTGGAGCATTTTCTGTGTGCGTTGCCGTGCGTCGACGTGCGCGGTGCGTGATGATCTGCAGAACCACGCACCGTAAGAAGACAGCTTAAGAGTTCTGCGGTAGCAGTCAGTGAAACGTTGTCAAATATGACAGCGATATTTGACAGAATTTCACTGATCGCCACCGCAGAACGTTAAGATGTGTGCTAGGCTTGACACCCACAGAGATATCGTATCGGACACTAGAACCAAGATTTCTATCCAAATTGGTTTGCAATCTTAGCCCCGTTTCGTAAACTGGAGATACCCGGCTCTACTGCATCCTGTAGGCCTACCACAAGCTCTGTCTGGCACTGTCTCCGGCTCTGGTTTTAAGTCTGTGTGAGTGTTGACTAAATAAACACTAGGTACGTCAAAACGTCACACACACAGTATAATACAATGGCGAGCACTTACCCAGACTCAAAACCAGAACCGGAGACAGAGCCAGACAGAGCTTGTGGTAGGTCTACTGTATTTATATCATTAGGGGATATCAGTAATATAATATCTCTTACTTAGCTAAATAGATACGTCTTGGCTGGTGAATAAACTTCATGCAAATATGAACTTATATACCTCTACATGATGGATTACTATGCTGTGAGGATAAATTGAATTTGCCCTTTTACTGTTATGAACGAATGCAATAAAAAAAACAGGGAATCCTAGTGTGGGGTCAAGACTATGTAATATTATATGGGTGCCAGTTATTATTTGTTATCAGATTTTGTGTCCAATGTATTCTAGTCTCTGCCTTCAATGTACCTTAGTTTATGTTACAAGTATTATGTATTTAGTCTTAATTTTACTTGTATGTAAAATAAATAAATAAATTAAAAAAAAAAACTGAGATCCTGCTCATTTCTATGCTAACTATGTAGTAGGACCTAGCAGAAGCACTTTAAAACTGCCAATTGAATCTGTATATCCTCATCAAGATTCACTTTATCTTGGAGGGGCACCACACTGGAACTTCACTGCTATTTTTATTTTTGTTTTTTATAAGGACGTGTTATACAGATTATAGAAGTTTTGAATTTGAATTATGAATGGGGGTTTTATATCAAGACATTACAATATAACTATACAAGGTCAACTTTCTCAAACGGTGAAGGAAAACATCGTAAGGAAACTGGCATGCCGCAGAACCAAAACT
Organism: Thera britannica; assembly: GCA_939531255.2. NCBI lineage: Eukaryota > Metazoa > Arthropoda > Insecta > Lepidoptera > Geometridae > Thera > Thera britannica. The sequence goes on along the minus strand of OW618036.2, from coordinate 12,465,088 downwards.
CCCGCCACTCTCCACGATCTTGTGCCACCAATTGCCAGCCCCTCTCAAAGGCATCCAGCCCGTCCCGCCATCGCCTGTGCCTCTTCGCTGTCTCAGGGCTCCACAATGTGGATTTTACCCCACAGTACGTCAAGCATGCGACAAACGTAGCCGGCCCAGTTCCACTTCAGCCTTTTGGCTTTTTCTCCCACTTCAGCAATTTTAGGCACTAAAAGATGCAAAATAAAACAATATTGGATGACCGCGAATGCATTCGATAATATGTTGTAATAATGTTCATAATATCGTGCCGTGAGCAATGGCCTGCGATGCAAGTAGGTATTGTATTCAAATAGAATTGTACCTGTGGTGTGAAAATATTCGCTAGTTCCGCCCATGACCCTACCATCTGCTCTACGTAAGCTTGGTTGTGAGAAAAACTCGAATAGAACTCGAAAGCAAGTTACTTCGAATGACAGTGACTTGACGTATAATCGACATGAAATTGTCAATTTTAACTAGTAAACTTTTTTCAAAGAGTTTATTATTGCCTAGAAAAATAAGAGTTAAAATGATGAAGATGATAATAAGCTTTTTGTTTCACTGGTGGGAATAGTTTTATGGCAATTTCTTCAAAAACTAAGTACACTCAGGGTGCATTTACAAACACCAACTACTACGCCGTAGGATCCTAAGTAGTCAAGGATTTCTAAAAAATATAATTTTCCCTATCGGTGGGTATTATTTAGATAGGTAGGTTAAATCTAAAATATGACAAAAACTCAATTCATACATGATAAAATAAATAATTATCCAGTGCTACGCCGTAGCACTGGATAATGCTACGAAAAATAAAACGTTCTTATTGTATTTTTTAATTATTATTTGCCTTGCGCATATTTAAACGTCCTGCGGTGGTGGTCAATGAAAAGCTGTCAAATATGATATTTTACAGCGTTTCACTGATCGCCATCGCTGAACGCTTAGTAATGCGCAAAGCTATAGTTTGAATAAAGTGTTGAAGTGTTCAAAGACCGTTGCCTATTGAGATAATGTAAATTAGCACAACAATAGTAAGGGTCGGGGCACACTGCGACGCAATCTTGCGTTTTCCATATGAATAGAAGCGGCTCTCGACGCCATTGTGCGAAGAGCTTTATACTTCCGGGAGTACCTATAGCTATGCCTAGAGGTCAAGACAATCAAAATACAGCGATTTCATTAAAATTACAATCATTTTAATTCAGTATTAAATTCACTAATTAATTTTACATTTTCGAACTACATTAAATAAGCAAGAGAACATTTTGTTGTTGATCATCAATTTAGAAACCCCTATTTGTTTATACAAAAATATAACCTAACAATTTAACAATGGCTACAACTAATTTAGCTTGTCTGGAAAATATTTGCATCACTTGTCATTGCGTAGAGGAAGTTTCGAAAAAACGTGGGAAAAACAATAAAATCAACACCAAGCGATCTTGGATTTTATCTACTGTTCTTCGAACTCACACATGATCATATTACGAGTACATCTGAGAATAAAAAAATCGGTTGTCTGTAAAGTCGGTTTACTGACGATAGTTGAACGTGATAACGTCATAAGAAAATACTCGCGGACTCGCGGACTCGCGGACTCGGACTCGGACTCGGACTCGGACTCGGGCCCGGACCCGGAACCCGACCGAACCCTTACCCTTACCCTCATTTACCCTTACCCTCATTTACCCTTACCCTCATTTACCCTTACCCATTACCCGACCCGGGCTCGGGCTCAGGTAAATGGAACGACGAAACGACGTAACGACGCATGAGTCATGTTTTTTCGTGCGTGCAGCCGGCTCCATCGATTTATAAGACGTTATCACGTCAATATGTGCGAACTTAAAAATCGCTAACATCCACCTCCCAACGCTCAAGCTAAAAGTTTCTAATCAAAGTCCCATTAGCAATATCAATGAAGTAGGCAATCAAATAGAATCCAATCTTCTAAAACGGTTAATGAGTGGAGTGCAGTGCTCCCTCGAAGGTATCCTCTCAATCAGCTGTAATCGATGCCAGTAATCCGCGAACGATATCGCCATGCAAATCGCGTGAATGACGCCTTATTTATCGAGAGGCAAGTCCAATATACGGGGTACTATTGCGGACAGTGACGTTACTTGAAACGTAAAAAAAACCCTTACGAACCCTTAAAATTTCACCCTTAAAAAGCTTACGAGAAATTTTAGTTTTATAGTAGGCCTACTACAAGCTCTGTCTGGCTCTGTCTCTGGCTCTGGCTTTGAATCTGTGTGAGTGCTCACCAGTGTATTATACTGTGTGTGTGACGTTTCGAAGTAGGATTTATATAGCCAACACTCACACTGACTCAAAACCAGAGCCAGGCAGAACTTGTGGTAGGCCTACTGTAATGAGTTTTCAATACCCTGGTTTTCTATACGCTGGTGGCTTTTTAATGAGTTTTTCTGTCCAAAAATGTATGTACACTATGCCAGTGTACATAAATTTTGTAACATTGTGAGGAAACTGACTATCAACTATCAACGACATAACTATCTACGAGTTATATTGCCATCCATGACATAGTCACATCACATGTTCTGTAGGCCTGCCATGATCTCGGTCTGGCTCTTTGTCCGGTTCTGAGTCTGTGTGAGTGCTCACCAGTGCATTATACTGTGTGTGTGACGTTTTGGCGTAGGATTTATATTATAGCCAACACTCACACAGGCTCAAAACCAGAACCAGAGACAAAATTCCATTAATGTGTATGCATGTCCCCGTATGTTTTCACTAAGTATTGTATTGCACGGGGCAAGACTCCCGCCATAATCCCGTCTGGGATCCGGCGGCTTTGTGCCGCGGTGTGCACATAGCCTAGTCTCAGCTTATAATTAATATCATATCGTTTACGTTCTTTGTCTTTTCACTATACCTCTATTGTTTCACTAGACTACACGTCTGTCTGTTGAGATCGTTCCATCGAGGTATTATATTACCATCCAGCGATTAGAATTAAATTTTGAGGATTCAACATTCAGTTAGTACTAACAAACAATTTGAACACTGTCTCTGGCTCAGATTTAGAGTGTGAGTGTTGACTAAATAAATCCTACGTCGAAACGTCACATGCACAGTATAATACACTGGTAAGGTACTCACGAAGACTCAAAACCAAAGCCAGAGACAGAGTCAGACAGAGCTTGTGGTAGGCCTACAGCTCGTTAGCTGTGTGAACATTATTAGATGAACATACATTCTTTGAATGTATCTCTTTCTCTAGTTAAGGAATGCGTAAAAAAATTAATGACCAATAAACATGAGCTTTCATTACCTAGAATTTCGTTCACTTCGTAGTTTCAATAAGATTGGATATTCGCTAGGTAGACGTCGCGAAATCTGAACACGAACCTCTATCTCCCCGGATTGTGCCGCCCTGCATCACAGCGGCAGTAGGCATCGCGCCGCCGAGCCGTCTGCCCGCCCTAGCGAGCCGCCCGCCCTACCATACTACTCGGTACTTACGCGAAATGTACGAAAACTTTATGTGATTATCAAAAATAATTACAACAACACAACTGAAATTATAATTAAGTTAATTTAAAAACAGGTTTCGTGAAGTGAAAATAACTTTTAATTAATTTCAATAAAAGTAAAAATCTTAAATTCAATGTTTTTTCACAAATACTTTTTACTATGAGTTGGACTAAGTTAATCTTACTAGTACTTTTCAGGGCTCATTTAAACTGAAATTGTGCCTAAGTGGTAATTTGGAATAAGTGTTAAATATTTAACAGGCTGATTTTATAGTGAACAGTGAAGTGGAAATTGCTTTCTTTCTAGTGATGTGTGATGCTGATGATGTTTAAGGTACGTATTTCTACTGTTTTACACCTCTTAGTTAATTTACTTAATTAACTTTTACGAATATGCTCGTGTAGTACTAGGTTCGGTCAACAGAACTAAAAAATATCGCGGATAATTTTCTAAAAATAATGATTCCACCTCGCTTTATTTTATTGTTTAACTAAGCAAAACTTTTTCATTTGGAATTCCAAATAAAACTTAATTTATTAATAGCAGTATTTTAACTTCTAATAATAAATTAACTTTTATTTGAAAAACAAACATCGTAAAACTTAGCTGTACCTTGCATACTGGACCCGTAGCTGATCGGTATATTATTTTAGAGTTTTACGACTGCACAGTATTTACTGAAAGCTGCGGGTTACTGTTTGTCCTAAAATAGTAACCGCCAGTAAATACACCGGTTAAATCTGTCGCGTACAGAGACACGCGTCATGCTTCCTTCACACTCGACCACTAATTAGTTCACCGCTAGTTTGGATCACTAACTAGCTGGTGGCCAAGTCTGATGAGTTCTTAGGTTACCTCAAAGCCTTCATCATGGTTCACTGCTCGAAGTGCTCGAGTTGAAATCAATAGCTTATCGTGCCCTCCGAAGCATGGAAGCGCTTAGATACAAATGCTGCAAGCGTTTACTTGTAATTGATTGATTTAGTTGAATCTAGAATACATAGTGCCAATTCCTTGTAATCCTTCTGGTGAATATAACTTGATCTTTTATTACGCATCAGTATTTTGTAGTTAAATTTACCTTAGTGACAGGAATTTCACACCTACGTGTATCTGAAGTAGGTTAGAAAATTAAAGGCATCTCTTTTTCTCTTAAAAAAACTTTATGCATTTATAACCAATTACAAATAAAATACAGGAGGTTCTCAATTTAACAGATTTTTTTAATGTTTGTTATCGCATAACTTCATCATTTATGAACCGATTTGTTTTTTTATCCAGATTAGCCCCCCTAGAAATTTTATCAAAACCGAGTCAGCAGTTTGACCATGAAGTTAGTTTCTCAAGTTTTTTAAACTTCATTTGTTTTAGATCTTTATTGATAAACTTGCTCGGCTCGTGTAAGTTTGTGCTCGTGCTCGTGTGCTTGTAGCACACAAATTTACACGAGACGAGACTGTACTAATATGCTCACTCTTGCGTAAGCAAAATCGTTTTTGCTCTTCTGTATGGTCACTAGCAAGGCAACTAGCGCAGTGTGAACACACCCTCACACGTGGCGCGCCGGATACCGGTAACATTGTCGAGACGCAGTTCAAGTAACTACGACTTGCTATTGAGCGGTCAACTTAGTTCAAATGTTATTTTTAATCTACCATCGATGTATGCAACAATAAACTTATTCATTTACATGTTACATTGAATTCTTGCAACATACCATACTAAGAAGGAAAATAAAGAAAAAGCCTCACGTCCATATTCCCCACAGGTTCTAAAGTACCCTCTCAAGATTCTTTGAGGATGTCTGACGGAATAGTCAGAGGTAGGCTGGCCTCTCAGCTCAGTTGGTAGTAGCTTTGCCTTCTGCGCCGCAGGTCGTGGATTCGATCCCCACCGAGAACAAATATTTGTGTGGTGAACTCAGATGTTTGTTCTCTGTCTGGGTGTTGTTTTGTATTTTAAGTATGTATGTACAAAAAAAAATGTATGTATGTATTATATCAGCTATCTAGTTCCCATAGTACAAGCTCTGCTTAATTTGGGGCTAAATAGTGTTGTGTGAATTGTCTAAAATATTTATTTATTATTATTTATTTATTTAGGCCCAAATACATTTTTCAGTACACGATATTTCCATCGCAGCTGCTAAAATACAAATTGTAGGCCTACCACAAGCTCTGTCTGGCTCTGTCTCTTGTACTGGTTTTGAGTCTGTGTTAGTGCTCACCAGTTTAATACTATGTTTGTGACGTTTCGACGTAGGATTTATTTAGTCAACACTCACACAGACTCGAAACCAGAGCCAGAGACAAAACTTGTCCTACTATAGATTACTCAAGAGTTCTTCATCGTCAAAAATAGATAAAAATAAGAATTAAATTAAACGAATCTAACAACAAATTGTACAACATTCTAAAATGTTTTACCATAGACAATGACAATGAAAAGTTTATGTATCTACAGATACTAAAAAAGTTATAAAGAAAATTAAATCTAAATCGATTAATATAGCAGAACAGTGTTTTATAGGTTTGAATCAATAAAAGCTGGTTAGATGGACGATAGCAGCGGTTACCATGTTCTACGAATGAGTTTTAATTTATTTCGATGCAATAAATCTACAGATTCTTATCTTTGGTGTGGGGTATCGTAGCTTGCTTCATGTAGCCCTTATGTCGTTGTTTTAGAACTTATTATTATGTCCCCTCCGAGTCCCACTGCTGGGCAAAAGCCTTTCCCTATTTCTTCAAGATATCGCGATCCTGGGCTATGCTTGTCCATTCCGTCAAACCATCAAGCTCGTCTTGTTATCTCCGTTTTGGCTTACCGTGCTTCAAGCTCGGTCAGGATAATTGATGGTCTCTATATTTTTATTGAAACTATGCACTAAATTTTATTTATCACCATTACACTTTACACTCACCACAGAAAAAAAATTCTACCCCAATAACCAGGCACGGTAGACGTATGATAGGCAAGGCATAGGCCTCTTCTCATATCATTGTAACAAGCACTTACTCAAGATACTTTGAGGCTGTCCAAGTGGGGTAGTCACAGGTACGCCCAAGACACAGATCATAGAGATGACTCATAGTTTGATCTCCAAGTCCCCCCGACTGCATAGGAGCATGGGACTTCATTACTCACTGGGTACGTGTAAAACCGCCACTTCCCCGTAAATTGGCTGAACATGAAACAGCGCATTCCATCAGGTCGTTCTTCAGGAGTATGCAAATGCCCCGGCCCCGGCCTCGGGGCGCAAACCCTCGATATTCTATTAAGATAGGGGTGTTGTGAAGGACGCCATATTTTCACCATTCAAAAAATCTGTCATCGTAAGATATGGGGTATAGACCTCCTAATTCTGAGAGACGGCAGGTGGAAAAGAGTACCTCATTTTATTTTTTTCCCCAATTTTGTTGCTGACAAAAACCACGTTCGCATTCAAGCGATTTAACTTTGTAAAGTATTAAATTCTTATTATAATATGACTCAGCTGTCTGGAATTGCTGGGCAAGCCTACTCCATCTAAAAATCCTGTCCCAGGCACTATAGCTCCCCGTAATGAGCAAAAACAGTTACCCTTGACGCTTTATAAATCTTCTAGAATAGATGCAAAGAACTGTACTGCATAAAGACATAATTAGAACACATAATAAGTATACATAATTAAAGCAAATTTCGTAAAAAAAAAACAAAAAACATTCAGGTTCTTTAAACATGTCATTTCTGATAATCTCTAACTCTACGCGTTGTTCCTTCAAGGCGCCTTCCTAAATATGAATATTATTCAAAGTGATTCGTCAAAATTGGAACGAAAATGGTTACCAGCACTTCCACCGATATATTCATGTGATGTCACACATATTATGTTTGCATATTCCATCATGTTGGCAACATTTCAGACGAGATTGGGAAGTTTACGAGTTTAGAAAACGTAACTGAAGATTGAATGGGAAATGGAAATGTTAACGATCTTCTTCTTATCGTTTCACTGATTCTTTCGAATCAAGCGTGGTGAAAGGTTTTTTTTTATATTAAATAGACCATCCTTTGGCTACAATATCACCTGATGGTAAGCGACGATGTAGCCAACGATGAAGCAGGATATTATAAATGCGCTCCAAAGAGGTTCTTTTCGTGTACTTGACACATATTTTAGAACTTTTTAGGTTCTACGATATGCCGGTTTCCGCAGGATTTTTCTTTCATCGTTTGAGAGCACTGGCATAGTGTACATACATTTTTGAGCAGAAAAATTATTGGTACACGACTGGATTTGAACCCACGACCTTAGGAACGGAAGGCAGGACCACTACCACTAGGCCACTAGCGCTCTCAAAGATAGCGCCGCTATACCCCATGCCCATAGTATGAAATTTGGCAATTTTTATTGAATGTGAATACAAAATTATCTATTAGAGAAATCAGTTTTGCAAAAATCAAGATATAATTGACCCCGAACTAGAACTAGGACTAGAGATCTACAAAAAACGACGTGATTTGAAAGGCTAAGGAACAGTAAATAAACCTTAATAAATCACAAGGATCAGCTTAAACGTCGTTTAAGTTAAGTAAATCTATGTTTAAGTTTGACGCTACCAAGTCTAGAAAACAGACTAGAAACTCAACTGTAGGCCTACCATGAGCTCTGTCTGGCTCTGTCTCTGGGTTTGAGTCTGTGTGAGTGTTTACTAAATAATTCTACGTCAAAACGTCACACACACAGTATAAATCACTGGTGAGCACTCACACAGACACACAGACAGAGCCAGACAGAGCTCATGGTAGGCCTCCTGATCTGCAAATATTCGTTAGGGGTTGGGTCCTAGCTAGGTGGTATCATGGTGGTGTCATGGATAGGATATTAGGATAGGAGAATAGGATAGGAGAATAGGATAGGTACATGGTACATGGTGGTTTGGTGGTTTGAGGTTGGGTAATACGAGTAGGTATGCTTTAAAAAGCACTCTTGGTGTAGTTTACTACTTAGCCCGAATCGTGGAATATTGTGCTCGCACATAATTTGGTTGGGTGACCGCCGCTGATATTCATATTCTGACCGCTTTCGTGCCTCAAAGTGCACGGACGGCTTAAAAACTTCCACACCACATCAGAAATCATCAAAGGAATTTGATTAAAAAAAATGAATGACATATGAATTTTTTTTTGTTTCAGGTAAGAATCTTTAATAAGTGTTGTCACGTTGCGTTGGTAGTGCTTAACCAACCTAATGAATTCTGCAAAGTTCGGGGACACTCGTGCGGATCCCCAATTAATGCGCGGACATGGGTTCCGTCAGCGAGGGACGACAAATGAAAAAGGTAAGTGTGACTGAACATTTTAAAATTAGAAAATTTTTCATTTTTAATGTACTTACCTAACTGTGGCGTGATATGAACCCCACCCGATGAACCGATGACATTGTGAGTTGGGAATCCAAATGTCGGTAGGTAGGCTTTGAGTAGTATTTGAGATAAGTTCTAATGTAAAATTGGGTAACCTGTAGCTGGTTACAAAACCCAGTTACGTACAAGCACTAAAGGGTATAAATAAATAAATATTGTAGGCAATCTACTCAATACTATCTAGCCCCAAACAAAGCAGAGCTTGTACTACTTGGTATGTTCTGTTCAGTGGAGGAGAGAGGATGCGACAGGTTTGCGTCCCGTCCGTCATAAGGCGTGCCTGCTTTAGGTCGATTTGGTTTTTGTTTATTTGGATCAGTTGATCTATTTCTAAATCGTTGGTATCGGTCTGCAGATAGCTCTATGTTACATGTATATTTTGTACATATGTAAATATTTGTATTAATTGTAAGTTTCTTTGAGTAAATACATTATGTATATATGTCAATCAGGTACAAAATAATGTCTTAGGCTTGAACAGTCACCTCTGAAGGTCTGCGTACATCTAGGCGATGGTGATGGCGATCAATGAAACGCTGTCAAATATTATGCCAGCGTTTCAGCTGATCGCCATCGACGTCGCCGTCGCCTAGATGTGCGCAGGCCTTTACGCTGTAAAGATGAACTGCTAAATTGAGTACTTTCCAATTTTGAAGTCGGTTAACAATGTCGGTACATTCTAAAGGCTGTTTTTTTTCATAAAACGCAGCGACTGAAAGTATTCACGTTTATTTGTGGTAGCCCTTCAAACCGTCAATTTCTGTTTAAATTATTCAATACTTATTTCGATATATTGAATAACTCAATAGTATAAATAAGACGATACAATACAATAAATGCATGCGCCGTGCGATAAGGGTGCGCGCTCACTGCTATGTCCCCTCACGTTTTAATGTTTATGCTTGTGGGGGAGGGGTTAGAAAATTCGCGTGAGTGATAATTTTTGTAATTTAAATTGTGGAAAAAGAGGTAGAAAAACTCCAACATCACAGTCTCCAAAAAAATAGGCTTTAGATAAACAATATGTAAAAAAAATGTTTAAAAATTACCGTGATATTTTACATCACTATAAAATTGCTGTCAAAGCGAAGAAAAGTTATATAACGATTTTTTTTTATATATAAAAGTGACTTGTAAAATAACTGATAGCAAATAAGCGTCAAATATAGAAAAGTAAGTAAATTTTCCCTCTCTAGTCAAGGTCAGCCGCTCCATAGAGCTCGTGTCCGTAGTACGAGGCACGACCAAATGAATGAACCGGAGGGGTGGACGGACTACGGGGTGGATATACATAGTGTTACACTAGTTTTGATACTTTATTTTTCTTATAAAACATACAGTTAACCACATATTTATATTTTAATTCATGTTCTCAAAATCGATCCCGCCGTTATGACGTGATTGAGTAACGTCACATCTAAAAAGAAAAACATGATCAAGATATGTTTTTTAAATGCCTTTTCTATGGACGATCGCATTAACGATTGTTTATAAACAGGTTCGTTAATAAAACACACTGTTTTCGAAACTGTCTTCGTTTTATGCGACGTATTTAATGTGCATAATGATTCAAGCATTGAGCAGATTAATTGAAATGTTAACAGCTATATAATTTAAATTTAATTGCAATAAATACAAGCTTTACAAATGGAATTCCACCATTATAAACTTAATTCTGTAATACGGTTTGATACACCACGTTTACTTGTTGAAACAATTGACTTGGTAGGTAAGGTAAGTTTATTAAATACGATAAGAATTTTTAGAATTTTTCTTGTTACGCTCCTCCAAGCTAGCTTACTCCAAGAGTGAGCTTACAACCTGCTCGAAATTATCATAGTAGTAATCTTCAGCATTTGCAGAAGCTATGGCTCCCTGTAGTAAAGATAAGTAAAGTATCAAGAGTGCTCTGACTCATCAGCGAGCACCCCGGGCGCACGACGCAAGGTTAGGTTAGTTCGCAACGTGGCCGCGAGCCGGCGCCTGCTCCCGCCTATTTTGAATTTAGAACTGTCAAAAACAAAGGTATTCAACCTTTTTTGACATCTTCCGGTGCGTTAATAGTGTCTATAAAGTTTCAATGTGCGTTCCGCGTGTAACTAAAAAGTGATTTGTGTTTTTTGGTTTGTTTACAAATAATGCAAGTGTTTCGTGTTTTTTTTTGTGATGATAATCCTACCGGATCATAATCGTATAAGATCATTCAAAAAATAATACTCATAATCAATCTATTTGTAGCCAAATAGGACACGTTTACAATATAAACTAGTAATTAGGATAAAATGCAACTTGTTGATAGTCCAATTAGCTCTAGAAGCTTTCATTCGCTTGTCATATTATTGTGATGTATCCGATGCGTGGTAGAGAGTGCAAGTGTGTTTACAAAACAGGGCTGCATCGATTTCGCATAAAGTGGCGCCGCCGACCGAGGGGTGACGAGCGGAGCGGGGGCGGGCAGCTGCCAGCTGTAGCGGGTTCAGTGTCCACTAGGATATCATATTGATTTTGTCAAGTATTAAATTAACATGTCTAAAGTAGAGGCCGGACCAACTGCGACTGCTGTTGCATTTACGTTGGCAATCTGTGCTTTGAACGCGTCGATCGCCGCTATGCACGCCCCTGCGGACGCAGCTTGAACGCATCTTTAGAGGAGAGTGTTATTTCTGTACGACATTCTGTCAACGAATTTTTAAATATAATTGCAGTATGTCTGTTGTACTGAAAATAACCATCTGAAAAACTGAGTCTGGAACTACTGTTGCCGCAAGGCTCTATTTTGGAGACTATTCAAATAATAAATTCATCAGAATGGTAATAGCTAATGAAAAATTACAGTTATGACAATTAAGTTGATTGAAGTTTATTTGTGCGCAGGCGCTGGTCAATTAACGCACACAATTACAGGCACATTGCTGATTGTATGTTGCTAATTTAGAACTAACTTAAAAATCGTTTTTAAAACATTGTTATGGTAGTAAAGGCCTGAAAATTTTTACGTTCCGCTAAAACAATTCTACTTACATAGAACACTTTCAGATCATACTAAATCGGATCATACATACTCTGTAGTTCAATCTCTTGTATTACTCGGTCACTATACACGCACCTTTACAGCAGCCGTGCAGACCAGTCGGCGCCTGGCGGGGTTTTACCATGAGTCACACTGCGGGCTGCTATTTCATAACCAACAGGCGTTTCTTTTGAGAAACCGTTAGTTTTGTAGGGTTTTCTAACCTTATTGTCAGCCTGAACAAGTTCAAGGTCAAAAAGCATTTATTCAATTAAATCACAAGGATATCTTTGGGATATCTTAATCTTCGCACTGGATGTTTTATTTTCGGTTGTATTTGCGATTGCTAGGTTATATTTACCTACCTACTGTGTAGTATTGTCTATTCTGTTGTCGATGAGTACCTATCCCTCATGGAACCGATACATTATTTACCCAATATTTTTAATTTGCGTTAGTACGTGGGGCAGACTGTCTAAACCAGCAAACTAGGGGATGCAACCCTTCGGACTACGGTCAAGGGATTAAAGACTTTATTGCTCACTAATAAGTGTTATTGTCGAATGGACGGTCGTTTGTTTTGATCTTTTTGGTTGAATGGTTGAGACACGTAGAACCACAGTAATGGAGTTCGGTTTGTTTTCATCAACTCGTTATGAAGACTTATTTATAACCTTGAAATCTTGAAAAAAACCTGTACACTTTTACTGATAAATTATACTATTGCTAGAAGCCTCTCCGCCCTCCTATTAAGGGTTAAACACTGACAAAATGAAAACAAAGACATCAAAAAAAATGGGAAACAAAAATTATAAATGATTTTAGCGTAAATAATAAGAAAAATATCTGAGAGGCTACCGAGCTTGGGTATTACAGGTAACGATTATCTATTCAATTACATACTTACATGAATTTATACAAATTTCGTTCAGTCCTTTTTCGAGTGGAACTGATTTTATTCTAGTTTATCATTATCACAAGCGACGTAATAATAAAACTTAAGAGCCGAGCGGGATTTGAACCCGTGACCTTCCCCTTGGTACTCCTCCTCCTTTCCTGAAGTGTAGTAAAACTACTACTAACACTATTAAATCATGAAACAAAGACGTAAAAAGACACTCAAAATAACATTTAAAAAAATTGGCCTGGAAGAAATCGCTTTCAGCGATAAGGCCGCCCATTGTACTTTATTTTATTACGCTGTTACTGTAATGTATCCTTGTGTACAATAAAGTGTTACCTATCTATCTATTTTTGATGAATAAGGAAAGTTGCTTTCGATTTATTTTACTGAAGCTATTTAATAATCTAAATTGAAATAAAACGGTTCTAGTTTGATATCCGCCATCCAATCAGTGCCCGTATCCAACCACATTGATTGAGTGATCCTGTAGAGCCGATACGGTAATCGCTTATCAAACCCGCCATGAACTAACCACCTGTTCACATGCACCGGGCCGCATGCTAACGGTATAGCTTCACCATTGGTAGAAGAAACGCACGCAAATTTCCTATGTTTTTATGCTAGTGATGAAGCTTTGACCTACTATGGGGCCCGTGGAGGATGAATTTTCATACAAACGTAATACCAAAATGATTACTAATTTAAGCAGATTTTCACTATATTATTGTAATTATTGTATTTGTTTAGTATTTATCTAGGTTACTGAACAGTTTTTATTTTAAATTACTTACCTCAAATGAAATTAACGCCTATCACATTTTGCAATGAAAAAAATGTGTAAAATGCGCTTGGTGTTTATTTCATTTGAGGTAAGTAATTTAAAATAAAAACTGTTCAGGAACCTATAAATAATTAAATACTATACGAATACAGTTATTACAATAATATGGTGAAAATCTGCCTAAACTAGTAATCAATTTGGAATTACGTTTGTATGAAAATTTGCCCTCCGCCGCCTCTTACTGCTCATCATGCTATGATTATAATAGGCAAAGGTAACCGTCCCCGCTCAACATGAGGTGTAGTGTAGCACTTGCTGCGTCAATTTGTCTCAAATAATAGCAGTTTGTGTTCATTCTAAATAGTAAGGTCTCTGTATAAAGGCCTCATAGGCAATACTCTTGATCTCGCTATAAATCACTGGCCTGTAGTAACTATGCAGTGCGCTGTGGCGTTGGGGATGTGGTAGTAACTGTTGTGTGTCTGTGGCTCGCATTAGGGGAGGCGTGCTGGTTTCGATGCGCTTTTGAAGCTTCGCGACTTGATCACTGAATACGTTATTATGATCGGTTTGGCTAGGTATACCTAGGTAATAAGGTGCTCTAATTGCGTCTAATAAACTGAATACTGAAAAGGGATACTAACTATTAGGTAAATAGGAATAATGTATTTGTTAGAGATGATTTTATTAGGTACCTATACAAAGATAAGTTAAGTTTTTAATACAGCAGGGTATTCCAGTGCGGGATCAATATTACTGTATGGATACGGAGTTACCAATGTTTAGAGGGCTCTTATACGGTGATTAAAAAAAAATAAAAACCCAAATTTCTCTAGTTTCTAAGACGTTTCAAAGTGATTCTTGTGATTTTACTGTACTGATGTAGATTTATATAAAAAACCTTGAAAAATCTTGAGTTTTTAGTTTTTAAGAAACGTCTCCATTCATCCCCTGTGCCCTCCATAATGTGCGACAGAGAGGTTATATTATTGCACTTGGGGGTGGGAGGGGGGATGCAACAAACAACCAACCACTTGGATGAAATTGGACAAATAAATTATCATTATTTCGGTAATATTATACCGATGTAGCGTTGTGAATGTGGAATATAATTGAGAAATTGTTGGTTAATGAGATGCTTCGACATATATTATTAGGAGTGTAATAGGTCTAAAGCTTTGCGCACATCTAAGCGTTCTAAGGTGGCGATCAGCTGTCATATTTGACAGTGATATTTGAATATTTGAGAGTTTTATTGATCGCCACAGCAGGACACTTAGGTGTGCGCAAGGCTTTCGAGTATATTTTAAGTTCACATCACACGCACGTAGCTTCACTTATCCAACTTCCAAAAAAGAAGGCTGCCTTTATCATGAAAGCAGGTAGCTACCAATACACATTTTCCATCCAATCAAAAACACAAAAGAATCACATTACCAAATAACATTACAATACAGTAGGTACCTTTCGCGTTGCACTTTTCTTTTATCTCTTTCCCCTCAAGGTTCTCTCTTTCCATCGTTGAATGTTTCCTACCCTAGGTTGTTAAGATTGTAGGATTTAATCAAATTGGATACATTGATTGTGAACGGAAATCCAATTTGGTAGAGTTGAATGGAGGCAAACTGAAAATAATTTGATTGAAACTGGATGGTTTTCACATCTCTACCTGAATAAAAGTAATAAAAAAACAATATTTAAACATAGACGCTACGTTCTGCCAAAGAAAAGTTGCTTATCTCGCGGTTATAATATTACAATAATAAAAATAAAATAAAAATATTGTGGACAAACAATCCTCACAACACTATCTAGGTCCAAATTAAGCAGAGCTTGTACTATGGGAACCAGATAGCTGATAAATATATACTTAGAATACAATATAACGCCCAGTCAGAGAACAAACATCTGCATACACCACACAAATTATTTGTTCTCGGTGGAGATTAAACCCCGAGAAATTAAACGAGATAAAACCTGCGACCTATGGCGCAGAACTTCTGCGCCATAGGTCGCAGGTTTTATCTCCAAAAGAACAGAAGGCAGAGGTATGTACTACCAACTGAGCTGAGAGGCTAGTCATAATAATAACCAATTAATCAATCATCAATTTGAATAAAATATTTTAATTAGTATTATGTGTGTATTATGTGCGCTGAAGCAGCAAATAAATGCATGTCTATTTAAAAGACTAATAATTGCATTTTTTTTTTAATTATATCGCCTCACTGCATGGCTAAAGCTCCCTCTATTATTATGTTCCTATTATCTATTATTGACTGTTTCTGTAACGAGTTTGGAGGTTCGCCCATAAGTGTAATTTTCATAAGGTTTCGACGCCTGTACATCCTGTTTCACCCGGTAGGTTCGTTATTATTGAGTTTGTGAACTCATCAGTTAAACGCTAAGCCCTCCATAGCCGGAGGGTTTAAGCACCCCATACCAACACATTATATTACATTAGAGTACCATTTGTGTATCTCTTCATAAAGTTTGACAGATATTACATACTGTAAGTAGGTAAGGTTCTTTTGACTGGCCTCTCAGCACAGTTATCTAGCTCTGCCTTCTGCGCCGTAGGCCGTGGGTTCGATCCCCACCGAGAACAAATATTTGTGTGGTGAACACTGATGTTTGTTCTCTGTCTGGGTGTTATATTGTATTTTAGGTTAGTATATTATGATACAAAAATGAAAAGGTATTATATTAGCTGTCTGGCTCCTATAGTACAAGCTCTGCTTAATTTTGGGCTAAAGAGTGTTGTGTGGATTTTCTACAATCAATTTTAATTTTATTTACAATATTTATTTATACTTACAAAACCTAACAAACTGTGTTAGATAAAAACTATCTAAAAAATGTTGTCCACTATGACTCTCAAAACATTAAAATAAAACAATGTTTACGTAGTACTTTGTTTTTTATTTTATTTTTGTAGAAAACGAACCAAATTTTGTTTTTATTTCTACTTCTACCTATAACTAAGTTTTCTACCAAATAGAATAATGTTTGATGGTCCAAATAACTGCAATAATGCTTCGAAAATTTCATTTGGAGCACAGCGTGACATCACCCACCTACCCATTTAAAATGCTCCTTCATAAGGGGATTAAGATTTATTACTTTACTTGATAGTGTGCACCTAGCCCTATTACCTGTCCCTTGCACACTCGATAGCGGTGAAAGAGAGGGTGCGAGTCGACGATTCGGAAAATTCGTCTTGTAATCCGCCGAAGATTTGAAAGGGGAAACTATAACAGGGTGTCGGGATTCTACTGGAAATTTTGTATATCTTATCGTTTTGGAATAAGGTTCATTTTGCTCTGACAGTGACGAACAATCTAAAGAAAAGTGTGGTATAAGATGAAAATGTAAGTTTGTTTGCGCTTGATTTGATCTTTATTACGTGAGTGATAAGGGTTGAAACCCTTTGTTATAAAATCTTTAGGTTGGTATGAAGTTTGAAGACTGTTTCAGCCATTATCAATCATTGTTCGTGAATTTAATAAGATTTGAGATTTGAAGGATGCGTCCGTTGAGAGGCTGTGAAAGTTTGAAAGTTTCATTCTTTAGTAACGGCTGCAAATTTATTACAATTCTAATTTTCATGGATATTTTTTAAATGTTTTATGAATAGAGACATAAATCTATTTCTTTTTATAAATACCCAAAATTATAAAAAAAAACTTGGGTAGGTCTATAAAATAACAAGTTGCATTTTATGATCATTAAGTATGTGTAAATTACCTAATTAATTTTCGATTATTATAATATAAGGAAGAATAAATAATTTTATTTAAGAAAAATAATAATAATAATAACAATATCAACTTAAATAAATAAATTAAAGATACCTACACTAATCTAACAAACCGCTACCTGATGGCAGCGTTCCCAAAATGCTGGCAGCATTGCCACGTTGTATGGCAATGCTAATTAATTAATTTTTATTATGTATTTCAAGAACAATGGGTTTTGTAATAAAACAAAGTTAACACTTTCAACCCCAAAAATGTTTTTGGGCTAATAATGCCCAATATATTAAAAGTGACGTTATCAAAGTGTAAGTGTAAGTGAAGTAACAATGACGGAGCACTGGTCCTGGCTGACGGGGGCGGAGGCTGCGGAGTACACATACAGCCCCCCCAGCAGGCCCAGTCGGCCCCCCCACAGACCCCTCGTCAAGCTGGCCACCAGCGCGCAGCTCCACACCATAGCCAGGTCAGTCTAGCTCTACGTGAAAACGCTCGATAAGGCAAAACTTCCTGCCCTTATCTTTTCCTTTCTTTGTGTGGAGTCGACATGTATTCCTCCTCCATTCCCCTCTGTCAGCCCTCATCTCTGCATTCACTCCTCTTGTATCCATGACATCTTTCACACAGTTCATCCATGTTTTCCCTGGTCTACCGCGGCTCACATATCCATCCACATCCATACTCATCATTCTCCTAGTCACATGACTTTCATCCCTCCTCATGACATGCCCGTACCACGCCAGCATATGGCTCCTCAATTTTCTGTCACTGGCGCTAATTCAATCTTCCCCTGATATACTCATTCTGTATCCATTCTTGTCACTCCACACATCCATCTCAACATTAGCATCTCTGCCACATGTACTTTTTTTCATCCGTCCCTTTTGCTGCCCAACACTCAGATCCATGCAGTACGACAGGTCTTATGGCCGTCTTGTACACTTTACCCTTAAGTTTAAGGGGAAGTCTTGGATCAGCAAAGCTTAACTGGGCCTTTGAGTTCTAGAATTTCAATTTGGACACGTAAGTATGTAAACACAAGAAATAAAATAATTAAAATGAAGTCATGAATACAGTGTTCTATTAACGACTTTAACAAAGTATTTCCTATTAGTATTCACGACGTTGTTTTCGTGAAAAATGGTTGAATTCCCGATGGAGTCCATTTCTTTTCTAAAACCACGTTTTTCATCCACCCTTAGAACTCCTGCTGTGGAAACTTGAAGCTTATCTCAAAGGATCAAAGCTTTATTTCTTGATAGAGTTTCAGGTAAGCGTCGTGAGGCTTGAAATTCTTGTTTTGAGTCGTAGGTTCTTTACGTAAGTTGTGCACGTAACATTTATGTTTATTATACTAAAGTCCATTTTTCTCTGTCACATCTGTAAATGGAAACTCCTAATGATATTCGGAAACCAGGCTAACTTTTCGTTCGGTTTTGCTACTTTGGCAAGAAAGTTAGAGTTTCTGAGTGCAAAGGTAAGTTGGCAGCTCCCAGACTGCACACAAAGTGGACAGGTTGATGGATTATTGCAGTTCCTTCTATATTTCATTATAATTTGACGCTAAACTTCAGAAAGTTAGGTTCAAAGGTCGGTAGTTCTAGACTTACCTACTATAGGTATGTAATGAACCTACCTACCTAAAGGTAGTTGAACTTTGATTTTGGTTCCAGTAGCTGCATCTATACAGTTATAATAATCTATTTTCATGTTAATATGATTAATTTTATTCCTGTTGTATTTTTATAAATAAATAAATAAATCTGAATTGTATGTAACTTTTATCGAACTATGAAGCAAACAAAGCTTACATAACTATGCTATTTATCTGTCGATAGAGATAAGTATCCACTTTAAATGAATGACATAGTACTTATTTTTCTTAAAAAAAAACAATCACAGCAGAAGAACTATAAAACAAAGGCATACGCAAGGATTTTATATACCTAACGAAGTATGTAGATTCATGGGTATACGAGTTATAAACACATGGGTTGCCAGTTCCCCATTCGCGGCACGTAGTGTTGCCAGGGGAGGAATAAATATTTTCCAGAAAAATCGCGACTTGCCGCTTTGTATGCAAATTTTTATATTTTTTCCATCAAAATAAAATAGCACGCGGTTTTATTGTTTAGGAATAATATATTTTTGCTCAGGTGTTCTGGCTGGGTGAAAAGATTATATTGAAAATCCATTTCAAAGTTAATACTGAAATTTTGTATCTTGATGATCAACATCATCATCATAACCTGGTTAAAGAATTTTCCAATAAGTTTTATTTTCTTATTTAAGCCTGGTTTCCACTGCGAGCGGAACGGACCCATTAATGACTCCGTTGAACTCGCAAACGCAAACTGCATACTTGTATTTCCACCAACAAATAGTCGGACGGAAAGAGCCGAGCGTGTAGAAAGAGTAGAAATGAGAAATGAGTCATTAATGGGTCCGTTCCGCTCGCAGTGGAAACCGGGCTTTATTGAAAATTCTTGAAAAAAGATGTAAAAATTACGTCTAAGAAGAAAACGATATTATTGTTCCCCCCGAGGGGAGGTGACCTGTCAGCCCTCTCATTACTCTGACAGATTGTTTCCCTGCCTACCCCGTGACGTGACGTGCGTGACGCGTCTGATTGATGATAACTGTCTCTTGCAATGAACAACTTTATTTCTCCTTTCATCATCATCGTCTTCATCTTAATATTATTATTGATGCAGACAGAAAAAAAAATTACGTTTCCTTATTCCTTATTTTCTGTATCTGTATGTGTTGTTTTTTGTGTTTTGTTTTATAATACAATAAATAAGGAATAAATAAGTTTTACCTTTGTAAAACTTATTTAAATAAGTTAGTTAAGTAAAAAAAACACAAAAGTTGGGTTGTTTAGTTTTCAGAATAAATAAGTTTTACAAAGGTAAAACTTATTTTTTGTATCGCTTTGTAAAACCGGTTACTTTATTTGTCGTTACCAAGTCGAATATGCGATGGCTGATATGTTTGTATTGTACCTACATAGCAATCGAACTAAAGATTAGAACATGTATGTATTCGTCGCACGTATTCCATACCACAGCCCATTGCATGGTCCCAACTCCCAATAACACTCTCCGTCATATCGTCACACATGGCACATTTGTATGAAATAACTACAAATTAAAAGAAAAATAAACGAATAGCATAATCACAAATTTATTTGCTTGTGTTGCCAACCTTTGCCCATTCACTTTGACCAAAAAAAACTACGACGTCTTCTAAAAACTTTCTACTATCACAATTGCATTCTATAAACTATGTATCGGTAGCCGTTTGCATCAGCGTTGTCATCGTGGTGGCATTTTTATGAGCGGAAGCCCTTCTCAATTGGTGTTTTCCTTTGACATCCGCCCACGATTGCATCCGGTCATCACATGTACTTCTCCATGACCGCCTCGATCATGGTGACCTCTGGCGCGATGCCCTCGGTCTTGGCGTCTCGTTTGAAGCACGCAGCCACCTTCACCACTCGGTCGCAGTCATCATCCAGGTCGTCGTACTGCTTCTCGCAGTTGTGGATGAGGCGTACCATCATTTCCGAAAGCTTTTGACCTGAGATGAAAAAAACAAAAATATGATTGCTAAAAGTTATGACAAACCTTCGTTGATTGGACATAAGAGCTTTGATTTGTTCAAGATTTTGAATTAAGGTTTTAAGTTTTTGGAATGAGTGGTGGTTTCTTCGACTGGTCGATAATACCTACGCCGATTTAGTTCTTTTCTACTGTATTCGTAGTATAAATTATAGTTTTTTGATGTTTCAAGACACAAATCATTTAGACAGAAGATAGATGAAGCAATGAATAAATGAATATGGATATGAATTAATTATACTGTCTATGTCTAAAAAGTTACCATCAGGGAAGCTCTTGACATAGTCGTGCATGTTGACATGGTGCATCCTGGAGTCATCTTGCATCAGGTTGAACTTGTTGGACATGCAGATGATGGCACAGCCCAGCTCGCGGTGGACCACCTCGAAATCCTCGCGCCAGAAGTGCTGGAACTCTTCCAGGACTTCGGCGGAGAGGCCTGACTGAGGATAAGCAAAAGCAATATTAACTACACAACTTAATTTTACACATGGCTATATTTTACACAGTACTACATTTCACACATTACTGCATTTAAAACCCTTAAATGAAGGATACACAGTAATGCAATTATTTATAGTTAATTAAACAACTAATGAACTAATGAAAAAAACACTGTATATTAAATATAAATTATAGTTTAAAAAACTAAAAAAAAAACGCTTTTATAACTAATTGAACTAAAAAGTTAAAAAATAAAACTGTAATAATCTATTGAAAAATTTATATTTTTTAACTTTTTAGTTCAATTAGTTATAAAAGCGTTTTTTTGTAGTTTTTTAAACTATAATTTATTTATTAATTTTTAGTTTTTTTTTTCATTTTTTTTTCATTTTTGTTTCATATTATTGCATTGTCATCGACCTATGACAGGTGTGCAAAGTTTGAATCAAATCTGATCGTTCAAAGTAGGACAAAATCGAGCTCAAAGAGGTCGGTTACATACATACATACAGGTGAAGCTAATAAAAGCGTTATAAAAAGAAAAAAATCAAGAAAAGAAGAAATCAAAACCTACTGACCTCTTCTCGACACTCTTCCAAAGCCCGTCCGAAGTGTGCAGTCACATGGCTCATCACCTCAGCGGTTCCCCTCACGGCACCCACGGCTGCCAGCACCAGAACAGCTACCTGACAGAACCACATCTTGGACAGTTTCCCTCACAATAGTTTCCCAACAACCAACGCCTAGTAATATATCTTCAAAATATTTTTTTCTTGACTTTAATTGCATACAATTAAGCTGCTGATTCTATTATTTGCTTACCTGCTTAGATTCACTATGCAAATAAAGATACGGTTGAAAGTTCTATGAATGGAGTAAATAATATGACAGTTGCGGACAATTTTTTTACATAATAAATCTTAGACGACACTAATAAAGTCGAAATTGCAATAAAATCAAATTATAATGAGGTTATTAACGATAAATTAGCAACTAAATACGAGAAACAGTCTTTAGACTGACAGAATAAGGTTGAATATGGGGTGGTGGAAGATGTAATGATAGGGCGTCGACAAGCAATGATTTGACGACAGGGTCATGCAAATGTAATTGAACAATGTTCCGTCAAGTCATAGCAAAGGTGGTGATTAGGTGGCTGTCATGAATAGAAATAATCTGTCAATAATGATAAAGTAAGTTGATCAACGGTTGGACAGTCATCTAGGTACCTACCTAACAGCCACACTCAGAGTTGGTTAATGGCTACTTAAGTCGTTCCTTAGTGTAGATTTGAAAAAAGTCACTCTCAGAGTCAGTTAACGGTTCATTAGCGCCCTCTAATGGCAATTAAAGTTAAGTATAGCAAAACCATCACTTAACTATTTAATGACTGATTTTGTCATTTCGTTTGAGGTTATATCTTTATTTTTGTGATTCGCTTTGTATTGTGTGTTATGTTTACTATTCAATGTGTAAAAAAAACTACAGAAAAAAATCAAATTTAAACCAGAAATAGTGTGGGAAGGTGTTTTATATAATACCTATCTTAAATTATGTACTACCTATTTTACCATACATATTAACAAAAAAATATTTTGAGGATTAGATTTCTTAACTTCCTCTAATTGTATTTTAGC
The DNA here is from genome assembly GCA_939531255.2 of Thera britannica. Classification (NCBI taxonomy): domain Eukaryota; kingdom Metazoa; phylum Arthropoda; class Insecta; order Lepidoptera; family Geometridae; genus Thera; species Thera britannica. Next base: position 12,442,004 of record OW618036.2, on the reverse strand, counting down.
CTTTTCTAGTTATTTTTTATTATTAATTTATTTATTTCAGATTATACAAATCCATAATGTAGGTACACAATAAAATAACACACAAATAAAATCAAATTAAAATGTCAAAGATGATACATAAATAAAACTAAAAAATTAAATTAAATTATATCCAATCCCATTGTGATCTGCATCCACCTATCTTGGATGGGACAATCCAGCCCGGAAACAATTAACTATTTTTTCCCGGCGAACCACTTAAAACTTTATTATTTTCCCAGCGAACATAGACTCCAACCAAAATAAACAAAACAACAACCTCAATGAACTTTTGAATTACATACAATATTCCTTCTGAATGTTATTTGACATTGACATTATGAAAATATTTGACTTGACATTGACAGTTAGAAGTAAGTTTGCTGTACAATTTGCAATCGATCGAGTGAATCGACCAAGAATCGATGATGCTCCGCCCTAAGGATACCTTAAAGTGTCATTAACTAATGAACCATTAAATTATGTCTCTGGGATGTACCTCTAATTAACAGATTTAATGCTAATTAGTTAATCGCTCATTAGGACTAAGTTAATGAAGCTTTCTGAGTGTGGCTGTAAGACTGAAATAACAAAGCGATACTAATAATGATATCTTTATAGGTGCACTTTATCACCGTATTTTCTCTCTCAGCTCTAAACAAAAATTGAAAAGAAACTAAGAACATAATAATACACATAGAATTCAACAACCATATGAAATGCCAAAACGACTGTTCCCTGTCAGGTAAACATCCCTCATCAAATTTATCTAAGTAGGTATAGGTAATTAACATAAACTACATGACAAAGAACGGAAGCATCTGCTTAGGCTATGACAACAGAAAAACAAATATCAGCTTTTAAAATTATAAACACACCAAGACAAGCGTTAATTAAAACGTAATTAAACCTAGGAAGTCTATAAAACCTGAGTGTTAAGCAAACAATGATATATGTGAAGAAATAAACGACACGAGAGTTTGGTTAGTCCAAAGTTCTTCTCGAAGCTATGGCGACAAGCATGGTTCTTCTTTTATATATAATGTGCTTGTATGTCGGAGTATATTCATCTAAGGATGTCATGGAGGTGTTGACTGTCAACTATGCTAAAGCTATTCATGTTTGCGCGAAAGAGGTAATGTTAATAATATTTATTTGAACAAAATGCAGCTATAACATTTTTACATCTAATGAAGCTGACTAATAAGATTTAATAAACAAACATTATGGTGGCCATTGCGTGTTACCAAACTAGAATATAAGTATATAGTTTATTTTCAAAGAAATGACTAATTCTATCTTAAACCCATGTTAATTCATTGACGCAGGATCTATAGGTACATCTTCTAAAACGTCGCAGTTATCAATGTTGGCTATCTGTAGTCTTTTTGGTCACATATTTTCCCAATATCCAGTTGAACCTACCTGACTCGATACATGAAGACCTGTACAACCTGTGGAAGGAAGGTTATGAGATCACGAGCCACGACACGGGCTGCGCGCTTCACTGCCTCTCCACGAAGCTGGACCTGGTGGACCCTGAGGGGAACCTGCATCATGGGAACGCGCATGCGTTTGCTATGAAACATGGGGCTGGTTAGTTCTTCAGCTATTTCTAAGTGTTTTTGTATTGTCTACTCTATTGGTGAGTTGTTTTTTGTGCATTATAATAATTATGTCTTCTAAAAGCAATAAGTCAATATCTACTATCTAAAAGAGACGTTAGGTGTAAGTTTATAAATATGTGGTTGTACCGAGCTAAAGCTTTTATAATCATTTAAAAATCATCGAATTTCTGAACTACCATTGTGTTCCCGTAAACGAACATTGTTGTATTTCCTAAGCATTATATTAAATACTACTTTGTAGAAGTACTCCACTTCCCTGAGCACGGCCACCGCTCCATAATTATCTGGCCACTCATGCGATTGTCTAAATTAGCACCTTCCACACATAATGCATGCATTACTGCGATTGTTCCAGTTTGAAGACTTGTAAGGCACGATCGACGGCCAAATTACTATCACCATTAGCTTGCTCGACCTCACGATGCTCCGAAAATAGTCTCACACGCTTTAGTTTCAAAGGAAAAACAACAGACATCCTACAATCACAAAGCTTCTCTGACCCCATTGTTGTATCGTAGAAAACTACAGATATAATAATGATTAAAATATTGGTAAAACACCGATCTAGAAGAAATATTTGCAAATCATGCAAAAATATTATGTGTGTCTTAGCAGCCATGACAGAGGCCTTAGAATTGGGCTTAAAAGGTTTGTCAGCAAACCTGGCTACCTCACTTTTATCAATATTTCAGGTGATACCATGGCACAGCAGTTGGTTGTCCTGATTCACACCTGTCACAGGCCCTGTCACTGACCACAGCACCTCCCAACTCTGACATCTGCGTGAAGGTCCTCAGCGTAGTGAAATGTTTCAAGCGTGAAATCCAAGAGCTGGGCTGGACCCCGGATATGGAGCTCATACTTGAAGGAGTCTTGGAGGAGCTGTAGCTAAATAACGATTATTGGCTGAAATAACAAAAATGAAACTGACTTGTGTAATGGCAATAAATAAATTTGATGGTAATGGGTTGCAAAAAAAAAACAAAAAAAAAAGCAGTTTGTAGGGAGAAATAATTTATGAGTAATATTTATTAATAGTGATCAAGAACTTTGTCCGTCAAATAAAAATATGGAATCTCTTGTTGTTAAGCTTGTACAAGGTTGTTTTTGAAGAAAAGAGAGAAAAGATATTCCTTAGATAGAAATTCCGTAGATTCCGTAGATGAAAAAATCTGCCCTTAGATAGGCAGTTTACCAGTTTAGTTTTATCACAGATAAGATAATACTATAGTTTTATTCAGCAATGCTATGTTGGTGCGTATTTTTTTTTAATTTTAATATATTTATAAGCCTAGGTGCTATTGCATGATAGAGATTAAATCCATTTTGTTCAAATGTGTTTCTTGTTTAGTAACAAACAATTACTTTTTTAAACATTTTTTCAAAATGCTGGTTTGGGGAGGCTCTCTAGGTTTCCTGGGCCTATTTTTAGTAGGTATACCTACTAGTTTTTTTCTGTTTCAATTGTTATTTCTTTAAAATAACATTTTATCTTCGAAAAGATACTACCATAATTTCATCGCCACCGCAGAACTCTTAGATGTCTAAGCGTTCTGCGGTGCAGATCAGTGAAATACTGTCAAATATGACAGTGCTTCACTGATCACCATCACCATCGCCTAGATGTGCGCAAGCCTTTACTTTTTATTTTTTCTTCCTTGATGTCTCGTTAATCTCATTGCTTCTTCTTTTTCATGTAAATTAACAATTAAGTTACAATAGTTTCACTATGCGTAAACTTTTGAATGGTTTTTTTTTTTAATTATCAATGAGATTAGATAAGTAATGTTTGTTTTCCTTACAAATAAAAATAAAATACCAATTAATTGCTATTTTTCGTTCTGGTGCCACTGGTAGCACCCATCCACAAGTATGGTTATTCAAGCATGAAGGTAGGACCCAGTCTTTATACATTGATACCGTGGAAAAACAGAAATCCCCCCACATTTTTCTAGGCATTACTCGCATAGCTAAAAGTAGGAAATTGAGCATTTTGTTAATTTTGCTGCACGGTAGCTGTTTGACTGGTTGCAAGTCCATTGCCATTTTTAACCGACTTCCAATCAAAAAGGAGGAGGTTCTCAATTCGGTTGTATTTTTATTTTTAGGGTTCCGTAGCCAAATGGCAAAAACGGAACCCTTATAGATTCGTCATGTCTGTCTGTCTGTCTGTCTGTCTGTCTGTCTGTCCGGCCGTTTCACAGCCATTTTTCTCCGAAACCATAAGAGCTAGACTGATGAAACTTGGTGAGTAGATGTATTCTATGGACCGCATTAAGGTTTTTACACAAAAATAGAAAAAAAATTATAAATTTTGGGGGTCCCCATACTTGAAACTGCAACTCAATTTTTTTTTTTTCATCGAACCCATACGTTTGGGGTATCTATGGATAGGTCTTTAAAAATGATATTGAGGTTTCTAATATCGTTTTTTTCTAAACTGAATAGTTTGCGCGAGAGACACTTCCAAAGTGGAAATAAGTTGGTCCCCCCCCCTCTAACTTCTAAAATAAGAGAAAGATAAAACTAAAAAAAATATATGTTGTACATTACTATGCAAACTTCCAACGATATTTGGTTTGAACTAGATCTAGTCAGTAGTTTTTTTTTTATACGTCATAAATCGTAAACCGCAATTTACCTTTCAACGAACTACAAAAACCTTATATTATGTTAACTGATGCTACGGAACCCTTCATGGGCGAGTCCGACTCGCACTTGGCTGCTTTTTTTATTTTTTTATGCTTGTTACCGCATAACTTCGTCATTTGTGAGCCGATTTGAATAATTATTTTTTTATCTGCTATGTACTGCTTCCAGATTGGTCCATTTCAATTTTTTTAAAATAAGTGTTGGCATTTTTTTTTAAACAGTTTTATTATGTTTGTAACTGCATGCCTCCGTCATTTATGAACCGATTTAGAAAAATATTTTTTTATTTGGAAGGTTATTCTTACGTTCAGATTGTCCCAAACAAATTTGATTAAAATCGGTTTTGCCGTTTGGCAATGAAGTCGGTTTCTCTAGTTTTTTAAACTTATAATTATTACTGTTAAGATTTTCGAGAAGGTGCTATTTCCTCTTAGCTCTGGTAAATCCTTCCTGTTAGGTAATTGTTCTGAGAAGCAATTATCTAGCTCGAACCATGACCGAATAGGCTTTAACATGAATGACAATAAAACACCTAATAACTCTATCACAACCAGTAATTATTCCATCAAGGCAGGCAGGTGCAAATTATATAAAAACTCATTGGTCTGGTTAGTTGGCTGTAGGTGATGAACAAAGTCGTCACGATGATGAAGTTGAAGGTAGCGTTAGTGCTGGTCGGGCTGGTGATGCTGACGGAAGCATCGAAGGATGTGGTGATGGAGATGTCGAAGACTTTTGCTAAGCCTTTTGCGGCTTGCAAGAAAGAGGTGAGCTTTTTCTTACTATGTCAAAATAATTCTTGCTTCGTGAATTGTTTCAGTGTTTTCGTATAGGACGAACTATTGAACCTAAAGTGAATTCATGTTTTTTTTATAGAACACTGCCACACTGTTCTCCTTCCACTTTGTTGCAGAGTATTTGGCTCTTTTTAAAAAAAAAAACAAGTTTAACCATTGTTTAATGAATTGTTATATTATATTACTAGTTTTATTACTTATCATTTCATTAATTGCCACATTGAAACGTCTACCAAAATCAAATTTGGGTAAGTAATATTATATGTCTTCGGGCACTCACTAAATAAAATAAAATTTCACTATAATAAATAAGTTTCCCTATCTTCTGATGCCCTGTTATAGGTCTTCTTCTTTTTATCGTGTCACTAGTTTTTCAAACCAGGACCAAGATTTACAGTGCACCTCAAAGAGGATGTTAACGTCCTGTTTTAGATGGAGCTCCCAGAATCAGTGGTTAACGACTTCATGAACTTCTGGAAGAGTGACTATCAGCTGACCGACCGGTCCACCGGCTGCGCCTTAATCTGCCTGTCTTCCAAACTGGAGCTGCTCGACGGGGAGTATAAACTACATCACGACAACGCTCATGCATTTGCTAGGAATCATGGTGCTGGTTAGTTTTCTAGAAAAATCTACAAGTTTGCTTAAAAACTCTTTGTTATAAGACTGGGAATGGGTCTGAAGATACTTTTCTCAAGAATCTATATATATAAATCTTTCGTGTCACAATTTGGAACGCGAAAAACTCCGAAACTACTGAACGGATTTCGATAAACTTTTGCAACTGCCTTTAATATGGTCGGATTTAAAATATAGGATAGTTTATATTCATTAATTAGGTGTTATTAATTTATAAGGAGCAAAAATTTCGAAATCTATGTCTATCCCTTTCTATCACGTAGGGACTTATATGTGTCTATCCCTTTCTATTCTTTCTAGGATTTTTCAGAAAATTCTCGACTTTGACGAGAACATAATGCACATAGACGCTCTAGAATGATCTGGAATAATCAAATTTAAAGTCGGTTAGCATCCGGAATGCTCCCAACCAAACGTTAGTAATCCAGAATTATCTAGAATACTCAAATATACCCATGCAAACGGTTCTGAATTCTAGATTTGGACAAAATGTTCTAGAAAATAGTGCTCCTAAACGTTATAGAATGTTCTTTCATCATCATCATCAATTGATATCAGTCCACTGCTGGACGTAGGCTCACCTTGAGGCTATATATTTTATGTGTTTAAAAAATAAATGTCCACCCGTGCGAAGCCGGAACAGGCAGCTAGTAGGATAATAAATATTAACATTGCTATCGTAGGTACACATGTCAAAAGCTTGGACCAGTTTTCTTCCCTCTGTTATCGAAACTTCGTGCAGAATTAGATGTATACACAACCATATCGATTGCTAATGGTAGATGTCTTTGTTGCCTTGAGGCCCTACCATGAGCTCTGTCTAGCTCTGTCTCTGGTTCTGGTTTTGAGTCTGTGTGAGTGTTGACTAAATAAATCCTACGTCAAAGCGTCACACACACAGCATAATGCACTGGTGAGCACTCACACAGACTCAAAACCAGAACTAGAGACAGAGCCAGACAGACAGAGCTGACAGAGCAGATGGTAGGCCTACGCCTACCATGAGCAACAGTAGTGTTGTAGAATGTTTTCACGTCAGTTGTTGGCTATTCATAGTACGTCGTCAAACCTGCATCTATCTTCTCAAGGCTTTCTGGTAACCTTGTACTCTTAATTTTAGTTAACTGCCTCGAGTTCAAGTAAGCACATCAGTATCTTGAAGCTGTTTTTTTGTTTCTAGATGACGCCATGGCCAAGCAGCTGATAGAGATGGTTCACGGCTGCAGTTTAGCCTACCCTGAAATACCTGATTCCTGCGAGCGAATGATTGACATCGCCAATTGCTTCAGGGCTGCGATCCACAAGCTTGAATGGGCTCCGAGCATGGAGCTTATTATTGCTGAAATCCTGGCTGAAACTTAAGAACCTTAAGAACCTATGAAATATCGCCAACGCGGAGACGAAACCTAACTAAAAACATAAGACCAGATGCAAGTTTTTCTACTCCGCTTTGGTAGATTCAGACCCTGACTGACCAACGCGATCTAATGGAAAAATACCCTTCCTCGTTTAGTTATACATTATTTAATGTTTGTGAGCAAAGAAGCAATGAATAAATACGTTGCTACATTTACTTTTTTATTTCCAAAGCTTCAGCCTTCACTTCCAACACCGTGGACGAAAAGCAACCACGTACTGTAGGCCTCCCACAAGCTCTGTCTGGCTCTGGTTTTGAGTCTGTGTAAGTGTTGAATAAATAAATCCTACGTCGAAACGTCACACACACAGTATTTTACATGGTGAGTTCTCACACAGACTCAAAACCAGAGCCAGAGACATAGCTTGTGGAAAGCCTAATGGTTGGAGTCTGTGTGAGTGTTGAATAAATAAATCCTACGTCGAAACGCCACACACAGAATAATACACTGATGAGCACTTACACAGACTCAAAACCAGAACCAGAGACAGAGCCAGGCAGAGCTTGTTGTAGGCCTACTGCTAGGCCGCACGGCGGTTCACGTGCGCAACTGCTCTTTGCTGTGGAATAATACTTACATACTTGCCAAGCAATTAACCAATTAACGAAACATTGTCTAGATTAATTAAGAAAAGCCTTGGTTTGAAAGGTACAGGTAAACATAGTTTCATTTTGTATCAGGAAAATGAAACTATGAAAATTCAAATGAAAATCCAAATGAATATTCTGAAGTCAGTGTTTTTGGCCATACTTTTGCACGTGGTCCAGTGTAAAGATGCACATAGAGTTGTTGACCTGATATCTTCAGCTATCGGTAGGACTGTGCTGGAGTGTCGCGCTGAGGTAAGTCTTTAAAGAGCCATGCGAATCCTAAGAGGGTATAAGTCAGAGGTACACCTAGATATTTTCTGCGGTATCTACTAGTTTGTAGTAGTTATGTGAAGTAGTATTCTGAAGAGTAACTAAAAAAAATTAATAAAATTGGCCTTCATTTAATGGCATCTGTCCATTTTGGATCAGTTTTGCCAGTGTCAAGTGAGGATATATTACTTAGATAAAAATGAAATACTTTTTAGTCAAGTCAAGACAGTCATAGACAAGTCGTCCCTAATTGGCTTTGAAAAAACATGGTGGCCGGTGTTTTCAAAACCATCAGAAACGTTTTCGATCAAATAAGGATATCACAATACACTTTCATTCCAACTGCTAACACTTTAAGCTAAGACCTCAAGTAATGCTGGTTAAAGTACCACCTAAATTACACAACAGAACTCAAATAACACCAGAAAAACAATTAAAATGAAAAAGCTATGTGACTTCACAAAATGGCAGAAAACGAATCCACAATAAAATTGGTGGAAACAAAGAAAAGGAAGCTTGTACTATGAGAACTCCTGACATCTGATACTGTCAGTTCAAAATGCCACATAATTGTTTAGGTTCAGTTCAGTTCGAGTGTCATCGATGAGTTCCTCCAGTTCTGGGTGCCAGGGCACGCCCTGGAGCTTGAAGAGATGGGTTGTGTTGTCTTCTGCGTGCTCATCAAACTACAGCTCCTTGAAGATGATGGAGCCCTGAAGAAAAACAATGCTGTGGGCTTCGGAAAAGCTAATGGCGCTGGTAATTTTTTCTTCAAAGTAATCTTAAAACTGAAGGTTTGAGAAAACTAGCCTGACATAGCAGTAGCGTACCGAAATCGATGAACTAGAAGTAGTAATGTTGAGAGTTGAGATAAACAAGAAATTCCTGAAATTCTAGGGACCGAGCCAAATCGCCAGTATTCAGGGGTTTTCCATTACTCAGAGTGAAATCTCCAAACCTACAATGCCGACGTATAAAATTCGAAGTTAGCACTCTTTGAGTAGTAGAGACGCGTCAGAGATCAATAAAAATAGTATTTTACGTAATTAGGGAATAAAAGACAGATTTAAAGCGAAGGCTATAAATAAATCACCAGCAAGTGAAAGATCCTAACGACTGAATCATGACCGTTGGATGATTCATGAAGTTGAATCACGAGCGGGACGAGTGGTTCCAGTGTCAGAATGCTGGGCAACGCGAGTGATTCATGGCATTGTGTTGTACAACGTACAGTATTCAAAATAGCGCCAATATACTTATGACAACAAAATACACAAAACCGTTTTTATTCTAACGCTCCTTGAAGAAAATTCTGAAATTTGGATTGTTTTATACACCGCTCTCATATTTTTAGCGATTAAAATAAGCTTTTGGTGGGAGAACAGTAAAAACGTTTATATTTCCACCAGATGATGAAATCATCAACGGCCTGATAGTGGTCTTCGAGGAGTGCCGCATCTCTACCAAGTTTGACATGGAGGAGCCGTGTGTCTCCGGTCTGAGGCAGGCGGCGTGCTTCCGAGAGAAGGTGTTCCTGAAGCACTGGGCGCCCAAACCTGATGCCATCTATGTTGATGATGATGATGACTGATTCTGAAATTACTGGCTTGGAATCTTTTAATACTTTACTGAAGATCGTTTTATGAACCCTCATATTCTTTTATTTCCAGTAAACAATTCGTATGTATCTCGATCAGATCGCAGATGTTTTAGAGAAAAGCCAGGTTAGGAGTACCCTAAACCGACGAGCATGTATGAAGAATGTTATGAGAGTGAATGAAGTGAAAAGGGTGTGTCAGGATCGTAGCAAGTGGAAATCCGTGATCTCTGCCTACCCCCATGGGAATGAGGCGTGATTTTATGTATGTATGTGTGTATGTAAACAATTCAGATTGTTTTGATCATAAAATTTAGGTGATATAACAGCTTGGCGACTGAAACCTTAATTTGGGGCTAGATAATGTTGCATGGATGGTAAAAAAAACCTCAGTCACCACAAAATTGTTAACATGGGCCACTTGGGCTTATAAATAGTTTGAAGTATGTTAGTACTCCGTCCTATGAAACTCCAGACCAATTACTGCTGTATCTGACTGAGCAACGATGACTATGGCTGGAAGGTGACTGTCTAATCTTTAATTACTAGCACATACATTACCAGCATTACAATTAAAAACCAACGGATAATAATTAACTTGGGCTTCTTCGTACAAGCTCTTGATTGGCACCTTCAGTCTCCATTATAAGGCAGATATGAAAAAAATACTCCATTTGAAGATATTACGATGGAGAAGAAGCATGTCCTAGTGGTTGTAGTTGTAGTATTGGCAGTGATGGTGCCGGTGGATGCAAAGGATGCCATGAAATTCATAGCCAAAGGATTTATACAGGTTTTGGACGAATGTAAGATGGAGGTAAGATAAGACATTACGTTGTGCGTAGCTTTTTATAACCTTGGTCAGGCTGGAGTGTAAACTTATGCAACTTGATAAATATAACTAACTAAGTTAGAATTACCATCATCGCCTTCCTGCAATCACCCTAGGGAGATGATAATGGTTTAAGTGGCGTTACACACTAGGGAATGTATTCCAGTAATATGCTTTCAGTTAAACTTACAAGACCAACTCCTCAGCGATCTGTATTACTTCTGGAAGCAAGACTACTCCCGCTTGTCGCGAAACACGGGGTGTGCCATCATCTGCATGAGTAAGAAACTTGATCTGATAGATGACAGTGGAAAGATGCATCATGGTAATGCCAAGGAGTTCGCGATGACACATGGAGCAGGTAAGTTCGTGCTGAAATCTGGGGTTTACCATAAACATGACTTTTTAAAGCCATGAGAAGGAAAGGCTGTTACAGAATCATGACTGATAGGTAAAAAAGTGGCTCAGAAAAACCTACTCAAATCACCATGGATTCCTTTTTTCCACGTGCATGAAATACGGAACTCACAACATACCAAACATACATACATAGAGATCGCTCAAAGCGATAAGGTCGCCCATTGTTTTGCCAAAAATCTTCATGAATCCTGTATTATGTTTCTGTGTGGTGAACAATAAAGAGTTATCTATCTATCTATCTATCATACCAAATTGCATTTTCAGATGCCGATATGGCAATGAAACTGGTCTCCATCATCCACGGCTGCGAGCAGGAGCAAGATCCTCACGAGGACCAGTGCCTCTGGGTCCTGGAGGTGGCCAAGTGCTTCCGCACCCGTATCCATGACCTGGAGTGGTCTCCTGCCATGGAGACTGTTATCGAAGAGGTGCTCACTGAGATCTGATGATGTTGATGCTTGAAGAACCCTTGATTTAGATTTTATTTTGTGCATGATGATTTTAAATTGACTAGTTGTTTGATTTAACACTTCCATCGCTCATCCATATTGTACTTAGTAGACAGGATAATCCTTTAATGATCCAATGGTTAAATAGTAGTATTTAATCTATTATAATATTCTATTATCTCTTCAGAAACTAAAACCTGGAAGATCTAAAGACCTGCGCACCATTAGGCGAAGGCAATTAGTGAAACGCTCTTAATTGACAGCGTTTTACTAATCGCCATCACAGATAGCTTAGATGTGCTTAAGGCTAGCCTGGATGTAGACTCCCATTTACTGAGTTATCCGCCTCAGCAAACCTAATCCCTTTTAGTCCACATAAATCAATCCACTCCCATCTCATGTACTACTTACCCTACACACTCCTGTGTCCGCAATGACTGGTCCAATACAGTTACTTGGCGGTAATTGTGCCGTAACTCAGTGCTCTCCCCATTAGGTCCAGACAGGACAATCGCAAGACCTACGCCACAGGATCTTGGGAACAGCTGATTAGCTTTACCAACTTGCATTAATCAGGATTCTTTTGCACTGGAACAGACAGCTAGCCTATTAGGAGCCCCATATGGTTAAGGCTGTCAAAACTTACCCATTCATTCAAAGAAGAAATGAATTTTTGGGTCAGCCAATATAGTCAACACGCTTTATGTGCAACTTCTAACTCTTGATTGGAGACTGCAGTGTATACTTTACTCAGGAAATGCTGTTGTCCGTTCATTCTTCGGCTGCATTCCCTAAGTCACCTCTTACCTCATCTACGGGAGCTGATGAAAGGGTCCAATTATTTTACGGAACTACCTCAGGACAAGAGCAACTAAATAGTTTGATAACTGAAGTGGTCCTGCTGTTTGCGATCAGCTGTGTTTAGGTGTTCAGCTTAATCGAAATCCGATGTACCGATAACGAACGGTCGAAATTAACTTGAGCCATTGTGTTTGTATTTATGAGGTGTTTGAAGATTGTAAGCATGATTACCTTTCTACATAGAACCTGAATAGTATTATTTTATTGAATTAAATTCAACGCGAACTTGACAATAATCAAGTATAAGCTCTATAGAAGCACTGGAGTTTGAGTTTACTGTCATCAGTGCTCTGCCTGGCTCTGTCTTTGGCTCTGGTTTTGAGTCTGTGTGAGTGCTCACCAGTGCATTATACTGTGTGTGTGACGTTTTAACGTAAGATTTATTTAGACACACTCACACAGACTCAAAACCAGAACCAGAGACAGAGCCAGACAGAGCTTATGGTAGGCCTACAGGTACAATCAAACGTGAGTTACTTTAGAGGGCACTCCAAAACTAGGCTGACAAACAATGCGACTACCTATTAATATGTTTCTATTGGTATTGTGTTCGGAGAAAGACATAGGCACAACTCTGAACAGTTACAGTTATTTTGGAAACTATCAGCTAGGTTAGGTTCCTTTTCTATCCTGAATCTGAAGACAATCTACAGAACATGGATGCCCTGAAGCAAGCTAACACAAACAAACAATTCTTGCTACCATTAAACCTTTTCGAGGCGCACCTGAGGCCTGCTGAACGTATTTACTTATCTACATCAGTGCTGTACTCAGGACAGGGGTTCGGGAGCTGTGCAGTTCATACTTTCATATTCTTACACAACAAGCTACTAGAGGGCGTCACGTCTGCTGACTGCCTGTTTATTTATTAGGATCACCAAGAAATAATACACAAAAATTCAAATTAGATCGAGCAAAAAAAATATCCTTCCCCGTGCTTATCCACTGAAGGCAACCACAGCTAACACAGGTATTATATATAAATAGTTAATAATAATGATCAAATTGAATGAATGATAATAATATAAATGTATCTAAGTTAATAAGGTAGGAACAACATTGCCTAGCTGGATTCAAAGCCAGATTAAAACGCTGGCTGATCGAGCAGGCTTTCTACAGTTTTAATGAATTTATTGATTTATCGATTATCATTGTTGTTACTTTTGCAATTACTACTATTTATTATTAATTTTTATAAAGAAATTTAAGTAATGTTTTTTTTTTCTTTTTATTATCTTGAATTGAATCGAATTTTATTTTATTAATGTACCAAGGTGTTTACAACTAATTAAACGTGATTTATGTTAAATTATGCTATGTTTTGACCTGTAAATTGATTTACCAATAAATGACTTATTTCTAGTAAAGGTAAATTCATTCACTTCAATTAAGATAACTACTTTCATGAATCGATCTATAATTGTGTGTAAGAATGGGGACAAACGGCTTTGCTTCTAATCATCTCTCTCCAAGGGATGTAAAATCATGTTTGTTTTACTCGAATGAACAATTAGAATGCCATTGCCACTACACGGAAGACAGCAAGTTCACTTAAAGGACAGACTAGGAATTTCTGGAATATTCCCAAAAATCTAACATTTAGGTATTAAAATAATAAATTCGTAAGTTGGTATAAGTATTTGTTAGGAATACCTTACCTCAATAAAGTATTATGCCCTGCAAAACTGTACCTAGCTACGTCCCTGCCTACCACCCTAGTATGTGACTCGCATTCTGTACTTTTCTATTTATTATCTTACGAAAATCTGTTGTCGGTGAGCAGGTGTGCTTTATTTTATTACTTTTTTTCGGGTGATTCCGCGAATACGGTATTGTTTTCACTATTGCATATTTTCAACTCTGCCTAATGTAGATAGATACCTTACCTACCCTTAGAGCTTATAATATAATCTATATCTTCAGTAGGCCTTCCATGAGTTCTGTCTGGTTCTGTCTCTGGTTCTGGTTTTGCGTCTGTGTGAGTATTGACTAAATAAATCCTACGTCAAAACGTCACACACGCAGTATAATTCACTGGTGATTCACTCACACAGACTCAAAACCAGAGCCAGAGACAAAGCTAGACAGGCCTACAGATATAATCCAGGTCCAAATAAATCAACTCTTTAATAACAGAAGTTTTATTTTATGTATCATTTTGTTAGTGTTTTGTTTCTACTGGTTTTTATTTTCGCAAATTGGGTTAGTTAACCATAACCAATGATGAAAATGATGTTATTTCATCATGCGTTCATCATTTCCTCGAGCAGCTCGTCCATGGAGGGCGCCCACTTGAGCGCGTGGATCTTAGTGCGGAAGCATTTGGCCATCTCTAACACTCGAGAGCAGTGGTCGTCTACTCCTTCGTTGGACTTCTCGCATTCGTGGCATATCGTCACCAGCTGCTTCGCTGTGTCGTCATCTGAAGTACAACCATCATTTTAAAAACACTGTGATGACTGTTTCTCTTTGCTAAGATGCGCTTAGCTTTTAACATGTTTCATCCTTGATCCTTGCGGTTTTACTGAATACAGAACTAGAAAAAGACAATTAAATCGATTATTCATTCAAAAAAATCCAAATGAAAAGTGTATTTATTCAGTAGAATCGCAAGGATCACTTTGAATCGTCTTATAGCTAGGCAAGTATGGGTGCCAGTTTCACGCGACCAAGCCTAGAAAAACAGGCAACAACTTTACAATCTACGAATTACTTAAAGTAAAAGTAAAAACAATAATAATTGTGTAACGATCGATTTGACGCCGTTTGCCATTTGACCTTTACTGCACCTGCTCAAATGATCCATAAATGAAAGCTACCTGCTCCATGTTTCTGCGCGAACTCGTGCGCGTTTCCATGGTGGAACTTCATGTCTGCGTCCATCAGGCCAGTCTTCTGCGCCATACAGATGATCATACAGCCCAGCTGTCGGTTCACCAGCGCGTACTCCTCGCGCCAGAAGTTCATGAAGTCGTTCATGATCTCCTCGCCTGCGTTTTGCTGAAACATACTTTGTTTGAAGAACACCATTGTTCCTCTTCATATCGTGTTACTTGTTCTTTCAAACCAGTGTGGTGGAAGGCTATTAAGTGTGCCTTATGCTGCCTTCCTACGGTGCGTGGTTCTGCAGATCATCACGCACAGCCGAGAACGACGCACGGCAACGCACACAGACAGGGCTCCTGTGCTACCGCGCACCTCGGCGCACGAGACCGTTCCCATGGTGTGTCGTGCGAGCTGATCCGCCTCCGTGCGCGATATCACATACCGTGGGAAGGGGCTATTAGAGAGGCTTATGTCGTGCACTCGACACATGTTTTTTGAACTTTTTAGATTCTACGACATGCTGGTTACCTCACGATGTTTTCTTTCACCGTTTGAGACTACTGACATAGTGCACCAACACTTTTCTTTGTTTTTATAAGCATTGTGATTGAACTAACCTACTACTAACTAGGTAATATAGTTACCCCTCTTATAACGCCTGACACTTTTTATCGGTTTGCCAAAAGTCTCGTCCTCGTAACTTTCATAGCAACTGACTTAGCGGCCTGCTAAGCTATTACTCCACCCAGACGTGCATCAATGAGTATTACTTCTGCCCGAAAATTTATAATATGCAAGGAAAACGTAGAATCTAAAAAGTTTGAAAACAAGATCCATGCGTCACGCAAAAAGAGTCTGCGAGAGGTCTATTTGCGTAAACCAGTCCGTAAACCCAATGCGGAAAATTTCCTATTTGATTAACTAAAAAACTAAAAACATAAACACAATATAAGCTAAACTATCTGGAATGTCCTTAAGTCGGTATCTAGGTGTCTGAACAAATGTTATAGCAAGCATTTGATGAGGGGATGAAACAAAGGAAAAAGTGATGAGACTAAGAACTCAAACAAACATGAATTCAACCAAAACTTCGTTACGGTCATTCAAAAACCGAAAAACAAAATAAACTGGTTTCAAATTTGTATTTCATTAGTTAGGTGATAGATCAAGAAGAAGAAAATTAAGTTCCCAAATAAGTATAGGTACATTATGTATATTAATTTTGAGCCGAAAATGTTAAACAATTTCTATCACTACGACAAAACTAAAACTCGACATAAAAAATATAGTAGCAAAAACGCATCAATGGTGCCAGCTCTCCAGTTTCGAGTCTGGTGAAAGTATTTTAAGTGCGCCTCAAAAAGACTACTGATGACAGTTTTTTTTTATACAACTAGCTGGTGGAACAAGCACATGGCCCACCCGATGTTTAGTGGTAACCATAGCCTATAACAAAGCATTTCCTCGTAGTTTTAGCTGGTACGAGTTTCAGTTTGAGAAGTCTCACCTCCCCCTTACATGCCTCCAGAGCAGCCCCGAAGCCTTTCGCCATGTTCATGAGAACCTCCTGCGAGCACCACCCCCCCTGCACCCCCAGCAGGCAGACCACCACTACGCACCATGTATATTTCGCCATCTTTACAGAAAAAAATAAATTATTGATCGCATACAACAAACGATCTACTGTGCGCAATGTATTTTACTTTGTCAGCTTTTATACAGTAATTTTTAATTATATACCATACTTATAAGCGTAGTTTAAATTTAATCATTGCTTATTAGTCCTGTAGTAATTAGCCCTGTTTTTCATTACGCAGTGGTAAGAGATGGCAATACTTTAAGCACTTTATCTTTTGTAATAGTTTTAATCGACTTCAAATTTAATCATTCATGTTTAAATAACTTAATAAACCGACTTCATAGCCAAACTGCGACACCGATTTTTATGATTTTTTATTCAAGATCAAGCATAAATTCAAATCAGCGCATAAATGACGAATGTTATGCAAAAACCATTATAAAAAAAATACAAACGATTTGAGAACCTCCTCGATTTTTATTAAAAGTCGGTTAAAAATCAAAAATGGAACGCGGATTCAGTGTTCACCTGAACGAGTCTTGTTGCAGGAATAGCAGGACTAATGAGAGGCCGTCGTTGTGTTTCTCATTTTGTTTATTAGATCTAATTGACTAATTAAATCGAGTTGTATTTGAAAGTCATAGTCAAATGATTATACAGGGTGTAGAAAGCCCACTGCCAAAAACGAAGGTAAACAAGAGGTAATCTCCAATATTGCAATTTATTTGTCGAAAACATTATTTATATATTTATTTATTAATGTTAGGTATCGAGGTTATTGTTATGTAGTAAAATCCAATAGCATAATCTAAAATCACTGTTTCTGATGTCAAGTAGTAACCATAGCTTATAATAAAACATGGTCTCGTAGGTAACAGACGTCAGGAACGCACCCTACGCTGCACTGCCCTGCGTCCATAATCAGGGACCTATTGACCGTGTGCAATTTTTTTACCATTCCTATTTGTATTTTATATATATTTGTGGTCAATAAATAGATAGATAGATAACTTTTTATTGTTCACCACACCGAAATATAATACAGGATTTATGAAGATTTTAATTTATTTATTTACACAAACTTACAATAATTAAACAAATATTTACAAAATGTACAAAATACACAAGAAACAGTTGAGCTATCTGCAGACCGTTACAAACGATCTAGAGAAAGCTCAACTGATCCAAATCAGTACCAGACGGAAGCGTCCCCAAGACGCTAGCAGAACAATGAACTGAAGATTTTTGGTAAAACAATGGGCGATCTATATTATATTTTCTTTCTTTCCATTAACTGTAATAAAATTGTCAAAAGTATTATTTTCCACCCTGTATACGATGCTCTTGAGGTTTCAATTCTAAATAGTAATCAGGCTAATTGTTCCGGCGGGCGGTGATGAAGCTCCTAAAGCATGGTTCAGCTTGTCAAGCGATAATAGCCCGTATTACGATTAATTAAGCTCATCGAGGCGACACGACTATGTGTTTAGCGGCATTACGCGGATAATGTGTGTAACTCTTTAGCGGCGCGTTTCCATTGTTACATCTAAAGTCAATCGTTTTTTTACTTATTAAAAAGACCTTTGCATTAATCGTAGATGATTTATATAGCGTCAAAGGCAACTGATTACTCAAGCCCTACTTGCGAGACGCTATGGTGCCTGGGAAAGGATTTTAGATGGAATAAGCTTAACCAGCACTTATACCATCCTGACAGCTTAGTCATCCTAATCCACAGGAAAGACATGGGTAATATTATGCACGTGCAGAGTTGACTAAGCCACGGGTTTCCATTCTCCATTATGTTTTTCGTCACTGAAATTTAAGTGACTTTCTTTTAGAAATATATTAAACAAAACATATATTAAATAAACACAGCTAATACACTTATTATGGAACCGCTTAGCAATCATCATCATTAGACCCAAAAAGTTCTCGCCTATATTGCGACGTTTTATACGTTTTAACATCACATTGTTTGCTTGGTGAAGTCTTTTAGAGATCATAGACTTCTCCCCCAAATAAAAACAATACATTATTTTGCGTACGATTGTCGCCCGTCAATGGAAACCAACCGCTCCTGCACCGAGCCGCGCAAATCCCGTGTCACAACGGATTACTCTCCATTAGCCGGCGCTGTCTGAGAGACATTTATCACGGCGATAAGACCGCCTTCGACTTGTCAACTTCAACCAAAATAAACACTTACAGGCAAAAAGTATATTTAGTGATTTCTGATAACAAACACGCACGATTACATCCATTATTAAGTACATGTGACATTATTTAAGCGATGGCAATCAGTGAAATGCTAGCAAATATCGCTGTCATACTAAACAGTGTTACATTGATCGCCATCGCAGATCGCTTACATGTGCGTAAGGTTTCTTCTTCTTCTTCTTCTTCGGGGTGGGGTGCGGGTGAAATTACTGACACGTAAGGTTGAACATTTGCATGCCTCAAGTTGATGGACGCAGAACAATGCATCGTAGGGCACGTTCCTGACATGCGTGATCTAGGAGGCTATGCTTTGTTATAAATAATAAATAAATAATGTGGACAATCCACACAACACTATCTAACCCCAAACTAAGCAGAGCTTGTATTGTACTATGGGATTCAGATAGCTGATATAATACTTAAATACTTTTTTATTTTGTAAATACATACATAGAATACAATACAACACCCAGACAGAGAACGAACATCTGTGTTAATAAAATAGGTAGGCAAAAAATCTAGCTAAAACCTAGTGTATTATCCAGCTAGTCTAGTTTGAGGTATCCATAACTCAGTCCAAGTTCGTACCGCACTGACATCGTCCATTCGTTTGGGTCGGTATTGGGCCGCGCCCAACATTTTGTGGATTTAGAATTCCGAATCCGAAGCGTTTTAGAATTGCAATTGCAATTAGTGGTGTCGTAAAAACGACGTGATCGACGTATCGCATTGATTTACTTATTTGTTTCTATTTCGTACAGCTACGAATAAATTCTAAGGCTAATAGTTGTATTGTCTGTGTGAATTGGTGCTTAGTAGATATGTAAAGAAAGAAAAATCATTTATTCAACCACCACAATTATACATAATATACCTTAAAAAATAAACATTAAAACTATGTTGTTGTTCTATGTTGTAATGTATATGTGGATAATCCACGCTCAAAAACTGGCTTATTATAATATGTATTACCCCAAATTAAGGAGAGCTTAATAATAATAATTTACATTCACACGATCTTCTTATTGTGTTATTGGTTTCCTCGCGATGTTTTCCATCACTATTTGAGAGCACTGGAATAGTGTACATACATTTTTGGGCAGAAAAACTCATCAGCATACGACTAGATTTGAACCCACGACCTTTGGATTGGAAGGTGAGCCCGCTACCTCTGGGCCACCAGCGCTCGACACGATGGATGTCTGAGGCACTATTATTCAATGTCTGTTATTATTACTAAGGAAGCTTATAAAGAGTAGATAGATAATGTCTGTCTAACCTAACTAATTAATCTATCTTTTTGTTTCAGGTATGTTCTTATGGCTTGATTTGAAAGAACTCTTGACTGCAACCATGTAGGTAAGTGTTTATATTATTAGCAGGATTCATTCTAAATCTCTTCATTCCAATTTGCTCAAGAAGCCTACAAGCGCGTCCCCTAATAACCCTAATCCGTAGATCTGGGGCCGTTCGGACCCAGCCGGTCAGAATGACCCGAACGTCTGCAATGGTCCATTGGACCCGCCAGAGGGTCACTATGTCCGGTAGATAAGCGTCTTGAGACGCTGTTTACGACAATTGTTTTGGATTCTGTAGACTTAGAAATGCGTAGAAGCGTTAAAATTAACCCATTTACGAAAACGTTGTTTTATAAATTTTACAAAAACTTAATCACGTACTGCCTTATCTCCATACATACTTACTATGAAATATGCTGTGAAAATAATATAGGATTTAGGCTTTTCAGTGGAAGTGGAAGAAGACCCATTTGCAAAAATAAGTAGCAAATCTCGCAGCAGTTGTCCTCCTACATTAGCACTATTACGAAGAACTTTATATAACTACGCATTACCTCACACTCAAGCTCAAAGTAATTACAAATAATAACTTCGCTAAAATTCATCAAAAAAGTGTTGCTTACTGTTTTGAATTTTATTCAATAGAATTAGTGCTTATTTTCAGGAGTCAAGATGATTAGTAAGAGGTATTCTGGCTAGTCGAACAATTCTAGTAAATCCTTAAGTCTACGTCACCAATCCTCGACAAATCACGACAGCGCGATAACGGCCAACTGTCCGAAGGGATTTTATCAAACGCTGGGATTACGGCACTGCTAGCACAGGTGGCGCTGTTGTAGCTCTGAGGGCTGAGATGTATACATTACCTAAACCGTAGTACGTGATCGTGATACGTTGAATAAATCAAGTTGAAAATCGACAAACATTTTCATACCGCCACTATACTTGACCGACCAACCTAAAAGATAAAAATATAACGAATCATGTGTTGTCACATGATAAAAAAAAGCAGCCAAGTGCGAGTCGGACTCGCCCATGAAGGGTTCCGTAGCATCAAGTAACATAATATACAGAAAATAAACAGGAAACAGGTTCTTGTAGTTCGTCGAAAGGTAAATTGCGGTTTACGATTTATGACGTATAAAAAAAAACTACTGGCTAGATCTCGTTCAAACCAAATATCGTTGAAAGTTTGCATAGTAATGTACAACATATATTTTTTTTAGTTTTATCATTCCCTTATTTTAGAAGTTAGAGGGGGGGGGACCAACTTTTTTCAACTTTGGAAGTGTCTCTCGCGCAAACTATTCAGTTTAGAAAAAAACGATATTAGAAACCTCAACATCATTTTTGAAGACCTATTCATAGATGCCCCACACATATGGGTTCGACGAAAAAATTTTTTTTGAGTTGCAGTTTTAAGTATGGGGACCCCCAAAATTTATAGTTTTTTTTCTATTTTTGTGTAAAAATCTTAATGCGGTTTACAGAATACATCTCCTCGCCAAGTTTCATCATTGTAGCTCTTATGGTTTCGGAGAAAAATGGCTGTGACACGGTCGGACAGACAGACAGACAGACAGACAGACAGACAGACAGACAGACAGACAGACAGACAGACAGACATGACGAATCTATAAGGGTTCCGTTTTTGCCATTTGGCTACGGAACCCTAAAAAATGAGAGGGTATAATCTGCTGTGTGTGCCTGGAGATCAAAATTATGAGGATTATGTTTTTAGGGTTCCGTAGCCAAATGGCGAAAACGGAACCCTTATAGATTCGTCATGTCTGTCTGTCTGTCTGTCTGTCTGTCCGTCCGTATGTCACAGCCATTTTTCTCCGAAACCGTAAGAGCTAGACTGATGTAACTTGGCGAATAGATGTATTCTCTGAACCGCATTAAGATTTTTACCTAAAAATAAAAAAAAAACAATAAATTTCGGGGGTCCCCATACTTGAAACTGAAACTCAAAATTTTTTTTTCATCGAACCCATACGTGTATCCGATCAACTTGTTCCGACTGTCAACCCTCGCCTTCGGCTCGGGTAGACATTTGTCGGAACTCTTTGCAATGACAGCCTTCCCGCACTTGTAATGAAATATACTATATCTTAATTATAAATAACACTACTGTTTACAGAATCGTATTGATTGATCACAATCTCAAGCTTTCATATAACCTCCATCGTAGACAGATAACCTCCATATATCCATCCCTTCTTGGCTTCTTCCTCCTGATTCGCCTGACAGCGCGCCAAATACTTTGACATTCCATGATATGACAGATGACAGTGACATACCTCGAGCACAGATAATAGAGTCATAGCTTATCAAAATAGTTATGTTACGGTATCAATACCCAATTGACCTAAAAAAATTACCTAAAATTTACCGTTACAAAATATAGTGGTCAGAGACACGTCCAAACCAATAAACAGAAAGCTTTTTAATTTACATTTAGGTATTTTCACATACTACTTCTTAAAGCTAACCTATTTTTTTTTTAATCTAAAACCATTTCATGCAACGTGAATACTGCAGGGCATCAGGGTACAACAAAATGTATAATATCGATAAGTACATGCTGCATCCGACGTTTTGGCAAATAAATCAGTCTGACAACTGACGTGGAGTGCTGCCCCCTGCCGGCTGGTGGTGACAGATTTATAGCTTTCAGGTTCACGCTTTTTCATGAAAACTTCTGGTGGGCTAGTGGTAGCGGCCCCGCCTTCCGATCCTAACGTTGTGGGTTCAAATCCAGTCGTGTACAAATGAGTTTTTCTGTCGAAAACATTTATGTGTACACTATGCCAGGACTCTCAAACCGGGCGTGTCGTATAACCTAAAAAGTTTGATAACATGATGTCTAGTGCACGAAAGGAGCCTCTCTGAGGCGCACTTAAAATCCTTTCACCACACTGGGGTCGAAAGAACTAGTGACTCGATAAGAAGATGAACACTTCTTGTGGATTTTAATTAATATTGTCGAAGTTTTAGGACTAAAGTTAAACAAACCCGTTCATGGTTTTTCCTGCGTGGTATATACTTTAGACCAGCGGTACTCAAAGTGTGTTCCGCGCAACCCTAGGGTTCCGCGCTACCCCTGCAGGGGTTCCGCAAGAATTTAGAAAAAAAAACAAAATAATTAGTAACTGTTACATTGTTATTTTATTATGCTTCTATAATAAAGAATACACCTTTAAAAACCTATTGTTTTATTGTAGAGTTCCGTCAAGTATTTTGCTTGTCAAAAGGGTTCCGTGACCAAAAAAGTTTGAGAACCGCTGCTTTAGACAGTATAATACAACGTGAGTTTGAATTCATATGTTATCCCGAAAGGGGGATAAGCTACTCCTGAATGCCAACAGCATTAGTTCTATGACTTTTCTGAATCAGGACTTTTTCATTCAACAAATGGTGTGTAAAGTTTACGCCATGATTTTGCTTAAAAGCATGTTAGGCAACCCTATAACCAGCTGATTAGGTACTTGACCTCTGTTGAACTATGTCTTATTTGACACCCAAAATCTGCCATTGGCAAGTCAAAAAGCAATAAAAATGTATTACCGCCTCCTTTGAATCGTCATCCTAATTTTATAAAAATGGGGTCTGTTGGGTTCCGTATAATATTTTTCATGGAATTTATGTTCAAGTATTTATTTTGTTTATTTGTTGTATGATTCAGAACGAAGAGGATGTGATGCAATGCCTACACTCATTAAAAATTATTTTATTTACACATTGTAAAAAAACTAGTGGTAGGTACTTTCGTACCAAAACATATGTAAGACAAGTTTTATTTGTGTGATTGAGTGATAGACAACAAGTGCATTTTGCGACTACCTACTTTATGAAAATCTCCGACTTTGGCATTGCTTTAAGATATGATACGAGAAACTTAAATAAAGTACGTACAGAGTAGGTACCTATTTACTTTAATTTAATTCGAATCGAGAGCTTACGAAGTCATCATACACACGACTTACTTAACCCAATATTGGGTTAAGTAAGTATTTCATAATGTTTGTTTCGCCGTTTTTTATTTCAATGAAAACGGGACGGGACCCTAAAATTATTCGGCACTGTCAAACTTAGACAATTTGGTTAAATTGTCTAAGCTGTCAAAGGAAACCGAACTCGAAAATCTAAAAATAAACTTAGGCATTTCAGTTATTTTCAGTATTTCGTGGACTATTTCGTTGCGAGCGCATGTTGAAAAGTTAAACTCAGTGTACAAAAATCATTTAATTGTCGTAGGTATGGCCTACCTAAGTGCTTGTGAATAATGTGTGCAAAACCTACCTGTACCTAGTACTCGTAGTAGTACCTACCTATGTAGCTACCCGTCTTCAGAACAGAGTGCTTATACCATGGAAAGCCAGTAAATTGATATGTACCTAGTTTGTAAGTTTTATTACTACTTACCTATTTACCAAATTAGCGCCGGCCCCGCCCAAGATGTAGGGTTTTCACACAAAATATTTTGTCAATTGATTATTTTTTTTGTATGGAAGATTTAGATTTCGTATTTCACAGAAATGTTTTCATAGCTTGTGCAAAACCATGGTCCCTATCACCACCTTTCGGGATAACATACGAATTCAAACTCACGTTGTATAAGACTTGTCTAGATGTATGTGACTTGATGTTATTCCCAGCTGCTTACTAAAGTGAAACTGAAGTGGTACTTGTACAAAATAATATTGTATGCATCGTTATTAGCAACTTTTTATTTTATATCTATACTAATATTATAAAGCTGAAGAGTTTGATTGTTTGTTTGTTTGGTTGAACGCGCTAGTCTCGGCACGTGAGGCTGTGTATGCCAATATTTGTTAAGTATTTTTTTTAAATTATTTTGTGCATGTCGTTCATGGTGCGTTTCTTAACTGAGACCAACATTTCCAACAGACAATGTAATCTTAGAATAATGAGCAAATAACAAGAACAAAAGCGAGACTGCTGTTTATGACCTCAGGTATCTTTTCTTAGAAATTTCGGCACGTCAAAAGATTCGTTTTATAAGGTAAACCAACCAAATTGAACAAATTTCTACGTTGTAGAAAGTTAGTCTATCCGTTAGTTATAAAGTCGTGAAATAACAAAATTAGAATGAGAATTTAGAAGTATTTGTTTTTTATTTATTAGAGTCACCAACATCGTATACACCAATTTCATTCATAAATGATATAAAGAAAACAAAAAAAAAATTTCAAGTGCTACAATAATTATAGGGGCTAGTCTGCCCCTATAATTATTGTAGCACTTGACATATTTTTGCATGCAATTACAATTAGAGCTAGAGCGAGTTAAAATAAAATAGTTAATTAATACAAAAATACAATTTAAAATAACATTAGATCCTTATAAAAAACATTAACATTAAATCCATAAAATAGTTAATTAATACAAATTAAAATAACATAAAAATACATTAAAAATTGAGAAAAAGTATTTACAATTGAGTTGGAATTATGTACATTATATTATATAACACATATTAGAAATAAAATATAATTTTGAAAGTCAAAGTAGTCGTTAAGTAAAATAAATGCTTAAAATAAATTACCTGAATTTCATCACAATATCCACAGTATTCTGCTCGGTAATGATCGTAAAAAGTCTCTCCGCACATACACCACACTATCTCCATGTTAAATAAATTATAGTTTCTTCTTCTTAAATTTAAGAGCTTAGCTCTTGTCGGGGTTTTGATGCAGTTTTCTCCAATTAAGTCTTTCGAATGCGGCCTCCTTGACTTCCTTATACGACATGACAGCGACTTTTTCTTTTATCTGGCTCATGTAACTAATTCTTGGCCTTCCTCTGCCCCGTTTCCCTTCGACCTTTCCTTCAATGATGTTCTTTCTTTCTTTTTAAATTATAGTTTGAAAAACTAAAAAAACGCTTTTATAATAACTAATTGAACTAAAAAGTTAAAAATAAAACTGTAATAATCAATTGAAAAATTTATAATATTGTACAAAAAAGCGTGGTGTGCTTTTTATAATAACTTCAGATAAAATAAACTATTGATAAAATATTTACAACAATCAAAATCAAGCCCCCCACGCTTTTTGTACAATAATATAAAATTTTCGATTGTTTTATTTTTAACGTTTTAGTTCAATTCGTTATAAAAGCGTTTTTTTAGTTTTTAAAACTATATTTTTTTTTTAACTTTTTTTTTCATATTATGGCATTGTCATCGACTTTTGACAGGTGTGCAAAGTTTGAATCAAATCTGATCGTTCAAAGTAGGACAAAATCGAGCTCAAAGGGGTCGGTTACATAAGCAAACAAACTTACATACATACAGGTGAAGCTAATAAAAGCGTTATAAATAAAATGTTCCAACGTCAGAGTTTACTGTAAACTTTAGTACAATATGGTCTGGGCCCACTTGTTTTGGCCTGGTCTGGGCCCACTTATTCACGCCTGGCTACACCACATCCAAACTGCGTTCTTTTCACAAAATGAGTCAGCACGACAGGCGCCTCTTGTTAGACTAATATTAATACATTGTTTTTCGTTAACACGGTCTTCGAAAAGGACTGTCATTTTTATTTTATAAATGCTCCATTAGCGTCCATCATCGCACCTACTGCGCATGGAATTTATAAGGTTTTCACAGAGATCCGAGCCTCTCCACGAGTCCCAAATCTGGTCAACATGTGCTCCCAAAACTGCTTTTGTTCTCTCGGACCTTGTATCCCATCGTTGAACCATTATACCCCGTACATGTTCGATGGGATTCAAGTCCGGAGAACGAGATAGCCACTGCACCGTTTTAATCTCGGGCTGTTGTTGGCTCCAAAACTGACAGTGGTGTATCGGACAATTGTCGTGAATAAACATACATTCTGGTATTTCCACTTGTGGATACACCACTGTCACTGTGGGCAACAATATCCTTCAACAGCTCCAAGTATAAGGCACCGTTGGCCCTCTCCGGTAAATAAATTAATTCCCCGGGACCACTCGCGCTTATCCGGGCCCACATGTTGACCACAACTCGCCCTGACTCGTTGTTGGCAACTACATTTTGGGGCTCGTATCTAGTTTTATTCACGCGCTATAAATGCCGACGACCCTGCTGGCTACAAAACTTTTTTCGTCGTAGAATATGGCGTGTGAAAAGTTAAAGTCCATATAATCCCTTGCAAAGTGGACACGAGCTGCTTTGTGAGCATCACTTAGAACAATGTTTATTGCTAGTCTTCGTTGATAAACACCAACCCTTCGCAGTGAATTTCGCACTGTTTGCGTCGTACAGTCAAATTCGTCAGCAAAACTCCGCGTCGAAGTAAATGAATGCTCCCGGTATGGTAGCTAAGATACGGCGTAGGTATGTGTGGATACAAGGCCGCGGAGTGCATAACTGGTCTCTTGTGTGCCCTTCTTCATATCGCCGGACCCAAAGGCGAAATGTTTGTCTCTGTAAACAACAATAATAAAAGGTTTAAGAAAAAATGGAAGACGAGGTTTAAAAACTACACCTTACCTCCTACCTCTAAATACTACCAAGCCGTCCAAGTTTAATAGTCATACATGGATATTATAAGATTTATTGTTAAGTTAGATTTTATAAATTAAGAAGTTTGTTACCTAGGTTTACCTAATTTAATTAGTTGTAAGGCCATTGTAATGCCCCAGCGGGGCTCATGTTCTGGACGTTATTACACCCTAAGACCTATAAAAAAAATCAAGATTTTTTTCAATTTGGACCAATAGTTAGCGCGTTTAACCAAACAAACTCTTCAGATTTATAATATTAGTGTGTAGATATCACGCACTTGGCCGGGTTTTATAAATTGCACCCGTGCTAAGGGACGGGTGTAATGTGAGAATAAAAGCACATATTTACTTACCGATATGAACAGTTCTTTTAATATTTGGGAGATGTTTCTTCCCAAGCTCCTCAGTACAACAATTTCACTACGTTGTAATTGTGTCAAATCACTGAACGCACTCATTGTTACTTATCGATATTACGAGCATGATCAAGAAAAAGAGGATATGCATACATGAATTGACAAGGACGGTTCGTCTGCAACGCAAAAACCAGTCTTTGGAAGTCTACGTTTGGAAGTATAAATGTCATAAAACAGATGGCTTTTACTGAGTGAAACAGATGTTTATGTCTCCCATTGGTCAAAATTTTTTTTGACCAAAATTGGAACAAAGAAGTAGGCGGAGTCAGCTAGTTAAAACGCTCGCAAGTAAATCTGTTTCAAAAGTGGTAAGCCAGAGATTTTGGTGATAACCTAATGAAATTCTAATTATATTAGGTCTAATAATTAATAAAATCATCGAAAACACAAATACTAAAGCTAAAATAATAAATCGTATTAAATTCAATTCAGTATTTATGTAACGAAAATTGTTTTTGGAAATAAAATGGCTTAGTAAATTTATTGTGGTTTTTATCGGAAAATCTATTATTATATATTTTTTTATCGGTCCGTTTTTATTACACAACTGAAGCTAATGGACCAAGCGTCTGGCCCACCTGATGTTAAGTGATAACCATCACCTATAACCAAGCATTGCCTCATAGGCCATGCACGTCAGAAACGTGCCCTACGATGCACTGCCCTGCGTCCATCAACTTGAGGCATACAGGATGTTTTTGTACCTACTTACCTGCCTGAAGTATTAGCATTAAGTACCAGCAATAGCGACATCTATGATTGGCAGTCGGTACTAAATCTAAAGTTCTTTCACTTCAGGTTCTAGCATTTTCTCAAGTTGACATTATTTTTTTCATGTTCACGAAAATTGCAATGCCGATTAAAAAGGAAAATTTTGTGTTGTACGGCCAAATTTGTATGTGTTGGTACATTATTGTAAGAAAAATAAAAAGATGTTTGATTTTGATTTTTTTTTGATAAGGCGTGTCTGGAGTTAGTTTCGCGAATCTTCCGACGATAATAGACCAAACGGCTCACCAGGATATCTGCCAGCCAGTCGTAGGTAATGTAGTGGGTTCGAATCCTATCTGTGGCTGATATGACAAGGCTTCCGGGTCGAAAGCTATTCCTTATGACTGGTTAGTTGGTTTAATTTCCGGAGGGTCTTGTTTGCGGAAGAGTATTCTGTGACCTTGTTGATCACAGCACAGAGCCCCTTTGTACCCACCTAGGCACTATGGTACCTCTCCTAGTTCACTTTTGTTACTTTTTAGAACATAATTATTTCTATACAATAGGTAAATAAGAATAGATAACTGGTATTTTTATATTTAGGCACCAAACTATGTAGTCAGCTGTGGCAGAGTGGTTGAGCCAGTCCAAGCCGAACTAGGAATCGCCTCGAGTGGTTTGTCTGCAGCGTGCGTGCAAAAAAACAATCGCGCATTGTCGACCTTAACTCTACGTGCATAGACGATGGCGTCACTCAATCCAGCTTCAAAAACTGGACCTGTCGCCCGGCTGGCACCGCTAACGTCAAACTCAAAAACTACCCTCAAACCAAATAAGATTTTATGAAATGGGAATGAAGACGATTATCGAGTGCATAGGGATGATATGCGTATGAAAGAGGGGCATCTATCGACCGTTGTCTGTCCCGTTCGCGCGTCACACGCGGCTCGGCGGGCGCAGGCGACAGACGCGCGCGGTGCCCGGCGCGCTAACATGCCATGTGCGCGCTCTCAGTGCGCGCGATGTGTCGCCGACTCGCCTTCAAGCTGCAGAAGACAGTGTGCGTCGTGTTCTTCTACCTTATCTTCTATCTCCTTCTGTCGTACGCCATCAGCCCGGAGCCGCTTCACGTGTCGTTCGTCAGCGAGGAGTTCCGCGTCGGCGGGCGGTACGCGCTGATGTATCTCGTGTCACCTGGCTCGCCTGTCCTCACTGATGTGGAAGGCGCGGATGTGTTCTTGAGCCGGCGCTGCGGCCGGTGCTTCATCACCAACAACAAGGGGTTCATGCCGATGGCGGAGTACGACGCGATCCTGGTCCACGGCGACAGAACGCTTCTCTCTGAGACGACGGCCTTCATGGACCCCGGCAAGCGATACCTGATCGAGACGAGCAAGAGATGCGTCCACAACAAACTGAGGTGTCCGTGGGAACCGACCATCACGTCCTTTACTACCAAAACCAGTCACACGCTGTGTAGTCTCTGCGATGAGTTGATACTTGAAAAGCAAAAAGTTATCTCAAATTAGTTTCTAAGAACCCTGTACCTGGTAAGGGCCCTGCCAAAATGTATTTTTGGTTGGATGTTGTGAGTTTAGTATCACATGGTGAATGTTGTGTCTTTAGTGATGTTTTGCATAAAATGCACTATTATACCTACCTACTGCCAGAGAGTAGACACATAAATTAATAGTTTTAAATATGTATTGCAATTTGAAAGTACTTCGACTGTTTTATAACATCTTGGATAAAAAAAAAAGACGTTGTGATTAGATAAGTACTCTATTCTCAAAACTTTTCTAGATTTTTTTCATCTTTCACTTAAAAAAAATCCTAGTTCCATGTTTTTTTACCACCTAAGCATGTAAGGTTCAAACAAACATTCTGTCTGTCAAGAGTAGGTATGCTATGTTATAATGTTTTGTTATGTTGTATTATTTTGTATGTATGTTATTATTTAGGTATAACTTTAGGTAATACAGGAAGTTTGTTCGGTTTTTGTTTACATAATTTTAATATTGAAACTTATCATCATAATGGAAATTTATAGGGAAAGTATTGAAACCTAAAATACTCCATACCTATCAAACTAATAGTTATATCAGTTATCGTTCGTTATCTTAACTGATAACCAAATGTTCATTGGTATTGGAAGAAGTATTCGGACTGTCATAAATAATTATAATATTATTATGTAGGTAGGTTTTCGTATTTACTTACTTTTAATGCATGGGAAATTACTTATTTAAACTAAGCAGGTTTGTGAAAAATGAAGGGGCTACTCGCTTGCACATTTCAAACATTTTGAAAGACTTAAAATCACTAGACTGTGATGGTTATCTTACTTCAGCGTGTTTAAGCCTCAATCAAAGTATTTCGTGAAATAGGTCCCATGTACCTACCTACTCACTCACTATACTTATATTATGATGTATAATACTTGCGCATATTATGATTATTTTGTATGATGATATTCACGCACATTTAGTAAAGCTATCCGTATATTGAAAACGTTGAGTTTGCGCTAATTATAGTAACCTCTTTGTGGTACTTTGTAGATAGATTCTATAATAGTTTTTAAAACAACTGAGCCACTCAAACAATAATGCCTGTTTTTTAAAACAGTGAAAAGCCCAAAAAGACCTGAAGTTATAAGCTAAAAATAGTATTTAATAGTCATAAAGGTATTTCTAATAATATTTTACATTGGATATCTATGTAAAGTATTTAAAATCGAATTAAGACAATAATAAGATTAAAAATTATCAAAGCTCTTGAATTCCCAACAAATATCAAAATACTTTATGGAAGTGACTGTTTTCTGAAAAGTCTGAGAAATAAAGAAGAAAACACGAATTTTGAATATGAATATAATGTGTATGTAAGCTAAAGTATCAAGAGTTGTTAAACACCTTTGTTGAATCCTAACTAGATTAGGTGTTCAATGGTAATACCAAAATATTCTTAGGTAGGTAGGTTTTATTTGATACAATTTTAAATAAGCAAAAATATAGAAAATCTAGATATATAAAAATTGCGTGTTAGATGGTGCAAATAAATGTTGCTATTTTGTAAGAAAGACGCTATATTTTTTATTACCCAATATCCTATTCATCATCATCATCAGGCCGTTTGCACCCACTGCTGAGTATAGGCCTCCTCTTTATTGCGCCATTCTTTCCGGTCCCTCGCGAGTCTCATCCACTCATTCCTTGGCTCATTCCCAGCACTTGCAACAATGTCGACCAACGGGCGGGTGGTCTGCCTCTAGGTCTTTGAGCACCCCTTGGCCACCATTCTGCAGCCGCCTTCATCCATCTCCCGTCGTCCCTTCTTGCCAAGTGCCCTGCCCATCTCCATTTCAGTTTTGCGATCCTATTTAGCTAAGATGAACTTTCTGGCTGGTATTACCTACCACCTGATTACTGCAGCAAAATTAAATGGTGTTGCTGTTTGTAACTAATAGTAGCAGGAAGACTATTTTATTTTTTACCTATTTATCGGAAAACCAACAGGTTTTAACCACTTAGTAACATTTATTATTATTTCATCATACAATGTGGCTATTATTATAAAAAAAGTACATTTTGTAACGTACTTTTTAGGGTTCCGTAGCCAAATGGCAAAAACGGAACCCTTATAGATTCGTCATGTCTGTCTGTCTGTCTGTCTGTCTGTCTATCCGTCCGTATGTCACAGCCATTTTTCTCCGAAACCGTAAGAGCTAGACTGATGAAACTTGGCGAGTTAGATGTATTCTATGAACCGCATTAAGATTTTTACATAAAAATAAAAAAAAAACTATAAATTTTGGGGGTCCCCATACTTGAAACAGAAACTCAAATTTTTTTTTTCATCAAACCCATATGTGTGGATTATGTATTGTATTTATGAATAGGTCTTCAAAAATGATGTTGAGGTTTCTAATATCGTTTTTTTCTAAACTGAATAGTTTGCGCGAGAGACACTTTCAAAGTGGAAAAAAGTTGGTCCCCCCCCCTCTAACTCTTCTAAAATAAGAGAATGATAAATCCAAAAAAAATATATGTTGTACATTACTATGCAAACTTTCAACGATATTTGGTTTGAACGAGATCTAGTCAGTAGTTTTTTTTTATACGTCATAAATCGTAAACCGCAATTTACCTTTCGACGAACTACAAAAACCTTTATATTATGTTAATTGATGCTACGGAACCCTTCATGGGCGAGTCCGACTCGCACTTGGCTGCTTTTATTTTTATAATAATACCCCCCAAACCTACGCGGCTTGTTATAGGCGATGTTTACCACTTAACATCAGGTGGGGATATGCTCGTTCCATCAGCTAATTGTATCAAAAAACCTAAGGTTAGTAAGTACAAGTACAAGTGTATGTACCACTAGAAACGGTATAGATATCCTATGTTTCCCAACACTTCCTGCTGCGCCGCCGTGTGCGCTGATGCGTCCACATCCATTGCCGGCCAGACCTCGCGCCAGCTCGCTGCTCCAAGATGCTCCTCATTCTAAGGTTAGTGGGGACCACTCTATCATCTTCACATCCTTATCTTTTACTATTAGTACTGCCCCTATTCCGCAATGAGAAGTGCACCGAATTGTAATTTATCGTGACATCAATTAGTTTTCGCATCGCACGCCAAATAATATGATGAATTTTATATGTCACATTATTGTGATTCATGGAGGATCTCTTTCAGTTGACGTGCCTTATATTTTACGCTTACAGTGAGCTGTAGGCCTTCTACAAGCTCTGTCTGGCTATGTCTCTGGCTCTGGTTTTGAGTCTGTGTGAGTGCTCACCAGTGTGACGTTTCGACGTAGGGTTTATTTAGTCAAAACTCACACACCTCAGTCACACAGACTCAAAACCAGAGCCAGAGGCAGAGCCAGACAGAGCTTGTGGTAGGCATACAGTCTTTGCTTTGGAGTGTTGAGACGTTTGATTTTCATACCATAATTTCTTCTTCTTGGCTGTTATTTTAAACTCACTTAGCTATAAGACGTTTCAAAGTGATTCTTAATGAATAACAAAGCTTCGATTTTATACAAGTGGAACAGTTAGCGAGAAAAGAATATAATATATGTAACGAAACAGTTTCAGTTATTCAATGCGCATTTTCTCTGGACTTTGCAGATAAACTTAGCAAACTCTGGTTTGCAGACAGATAAATGGGTCACGGACGCAGGCACGGCAGATTTTCAAATATATTAAAATCTTTGAACAAAATATTTGAGCTGGTGTATGAAATTTGAACTGCATGTAGAGAACAGACCGTACTATTAAATCGTATAGCATGAAAACTAACTCTTGCGTTTGTGGGAGACCGGGATGAATGGAAGATTTTAGGAGAGATCTAAACCCAGTAGTGGGGAAAATAATTCCTGAAATTCAGCCTCTTAGGGCTACAGGGCTAAGTTGCGTAAAACAGCAACGACAACGTGCCGCTGGGCTCCATATTGGTAAAAAAGGAACCATAGTTAAACAAAATCAGGCGCCAATAATTTGTGCGTGTTAGTAATATCGATAAGGATTAGGGTTTATCTGTAAAACTACATTCAAGTAAGAATTGATTAGATAATGGTTCGTTTGTAAAAGCATGACCGACTAAGCGATCGTTCAGACTCAGAGTCACACTTCAAAGCTAACTGCAATATAAAATAGCCAATCAGCATTTTGATATGTACATTTATGATTTATTTTATGGAACTGAGAAAATGGAGCTAGCAATTTCACTAGAAATGAGAAAATTCGTAAAAGAACCTAAGTCATCGACCTATTTATAGCTCGCAGTGTTAGCGAGTAGAGGTGGTAATGGGTTGGTAATTTGTCGCACAGACAATCTCTGGGGAATCATCATCATCATCAATTTCGTTCGTTCTCGAATGGCAACCACGAACAGGAAGACCAGCTTCTAGCCAGCCCCAAATCGATGGACCGACGATAAGATCGGGGGAAGTCTGTGGTTGAAAAAAGTTCAAAATGGTTCTTTTTGGAAATTTAGTGAGGATAAATAGACAGTTGACTTGTAAATCTATCAAATTCAAAAACCAATTTTTCAGGAACCACTTCGAATTAATGCATTCTGGAGACAGTACGGACCTTATAAGACACTCGTACCAACCAGTGACTTATCGGAAACATAAAAGTATGTTCATTAGGTACTTGTTTCTTACAAGCCGGTACAAACTGAAACTCAGGATTTATCCAGTGAAATTACGAACCTAATTGAATAAAGTGCGCAATGTGACGTCCCAAGGGCACCTACTGCATACGTAACAAACGCACGAGGAAGGAAACACTTTACAAATGGCATTACTAAACATTCAGCAAAAAATACTGATTCAGTGAAGTTGCGAATGCCTAGAGGGTATTCAGAGGCACGTCCAGACATCATAATTGACACATGCTTATTGAATCTTGCACTAGTTATTCCATGTGTTTTAGGTGGCAAGCACATAGAATACTAACTTATTTCTACAACATATGGGACACTGGTAGCTAATATTACAGAATAGGTTTGTTATAATAATATGAGTAACAATACTTAGGATGATCTAATAAGTGAAAAAAAGAAGACTGTACGCTTTACTACAACCACACACACAATTCGTTTAATTGACTCCTAAATTCCTCTCCATTCCCCACTTCCAGGATCTACCTGTCTCTGTTAGCGTTACTCGTGTCAGCATCAGCCATCCCGGACCTATTCTCCAAGGCCACAAAGACGAAGGCAGATGAACGGGACCTCAGGAACAGCGTGTTTGACTTCATCATCGTCGGTGGAGGTACCGCTGGATGTGTGCTGGCGAACAGACTGTCTGCTGTGTCGGACTGGAAGGTAGGACCTTTCACAAAAGATTGCACTAAGTTCATTGTCATCAGTCCAAATAAGTTCAGTGTTGGATATAAGCTCCATAATTGAAGAATGTTTTCTTACAACTAATGATGTAACATTTTAAATCTTGAAACAAACAACCATTTTAATCCAGGTCCTGCTGCTAGAATCTGGAGAAAATGAGAACATAGACTACAACATCCCAGGAGTGCCCTCACGAGAGTATCGGCCCATCCTCTGGAACTACAGAACAGAACGGAACGGATACTCCTGTCTCTCACGGCCCAGTGGAAGCTGTGAGGTCCGTACTGGGAAGGTCCTTGGAGGATCTAGTGTCACGAATGATATGAAGTATACCCGAGGGTCTAAAGTCGATTATGATGGATGGCATTCCCTGGATTGGAAGTATGAAAACCTTTTGGAGTATTTTAAGCAATCTGAAGACAATGGTGAGTGTAATCAACACTCACGGGGGTTCTGCTAAATGCACAAAAAGCATTTAAGCATCAATGGGGCCAGAATATTATTAAAAGTTTTCTACTAATTCAAGGAATTTCTGTAGAAATGTTGGCTACGATTATAAATAGATAAACACACTGTATAGACAAGCGACAAGAGGGTCTAAATCTGCCACGATTCAAATTCGCATGCATAAACCAATAGTTGAAATAAATCGGAAAAGGAGTCCATCAAGGTGACACTATGTCGCCCGAATTATTTAGTTGTGTCAATATTAAGACGGCCTTGAACTGGCTCTCCCCAGTTTTCTGTCTATTATTGTTGGCGTTACTATTTATAATAAAAAAGTCACAGCTGGTTCGCTAATGATTTGAATAACAATGCTAAACTTAATATTGACCTTCAAAGCATGATGTGCTCAATGAAGCATTGTGTTGGAATCAAAACGAATTTGTGTTTAAAAATAAAATAAATTTAATAAATCAACATTTTGGACTAAAACTATGTAATCCATTCTTCAAGAGCACCAAAAATCACTATCCATAGTCGATAGTAGGTACAGTTATCTTAAATATCGTTTATCTGGTCAATGCTCTATGAGCAAAATTACAACAGGTAAATGATTGTGTCCGTAAAATCAAATAAAAATGTTCAAAAGAACGCAGATCACAACTTATCGAAAATGAAGTTGTTTTACCAGTTCAGTTCGTATTAGTTAACATATGTACCTTTTTTTATTTTATTTATTTATTATTATTAAAACTTTTATTTGAACGGCATGTTCTTTGAATTTAATGAACTAATAATGAATAGCCCTTTAGAGAATGTCAGAAAAATCTGTGAATAGGAAGCCAAGTAACTAGGCGTACCTGTTCCTTTAAATAATTGATTCTTAATAGTAGCAAAGGTTAAAATGTTTTGGTCAAATAAAGGTACCTAGCCGTTAAATCAAGGTTAAATCCCTTTGATTGAAGTTTTTTGACAATGTCTACAGATATTGAACTGGCCTCTCAGCTCATGTGGTAGTAGCTCTGCCTTCTGCGCTGTTGGTCGTGGGTTCGATCCCCACCGAGTGCAAATATTTGTGTGTGGTGAACACAGATGTGTTCTATTCAACATAATACGCTGAGCTGAAACCTATTGAATAAACACTGCCCAATGTAGCCCTGATAGGTGGATTGGTGGATGCTCGTGACTCTTCTAGCTAGTAGTAAAGTTATTCATTTCATTTCAGATATTTGTTCTCTGTCTGGATGTTATATTGTATTTTTGTATTCTAAGTACTTATTTACGAAATAAATGCCGTATCAAAATATTCAATAGTTTCTGTTTTCAAGGTGACTACGATGTGCTCCTGAATTCCCACTACCACGCGCGCAGTGGCGAGATGCACATCCAGAGGTTCAAATATGTCGACCGCTTCATTGAGATCTTCCAGAACGCTTTTTCCGAGATGGGCCTCCGCACCATGGACATCAACACCAACGTGCCCGAAGCAGTCGTCAATCACCAGTTCACTGTCTTCAACAACACTAGAATGAGCACCAACACCGCCTTTTTGAAACCAGTCAGACACAGAAAGAACTTGATTGTAGTAACTGGAGCGACAGTTACTAAGATTGTTATTAATAAACAAGAAAAAACTGTTGAGAGTGTACTTTACGAACTTGAAAAGGGGAAAGAAAGACCAGCGTATGCTAAACGAGAAATCATCCTTACCGCAGGAGCTATCAATAACGTTAGATTACTTCATCTATCTGGTATCGGTCCAAAAGCTGATTTGAAAAAATATAACATTACACCGATTTTAGATCTTCCTATTGGGCATAACTATCAAGATCAAGTTACTATAGGAGGACTAGCATTTACACTAAATGATGTAGCTCCTGTAACGGAAAATCAAATTATAGATGACTTTAAGACGTGGTTCGAACACCGAAGTGGGCCTCTAGCTTCTCGTGGCATTAACCAAGTGTCAGCATTCTTACAACTGTATGAACATGTTAATGCGCCTGATGTAGAACTAGCCTTAGAAGGAAATTATATAAGAAGTGACAAATTCATGCTCACAAACGTCAGTGTGCATGCGGCTGAAGAAACAAACATGCCTTTATCTTACTACAATTTGGTAAACATCTATCCAACTTTACTTAGGCCTAAGAGCAAAGGAAAAGTTATGTTGAATAAAAGAAACCCTAAATATGGTAGACCAATAGTCCAAGCAAATTTCCTAAAGGAGTCTGAAGATTTAGACACTCTAGTTGATAGCATTGATATAGCATTGCAGTTGCTTGATACTAAAGAGATGAAGAAAGCTGAAGTGAAGTTTGCTCCACTAGATTTATTTCCTTGTGATAGATTAAGTAATCGAGATCAATGGAACTGTATAGCAAGACATTATACGAAAGCTTTGAGCAATCCAATAGGAACATGTCGGATGGGAGAGAATAGCACTGAATCTGTAGTTGATTTTCAGCTACGATTACACGGCATAGAAGGTCTTAGGATAATAGACGCTTCAGTGATGCCCACTCATGTTCGAGGAGGGTTACTGGCAGCCACTATGATGATTGCTGAGAAAGGTGCTAAGATGATAATCAAAGATTGGAAAGAGAACAAAGGTCATTACTATTCTAAGCGGTAGTGATAGCCATACTAGCAGAATTTTGTAAATAAAACATGTTTAATACCAATTTGTTTTAATCATGTCACTCCCTTTTTCCGCTATCATTATCACAGGAGCTGCCGTTGAGCCTCTTGTTATCTTAGGCATAATAGATGCGTCTATCACTCTTAGGTTTGATACACCATACACTCTTAAGTTATTGTCTACAACTGATTCCGCGTCATTTGAAGGTCCCATTTTACACGTTCCCGCATAGTTGTGTAAAGGTGCAGAAAAATGTTTTATAATACACGACCAGAACTCATCCGAAACTCTTTGGTGTTCTTTGCATTCATTGTTCAGAATTGGACGTGGATCGAATTCAAAATCAGCACTTTTATATATTTCAGTATCGAACAACTTCACTGTTCTGTGGATTCCTTCCAGCAACTTAATTTGATCGTCAGGATCTTTTAAAAAGTTTGGATATATCAAAGGTTTCCCAAACACATAATCCGTGGCGTTTAAAACGATCTGCCCCCGACTTTTAGGTGTCAATAACGTTATGCACATGTCCATTCTATCGTAATACATGTTTGAGTCGTGTCCTTTGAATCTTACCTCAATGTCGGGAGTGCCGAGTATATCCGATATACTAGATTCAATAAATGCAACCACCTGAAAGTTGGCTGACAATGGTCCAAGGCCTTTTGCGTAATAACTTGTAATATCTTTTAACTTTTCAGAGAACTTGACAGTCGTGACTGTCTTTGTTAGCTTTATAACTGGCAAACACACCGAAAGATGGTCCTGGAAATTACCTCCAACCGGCAAATCATAGAATGTTTTGATATCTAAATACTCCAAGTACTCTTTAGGACCCAGTCCAGACTGCATCAGTAGTTTTGGAGAGCCGATAGCTCCTGCACTTAAAATTACTTCTTTGTTCGCTTTAACTCTAATTTTTGTACCGTTCTTAATATAGCTTATGCCTATAGCTTGATTTATATCTCTTGTTTCCTCTAAAAGTATCTTTGTAACTAATGCTTCTGTAACTATAACTAGGTTCTCTCTTAGTTTTCTAACAGGTTCAATGAAAGCTGTGTACGTACTGACTCTCTCTCCGTAGTAAGACATGGTCTGTATTCTCATGAATCCCAACTGGTTTCTACCATTGATATCTGTGTAATTATATCCTAGTTCATTAAAGGCACTGAGGAGTACGTCTACATTATCATCGACGTACGGATATCTTCCAACATCTAGCGGTCCCTGCGTCGAGTGGAAGAACTTGTTTTTATTGATATCCTTATCATAGTTTCCTTCTGAGTACTTGAAAAATGGCAGAATATTGTTGAAGCTCCATCCTTCGTTGCCATTGATGGCCCATTCGTCGTAATCTGCAGGGCTGCCTCTCATGTACGCCATGTCGTTGATAGAAGAGGTGCCCCCGAGGACTCTGCCTTGAACTACTTCACAGCCAATTTCCATTCGATTTTGACAAAATCTAAAAAAAGCTAAATTTTAACACCTTTTATTTTATCAAATTGATTAAATTGTGAGAATACTGTCTTACCCCTTTTTTGGTCTCATTGAGTACTGCCAATCAATGCTTGAGCCTTTGAATTCACTCGTGAGCCCTGGGATAAGAGCCATCTTTGGTTCTTCAGGACCTGCTTCTATCAGCAACACCTGCCCAATCAAATATTTATATTGTTTTGATTTAACTTGAGATTGGACTTAAAGCGCTGAACCATGCAGTATCGCTACGATGATATAATATTAAAATTATTATTGAAAAATAATGCTTATATCTATGTCACAAACATTATTTAGATAATATTCCTTGTTGTTGTTGCTTATAATCTAATCATTATTTAAAATAAGTATCCCCGTAATAAATTAAAATTATAAATGAATTAATAATATAAATAAATATTTATAACTTTTTCCTGTTTATTTAGTCTAATTTTATGATGAAATCTACTTTATTTTAATTTAGTAAAATTACCTTCCACTTCCTGTTCTCTGAAAGTCGACTAGCAACCACGCAACCAGCCGTGCCGCCTCCAATCACAATAAAGTCATATTCCTCTACCCTTTCGTGTTTTGTATCTTCTTTCCTGAACTTGTCATGATATGAGAACTTTCTGTAAGACAAACTGTCTTCGTCTTCATCAGGTTTACTGATATCTTTACTGTTTTTGCCGAAGTGGTCCGGTTCGGGGCCGATATGGCCGTACAGGGTGTGGACGAGGGATATCAGGAGTATGGCTGTCGGAGCGCACTCTATTCTACCATCACATACCTTGCAGAGCTCATCCGTGATGTTAGCTGACATTGCATCTTCTAATTTGGTGTTTTAAAAACATTGGCAACACATATATTCACACTTTTATCATAGCTTTTATCATGCGTTTATTCTCTACTAAGTTTTAAACTCAAACTTTAACACCATGTATCGTTTCTACCATTGATTATTTCTATTATGAACCACATTGAGAAGCTTTAGATTTCTTATGAAGTTCCACGGCTTTCCCTATCCTGTTTCTTTAAAGTTTATATTGATTAACTGGCCATAGAATAACTTTTTGGTAAATTGATGACAAGTTGATATATCTGTATGTACACGACTGCATCAGCCTCGGCTCAGTCGATGTTGTGATTGTACAGGAACCCTAGGAATGTGTTGTTTGCGATTGTCTCCAGTGATATTCATTGTTTGTCGCGTTATGTTTATAGAACTTGATAGGCTAAATTCTTTTGAACTGATGTTTCTACGAATTTGTTGTGTTTCCTGCATCTATAATAATAGGTAATGCCTTATTTACAATACCAATTATTAATAAACGCATACAGTCAAAGTCAAATAATTATGTATTAATTCAATATGATCATAAGGATTACTTTGAAACGTCCTAAATCTAGGTGTATCTAGGTGCCAGTTCCACGCGACCAAGCCTAGAAGAACAGGCAACAAACTACGGCTTGGCTATCGTTTTAATACATTTGAACTAAAGTATACCGTCACGCCAAGGTAACGCAACGAACACCTGTTGAAATTCTCACAGCAATTAGGTATAAGAGGTTGCTATCTGAATAATGTAAGGCGTTCTCAAGTCACACGAAACCCATTTCTCAAAATAGCCGTAGGTATAAATCCATGGTTTGATACTGTCTAAGTTACAAAACGTTGCTTTGAAATTATAATGTACCTATATAATAGCGTTATTTTAGGCAAGAAAAAGGTTCTAGTCAAAATATGCGATGATTCTTCAACTAAGCACCCTTCAAGTAGGTTCGCGACAAGAATAACGGCAACTTTTCTAGGGTGAATCTCACCTTTGTTCTTGGGTGGGTGAATCTCAACTTTTTGATTTGTTTGCATATAGAATGATAATAAAGAATCGGTACAATTTTAGTGAGTACATCCCCGGGGAATGACCCTTTTATAAAAAGTTCTACTAATTAATTAATAAGACGCTCGATGTTCGAAGAAACAATTAATAACAGCCGGTCAGTAGGTTATGCTAGACCAAATGCAATAATATACAACGTGTTAGATCGATATTCAACTGGTAGAACCTACTACCCACACCTAGGTACAAAGCTGCTTCAGCCAGAGACAATAATCATTTGGTTGGACAAAATTGTGTGTAAAAATAACCGCATGTAGCCTAGTGAAATTCTGCAATCTTTGACGGCAGAAGACAATTCCAGAAGTTTATGTTCAGGATTGAAGAATCGATCGATCAAGAAAACGTAGGTATCCAATGTGTAGCGTTGTTGACAGCGTGTGATCCTCCCATAAACATCACCATTACCATCATCATCTTCTTCATTTTATCTCTCTGTGACCGTTTTTAATATTTTTCATCAGGGAGATGTATGGATAAATACCAGCCTACAACAAAATAAAAAGATTCAAAGGTTTGTCTGTAAGTAGAAATAATAGTGGTCCCGTGTCACGTCGGGCAGGATGCGGTGTACATTATGAAAATGACAAAAGATTATACAAAATTACTACAAAAGAAGATTATACTTGAGACCGCACCATAAAACGAAATTGTTGCATTAACAAAATAGTTTCTATAGAGTTTAATTAGAATGAAAACATAAATTGAGCTTCTTATTGATAGAGTGAAACTTCTGAACTGCTGGTTTTGTTGTTATTCCTTTTGTGTGTTAGGGACCTCACAGAGGTGGTCCATCGTCCATCCAGTCGGTTTGTGCTCGTGGCCTAAATTTGAAAGACTTGTCGCTGCTAATTATTAGTGTTAAAAACCATGATAGTTTCAAAAGATAAATAATTATATTATGTTTTAAAAAAATCTGCTTTATTTTGTTTTCATCATACGGATGTGAGTATAGGATTGGAAGAATGGATTAACAGTTTTTGTACTTCCCGCTTTATCAAAAAAACCTTTCTCTCCCTTTGGTTTTAAACCCGCACCCTATCCTAATCGGAACGCTTCGTTATAAAATCCACACAGCTACCAATAGCTGCAGTTGTCTGCTTGCAAAAGCATAATTTCATTACGCAATTGTTTGAATGGAGCCATTAGCAATACAGTTACAACTTCAAATAATACCGACTAATTAAATGGGCGATAACAATAGCCTATAACCGCTTCACCAGCCGCCCACCATCGTCAAAAGCGGTCAAAATAGCCCCGTTTTGGAACCGACAAAATCGCTCGAGGCAGTAAAAACGGTAATAAATGAAAATATGGCCTAAAACGTACCAATAACTTTTAATTTGCCGAAGGGTTGGTGGTTTAAAATAGCGCCATCTGTGTTAGCGCGGAGTTTATGTGTTTTAGTACTGTTTAGTTCTGCTATTGGCCGCCGCGGCGCTGTTAAATCTAATAGCCGGTAATTCCGGTAAAGGTAGCGAACGAGTGTAAAATGTTAATTTCTGAATACTCATTGGAATTGCTTCAAAATTTATAGCCTCGATCTGCATAAAACCGTTTAAAATAAATAGAGAACTCTTTTTACGAGCGGCGGTGTCGATAACTTGATAATATTCTTACAAGTTTGCTATTATGGACATGATTAACTTACAATAAAACCTGTAGAGTATGATATCACGACTACCTACTTACTCCTAGCAAAAAACTGACCTAGTTGAAGCCTAGAAAGAAAGATAGAAAGAATAATTTTTCATACAATATACCTACCGACTAATATAAACGCATATTTGCATCGATTGTCTATTTCGAGATTAGAATGGACACTGCTATCTGCAGATATTATAATAAAATATTCAAACGATCTTGCGATAGGTTCTGTTCTATGATAATGGGTACTTAACCTTCCATAGAGTGCAATTGTGGTTATAATAAACATACATAAAATGACACCTCATTCCCATGGGGGTAGGCAGAGATCACGGATTTCCACTTGCTACGATCCTGAAATAATATGTAGGTACCTATTTCGCTTCATTCACATACATTCATTTAATAAACAAATAAATATTGTAGGCAACACTATCTAGCCCCAAACTAAGCAAAGCTTGTACTATGGGAACCAGATAGCTGATATAATACTTTTATACATTTTTATGATACATAGAATACAATATAACACCCAGACACAGAACAAACATTTGCGTTCACCACACAAATATTTGTTCTCGGTTGGGATCGAACCCACGAC
This sequence comes from Thera britannica, assembly GCA_939531255.2. Taxonomy (NCBI): domain Eukaryota; kingdom Metazoa; phylum Arthropoda; class Insecta; order Lepidoptera; family Geometridae; genus Thera; species Thera britannica. The sequence goes on along the minus strand of OW618036.2, from coordinate 12,397,695 downwards.
CTACGTTGCAGGAGCCTAATTCTCGGGCCGACCGAGATAATTTTGAAATTTTATTCTATTGCTTGTTTTCGAAGAGAGAATGGATGATTTCCTTGAGTAATTCATCGACGACCTCATCGTAGAAGCCTCGACAGCTACAATATACGGAAAACGTAGAAAAAGTGCGGGGTTGTGCAATGCCACCGAGATTTAGGCTCCAGAAGGCAGAGCTAAGAGCTGAGAACTGAGCTGAAATGCCATTCATATGGTGATAAAAATTGCTAAAATGTACCAGCACGTAAAACGAACCTGCACTTCTTGCGTTTCCGCCGGTTTTGTCTCCAACCCTAAAGATATCTCAGCTTTTAACTAACCTTAGTCATATCATAAGCATACAAAGTAAGGATACATTAACGTCGCAATAAGCTAATACGGAAAATGGTAATTTTCCAGTTTCCCTCCTCGTCCCGTGTGTGGACACTTTCTACAAAGTATTCGCAGGTTATCGTTACATGTAATTAATTGTAATTGCAGAAATACATTCGGTACAGTCGTCTGCAGCAATGTTTACACTTCATAGGTTTTAAAACTATTTATCAAGATATAGAGGACCTCCTTTGATAGATCCAACCAAATAATGAAATTTAAAAATTAAGAATAGTGTTGTGACATTGCAATGTATAGGTAAATTTACACGGCAAAAAATCAAAGATCATGAACTATTAACAGTTCGCTTATTTTTTTTATATTTGCCTAGTAAATGTCCATAACACGCGTAAGCGATGCCGCTGGTGTCGCAAGCGTCCATAGACTACGGTAACCGCTTTCCATCAGGTGGGCCGTCACAATCATAAATCGTTAACATTCTAGTATAGGTGACTGTACCTACTTACTCAGGTATTTCTTACTGGTCTAGGTAAGTGTTTCTAGGTATGTGTAGTAACTGTGGAAAAATAGAAAGAAAAACTAATATTAGTCCGCATGGAAAGTGATCAATTTCAATTATCAGAAAAACGAATGCTGGCAGTTTAAGTAAAGCCATTTATTTTATACTTAGGTATACTTATAGGTTAGGTGACCGCTTACCATCAGGTGGGCCGTAAGCTCGTTTGTCTATCTTTTACATTAAAAAAAAAAAAAAACTTATATAATAGGGATTGAGTTATATGTAGCTTAAGGTCGAGTAATTGGTGTTTTCTTTGCCACTCTAAGTTGACAACTGGGTTGTGAGACCAGCATTGAGGGCCAACTTATTATGTGAGTTGACGAGAAAAACTTGCTTAGAATTAAATCTAAGCATGTTTTATTTTGAGACTAGACCTCCCATATACCTAATTACTAAGTACATCAAATAGATAGCAAGCAGCGCTTGCGCATAAAAATGGTCTGGAAATCCTAATTAGATCCCTGTGCTTTACGTAACAGTATGATGTGTAAGTTATCCCTATCTTAAATTATTTACAGATATTTCTTGAGAAGTACTTTAATAAGGTTCTTACTAGGAAACTAGTTTCATGTAGTCTGCCTACTAAGTACTCAGTACTTCTTTACTTAGGTATTTAAATATTGGTAATGTAACCTACTATCCCACTAATATTTTATGTGCGAAAGTTTGTATGGATGGATGGATGTTTGTTACTCAATAACGCCAGAATAGCTTAACGGATCTGGATGAAATTTGGCACACATATAGGTGCTATAGTCTGTAATAGCACATACGATACTTTTTATCCCGAAAAAGTGAAAGGAACGGGGCGTAACAGGAACTGGGCGAACGAAGCCGTGGGCAGCCGCTAGTATAATATACATGCGTAATGTAGTAAAATTTACTTATACCAGGAAACACTAAGTGGTATTAATAATTTTACCAAAAAATGCAACCGTTCGCCGGATTCCTCGTGCTCCAAAATGGCTGAGGACCAGTTCTGTTACCTGTCAGACCTCAATTTGGAAGGCGCCCGCGGACGTGGGACCCTAGAATTATGTACCATTACCACAGATAATATACACCTCCATTATCTATGGAGATTTATGTATTATTGTTTTTGTTACTGAATCTAAATAGAAAGTTTATGAAATAAGAAATGTAGTTTAGTTTTTGAGTTGTTTTATTTTTTAAATAACAATACCTGATATTTTTTTTATATTATAATTTTCTATTGTTTTATAGTGTTTACTACACTTAAGAAAATCACATAAAAAATTATAACGTCCTAAAAGTTAAGAGCCGAGCGGGATTTGAACCCGCAACCTTCCATTTGGTACGGGGCTGCACTGACCGCTACGCCATTGGATCCTAATCACACTCAACGAAGAACATTTAGGGACTGTTCGGCACTAACGCGATCGAGGTCACAGATTCAAATCTCGCTCGGCTATAAAATTTTTCGTGTATTCCCAATGTCCCCGTCGATCATGTCCCCAGATTGTCCCATGGGACAATGGGATTTTAATTGGACCTTATAAAAATATTACTTACCAATGTTTTGATTCTGATTGCCATTTTGTCATTGGTTACCTAACCCGCAGGTTACTTCAATGTCTTGATCCTTGGCACCGACTCGAGCAGTACTTTAGTGCGATTGGATTTGTAACAGTAATACCGTTAGGCCAGGATTATACATCACCACATTATAAACTAATCTGGAAACTATTAAAAGTAAATTAATTCCATATAACAGCTAACGGTAGGGCACGAGTGTTGACCAGCGTGCTTAATCTGATAAATATGATCAACATCTCCTAGGGCACATTTCAAACAAATTTCAACTCTATTTCTAAGATGGTATCGATCATGTTTGTTTGAAGTTTACTTTAAAAAATAAAAAATTGTTTCAAAAACCTATTAATATTTTGACAGTTCTAAAGTTTGAATCTTTTGAGGTCTATCCACAGTGATTTGTTTTTTTTTTAGGGTTGAGACGATAGGTACTTAATATGAAAGGTAATAGAAGAACCCGTGGAGGCAAAAGATTTATTAATATTTATCTTTCATTGATAGCCTTGTAGAGACTGCTGTGCTGTCTGGCTTCATTATCCATGTTCTTTAATATATAAAAAAATCAAGATTTATAAATATTTTTCTTTTGTATCACAAGAATCACTTTGAAACGTCTTAAGGCCTACGCACATCTAGGCAATGGTGGTGGCGATCAGTGAAACGCTGTTAAATATCGCTGTCATATTTTTCAGCATCTCACTGATTGCCATCGCAGATCGCTAAGATGTGCGCAAGGCTTTATTTAAAGCTAGGTGAGTATAGGTGCCAGTTCCACGGAATTACCAACTTTTAAAATGAAAAAGTTTTAAGCTCAGTCACACTGAATTGAATCGGACGCTAAAGCCTGTTCTTCTCATGCGAAAAAGCGCGCAGTGCACACGCGAGGCAGATAACATCAGGAATCGAACCCGCGTCCCGCTAATTATCAGCCCGAGGGCTTGCTACCTGCAGGTACCAACTATAAATTGCCTCAACCCACAGGCTACCTACATAATGGTGGTTTGGTGGTAATTATCGATTTTATTGACGTGGACTGTTTCAATAGATAGGGTGAAGGTGGATGAGACTAGTCAATCGTAGTGGAGGGTAGATAAAGTACAGTCCACATCAAAAGTTCACCATCACCAGAAATGGTACGGTAATGAAAATAAAACCGGCCAAGTCTGAGTCGGATCCATACCATTAACTATAAAAACGGCTCAAACAAGTTAGTTACACGGAAGCCCCCCTTAAATATTTGTTTTATCATATTTATGGTAAAATATATACTTATACGTAACTAAATATACTGTGAATAGTTCAAGTGCCTACAACTGTGTACAAGTGTTCTTGTATGGGAATCGGGATATTTAATAAGATATTTATTTTATTCTGTTTTTTAGTATATTTTGTTATAACCGCAACAGAAATACATAATCTGTGAAAACTAACTGTCCAATCAGACAGACAGACAAACAAACAGACGGACAGCGGAGCGGTAATAGGGCCCGATTTTGTAACTTCATCCAGAGCTGCAGATGTTCATTTAGTTAAATTGGCGAATCCTCATTGATTCGTCATGCTAATAAAATCACATTTAGCGAATTCAACTGAAATTGTATGAAATCTGACAAGTTCCACTGAAGAATTAAGTTACACGAATGGCGACCACGTACCGGAAGACAAGCGTGAGACGGACGGCAACATTGTAAGGACCGTGTGAATTCGGCGGATGGAGGAGACCCAAATCAAAATGTATATGAGGAAGGTATTTGTCCAGTAGTAAACTATACTTTCTTTCAACTAATAATGATGATGATTGTATGAAAAGGAAGCGTCCGAAGAAAATTCGTGAAATTTCAATATCACAAGTCAAACTATCATGAGAAGGGATGAAAGTCATTTGATTAGGAGAGTGATGATGAGTATGGATGTCAAAGGTAGACCAAAGAAAACATGGATGAACTGTGTGAAAGATGATATGGATAAGAGAGGAGTGAATGCAGATATGACAGCTAACAGAATGAAAGAGGAAGACAATATGTTGTGCCGACCCCACATAAAGTGGTATAAGGACAGTAATAAGTCAAACTATAAAAGCACAGATTTTACAATATCGCACAAAGACATGCAAAATACTTCAACACGCTCCAAATCCTACTTATGGGAAAATAAAAAAACGATAATTCTAGTAAAATGCTGCAGGCACTTCGTTCAAATCAGCTATTTGTCAAAACGTCCGGCGCTATCACTCAAAGTGATATTTACATGCGTAATTGAAAGAGACACATCCGGACAGAAGCTTTACGTGTGGTCTAGTACATGCCTGTATATGGCCACATCACTCCTAATTGCCTTCATTAAACTGAGAATGTTAGAGATATTAATAGTGCAAAAACAGCACTGTTTTATTTATTGCTAACATTTAGACGCAGCATTTATGTCAACATCAGCCTGAGGAAGTCCACTGTTGAACTTAAGCCTCCCCTATACATTACCAGGAAGAACAATTCTGAGCTCTTTCCATCCACTAACTTCCCGCGTTCTTAATTTCGTCGGTCCATCGGGTGTATTTTATATGGCCGATCAATTATGACATAACCTGATTATAAGCGAATGGGAACGTGTCCAGTCCACAGATCTCTTCTTCTTCTTGTCGTATCACTAGTTCTTATTAGCATTATTGTGCTGGTGTTCACAAACTTCTAAAAATGGATATATTCTGTCTAAATCGCGCAATACTTTCTATGCCTTCTTAAAATAATAGTTTGCCATTGAACCTTGGTACCTTTGACCCCTATCCATTGACTATACCAAAGCTATCATACTTTTTGTTGGCTATGGTCGATACGAATCCAGATTATAATCTTCTTTGACTAAATATGGCTAAACATTGTGTTCTTGCTGAACGTTACTTGTTGAGTCACTATACTTATTAGGTGGTAATAAAACCAGTCTTAGCATTTTAGGATGTTTTAATACAGCGTTTTAATACAACCACACCTGCCTCTAGGACTATCTATCCACTTTCTTCTGCCTTGTTTCTATCTATTTTTCAGATGACATGCTGTAAGCCCATTGTCTCATATTATTGACCGAACGAGCGAAGCGCAAATTGCCAAAAATGCTTTTGTCCGGCTGTTCGGCTGGTTGTCTGTCTGCCTGTCTGTCTGCTCTCGTCAACAGCTCGCATTTGTCAAACGATTTTTTTACTTTGCATAGTTTTTATTGTCATCTGGATTTTTTTGATTGGACTTCCTCCAGAGCTACTACTAATAGACATCTTCACGGAATAAGATCCGATTTCGATAATTCTTCATTCATTTGAAAGGAATTTTAAGTTGGTCTTATAATAATTTGGTAAAGATCCTCAAAATGCAGTAAATTGCTCTCTTTTAGTGTGGTCGCGAGGTTTACAGCTTGCAGAGCCACTGTCAATACTCACCAATTTAAAATGCAATTAGATAAGATTGAATGTTGCATAACTTCCCACCATGTTACTATATCATGATGTGTCAACAAGATGGACGATAGAATAACATTATGAAATGTCAAATTATACAGGAACGAGACAAAATTTATGGCTTCTAATGGAAATAAAAAATGTATGTGGCCATATAGGGCTCGGCTTGTACTGTAATGAAAACGAGAACGCGTTTTTTACATCCTTCTTATTGACTGAATAAAAGAAAGAGATGGATAATAATCTCATGTCTTAAGTAGATGCTTTGAATGCTTCTAAGCATGTGGTCTAACGCTTTGAACTTGTTCAGTCAAGAAATCTTAGATCAACGCAGCAACTAATGTACTTACTTACTACCTATGTCATCATAGGCACCAACAACGAAATGGTTTGCTAATCCTGAATCTCTCATTGAGTTATCAGTTGAGTTTCCTAATTTTCTTAGTGCAGGTAAGGGCCACAAGCTTACGGACGTTACCCTGATTTCAAGGTTTGGAATCAGTTTTTTGACTACACAACCGTGGCACTCTGAGAATGCTGACAGAAGTGATAACTCGAATTACCTTCCCTCCCCCTTTGACTTTTGGCATAGTTTGTCAATCTTTGCCGAAGGGGTGTCGATGACGGCAGCGCGGTGACGGTGACACGAGATCAATTGTTTATTCCCAACTCAAAAAATGCTCATTATCAGGCCTGCTTCAGTAATGAAGTTTCCACTTCAAAACCATGAAAAAGAAGAAACAATAAGATAAGTAGCAAAAAATTACGGTAGGTAAACATAAAAATAACCATGTTACCTTCTTCTCTTCTGAGAGAGATCCCTGTAATCGACGCCTGACGTGACAGCACTGTGCTTGAGATGTACCAGTTGGCAGCCGTTTTAAATCAACATTTGTAATTTACCTGATGATGCCACTTAAAATGTCACAATGTATTTGCCGAGGCAATCATTTTCTTGAGTTAATTTCATTATTTCCTGGGAAAGAATTTATGCATTTGTAAATAGTTTGTGAAAAGTTCTGTCAAATTGACAGACATTGACAGGTAAATAGTAAGGCCACTAGCACCATTTAAAGCCAAGCGCTTTAAATGGTGCTAGTGGCCTTACTTATAAAAATATGTCAAAAGATAAACAGTGCGTAAACTATTGCCATCTCTTACCACTGGGTAATGACAAACAGTGACAGGGCTAACTTTAAGCAATGTTTAAATTTAAATTGCGTTTATAAGTAGGGCTGTTAGTATCCAAACTAATAGGTTGTAGTTAGCCAAAACAAATTAACAAACTCCTACCATACATTTAAATTATGAGTCTAGTTTGTTTAGGTGGGTATATACTTAGGTACTTGAAACAATTTTTACTTCCATCCACTCACTTGGCCCACTTGGCTACGGCACATAAACACACACAAACCCTAGAAGGTTTATAAAATTGTGTTTTTTTTTGCTATGGTTAAATAAATAATAATACACACTTATTTTCACTGAAAATCATAAAACAAGTTAACTTAGTTGCTAGGGTGGCAGTTAGCACTTCTCTTATACCTATTCCCAAATTTCGTCTGCAGAAGGTAAATGGGTCTTTTATGGGGAACACTGTACGCTTCTATAATAAACTTCCGGAAAATGCAACTAAGCTTCCTATTCGGAAGTTTAAAGCCTATGTTAAGAATAATTTAATAAAGAAAGCGTATTATACTTTAGATAGCTATATGAATGATAAAACTGCGTGGCCCGATGTCCCGGTCACTCTACCCATAGAAAGCTAACATGTCAATTTGCAATGTCTGTACCTACTATTTCGTATCTTATTTTTATATAAGCTGTGTAGATACTATAGTATAACATTGAAGCGTAGCGTGTGCTGTCTTTGAAACTTTTGCTTTTGTATTATTGCATTGCATACGTCTGACTAAGTGAAGTGGCACCACACTGGAACTTCACTGCTTTTATTTTAGACTATTTTTGATTTGTAAAAGGATCATATAAAAAAACGGTAGGAACCGAGACGTAGTTTGTTGCCTGTTCTTCTACGCTTGGTCGCGTGGAACTGGCACCTAGACTCACCTAGCTTTAAGACGTTTCAAAGTGATTCTTGCATCGTACTGAATAAAAAATTTTTGAGTTTTGAGTTTGAGTTCTAGCTATAACAAGACTTTTTAATAACTCTTGTACATTATGTACTTACAAAGCTCAGAGTAAAATATCCGATTTTGGATTGTGAGCCAAGCAATCAACACCATGCAGTCCCATTAATTATTTGTTTTTCACCTCTTGATGTCTATCTTGTAAAATCACTTGCAATACCAACAAGTTTTTGTTCTCAAGCTTTTACAACTTTTATTAGCTCTATCAAGAGACCCTTCAACATACATTGCGTATTTTATTGCAGCTAGAATGACATTGCTAGTTCTCACGAGACATTGTATGAGGTACATTGGCATACCAGTTTTTACAAGGGCCTTTATTTAAATTGCAGGAGCCGGTTTGAAATGTACTTTTTTGGTCTGATTGGATATGAAAATGTATGGTTCTGAATTGTAGGTAACTGTTTATACTAAGAGACTTTTTTGTTTCAGGTACGGTTTTTGCGATGCGATGAAGTAATCATGGTAAATATGTAATTTAATGATAACTAGAGCTGTTTTTGGGATTGTGCTCTTGTATGTCTTTATTTTAATTTTTTCACAAGTGATACCTCACTTGTAACCTACCTAGGTAACGTGGTCCATTATGTATCATTTTGAAGATCGAGGAATTTTCTTTCAAAACTCAAAATTATTGTTACTGAAAATTTAAGGGCTTGTTTTAGATCCAGACTCAGACACTGGTACTTACCAGTACACTACTGAATTTCAAAACGAACACTAAATTTGAATAGATCTTAGTTAATATGCATAAAAGGAATACATGTAGATAATCATTATCATCAGCCTGAAGAAGTCCACTGCTAGGCATTGCTGTATATTTCCAGGAAGAACGATTTTGAGCCTCTGACTTCCCGCGTTCTTAACAATGTCATCGGTCCATCGGGTGGGTGGGCATCCTACGTTTCGTCTTCAGGTTCGCAATCGTCATTTGAGAACCCTATTGCCCAACAGTTGCCGGTTCTTCGACTTATATGAATCATTGCCACTTTAACTTACCTGCTAGCCATGTAGATTTTGTAGATAGGTACGGTCGTAATTACGAAAGCACTGAACTGTTCACCTTAGATTATGTTCGGGAGTAAAAAAAACAACTCGTGATCTACAGGCCCACGGTCTACAGAACAATGACCAAAGCCAGTAATCAAAACTAATCACGACCTGCAATTTGGATGATGATGGCTACCGTCACCAGGTACCACCTACCATCACGAACACTACCGACGATTTCAACACTTTCAACAATCATAATGGTGGTCATTATGACGGAGTATACAAAAAAGTTTAGGATGTGATGTGCATTAGTAGCGTCACTCAAAAACTCGCTTTGTGTGTCATACGGTCCAGAAAAGGCTACGAAATAGCTACAAAACTCTTGAAATACTCTATAAGATATGGGAAAAGATGTTTGTGATCTTCTTAAAGGATCTTTGTGCCAGTAGTACCATTGATGGTACAAGTGACACAACATTGTATACATAGTACCATTATTAGTACTTGTGTCAGTTATCTAGGGTCAGTAGTACCATCACAATGATTGATGTATTGCTAGTACCATGTAGCAGGTACAAATAATAGTACATTGTTACCTGAGTGTTGAAAGTCACGTTTTTTGAGTCCCGAGACGGGTTTGGCGCCAGAGCGTTAGCGAGGGCGCCAATGGAGCTTGAGGGACTCAAAAGACTTTCACCCAAGGTAAACACTGTGCTTTTCATTACGAATACAAGGAAAGTAAAAATAAAAACATGAAAGAAAAATTAGTGAAAATGAAGATTGAATTGCTGCCTTCCCGGTTTTTTTTTTCTTTTTCTCTGGCGGGCCTTCGGCTTCGGCTCGCCAGCATTATTCAGCCATTATTTTCATTTTCATAATTTAAATCTATGTTATTTCAAATAAATAGTTGAAGCTATACACTAATCAAGTAATTTAGAAGATATATTATTTATTTAATACTATCTTTATGTTATTTAAATTTAAATATTACATTGCGCTCTTATTAGACTTTTTAAACTTCTTACCGTTGTAATGGGTTTCCAACCTACTTGCTGAATAAAAAGTTGGAATTTGGTTGAACAACCTCCTTGCAGTTAGAAAGACTTTAGAAAGTTGGAACATGGTTGAATAAAATAGAACTTGTTTTTTTTTATAATTTGACAGCTGTCAGTAGAAAGCGATTCTCCCTAGGGCTGAAAGTTTTACTTTCAATAAGGCCCCTCAGGCAACTTCAGACCTACTTTCAGAGTATGAGTAATGAAAAAAGTATTTACAAAGTCAAATTGCTGTTAGAAATTATGTTTTGAGTTATATCACAAGGATCACTTTGATACGACTTAAAGCTAGATGAGTCTAGGTGCCAGTTCCACGCGACCACGCCTAGAAAAACAGGCAACAAACTACTACTGCTCAAAGTCTCAACACGTCCCATGTATCGTCTCCAAAAAAGCCCCTATCGATGATGATAAACAAGGATCGTGCCCCCCACGGGGAGGCATAAAACCGCGATGACTCAAGTAAACTACCGTGCCTTCACATTGCCCTCTGATGAATTACTTTTACAGCATCGTAACGTAATTTGCTTTCAATCGAATCGAGCAAAACAAAGGAATAAAGAATCTATTAGACTGGCCGCAAGTCTACAAAACAATAACATTCACTCTACATTTTATTAACAGCAGTGTGCGAGGGAGAAGTAATGATTGGTGACGCCATCTTGGATTCGCTTACCTTCGCCATCTTGGATTCTCAATTTTGTACATTTTTGAATTATTTCCATCTGTCCCCTGCTTTGTCACTCTAGGGGGACACTTGGGAATAAACGTTTAACCTGTCCCCAAAAAATGCGTGCAAAAAAGAACTTATAATAATTATTGTAAGCCGTTTTAAATAACGACTGCTAAATTGTGTAATTTAATTTGTTATTTGTATGTAAATGCTAATAAGCACAGAGAAACAAAAAATAAACTCTAAATAACTATTTACTAATCCAAATGCTAAGAGAAAAAGTACCATTTCGTTTCATCAGACTATTCTGCCAACCCCTTATTACCTTGTACATAAAGGTTACTATCGCGTGTCACTAATTTATGTTATATTTGTCCGTTTATTCGATAAGATCTTATTACCTGGTCTACAAAGACTATAATCGCTTGTGAAGTTATTTAATTGTTTCCTGAGGGCATAAGACATGCTGTTATTACAAACAGGTGATGTAAGTATGAGAGGTCACCGTTCTAGACAAGTTCTATTAACTCAATAGTCTCTCCAGCTTTTTTTTTTATACAACTAGCTGATGGAACAAGCACATGGCCCACCTGATGTTAAGTGGCAACCATCGCCTATAACAAAGCATTACTTCGTAGGTCACACACGTCACTTCCCTGCATCCATCCAACTTGAGGCATACAGATGTTCAGCCTCACGTGTCAGTAATTTCACCGGCACCCACACCCTTCAAATCGAAATACAGCAAAGCTGCTTGCTAATCTTTTGCTCTAATTTGCATGGAAGAGATCGTTTCTGAGCTATAAGGCCGTTTTGTACACTTTTCGTATTAAAATGATGATCGTTCATATTAATGTTTTCTGTGTGGCTAGTATTTGGATTTCCGTAAGCATTAGGCATCACAGTGATACACTCTAGGTAGTTAGTTACAGTTAAAAAAATACAACCGAGTTGTAACCTTCTTTTTTATTTGAAGTCGGTTAAAAAATCTTTGCTTGGAGACTCGATCATTGTTTCTGCATACAGCCCATCTTGTGAGAAAGCTAGTACATCAGGCTATGGGCCCAGAGCCAAGGGAAGCACGCTTCATTTGCGAGCGACAAAGCACCGCGCCCCGCTTCCCTCAACCTTGAAGGAATTTCCGGGAGAGCTCAGTCCTGTGGTAGCAGACCAATCTTTAAAAAACCTTATAAAAGCTATGTGATTTTGTTTCCCCATGGTAATCACAATTTCAGAGAAATTCAATAATATTAAACAATCTAGGCGATTTTGAGACTAGACCTTTAAAAATTTCAAATAAATATTCTCCAGAAACTTTCTTAGGGTCTTCGGTTAAGTTAGTTATCTGTATGATTGCAACAGTTTTGTCTATTATGTTAAAGAAGTGAAGAATTTAAATTATTTTAGTAAGATACATTTTACTTACTAAAGGTTTAGTACGTGATCCAGGTTGCGAAAGCTCCACAGAATAAATTGTGTTATAAATATTGAAATATTGAACAGTAAAGTGCTTATTGTTGCCGGAAATTTCCTAGTGGCAACTAATAAGTGCACAACAACGTACAAGAACAGACATCAACTAAGTCGAACCAAAGCCAAGAAGATTCACCTGTATTTTCAGGTATCTAGAGTTGTCTTTGCGGTGTCGAATTTACACAGAAATAATTTTGAGTTAAAGTTATAAATTCAGCTATAGATAAGGTAAATTAAGTCGTAAATCAAGAGGTTAAAGTAGGAATTCTTGCGGCGATCCTATCAGCGGGCAAACCGGCGCGTGCGCTTGATCTCACTACCAAGGAAACTCGAACTAACTTCACAAGGGAAAATGAAAAAATCATTTTCAGAGCAGCTTGATTTACAGTTTATCATTGTCACGCAGACAAAAAAGCTATGAATATATTGAACAAAAAATATTTATTCTTAGAGCTGCAGAAGTATGCTTTGTCTGTGTCGAGCCACACAACATAAAATAATACTAATTAGCGTCGACTTTTTTGACAGTTCTCCATTGAAAAGTGTAAATACTATGCCTGAGGCTCGACTCAGACACAAAACTCTGAATTTCTTGTTGATGGACGCAAAGCAATCCATCGGCATTCCCTCGGAGGTCTACGAGGAAATGTTATGTTATAGGTGATGGTTACAGATGAGCCTGAGCTTGTTCCATCAGCTTGTTGTAAAAAAAAGTGAGTTTTATTGTCTTCGAGTTTAGTGCGAGTTCCCATAGTGATGTCCGGAGTGGAGCCTGTGTAGTTATTACGTTGATTACTAGTAGCGAATGATACCGGTCGGCTGCGGTCGGGATCGATTCTACCCGACAACATTCTGTGCCGACACCAGGGAACAGATGCCGAAGCCCTTCTTTAATGAGTTTTGGAGAGATCTGCTGGCCTACCATGAGCTTCATATGGTTATGGTTATGGCTATCAAAATTGTGTCAACAGTATCAACACGTTCAAACCCAAGAAGAAAATGAATGTGTGGGTCAGCCTATCTATACACAATTTGACAGCCATAACCATAACCATATGGAGCTCGTGGTAGCCCTGCTGGAAAACAGTAACAGCCATTATGGCTCAGTTTGAGTCGGACGCATAAACCAAAAAGCAACTAGAGCTGTTGCTGTATTGCTAAGCTGTTAGGCCTTCATTCTTCTTCTTGTCGCGTCACTGGTTCTTTCGAACCAATGTGGTGAAAGGATTTTAAGTGTGTCTCAGAAAGGCTCCTTCCGTGCTATCAAAGCCCGGAATGTTTAAGCCTTCTGAGTAGAAACTTAAATAAGTTGTCGAGGTATGTATGACCTTCTTGGATAAAAGCACCAGTCTTGTTGATTTATTTGAGAAAAAATCACGAATTTCACAGTAGCGTTAAAAAGCGCTGATAATGGAAAAAAATAATAATTAAGCTGAGAGTAATTTATATTGAAACTATTACACGGGTATTTAACCAACCATACCAAGGTGCTATCCAATGAACGGCATTACCACAAAAGGATGGTGAGCAGTGAAACACTGTCAAATATCGTTTCAGTGATCGCCATCGCCATCGACCTAGATGTGCGCAAGACTTTAGTGCATAATGGAGATCAAAAGTTGATCTTAATGTTGGCGACTGTACCTAAGTGTTATTAATACTCAACAAAGTAGTTTTCAGTTAATAGTACAGGAAGTACCCATCAAATCCGTTATAAGGTTTAAATTAACTCCAGATTCCACACTTAATTGATTTTAGTGTGTTATCTTATCACGTGAAGCCAGAAGGTAGTTTTTATTGGAGGTAATTAATATTATTTAAATTAGAAGGCATTCGGGTTAGTTGATAAAGTGATTTTTGTTGACATTTTTATAAAGCCCGTGACTTCGTCCGTATAGAAGTTGCTTTTCCGAGGTAAAATGATGATAATGATACTGATAAAATAATATTTTCCTATATGTAAAAATGAGTATGCCCGTCTGTAGGATGCTGGTTCAAAACTGTTGTACGTCATTGTCCTCATGCAAGAAGTCCATTGTAGGACATATAGGTACATTGTGAAGAATTATTCAGAGCCTTCTCCAAACATTTACTACCGGAGATCTAGTCTATCAAGAATATTCAAATAAGTCTTTATGCAGTGTACCAATTCCCGGTTTATTGACCCCAGTAATGAGTAATGAGCCGTTTTATAAAATAATAGAGTAGTGCAGACTACCATAAACCAGAATCACTTCGTTTTTTCTATGAGAACTTGCTTTTACAATACCCTAAAATTAGCTGTAACAGGTTATTTATTCCTCAGTAAATGCAGCGGTTAACGTTTAGATCAAAACATTATGTTAATTCGGGCCATAAAATCAGTATCATTTATTATGGCACTATAACCTATCTCATTAATCTAGGGTCCGACATTCCGTCATCTTACTTTCTATTCATAATTAAAATACAAAATGGCTGCCAGCTTATAACCTCTTTGACGTTTTGTTAGCTTATGGTGCTTCATGACATTATTTTTACTATAACAACCCGTTTCTTTTCTGTAATTACATAACATTATTTATTATCTGACCAAAGGGTTGGTTTGTCATCTCTTTCAAACGTGTGAAAATGTAATATTTTCGTCTCAAGAACTTCATCGCGTGAAGGCTGTATGCCAGTAACGCATGCGCGGTCGGTAGAGGCGTCCGCTTTTGTAATTCGAACGTTTTTCGCGCGTATTCTTTCTGGCCATTTACATTCGTTCGGTAATCAAAATTTGATGTTTTTTTAAATAGTGACGTGCTTATAGGATATACGGCCAGTGCGTGGCACGGTCGAGTGCGGATTTGGTTTTTGTTTGAAAGTGAAAGAAGAAGGATTGCAGTGTTGATGGAAATGCATTGGTGATTGAGGTTAATTTGTGGAAGATGACATCTGAAATGGCAAACTGCTTTAGGTTATCGTCAAATTGACGATTCAAAGAAAAACGGTCAGCGTCAAAATATCAATCTTCACTAAGCTTTTTGCTAGTAGCTAAGATTGTGATATTTTCTGAGCTCATAACGAGTAATTTAACCTACCTATCATTGACTTACGTAACTTGTTGGTACATATACTAGCAAACCAAATAATGACAGATTTACGTAACAGCCGGAATAGTGTTTACGATGACTTTCTTAGTTAGAATATTGTTTAGTTATTTAAACTATATAAAAGATCATGAATAAGATAACTTATGTGAAAAATATTAAAACCCTACCTTTTGTCTAAGTACCTACTTTAAATAGTTCATTTAATTATAGGTTAGACATTTTGTAATCAGAAAATAATGACTTTAATTATGTGAAAGGTATTTTTTAGGAAAGAACCAAAGAGAAAGAACGCAGTTTCATAGTAAAATTATAAACATAGGCAAAGGTAGTGACAAAGATTTTATCAAAAGGGAGTTAGATTAGAATTCAATAAGCCTCATGCCTAGGCAATAACTCGATGCCTTAGAGGGGACGATTCAGATGCTATCTCACAAATAGATGGACTCTAATCATGATGCTAGTGAAACAGGAGGATTTCTGCAATTTATACAAATATGGACTTATTTACAATAAATTTATTTTAGGAAAGTTTTTTTAAAACGAAGATTAATATCAATAATAGATAATAAATATTGCTAAATCCTTATTAATAATTCATAAAGAATATGTAAAATTTACCTATTCTTTATTTAAAAGAAGTCTAGCAAACCATAACAGTTATCTTTCAAATAATACTAAAAGTTTTAAAATATTTTTATCTGGTAGGGGAAGAATGACCGGATGTATGTCCCCATCCCTAGTTGCAAGGTGGTTATTAAAATAGGCACGCATTGTAGCATAGACAGTAAAATTGTAAGCATAGAATTATATATTATAATGTATAGTTATATTTTCACGCATATTGTTTTTAAAGTATTATCAGAAAATAATTTACCACTTGTCATCACCAAATTAGATCATAGGATAAAAAGTTATCGACATACAACGCAGTTTAGGCCCAAGCTACTAGACTACAATAACTCGACTATAACAATTTGTATTATAACTTACGGCTAACAATGAATAATAAAAAAAATATGAAGATCCAAAGTTTAATTAAATAGGTTTAACAAATAGCTGACTTCAATCACAGAATAAATATGCGATTAAAATAGAGCAAAAACAAAATACATAGAAAAATGAAATCGGTAGCGGTAACATGCTGAGAACTAGTTTAAATTGTCTATTATCAAATAGTTCACATGACAAGACCACAGATCTAGTTATAATTAGAGTTAGAATATTCACTATAATCAAAGACAAAATACCCTAGAGATTCATTAATTAAAATCTAGTCACCAGTTTCACGCAAACAAACTTCGAAATGGAAATAAGACACAGAGAAAACTATTGAAAAAACTTGGTGAAGGTCACATCAGAAATAACTTAAATAGTCCAGTGAAGAAACGCAGCATCTAATGCATAGAAATATGAGGCAAAAATTCAAACCAGACGAATAGATAGAAATATAGAAGAAGAAAAAAAAAATTAATAAAGACTAGGTACCGAATATGCCAAACACTTTTAACCAAAAGAATCCATTCGATTTCAATTCTAAGCCCGCCACAGTAGCTCTCGTTTTTGTCAAAACGCTCGTTCTCAGTGAAGTAGAAGAGAGAAAACCGCACATTGTCGTAGCGCAGGCGCATGTCGGTTTCATTGTTGTAGAACAGTTAAAGCAGAGTGGTGAGATTACTTGTGTTATCTTGGATTATGAACTGAGTTGACAGCGAGTTATATGAAGCGGGAATTTACCTCTAAATCATAGCTCAATTAATGAGCCGTAAAAACATTACAACAACTTTTGAACAATCGTTGTTGCATTTTTTGTCTTTTGCTTTGTGAAGTAAAGTTTTATTAACACTGGCAACAATTTGGTTAATTAACTAAACTATTTAAATGTATAAGCAATACGATTGTGTTCATCTATCCCTACATTTTTTCTTCAACCGTATTCTTGAACATACACTAGACTATATTATTATTAG
Source organism: Thera britannica (assembly GCA_939531255.2). Taxonomy (NCBI): domain Eukaryota; kingdom Metazoa; phylum Arthropoda; class Insecta; order Lepidoptera; family Geometridae; genus Thera; species Thera britannica. The sequence continues at coordinate 12,380,392 of OW618036.2, read as the reverse complement.
CAAGCTTCTTAAAGCTATAGTTTTCACAAATTATGATCCTGACCTATCTACTTACGTAGAATCTCATTAAAAATCAATTACAGAAAAAACGGAAACCTTACAAGCGGTAGTCAGGTGCTTCGGGCGGAACCTACAACCGGACAGTGCCAAAAGCTTAGTGATCATCCCTAGCCCTTTGATATAGGGTTGCAAATCCCTTGACAAAATAATGAATACTAATATTGTATCAAGCGTCAAAATTAATACAATAATTATGAACTTTATGTTGTAACGATAGAGCAGAGAGTAGCTTGATACGAACGAATGTAGTAGCCGGGGGGTTAGGTCTTAAATTACAGGTGATGGGTCTAAATGAAGGATATATAACTACTTTTGTAATGTTATATCATGGAGGCATTGAATTCACGCAAGTGTAATAAATGTCAGATTGGCGGCTAAAAGTTTCATGCACCTGTAATAAAACTTTATTGTGAAGAAACGCAACGTAGGTGTTTTCAGTGTTATTGCACTAATGTGGGTTTATGCTGTGAGGGGGTAATCTTAATTTAAGATCAAAACGTTGGTTAATTAACATAAACCTGCTGTTCTTGAGATTCAGAGCTTGAGTGGTTATCTGACTGTTTTAAAAACGGCTTTTGTGAAATGGAGTGCAATTTCATATTACATACTTAGGTTAAGGTTACCAGCAACTACAGGTTCTTAATACAGTGTTGATTAACTCTTTCTGTTGCTAGTTCTTTTCGAAATCTTTGACCGGATTCGAACCTACGATCTTAGGACCAGCTTGTTCCCTCCCACGAGTGCTAACGGTGGTAAGAACGTTTATTTTATCGTATACGTTTTCTAAAGTACCTTATACATCACAGCTTCAATAGGCGATTGCTTCGTACTGCGACATAGTCTGCATAGCTTTGAGCAACAGACAAGTCTCGCTATAACTTTGAGAATGTATACAGTTTGCAATCTTTTCCAAATGCTATTTGTGCTATTTAGAATACCAATGCATTCACTACGTTTTATCATGGGCTTGAGTCTAAAGCATTGTGTGAATAGAAGATTAGACCTGGGTTTTTATATTGACGCATTCGTTGATATTTCTCAGGATTTATACCCGCAAGTTATTCATCACACTATGCCAATGTTATTGTCATTATACATTTAGCCAATCTTTTATTGTAAAAAAAAAACAAACAAAATAGGTAGGACCAATACCATTTTTTAATGCTTACATGATATTTTGTTACAAAATAGTTGTAGTTGATATTTTGTCAGTGTGGTCTAAGGTTGGTAAAGAACTCATAATTTGTGATGGTTAGAAGGTAAATACAAGAATTACAAGTATGGTAGAACATGAACTCTTGAATAGGATGATTTATGTAAAAGCACCATAGGCATCTGAAGTTGAAGTTGAAGTGTTCATGGAAGTTTGTAGGCGGACTTCAAAAGTTATAATAATTTATGAGTTTGCGAAACATCTAAACTAGACAATGTACGAACTCAAAGACCAAAACACGCAGCCATGTGAACCAAAGCAAGACCTTACCTTTGAAATATAATAATAGCAAAAACTATTGCTGGGCATAGTTAAGTAACTAAAATGGATGTACTCATACGTGGTTTTAAGAGTATTTGGGAGTTTTTTTTTTAATGTAACTAGCTGATGGAACAAGCATATGGCCCACCTGATGTTAAGTGGTAACCATCGCCTATAACAAAACAATGCCTCGTAGGTCACGCACGTCAGGAACGCGCCCTACGATGCACTGCCCTGCGTCCATCAACTGGAGGCATACCGTTACTGTGGAGTTACTAGTACAGAATATTTTACTATGTTGACAAAAAATAGAATACATTAAAATCCAATATCTTAAACAAGTTGAACTGGCTACTTGGGAAATAATAACATAAAGAAGCTAAAATAAACAAACAAAGCAAAATTAAAATAGTTGGCAAAGAATAACAGAGTTGCGTTGCGAAACGTCGAAACAAATTATAGTGGTACTTCTAAGATTATCTTTGTTCATGGGGCAGATTTAAAATGACTTCGAAAGTCTTCATTCAAGCGAAGACTTAATGTGAGCAATGTCTTTAGACTCAGTAACTCCGGGTTTACGACGTGACGTATGATGTGATGCATGGTAGTGTTGAATGGCGCCTTGGAAGCAGCTTTCGTTTATCTGCTGTGTTCATGTTTAGTGTAATTTTCTAGAGTAACAATATTATTAAAACTCTGTTACTAAAGTAGCTCATAAAGTTTTTTTTTTTATATCTTTTTTTTCTTGAATACCCGTCATGATTGATTATTTTCTCAGCAAACACACTCTCACTTTTAAAAGAAGCATAACTTTAACAACATCCTCAATCTCTATTTCTAATGAATGCAAGTTTCAATTTTAAGTTTCAGTATAACTTTAGATTGAGCTTTTCATATGAAATGTTATGGTCTATAACGCTTAATAGTTTTCCTTTAGCATTAACATAGTGTTTAGATTAGTTTAATGAACTGGCTTAAGTGCTCTTAGCATTCATTGAGAAATGACTCGCGGTTTTATATAAATGTTTCTAAGCGTTATTAACTAGGTTTACTTTAAGATTGTATAAACCTATTTCCTTTATAGTATCATCAATAAATAAATTATATTCCAGATTAAAATACATTAAATCGAATCCTTCTGTATCTTTTCGATGATTGCATTTCTCTCAACATACAGATCTTGGATTCAAATTGATACTATCAGCTATATTTAAGCAATGTGCAGCGGAAAGCGGATTCTTATCTACCATTCCTTAAGATCTGCGGTAGCAGATGGATCCCATAACCCCATCAATGGAATGCGCGGCTCCCGAGTGAGATGTTTTTCGCATTTCGTCGCTGAGCCCAACGCGCATGCACCTCGTAATTTGTTGTTAACGGCATTACTGGTTTCTCATAGATCAGCATTTGAACTAGATGAGACTAATATGCATATTTATAGGGGGTTTACACCTATTCACTTGAAAGCCATCCTCTCTCTTTTCGTATTTTAATGTGAAAATAAGCCAAGTATTTTCGCGAATAAAGTTCTCACCACACAGCTACATCTTAAATTTAGAAAGTTCCTATCTAGAAATCGTTAAACAGTTCATCGAGACTATATCCCATTCCTTTATGGGGGACCTACAATTTTCTAGAAACTGTGATTCCTTCGAGCCGTGCCCAGTCAGCTGTCTGCACATTTTCCCTTCTACGGGTCTCCTTGTAGACAACTGACAAGTTGCCTTTTTGCCATTCATTGTTAGCTTTATGGTAGTCTTTTCCGTGTTATTCATTGCTGTAAAAACGAACGCTTCCGAGCGCACTGCAAATATGTTTATGATATTATGTGTCGCTTAGTTTTTATTGTGTAGGATTTATTTATTACTACCGTAAAAGGAGTAACAAATTGTTAAAAACGTGATAAATGTTTATGAAATATAGATGAGAAAGCCATAAAAGAGTCTGTAAATCCTTTCCAATTTATAAATTTGAAAGAGAATCTCTTAGTTATTCGATAGTTAGTTTTCATGAATAACCACTGAATCGTTTGAAAGATGAATCTCGTTGTTTTCCCATAAATCTTCAGAAAATATATTTTAGACAAGATGTATCTTGTGTACATCGCCCCTTGCCATCACAGTCATTGTTTTTTTTCGGGTGTTTTTATTTATATTTCGATAGTGACTGAGTTGAGAGCGTAGCCGGAGGCGGTACGCTATTTGTTTATGTTAATCCGGCTTAGATTAAGTACAAAATTAATGTTAAAATAGAGTCTACTATGGTAGATTGCGTTAAGTTATTTTTATTGAAATAAGGCTCAAGGAAAGTCGATGACAGTATATCAGCTTTTGATCTTCCTTCTATACGGGCTACTAAAACAGAATTAACATCTTGTAAAATAGAATTCCAACGAGTTGTCCTACCGTTATCGAGATTATGAATCACCTTATTAACTCTGTACACGGAGGCTTGCGTGCGCGCATGCAAAACTTACAAAAATACTGTTCCCATCCCTTTCATACGAAACGAGTTCGCGTATGGAAGAAAAAGAAGGTCGGTTTCTGTATAGTTGATTTTGTTTCGAGGTAGTAAAATATAAACTTATTGTTTTAAGGTTTTCGGTAGCGTGTTGATCAGGTTTGTTTGAGATTATTTCAAGAGTTGACCGTGAGATTTTTTTATACAACGTAAGCAAAGTTTAGCTTATTTGATTTCACGTTCACGTTTTGAAGTGTAATTTCGTTTTGATAGTGTTTAGTTCGATCGTTTTATTTGATCTACAGAAATTGAGTCATTATTTTATCAGCTTAAACTAAAAAATGTTAATCGGTTATTGGTTTTATGTTAAATCCATGAGGTACATTATGAACACCTAATTTAGATGTGGAATGTGTTTATGAATAACATTAAATTAAATGAACAGTACAGTGCAACCAAGCTATATTCAGAATAGAAAATACAGAGGAATCAGTATAGTAATTTCATTCATTTTGATGTCATTTGACTATCTTTTGTTTTATCTTCTATGTCTTTTGTTTTAATATTGTGATGATAGTAATTTTAAGATGATATGGAGCCTAATTCTTGGGCCGACCGAGATCGTTTTGCAATTTTATTTTATTGGTTCTTTTCGAAGAGAGAATGGATGATTTCCTTGAGTAATTCATCGACGACTTTATCGTAGAAGCCTCGACAGCTACGATATACGGGAAACGTAGAAAAAGTGCGGGGTTGTGCAATGCCAATGTATATTTAAGGGACATTGAAAATCTCGGTCAGCCCGAGATTTAGGCTCATGATGTCTGTATAGATTATGTTGGTGGCACTGTACGTAACGGAAAGTCTTGTCAAACTAATGATTGATAGAAATCGTTCTAAGTTCTCTCTATCAATAGTCTATGCCTCTCCATCAGAAAGGTTTTATGAGATTTGCATACAAAAGTTACGATCTCGTGTCATTCCGTAATGAAAGTTCTATTGTCATTGAAATTGAAAGCTATGAATCTATGATTGAATTATGAGAGGATTGAATCACGTATCTGTAGATAATTCCAATACTCAATGATTTATTAAGGGGAGAATGGGAAATTGCGAGGAGATTGAAGATTTATGATTTACTTGTTTGATTGGTGCTTTTATGATTTAAGCCTGAAGTCAGTATTGAGGATAAATAATAGCTTTTTTTTACGAGAAGGCATAAACTACTAGTCATTCACCATACTTATTGTTGAGGACTCGTAAAAGCTTTATATGTATGCTACTTAACGCATTTGAACATTTTTATTTAAAGAGAAGAGGAATCAAAATATTTTTTATTTCGAAACGGTTTATTGACAAACAAAATGAGCGTCTATACCTAATTATTTTACTTATAACTATTTTAGCTGCAATTTTAGGTTTTTTTTTAAGACTTTATAGGTCAACTCACAATTATTTATTGTGTTATAAATCTATCCAATTGTTTTGCCAATTTGTAAAAGGTTATTATGATTATTAGATTATTTTGAGCATTATTTATTTCTTGACTTATTTTTGAGTACCTAAAATCTATCTAAAATCTATCTAAATAAATAAAAAAATATTTAGGTAGGTACTAGATATCTACCTGAGGTTATAATAATTATTATGTAACGGAAGAATTTGATTAGCCAATGGTCGAATGGTAAATTACAAAGAAGCTTGCCGAATCCATAATTTGAATTCCGTAATTCCGTGCAGATGACCGAATTCCGTGAACCGAACCGGCGAGATTTCGGTTCATTCTGATTTACAAATTATTTCCCAGAAAATCAAAATTAGTCATAATATAATGCGGAATGATAACGAACTTTGAGCCGAATTTAGACTGAGATTTAAGTTATGACTTCAATGTAAATTTAGTTTACATAAATCAATGCAAATTAGTATCTACACCAAAATGACTAGCATACATACATGATAAGTTGATCTATCTACAAAGCAATCCAAGCGATCTAGAGATAGCTTAAACTGATGCGTTATGTAGCTTCTTCAAGATACTGGATGCATTGATAAGAAATGATTATTAACATACTATTATGGTAGTGAATTTGGAATTTGAAGTGTGGTTTTTGGCCCTAGCTAAGGTTTACCAACCCCAGGTTGAATGCCTATTTGCTGCTAAAATAACAGCTAACTAAGATCACAGCGTTTTATAACAATTTCATCTATAACCGTCGTTTCAGTGGGTGAGCGCTGGATGCCCACAAATTGGCCAAATTACAATGTTCTGCTCAAGCAACTCCGCCTTAACAGGAGCACCGTTAAAATGGGCTGCTCGTTTTATTCGTATTACAAAGTCAAAAACCATTTCGCTTGCATCACAAGGATCACTTTGAATCGTTATAAAGCTAGGTGAGTCTAGGTTTCAGTTTCACACGAATAAGCATAGAAGAACAGGCAAGAAACTTACGATTGGTTGCTACCGTTTTATGGAATTATCCTTTGCAAACTAAAAATAAAGGTGAAGTTCCAGTAAAGATAACTAATATCCCAAAAGTTATGAACAATATTGAACTCCCTCCAATTTGTACTAGCTTTACTTCCGGCATAGAGCAACAAAACGTAATGCAGCGCCTGAATAGAGGCGAAAGTATAAATCCAATCGGACACCTAACAAAAATAATTGACTAATACATTAATTTCATTTTATTATTATGGTGGTGCTGCTAAGCTTCTTGGTACCAAAACCTTTTTATAAGTTAACATTATTTGCAAAGTTTTTATGATATTGTTGAGCGTTCAGATTTTGTGCACTATTTACTTTTTATAAAAAGTCCTAATAATTAAATTGTTAGGTATTAACCCAACTTTAATTAATCAGCACTTATTTATTATTCATGCAATGTGTTTTTATTGATTAATTAAAAACATACTAAAAGAGGTAAACCATTTGACAGCGACGTCGTAAAAATATATTTTATTCAGAGCCGTTAAGTTTTCGACGCGGGCGCACCTGTAAACCGGTCGCGTCGTTAGCTTTACCAATTTTATAGTCAATTGCACTTTGATATTCCTACATTACTAACAATGTATAGAACATTCAGCTGATGATATTGAGATTCCTTTTACTACAAAATCTCTTTCTCTTATTCTCTCAATGCGTATCGAAGTGAAAAAAATTTAAATAAGAGGAAAAACTAATTGAATGAGAATAAGTCATAACATGTGAAAAGCAATGAAACGACCGTTATTCTCACGTATGGTAAATGCACAAACATTTTAAAATATTTGGCTCTGAAAAATCTTATTTAATTAGTAAAAACTAGCAGTTGGTGCCCGAGCTTCGCTCGGTTTTATTTTTTGGTAAACTGTTGTTGTGAATTATATTTAAATACGAATTACTTACATACTGATTAAATATTAATATTTTTCGATCTTACCGACATAATAATAAACTCCACTACTCGTCAATAGATGGCGTTCTCTGTCCCACTAACTCATGACTTAATCAACAGATGGCGCTAGGAGTTATGATTTTATGATAAAGTTGATTATTTACTTTACAATTAAGGGAACATTTTCTAAAAATGAATCCTAGCTAAATCGTTTTATCGTCCCCGAAAACCCCCGTATACTTAATTTCATGAAAATCGTTGGCTCAGTTTCCGAGATCCTAAATATATATATATTTATATATATACAAGATTTTCTCGTTTAAAGGTATAAGATATTATAAAACATACATAATAACTAAACAAACAAGCCAATGTCAACTGAATAGATAGAAAATAATGAAAACAGAAAGTGTGTCAGTGTACGCACATGTAGGTATACACTATAGAAGAAACACCGCAGAAAGGAAAATATCGAGTTGCAAATAAATAAAATGAAAAGAAGAATATAAGTCAAACGGTAAATAAATATGATGTAGTGTAAGATGAGGCTGGAGTAGACAGCAATAATCATAATGACAGACGCGCGTTCCTCGACAGTTGGAAGGTAATTAGGGTGAGGATGAACTCAACAGGTTTGCATGCTAGCCTGGACGATATTATTGTCTGCCTTGAGGTTTTGCAAACTCTTGACTCAAACCTAGTAAATTTACATTTTATTAATAGAAAATAAAATGCCACTAAAGTACCGCGTACCATAACGTATCTATAAAAGTACTAATGTTAACTAAATAGCGTAAAATGTAGGTAAGTATGCTTACAAGTTTTCTAAAGTGCAGTCGAAATGGTAAATATTATTTCATAACATCTTCCACAAAATAACCTCAATATAGTGTATGTAACAGATTAAAGTGAAAAACTAAACCAGCAAAATGTCGGCCACGGCAACCCGCCAAGTGAAGTCTTCAAACTCAGCCAACATACTGATGTGCAAGCAATGGTGGAAGGTATGCTGGATGTACGGTGACCAAGAAAAGTACTACCGACAACTCTACGGCAGAAGAAAACTCAACCACAACTCAAGCTTCTTCAACCTTGACACCGATATAAAAAGACCAGGCGCCCAAATCACTGAACTAACAGACGATTTCTTTGAAAACAACACAGAAGATAACATAGAACCGGCACCTGACGAAACTCAATCCTTCGGTGTCGAAACAGAACCTATCTATAACTTTGATTACCAAAACACATGGCAAAGAGACCAAAGACGACAACCCATACAACAGAACTTTGACGAATACGTCAACACTACAGATTTAGATAAAATATTACTTAGTACTGATAGCATTAGGAGTATGATTGAGAACGGTCTACCTCTGAACGAAGAAGTGATAGATTCTAAAGAAGAAGTTATCAAAAAAGGAGACGTTATTGGCAAAAACACCAAACTAATTAGCAAAACAAAGAAAGGGGCATTGATAACCGAAGAGACGGAGATATCCACTGATTTCAAGACTCAGGCAAATCTTAAGTTCCAAAGGTCAACGGTCAAGTGTGGTCCAAACAGGACGAAGGAGGTGCTTCAGCCAGTGAAGGAGGACAAGGTGTTGAGTGAGTGCTTGAGGACTCGATGCCTCGGAGACCAGCTGACAACGACTACCACCACACTGGTAACCGTGGCGCAGACTACTGTCACATCCTGCAATGAGTGAGTATTTTGAATACACTAGGTATGCCTAATTCAACCTTATGAACATAAAATTTTCTACTTTTTCGTTCTTGACTTGAATTTTAACAAAGTTTTTTTGTTGATCGAGGACACGACGCGTGGACAAAAAAAACATTTTTAAGATTATAGTTTCAATGACTTTGCAGTTCAAGTAAAATTAGTTAGTTATACTGTATTCTAAGTACGTATTTACAAAAAAAATGTATTCAAGTATTATATCAGCTATCCGGTTCCCATATCACAAGCTCTGCTTAGTTTGGGGCTGGGTAGTGTTGTGTGAATTGTCCACAATATTTATTTATTTATACTTAAGCTATATCACGGATTACGCGAAATCTCTCTGGGGAAACTACTAGATAGTAGATAGTGGGAAATTGATTAAAAACGATTTACTCCGCGCTACGTGTTTATTTATCAAGCAAACTGCTCCATAGGTGTCTACTTGAGTTACGGTTACGGCAATAAATTGCTTAAGAAATATTGAAAAACTATCCCCCGGGCATGCATTCCAATGCTAGTCTTTATTGTGACAGTTAATTACCATTATGAGTCTTATTTATATGCTTTTGCAGATATAAAATAAACGTAGGTAGGTGCTAAAAATACTTTTAAAACTATAACTGCTTACATTTTAGATATTTTTGCCCTGTCAATGTTTACCAGTACTCTAAAGGTCATGATAATGTTAGCTAATACCTACAATTTTTTTTTTCTATTATACGTTTATGGGGTCAAAGAAAGGACTAGTAACACTAGAAACAAAAGCCTGAAGTCGCAAAAACGTTTTTGCCATAGTGCTTCTTTACTCTATGTTAATTCCATGTTATTTAAACGAAGAACTCGAAAGGAAGTTTGAAAGAGCGTTCAATTCAGTGAACAACACGTCAATTGACTTCCGAGCTATTCTGTCGAATACAACATGACGTGGGATTGTATTGGCCATTGTTGTGGACGATGCGTCGGGGGCAATAATGACGTTGCGAGGAATTTCGCTTGCGGTTAAATTGGTCTGGTGCAAGTCAGAAGCACATCAAATAAATAGTTAAAACTCAAAGTAATGTAGGATCCAAGTTTTGTTTATTAAAAGTTAAGTCTATTATAGGCTTTTGCTCAAATAAGAGAAAAAACTAATGATGAATGAATTTTGTTGCTATTGGCTATAGTTTTCTTAACTTGACCCTTATAGAGAAAAGTTCACTGGCTAAGATATTTATTTCTTAGGAATTTGTATGAAATATTGTTTAAGTATCTAACACAATATTTCATAGTATTATATATTTCATAAGTATCTGGAGGGGTCAAGAGAATTAGTAAGATTCAGAATTGATTAAACTTATTTATTAAAGGTAATATTTTATCGTGGAAAAAGCTACTTAAAATAGGTTGGTTTTCTGTTCACATGGTTTAGTACTTTGTCAAAATGATTCTGTAAGTTACTGGAGTAACCGGAAATATAAAACCATTGTACCTACCGAATTCAATGATCCATCCCGTCATAAAATTCTAAATGGCTATCAATCTATCAACCTAGCGTTTGAAAAGCTAGATCTTATCAGTCTTTATTCAATAAAATCACAAGGTTCACCTTAAAACGTAAGCTTGGTGCATCTAGGCGCCAGTTCCTCGCAACCAAACTAAACCTAGGACCTAGAATAGAATAGAATATAACTTTATTCTACACCAAAAAAAAATTTACAGGAACATGGCATAAAAGAATACTTAAAAACTAGAACCTTATTACTTTTGCTTCTTCATAATGATCCATGAAGATCTAGGTAGGTACCAGCATAACCCAAAGTTTTGGTTTGAACAAGTTAGAGCATAGGTACACTTCACGGTTTCATTATTCCAAGTTATTATAAAACTAAATAAAGTCTGGAGGCCTTTGTGGAGCAGAACGCGCAAAAAATAAAAACAAAAAAAAGATGGCGTCGAGCGAAGACAAGATGGTATCTTTTTAACTTCAGCTACTACCGTTTACAGGCAAACGCGATGTGTACATTCTACCAAGATTGATCGATTTTTATTTAATTTTGGAGTTAAAGCTTTTTCTGAGATATCTTTTGTGATATTTACCGCGTAACTTGAATTGAATTTAATTAATTTAATTGAATTACGTTAGTAGGTAAAATGCTTTTACTTTGATGAACATTCTTGTTTCCTGTTTATTATAATAATGGCAACACTGGTAATTCTATGGCAATTTTTCCAATATTTTTTTTATATTGGTACCTCAGGCCGATAGTTTGTTGGTTATTTCAAAAGCACAGATAAGATAATACTATACTAGTATTCAAAAGTGACAAAAATTCAAGCATTTGGCATAACTCAGTTGAACTCTCACCCACCGCGGGAGGCCTATGGGGAGATATAATAAACTGTTCATTTCGAATAATAATGAGGCACACGGTTTACGAGAGAAACGAGCATTAATTAGGCGAGTACCCAAAGAAGAACTGTATGTATTTTATCACTTCCATAAACACAAGTTCATTTTACAAAAACTTTGAAAACTTGAGCTACGGGGCTCCAGACCTAAGCTCAAACTTATTTCTTCTTCTTCTTCTTATCGTGACACTGATTCTTTCAAACCAAGTGTGGTGAAAGGATTTTAAGTGCGCCTCAAAGAGGCTCCTTTCGTGCACTTGACACATATTTTCGAACTTTTTAGGTTCTACGATATGCCGGTTTCCTCACGTTGTTTTACTTCGCCGTCATAAAGTGTACATATATTTTTGGGCAGAAAAACTCATTGGACTGGATTTGATCCCATGACCTTAGGATCGTAAGGCGGGGCCACCAGCGCTCTCAACTTTATATCACACAACTTTATATTTATATTAAAAGAACCAGCGTCGGAAATGGACATCTTCAACCGACAAAGTACCAGTAGGGCGCCATAACCGTACAGGAGCTATTCGGTCAGCTTCACACGCATTATCAATCAGGTGAATCTAAATGAACTGGCCGCTGCTCTACATTATGGAGAAATTGAAGAAAGTTTATTGACGCGCTGGATTAAGTGCTGTGATTAATAGTGGATTGCTCACTCGGGATTAGATACACACACATACATGGTAGCACACAAATAACATCACTACAATAAGTACATTACATCCTGAGACTTTTTCAATCACTCTCTTTAGATATGGAAGATTACGCAACCCATGTTGGGCTCAATCTCTCTGCTATGTTTTTTTTCATTTATTAGACGTTTACACAGGGGAATAGAAAAAAATAATAAATATAAGTTTAAAAAACTAGAGAAACCGACTTCATTGCCAAACGGCTAAACCGATTTTAATAAAATTTGTTTGGGAGAATCTGGACGTAAGAATAACCTTCCAAATAAAAAAATAATTTTCTAAATCGGTTCATAAATGACGGAGGCATGCACTAACAAACATTAAAAAAAATATTTAAAAAAAAATGGCAACACCGATTTTAATAAATTTAAAATGGGACTTATCTGGAAGCAGTACCTTTCAGATAAATAAATATTGTTTTAAATCGGCTCACAAATGACGAAGTTATGCGGTAACATACATTAAAAAAAATAAAAAATACAACCGAATTGAGATCCTCCTCCTTTTTGATTGGAAGTTGGTTAAAAACAGTAATTAGAATCAAAAATTCGTTTCTAGAGTAATTTTAGATGAAATTATATGTTACGCGAATTAATATATTCCTCTCAATCTATGCAGAATTTATGAATCCCGTGCGCCCGCGCAATAACTCAGTTCCATGATTTAGCGCGCGCACGCAATGAGAAAATTGGAAATACTCCGATTAATCTCTACCATGATGACTAGAGCTTAAAACGTCTTTACTTAGAACCTTAAAGTGTACCATGAAGGTTGGGAATAAGGGTGAAAATGTAATGCAGAGTGTGAAAGCATGGTTTTAATTGATTTCTGAAAGTAACACAGATTATGATGAGATGGCTGGTTTAATTAACTAGAATTAGATCATGATTTAGTTTGTAACGAGCGAGCGAAGCGGTTCAATTTAGATATTTACGAAAAATAATAAATAAATATTTTGGACGTTCTACACAATATTATCTAGCCCCAAACTAAGCAGAGCTTGTACTATGGGAACCAGATAGCTGATATAATACTTATATATTTTTTGTAAATACATACTCAGAATACAATATAACACCCAGACAGAGAACAAACAACTGTGTTCACCACACAAATAATTGTTCTCGGTGGGGATCGAACCCACGACCTTCAGCGCAGGAGGCAGAGCTACTACCAAGTGAGCTGAAAGGCCAGTCTAAAATGCCTCGGCCTCGCATTTTTCTACCGATCTAGATAAAACTTGGTACACCTCAGGTTATATTGTACATTAGGTAGATAATTTAGATATTTCACGCAACACACTCATTAATTTTTGAGTACGATCAATGTCTTACTAGATTGATGAGGAGAGGGTTTGATGACTGGTACCTAGGACCAACCTAATTATTTATGAGCTTTTAGTACCCTATAAATGAAACCGTTGAGTTAAAAATCCAACTCCATATGATACCTAAGTGGTTTTGATTCAGCTAATTCAGATTTGACCCAAACAACATCAAAAACTGATTAAGCTAAATCATCATCATCATCAATCCAATTCCAAATCACATTCTATGTCTTCCAAGTTTCATTCAAATCGACCTAGCGTCAACTAATAGACGTTTCCAATAGTACACAAGGATACGTATCTACACACTGCTAGCTCTTATGTCCTTGCAGTAAGCGTCATTTTTCTTTGTTTCTAAGTAACTTGAGCTGTATCCCACTGTACCAAACTGCTATACTTACTTCAATGTGTATAAAATTAATGTATGCAGGATAGATCCATTAATTAAATACTTATCCAATGTAAATCCCATTTCATTATTTTCTAAATTTTTCTAAAGACTTTGCATTTTATTAGTAGTGCTTCCTTTATAAGCTGTGGAACTAATTAAGTTTGAAGATTGCATTGGCATTCAAAAAGTAATTCAATTTCACAGCAGATAATTAAATTATGTTGCAGCATCGTAATGTCGAGTACCTTAATATTATAATATGCTTCTTTTCTTTTTAAAGTTAGGTGCTTAGATCTTAATGGGGCTTTGATGCAGTTTTCTCCAAATAAGTCTTTCGAATGCGGCCTCCTTGACTTCCTTTATGACGAAGTTTTCTTAGAAACAGTGAATTAAACAAAAACTATTTTTTGACAAAGTAAAATAGAATCTAGAGCGATTTTACAAAACGTCAATGCGAGGACTAAAAATAAAAAATAAAAAGGAGGAGGATTTCAATTCGGTTGTATTTTCATACTACGACTCCAGTAATGCTCTAGCAATTTCAGTGAGCGTGTCAAAATATTGATTTTACCGAACAAAATCAAAACACTTTGATTTTCTATAACCAATCTTAGATAGAACAATATTTTCGAAAGAGGATCGTAGTACACACTTCTACCAGTTGTATACCTACTTTCTGATCATAGTAGGTTCATAATGTATGTAACTATGTGTACTTACAATCGATGGACGGACACCAAAAATAAAACAAACTAAAGTCAACAATCCAACCGTTACTACTGTCCATGTCCAGTGCTATGCATTTCAAGTGTTTATTCACACATTTTTTATTATCTTCCATCTTACTCTACCTCCCTACAAATGAAAGAGATAGTGGTACGTCAAATTTCTCGGTAGCCCGCGATGTCATAGAATAATGTAAGCGTTGAAGAACAGACAAACCACCGTTAAAAGTTTCACTTCAAGGGCACGATAGATACTATGGCTCAATCTGTGATACTGTATTCAATTTGTAACGTAGTTTTTGTACTAGGTTTTAAGTAAATTGACAATCATCGGGGTCACCATTGTGGATTCGCTCATGGCATTTTCAATAGAGCTTTCAATGCTTCAGAGGGAAGATTTATTTTTACTCTTTTGCCATGTCAATCCTGGTTATAACAGTCGTAAAGCCTTGACAAAGGTTCATTACCTATTACTGACTTATGGCTTATTTATGTGCAGTCTATAATGGCACTGGCATTGACTGGGAATAAGCCAATTGTTCGATAAAAATCTAAATTTAGTGTTGATTATATTCATTGTATTTTGATCTCAAATTCAAGGCTACAAAATTCATTTTACTTTGCAAGTAGCTTAAAGTGACAGGCTATAGTTTGTATGTTCATAAGAAAGTTCTTGTTTGCACTACTCTTGTCGCTTGTAACTGCGCCGGCAGGTGGACCAGGGTACTTGAGCTATGTTTATTTAATGAACTAACTGGTACATGGCCACTAGCCGGTGGTGACTGGTGCCAGGTTCAAATTTGAACCCACTAATGGGAAGCTGTAATCCAAAATCTATTGTACTTTAGCTACTAATAGCACGAGTAATTGAATATTATTTCTTATTACCCTAAAATAAATAGGCCCGGAAATATTAGAAATGTTTAAAAAACTGTAATGGTTCTGGTAACCTTTAAACATTCTATCCTCTTTGTCCAACTTAACAGTGGACTTCTTCATTCTGATGATGAGAATTGTAATTTGAGTCGTGACTCTATTTATTTATATTTATAGTCGTAGATAATAATAATTAGTGGCATGTTAGGGCGTGCGCACACGGACGAGGCTAGAGCTCATTATGCGCGCTAATGAGTATCCAGCCTTTTACAACTACCTACGACATACCTACTTACCTTTAGGTATAGAAAGTATACAAATTTCTTCACCTGAGTTCAATGGACTATCCCTAGTCTTCGCTTTTTAGGCTCTAATTTATAGTCTGGGATCTAGATCCTAGCTATAAATTTTACTCCTATATTTGTT
Organism: Thera britannica; assembly: GCA_939531255.2. Lineage (NCBI taxonomy): Eukaryota > Metazoa > Arthropoda > Insecta > Lepidoptera > Geometridae > Thera > Thera britannica. The sequence goes on along the minus strand of OW618036.2, from coordinate 12,364,461 downwards.
TTTTGTAAATACATACATAGAATACAATATAACACCCAGACAGAGAACAAACATCTATGTTCACCACACAAATATTTGTTCTCCGTGGGGATCGAACCCACGTCCTAAAGCGCAGAAGGCAGAGCTACTACCAACTGAGCTATGAAGGCAGAAAATGTAGTAGTATTTGAATGGCGACTGCAGTGCATATTCTCGTAAAGTTTTTTCCAATATAAGAGCTAGTTTGTTTAGTCGGCCCTGAGTGGAGCGTGCTTCTCCATTTAAAGCGTAAGCGATAATTAGTTGGGTAGCCGTTAGGGGCAGCTGGGGGGAAATAAGGGATGGAATTACGTACGAAAACGCAGCGATCGTAAAAAATCCTTAGGACCGTATGCAGAAACTATAGATAGATAGATAGAAAATACTTTATTGCACACCACATTCAATTAACAAAGGAATACAGAAAAACATCGGCAAAAATGGGCGGTCTTATCACTAAAAGCGATGTTCCAGACAACCTTGGGATGGACTGGACTTGAAAAGAACGATAGAGGACACTATGCTTGAGCCAGAGTCGAGCCTCAAGCATATATTATTATATTTTGATAGGTTAGTTCCACTTTGAAGTATCAATCTATGATTGAGGCTTGACTCAGATTCAAGCATGGCTTCCGCATACCATCCGGATGATATCCTGAAGATGCTTTTCAAAGTCAAAGTATAAAATCCTTTGTTCAGTTGGATCACAAGGATTACTTTCATACGACTTAAAGCTAAGTGACAGTTCCACGTGAGAATCAAGACAACAAACTTCTTACCACCATCCCCACGACGAGACGGCATCTCAGCAGCTTTGCTGAGTGACTGGAGGAGCAGCGCCGCTTGTGCAAATCTCCGCCTAAGGTTGAACATCAAATCTTATGTAGATTTGATGACCTTGTGCATAATATCGAGGATGTAACTATTAGTGGACATAGCTAGCCAATTACGGACATGGGCCCTATTTATTCAAGAAATTCCTTTGTGGGACGAGTTAGTACATCTAATGATGTAACACTTAATTTGTGGCAAGTAACAACTAGACACCTGCTGGAGAAATTGGCCATTAAAATATTATACAAATTTTACAATCACCAATCATTTTGAGAAATCACAAGCTGGTAAATATTTATGGATACCACTTATCCACCGGTTTACGATTCGCAATCAGCTTGAAAAAGTGTTTAGCGTCAATAAAAGTAACATTCGAACGCGACGCTAAAAATCACAATTACCGCGCGTATGTTTACAACACAATTGGTCGGGACCTGGGGCCATAGCCAGTTATTCCATACCTGTTCAAAAGTAAAATATGCTTTTATTTTATAGCCTAGAGCACTTTTATCTCTTTATCTCATTTACGACACGGGGGAAACTAAAACTGGTATTGTCAGAGGCATGTGAACGTTTGCTCAAATTTAATTTACAGTTTTCAAATTTAAAAATTTACTAATACTGGAATGGTGACAACAAAAAATGCTCGGTCATGGACATTATTTATAACAAGTTTTATACAAATTGGTTCAGCCAAAACTACTTACCGTTATTGATTCACAAATAAATAAAACTTCCACCTCTCGCATTTATAATTATAAACTACATACTAAATTTAGTAGGATAGATCTAATCAGCTTATTGCGTTACTGCTAAGTGCTTTGGTATCAAAACAGTAGGCCTACCACAAGCTCTATCTGGCTCTGTCTCTGGTTCTGGGTTTGATTGTGTGCGTGCTCACCAGTGTATACTGTGCGTCTGACGTTTCAACGTAGGATTTATTTAGTCGACACTCATACAGGCTCAAAACCAGAGCCAGGTAGAGCTTGTGATAGGCTTACAGCTATTCCGATGTTTACGCAAAAAGATTCCATTCCACTACGTGATTTGATGGGCTAGGTTCTCGGTAATAAGCATAGGCATTACAAGAACTTGGATTCTAAGAAAATCCATTTCTAAAATCCAGTTTTGTATCTAACTATATTCAAGTGCTGTGTACCTATTACTGACAGTCAACGTGCAGCCAAAGCCCTAAACATAATGGTCCTGGGAGAGAATAGACATAGACATTTATTTATTTAGTACACACCATAAATAAACCACCACACCTAAGCCAGTAGAAAACAAGGGCACTACGAGTGTAGGTTAAAAAATTGAGAAACGACCTCATTTGATGAAATTTCTTTGGGACCAATTTAGAAGTATATAATTTTCCAGATAATAATTTAAGTTTAAAAAACTTGAGAAACCGACTTCATTGTCAAACGGCTAAACCGATTTTAATCAAATTTGTTTGGAACAATCTGGACTTAAGAATAACCTTCCAAATAAAAAAATAATTTTCTAAATCGGTTCATAAATGACGGAGGCATGCAGTTACAAACATTAAAAAAATTATTTAAAAAAAAATGGCAACACCGATTTTAATAAAATTAAAATGGGACCAATCTGGAAGCAGTACCTTTCAGATAAAAAAATATTTTTTCAAATCGGCTCACAAATGACGAAGTTATGCGGTAACAAACATAAAAAAAAAAAAAAAAAAAAAAATAAAAAAAAAAAAAAAAAACATACAACCGAATTGAGAACCTTCTTTTTAATTTAAAGTCGGTTAAAAAGAAGAAACATGCAAAGAGATAGGTAATACCTATATCGATACTGGAGAAGTGCGTCGTATTTCTGTGTGTTACATCAGCAAAAGGGTGTTGACTCAGCATGGTGCCTAATAGCTGCTGTGAGGAAGCTAGGCGCGGCTAATATGGTGTGTCTTGTGGAATGGGGCCCATGTGGCGTATCCTTGTAATGTATGAACGCAGTGCACTGGTAATCTGTGATGATTTGTGCTTTTGTGGACAACCCCTGTTGCCCAATTCCCGCTGGAAAGAGTATAATTACCACTTGGGCATATCTGTATGTAGAGCGACAGCTTCAATCTGTGATGTTTTGTACTTTTGTGGACAACCCCTGTTGCCCAATTCCCGCTGGAAAGAGTCTATATACCACGTGGGCATATCTGTATGTAGAGCCACAACTTTTCGCCACCGTACCCTTTTATTGCAAATTCATTTGTGATGCAAGCGATGTCACATGCGTTGTCCTAGTCCTTGTAAATATCAATTTAGAAATGTATTCCAAAGAACTGTCTCAAAGCAAGTGAAAGCTAATTATAGCAATGAATAGAGCACTAAATCAAATGGTATCTAACTTCATGGCAATTGGTACTAATTGACGTTGCTTCGACTCATGGATTTGCAAATTAATGGGACTATTCAATGGGTAACTGTGCCTAGTCAACGTTACATTCTACGTCAGTAGACCAGTCCGAATATTTATAATAACAGGTTCATCCGCGTAAAGTCGCGTGATCTCTAAAAATAACGATAATGCATATTTCGATTTTATGATATACCTACATTCAAAATATGCGGCAGCGTAGCAAAGTTTTCAAAGACTTAGAAACTTCTTGCAGGGGTTTCTTGACTTCTGATTATTTCTTGCTGACACCCTCTTTTTCTACCTTATGCGGGTAGGTCGCATACCGTCCTTGGACGTGCCTTTGATCATGTTCAAAAGTCATCCTTCCGCCTTTGACCCAAATATCTTATGTCAAAGATATCTAAGGGGAGTGTATAACATGTCAAACTCAAATCTTCTTTGTTCAGTTGTATCACAAGGATCACTTTATAACGTCCTAAAGCTAGGTGAGTCTAGGTGCCAGTTCTGCGCGACCAAGCCTAGAAGAACAGGCAACAAACTAGGGCTTGGTTCATGAGCTTTATGCACAATTTTTATACAGGTAACGTGCTTTTTTTTTAATTTTAAAAGCTTCACAACATTTTTACGTCTAATTATAACGTTATGTTTGAATATCCGTTATCCTTAAATTATAAACATAATAAACTAGACTTTATTAAAAACTAGTTTCGCTAATAGACATGTCGACAGCTGTTAGATCCGTTAGGGTTATTGGCTATAAGCTATTTCTTCACGCTATTTAGCAAAATAACGTTGGAAAATACATGAGACGAGAGCTTGGTGGGCTAGCAAGTCAGAATCAATGAAATTTTACTGAATATAATCACAAGTATCACTGAAAAATGTGTGAACGTCACTAGATTGAGTTAATCTACAGTAGCAGGTAGGTACGGCTGTGGGGAAGGGCCTCTAGCTAGTACAATTTATGTTTTTTTTTCAGCCAGTTTGAAAATGCGTTTGGAAAGAAAATCGATGAATGCACGATTGACCCACGCTCATCTATATTTATAAAAGAAAGTCGTGTTAGTTACACTATTTATAACTCAAGAACGGCGAAACCGATTTGGCAGAAAATTAGTGGGGAGGTAGCTTAGAACCGGGAGAAGGACATAGGATACTTTTTATCCCCAAAAAGCAACGGGAACGGGGTGTTACGGGAACGGGCGAGCGAAGCCGCGGGCGGCCACTAGTATTTGAATAAAAATATTTGATTGCTTGTTCTAGAGCCGGAGACCTTGAAATGACCTAAAAACTCCGACACCAAATTTGGCTACTCGTACCACAGAATATAAATACATAAATCTAGCGTATACAAACCTTCTTCTTCTTCTTATCGTGTCACTGATTCTTTCGAACCAAGTGTGGTGAAAGGATTTTAAGTGCGCCTCGAAGAGGCTCCTTTCGTGCACTTGACACATATTTTCGAACTAATAAACAAACCTAATAATCCACCATTCAACAGGTAGCCCTGACCTTGAGTGAGGCAGTTCCGTTACGGCAACCTCCCGTGTCATTCTAGATTTGTTAGTTTTCGACGAAAATATCTATTTAGCCGACTTCAAATAAAAAAAGGTTTTCAATTCGGTTGTTCTTCTTTTATGGTTCTTATTGCATAAGTGCAATATGCATTAGCCAGATGAAATATATTTTTTGACGTGACAACGTCATATAATTCGATGGAGCCGGCTGCACGCACGAAAAAACATGACTCATGCGGCGTTACCTCGCTCTGAGGCGTTCCATTTAAGGCTTGAAGTGCAAGCGAGAGCGCGGAACGAGCGACAAAGAGGCACGCACGGCCTCCGCGTTCGGCAGCGTCCGACATCTGTCTCTCTCCTACTAGAGTGAGCGATGCGTCCGCGTGGACAGCTGAATGACGTTGTCACGTTCAACTATCGTCAGTAAACCGACTTTACAGACAACCGATTTTTTTTTTGAGCAATAGCCAAATTCAAAATTCAAGATTTTGGTTGTATTCTAAATGTAATTTTTTTTGTTTCAGGTAAGTTTGAAATCCATCAAAGAGCCATCGTTGGAGGCTTCTCAGGAAAGGTTTTTTCACATCACGACTGTTTCACACTCAGTTGGTAGTATTCATTATGTCCTATGGGTGGTGGGTTTGATTCCCATTACGACAAACATTTGTGTAATGAACATAGACGTTTGCCTATGTAAATGTAGCCTGTCAGTAGGCCTACCATGAGCTCTGGCTCTGTCTCTGGTTCTGGTTTTGAGTCTGTGTGAGTGTTGACTAAATAAATCCTACGTCAAAACGTCACACACACAGTATAATGCACTGGTGAGCACTCACATAGACTTAAAACCAGAACCAGAGACAGAGCCAGACAGAGCTCATGGTACTACAGGTATCTGACTTTTTCATAGGTGCTGTATTTTTCTATCTAAGTATATTTTTTTTATTTTCAATTAAAACTAATAGGTAATACTGTAATCATTAAAATGAAATAGTTCATCCGTCTTCTAAGTTCTGATGATTAATGAATTTGGCTTCCGATGGAACCAATTTCGTACGTACGTGTAATTATTAAATGTAAATTGATTTTTAGTGCGTAATAAATAATTTTACTTACATAGTCGAGCCACAAATTAATTTTAAATTGTATGAAATTAGACTTCAAAAGGGTATATGAAGATACTTGTTTATGAGTCTTAATTGGTGAATAAAATTGTTTGTAATTTTGATTGGGGTGATAAAAATGCTTAAATTTCAGATTAATTAAATAAATAGTTCGTGTGCGATCTCTAGGAGCCTTAGTTCTCCAGATCCCTTGGTACTTAGTTTATAATACGAGGTTTGTGAGTATGGGTAGATATTGTTTGAATGTGTCTGCAGAGGTAAAAAATTAAAACTGCTTACTCAATACGTTCACCTCCACAAGACATAGACAGGCATTATTTACTATTAATACCCACAATAATACTATTACCTATTCATTCACGCCCTTTAAAATTCTTCTCGCAATTCTTCATACATAACATAGAAAAGTCTTTATAAGAAATTCGAAACATTCCAATGGCCATTTTTAAAGCTAACAAATATTTTTGCCAAAACTATCCTTCAGGGACGTTCTGTCAGAACTTGTCGGGGGTCACGATTACAATCCCCCTTTCATAGCAAACCGAGGTACAGTCACACGCACAGCGCAATAACCGCAATCGTATCAGCATTCTGTAATACTGTGCTAAGTGGTTATTACCGCAGCGAATGCGCGGCTGTGTGCACGCGACGGTACCTACTCGTCGCATACGGGCTCTCAATTCTAATAGGGTTGACAGTTGCACTTTGACATTCCAGCCTGCGGAACCGTTGGTTCTGCGTCAGTTCTTTTAGGCTAAATCACGTGGAACTGGCTTAAGATTATTCACAGTGATTCGTGTAGTTTTACTATATAACTTGTGATTTTTTGTACTTTTTGCCTTGTCAATGATTATAATCTTCTGTTTTATTTAATTGTTACCGACGGCTTTGTTTGAGGTATCAAAAAAAAACTCATTCAGTAGGCCTACCATGAGCTCTGTGTGGCTCTGTCTCTGGTTCTGGTTTTGAATCTGTGTGAGTGTTGACTACATAAATCCTACGTCAAAACGTCACACACACAGTATAATGCACTAGTGAGCACTCACACAGACTCAAAACCAGAACCAGAGACAGAGCCGGACAGAGCTTATGGTACGCCTACAGTGCTGCAAACACAAATATATTTGTTTGCCCTTCTATCTTCTAAAACTTTTCTTCATTTTAACGAACTGAGCTATGAGGAAAGAATTTAGGCAATCCAAATTATGTCTTTTTGTATGCTCTCTTGTTCAGTCGAATGTCATAAAAAATCCATGTTTATTAAATTCTTGTATATTTTTAAGCTTTACACATTATGTGGAATGAGTTCTACAATTGAATTTATTTAGTAATCAAAGTATATTCACGTGCCAGCCCTAGATGCACGCGGGTGCAGTGGCCACGACATCGAAGCATTATAGTTTTTTCTTCGTTTTTTATCGCAAACGTTTTGTTCAGCCGACCACCGGCTTATCTCAACATATTTTATTTTATTCTGCACGCAGGCTCTATTCCTATACGAGTAGATGCAATCTGTACGTGGTGGGAATTCACAAAAACAGTCGAGCAATTACATATACACACGTGAAGTACCTAATACTTTACGTGTGTATGTGATGGCGGGAAAACGCTTAGCAAAGTTTTGATATTTTTTGCGAGAGTTTTTTTTTTGGGAACTTTTGATTGTGACTGTATTTTTGTCAACATGTTTGGTCGTTTTGTCTATGACCTGTTTTTTAGTGTTCCGGATTCCCAACACAAATCCGGTATTCTTAGTTTTTTTATAGTCGAATACTTCTAAGTAACAAAGCTTTTTTATTTCATTTTCAGTGATTGTATTATTTAGGAAACTCTGTGATTAATTACCGATTAGATTAGATTTCTACATTATTTTGAAAATTCTGTAATGTTCAAATTTATTTGTAATAGTATATTTAAATATAGATAGATAGGTTTGTCTGCCATCACACCTGATGGAAAGCGAGCTTGCAGCCTAAGATGGAGCATAGCCATAATCCACCTTCACTCTTGTCTTAAAAAATCCTAAATTAAAACGGTCCAGAAATATTGACGCTGCCGGCGCCGGTACGGTTATCCCACGGTAGGCAATTTTTTTTTTTCAGTCTTGCTATCAGTGAAAACGCACCCTAATAATAGGAATGAGTGACGTATGACCTCTGGCTCACGAACTAAGCGCCTATCCTGATTATGATGTTAATCTAGCATCTTCACGGCTGTCGCGTCTCATGGCTCCGTTACATCCGACATGACATACGGTAGCTAAGCTGACTGATTCATTATGAAAACTGACAGATAGCTTATTGAACGACAGGGTTCTATCTAGATTACTACAATGTTGGTTAAGCTACACGACTCTGTAAACTTAAAAAAGTAGGAACCAAGTTGTTTCTTGACTGCGCTTCTAGGCTTGGTCGCGTGGAACTGGCACCTAAACTCACCTAGCTTTAAGACGTTTCAAAGTGATTCTTGTATCGTATTGAATAAAATTTTATTGAGTTTGAGTTTGAGTTGTGAAAATGCTAGGAAGAGATATCAAAAGCTTCAACATGAGGTCCTTAAAAAGGTGGTTCTATCAATTTCTAAAAGGCTGGCAGCGAATCAGCACCACCTGGTGTTGCAGGTGTCTATGAGCGACGGTGACTACTTTCCATCAGGTGGCTTGTCTGCTCGTCTGCCAGCTATGGCATAAAAATAAAAAAAGATCTTTCGCTTATACAAATTGGTATACAGAATTATTCTCTGACTCACGAAATACAGGAGAAGCCTCACCTTTATCAGTACAATGACATTAGTCACTTTTAAACCCTCAAGAAATCGACATAATCTTTTTGCAAAATAAGGCCGTCTGCATACCAGCGGTAATCGGATTGGATCTGTCGTCAACACTGCCGCTCGTGTGTAATGAGCTGGATTAAGTCTTTGAGATATCATGGGAACCGGTTTAGGAAGCGGGTTTTGTATAAGCGGAGCGTAGGTAGGAACCAAGCTGTAATTTGTTGCCTGTTCTTCTAGGCTTGGTCGCGTGGAATTGGCACCTAGACTCACCTAGCTTTAAGACGTTTCAAAGTGATCCTTGTGACTTTGACATCTTAGAAAGAAGTGGCTCTTTTTAGGGTTTCAAAGTCTGTCGATTATTCTGTTTGTCCAGTGACCGACTAAGATAGGATGGTATAGATGCTGGACAAGACTACATTATCTAAAATCTTGTCCCACGCACTACAAGCGTTTCGTAACTAAGGACATAATAAAAAAATTGCGTTCCCAGCGCTGCCTCGCATGCCACTTATCTTTACTCAAAAAGCTCAACATAATTTAAACCGAAACCAACGTTTCACAGTACTTTAGGTAGGTAGCTGAACGATTTTGTGGTCGGTCCTTGAAAAAAGTATCAGTTACTTAGTTGGTCATTAACCGGCATGTCATAGAAGCTAAAAAGTAAAAAAAAACATGTGTTACGTGTGCACGAAAGAAGCCTCTTTGAGGCGCACTTACTCCTGTCACTTATGCATCTTATAATCCTTTCACCACACTGTGCACTGGTTCAAGAGAAGAAGAAAGTTAGCTGGAAGAAGAGTTAGCCACTACCTTATTTGAAATTGTCCCGCTCCGCTTATGCCGGGATGAGGCCTTACCTGCAGGACGGTATCATGTATACCGAGACCTTTTATCTGTGCTTTTATGTCAGAACAGTAAACGTTTAGTGCATTCAAGGAAATTGATTGCACAAGATTCAGATAAAAGGACATTACAGATCGAGTTTCAGTGGGGAGTTGAGGTTTTTGTTTTGTTTCCTTCCGCCAGTACTTAGCCGACTGCAGAAAGACTGTTATGTTTTATAGCCATTTATTTGTTCCAGTAGGCCTACCAAAAGCTCTCTCTGGCTCTGGTTTGAGTTTTGAGTCTTGAGGATGTAGTTGGAAAATTATCCCCCCTAGTATTAATAGGTGGGAAAAAAATCAGTTCTTACCTACCAGTGGGGATAAATTAGTAGGGATTAAGGATATATAATATATCGTCGTTGTGGTGCGAGAAGTCACTAAGTGACATTTTTTGCCAAAATGAGTTATTGACGCCAAAGTGTTTTGAAACCTATTATGTACCTTCTCAGTATGTAAAAGAGTAGATTTTACTATAATTTTAGATAATACAAGAATGTCAGAAGTGCATAACTACCCGTAGAGGCAAAAATCTATCTACAAAAATCATTTAAGGGATCTTAAGTAGTTTAATTCAATCACTTTACTTACAATATTCTTCAAGTCTTGGGGTTGCACTGCTCACTAAAGTCACTTAGTGATTTCTTGCAGATAAAAAGCTATTGAATGAAATGAAATTCTGTTGTCGGTAAGAGTCATCAACAGATCATAATTAAGTAATATTTAATCAAGGTATTACGTTAATGTGTATGCCAGAATTAATTAACTTCCTTTTTGTTATGTATCTCAGTAACCATATAATTACTTACATTAATTTGTTGAAAGTTAGTGTGTAAGGTAAAATTATCTATATTTTTTATGAAGAAACCTCTTTTGTAACTATAAGTGTTGATAAGTTACACTCATTTTAAGAACAAAAAAACTTTAAAACGCGATTATCTCGAGACTAGCTTTTTGCACTTAGTTACTTCTCGCACCACAACGACGATATGGAACGGGCGAAAATTTCATACGAAAGTGTTCTTCTTCTTATCGTGTCACTGATTGTTTTGAACCAAGTGTGGTGAAAGGATTTTAAGTGCGCCTCAAATAGGTTCGTTTTGGACGAAAGTGTTGTAAAACTTATTCGAACAAATTCTCTCGAAAATAATAACGTTCCAAAGCCACTTCCAAACCGTCCACCGCAGACACTTTCTAACTGACTCCAGCATCCACACTCCTGACCACAATCCCCATTCAACACGAGCTACTAGTAGAGAGACAACGGCAGCTTTCACACATCATAATCTTTGAACATCAAGCTGGCATATAGACCACCTGATGCTCCCTCGCTCCAACGCTTGTTTCATCAGCTTGTATGAAACGAAAAACTTTTTTATCAGAAGCATCAACCTTAACGAGTCAAAGTGAATAATTATGTATTTATTCGATACACAAGAATCACTTTGAAACGTCTTAAAGCTAGGTAAATCTAGTTGCCACTTGCACTGTTATCCAGTGTTGTCCACTATGTTCTTCGTGCGAGAACGATTTTGACATTTTCCCATACATCGATTTCCCACGATCTTCACAATGCCATCGGTCAATAAGGAATGGTCGATTAGGAATGATTTGTCCTTGTCTTACAACTCTTAGACGACATTTCATAATTTTTATTAACTCCTCTTCCTTTATTCCGTAGTGGTTTTGAGACCCATTACGGCCTGCCCTACTTGCTAGTCTCTGAGGGTCTTATTAATAATCCTGGCGTAGCGTTGGACTAGTTAATCCGTGTTTTGTCTCTTGCATTGACATGCAATTGTCAACTCGAGCAAATGTGACAAAACACGATTTAACTACTCCAGCGTTGCGCCAGGATTATTAATAACACCCTGAGGGTCTTATTAATAATCCTAGCGTAGCGTTGGACTAGTTGATCCGTGTTTTGTCTCTTGCATTGCATTACATGCAATTGTCAAACACTCGAACAAATGTGACAAAACACGATTTAACTACTCCAGCGTTGCGCCAGGATTATTAATAACACCCTGAGGGTCTTATTAATAATCCTAGCGTAGCGTTGGACTAGTTGATCCGTGTTTTGTCTCTTGCATTGCATTACATGCAATTAATAATAATAATAATAATAAATTCTTTATTGAGGACTACATAATTGTTCGTAAAAAATGCTTAAGGCACTAAACATTACGATGTATCTAGTCCTACAATCGGTGGTCTTATCGCGTGCAGCGATTTCTTCCAGACAACCGTTTTTCTTAACCTAAAACTTAATAATAACTTAAACTAAACTAGTAGCAAATTGTCAAACACTCGAACAAATGTGACAAAACACGATTTAACTACTCCAGCGTTGCGCCAGGATTATTAATAACACCCTGAGAGCTTTGCTAACGGCATTTTGATTTGACGTACAGAGATCGCCACTGACTCTTTGAACTTGAAACTGATAGCACTGTCACCTCGAGCATACATCACGTTTGTCGTCGTGTCGCGATTGCGCGCGACAGATTGTCGCGGGTCGCATGTGCAGGCGTGGGTGTGGGCGTGGGCGTGGGCGTGGGATAACCCGTGTTTTCAGATTCGCTAATAGAATTTATTGTGGAACTAAATGCTTGTTAAAAAGCTGGGTTTATGAGGTTAGTTTAACTCTTGAGTCAGATCAAGTGTTTATAAGGCCATTTACACGCTTGTAACCTTTTATTACTCCATAGAACTGCTTCAATTAATTACTTCCATTGAACTGAAAGCTGAAAAACTGCTCTCTTTGTAAAATATTGTTCCGCGTTTGCCTTTTTGACTGTAATCGCGCAGCCGACTCCACTCGCCTAATAATTTCGTCCATTGAATATCTGTGGTTTCATACTTACACTGTGAGAAAAACAATTTGAACAATTTTGATTGTGGTTACTTTCCGACCGATGCAATCATGCAGCAAACCCAGCATTAAAAATAATAGGGAAAAATCTTCTAAACTGGTATTTAATTTTTTTTTATGATCTTCATAATTATATGGAACAAACGGGTTTTACAGGTAATCGCGATAAATACCCGTTTGTTTAAAACTTAACATTTTTTTAATTATCGTTAAATTTAAAAAGTTCTATATGTAGGTCCTATAAGACAAGAACGTGTGCCGTAACTTTGCATTTTATTAAAACAACTTTATATTTATTTAAAAAATATCGTCTTTGTAAAAAATATGCACACTCAACCATCATGCATGACAGTATGTTAATTCGCTTTTATTTCTCATTTATTTCTCATTTATTTCTCTCACAATGTTTTAAGAGGTTGGTTTGTAGATCAAGTTTCTTCCTGCATGTACCGGATTTGAGAACGACATGTAACAAAGCATTGATTAGTAGAGCGTGCAGCCGCAGCCACTCGGGACAGACAGACGGACAGGCGTGAACCGTGAAAGTAGATAGGGTTACGTGTACTTACCAACTAAACTATGAATGAGAAATTGTACTTAGGTATTAAAGATCGTGTTGCGATTATGGTTAGAAAAGTAAAGAATAGAATAGAAAATTCCTTATTGCACGCCTCTTTAATCTGACAATGGAATAACAAGTAACAATAATTAAACATAATATATACTAATGTACAATGGGTGGTCTTATCGCTGAAGAGCAATCTCTGAAAAGGTAACTAAGGTAAAGGTAACTAACTCAAAAAAATAACCAGTAAGTTATAATAAAATCCTTAGGTATAGCTTTAACGCAGATTCATGAGATTAATAATATCTTTATTTCTATTTATAATCTATCTGTAATTTATGTATCAATTTTTTTGTAATTTTTTCGTAAGAGGCCGTAAATTGTGTTTCTTAGCTAATATAGAGGCATTATTTACCCAAGAAATGTATACGTCTTCGTCTTATCTTTTTACTGGCTATTTTAAAACCAGTGTGGTAAAAGGATGTATGTATACTTTATTCAATTTCTAAATTTACATAATTTTATGTTATTTGAGAGTATGTTAATTATAATAAAAAACCTATATGACTGTTCTATTTATATTTTAAGAAGTAGTTTTTGAACAACCTGTTTAGAGGAAATTATAAAGCAAACTCACATACTTAATTAAAAGTATGAACATCACGTTTGTTCTAAACGGAACGCACCCATACACAAGCAAAGCCAGGAAATAACTATTTAACTTAGGGTATAATTGGATTACCAGCTCACCGTCAGTTAAGGTAATTATCATTCCTTAGTCATACCACTGGTTACTTTAATGTTGAGGCACGGTAGATATGTCCTGAGATTTCTTAGAATTTCTTAGTAGTTCTTAGATTATTTTAATATGTATACCTAAAGGAGGTTCGTCAGATGTAATCCGTCTGATATAAATTTCACATACTAATTTCTTATACTTTTATGCCAACCGTCCATTTGTCAGCATCGTACTCATTGTATCAAACTATATTGAACAGTCGCGGTAAGAAAATGTTCGTCACCGTAGAGTCGGTTTTCGCTTGCACCAGTGCCTTGATCATGAACACATTTTGACATAATTCTTATCGGTGTATTCTGTCTATTCAGTTTCAAAAGGTTAGTATGTGATCGTGATACTTTTTTTTTTTTTAAATGTAAAAGATAGACAAACGGGCTTACGGCCCACCTGATGGTAAGCGGTCACCGTCGCCCATAGACACCAACAACACCAAGGGTGCTGTCGTTGCGTTGCCTACCCTGAAGGAACTTTTGAACGTTGAACAAATCAAGTTGAAAATCGACGAACATTTTCATACCGCCACCCACTATACGTATATACATTCGAGCGATGCGTGCGGTGCGGTTTAGTGGATGCAATTATGTGACTTTCTATACAAAGAAAACTACGATCTGTTTGATGCGATACGTCCGATGCATACGGATATGTGGACGGTGGCCTTTAACCGACTTTACGCTGAATGATTTTAGGTATTTAGATACTATATCAAATCAAATCAAAAATGTATATAGCCGGGACAGGCCGCTAGTACTTATTTAAAACGTCGGCCTTAGGTGCCATTTCCACGCGACTAAGTCTAGAAGCAACAAACTACAACTTTGTTCCTAATGTTTTATTTGTATGATCCTTTTGCAAAACATAATAAAAATAGTTCCAGTGGTGCCACTTTGGCTTAATGATGTCCTAATGTTTCTAAAAGCCTTAGATCATTCGAATTATTAGTTTTTGCACAGAATTTGAACCTAACGACTTCATAATCATAATCGGAAGAGAAACTAACCACTGAACCACCGTACTCTTGCAACCATTATAATAATTATAACTAATTTTCTCTAAATAGTGCTTCCTGTACAATTTCATAGGAATTTGTCTTGGCCGCAGAAATTACAAGCACGTGAGGTTTGCTAACTAGCACGTCTGAGCCTATCCTGGTATTCTGGTCCTTATTATTAAGGTCTGACTAGGAACCCTAGGTTTACTATGTCTGTCTGTCTGTCTTTGCTTGACAGAGACGTTTCACTTGTAGCTAGAGAAGGCAATATTTCAATAAAAAAAATATGTTATGGACAATCCATACAACTATCTATCGCCAAACTAAACAGAGCTTGTACTATGGTAATAAATAAATAAATAAATAAATATTGCAGACAATATTTAAATATCTGATATGACTTAGAATGCAATATAACACCTAGGCAGAAAACAGACATCGTTTTTTTTATTTTTATTTATGTAACTAGCTGATGGAACAAGCATATTATGGCCCACCTGATGTTAAGTGGTAACCATCGCCTATAACAAAGCAATGCCTCGCAGGTCACGCACGTCAGGAACGCGCCCTACGATGCACTGCCCTGCGTCCATCAACTGGAGGCATACAGATATTCAGCCTCACGTGCCAGTAATTTCACCGGCACCCACACCCTTCAAACTGAAACTCAGCAATACTGCTTCACGGCTGAAATATGCATGGTGGTAGTACTTCCCCGGACGAGCCATGCACAAAGAGCTCTTCTACTACTATCGTGGGATCGAACCCACGACCTGCCGTGCAGAAGGCAGAGCTACTACCAACAGAGCTAAGAGGCCAGTCGAAAAAAATCACAACGAGCAAACAACGGCAGGAACTAAGTTGTTTGTTGCCTGTTCTTCTAGGCTTGGTCGCGTGGAACTGGCACCTAGACTCACCTAGCTTTAAGATGTTTTAAAGAGATCCTTGTGATACAACTGAATAAACTAAACTAAACTAGACTTCTGTATCAAGGTGCTAATTATATTTGAGCAAGTAATTTTTTTTAGTTTTTCTGCAATCGTGCCTTAATTCCTGATTCACCCTGTAGCTAGTACCCGTTAGGATATAGTGCCAAAACACTTGCTTTGCAAGCTAAGCTCCGAATAATTGAGTATGCGTGGACAGGTGCGTACTGTACCTACGTACTACCACGAAGACGGACGTTCCCACGTACACGGCAACTGTACACTCAGCACTGATAAGTGATTACTAGTTGGAATTAAAATAATTATAAGTTTAAAAAACTAGAGCAACTGACTTTATTGCCAAACGGCTAAATCGCTTTTAATGAAATTTGTTTGGGACAATCTGGACGTAAGAATAACCTTCCAAATAAAAAAAATATTTTCTAAATCGGTTCATAAATGACGGAGACAAACATTAAAAAAAAAATGGGAACACCGATTTTAATAAAATTAAAATGGGATCAATCTGGAAGCAGTACCTTTCAGATAAAAAAATACTTTTACAAATCGGCTCACTAATGACTAAGTTATGCGGTAACAAACATAAAAAAAAAACGAATTGAGAACCTTCTCCTTTTTGATTGGAAGTCGGTTAAAAATGGCGTCTGGCCTCTCAGTTCTCCTTTCTGCGCGGTAGGTCATGGGTTCGATCCCCACCGAAAACAAATATTTGTGTGATGGAGGTATATGTTTTTTCTCTGTCTGGGTTTAATATTCTAATCTAAGTGTATGTTCTTACAAAAAAATTATACATAAAGAAAGAAAATAATATGTTTATTGACCATAATAATTATAAGTTTAAAAAACTTGAGAAACCGACTTCATTGTCAAACGGCTAAACCGATTTTAATCAAATTTGTTTGGGACAATCTGGACGTAAGAATAACCTTCCAAATAAAAAAAAAAATCTAAATCGGTTCATAAATGACGGAGGCATGCAGTTACAAACATTAAAAAAAATATTAAAAAAAAATGGCAACACCGATTTTAATAAAATTAAAATGGGACCAATCTGGAAGCAGTACCTTTCAGATATTTTTTTTTTTTTTTCAAATCGGCTCACAAAAGAAGAAGAAAAATACAACCGAATTGAGAACCTCCTCCTTTTTGATTGGAAGTCGGTTAAAAAAAGATACAAATAGGCATGGTAAGTTTCACATGTTCAATGAGGTCCCTGGCTCATTATTTGTCGCACCGTGTAGGTCACATAATATAAGTATTATAGCAGCTACCTGGTATCCATAGTACACGCTCTGCTTAATTTGGGGCTAGATAGTGCGAGTTTTTTGTGGATTGTCCGCAATAATATATTATGCATCGTAGGGCACGTTCTTGAGGTACGTGACCTGCGAGGTAGTATTTTGTTAACAAATTTAAAATTATTTTGGTAACAAATTGAACAAGCATTTGTTACCAAAAATTATTTTGGTAACAATTGCTTGTTCTATCAGCTAGGTAGGTCTATGCAATAAAATGGATGGTTTTTTTATTGTAACTATTGTTACTCGACCTTCAACTTAAAATTATAAGCAGGGTTGATGCGGCTGACTGTACTTAGAGGGTCGTATGCAGCCCGCATGCTGATGTCAAGGCAAAATATTACTTTGTAATTTTGTTTTACATTATTAGTAGACAGTTTGTATTTTTATAAAGCTTGGTCTACCGTAAAATAGTTTGTGGCTTATCTTTCATGTTATGTGGTAAAAAAAACACCGGAATCATTTTTAAAAAACACCAGAATCACATTAAAAAGTCCTGTATACTAGATTTAGTTTAAAATCTAGGCGCAGTTCCTCGCGACCAACCCTCCTCAGGGTTTGAAACTCAGAAATCTTCTTCTTCTTCTAAATATATAAAACTCTTACGTTACTGACTGACTGACTGACAATCAACGCACAGCCTAAACCGTAAGTCCTAGAAGCATGAAACTTGGAGGGTATGTTCGTTTTATAGCATAGAGGTGCACGAAGAAAAGAAATTGGAAAATGATTTCCGCAAGCGGAGAAAAAGAGGAAAAAAAAATAAAAGAAAAATCAACGAGGCGTAACGGCAAAGAAGCTAGCGAAGCCGCGGGCGTCCGCTAGTTATTTAATGAATATTGTGAACAGCTCACACAAACTCTAACTAGCACCAAACTGAGCAGATCTTGTAAGATGGGAACCAGATAGCTTATACACTCGTGAATACTTACTTAGAATATAACATCCAGACAGAGAACAAACATCTGCGTTCACCACACAAATATTTGTTCTCGCTGGGGATCGAACCCACGGCCTACGGCGCAGAAGGCTGGGTTACTACCAACTGAGCCGTGTCGCCTGTTATTAAATGTCGTAATATTTTAAAAAGGTAGGCTGTGATGTATTTTATAAGCTTACGACACAAACATGCAATAAAAATTTTAGGTTTTATAACCCGCTAACATTTGACAGATCGTAAAGAACCATTGTGTTCCAATAAACCAGTGGGCCTACCATGAGCTCTGTCTGGCTCTGTCTCTGGCTCTGGTTTTGAGTCTGTGTGAGTACTCATCTGTGTGTTATACTGTGTATACTGTGTGTGACGTTTCGACGTAGGATTTATTTAGTCAACACTCACACAGACTCAAAACCAGAGCCAGAGACAGAGCCAGACAGAGCTTGTTGTAGGCCTACAGGTATTAATGTAATAAATTTCCAATTACTTTTTGGACGAATTCTTAGTAAAAGAGATTCTTCTTGATGAGACAGATTCTTCTTGGTGAGAGAGATACTTCTGGGGCTTTGTGCTATTTGGATGAACCTATGTAACTCCTATTTTAGCTTGATGTCCGGGCTGGTTTTTCCGAAAGTAGGCCGCTGGTGGGCCCTTTTTTTGCGTGACCCTTGACAAGTGTTGCTCGAACTTTTTTAGGTTCTACGACACGACACGCCGGATTCCTCAAGATGTTTTCCTTCACCGTTTTGAAAGTACTGGCATAGTGCACATACATTTTTCGACAGAAAAACTCATTGGTACACGACTGGATTTGAACCCACGACCTTCGGATCGGAAAGCAGGGCTGCTACCACTAGAACACCAGTGCTCTCTTAAAATCTCGGCAAAACAACAGGCTTCAAATCCTTAAGCCTTTTAGGCCAGTGAGTCAGCAGATACGACCACTCCGGGCGCCGCGGTCGCAGCTCAAAGACCAATTCAATCGGTACAATCGATCCCCCGATCGGTCTATCTGTCCACCTGCCCACTGACAACCTGTCAGTAATTGCCCGGTGCCTCGAGGGGTAAATATACTCGTGTCCGTATGGATCCGCACTTTGAGATGATTTTTAGGGTTCCGAAACGGAACCCTTATAGATTCGTCATGTCTGTCTATCTGTCTGTCCGTCCGTATGGCTCAGTCACTTTTCTCCGAAGCTATAAAAGCTATACTGATGAAATAAGAGAATGATAAAACTAAAAATATTATATAATGTATATATTATTACGCAAACTTCCAACGATATTTGGTTTGAACGAGATCTAGTAAGTAGTTTTTTTTATACGTCATAAATCGTAAACCGCAATTTACCTTTCGACGAACTACAAGAACTTTTAGATTATGTTACTTGATGCTACGGAACCCTTCATGGGCGAGTCCGACTCGCACTTGGCCGCTTTTTTGACAATATAAGAAGCGATCAACTCTTGGTAGGCCATCTATGCGAACACTCAGGCTGTGGAATGATCTCCCTGCTGAGGTTTTCCCTAAGGACTATAGCATGGGGTTCTTTAAAAAGGGCGTTTTAAAAGTTTTAAAGGGTCGGCAACGCGCTTGTGATGCCTCTGGTATTGCAGGTGTCCATAGGCTACGGTAACCGCTTCCCATCAGGTGGGCCGTATGCTTGTTTGTCAACTTAGTTGTAAAAAAAAAAGATCTAACGCGATGTTTACTGTGCTGTGGATTTCAAGATTTCAATATTTTTCCTATTTATTGTAAAACCACAAAAGACGATCGCATGCGGGCACCTAAGTGTCATGCCTAGAAAGAGCCGTTTGTCCGATTGTAGGAGTACTTACTGGTTTATTGGTAGCGGTTGTAAATTGTGCTTTTGTTGTTTTTATTGCATTTACGGTGCGGCGCTGTGATGCAATCTAACTTAATGTTTGTCAATACGTGTTGGTAAGAACTGTGTTGTGGAGAATAACGATTAGAGCTTTATTTAACTCACCTCAAATGAATCTTTAAAGAAGGCTTGGCAGATATGGTCACAAACTGCCTGAGCACACCTAGATCGCTGGCGATGGCCATCAAAGAAACGCTGTCAAATATCGCTGTCCAATTTGACAGTGTTTCATTGATCGCCATCGCCAGCGAGGTGGTGTAGGTACGTGCGCGCAGGCCTTAACACTCGCGATGGCAATTAGTGAAACGCTGTATTTGATATTTGACATATTTGGCTTATACCCAAATTGTACTTCAACTATTGATTCAATACGATGAATCGCGACAAACGCGCGTATGCACCGCGACTAAAAAACGCAGTTTTTTATCTTGGCATTATCTCAATCAGCATGATGAATTCCTGTGTAATTTCAATAAATCATTGTTAGTTAATGTATCAATCAGAACAGCCGACAGTCACGACTCCGGCAACGCGTTATCTCTCATCTGTGGAACATAGCTTTACGAATATGAAGTTGTAGCTGTAGTCTTCGGTTTTGCTCATGTAAGCCATTGCAATAAAAGGAACGGAGTTTCAGTGCCTCTGGATTATGGGAACCATTCATAAAAAATATAGCCTAAACTTAAAAATATGAAAGTGAGAGAACAAGCAGACAGTCCACAATTTACATATCGGCCTAAAAATCCAAAATTTAAATCTCAATAAAAGTTTAACATTACGAGTGCTAGTACCAAATAATTACCTTGGTCCGATCTTTAAAGGTTTAGATGGTGGATTGAACACATTATTTTTTTGAATCTACCCCTTGCTAATAAAATCCTGTCCGTGCAATTGTTGTCTGGAAGAGATCGCTCATAGCGATAAGATCACCCATTGTACTTCGTTATAGTTTTAGTATTCGTTAAATGTGTAATGTTCTATTCTTATGGTGTACAATAAAGTGTTATCTATCTATCTGTCTTGCTGCCCTTAAAATTTAAACGTAAGGAAAGCAAAACATAACTCCAACTTCTTTGTTGTTCCAGGCCCGTCTGCAGAAACTGCGTGGTATCGCCCACCACGTCGTCACCGCCGCCGCTGCACGAGACCGCCGTCTCCCCTCCCCCACCTGCTCCTTCCTCCCCCCTCTCTCGCCACTCCATCTCTTCCCCACCCCCGCATTCTCCTCAACCCAGCAGTTCCTCCGTACCCAGCCAGAGCGGTTCCCCGCATCCATACTCCTACCAAAACTTTCGGCGAAGCCAACCCGTGCCTCAGAACTATCCTGACTACAACCTTCTGCACTCGCATAGTGTCTCTCAGCTCAACCAGGGTCAAAGCACTAGTTACCCGCAGTCCCCGCAGTCGGCCATGTCTCTGTCCCCCCATCCTGTGCCCCAGGGGAAGTTCAGGGGGTTCCTGGAGCATGCTGAGCGGCTGATGAAGCCAGCGGACCCTCACCGGCATTCGCAGAGTGACGACGACTCGGGCTGTGCGCTGGAGGAGTACACCTGGGTGCCGCCCTGCTTGAGGCCTGAACAGGTAACGTATTTTTAGGGTTCCGTAGCCAAATGGCAAAAACGGAACCCTTATAGATTCGTCATGTCTGTCTGTCTGTCTGTCTGTCTGTCTGTCTGTCTGTCTGTCTGTCTGTCTGTCTGTCTGTCCGTCCGTATGTCACAGCCATTTTTCTCCGAAATCGTAAGAGCTAGACTGATGAAACTTGGCGAGTAGATGTATTCTGTAAACCGCATTAAGATTTTAACATAAAAATAAAAAAAAAACTATAAATTTTGGGGGTCCCCATACTTGAAACTGAAACTATAAAATTTTTTTTTCATCGAACCCATACGTGTGGGGTATCTATGAATAGGTCTTCAAAAATGATGTTGAGGTTTCTAATATAGTTTTTTTCTAAACTGAATAGTTTGCGCGAGAGACACTTCCAAAGTGGAAAAAAGTTGGTCCCCCCCCCTCTAACTTCTAAAGTAAGAGAATGATAATACTAAAAAAAATATATGTTGTACATTACTATGTAAACTTCCAACGATTTTTGGTTTGAACGAGATCTAGTCAGTAGTTTTTTTTTTATACGTCATAAACCGTAAACCGCAATTTACCTTTCGACGAACTACAAGAACCTTATTATGTTACATCAAGTAACATAATATACGGGTTCTTGTAGTTCGTCGTGCTACGGAACCCTTCATGGGCGAGTCCGACTCGCACTTGGCTGCTTTTTTTTTATTGAATCACAAAGATTTTTATGAAAAAAGCAAGGTGACATCTCTCGTCGATTCAACTGAATGCAACTTCGGTTATCGAGCAGGTAAGTAGTTGACTGTAACGTCAAACCTAGATGGAACCACGGTCGCGTTAGTGACGAACGAACAGTCCCAGAGTTATTCGTCGCGTGTGATTAGGATCCGATGGCGCAGTGGTCAGCGCATCCCCGTACCAAGGGGAAGGTCGCGGGTTCAAATCCCGCTCGGCTCTTAACTTTTGGGACATTATAAAAATCTTTGAGGTAAGGTAAAGTTATAATTTTAGAATCTAAAATCTAGCGTTTTTCAAAGATCTCCTTTTCAAAGCCAAGTACCTACCTCCTATAGTCTTTCTCGATGCCTAAGTCTAGACCACAGTCGTCTCTGACAAAGGTACAAAAGGTATTGTTTACTGTGAATGTTCGTTTTGCTCGTTTTTGAACGCCCTTTGTTGCAGACCGTTTTAGGAAATGGAAAATATTTTTAATTGTGACGGCCTGTCTGGCCGGACAGACAATGGACATGGTTTTGCCTAAATAAGGCTTGCTTTTAGTCTAGGGAGGTATCAAAGTTATCTTTTATTGCTGACTACCCCAGCGAGCGATCATTTTATACCGTTTATGTTTGGAAGTAGCTTTTTGTTGATATTGAAAGCAAGAAATGAAATAGATTGAATTCGCTCATATACGGCTCATTCGTGCAATTTTCACCAACATTTATTTATTATTACTTCATGAAAATATTTTTTCCGCTCTTGATTCAATACTTCATCCTCGCAGTTGCACATATTTAGTTGTTTTTCCTTAGAAAACTATGCCTGTAACCATAACTGTGCCTGTGGGGTGATTGCGTATCTGTTGTTGCAATCAAAAACTTATTGCATTTGTCAGCTTTGACATTATTTTGATCATCGATTGCAATAAAAAACGAATTGAAACAAAAATTATCTTTGACAAGGAACGATTGCAACAAGACAAACATGAGATAGCGAATAGAAGATTCGCTTTGTAAAACTATGGTATGGTATGAAAAATAATGGCTACAAGATATGTGATCGCGGTTCCACGTTATACAATTGTCCAGCTGTTCTCATATCAGCGACGAGGCGACGCTACGGTTGCGATGTAAAAAAGTACACATAAAAACCTAATGACATAATAATAAGGGCTGATCATTACCTGATATAATGATGACAAACCACTGATATACCACTGATGATCACTGGGTGTCATGATGTCTTTCTCAGGCTACAGTCGTAACGTAAGAAATTCAGGTTATTTAAAAAAATCGGTTGCTTGTAAAGTCGGTTTACTGACAATAGTTGAACGTGACAACGATATAAAAAAATACACAGATGTCGAACGCTGCCGAACGCGGAGGCCGATTGTGCCTCTTTGTCGCTCTTTCCGCGCTCTCGCTTGCACTTCAGAACGCCTCAGAGCGAGGTAACGCCGCACGAGTCATGTTTTTCGTACGTGCAGCCGGCTCCATCGAATTATAAGACGTTGTCACGTCAAAAACAACCCTTCAATTCTATAGTAAAGACATGGTAGTCTTTACTCATCAAACACTTCTCCATCAACTGTCCCAACCCAAGGCTTCATCTACACTTCTACAGCAATAAAATAAACTCTGAATACGAAATATCAACGGTATTTATAATTGCAGTAAAAATAAAGCTTCACATCGGGAGGGCAGTGAGGCAAAAAATTAAAATGGCCTCCCTCAGGCCCTTTCCCTCGACATTTCGGGATTTGGCAGCTTTTAATGGACGGAGGAATTAAGACGAAGCTAATGTTTGTTTTTCTTCGATGGGAAATAAAGTGGACGTCTTTCCGGAAAAACTGTGGCTCATGAACTTAATGTTCTCTTAGATACCTTATTTTTTATATCTTTATAATTGGATATCGTTTTTCCTCTATCGAATTTGATTTAAAAAAGCTTACAAACTCATTTACATTAATAGTACCTACGCGTGTATATAATATACCTACTCGCGTACATTTCCGACGAACCCACCACAGGCAAACTATAGGCATTCCTACCACGTCCTCAAGCCCAGAAGCCTTCAATCTGCACCATCAATTTCCTCGCTATTTAATTTGCTATAATAGAATCTACCCTATTTTTATGACGAGACATTTAATAAGAGGATTATATCCCGGGGCTAATGAAAACCGTGCGTGTCTTGCATCTACGAGATATTTCGTAATTTATAGTGCCACCTTCCAGGCCATATAGATACTCGTAAATGCATATTAAGAACTAGGTACTGCCCGTGACTTTGCTTGAATGACACTTGCTTGCGTGGAGTCTCCTCAACTAAGATTATAATTTATACATTTTGGAGGACAATAAAAAAAAATTAATATATTTAAAGTAAATAGGCTCATGACTTCCATACCCAACCCCCTGTGTCTTTGTTATCAAGTCACAAAAGAAGTACTACGGCCAAGTAGCGCCTTCTGGCTTACCACAAGCTCTGTCTGGCTCTGGCTTTGAGTTTGTGTGAGTGCTCACCAGTGTATAATACTGCGTGTGTGACGTTTCGACTTAGGATTAATTTATGACAGCAATCACACATACTCAAAACCAGAGCCAGAGACAGAGCCAGACAGAGCTCATGTTAGGCCTACTGAAGTACTTCAAGAAAGAGGGTATATTCAGATCATTTCTGCAATTGCATTTTTATTTTGACAAGTTGCAAGCTCTTCGCGGCTGGTCAGAAAACAAAACCCAAGTCTAACTTATTCGTACAGTTTTATCCAAATGTATTTTACACATACACACTTATTAATACTCCGTTATCACATCTGACCAGTCCACGCCATTACTCAGGCTTATCGTTATTGAAGGAAACCGGGGGAAACAGCTAGTTAATAACGCTTTGTACAAATGATATTAATTACGTGGACTATGATGTATGGGTCACGGTTCAGGGAGCAAAGACCACAGATTTGTTGAGGAAATTTATTAGTGGTCGTAAAGAAATGAACGATTATACTTGTAGAAGAAATATTTATTTTGTGGTTCCGGACTCACTTGACATGGTTATTTCTACACAATGTTAAAAAAATTTAGAAACTTTTGATAAAACTTCTAAGGGACTAATCTGGAAGTATTAATTTTCTGATAAAAACATTTCAGTATGCAGTAATGCAATAACAAACATTAAAGAAAAACAACCAAATTGAGAGAGAGAGAAGCTCATTTTATTTGAAGTCGTTTTAATATAAATAACAAAGCCAACTTGCCTAACAAAAACTTCGGCGACCAAAAGGTGAATCTTTTATTTAAAATATTGATGGCTATTCCACACAGGGCGCCCTAGCCTCAAACTAAACAAAGCTTTTACTAAGTAAACCAGCTATCTTAAATTGGTAATTGTATAATTCCAGGTGCACCTGTACTTCTCCGCCCTGCCTGAAGAGAAGGTGCCCTACGTGAACAGCGTCGGTGAGAAGTACCGTCTCAAGCAACTCCTGCAACAGCTACCACCACAGGACAATGAGGTAAGCTAAAACAGAATCTGAATCACTTCTCTGATTCCAAGGCATACCTCGTCATTCATTCATCTTGTAGGGATCCATTTGGTTGTGAACTGGCACCTTGTCATCTAGCTCTAAGATATTTTAAAGTAATCCTTATGATACAACTATTTATTTATTTATTATGAGCTTTCTATGTCCCACTGCTGGGCAAAGGCGTCCTCCAATCCTCTCCTTTCTGTGCAGTGACTATACTTACTATAAGAGATTTTTGACTTTGACTTTGAACTTCCGGTACCAAGTTCTTTTTCATGTCGATGTCATTCGTTCGAACCGGTGGTGATGATATGGTGAAAAGATTTTAATTGGGCCCCTTTTGTGCACACAATATGTTTTCAAACTTAGAATCTACGATGTGCCTCATGTCATGATGTTTGCGGGTTACA
Organism: Thera britannica; assembly: GCA_939531255.2. NCBI lineage: Eukaryota > Metazoa > Arthropoda > Insecta > Lepidoptera > Geometridae > Thera > Thera britannica. The sequence goes on along the minus strand of OW618036.2, from coordinate 12,338,404 downwards.
AAAAATATACATACATTTTTGAAGAGAAAAAACCCGCTTATTCCATGAAGTTAACTAGCGTCAGATAACCAGTGATCTGCGAAAAATTTTAAATTATTGATTGAAAAATTCTTAGTACAATTCTTTTCAAATTCGTGATCTAAGACCAACAACCAACTGGTTCCAGGCCCGCTACTGCCACGCGCTGTCAGACGAGGAGAGGAAGGAGCTAAGAGAGTTCAGCATACAGAGGAAGAGAGAGGCGCTCGGCAGGGGGCAAGTGAGACAGCTGCACGCGCCTGCGCCGTGCGAGAGGGTACGTACTGCATGTTTATACGATACATCCTCTGTCTTACTCCTCGTAACGCTCTCAGACTCGTAGTAGACCTCTTTTTTGAGGGCTTGTCCGGGGAAGTACCATGTCTATTCCTGCAGTCAAATAGCGCTGGTGTATTTCGGTTTGAAGGTGCTGGTATGCTGTATGCCTCAAGTTGATGGACGCATGGCAATCCATCGTAAGGAACGTTTCTGAGGTTCGTGACCTGCGAGGCAACGCTATAGGCAATGGTTACCACTTAGCATTAAATGGGCCATTTGTTTACTCCATTAATAAAAATAAACAATCACCACAAACTAAGCATTTAGTCCATTAAAAAAACAAAATTACTTACTCCGCACTGCTGAAGTTTTTTTTGAAATCTGGACCTGTCTTTGGCATCTTTGGCTTCATGGGCCTTCATGTCATCAACTGGCCTCGTGGTCTCATACATTTTATAAAGTAATGCGAAACCTTAATGGGAATTAGGCTTAGAAGACAAGTCACAAGACACTTGTTTATAGAAAAGCCACTACAAAACAAGCTATCTATTACTCGTACAATTTGTTTGTCAGCCAATTCCAACATTTTCAATAGCGACTGGTTTTCATACAAATTAATTCACACAAGCCAAACCGTGCCCTTTAGGGATAACATTTTAATCGGGCAGTTCATAAATCATACGGAACCCTCTGGTACAGACACAACTGCACGCCGTTTTTGCAGACCCCTATTTGTTTTGGTCAGTTTTTTTTGCAATGTGTTTCGGAATCCTTTCTGCAAATAAAATGTCTTCTATTTTTAACGTTACTCAACTTTGTATTTATCTAAAATAAGATAGAATATCAAGTTCAAGCTAAAAGAACTTACAAATATTCATCAAGTTAAAAAAGCTGTAAAACTTTCTATTTGAAACTCAAACAAACCGGACCAATTAAAACTTGTGCCGTTAGAATTTGTTAAACCGGCAGATATTTTAATTATTCTCCACCCCGGCTCTTGAATTAAAACTCTTAATTAAGCCCCCCGACAGTAATTGTCCCAGGTTTGATTCCCGGGTCATTTCAAGACGTCTTTATTTCAAGAATTATTTGAATGGTACAAGTTTTGGATGCGCATTTTTATAGCTTTTTGTACAATTGTTGCCTCGTAGTATTCAGTACGATGTATTTTGGTTTCTACATTTTGCTACATTTGCGTTCCAATTAAATAACTCTAGGGCACGTCCTAGATGGACGTGCTTTGCGAGATAATGCAATTATTTTGTTGGTAGCTACCTTGTTGTCTAGTAGTACCTAGTAACCCCGCCTTTTGATCCTACTATCGCGGGTTTCGCCTAATCTAGTCGTGTACTTATGGTTTTTGCTGTTAGAAAAATGTATGTTTTTAACGATGCCCGGCTGGCTGATTGGGTTCTTGGGGGTTTGGAACACTGCAAAACGCTCACTGTTTGTTCATATGTATAATTAGACAAGAATTAACACGGTTACAGCAAGAAATACAATTAAAATACAATAAAAAACGTAAATGCTAAGCGCGGACAGATATTATTCGCGGTATCGCGCCGGCCGTCTCGTTTCACCCAGCGTCCCGATAGGTGGCGCTGGGGTCGTTTAGTTTTTAGGAACGCACCGCTGAGGCAAGCATGTCGCTGCAGTCGCGCAGTCCACCCATATATCCGGTGACCGGCTTCGAAAATAGATGGCGTGCTACATACTCCCCCTCCAAGTTGGGAACACGTCCCGGGTCCAACTTGGGACTTAAAACAGTACAGCGTGGTCTCCCTCTGCGCCTTTTGGACCTTACTGGGACAGTGGAGTTGAACGGAGGGCTAAATAGGGTTAAATCCCTATGGCGCTTCCCTATGACATTGTCTGAATGACGAGGAGCGTCTGATACCTCCTTGCGAATGTCCTGAGACATTTTCAACGGGTCCCTAACGTTTGAGAGAGACAAAATTGAAGTTTGCAAGGGCCTACACGAAGGTGAAGGCTCCCCCTGCATTTTAAAATTGTTGCCATCGTCTTGCAATGAATTGAACAGCTGCTGTCTACCATCATCAGTACTCAAAAAATCTGCGGCAGCAACAAACTGATTTGGCCTGGTTGGGTTTTCATACTCCATTGGGTATGTGACATGGTCACCCGAAAAGTACCAGGTGGCAGCATGGAAATTAAGCACAATACCTGCGGCTACCAGGAAATCCATCCCGAACAAAGTCTCATTATTTTGAGCATCAGGGAAAATTGTGAATTCTAAAGTTATTGACCTTTGTGGGGTTATTCTTACCTCCAAGGTAGTGAGAAGGATATCTCGTGTGCGCGCGGAACCATCTGCAAGCCTTACCCGTTGAGTGGCCTCCCTACACGGGTGGTTGTGCTTTAGCAGTTGTTCATAAAGCAACGCACCAGCAATACTTTTTTTAGCGCCTGAATCTAACACCCCCTTACCCCTAATACCTAAAATCTGGACACTTAAAATAGGCCTTAACCTAGCCTGGTGCTCAATAGAATCACTCAGGGGACCATTTTCAACATTACTATTCACTGTCAAAAAATGTCCTAAATTTTTCATGGACACCCTACTTTTTGTGAACATGGTCACACTACTTTTGTCCGTAGGTGTAGGCATTTTGGTGTGTTTACGTTTGGAAGGCAGATCTAAATGGCAAGTAGGTAGATCGCAAGTACTAGACCTAACCTTTGACCTAGACGCGTTGGTATTTTCGGTACCGAAAAAGTGCAAAGGGAGAATCGCTGTAAAATCGGTCGGAGTGTAAAGAACTCGTTTGTGTTTACTACGGACATGAAATGAGTTGGAAACTATACTTGGAAGGGAAGCTGTAGGTATGGAGTTTTTGCGCTCAGTACGTTTTAGCGTACTTACCGGTTCATTGACCCTACCGGTCGGACGTTCGGATACAGGGGTGGACCGTGCGACGTCTACGGCGTAGTAGTCGGCGTTGCACTTTGTACACTGAGACCGCGTTACACCAATAGCGTTACACCCGTAGCAAGTAACTATAGCTTGCGTATCACTACCGTCTTTGTCCAGTTTTCGTTTCAGTTTGAGGCACTTGTCACGTAGATGTCCGTGTTGTTTACAATATATACAAAACCGATATTTATTTGAAGAAGACGAAGTATCGCCATCGTCGATCACAGATCGCGGCGCGGTAACATCGCGCGGAGAGAGACGCGCGGGAGCGCTGGCGTAGCTACGCGGCGCAGCGACGTCTCTGTTGCTATGCGGGTTCTGCGGGCCGTGCGGGCTGGCGCTCGACGTAGGAAGTCCGCGAGTCTCACGCGGCGTCGTCGGCGCGTACCGTTGCGGTTGCGGCAGCGTTGATCTACGGGCAGGAGTTTCAACTGCGGTAGATGATGATGGCTGGACCGGCGCTTGACGTCGGTTCTGTAATCCGTTGACGTTCTCGTCGGTAGCGTCCTCGACATGTCTCGCCTTGCGTAACAAAGTGTCGAATGAAGTTATTTCATCTCGGCGCAGGCGCTCCCTTACTCGCCGGTGTAAAAGGCCGTAAAGCATATCCAACTGAACTTTTTCACTGACGTCGCCATGTGGAAGGCGGGCCAGTAAGGCTCGGACCTTAGCAACAAACAGCTCGGTTTTTTCTGAGGGTCCCTGAGACATGCTGAACAGCTCCATGTAAATGCGATGAGGCGGTCGACTGTCCCCGAAGGCGCTTCGCAGTGACGTCACGGCTTCGCTCCAGGAGCCGATGGTGTGCTTGACGCCCTGCCACCATATCGCTGCATTTCCTGTCACCAGCATGGACAACCCTCGTAGGGCGTTGTCGTCTCCTACGCAAGCGCATTCTTTGTAGGCCTCCACAGCATCAATGAATCCATCGAGCGAGTCGCCGCCGGGCGCTCCGCTGAACCGTGCGGTGCATAGCGCGAAGGTTCCGTGGTGAGCGGGCGCGTACGCCATGGCGGGCGAAAACGCCGCCGCTGGCGTCGGTGGTGACGACTCGTGACGAGTGAGAACTCGGTCGAGAAGGCGTTCAAATGCTGTGGCTTGAGTCTGCTGAAGAGTCGCCATGATGGACGCCATAGCGTTCATGTCGACGCTTGCTGTCGGCGTGATGTGAGACGGCATCGTCGTTGGCGCCGGCGTCGGTGACGCGGGCGCGGTATCCGTTTCGATCGCATCTTCGAAATCGGATTGTCGACGCGATTGTCGGCGCGTACGTGGCATTGTAGATATGTATTTTGTTGTCCGGGAAATTCACTATACAACACTGTTCAGTTCACACGTTCACGTTTGCAGGCCCTCGCTTGGGCAGCCAGTTTAACGATGCCCGGCTGGCTGATTGGGTTCTTGGGGGTTTGGAACACTGCAAAACGCTCACTGTTTGTTCATATGTATAATTAGACAAGAATTAACACGGTTACAGCAAGAAATACAATTAAAATACAATAAAAAACGTAAATGCTAAGCGCGGACAGATATTATTCGCGGTATCGCGCCGGCCGTCTCGTTTCACCCAGCGTCCCGATAGGTGGCGCTGGGGTCGTTTAGTTTTTAGGAACGCACCGCTGAGGCAAGCATGTCGCTGCAGTCGCGCAGTCCACCCATATATCCGGTGACCGGCTTCGAAAATAGATGGCGTGCTACATGTTACAACAATGCTTGTGCCGTACATCGTGAGGAAACCCGCGGCTTTCTCAGCTCCGCACGTATTGACCATGTCTTTCCTGTGGATAGGCCGACTAAGCTGTCAGGATGGTAGGTATAGGTGCTGGGCAAAACTCATACATCTAAAATCCTGTCCCAGGCATTAAAGCGTCCCGTAAGTAGGGGCATGAGTAAATACTAGCTGCCCCTGCTGCTTTGTAATAATCATTTATAGTAAATGCAAAGGCCAGTTTACTTTTTTATTTTTTTACTTCTTCCATCTTCTTTTCTCACACAAAAAAGTGGCTACGTTATTTTTCCTCAACGCGCATCGATCCTGTAAGGAAAATTAGAATAAATTTGCTCCAATGAAAAACTCACTCGCTACCTGAAAAATATTTCCTGAATAATTTTCCCAGCATCTCGTATTTTCTCCATGTAACAGGAAACACAGTGATATTCCTGGCACGGGGCATGTCGACTTGTCGAAAATTCCGAGACGTGCAGACAACCCTAACTCACTTACTGTCTTCCTTTGGGACTAGGGATGTGCTTTCCAAATACAAATCGAATCTCGAAATATTATAAAACTATTTTAATGGATATTTACTATGATTTTATTTGAGTTTTGATAAGAATAGTGTTAAAAACTATGATAGTTTCAGAAGTTATATCATGAAACAACACTAAACTTTCATCATAAGCTACTTTCTGCTGAAAAAAAAACAGGTCTTTGCATCTTTTGTAGACGATTTAATTTTATAAGCGTTAAGGGCTACTGGTGTTTACATAAGCCCCTACGTCTATAAACACTACCAGATAGCCAAAATTATGGGTGCATTCGTTCAGGATATCCCTGGTTTTTCTTATTCTTCTTCTTCCTGCGCTTATCTCACTTTATGTGGTATCGGTATAATAAATGATAAAAATTGATTTGACAGTCACTTTAAGGATGATATAGTGACTATCTGAGCTTTAACACTAATTAAGAAAATTAAGACTGAAATTCTGTAAAATAAATAATATAGACCAAAACCACTTTATTTCGTCCTGAGTACATCACTACGAGTTAGTTTGCCGTCTTCCTTGGGAATTAAATCAGAAGTCACCGACCACGTCCAACTTGTAGACGTATACTAACGCCCCCTGGCGGCGAGACTTATACTTATAGTTCTGTACCATTACCACTTCAAAATTACTGTTTCACTCAACAAAAACCATGTATAAAAAAAATTGTTTGTGGTCTTTTTACACGATATTATTATATTTGTATATATTATACATATATATTTATATAATATGTATATATGGGTAGGTTAATTATTGTATGTATTTAATGTACTTATTAGTATGTATGTGTAAGTAGTTTGTTAATTAGTATATGAGTTTTTCATATTTCTGTCAAACATAATCTTTAAATATGTACACATTGTTACCTTTTTACTATTAGCTTTCTCTTAGCACCAAAGGGTTGCTTGAAGAAAACTCTTCTAAGGTTAAGCTCGCCTATGTACGTACATGTTCTTTGTTATTCCTTTTTTGTAAATATTTCTGTGTGCATTAAAGAATTAAAGGACGATACTATCTAGCCCCAAACTAAGCAGAGCTTCTACTTTGAGAATTATCTAGCTGATGTAATACTTATACACATTTTGTTTGTAAATACATACTTAGAATACAATATAACACCCAGACAGAGAACACACATCTGCGTTCATCACACAAATATTTGTTCTCAGTGGGGATCGAACCCATAGCCTATACGGCGCGAAGACAGAGCTACTACCAACTGAGCTGAGGCCAGTCAAATAGAATAAGTGTTTTGTGTACATTTATCGTTAACCATAACACTTCTTTACAAATGCTGGGTAACACGCGTTTCTGCGTATTGTCTTACTGCCAGTTATGAAGCTTCATGTTTATTGAACTCTGGAACACATAAACTGAGAACGGTGCTAATCTTCTCTTCTTGATAAAGTACAGATGCCTTTTCTTGTTTAAAGTAGAATAGTATGGAATATGGAAGCAGCGCAAGAATATAAACTGTAGTTTTGTCTAGTTCTGTGATATAGGACTCTCAGGCTATATATGAACCACTTTCCATCAGGTAGGCCAAGCTGTTTGCCAAGTGCGGAACCGCTCAAACAACAATTACTGTTAGAAACTTTCAACTTCACACAAGCCACAACCAGTGGATTATTTTCATCTGTCAGAAAGATGTTTTAATCTGTCCCCCTGTTTGGTTCATGTGTCCCCTTACTTACGGGGACAAATCAGTGGGGCGGATGGGAAAAATCCCAACCAGCCATCAAGGCAGAGTTCTTTTGGTTACAGAACTGTCATGGCTTAACAAATAGGACCTACACTCAGAAAAAAATATTGTTGGTTCCAACAATAAAACTTTAACAGGGGAGAGCCCACCATGGTGTATAGTCCGTGCGTCAATGTTTTTATTGTCATGGATCAAGTTGTCATTGCAACAATGTTTATATTTTATCAATAAGGCGTGTTTTGATACTACAGCAATGTATATTTTGTCAGTGGAACTAATTTCGAAAACGAAGGACTAAAAATGTACAACTAGTAGGTACGAAAGACCCCAAGTGTGAGGAGTAAAAAAAGAAGATTTGATAAGACCGAAGTTAATCCGATGCATTCATCGGATAACTCCAGTCATATCAAATCGTCAACGGATTCATTAATCCGTTGAATACAATTTCATAAAACCACTTCTACAATATAAGGAAACGCCGTGCGTTTTCGTCAGCGCGTTCTAGGATCGTTACAATTTTAGTCACGCCATCTAGTTCTAAATTTAGTAAGCAGCTTTTTTGTTAGTTTTCTTTACTAACAATGTTCACATTGACACACTTGCAACGTTCCATTTTCACCACAGCAACATACTTATTGTATGACAAAAAGTACTCAAATGCCACAACTATAGTTACTTTGCTACGTTTTTTAACAATGTTCACATTGACACGCTAGCAACGTTCCATTTTCACTACAGCAACGTATCTATTGCATGTCAAATGGTAGTTAAATGCAAGGACTATAGTTACTTTGTTAGATTTATTAACAATGTTCACATTGATACACCTATAACGTTTTATTGTTATATAATCAATTTTTTTATTAACTTTGATGTAAGGACAAAGCTAAATTGTTCCTTGCACATTAAATGAAGGAAAATCAGCGGACAATAAAAACGTTGCTGAACTCAACAAAGCTCTTTCTGCTAAAGTAACAGAGTATTTAGTTGCTCCAACAGGAAATTTCTGACAATGCATTTATTGTGACTTTGTTGACCCATTTTTTTCTGTGTGTATTAACGAACAAGACTATCGTAGAAAGTTATTTAACTTTCTAATAATCATAAAATCTGAGCGCAGCGTTGCATAAAATTACCACAGTTATGAAAATTCCTTGAGACGCGGCCGCGACTCCGTGAAATTACCCCCCATCACCCCCTTCACCCCCCATCACCCCTGACGACCCCTTTCAACCCCTATTTGAACAATTAGCGATTAATGTAGTGGAAATACTCTCGAACCGCCAATTGTCGTCTGCGACCACTCTTTTTTTGGAGGGTGCGTTTCCATTGTCTAATCTAATAGGTACAATTTAGCCGGCGCGGCGCGGCAGCGTATAGCTTGGCAGGTCTGAAGTGAGCTCTTTTTGATTTAACGGCCTTATTTACGGAAAATACGCCAAACGGCTAGTTTCAGGCTAGTTTGCAAGTCACAATCGTACAGGCCTGCTATTTGTTGCTCCTATTTGTAGCAAACTTTACTGCACATTTTATTGCTTCAGTAAAAAACACTGAATATTGAACGTCGTAAAACATTTAGGTATTGTTGTTCCCGTGAGTATCGAAAATCATGCCCCATGACATACCTACACATAACATACTTATAGTTCTAGGACACCCTGCATAATCTTGGAGCAATAATAAATATAATCTTGGAAGCAAGAGGTCACCAATGAACTTAATGATGTAGGCGTCACCAATCACAAGACTTCGATATAAAACATAGAATTATCAAGGTGACAGTGGAAACAGGAGCCCATCAAGTAGGTAATCGTTCGTTTCAGTGCCGCGAGTGGTTTAACGACGCCTCCGCTAAGTGCGGCTCCATCTGTCGCTTGCCTATTGTCTATGTTCGACGAAACCCATTTCAAAAGTAAGGTACTTTACTTCTTCTTAAATAGACCACTACAATCTGGGCCTCTTCAAGGCAAGAGTTAATCGGTGTCTTCTAGACCATCCTGCTCCATCGTCTCGGCTACATCGTCGCTTACCATCAGGTGAGGTTGTAGCCAAAAGATGGTCTATCTATATCATGAAAATAAAAGTAACTTGTTCTCAATATTTTACCAACGTGCCCGATGTTTCCCAAAAAAGTTAATTGGTGCACGTCCGTATTCAATTTCAAACCCATGACCTTACAATGAAGGCTCTGCCACTTGACTAATGTCTTCAAAACACCTGTTTTCAAATAAATCGCTTGGCTTATTTTCCCTCGCAAATAATCCCCCTCGCGCATAAGTTTTTCTGACAAAAACAATATGGCCACGTGTGGTTTGGCAACGCCATTACAACTTATATCTTGTTTGTACTTAAGTGTATTGTATTGGTTATAAAAGTAAACAGGCCTTTAACCCGGCGTCATGGGGGTTGGGTCAAATTGACCCGGGACGTTTCTTTTAGCTTGCAGATTCGTAAATACATAGGCGACGCTGCCTTTTTTCTCAGTAGCTGGAGTTAATGAGTTGCTCTAAGTGTTGTTGACAAGGAAACAGTTGGACGGCGACAGTGCTTGCAGCTGCGTGTGCCCAAAGTTAAAAAAGGTATTTATGACCCATCCCCGCACTCGGTGTAACAATTTTGCGCCATTGTTTTCGTAATGATTTTATAAGATTTGTAATGATTTTTGTTGCTTTTGGTGTAATTTTATGTGTATTATGCTTTTGTTATCATTGATTGATAATTGATTTACTTTTTCCGCCAGAATGTGGCAAATTTGCCTCGAGAACTGAAAAAAAATTCAACAATTCGCTGGCGAAGGTTTACAGGAGCCTTCAGCTAAGAGAGCCAATGCTCGTAAAAGATGTCAGGTATGTCCAGCGAAGAAAGATCGCAAAACAACCCATACTTATCATGGTTGAAACAAATATATTTGCTCTGAAGATGTCGTACCTTTCTGCAGTGATTGCATTTACAACGATGATTCTGATTAGATTTTAGTAAGTTTTTTCCAAAGATGTCTTAGTTTAGTTTATAAAAGTATTATAAAAGATTATAGATTGTTAATTAATGATAAGATAAGTGAGATTTAGCTAAGGAATGCAAATTTTGTTGATTTTCTTACATGTTTCTTTTTAAAGGTTTATATACATAATAAAAACTTTCTGCAATGAAAATTCTTGTTTAATTTACTAAACTATGAAACAATAAACACATAAACTTAAAAATAAGAATTCATGTCTTTGAAATATTAGAAATATCGTCGGTCAAAATGTTGGGTCATAATGACCCACCCCAACGTCGGTGTAGTCATTTTCCACCCCCATGACGCCGGGTTAAATCCTAATCTAGATGATTTGTATTACGTCAGGGGCAACTGTTTTTGCTCAGCCCTTACTTACGGGACGCTATAGTGCCCGGAACAGGATTTTGAGATGGAGTAGGCTTGCCTAGCACTTATGCCATCCTGACAGCTTAGTCGGCCTAATCCACAGGAAAGACATGGTCAATACGTACGGGGCTGGCTAAGCCGCGGGCTTACTCACGATGTTTTCCTTCACTGTTGAGACCACTGGAATTGTGCACATAATTATTTCAAAAAGAAAAATCCATAGGTGCACCAGCGGATTCAAACCCGCGACCTTAAGATCGAAAGGACTGGTTGCTACCACTCGCCCATACTCTGTAGGTACCTATTGGATAGGTATTACAAATGAGTAAGTATACTAAAATCATACTCAGGTTAGGCCACTACACGTGAGAAAAATTATATATTTTTAGATTTCTATTCCTTACTGTAGGTTCCGTCGCTTAGACCTGTCGTTTAGATCCCAAACACCAAGCTTATACTTTCACTGAAATAACTTTTCAACTCAGCTCACCATTACCAAAGTTTTCCAATAAACACTTTCCACCACACCTGTCGCCGCACATAAATACAATCTTTCGGAAACTTTCACAAAAGACAAACTGTTTAACGTACAGCGCCATCTATTATGACAGTTGTGATTTATTCCCGCGAGTAATGAGCACGCGTCGCCAACAGATGCCGCTACTGAGTTGTTTATTGGAGTTCCCTAGATTTATTGCCGGGGGTGCTGATTTTAGGGGTTGTTTTATTGTTTTGTGCAAGTGAAAATGTGCGTTGAACAGCTGGATAATGGTATTATTGTCAGAAGAACTGTGGTTATGAAAATAATTGTCTAATACCAAAAAGAATTACTTCCTACTAGGTACTTACTATGTAGAATAATGATTTATGCATTGAAATTATTATTTATCATCGATCGCTACCAAATGCATACAGAGTCAGGTCTAAGTACTGCTTTAGATGGGCATAATTTGTCTACTCCCTACGCCATCCATCCTTCATCCATCCAACGACCGAACGGCGATGTCCCTCGATCGAGGTACATATGCAATATTGTCGGTCCACCATGGGTTGTCTTTGATTTGATTTCCGGATCGTGGTCGCTATTCGGAAATATTTTGTAGAACGAGGTAAGCCTGGATACCTCCCTAAATACACGACAGTTATAATTAATGATGGAACAACTAACAAGATGGACCGGCATTATAGCGTGGGAAGTCGTTTCATGATACTCCCTGGAAATGTACCAGTAAGGTCTAGTCGATGCTGTCGATTTCCTGCAGTCGACTTCCTCTTAGGTGGTAAATGAGGCTAGGCCCCAAAGGCCTTCGTTTTAACAATAAAAAATCATTAGGTATGTGCTAAATAAGTAAATCGGGCTCCTACCAACTATAAAAGTTATCAGGTGGGTCATTCTCATTGTCATCATCAGCCTAAAAAAGTCCGAGCTGAACATGCTGCCATGATTATGCACCTTGATTTCTATTATTATCGTTATTCTTGTGATCGATTTCCAAAACTTTTATTTTTAAACTAGCGAAATAGCGACCTCTTGTTGTAATTTAGTGAACTGAAACCTTTTTGTCTAAATATTCTCAAAACGCCGAATATAGATGGCGCCTTTGGGCATCTGATATGATTCAAAGGTTATCCGCTAGATGTCTTTGCTTGATGATTCTTTACTTTTTCACTAGATGTCGCTTCAATAACCTTCAGCATCTTTACATAGATGGCGCTAGTAGAACGAACTGTAAGCTCAGTCTACAACAAAAGCTAGATGTCGCTACGCAACACGTTAATGAAAATAAAAGAAAGTTTTGTAGGTTTATGGTTCCATTATTATTTTATATTTGTTATAAAAAGCTTTGCACGGAGGTGTTACATTTTGTTAAGGCGTGGGAACACTATGCTTATCAGGGTACTGCTGAGATTTATAAAATTCTTGACCTTTTTTTAATACACGAATAATGTTATAATTGCTTGTTACAAATACCAGTAGGTAGGTATTATTTACATTTTCCCTTCAGCTTTTTCAACGAACTAGGATGATTATAGTCAAGAGTGTCGTTCGTTTATTTTATTTTATTCAGACAAAATGCTATTTCGGCTTACAGCTCGTGCCAAAGCGCCCAAATTACACCTAATAAATTTCAAATACGATTAATTAATTGTGACTGAATAAATAAATGAATGAATGAATAAATATAGCATAAATAAAAAAGTTATAGATAAGAATATTCCAAATTACTGTCATATGTGATGGTCCCAGTATGGAATAGGACATCACCACCGTATGGTTGCCATAAGAGGTGGAAGGAAAGCGATAGTGGATAAGCAGCAACATTTCCAGAGTAGTCTTGAACACTAATGTTGGGGACCCAATCCACCTGCCATGCGTGATGGATGACTAATATTATCATCAAAATATGAAGAGGCCTAGTCCAGGATGGGAGAACCAGGTAACCCACCTGATGTTGAGTGATCACTTCTGCATAAAACACTAGCATTAGGTAAACCTAAACCTAAGATACCTAAGAGATGTTTTCTATGTGGCAGGTATTGCGTTGCGTCTAAAACGTAAAGGACTCTTCGTAGGACGTCTTCCTTCCACCACACGAACCTGTAAATCCTCAAAAAAACGAATGAAAAACTAAATTCATTCATGACGAACAACAAACAAAAGCCATTGACCATCTACTCCAGACAACAGTCAAATAATCACGTTTTTCAATCCATTGTGTTCTTTTGTTTATCGAACGGACAAACAGACAGCCTTTAGTACCGAGTTGTAAGGATTTTTACAACTTTACGGATGTTTGGATGGCGACGTGAGAAGTTCGAGCATGAAGGTAACTTTGATTGATGTTTTTTTATCAATGAACGTAGTCCCCTTCAAATCAAATCAAATCAAAATTGTATTTATTCAGTAGGATTCGGCTGGTTTTTCCGCAAGTAGACCGCTAGCGGGCTCTTTTTGCGTGACCCATGATACGTGGTAGCTCTAACTTTTTTAGGTTCTACGACACGTCGTCGGTTTCCTCACGATGTTTTTCTTCACCGTTTGAGAGTACTGGCATAGTGCACATACATTTTTCTCCAGAAAAACTCATTGGTACACGACTGGGTTTGAACCCACGACCTTCAGATCGGAAGGCTACCCTACCACTGTGCTCTCTTTTCAGTAGGATTGCAAGAATCTCTGTAAAACGTCATAAAGCTAGGTGAGTCTAGATGCCAGTTCCACGTGACCAAGCCTAGAAGAACAGGCAACAAACAACGGCTCGGTTCCTATTGTTTTTTTATATGATCCTTAAAATAATCTAAAATAATAGCAGTGAAGTTCCAGTGTGGTGCCACTTCACTTAGTCAGACGTACCTAAGCAATAATACAAAAGCAAAAGCTTCAAAGACAGCTCACGCTAAGTGCACGAAAGAAGCCTCTTTGAGGCGCACTTGAAATCCTTTCACCACACTTGGTTCGAAAGAGTCAGTGACACGATAAGAAGAAGAAGAAGTGAAACAATGCTCCTGGCACTTATAAATCAACTAAAATCAGCTAAAGAAGACTATTTAAACTTAAAATTTTGTAAAATTATGTACGATCATGCAAAAAATTTGTAGAGAACCAAGTCGTAAACTGTCAGTTTTTATGATGATCTATTATAAAGGCAATGTATCTATTTGGCCACATTCCCAATGACTACAAGCCAGGCTGAACAATGACTTCGACTCAACTCATGAATGAACGAGCTATATTTAGAGTCTCAGTCTCGCCATTCATGATTCTTGAACAGAATGTAGGAGTTACGTTGGTAGATCATTTACGTCATCATAATTACAAGTCACACGGTGTTTATTCAATCTTCTTCTTCTTCCAATCGTGTCACTGACTTTTTTGAACCAGTGTGGTGCAAGGACTAAGTGGTGTGTAGTGTTAAGTATAGTAGTACTTGAAAAAAGCCTCGAACACCAGGAGCCTCTCTACATGTGCTTCGTTGATCTAGAAAAAGCGTTCGATCGTGTGCCGCGGCAAGCACTCTGGTGCGTTCTGAAAAAAACTGGGTATCCAGATAAACTCATCAATATTATACGTCAATTTCATGATGATATGAACGCCAAGGTACGACACGAAGATGAATTGAGTCAGGAATTCCCAGTGACAAGTGGTGTTAAGCAGGGTTGTGTGATGGCTCCGACATTATTTGCAATTTATTTTGCAGCAGTAATGAAAAGTGCCATGGAATCTTGCTCTGGTCAGATCACGCTTAATGTGAGATCAGATAAAAGTGTGTTTGATATTTCGCGCTTTCGAGCTAAATCCAAGGTCAAGAATGTGTCGGTCTTGGAAGTTCTTTACGCTGACGATGTTTGCCTTATGGCTAACAGCATGTCATCCCTGCAGATGTACATTGATGCTCTACAACAGTCCTGTGTCAGATTCGGCCTTGTCATCAGCATAACAAAAACACAGATTCTCAAACAACCACCCCGAGGTGGCGTTTCTGATGAAACCATTGCACATCTCGATGGTAAGCCTCTTGATGAGGTCAAATGCTTCAAACACTTGGGCAGTCTTATCAGGAACGATAATACCCTGGCGTCAGAGATATCAGCTCGCATTGCAAAAGCAGCAGCTACATTTGGGCGTTTGAATGATCGCCTATGGAGGTCACATGACATCAAGCTACAGACTAAGTTGAGCGTCTATAGAGCCCTCATCTTACCAATTCTTCTGTATGCTGCTGAGTCTTGGTGTCTCTATAAAACTGACGTTAAAAAGCTGGATACATTTCATATGAAATGCATTCGCAATATCTTGGGAATCAAGTGGCAGGAACGGATAACGAATACGGATGTATTGCGTAGATCTAGCATGTTGGGCATGGAGGCTTTGCTTACGAAAACCCAGCTAAGGTGGTGTGGCCATGTGCATCGCATGAGCGATGATAGGCTACCGAAAACAGTCTTCTACTCGGAGCTGTCAGACGGCAAGCGTAAACCTGGTGGACAATTCCTTCGTTATAAAGACGTCCTTAAACGACATTTAACAGCTTGTGGGATAAATCTAACCAACTGGGAAGAGCTCGCGGCAAAACGACCTGAATGGCGCTCTGCCATTCATGAAGGCGTACAAGTTTTTGAAGAGGCTCGCCTAGCAAACCTTGACGAAAAGCGGCTGTTGAGCAAAGCCCGGCCAAAACGAGTCTACAACTATACATTTAATAGTGCTGGTCAGCTCTACTGTTTGCCTTGCGACAGAGTGTTTAAAACGAAATTCGGTCTAGCGAGCCATATAAGGGCCCATGATAGGGATCAGATTATGTAAAGGGTTCGCCATAATCGAACTCGATTAGGAGGACATTATTATAGTAGTACTTAAGTGCTCCTCATAAAGAGGCTCCTTTGGTACACTTGACACAATGACAAGTTTGTTTGATTTTTGTAATGATAATCTTTCTTATTTAGTCATGTTTTTGGTCACTTATGCGTATGATCATAAATTTACTAACTGTTAGGCATTATCATCTTCAGCTTGAAGAAGTCCACCACTGGATATAGGCCTTCCCTACACATTTCCAGGAAGATTCAATAAAACCACGTGACTAAGCCTGGACTAAAGGATAGCAAAAACTTACTAACTTCTAGTCCTTCAATATAAAATGATGATACCTAAATGATGTATGAAAAAGCTCCAGTGCGCTCCGTTTTACTAAAATGTGGTAAAGGCCATATGGCCCTGGGCTTTATATTGCGTAATAAAAAAACAATGACTCTGAATTGTGCCTCAAACGTCCACAAAAACGGCTCGTGTCCTCAGACGGGACAAAAAAATCTTATTCAAATTGTGAGGGAGGGTTTTTGCCCTCTTAACGCACCTGCCCTGACTGACGGCACAACTGACTATATAACCACTGCTTTTAGGGAAGATTAAACTTAATTTAAAAGCAAGTACTTTAAATAATCGTATTGTACTGACCAAATTTTTCAATTTGGTCAGTACAGAAGGTTTGGTCGTCTGGTCTTTACTGAAGTCTTGTGATTTCTCACAAGACTTCAGTAAAGTGGCAAACCGTTGTGGCAAATCCCACTGCACATCTACTCGTATGTTTACTAAAAAATTTTAGATTATGGTTTCGCATTTAAAAAATAACCACAGTCCTTATTTTGCAAAATAAAAACACGCAAGCAAGCAAATTAGAGAAGAGTAGAAATGAATATTATTATAATCTATCGAAAAATAATCAATGGCTTATATTATAGCTAGGGTTCTTAAAAAGGGTGTTTTAAAAGTTTTAAAGAGTCGGCATAGTGCTTGTGATACCTCCAGTATTGCAGGCGTCTATAGGCTACGGCAGCGGTTCTCAAACTTTTTTGGTCACGGAACCCTTTTGACAAGCAAAATACTTGACGGAACTCTACAATAAAACAATAGTTTTTAAAAGTGTATTCTTTATTATAGAAGCATAATAAAAGAACAATGTAACAGTTACTAATTATTTTGATTTTTTTTCTAAATTCTTGCGGAACCCCTACAGGGGTAGCGCGGAACCCTAGGGTTCCGCGGAACACACTTTGAGTACCGCTGGGCTACGGTAACCGCTTCCCATCAGGTGGGCCGTATGCTTGTTTGTCTACTTTGTTGGGTAATGTTTAAAGTTTGGAGGCGAAATAACAATCTACTAATTCAAAACCAACTTCTTAGAAACATACGACTTATCATATACTTACCTAGTTTTTTCACAGGCTAGCCCACTTTCAGAGCATTTCGTTAAGCCCTGCTCTACTTCAGTAATGGCTTCGAGGCCCTAATTTAGGTCGTCGGCCGCCTTTGAACGTTTTTATACAATCTTATTAGGTACCTACTTACCAACAAACATAAAATAAAACTCGCAAAAAAGATACTTTCTTTTCGGTAGTTTTGTTGCAAACAATTTTAAAATACGTGCATTAATTCAATTTCAAAGTTGGCGTGGTGGCGTGGTACCAACACTGCTATTTAGCGGTTTGCTTGGAAGCCTTTTACGAATAAGTGCTTTAGTTTTTTAGTCTTATAAGAGTTCTTGAATTATAAAATCTATTAATAACCTCAGGATTACGTGATATAGACACAACATAGGGTATAAATTCCAATGCGCTATTAATATGCAATTTGTACCTATTACAAGTTTGCTCTACATTTTTATTCAATCTCTAGATACATTATTATAGAAAGTCGTGTTAGTTCCACTATTTATTACTCAAGAACGGCTGAATACATTTTGCTGAAAATTGGTGGAGACGTAGCTTAAAATCAAGAGACGGATATAGAATATCTTTTATCCCGAAAAAGTAACGGAAACTGCTAGTTTTGTATAGTTTTAGGAAGGTAATAACTTCCTCAGTAACGCTGCTGAGCTATTCAGTGGCGTGTAGGAAAATATTTTTTCATGGTGGTAAATTGCACAGTATAGCAATCCACGAAGGCGCGCCCCACTATTCCTCCTAACCGTTTATAGTATATGTGTGCAAGCTTCCGTCAATGTTTGAGTGTTATCGGTACACACTAATTACCTATGAGTGCACACGCACACTACAATGCTACTACGGTTCGCCACTGCCGCTCGGAGCAAACTCCCCGCACCCGTCTTCGTGAATTGCACTATCTATAGTAGTAAATACGGTGTTGAAGTTTTGCAGCCATTAATTAATACATAATTAAAATAGACGTTTTTATTGCACAAATCTGCGCCTAATGTCGAAAAAATACATCAAGCGACAGATGTCTTTGTACACGCTCTAATAAATACTCAGGGCTGTCCAAATATCTGATTTTAGTTCAATTTTGATTTCAATTTCAATAGCCTTTATTATCAATCTTAACACTAGTATAACAAAATAAAAGTACTTAAAAATCTATATGACATCGGTAGAAAGGTTGTTTTGCTTTCCACAGCATAGGCCAAATTAATAGGCCACTTGGAAAGCAAATATTTTGATAGTATTGTTATATGAAAATAATTTATGTAATAGTCATGAGACTTGGACATAATGCAACACAGCATAGAGTACTGTGAGCACATCGAACAAACCTGTTGATAAAAAAAAACCATACAACCCTATGAAGACTTATGATCAAAATATTGAAATGACAAGGTATTTATATTTTCTATCTTTAACCCAATAAAATCTAGCCATTTGTTTTAGCCGGTAGCCCTAGCGCTAGCGCCTCTATTTAACCTCAAAACCGTAGCTTAGTTTTTACCCCAGTTTTTATGAATACTCTGTGTCGTCTACTAATATTATGCTTATGTTACTATTTTTTCTCAACGTTGATCTCCCTTGGGGTGTTTGATGAGTAAAAAAACTTTTTTCTATCTTAGCATATGGTGCGGCTCGTGCGGCGCACATTGCGTTATTTTTTTTGCATCCGATTGAAATTCAAACATGGCGCATGTGCGCGGGCGCAGATATTGTAGTTTTTGTTCATTTTTTTATTTTATTTCGGTCGATAAAAGCCAGTCTGCTGCCCTAAATGAAAAGGCAATATTCAAATAAAACTATTTTTTGCTTTGTTTGGTTGCGGAAGGAAAAGATGCCGCCTGCTGTGTTTGAAGTTGCGGGTTTGATTCTTTTGCTTTTGTGTGATGTGCAATTATTTTGAAAGTTGCGTGTATTTTTGTATAATCTACTTACTTAGGCTTCGTCGTCGGTTTTACTTTTGACCTTAGTAAGAAAAGAAAAATGGACACAGATTTATTAATTTGAGAAATCACGCCTCAGCGCTCGTCGGGTTAATTTGTATAATTATAATGTTTGAATAATTAGAAAACTATATATCGTTATTTAAAAGGCCGGCAGCGCAATAGCACCACCTCTGGTGTTGCAGGTGTCTATGGGCAACGGTGACTACTTTCCATCAAGTGGCCCGTCGCTCGTCATAAAAAAAAAAAAAAAAAAACTATGTGCAACTTATTTTTTAATGAAAATTAACAAGCCTTATCTTACTTTCTTCATTTTAAAAATATATTGTAGGGTAGCCATCCCACCCCTAGTAACAGCACATTATTTTAAATCCATACATTTTTTTCCACGTCTTTTTATGTCGTCCGTCTGCTCTGCCTTAGCTTACGGGTTAAAAAACATATTTTATGTTTTTTTTTTATCTTTTAACCGCAACAGGGGTGTCGATTATATTAAGATTTCTTTAAAGGGGTTTTAATTAATGTCTTAGCGGTATTAGCACTTTCTAATTTGTTTTTGGTCATAATTCTTGTTGGCTGTTGAAGGGTTTATTTTAGAATGGGCTTTAAATGTTCAAATATTTGAAAAAAAAACTGTAAAGAACAACCTGATTTGAGGTCTTATGACTAGGACTTTCAGCTCATAGTGTACAATTTTGATGAGGTAGGTACAGAAATATTGCTATCTTCTTCTTCTTCTTCCTGCCCTTATCCCACTCTATGAGGGGTCGGCTCAACATGTCTTTCTCCTCCATTCCCCTCTGTCAGCCGTCATCTCTGCATTCACTACTCTCATATCCATGTCATCTTTCACATAGTTATATTTTTTAAATTCAAGATCAACAAAGGTATAGCTTATTATTTGTTCCTGTCAAATCAGTTTATGATATTGCAATATCAGAATCGACACTACTGCTTCAGACACCCTGTAGATATAATTTTTCGTCATTGTCAATAATTTTTTTGACGTGCATCGTGGTAATGCATTCAGTTTTTTCTGGACATAATCTATTTTTTTCTAAACATTGATACCCTACAGATTATTTGCTTTTGTAAAAGCCGCGTTGTAACTTATCACTTACTTATTAGTTTATAATCAATTTAACGTATGAATAATATTATTTATTTAGTGTGGCACCTGTCGTTTAAACTTCACGCATGTTTAAGTTTTTGTTGATAGAAAAAAGGTCGGACATCAAAAATTATTAGTTTAATGAAAAAATATTGGATTGTTTGAATAAACTTTAGAAAACATGGAAAACTAAATTGTAATGTTAAAAAGATCATAATTCCAATTAGGTATAAGAATAGGATATTTATTTTCTAATCTTTGACAAAAAGAAAATTTGATTTCAATGTATTATTTTTGCATTTCAATACAAATAAACTACAATAAAACATAAATCTTAGTCAATAAAATCAAAATGAAGACGTCAAACGATGATCGAATTGTGTCCTAAAATGGACTCGCCCACCGCTGGGAGCACCGAACTGCATGACATAATACTTATTTATTTACACATTTATTCATAGCAATTAAATCTCGCTGTAGAAAAAACTTTAGCTAACATATTTTATTGGGCCTGAAAAAATAATCAAAGTCATAGAAAATAGTTATTTAGTGTTTTATATATGCATCTCTTTGAAGTTATTTTTATTGAGATTTACTGAGTTACTATATGATAAAAAATCGGATATTCTAGAGAAAAATCTTTCTAAGACATAATATTTGCATATTTTCTAATCAGAGACATCGTAATACAAAGGTCAATGCACTGAAGACAGCCCATTGTAGTCGAGGTATGTATGAGGGCGTAATCTATGTATTTTGGCAGAGATTCCGCATGACTACAACACTGTTTTTGGCCCTTGTCAATTATTCTGAATGTCGTCCGCGATTTGTTAGAGATGAGATGGCTATCGATGAAATTTAAATTAATCAACTAAAATAATTAAAGCTTTTTTAATGGCAGATTCTAGTAAATTTTTGATCCATTACTCAAAATGCACAAAAAACTACTTAACCTGTCATTATTTTTATTGCATTTGTTTCATTTAAAAGCTTACCATTTTCATTTTTAAAGCTACCACTGTAGTAGTAGAAATTTAAAACTAGAACTTTAATATAATCCCACACTATACAGTCATCAGACTCATAATGCCCAAAGCCAAAGCGTACCACGTTTTTAATTTCAAGGCTGAAGGGCGAAAAGCATAGCAGAAAACAAAGGGTTCATTTTAGCGACGGTACTGGGTAATAATCTTTTGATTTCATCGACAGTGCCCCCTCCCTAGCAACACAGAAGTAATAACCCAGACTGCATTGTCGTTGGAGTAGGCCCAAATGCTCAAGGCCAGGGACCGCTTCATCCATGGCCACCATAGAGCCACTATAGACGTAGTACTGCCATAAGATATGGCTGTTGTTTATGGGAAAATTGTGGAAGCAGTACATTTTTATGATAGGGTTAATAATGAATCATGTAATGTTCTTTATGGAGGACATGAAATATTAGAGCCCTATTATCTTACCACAGACGCAAAGGGAAAAATGATATTTAAAAAAAATGTAGATTGTTAATAGTTATTTGTTATACAAGAGTGCAAAGCTGCTTTTTAACCGCGTGCTCAATTTTGATGACCGAGCGAGCGAAGGATTCTAAAATTTAGTTAGAATCCTAAGCGTTGGCGAAGGAATCAAAAGAGCACAAGGTAAAAAATCTTTGCACCCGAGTGCAACACGTAACTTTTTATCCCACCTCAGCAAGAAAATGACTAAATGCAAAAAAAATATGTCGCGACTAAAAGTAACACACCAAGAAGGTTCCGAGTATGAGTTTATATAATTTAAAAAGGTTGTATGTTAAATTCGGCACCATGGAGGTAGAAGTAAATAGGTTGTGTATTCACAAACTTAGTAAACACGATATTCTAAATTCAAATTTACTTTATCCTCTAGCTAAACTCTAGCGGATAAAAACGGCAGTCAGATATTGAACAGCAGAAACACACTTTCAGAGATGGTGGGATGAAAAAATCTTTGTCACAAAGCTCTTAAAATCTTTATGCATTTTTAATTCATACTACACGAGCGTTTATCACTTTTGGAGAATGAATAAATAATTGTCCAATAATAAGACATCCGTTATTGTCAGTCGTCTAATCTCGTCTTTCCCGTATATTTCAGTACACGTCTAGACATCTCCTGTCGCGGTGATGAATGCATCGACACTTGCAATTTATAGCGTCACTTACACCCAATAATGCGATCGCAAAAATATTTGCATTGTTCCCGTTAAAGAAGAAAATAGGATCGGGACTGCAATCCCTAGGCATGGTAGACATCCCCTCTGATATAATTACTACTTTATCTTAGTTCTTACTCACTCTGATTCTTATTCTTATTACAACACCATCGTAGTTCAAATTGATTCTTGCGGTTTAATTGATGACTTATTATGATATTTTAACTGAATTTACTACAGTGATATTTTTACATCATATTCATATTTCTTTGATGAATCAAATAATAGGTAATTTAGTAAACTACATTATGACTACTTTTTCAATTTTGATAGCTAGGTCTGTCTCTACGGTATCGTAATCTATCTGAATCTAAAAAACACTTCTAATGAGAACGACACCCTTTTGTATTGACATAATGCATGTAGCAATTTATATTTCATTACAATCAATTGTATTACGACAACGATCTATTAGCAGCCCTTTTCAATTATAATTCATTCAAACACGACACTTATCACCGCAAAAAATAGCGAATTCCCCCAACAAATTAACCCTTTTAAAATTGCAAACTAAATGATTCTAAATGACTTTTTTATAAACCCGGTGTTCGTCGTGATAACGTCTTTCTCACGATTAAAGAGAAATTAATTTGTCGCGTACATTTTTATTGTACCTTTGATAGACACGTCAAGAAAATGTGTATTTTCGTATCTCTTTTATTAATCTTTTTATGAGTTTGCTCGTTTATATTAATTACTCGATGCCAATGTTTTTATAGGCACCAGTTTTTTGCAACCAAGCTTAAAAGAACGGGCAAGAAAGTTACGGTTTGGTTCCTTGACCTAGACTCCTCATTCAACGAGAGAGTATTTTATGCAAAGAAAATTGAATATTCAATATTCTGGGTCTTTCCCAAAGAATGTTTCTCGTAAAGAATCTACTCTATTTTCGTTCGTCTGTGACTATATCGGTAGCGTTTAACTAAATGTCGTTTTTAGCTGCGCGCGCGCAAATAAACTGCGCGCCGGCCCCCAACAGACCAACGCACACAGAGTGATTAATCTACTGTAACTGGACATCAATTTTGAATGAAATATAGTTGAAAAAAAACCAGTGAAATAGTGATGATATATAGGGTTTTCTAGATTACTTTGATTTCTTGATTTACGCTTAAGTAAATTGTTATTGTGCATAGGACGACAATATTGAAGAAAGGGTGAGTATTTTCCTAAATATAACACATGTTATATTAGGCTTTCTAAAAAAGGACTAATTTCTTAAACAACATAAAATGTCGGTTATGTATCTTGTCGATATAATCGAATTGATAGATCAACTTGCAGTCAACGTTCTTTTACGATTTATAGAGTTTAAACTTCAACTGATGCTCATTAATCTCTTGTATTTACGTTTTTACTTCAAGAATATCTCATCTGATTCACTTGCCAAACATTTCCATCAAGAATCCGTATCAGTCTAAACTGTTGTAGCTCGGTGCAAGATCAAAGCGGCGGGATGCGCAGACGACGTCTCGACGCCCCCTTCTCTGCTGTTCCCCCACTACCCCCCTCCCCTTGGCGCCTGCTGTGTTAGCATGGATTTGTCTGGAATTATTCGGCTTTTTAGCTTTTCGTCCGGACTTTTCATTTCTACAGTCATTTTTACGTCGGGGATAGGTTCTTTAACATCAATGGCAAATAATTTCTAAGAGAACTAGATAATAGTTATTAGCTACAGTTATACAGAAGAATCTTCATTTTAGTCTTAACTAAATAAGAAATCAAACTTAAGTTTTAAATTGCCACACTGAATAGTTGAGATTGCCTCTAATACTAAATGTCCGACTTTTGCTTGTCCATCCGGTTTTTATCAGGACTTTTCTAATCTGGCAATGGTGAGCGCATTGTATCAGGTTTATACAATTGGCAAGATTATGAGTAATTCATCTCGTTTGAGCTTTCATTCATAAAGTTTGTTGTTTCACTGTTTATGCTCGTTTCCTTGAACTGTTCAAATAATTCAAATTCTTCTTTGTATTTACCGCTATTCAATTCATACACATTTTGTGGGCTTTACTTGTAAGGTAAATCTATCTGTATTGCTACTTCTTCTACTCATAATAAGTACTATCTGCAATAGGCACCATTGACAAATCCAATCAAGCGTGTAGGAGTGTTAACAGTAACTTTAATTATTAATAATTGGTATGCCTTATAAGCCACGTACGTATTGAATACGACTAAGCTGTGTATCGTTGTGATTTCCGCCGATCCGACCAAGTCTATAAAATATTATAATTTACATAAACTTATGAAACAGTTCTTGTGATGTTAGATTTAAAGTTGAAAATGAGAGGCTTTGTAGAGAGGAAATCTGTTTGTTGTATGTTTTCGACATTTAATGCATAATAAAATTTTCAGTGCTATCGAACTGTAAATTGTGTTTGTGATAAATTGCTTTGCAGCTTTTTTCTCATTTGACTCGATAACATTGTCAACAGCATTATATGCTCAGATAGGGTATCCTAAGATCATGTAGACTATAAGCAACAAAAAGTCTAGTATCCAGCAGTGTATTACGTCAAATGATAATGATATTCCATCCTCTTAGTTAGAGACTCTCAAAAATTTTTATTACCAAGGCGTCTGAAAGAATTGTCTAACATGCTTAGGGATTTACAGTTGTCAGTTTATTTCACTGTCTTAATTTGCAGTAGACGTAGGTTAAGCATGTTGACCGGTAGCGGCTAGGTATTTACCAGGTACCTTGTATTTTCTTCCAAAAATAACACTCTCCTTAATCATCATCAGCCTGAAGAAGTCCACTGCTGGACATAAACCTACACATTTCCAGGAAGAACTAATCTGAGCCTTTTCCATCCACCGACTTCCTGCGATCTTAACAATGTCATCAGTTCATCTGGTGGGTGGGTGCCCTACTTTTCGTCTTCCGGTTCGTGGTCGCCATTCGAGAACCTTTATTCCCCAACGGTTGTTAGTTCTTCGAGCTATATGACCTGCCCATTGCCATTTCAACTTACTAATTCTAAAAGCTATGTCGGTGACCTTGGTTCTTCTACGGATATCCTCATTTTGGATTCTATTACTCTCCTAATAGGCGCCTACAAACTGTAACCTAAACTTTTTCTACAGTCACAATTTTTGTTACCAAAAGAAAAAATATGAGGTTCATAATTCAATTTCTAAATAACAATAGCATCACAAAGCAACTGTATTTATTTTAAAATAACTGGATCAGATAAACCGCTATTACAAAAAATTCTCAGTGACATCTAGTCGCCATCTGGCGTACCTTAGCGAAATATGCATATGTCTTTTTGTCCAGATGACTTGAGTTCTGCTACCACTGTGCAGCCTCCATCAATTCAATAATTACTTTACCACCATGAATCTAGAGTTGAGATTTCGTTGGCAATCCTCTGCCGAAATATCCTCAACTTTTCTTCGATTGTAGAAGCTTCTAGGTTTAAGTATAAGGTTGATTTTCCTTTGGAAGGGTGCGAGATATTTTTTTTCGGAAGCAGCTCGGAAGACGTATCAGGTTTCGCGGCAGATGCGAGATTTAATTCTGCGCACGCGTCGACGTATTTTAGGCTCTAGTTGGTGCACAATGGGTATGATTGAACAAGGCTTTTATTTCAGCGCCTCTGAGGCTTGTATGACTTACTCTTCTCTTTTTAACCAATATCGTGTAATTTTCTTCCTCTTGATATTCGAATCCATCAATGGATAAACAGGTCGAATTGATAAGAGGATCGCATTGGAAATTCTTAGTCAAAATAGGATAGATGTTCCAGTAGGCCTACCACAAGCTCTATCTGGCTCTGTCTCTGGCTCGGGTTTTGAGCATGTGTGAGTGCTCACTAGTGTATTATACTGTGTGTGTGACGTTTCAACGTAGGATTTATTTAGTAAAACAGACTCTAATCCAGAGCCAGAAACAGCCAGACAGAGCTTGTGGTAGATATTAGGCATCTCATATACGTCTCGAGGA
Source organism: Thera britannica (assembly GCA_939531255.2). Lineage (NCBI taxonomy): Eukaryota > Metazoa > Arthropoda > Insecta > Lepidoptera > Geometridae > Thera > Thera britannica. The sequence continues at coordinate 12,311,876 of OW618036.2, read as the reverse complement.
AGCGCAATTCTGAGCCGTCTCTATCCACAGACTACCCGCGATCTTTAAAATTTGTGTTGTAGTTCGACAATTGCGATGCGTAGCAAATGCAACATTTCAGTGTATTGAAACTCTTAAATAAAGTAAATCTTAAACAGACAGAATATACTGTTTAATTAGACTGAATACATTCACCATTATTACAACCATCTTCTGTCAAAAACTTCAAGCTAGCTAGCAATGTCAATGTTGAAGCTTCACAAAATGGGTGGATTTTCATCACAGACTTTGAATCAGCTTTGAATACTCTTTGCTAGGGTTTCTTTTCACCCAAATTTTCATAGCCAACACGATTACTAACCGCGGAATAATAGATTTTGAGAGACTGAACAGTTCCTGACTGAATTCGGTTGATATCCAAACAATTCAACCACACAGGTGTTGAACTGGATTGAACAGTTGCTTCCAAACACGTGTTCAATTGTTTTTTATATCACAGTGACATGACACAGTGATACCAACTGTCATCGACACGCGAAGTTTAATGTAAACAATGTTCACATGCTGAAAACTGACAAGTTGGTAGCACGTGCATTGACCCAGTCTTGTGGAAAAGTTTTTATGATAAAAAGCTGTAGACAGAGCTATATGCTGGATATAACCAGGACTAAGGAAGTCCGTAGAAGAACATAACGTCTACAAAAGATGTCACCGCAATATAGATTAAATCCTTAGACAAAATTATCCAGTAAATGGTCTAAGATTGCAAAATTAGAGAGTTGAAATTTTGAAGAGACCAAGAGAGTTGAAAAGGTCATATAGCTCGAAGAATCTACAACATTTGGGGATTATAGGTTCTCGAATGGCACTCCAAAGCAAAGGAAGAAGCGATCTTAAGGTTTGGGACAAACAAATTTTCTGTTGAGTAAAGAGCCACGTGAACTGCAAAAAACAAACGAATATACCGTTATTTATTTATTTTAGGATGACTTTAACAACTTATAATTATTTTCTGGAACAGATTGCTCTCAGCGATAAAGCCGCCCATTGTACTATATTCGTAATGTTTCTGTTATATAAATTCTTTTTTTGTGTATAATAAAGTATTAATCTATCTATCTAATCTTATTAAAACTTTATAGCCAAGAAATCTTGGTTAACACAAAATCAATTAACTGCTTTCTCACTTGTCTTTCTTGCTCGTTTAGGAACTACTTGTTTGTCTCCCAACTATATAAATGAAGCTGTCAGTCTAGCCACGATTATCTCTAACACATTTTTAAGATCGCGGGAAGTCTGTAGATAGAAACGGCTCAGAATCGTTCTTCCTCGAGACGTGGAGGAGCGGCGTCTAACAGTGGACTTCATCAGGCTGACGATGATGTCTAAGAAGCTGTAAGTCTAGTTGACGTCACAATGTGTTAGCTGTACCTACTTGTCGGCACGTGTACCTGCCAGCTGCAGGACAGATGTGAGGCTGTGCCGCCTTCTCTGACGGTGCCAGGTGTTCTGCCTCCCGTTTGCCAAATACTTTGACTATTTGCTAAGCTTCCTTACTGTTTGCCAAGCTTGACTTGCTTTTGTAAGCTTGTCAATTTGTTCCAAATATTTTGGTGTCTGTGCGCAGGCCTTTAGTTGATGTTTATAACATCATCGAGTTTTATAAAAATAGTTAGTTCCTATGAGCTATCTGGCAATTTTAATCAGTCTTTTTTTCCCACAAAACCTCTTTTATAACACATTTCATCTGAAATTCTTGATAAATCTTCGCCTTTTGTTTTTCAACCTTTTCGACCCCGCTATCGTGCTCCACGCATACTTCCAAATCCTCCTAATTATTATAATGCATGGAGATTATTCGGATGTTTTTGTCCTTCCCTGTTTCTTGATAGCGTGCCTCATTCCTCCATTTATCTTCTAGCGTGGTTTGTTAGATGTTACGCAATAAACTGCTATTTTTGCTAGTGGCGTTAGGATCCTCGGGCCATCTATCAGCTTTGAATTACAGATTTGATACCAATTGGATTAACCTTGAGTCTTTGATTCGTCTCACAGCTAAGTTGATAGAAACTCTGGTAACCAAGCACAAGATTGGTCGTGTGGAACTGGAACCTAGACTCACCTAGCTTTAAGACGTTTCAATGTAATTCTTGCGGTTTTATTGAATAGATCATTTTTAACTTTGACTTCTGCCTTCTGTGCTACAGGATCTAAGTCCAACTAGGACAAATATTTTTATGATGAATGTAGATGTTAGTTATATGTTCAAGTGTTATTATGTATAATAACAAATAACAAGAAGGCTAGTTTGCGAAATATCGTGATAGACTTTTCATAATAACATGATTAGGATATGCAATCAAACTTGTTTTGATCTCTTCGGAAACGCCGATTCTAGGAAAAAATGCTGATCTATCTAACCTTGTGTTGTTTACATTCAATATCTGCCTATCATTACTAAATCCACGGGGGTGGAACTTTCTCCGAAACTCCTCCAGAAATCCTCTATCCAGCATTGATGATCCAGTTTGGTTAGACCTCTGACAAGTCCTTGATAGTGTGTTTTATGTGATAATTAAATATTGAAATAATATACATAGAGAAAATGGCTCAACATCAAGTGGGTTTTATAGGTAGTATAATTAAGTTCCTTCACTTTTCCTAAAGAAAAAGTTGCAACAGTGTGATTTGACAGATTAGATTCACCTTGCTTTAGGACATAGCAAGTTGATACTAGTCATTTATTTAGTTGAATTGCCCTTTGACCTTGGATTGCAGTGTACAATGCTATGATCGTAAGGTAGATGGAATGAAATAGGTTTTTTGCATACAAGATCACCGTGTTTTTCTGAAGATTATCTTACGAGTCTTCAAAAAAGAAGGCATTTCGCGTGGCGCTAATAATCGCAGGTGAGCGACGTACCTTACAATTACAATGCACGAGCCGCATTCTATTTTTGAATTTTGAACTTTTACGTTCGATAACCGTTGATTATCTCTTTTTAGATCTTTTTTTTCTTTCCAGCCAGTTTCGTACTGAACTGAATGTTTTTTTGTTCATTAGACCTCAGTTTTAACTTGTTTGGTTCTAAAACAGCTATGTAATAACTAGGTTACACGACAGATGTTAAATTCTAGTGTCTCTGGTGATACAATTCTAGATAAGAACTTTAATGTGTTTTAAGGCTGTTTTTTTACAAAGGCCATCTCTTCCATCTCTTGTTTAGGCTTGTCAAAAACATAGTACGACATTTTTTATTCGACAAATAGCTGTATTCCGTCGATGGAAAAATTGGCCTTAACTCAAACAGAAGATCGATAAGTAAACCCTTTCCCTTAATAATGCTCTTTAATTTGACTTTGCCAAAAACCAAACCGCAATACGATAAGCTGCTCACCCTTTGCCAATATACCGAGCCCTAATCATAATAAATTAATAGCCTAAAAAACAAAATAATCAAAAACACGTGCGCGGTTTACAAGAAATCCACCACAATAGCGCTACTTATCCTACATTAAAGCTCCGACCGCGTTTAAGGGTCGCGATTAAAAAAAAATTCACATTTAAGGAGTCGTTGCCCTCAGCGCCATCTGGCGTGCGCTCGCGCCGTTTTTGAGTTGAGAAATATTCGTTGTACCTACTTACACCCCATAGCAACGAACATAGCCTTCGTTTTGTGATCCGTTTAGCAATGCTAAGCCTTAGGCCTTAATCTCTAAGTTTGAAAACTTTCTGTGGTAAGTATTATGAAATGTTAACTTAATATACTTGACGATATTTATTGTACATAATATTTACTTAGATGTCATTATAAAAAACTTGCGTAAAATAATGGTCTAATTCGTACATTAAAACGAGTACCTAATAGCTATTTAAAGTTAAAGGAGTAGGTAGCAAATTTTTTTTATAGAGCTGAAAATGTTCAAGTCCGTTATATTGTACTGTTTGTTCTATCGGCTGCTCTAAATTCAAATTTAACTTTTGAAATACCAGAATTTCTAGGCTCATTAGTTTTTTTTAAATCGGTATTTGTGCAACGCAACGCTTAAAATAATTCTCATAACGAATTCCACAATTCTGGCATGCACAAGTTAAATTTAATAGTTTGTTCCAATTTTTCTACATCCCTTATTATTTGGGGGTTGGGGGTGGTAGGTCCGGGCACGGTATGTGGCGTGCTTACCGAATTCGTCAAATAAAAATGATTGCGCGGCCGACATATAGTCACTGTTTTTAATATTGCACATGGCAATACTTATGTTTAGCAAAATGTTTTACAAAACTGCTAATCCACTTTCATGGGTTAAATGTATTTGGGTAATTTATTCCGCACTAAAAGCCTGCGCACGCCTAGGTTGTTGGCGACGGCGGCGATCAGTGAAACGCTGTCAAAGACAGTGATATTTAACAGCTTTTTACTGATCGCTACCGCCAGCGACCTAGGTGTGCGCAGGCCTTAAGTGAGTGGTTGATCTACTTTCAAAAAAAGAATAGTGAAAAATAACTCTAGAGTAGAAATTATCATCTCGTGAGCTCGTCTGCCTGCAATCTGAATCTTTAAGTTTCTATTGGACTATTATTTTCTATAGTCAGGTTCATCATCTCTTGACTGATACGAAATAACTATCATAAGAACTGAGGTTAAACTGTAGTCAAAGGAAAAAAAATATCTCCTACGCCATTATGTCAAACCCTTACTATACCTACCGGTTATCAGAAGGCTGACTCGTCAAATCGTAAATCGAAAAGCGGCAGTAAAGCCTCGTGTAAGTATATCGCCGATCGAATCTAAGCACTCTTTGAGTTACAAGAGCTTATTAAATAATATTCGATTTATATCTCTTAAAACTAGGTATACTTAATTTCTTATTCTCCTCACAGTTGTATACTACAAGTAACTTAACGAATTCAATTTCGTCAAAACTAGTCACTATTCTAATGCGATATCTCGTAGAACCGTGATTCTCGTAGACTTGTAAAAACGCTGAGGAACAAAGGTTCACGAATCATCAAAAAGGAAGCCCTTACACCTGATGGACTGCACACATTGCAAAAATCACGGAATGGGATTGAAAAGACTCAAAATATTCCTCTTTACGTAAAGTAAATTTCTCCAGTGAGTTTTCCAGGCTGATAATAAGTGATGATTCCCGGTTTGGCCGATGGCATCCAGGCCTTAGGAGTTTTGTTGTATTCCTCTTCATCCATAATTCCATCGATTCTCGAAAATACTCGCACGCAAGCTGCCATTAAAAAGCAGTGTAGTTATATCTTCGGAATCAACAATAATGTTACACTTTGGTTGCGTGTGCTTCAACCACTCTGATGCTTGTTGGTTTGGGAAATGTCACGATTGACCCTATTCCTGATGATTGAGGACCTGACCGTTTCAGTAAGCCTTTATTGATAAAGTTACTCTTAGCCTACTTTATGAAACGTTTTAATTTTATGAAAATTGCTTATGGTAAGCGTTTTTGGTTGTTCTATATCCTTTTTATACTTAAGTTGAAAGTACTGTCTGCTCCAATTTTATTGTTATTTAATTAATTAGTAAAAATGCTTATTTGTGTTAATTTGGACTGTTATGATCAATTTGTAACTCACAGTAGATTAGAATGGGTAAAATTGTCCGCTATGTATGTAATGTGTTTTAAAACAGCACTATTAGCGTTGAGGGGACTTTTATATTGCCTCTAAAAGTATTCAAATATTTTACAATAATAAATAGCTGTTGTTACCACACCCCATCTAATTCAAGCATTACACTCAATCTAAAATAACATTCGTGATTCGGACCCTCGTTTTGGCAAACCCACTCAAGTGGCCCATTAAATCAGCAAGCTAAAACCGGAAAAACATCATAGAGTTCTAATTCTGTTTATGTTTGTGCCTTACGGAAGCAAAGCTGCTATGGTTTTTCTGCGAGCACACCCCACGCCACGTGTCCTAAGATTGTGAATCTATTCTAAGAGCGCAGCCCAAACACGACCCTTGTGGCACACCTGCCTGCCAGACGACGAACCTACCTTTTCTGATCAAACAAAAACTACCCTTATTTCTTCCTAATAAGGTGGTGTAGAACAGCATAGTGGAAAATAGTAGTTAGAGCCCAATATTTGGCAGGAAAGAGGGAGTACATTGAAGTATATTTAGTCGAAAGCTCCCTTATGGTATATGATTGAACAAACGATATGGGCAAGGTGTGCGAGACGGCACACGTTCCGCTTCTGGATGTTTTGATAATATTTTCATAATTAATTTTATCTTGGCTGTGTTTTTAGAGAATTTTATTATCTTACACACATTAAAAAGTTGAGGGGCTCTTTTCTGTTTTGTTTCTATAAGATTCCAATTGGTTTAAACCTATTTATATTAAATAGTAATAATTAAACTTTTTATAGGATTTTCCCAACTCCAAAATCGGTTAGTTAAAACTGAAAAATTAAATCTTTTTTATCCTCTGTGGTGTTTTCCAAGCCAGTTTTGCTTTCTGCTAAAATGATAAAGTTCGGTTTTATAAAATTTTCTACAGATTTTAATAATACTAATAAATTCATTATAAACCGGCACATTTTGAATTTTTATTAAAAAAAAAAATCATCTCAGGATCTAACGGAGGTATTTCATAAATATGACAATGCATTTAAAGTAATACGGTATCAAATCAGTAACATTATTCTGTCTGATGCGTACAGGCACCGGTACAATTTGAACTTAGCACAAAAAATGACACCTGAATTTTATTATAACTACACCGACACGTTCTTCCCCTTAAAATTTGACATCTTGCAATACCATTGCTCCCGTTAGCCATCTGTTCAAACTAGCATCTTCAAAAGCTTCTTCAACATCTATTTCTATAACCGTAAGGTCTATTTTTATATGCTCAGGGTCAAGATTGGCGAATTCATGTGTGTAATCGAATGATACAGTTGGCGTTTCCCTTTCAATCGATTTTGCACCTTTTATATCAAAAACCAATTTGGTAGATCCACCATCTGGTGGTAGGTGGTCGACCTTTTCTATAAATTGTATTCGATTTGTGTCTAATAGTATTTTTTTCTTTTCAGGTAAGTGTTTGGCAAGGTTTTAACAAAAAATTGGTGCAGAACCGTGAGGTTATACGTGAGTACACAGTTATATCCTGGATTTTGTTGTATATATTCATAGAAATTATCTGCCATTGAATTGGAATTATTCTTAGAGCAGATTTACTTACCCAGAGATTTATTTTATGACTATTTTGATATTCGCTTATTCTATGACGATATTAAAACTAGATTAACTACCATACCTCGACTCGTATCTGTGGTTCTTTCTTAGCCATCTTTTTGCTTGAAAGAGGCCATATGGATTTTACATTTTACCGCTCGCAACTATTATTGTCTTAGTTAAAACAAAACAAAAACAAAAGCTCCGGTATAATCAAAATCAATCGATTGAATCACGATGCGGTAACACTTCCAGACCATGACGCGAGACAGGTGCAAGAGCTAGCAATCACGAGCTGAAATCTAATCAGCTGTGAAATCGGTGGCGAGCTGTCGAAGGGTTAAGGGTTTTTGAACTCGTTACTGCAAACATTTTTTAATATCCCGAATGTTATTGATCGAGTGAGATTTGAACCTACGACTGCCTTTTGTTATTTGCGGAACTGGCCGACTCATCGTGGTCCTTTTAATTCAAGTGGTTATATCACTTTGATTCTTTTCTTTTTCAAGTAACTGGCGATGTTTAAATTTACCTAGTCTGGAATACGTTTCTAAAAAAGATTCTTGTGATTTTACCTGCTGACTACTGCCTTTTTACTTTGATAATGGCTCTACGTTTTGCTTGTTGTCAAACTGAATGTTTAGCGCTTATTCATTCCTCCATAGGCTTTGGCTTTTCTTTCTTCTAAGTTTTTTCTCATAATAATTTCTTTGCAATTGTAAGAACAAATGTCACCAGTTTTGGAGTCGCGTGACGGGATATCACTAATGAGCGTGCCCTAACCTTAATTACATGTTTTTGTTCCCTGATACAATTTTATTTATCAACCTACCGGCTACGACAAACAATTGATCTTTTCTGGTTGAGCAAGCGAATAATAGAACAAGGTATGTTTCATGCTTGTTCTTTTAGGCTTGGTTGCGTTGAACTGGGTGCCTAAATTCAAGTTTTTGATATAGTAGAACAGGCAGACCTCAGAAACGATGAAGTGACGACATTGTCATTATAAATAAATATTGTAGACAATTGTTTTATTAATTAAAAAATATATATATAAATAATGCGGATAATCCACACAACACTATCTAGCACCAAACTAAGCAGAGCTTGTACTATGGGAACCAGACAGCTGACATAAACACCCAGACAGAGAACAAACATCTATGTTCACCATACAAATATTAGTTCTCGGTGGGGCTCGAACCCACGACCTACGGCGTACTACAGTAGAGCTACTGCCTACTGAGCTGAGAGGCAAAACAACAACTGAATAAAACAACTGTCAAATATTTTAGTAATTATCTTTAGCAATCCGTGAAACCACTTAATACTTTACTTTATTACTCTTATGCTATAGTTCTTTAGCTATGAAGAACTTGTAAGGGGTAGTTTTTTATCTAGTGATCTTTTACACCCTGAATTTTCTTTTTCTTATCTTTAAACCTTGTGTACCCGCAACAAAATACCGTGTCTGCTGCGATTATCATTTAGATCAGTAAAAAGCGTATTATATTATAACTGCCATAAATTCTGGCAAAAACATTAAGGTTAATCCAAACGCGAAGGTCAGGCTTTGACCCCAGATCCTCAGGGCCTCTCGGGCTCCTAGGTAATTACTTAGCGCTTCAGTATTCCTACAAACGGAGACTGCTGTCTGACAGACGTTTAATCTAGTCCTAAAAAGCAAGCCGGAATTCTCAAACAACTTGGATGATCTGACGTTTTGTTTGTATGTTTGTGAAAACATAACATTGGAACTGTTCATCTGATTTAATTATTTTGGTAGGTTGTTATAGTGTATTTTTTTGCCCAAGAACATTAAGGCATGTACTTATGTAACGGCTATTAAAAAACGGTGACCGCTTTTTAGGAAGCTAAGGTTTTAACATGGTCTAGGCACGCTATAAGCCGTGCCCAAAATGGTATTATACCTTAAGTAGTGATAACATCACTGATAATGTGTGGACTGAGGGAAATTACCCTATTTATTATAATCCATACCTACCATACCCGCCTGTTCTTCTAGGCTTTGTCGCGTGGAACCGGCACCTACACTCACCTAGCTTTAAGACCTTTCAAAGTAATCTTTGTGATTTTGACTTTACCTGTACCAATTTTTAAAAGAAAAGTATATTGGTATGTTATGTTTTACGGCGAAACTAGGTATTAAACCGATCGAGATGAAATTCGGTACAGAGACGGCCTGTTGTCTGAAGACAGACTTCATTACTAGAAGCTTCTTTCTATTCATAATATGATGCATGGTTCTCTTCGTATTTTGCCATCATGGTCGGATATATTTATTTGTCACGTGGTCTTCAAATAAAAACTGCTCAGTACAATCAAAATATATGTGTTTAAATTTTTAATAAATGAAATTGCACATGGTTTATGTACCTAATAACCAGACTATTTACATTAATGAAATGATATCCCGTAGAACCATAAAAATAGATTCGTTTTGAAGCGAGTTCGAGCTAGGTCTTCACTGAGGGTAGTCTAGTGCTCAGTCCCGAATTCCAACCCCTAAGGTTGTATAATCGGGTACTTAAAATGACATAAAAAATAATAGCATTGGGTAGAAGCTAGTAATGTAAGCGTTGTAGTAAATTCACGCAAAATTTTATCGTTTTCCAGTCGCGACGTTTTATGAAGCCCAGACGATCACGCACCGCCTTTTACCAAATTAAAACATTATTTACAACCATTTCTTACATATTTCCATGTTTTTGTTAACCGAAGTTGGCCGTAATTTAGGCCCTAAATTACAAATTCGTACCCTAAATGTTGGGGTAAGAATGAAGAACGAAATTGATGTTGTTATAATGGCTAAATGCAAAAGCTAATACTAATTTATGTGAGGGATCGCGTGAGACTTAAAAAGGCTGAAGAATTTTCCATTATTAGGGAACAATTTTATTTTAAACCAAACTTATTTGCACAGACATGGATTATAGTTTCAGTAAAGAGCCCCCTTTGCGTGCCTCTATGAAATGCGCTTACTCGTACGCTTCTAAATGCTCTCGTGAAGTACTGATAGGTACCTATGATCTTGGTTTGTTTCTTTTACCTAGTTTTGTACGCTGTTATATTCTGTGACCAATCTCATTTCTTTGATCATTACAATTTGTAAAGCTTTAATTTCATACAATAACGCTCTTGTAAGTTCTATGTTTTTTTATTATAATGAATTTAAGTAGTGCTTTTTGTGTAGTGTTTTAATTATTTTTTGTATGTATTTTATGTGTACCTACCTAAAGTGTTTTATGTTTTGTGTGGGATAGTGTGAGCTTTTGTTATTCACCTTCCTAAAAACATTGCGAAGAGTATTGTGAATTCTTCAGAAATTTAAATTTGGGATTTCTTCTTTTATTTCGCTTCCACTTAACTAATGAAGATCCTTTCAGTATGAAACCTAATAAGATATCTATGGGTGGAACTATGTGAAAGAGGACATGGATAAGAGACGAGTGATGCAGTGATGACGGCTAACAGAGGGGAATGGAGGAGGAAGATATGTTGTGCCGACCCCTCATAAAGTGGGATAAGAGAAGAAAGAAGAAGAGTACCTATGGTATCTGTAAGAGCTTTTTGTAGGGTGAAGTCAATCCGTGGCATATACAGCTGTGGATGATGATGATGTTGAGACCTTACGTCTCAGAGTGATGAACGCAGTATACCACATAGGGCATGGCCTCGCTAAAACGTAAAGTATATGCGAATTGTTAAGGGCAAAGATAACAAAGTAAAATAAATAAATAACCTTAACATCAGGTGGGTCAAAACTTCAAGCACTTTTCTCATTAAAAATACCTTTCTAAGGTAAAACTTATAAGAATTACTCAAACGATATCGTGGGTAGCACTTTTCTCATTAAATATACTTATCTTTCTAAGGTAAAACTTATAAGAACTTCTCAAACGATACCGTGGGTAAACGTAAATAATTCATTATATTTTGCTACCCCAAAGATTGACCCCATACCTCAACATAGAATGACATTGTTCATAAGACACCAATTGCACTGTCAATTCAAAATTCTCTTGCTTTGTGTGTATCTCTAAGTGAGTCTGTAATGATTCACGCCCTAAATGTATCAATACGTTATCTCGGCTCAAATCTGATAGAGGATCGGTATATCTGTGTCGTTTTGGACATTTTTCAACAGAGCGCATTCCGTGGTGTTTTTACTAAATGTAAGAAGAAACTGTGCTCAGTTGGATGCGGCAAATGCAAACCTTGTTCGCTGAGAAGCTAGGCTGTAAAGCAAATCACGCCATCTTTGAGTGATATTGGCAGCTTTAAACATTAGACGTAAGAATGCTAAAATACCACTCCGTGCCAAATAATAGGAAATTATATATTTAATGCGTCACTATTAATCTATTCTGCCGAACAGTTATTTTCTTTTCCATCTTCGAGAGATTAGGGCTTCTAATGAAAGTTTCATTTGCAAGAAACGACTGGCTTCTCAGGTCAGTTGGTAGTAGCTCTGCCTTCTGCGCAGTATGTCGTGGGTTCGATCCCCACAGGGAACAAATATTTGTGTGGTGAACGCAGATGTTTGTTCTCTGTTTCATTGTATTCTAGGTATGTATTTCCAAAAAACATGCATACTACGTATTATATCCATCGTCCTACGTATGGTGCCCATCGTACAAGCTCTATAAATAAATAAATAAATATTGTAGTCAGTCCACCCGACACTATTTAGCCCCAAACTAACCAGATCGTTGATACTTATCCCATATAATTTTTTTTTTGTAAAAACTACTTATAATACAATAGAATAGGCTAGTGTTGAGTGGACTGTGCACATATTTTTTTAGAAAACCTTATCCGATCCTGTTTAGAATTCTTCGTACATCCGAGTGCAACCTGTTCGTGGAACATCGTACATTTATTATCGCTTAGCGGCGCCCGCGCAGGCCGCGGTGGTCCCTCACAAAACGTCTAAAAAGTATCGACCACTCACAGATTTGGATGCTGTTACTGGATAGGACTCACATAATAAAAATATAGGATTCACAAAAACATAATAGCACTGTTGTCCTAGTGGTTCAACTGTAGGGTTGTCAGAGGCTCGACCAAACATTAATTCAAAACGTTGAAATTTGTGAACGAGAAGTACGGTGGTCTGCTCCTTGAGAGTTCTCTCCAATAACTTCAAATAAAATTGAAAAGGTTGTATTTTTTATGTTAAGCGCATAGCTCCGTCATTTATGAGCCGATTTGAAAAAATATTTTTTTCTCTGAAATGTAGGCTTTCAGATTGATCCCATAGAAATCTCATCAAAATCGGTCCTGCAGTTTGGCCATGAAGTTTTTTAAACTTATATTTTTACAGTACCACATCTAGCTGAATAGGTAACATCTACGTTATGATCCCAGGGCGCCATCCCTTATCAACCTTCGATGGTCACCATCACCACCTCGCATTATACATTTAATTTGCTGATAAAGTGGCGATAAGACCGACCAGAATTAAGGTTTCAATAAATGTCGCTGTTTTGTATACGTAGTGTTTTAGATTACATTTTATCAGAAACTTCGTTTTTAACGCTAAGGAATGATTACGATTATTTAAGATACCACTAAAACACAATATAAACTTAGTTCTCGATGATATTGGTTTTTAGTGTTTTGTCCTAAATAAACCTGTAGGCCTACCACAAGCTCAGTCTGGCTCTGTCTCTGGCTCTGAGTTTGAGTCTATGCGAGTGCTCACTAGTGTATTGTGCGTGTGTGACGTTTCAACGTATATTTTATTTAGTCACGGATTCAAACCCAGAGCCAGAGACAGAGCCAGACAGAGCTTGTGGTAGGCCTACTGAAAGAAGAAGACACAAAGCTGCTTCCAAAATATTTGTTTAAGTACTTTCAAATCTGAAATGTCCATCTACCTTTGTCGCTAACTGTTCTTAGTTTTAAGAAAAATTATCCTTTCAACACACTGGTTCTTTCGAACAGTGACACGATAAAAAGAAGTGAATAAAAACTTGAGGATATCCTCAAATAACCTGACACATCCTCATTGGCACCTGTACCACAGCCTTCGGCATAGTTACTTCAGCTCCAATTGTCATATCCTGTGGCCAAGTGAATGAATCAGCTGATGATATCTTTGAGTACTTACCTGTCTAGACAACAGCGCTCTCAAAATACACGTGTGTATTGTGAGAGCGCTGGTGGCTTAGTGGTAGCGGCCCCGCCTTCCGATCCTAAGGTCGTGGGTTCAAATCCAGTCGTGTGTCAGAGTTTTATGCCCAAAAATTTATGTACACTATGTCAGTGCTCTCAAACGGCAAGGAAAACATCGTGATGAAACCGGCATATCGTAGATCCTAAAAAGTTCGAAAATATGTGTCAAATGCACGAAAGGAGCCTCTTTGAGGCGCATTTAAAATCCTTTCACCACACTTGGTTCGAAAGAATCAGTCACACGATAAGAAGAAGAAGAACGTGTATTGTACAATTGTCCAATGTGTGCACTGGTCACGACGAACGCATAGCACGGAACGCATTTTGGTTTGCATTGCATGGCGTGACGTCAGGCAATGCAATCGTGGAAATATTTCTGTTTTTCCTGGAAGTATCTTTAATTTATACCTATACGACTCAAATTGACTCAATAGAAAAAATTATACTGTAAAAACTTCATCCTCGCAGTAAAAATTAAAATTCATACATTTCTTTAATCAGTTGTAGTCTAAGGACTTTGAAAGCTAAGTGAGTCTAGGTGCCAGTACCACGCGACCAAGCCTAGCTAAAATCGTATTTTTATTAGTCTGACCAACAATGTCTTGTAAAAATCAATCATTTCAAATTAAAATAAATAAATAAAATAAATAAATATTGTGGACAATTCACACAACACTACCCAGCCCCAAACTAAGCAAAGCTTGTAATATGGGAACCAGATAGCTGATATAATACTTGAATACATTTTTTTGTAAATACATACTTAGAATACAATATAACACCCAGACAGAGAACAAACATTTATGTTCACGACACAAATATTTGTTCTCGGTGGGGATCGAACCCACGACCTACGGCGCAGAAGGCAGAGCTACTACCAACTGAGCTAGAAGCCAGTCAATTCATATAATACTGTGTTAGCTAAGTATCTGGTCCCGTAGTTCAAGCTTACTTCGTTTCGGGCTAGTTAGTATTTTGTGGAATGCCCACCAATATATATTTTTTTAGAGTGATTATAATCACTCTATTGCTATGTTATGTTTGTATATGTTAGTACCTCTATTCTCGTACAGATCTACATCGTATCCATCTGTCTGTCCGTTTCCTCTGTTTAACGGAAACCCATGCAAATGCCCATATGCGCGTGCCCGCACGTGACCTACATACAGACCATGTACTAGTGACGTATGTAGGACCTGACTTGTCTTCTTTAGTAGCAGGTAACAGATTGGTAGAGCTTACAATGGTATCCTCAAGGCTTGCGAGAAAGTTATAGAAAAAGTTGCTGATTTTCCACTTGATGTTGAGCACCTCTATAGCAATTGCTTACCTACCTCACGGTGGAGAGGACGTGCCCTATGTGGCATATTACACTACTTAATCGGCATCATACAAACATACAAAATGTACAAAGTAGCTCCCGATTATAATCACACAAACAAAATTATAACAAAGGTTTTAATCCCCAATCGCACAGTGGGTTTTTCATCCGAATGTGTTGGACCAAAAATAAAATCATCTAATTTCAAGGCACTTATAACGCACAGTCACACCAAACCTGTTAACAGGCGCCAAAAAAATAAAATTAAGTTATTCAAGACCAACCCTTTGGGACGACGCGTCATAATCTTCTTTATCAGTTCATCTTAAATTTAACAGTCTATATTCTACCTTATCTTCCTCAGAATAAGGATGAAACACGTGTGGGTAATAGGACACGGTCGTTGCAAACGTGCAGATTTATTTGAAAATGTTCGCACCTGATGAATTTTTAATTTTACGTTGCATTATGAATATGTTTTTGTTTTATCTCGCCACTCTATCTTTTACGGTTTTATCAAAACTCACAAAATCATTTTTTGGATTACGTAAAGTTCCGTCCTCACGCATTTTAACAGTTTACCTTTATTATTTAGCGTTTCATAACTGTAGGTTTTTTGACAAATTACAATAATTTATTTGCTTGAAGCAACCTTGAAGGTACATGCACCATGGTATTTGCTTGATTTTTTTAATGATAGCGTCGAATTTAATAAGATATACAAGATATTTTAGAATTTCTGAAGTTAATATCACTGAGGATGTCCAAATCAAATGGCATGTATTCAAATGAATCACAAGAATCACTATGTAACGTCTTAAATCTAGGTGAATCTAAGATGCTATTTCCACGTGACCCAAGCTTAGAAAAACCTTTCCTCCTGTCCTTATGTGGTCCTTTGTACTTTGTATGTCTACCAGGCCTGAAGATGACAGCGATGAGATTTTTTAACCATTGTTAAAATTCAAAACCATGCTTTGAGGTGTCCCAAAGCAATTCACTCAGATAAATGAAATCAAAGGTGTCAATTTATATTTTGTTGTCCAGTTTTCGGATTATGTAAAACAAGGTTAGTTTTATATTGTCCCTTAGCCTTTTTGTTTAGTTTTTTAAGCGTTTTGGTTAACTTTAACTCATTGGGTATTTGAATAATTGAAATTGAACTGACAGACTGAAATTATAATAGCATTTGGGCTTAGAGCTGGTTTTATCATGTCTGCTGAGACTTGTGCATATTTGATTGTACCCGTTTTACATCAGGTGGACCATGTGCTTGTCACTTATTTAGCTTGCACATGGCTCAATCTAAGAAAGGTATAAGAAAAGCTATGGACGAATAATTAGGAAAAGCAATTACTGAAAATCTTGACGGTACTTACTGTACTAACTCAAGAAGCATGACATTATAGTATAGGATCCCGCTATAGAAGGACCTTCACCGAGCTGGTTATTTAATGAAACGTATTTTATATTTAATTAAACATGCCAATAAATATATTATATTCTATATGGGTTGCCTATCAAATTTCAGTCCAGGATATGATTAATTAATAATTTAAAAAAAAATTGTGTTTTTAACTTTCCACTGGTTTGTTTATTTGACAAATTCTATACCAATCGAAAGTATAAACCCCATAGAATATGCAAACGTTAGGTTGCCTATTTTTTTCCGGTCACAACTCTCGGGTAGCCAGGTATAAACAGGTAAATCGATACTAGCATTTTGCACCGGTATGTTTATTGAATAAAAATACTGGGGTCTATACTTTCAATTGGCATAGAATTTGTTTAATAAACAAACCAGTGGAAAGTTTAATTTTTTTTTTTTTAATTATTAATTAATCATAATTATCCTGGACTGAAATTTGATAGGCAACCCATATAGAATAGATTTATTGGCATGTTTAATTAAATATAAAATACGTTTCATTAAATAACCAGCTCGGTGAAGGTCCTTCTATAGCGGGATCTTAGACTATTACATTTCTTAACATGACACCATTTTCGCAAGCACACAGAGATAAGTGCCACAATCTTTGTGGACAAAAATGTCCTATCAATGTACCAACATGAAAATAACTCAGAGTAGAAAAGAGACTGTAAAAGTGGCATCATCATCATCATCAGCCTGAATAATTCCACTACTGGACAAAGGCCTCCCCTACACATTTTCAGGAAGAACGATGCTGTGTTCTTTCCTCCACCGACTTCTTGCGATCTTAACAGTTTCATCGTTCCATCAGGGTGGGTGTCCTACGTTTTGTCTTCCGGTTCATGGACGCCTTGCGAAAACTTTTATTCGTTTTACCCAACGGTAGCCGGTTCTACGAGCAATATGATCTACCCATTGCCACTTCAAATTATTAGCTGTAAGAGCTATATCAGTCAAAAGTGTAAACAGCTCTAATGTGTTTAATAAACCTTGATTCTCATATAATTTACTGTTGTTTTTAAAAGACTAACGACGCCCTAAAATGTATCTTATCCTTGATAATCATATAATTTGCTGCAGTTTTTAAAACACTTATGAGAGGTTAATATACCTACCATATTTATAACCACCATCTGCAAATGATACCAATAAAAAATGTTTCATCAAACACGCTAGTGCACACAAACACTTCGATAGCCGAACACGTGCGCGCGCGCCTTAATGTCGCGATTAGAATGATAAATATTGGTTCCCCGTATAAAATGAAGGTTAAAATACATATTTTTTGTAACAGAACATATTTCTGAGCTTCTGATAAGGTTGGGTGGCAGGTGCGGTGACACACTTGGGGACAAAGCCTCTCTTTTCAAATCAAAGACTTATTCAAAAACTGTCTGCTTTATTTACTTTTTAATTTAAAAACCATGATTATAAGGGTATTTTGCGCTGCCCTTCACAGCTCTACTTAAGTGATCATTGTGTTATGATATAATCTTTCAAAGTGATTCTTTTGGTTCAACTGAATAAATGACTATTGAATTGGCTTCAGTGATACAGAATACCAAGCCTGTCAGTTGCTAAACATAAAATACAGCTACAACAATTTAAGTGGAGCAATAATGTTTTGAAAAGTATTTTCAATAAACATACAGCCTCGTAGTTTAATAGTTATTAGCACAGATTAGACCACACATTAAGTGCTTATCTGTTGATAATTGTACATTTCTTGCACCAACACAATAATTGCTGTACAAATCCAAGGAGAAACCACAATTTGTAGAAATCAATTCAAATCTCAAACGTTTACAATTGCTCCCACGTCCATTTGCAAAATACAATTTCACCTAAACAAATACAGACATGATCTGAGAAGCCGTCTCGGTACTTTACGGTGCATAAAATAGGGCCCATTGGCCCCCAATGGTTCAGGCGCCCCGGTGGGCCAAATCCCTTTTGTGTTTTAGGCTTATGATGGAATTTACACCTTCAGTGTGGCAACAGCGAGACCAGAATGCGAAAAAAAGCCTTGAGCTGTTAGTAGGAATTTTATTGTCACACTTCGGTTTAGAGTTCTAATGCGTCAACATTTTGTGAGCGCAGTTAACGGCTAAACGTAAAAAAAAGTGATTCAATTTTATTTGACCTACGTTTATAAGTATAGAGTTGTATTAGGTACTTAAACACTAAATAATAGATTATACTGATGGTAGGTTAATTTGGATAATCCCTATGTAGGTACTGATTCTATAAGAATGATTTATGTAGGTATAGGTACATTAACACATAAATACGCACGACCAGTATAACCTGGTCCTGGCAGTCAGGTAATAACAAAGCCTTGCTCTAAATAATCTGTATTACAAGATTTTAGGGTCTTCGTATAACGGTTTTCCATACAAAATGTATAAGAAATCGTAGCCAAAATGTATATTAATTTCATTACACGCTTCACCTCAAACCTGACATAATCGCTAATGCCTCTACCCATTTAAATGTATCGACAGAATTTTCTGCCCATTTCACAATAATGACCGTCCCTAAGCCCTGACAAACACTGCTGATGGATGGCAGCGGCATCACAAAGGGAAAGGACCCATTGACAGCTCCCACAGATTATAAAATAGTTCAGCCCAATTACGTCCTTGAAATATAGGATTTTGTCCACTCGGAGGCCAAAACGAACCACTGTGTTGCAAAAAAATAGGATGTGTCGATATAGAAATAAGGATTTATATTATTTGTGTACACATACCAAATTTTGTTTAAAAAACAAATTCATGATTAACAAAAATTCCACGTAGATCTTAAAATAACATTACATTAAAAACACCGTTTCAGAAGTACTTAAACAGAATAATTGACTTTGTTAGCATCAATAGTTACAGCAAGTAAACAGAAACCGAGTTAAAATAACTAGTTAGTCCCAAATTGAACAGCGCCACTGTCTATAATTAACATGCTATCTGAGCAGCATGAGGCTAGGCGTATTTTCAAGGCTCCTGCCCATACTCCTGGCGCAAGTCTGCTCGTGAAGCTCCCGGCAGTAGGCTCGCGTGAACCTCTGTCCGCAGTGCTGGCAGGCGAACAGACCAGCTCGGTGCCTCTGCATGTCCAGCACGTGACGGCAGACGCAGCAATCCCTGGAAAGACTTACTATCAGTCACAGAAGATCAAATGAGACAACTGTTAATAAATATTTTTTTCTTCACGCTCTGCGGTGCATTTTCTTTACCGATTGACAGTCGTGAAAACGATGAAAAAGTATTTCTGAGATAGAAAGAATCTATGTGACTCCTAGGATTGGTTAGGACTTAGAAGGGTAAGGTTGAACCTATTGCTGATATATTTTGGTATCTATAATCTTTTGCCAGTGACACTCGTTGCATCTTGGCCACGCTGCAGTATATCAGTCACCAGGTTGACCTACAAACTTTGTGACCGATGATAGAGAACTTGCGGTTAAAGCAGCTAAACTCTCGCAATAGTAAGTGATTCATCAATTTTGCTTAAAAATCTTAGCAAGAACAACATTCCCATAAAAGAGACAATAAAGCTTATCAAGTGTACGAAAGGTAATCCGCTCCACGCCATAAACTACAACCATAACCATAATGAAGTTATCAGATGGAATAACGAGCCAGATCCGCCGAAATCGAGCCATTAGACACGCGACTGAAAAAATTGAGCACAATTACCTTACATTACCCAAATTATGCTGTTGAATGTGATCACTGAGCTGAGAAGGCCGGCCGAAAGCCGCCCCGCAAATATTACACACATAATGCGACATCTCGCTCGATGCCGGCATCTGCGGCCGTGACAGCCTCGACAAATACGAATAATAGTCTATCTGAGGCATGTAAGATAATATCTGCTTCACAGTTTCAGCAGACACACGAAACAAGGCCAGAAGGCCGAGTGGGTCCGTGTTCACAGCCATAGTTATTCGATCGATGTCTGGGCTACTGATTTCTTCCACAACCACACCGCTACGTCTTGTTTTTAATAATGAATCTGTGATTTCTGTCGCCGTCTCTTTTGTTGGTATGTCAAACGTGATATGAACGCTAGGACGGTCACGGCTTGGCTTGTTTAGAATCTCTTCAATGTCTCTTTTAACTTTATTACTTTTACGCATCTCCTCGTATAGTATTTCATCTATTGTGTCGTGTTGTTTTTCATCATTAAACAGTAGGGTATTTCTTGGATTTTCTTGGACCACTCCACAGACAATTTGTTCTGGTTTTAGTATTCCAAAAGTGTCGTTCTTAGCCGCATTAATTAGACTACTAACATTGCTTAGTTGACATGACACTGCTTCACATTTTGTATCGGTAGAAAGTTTTTGAGATTTGATTTCTAATATGAAAGTATTGATTGAGTGTATCAGACCGTCAAGTTTGTTGTCTATGCTCGACAATGAACAGTATTTTACTTTGTTTTGAGATTGTATGATCTTCTGTTTCAGTCTTTCGACATTGCTGGTTGCGTCGTTGAATTTGTCTTTGAATTTATTTTGGATACTGTAATTATTGTTATTGCTAGCATTAAATGCGTCTAAATCTGTTTGCACTGACAAGGTTTTGATAGCATTATGTTTCTTGAAATCTAAAAGCTTGTTAGATTGAGTTGTTTTGAAACTCAGCATACTTGCCGACGGATAATTATTTTCTTTATCAGCAAATGTTGTGATTCCATTATATCTACTCACTGGTCTATTTCGTGACTCATTTGCAAATTGGTATTTTGGTCTTTCCCTATTTAGCATCATCAAACGTCCTTGTGAAGACGTTGGAAAGCATAACCTACTGTTCTCATAGGTGTATGGCCTGAAATTCAATGGCCTGTTCACATGAGAACGATGGTTATCTGGGTTAAATTCATTCGAAACATTATAAAAGTCTTGTAAAAGATTCTGACATTGGTTCGACTTTTTGCATGAAAATCTAGTATTGTAATAGTCATCAATGACATCAGGGTATGTATCTTCTGGCATGTAGTTTGGTATAGTTCTAGGGTCAGAGTTGTAGCATCGGTGTTTGTTTTTGAGTTCGTTTATGTAGTTATTCCAAGCTACTGTCTGATTCTCTTTTTCTCTAGCTAGAACCAATCTTCTTACCAACCCTTTCAATCTCGCATTTCTCTCCATAGTTTTATAGATAAACTCTTGGTTGTACAAGTCTATGGCCGGTCGACAATACGTTGTCTTCTCTGCATACGCAGGTTTTGCTATATTTTGATTTCTGTTATAAGACTCATCCATGTTCTTAGATTTTACAAAAGTTAATTTTGGCTCAACATCTATTTTTTGATAGTTTTTAGAACAAGAAACATTATTATAATCTAAATCATGAATAGAATTAGGTAGTTTTTTTGTCGTTAGCTTCTTGTCTGCTTTGGTTTCAATATGCTGATGATCACCGTTAATTTTTAAACTTTTTTTGTTGTTATTTATGGCAGGTGGTGGGTCACTTGGGTATGTTTTGTTGCTATTTCCATCCAAACTTATCTGGTATCTTTTTGTTGATTTTCCTATAGGCGTTTTAATATTACGGATGATATGATTGTAGTAAGCAGCTAATTCTTTTAATGTATCCTTATCATCTTTGTGCAGTTCGTCGTCAACACTGGTGTTATTAGAATAACTTCTCGTGCTAAGTAAATCCATGATTTTTAACAATTCAAAGAAATACAAATAATTTATAATCTCCCAAAGTAAACATTGAATTTGACATTTTGAATTTTGACAATACTGTTATGTTGATTTTCTAGTAAGAAGGTAAACTATGACGTGACACTGAAAAGGATTTAAAGCTTTGGAACAAAATAACACTTGCTGACTGTTTTCCATGCACAGTTTATAATCACTCGCTCGAATCTAAACATTGTAAAATAAAATTCTACACGTGGTCAGAGCATCCAAACATAGGCTTGGCCGCTAGGTTTAGTCATGCATGGCGTCTAGATTTTGAACTTTAAAACGGTTCAAAGTTATAATATTATTTGTTTTATTGATAACCATGGGCAATACGTAACTTGAAAACTACGCATTATGTAATACTAATTGCATACAGCTCAGCCAGTTTTGTTTTAAACATTCGTAGTTATAGACCATGTAAATTATATGTATTATGAATAGTTACAAGTAGAGAAGTACTTTTTGTAAAAAGAGTGGTAATCTTTTACCAACAATAGATAGGAATAGGCATGTACCAACGCAAATCACTGTCACACATAAGCAAATTCTCTCAGATGACATGCACCGAAATTCAGAGAGCCTCAATTCATCCTAAACAGCCGAACAAAACATGTGTGGGTGAGCTTTTAATTAAAATACTCTGCAACGTATTTAAATAATCTTAAACTCACAAGATCACACATAAAACCATAAAGGCGATCCTAATACCAGCACATTGCGCGAAACTGGTAATAAATTCACATATTTAAATCGCATCAATGTAAATAAAGACGTTCTTAATGTAAATAACGAGGCTAAATAAAAAATATAGAGATGTAACGGGGCTCTTTGCAGTTTTTTTTGTGTGTGTTTAAAATTTTTTATCAGATGTCTTACCGCGAAGCCTTTTTGAAAAACAAAACTTTAATCATCGTTTTTACAGTCCCCTTATTCTTGAAAGCTTACAGAATCCTTAACTTTTCAAGTTAATAATTATAACGTTCTATATGTTGCAAATATTAAAAATAATGGGCATCAATGGCTTGATATTACCGAAATAAGAATGGGTTTCTTATCTAAGTTTCACGGTAAGACCGCAAGACCACCCAAACTTGGAGGAAAACTTTTAGCAAGTTAATCTAAATGTGAGAATATTATGTACGACTGTTATGTTTTGAGATCATCAATCTAAAGTAGATGCAACAAAGTAACTGAATTATACATTTAAAACAGATTCTGAAACTTTTTAAGGTAGTGCGGATAATTTGTTACTTATTTAACACCATTAGACATTGTAAAATTAAAAACATCTATCATTTCTAACGACCGCAGAAAAGCAATGTCGCCGCGGTCAAAATCGCGAGTAACTGCTTGTAATATAATATTAAATTAATTATACTAACCTACTTACAAGCCTTTTTTATTAGAGGAGGAATTTGTTATGCCCCTCACATCACAATAACAAGATCATAACAAGCTATTTAGATACTGCATGGTCGCACAGTTTTTGTGTTTATCTTTGCATTTTTATTAGTTTCTTTCACTAGCGCCACGCCTCGGACTCGTTCGCAGGTTGTCGTTTATGCTAATGTTTCAATAGAATATTCATTGAAAGAACTACCCTTGTTCGTTATCTTGTTGATGTTTTGACGTGTCTTGTGCTCTTTATGTTATGGCTTTTATTTATTCCTTGGAGTGTTGGTGTCTGGATCTGTTATGATTGGTTCTTATGTAGCCTTCTTATGTTTTACTTGATTGATATCAGCAAATTCATACATTTTTAAAGCTATTTTAGAACTACGGTTTTGGCTAATAATTCCCAACTCACGGTACTCATCCTCTCTATTAGTATGTACCTCTATCCTTTACGTCCCACTCAATTTTCTTAGAAGATGACTAAAATATTGTTTTTTAATAATGTGGGCTTGTAATTTTGCTTATGTGAGTCTGAAAAAACAACACATGAAGAGACTTCAATTTGTAACCAGGCAATTTATTCTGTAATTTATTTTTCTAATTTTCGTATTCAATACGAGCGCCTTAATTCAATTTCCAAAAAACAGAGCCTATACAACAATTATTCAATTGCCCAATCCTACGAATAAACAAGATAAATCACAAAAAAAGTGTCCTTCAAGAGGTCATGTAGAGTAGTGGCCCTAGAAACGTACCGAGGGGAACCCCTGCAGTTATTTCTCTCTACAAAAACACCGAATTAATGTGGCTTTGCCATTTTATTTACTATGCATTGCGTACTCAATTAGATAGTTGAGAGGGTTTATATAGTGGAAACAGTGATGTATGTGTCTGGATATGGAGTTATCATTTGAGTCGAAAGCATTACTTAGGTTGAAATCTAGACGGTATCATTACGCTAAGGTGAAGGTTGAAAACTTGGAGGTTTCTATGGGGATGAATACTATAGGATAAGATTATAATCAAGACGTATTGAAGAATAATTGAGGCAATAAGTGGATCGATGTTGTGACCTACTACTTGTATTCAGATGTCAAATGTTAGGTAAGTAAGTAGGTACTCATAATCATAATCCTTATTCACGTATCAAAAATATTCATCAACAGGATGAAATTAAGTACTTTTTACATTATCTTTTGTCGTGTTTAAAAACACCAACAACAACAACATTAAATCCATCTTGCCAATGCTTTGGCGAGTAGCATAATGCTGAAAACCATTGACATACATATCATATAGCTACAATAAACAGTAGTAGAACACTCGAACAACCGCAAATTAATATAGCATAAAATTGCATTTACAGCAATGTTATGCTCATAAAAACTATAGTGCCAAAAGAATTGTGTCTAATGATGTCTTTGTGCTTGAAAAAACAAGGATAATGACTCCTCAAACCAATATCATTATCAAAAATATCATTTCAAGATCTTGAATCAAAACCTCCAGCCTAACAACATCATAAACCAGACCAATGCGAGAGCGAGACAGACTACCCTCCCTTTGTGAACGCACTAGAGAGAAAGAGAAGAGATATACATTGTGTTCGTATAATGGTTTGTCTACATGCTTGTACGATTGTGCCTCAGTCGCACGAAAGGTTTTTTATTTTATTTGATCTTATTATTCATAGGTAAGCATTATTGTAGCTCGGCCAGTTTTTGGGTACCGTGCTTTTGTGATTTAGGGTTCCTTGTGTAAGAATGCCTCAGAAATATCCCCCAAACACCCTGTTGAATGTTCATACCTAGTTCCTTTAGAACTCTGTAAACGCCATTACTATTTATAAAGTTGAGTGTCATTATTATTATTATTAGTTCTATAAAAAGTTTAGCAGCCGTGATAGGCTTGAAACCTGTCTTCTATATCTGTTGGTCTGTTAATATCTTGAAATAATCTTGTTTTGTGTATGCACAAAGTAGGTACTTAATAAATCTAAACAAATTATTTCCGAGCTTTGGGGCTTTAAGTCGACTATTTCTTTGATCTATATACAGTAGGTTTTTTTTTGGTTAAAGACATTTATTTCTCAGAAGAAAATAACATTTTTTTTTTCAGGTTAACATTTAGAGAAGTCTTTAGTCATTATGATTTGGTAAACGTAATTCCCTGAATTAATTATTATTCATAAATTATAATTAATCGGTCATCTAAGTTTCCATACCTACAAGGATACAAAGTGGTATTTAATATTTGATCAAAATACAAATCAGCAACCAAAAAACCAATAGACGGAACCCATGCGCTAGGAAGTCTGCAGACGACTATTTTTTTCACACCACGGTCTGTGAGGAATGCAAGGTTCGGGAGATTACGCCCTGTCAGACACACGAGGCAGCATTGTTGCCATCATCAATGGCACCATTGAAGCCGTGCCCATAGAATGCTATGATTTGTCAATATTTAGGATTATGATTGAGGACATTTTTGAAGTTATTGAAAACAGAATGGTTGAATGAGATGTGTTTCTTTTTGAAGTTAATAATGATGATTTTAATATACAAAACGTTGAAGTAGCCAAGTTCACAATTCGAATTTCAAAGCTTTTTACATAAAAGTTTCAGTTGTTCAACCTTTATTTGAGCAAAAGTCTTCAAGGAGTAATACAATATAGTATAACTATTTAATCGATCTTCAGGTATTCTAGTTTTTATCATTGTATAGTTTACACCTAAGCCAAATTACTTATTTGCAAATAAATAATGTTTCCTTAGTTCCTTGGTTTTTGCCTGTTTTTCGTGCAACAAGTACATTGACTTGTACGTTTTATCTTCTATTCAAATACTTATGATATTGTTTTGCGTGTCGTCAGCGGCGTGGGAATCAGCACCGTTACATCTTATCTCATTGATAACACCGTTTGTAGACTAGCCTTTTGTTTTAACTCCATTATGAAACACGGGATAGGATAATATTTGAAATTGACTCATGTTTTCAGCGTACTTACCTTATTGGTTAGGTATGTCAGATTTTGTCGTCTAAAAATCGTTTCATAACTTCAAACCATTTATAGACGCCTAAACTTTAGAGGAATCTTCGGTTTTTTAGTAATTTATAATCATTACCTTCATCATTATCTTTCTTTCATTATTTTTCTTTTATTTTCTTCATTGTTTTTTATTCATGTATACATTGATTTACCTGCCTTCTTTAACTCTTACAATGTAATCAAAAACCTTATTATTTAAAAATCCTTCACCTCGGAGGGTTTCTAAAGATGTTTGCCTTCCAGAGAACTTGTTTTGAGTCACTATAACCAAGCTTTGTAGAACATGAATTTTACATTAACGCCCTAATTCAGTTCGGTCCGATCTTTATCTCTGAGCTCCTATATCTTATCTTCCAAAAGGAGTTCAAAAACTTATCGAAACAATTAAAATTCCTTCAAGTCCAAGGCCGAGATCCAAATATTCAAGATGCTTCAGATATTGGAGCTTTTAATAAAACGCGCTGAGTTGAGGATGGAAAAGGGTTTTTGATATATGGAATAGTATTTAGTTTTGACACGCCTACTGATATTGGAACAATTTTTTGAATACTCATTATTGCATATTCTTTTTTAGGAAAGTTTAAAACAACCATAGTCGCAAAAATTTGTGTGATACTATCATAGTCTATCTAGTAAGCTTGTTTCCTCCTTGTTTAATGTTTACAAATACTAAGGATGATATCATCAGATGCGTAGTCCTCAAATCAAAACAAAGAACAACACAACATCAATATTTATCTAAATATTTTAAAAGTTGCATCAAATTTCACACAGCATTATCTTAAGATAAAATACACAAAAGCAATCAATTAGTGCCCGCCGTAAACCCAATTGGATTAGATTTTGAACAAAAAATAGAACAAATAAAAAAGGTGATGGAGTCTCGGCTTTTAATTATCATTTACCGCGCTGTTTGAAAAACTTTTTGAGATATAAAGTTGTCGAATGCGGATAGGAAGGCAATCCATTCTCGTGGGGAATGAGCTAGGGTGTTTTACAGTTTCCGATTGAAACCTGGGCAAAACTCTGTTAGAATACGGTCACCTTGATATTTGTAACAAGACGACGAGACGGGAATCAATCATCTAATTGACAATTAAAAAATTCATTTCTGTGTAATATATACCAACATAGATAGTTATGAATGCAAAAGTTTCTGTTGCATTGTTTTCAATCACTAAACTTATATCCTCGACGTTTGCGACCTCCTTCTTTTTTACTTTGCCCCATATAGCTTTTCCGCTGTCGCTCTTCTCTCTCCACCTTTCCTTCGATGATGTTTTTAGCTCTCTCCTCGTATTATGTTCACCTATCGTTATCCTCTTCGTATCATTTTCATTTCGTATCATTGATACGACAATTCGACTCTCGAACCGTCTTTATCCATTCATAATGTTGTCCTTTTAGAAATCGTATCGTACTCCCTAAAGCGGTTTCCTTGGACATCGTATTTTTTCCTTGGGCCCGTGGCGCGACGTGATTTTACGCCGTTCGGTTCTCACGCCACAGTGTAGCGAGCAGTCACTATAGCCGGACCGCCCGGTCGCGAACACAGTATATTAAGCCTACTCACGCAGAAGTCTCACTTCAAGCATTGTTGTTCTCAGAAATAGTCTCAGTGACGTCAGTCTACTTTTATCTAAGGCTTAGTTTGAATCGGAATTTACACCACCTTTACTCATTATTGATTGTCTTAAATTGTATGTGATTTTTATTATTATTCTCTTATTTTATCATCATTAGATGATGGTATGTTCTATGTATAAATAAAATAAATTTAATAGACAATCCGCACAGCTCTATCTAGCCCCAAATTAAGCAAAGCTTGTGCTATGGGACCAGATAGCTGATTATAATACTTTTTGGTTTTGTAAAACGTACATAAAATATAATAGGTATAACACCCAGACAGAGAACAAACATCTGCGTTCACCACACAAATATTTGTTCTACTACGGCGCAGACTGTTGAGCCAACTGAACTGAGAGGCCAGTCAGAAAATATTTAGTCTATAATATAAAAACACGGGTTATGTTTGTCCATCAGCAATTTATTCAAAAAATATGACTTCTGAAAATGTTATAAGTATTGTCTATTAAACTAATAATGACTGCTGAAAATTCGAAGACGTTTCATGAAGAAGTAATAAAAAGCTTGCACCAAGCGATCTTGCAGCACTTTGTATGTAAAATATGATCTAAACACAGCACTGTAGAGTTCATTTTCCATTACACACTGTTTTCTAGTGATGATTTTGCGTCTTTATTCCTTTATCTCCGGTCTTCGTCCACTGACGTCTGTTTGAGTGGTGCGCCGATAACACTGGTGTTGTGCTGTTGTGGAACTGATACGATAATGAAGATATAATGGTCAGGGTAGTTTTTAAGATGGAGCTTTTAGATAGTGGAGAAAAAATAGAAAGTTGTTTTATGCTACTGCCACACAAAGCGCGTCCAGTAATTATAACTTTGCTTAGAAATTTAAATTCAAAATCAAAAATTTATTTATTCAGTAGGATTGCAAGGCTCACTTTGAAACGTCTTAAAGCTAGGTGAGTCTAGGTGCCAGTTGCACGCGACTAGAAGAACAGGCAACAAATTACGGTTTGGTTCCTAGCGTTTTTTTTTATGAGATCCAATCAAAGCAAAAATAATCTAAAATAATAGCAGCGAAGTTTCAGTGTGGTGCCACTTCGCTTAGTGCATGAGAGCTTAGGATTCTGAGTGACATAGAAATGGTCTTAATAATTAATACTTTGCTTAGGGTTTTAAGGGACACTGAAAAAAGTTTAGTATTATAATATGAGCAGAACAGAACAGTCCATGGCACCTGTTTTAATGTAGACGAAAAAACACAGTGACATCGATTCCAATTCGTTCAGTTGGGTAACAGTAAACAACATCGACACGGAGCAAGGCAAAACGAGGAAAGAACCTATAAAGGTCTGTTAGGTGACAACTTGACGCCTAGCTCAAAGTAATCCTTTTGAATAAACAAATGCTGACTTTGACTTTGTCTGA
This sequence comes from Thera britannica, assembly GCA_939531255.2. NCBI lineage: Eukaryota > Metazoa > Arthropoda > Insecta > Lepidoptera > Geometridae > Thera > Thera britannica. The sequence goes on along the minus strand of OW618036.2, from coordinate 12,282,568 downwards.
GAAGCCAATAGGGAAGCTCAAGGGTGACGAGATAATTCCAAATACTAATACTAATGCGTTTTATAAAACGCATCACAAAATAACAGATTAAAAAAGTAATAGTACATTGTTACCTGAGTGTTGAAAGTCACGTTTTTTGAGTCCCGAGACGGGTTTGGCGCCAGAGCGTTAGCGAGGGCGCCAATGGAGCTTGAGGGACTTAAAAGACTTTCACCCGAGGTAAACACTGTGCTTTTCATTACAAATACAAGGAAAGTAAAAATAAAAACATGAAAGAAAAATTTGTGAAAATGAAGATTGAATTGCCGCCTTCCCGGTTTTTTTTTTTCTTTTTCTCTGGCGGGCCTTCGGCTTCAGCTCGCCAGCATTATTCAGCCATTATTTTCATTCTCATAATTTAAAAAATGGTAAATGTCAAATCTATGTTATTTTTAATAAATAGTTGAAGCTATATGTAATCAAGTTATTTAGAAGATATATTATTTATTTAATACTAGCTTTATGTTATTTAAATTTAAATTTTACATTGCGCTATCTTATTAGACTTTTTAAACTTCTTACCGTTGTAATGGGTTTCCAACCTACTTGCTGAATAAAAAGTTGGAATTTTGTTCAACGACCTCCTTGCAGTTAGAAAGACTTTAGAAAGTTGGAACATGGTTGAATAAAATAGAACTTGTTTTTTTTATAATTTGACAGCTGTCAGTAGAAAGCGATTCTCCCTAGGGCTGAAAGTTTTACTTTCAATTAGGCCCCTCAGGCAACTTCAGACCTACTTTCAGAGTATGAGTAATGAAAAATAAGTTTACTTACACAAAACAGAAAAAAGGTAGTGGTGTGGAGCGGTGGAGTTTGGACTACAAGATGAACAGAAACCTTCAAAATACATCCAAAAACAATGACCGTCTGAGCAGTTGGGTAAAAATAACACAGTCAAAGCAGACGTGGTACTACCAATAGTACAGCCGTAACCAGTGTGATTGAAAACTGGTAGTGGATGAGTAAACAAAGCAAGACGCCTCACTCCCACACTCCTAGGACGTACAAACACTGGGACGGTGGGCTGCACGAGAGAACCACTACAAAAATATTAAGAAAAATATAATATATAAAAAAGTCATAATTTTCGTACATTTTAGCACTGTTATTTTTAGATAGAATATGTTTTAGATTTTTACTTAGTATACTTACATAAAAACACCTCGAGAAAGATAACATATTTTCAATGATAATTATTTTTTTAAAAGCATAACGTCATAGTTTGCGGCGACCAGGGGATTTTAGAGTTCCATTCCATTTTTCCCAAATAAAATAAATAAATTGTATTTATGAAAGGTTTGGTTTCCTTGGTTTTTACTGCATAGCACCATCCAAGTATAGAAGTTTGGTAAACACTATCAATAACAAAGTGTTTTGGAACAACACAAAATGTTTTTATTGTGAGTGAATGTTTTCTTACTGCCTTTCCAAGCTCTGTGGTATTTAAGGTACCTAAAGAATGTTGGGTTCGTAAGACATTGGAAACTAGCTTTTGTATACGACTTTGCTCGTGTGATATATTATTTTTGAGCATGGTTTAAGATATAGATAGCGTCATCATCACCATCATCATCATAATCAGCCTGAAGAAGCCAACTGCTGGACATAGGCCTCCCCTTTTCCACATTTCCAGGAAGAACGATTCTGAGCCCTTTCCATCCATCGATTTCCCACGATCCTAACAATGTCGTCGGTTCATATGGTGGGTGGGCGCCCTACGCTTCGTCTTCCGGTTCGTGGTCGCCATTCGAGAACCTTTATTCCCCAACGCATAGCGTACGACGGCAGATTTCAAGCAACCGAAAAAAAACAAAAATCAGAAAGCTAAAAAGTAAAAAAAAGCCAAAAAAAAAGAAAGAAAGAAAAAGAAATAAAAGGAAGAATGGCAGAAAGTCGATGTATGAAAAAAGCTCAAAACGGTGTAAATTTCAGGAACATTAATCACTACACAGCAGTGAACTTCGACAGGCTGATGATGAAGATTAAAGTAGCCAACACATTTGAAGAATCAATGATCCAAATCAAACATCCACTTGTCGTCCGCATTCCGGAGAGCATCGCGAACCGAGGCTCACGAGCTCCGTGTTTTGTAGCGCTGGACCCCCTGGCGGGCGTCATATCACACCACCGCTTTACTGGCTCGGAGAATAACCTGATTTCGACATCTTGCTAGTAGCAAACGCAAACATTTGTGGACTTTAATGTTAAAAACACCATACTGAATATTGCGGATCAGTGGATGGAGAAGGCCTAAATGAAACATTCTTCTTGGAAATATATATAATAGAACCTTAGGTAAATTCTGTATTTACGTTTATAGTGCACGTTTAGTAGACTTACCAGCTGTGATACCTACTACAGTAACAGTTGTACATGACAAAACAAACAAACCTTTCAGACACAAAACAAGACTGAAGTTCACTATGGTTTTCCCTGCCGATACTGACTGTGTGACTTTTATAATGATGATAATAGCTGACTTTTAGTCCCATCGCTAGATCGGCTTGATCAAAGTCAATGTTTCCTAAATGCTCCCTAATTACCTAAACAAACGCACCGTCAAACGGTAGAGACCGCACAACCGAAATCGCAATTTAACAGCTCAATCATCACCAAATCCTATTTCGGAAAATAGGATCTGTCCGTTGCAAATCATTGTTAATTTGTCCTTGTGTGGTTGGGTAAAAACAGCGGCAACACAGATCAAACAACACTGCCCCGCCCTGTGGTTTCCATCTTGAAAGACGCCGTGATCACGCCTTATAATCACCTAATTACCCAACTATCCTTTAACCTGATACACGAAAACCACCCTTAAAATCTTATAGCTCACGACCCACATTTTGTCTACACCTTGTACATTTTCTGGAGTCAAATAACACGAAGATCAACCTTAAAGTTTAAGCTCATAAGGTCTTCATAGGTAGAGTTTGGGTGTCATAGCAAAAACGTGCAGATTTCGGCAAATTAATGAAAAGGTGACGGTGTGTTGAATAAATGCGCAAATATTGGTGTATGATGGACCACCAACGACTCCAATTAGCAATGTTCTTTTGGCAGTGGTTTGCTACGCTTATTTGCGATTACCAGGGTATCTTTTGACGTCATCATGTATGATGATTGCTGAACGGTTCTAGATGCGTCTATGCTTGAGTATTTGCTTCAATGCTTCGTGTTCTTCTAGGCTTGGTTGCGTAGAACTGGCACCTAGGCTTATATCTAATTTTAAGACGTTTCAAAGTGATCCTTGGGCAACTTAATAAATAATTTTTTAATTTGGTCATGACGGCAAACGCTACTCGTACCAATCAGTCGCGCCTTATGCTTAAAATCTCCATAATGTTACTAGAACCTAGATAGAATCTTCAAGCAGTACAACCTACGTCAACATCCCGTGACGTCAGATCCGCTTCCGCTCAGCTGATGTCTGTCTGTCACGTGCGGAACCTAGTGAAAGTCATGTGACTCATGGAGGAGCTTACAGAAGACATATGCATAGATGATATTAAACATAATTTACTCTGCTAAAACTACGTAAAAAGTCAGAAATAAAAAAAAAGTTAAAAACTAAACTACAACAAAACGAGTAATATATTTAATAATAAAAATGTATAAAAATAAAACAAACACGCAAATTTAAAAGCAGTGCAAGCAGTAAAATTTCAGAATCTAGTTCCTGATTGATTATGGGAAACCCTGCAATGCCTACTATTAAAATAATTATCTGATTGGCATTGGAACAAAATCAATGCACAATTGCTTGTACAGCCTTGAAATAAACCTCCTTCATGAAGTAAGCTTTCATATCATAAAAGGCCATGGCTATCGCCATAAAATGCATGGCAATCATCATCAGCGTCAATAAGTCTTCTGACGACCTTCCGATGTTAGACGGTATTTGCAGAACTCACCACGCTTGGTGGTGGATTGGTGACCGCAGTGTCGGCGTTCTGTACCACCTCGACCCTTCTGGGATCAAATGTCGTAAAAGCCAACTCATTCTGGGATCAAATGTCGTAACAGCCAACTCATGACTAGGCTGTTACGACATTTGATCCCAGAATGAGTTGGCTTTTACGACATTTGATCCCAGAAGGGTCGACCTGATCACCTGCGATGGGGATCAGTGTATCGCTGTCAAATATCACACCGTTAAAGTTTAAGAGTGGCCTTCCGATCCTAAGGTTCAAATCCAGTCGTGTACCAATGAATTTTTCTGCCCAAAAATGTATGTACACTATGCTAGTGCTCTCAAACGGTGAAGAAAAACATCGTGAGGAAACCGGCATGTCGTAGAACCTAGAAAGTTCGAAATACGTGTCGAGTGCAAGAAAGAAGCTTCTTTGAGGCGCACTTAAAATCCTTTAACCACACTTGGTTCAGAATGGAATCAGTGACACGATAAGAAGATTTGATAACACGTTTTATTTGAAATTCGTGATAACTTTTCGCCATATATTTTTCAACCTTTTCGACTGATTGATCGCTTAGATTTACAAAGCTTAAGACCAAAAGTGTGACTTGTTTTGTGAGCAAGGGGACAGGGGCTCAATTCTAGACCAGTGACTTTTTTGTCACGGTAGATATATATCACAAAAACTGTCAGTTTCTTTAGTGAATTTGACAGTTCTTGTGATATATATCTCCCGTGACAAAAAAGTCACTGGTCTAGAATAGAGCCCCAGGAGACAGGCATACCTCGTCTCGTCTGCGCCCGCGCCGCTCGTGACTCAGACGCCAGTTCCGTTGGAGGAAGCTATGAACGTTATTACCGGCGGCGGTGAATGTAAATAGTGAATTAAGCTATTTAGAACCACTTGCACACTCATTTAGATTATAATTAGTTTCAACGTAATCGCACTGTTTGTTCTGTACTTTGATATCATAGAACATTGATGTATTTTGCAACATGTGTAATTTATAAAAACTTGTGACCCCCAACTAGATAAAAAAATATTTTCAATTTGGCTCATAAATTACAAAGTTATGCGATGAGAAACATTTAAAAAACCACCGAATTGAGACTCCTTCTTTTTTATTTGAAATCGGTTAAAAATAAGTGTTTTCTAGTCGACTATACCGCGGGAATTCGTTCGCGTAAAGCTATGAATAAATAAATAAACGTATCTTATTAAACGCATATTTTTTTGTTTAATAGATAGAACTTACGGCCCACCTGATGAAAAGCGGTCGCCGTTGCCAATAGACACCAACAAGATCAAGGGTGCTGTCGTTGCGTTGCCTGCCGTGGAATAAAGTCTGACCCTGGCTATGTCCACCCTTCAAAGAGTAATACCTATGCTAAGTTTTTGGTTTTTCAATAAGTAGTTTTGAGACATTTCGTGATGAGAGTGTGGCTTTTTCCTAATAGTTTTTAAACGGCACAAGTTCACACACTAGACCACGTAATACAGGTGGAGCATCACCATAATTTCCCAAACCATAAAAGATCATAAACAGCGAACAATAAAACCTTCTAGGAAGGTGTCTGAGTGACGTCCGTACGTGCCTACCCTGAATCGTGCGCACGTTTACCGTATGTACGACAATTGGCAGAGTTCTGACAAAAAAATCGTTAGTATTGTTGGAATAGGATTGGAATTTGGAAAATTTGGGTTTTGCACTTTACTACAAGAATCCCGACACTCTACATAGCAGACTTAGCAAATAAGCATCCAAGAGTTAAGTTAAAATCAAAAAGCACTCCAGCATCCATCATCTCTCGTATATTGTCTTAAACCAGCACCTTCAAACACAGTAATAAAAGCAATCACTGCTAACAGACACACTCCACACTAAGCGAACTCTTTCACAAAGAGCTCTACTGCTCTCAAGTATCCACTTCATCATCGTCATCTTGAAGAAGTCCATAGGCATAGACATAGGCCTCCCTTATTAATTTCCAGGCAGAACGAGTCTGATCCGTCTCCATTTTAACAATTTCGTCGATCCATCGGGTGGGTGGGAGTCGGGAGTCTAACGTTTCGCCAAACCATCAAGCCTCTGCCTTGCGCAAATAATTATGACAGTGATATTTGACAGCGTTTCATTGATCGCCACCACAGAACGTTTAGATGTGCGCTAGGCTTTATAAGTAAAAGAGCAGACAGACAATGCAAGCAATGCCTTGCCCTATTCAACAGTCGCCACAAATAGCATGGAGTTAGGTGCGAACTCCTTACACGGCGGGAATGTATGAATCAGATCAAAACATAGGCACAGATTGAAAAGGATTCCTTAGTAATGACTATTAGCAGTTTAGACGTATCTGTATCAACCTTTAGCTAAACACCTACTTGATATACTAGCGGTTAGGTAGCTACAAATGCTACTGAAAAGCATTTATGCTATAACCAAATAGCCGAAGAATCTCCAGTATAGATATGACTGTTTCAAGGGCTTTGCATCTAAACAATAAACTTTATTCCTCTTCAGAGACCGGTTATTTTGGAGCGACGAATTTTGAAAGGGAAGAAGGGCCATATTTTTGGGACTAATTTGTACTAGGTATTCCAAACTACTTTTGTATTGACAAGATAATAAAGAACACAAGATTTAAAACACAAAAATACATCTTTTTCTTCTTCTTAAATTTAAAAGCTGAGCTCTTGTCGGGGTTTTGATGCAGTTTTCTCCAATTAAGTCTTTCGAATGCGGCCTTCTTGACTCCCTTATACGACATGACAGCGATTTTCCTCCTTGACTTCCATACACGACATGTGAGCGACTTTTTCTTTTATCTGGCTCATGTAACTTATTCTTGACCTTCTTCAGGGAAGAGGAATCAAAGGCCTTCCTCTTCCACGTTTTCTTTAAACCTTTCTTTCAAGTATAGATAGACAGATAGACAAAATTCCTACTAATATGACTAAACTAAATTTCGTCAAGATGATCCGGGATGAGTAAGAACCGCCCACAATCAGAATTAGAACGGCGGAAAAACAGCCGACGTGATTCAAAGTCCAATGATTCAAGAATACGAACCTAGGTAACAGATACACACAGTGATTACGGTTTGATACACATATGACGAACGAGTGATAACTTGTAGATGCCATATGTTTCTGTAACATCTGTTTTTATAACGCTTTTATTAGCTTCACCTGTATGTAAGTTAGTATGCAGTAACAATAACAACAATAGAAACTTTGCACACCTGTCAAAGGTCGATGACAATGCAATAATATGAAAAAAAAAACTAAAAAGTAAAAATAAATTATTGTTTAAAAAACTAAAAAAAACGCTTTTATAACTAATTGAACTAAAAAGTTAAAAATAAAACTGTAATAATCAACTGAAAAATTTATATTATTGTACAAAAAGCGTGGAGGGCTTGATTTTGATTGTTGTAAATATTTTATCAATTAGTTTATTATATCTGAAGTTATTATAAAAAGCACCCCACGCTTTTTTGTACGATAATATAAATTTTTCAGTTGATTATTACAGTTTTATTTTTAACTTTTTAGTTCAATTAGTTATAAAAGCGTTTTTTTTTTAGTTTTTTAAACTATAATTTATTAGAACTAGATTACAACTTGTAACTGCATATTTCATAATAATTGATGTCAGAGCACTGGTGGTCTAGTGGTAGCAGGCCTCCGATCCAGTCAAATTATTGATTCATGTAGTTTTTCTGTTCAAAAAATTATGTATGCTATTCTAGCACTCTCAAACGGTGAAGGAAAACATAGTGAGGAAACTGGCATGACGTAGAACCTAAAAAGTTTAAAAACAATGCGTCAAGTTTTTTTTTACAATTTATAGACTAACGCTTGACCGCAGTCTCACCTGATGTTAAGTGATGATGCGATCGACGGTGTAGCGAAATAAGCCTCTTTAACTCACTTGAAATCCTTTCACAGCACTAGTTCAAACAAACTCGCGTTCAAATTATTGTTTCATCACCCTTTTACCTCCGGACTTTAGAACCCTTTCTGAAATACTTAAAGCCGCTAATGAAGAGTGTTGGGGCTTAATAGGAGAGCAATATCGTGGTCGTTGGTCCATACCTTAAGAAGCACAATCGTCGACCTTCAGCCAGCAAGGTCACTGAGTGCTGAATACTGATGGAGTGAACGCGCCGGGATACTTACCCATGAATGAACAGCCGTGATCGGAATCCTAATGATGAGCCTTTGAGATTTTGATAAGACTAGAATAAAGCGTGCTATTTTAAGTCCTAGACTGTGCTAATCTTAGAAAACAATGTACAAGCGGTTCAAGGTATAAACCTATAATTGACGGCAAAACATAGGGCGCTTTCAAATCAAATCAAATATTTATTCAGTAGTATCACAAGGATCACTTTGAAACGTCCTAAAGCTAGGTGAGTCTAGGTGCCAGTTCCACGCGACCAAACCTAGAAGAACATGCAACATTAGCCAATAGACCGACATTGTGAAACACGCGAAGAATTTTCCTGAAAACTTATGATAAAGCCTCTGTGGGGTTTTCTGCTGTATGATAGAGCCATAATTTTTAAGCAAACTCCAACTTATACATTTTCGTGCATCGTGGAAAAAGACACTGATTTGCCTTTATTATAAAACTCTTTACGTTACTGACTGACTGACAATCAACGCTCAGCCTAAACCGTAAGTCCTAGAAGCATGAAACTTGGAGGGTATGTTCCTTTTATAGCATAGGGGTGCACTAAGAAAAGAAATTGGAAAATTATTTCCTTAAGCGGGGAAAAAGAGGAAATGCTTTTAAAAGAAAAATCTACGGGGAGTAACGGCAACAGGGCGAGCGAAACCGCGGGCGGGTGCTAGTTCACTATACACTAGGTTCACTGAAAAAAAGCGTCGTTGAGTACATCATTCTTCGATTAACCGATTTCTCTTCTTCCACAGTGTGAGGAGTCTATGTCAGCGGGAGACATGTGCGTCGCAGCCGGCCGCGCGGGGCCCGCTGCCAGGTGGCACCCTGCCTGCTTCATATGCTCCTCCTGCCAGGAGCTGCTGGTGGACCTGGTGTACTTCTGGAAGGATGGACGGCTGTACTGCGGACGGCATCATGCTGAGAGTATGAAGCCTAGGTGCTCAGCCTGTGATGAGGTTCGTATCTTCTTCTAATAGTATTAGGTATTAAACTGTGAAGGAAAACACCGTGAGGAAACCGGCATGTCGTAGAACCTAAGAAGTTCGAATATATATCTCAAGTGCACGAAAGGAGTCTTTTTGAGGCGCACACTTAAAATACTTTCACTACATTTGGTGCGAAAGAACACACTTGGCGTCTGTATTGGCGCATGCTACTAAAAAGTCTAGTGGTCTGAAAAAAGTCTAAAGCAACACGTATCTCGATTTTACTATAATGCTCAGTCTATAAGAAACTGTTACTACGAGAACTTTCCACAGTTTAAAGCTCAAGGTTAAAAGTTCAGACCTAAAAAAGTTTTGAAACCTCTCATGGCGAATAAATAACTATATAGAATTTACGCAGTTTTGCATATTATATTCGGTTCAGTCATATTTTATACCCTCAACCCCCCAAATACAATCGACAATAACTCCTTACAAATAAACAAAAACTGCAGTCAATATGCAAACCGCAAATTGGCGTATGAATAGTTGAACGACCGGCAGTTGGCACATAAATCTTGAGGCGGAAGCAGGCCCTCAGGCCCTCAGGCCAGGGCGTCCAGGGCGTCCAAACCTTCATCCTGGACCATTTGATTCGACTGACTTGCTTTTGTGAACTGCAAACCAGCATAGTTCTGCAATCCAGTTTTCTGTCAAGCCTTGCTCACATATAAGCGTTCTGCGATGACGATTATTGAAATGTTCTCAAATTTGACGTCAATCCTATTGAAAACGTAACTATGTCATTGTCTCGTCGTTATTTAGTGAATTTGATAGTATAGTACCTAGCTAAGTCTGTACCTTGGTAGGCCTCCAGCATAGTTAAATTTAAGTCACCTTCAACTACGTTTTCAGTCGTTTCGCCTTGGCTTAGACTAAGCCAAGACAAAAGGCATGAAAGCTTAGTCTTTGGCTAAGCTCTGTCGCCAAGTTGGTCACAGCTGATACGATAAGCTCGTAGAACTTGCTAATATCTTTTGCAAAGTTTCTCTACCGTGGTACCATTAGATAATACCATCTATAGTACTCAAGCAAATGAAGTTTTCCCAAATTCGATAAGATGATCGAATCAAGCGGTCCAGGATCGGGGGTTAGAGTCGATAAGTGGGTCGGGGGTGCCACGTGCTGGGGCACTTCCGAAAACTGCCGACTAACACGATTAAGGCCCTTGTGGGTAATGAACCCACGCCGTTGACATTATAACAGAACCGCAATTTACTACTAAATACTTAGTAGAGTACCAAACTACTTAGGAAGGCTTTAAATGGGTATTCTTTACAAAATAGGAGTAAAATTACCTCAAACCAGCAAGGAAAAGATGGCACGATTGAAGTCGCGCGCGATTCAAAGTCGTAATTATTCATTACCCAAAAATTTCGAGCAATTTTAGAATACGTAGATTTTTTTTAATTATTTTTAAAGTACTTGCAAACTAAATTACTTATTTTTATGTCAATTTGTTGCTATAACTAAATTCCTCTCACTTTTGAGCCTTTTCTATAAGCAGAAAACAAGCAATGGAAGGTAAAAATTGCCAAAAAAGTAACAAGGTAAGTTTCGCGATAAAAAGTTGTCCGAATAGTGTTCTCCGAATAGTCGTATCACCCACCATCGCTTGTAAATACTTCATGCGGCAATTACATGCTGTCGAGTCCGGAAGAGTTCGGAAGAATTCTTGATGGAAGCCGGAACCATGCCGATGCCTAAACAGCTGGTCCAATAGAGACAGAGCGAGTTGAGGTGACGTTTCAAAAAAGAGAGACAGCACTATTTTTTTTAAACTGATTCTTTCTTGGAATTTAGCATTGGTGGAGTCTAGTAGTATATAATAAGTCTTTAGACCAATTTAGTAGTTAAGTCTTGTGCACATCTAGACGATCAGTAGTAGTAGTACCTAGCTGTAATGCATCGCTGTCATATCGCAGCAATATTTGACAGTCTAATTATCCGCAAGGCCTAAGACCATATAGAATTTGATAACTGAAGATTAGTCTATCTCATTATTGTATGCACCAGCTTTTTCAACTTGGTCGTTCAAATGACAAAAGAGAAACTTCTTCTTCTTCTTATCGTGTCACTGATTCTTTCGAACCAAGTGTGGTGAAAGGATTTTAAGTGCGCCTGAGAGGCTCCTTTCGTGCACTTGACACATATTTTCGAACTTTTTAGGTTCTTCGATATGCCGGTTTCCTCAAGATGTTTTCCTTCACCGTTTGAGAGCACTGGGCACTGAGCCTTTGGGAAGAACAACTTATTGGTACACCTTAAGATCGGAAGGCGGGGCTGCTACCACTAGGCCACCAGCGCTCTTGAGAGAAGAGAAACTAATGATGTACCTAATTTCGGTGAAAGAAAACATCGTGAAGAACCCCGCGACTTAGTAAGCTCCGCACGTACTTCGCGTGTTGAATGTCTCTTTTCTCTATACGCTATAACTTTGTTACATGCGTAGTCAAAGTGACCCAGCTGTCCTCTTTTTGACATAGCACTAAATCGATGGTATCGTGCGGCAGGGGTTGAGAACAATTACTTCGATGTCGACGATATCCTAAACATTTAGTACTTGCAAATAACGGTTCAATTATATGCTCGAAAAAACGGTTTTATTACTGTTACAAGTCGTTTGTTTTAGTTATTTCGTAATTAGCGTTTAATTAACCCGTGAAAATGACCCTTGTTAATTTTTTAGGATATGTTGTATTTTGTGAAAATAAACTTTTTTTTTAAAACATACCAACTAAGTTATCTTGCTCGTTCTTCATTGGTTTTGTCTTAGTCACTAGATCAATGGAAAGGTAGTGTTTTCTATCGATATTTTTATACAGCTGTACATTCTAGGACATGTTTTGTATTTTCAAGGAATTTATTAGATACTTATACATGACCTATGTTATTACTAAAAGGAAAGAATTTTCCTCAGCCCTGTCTAAACCATAATAAAATACAAATCACATGTTATAACAGGTTATCTAACATTATACCTATAATGTAGGTCTAGGTAACAATAAATAATTCTCATAACTCGGTTTAGTACCTTTGTTGTTGCAAATATTTAATCTATTGAAGTATTTATAGTAGTTGATTTTTAAAACGTCAGTATTTTACTTTATGTTATAATTAAGCAATTTTCCTACTTCTTAAGTACCTATATAATAGTACCAAATCTTGTTTAAGTATTTAACAACAGATACAATAAATCTTTATTAAGAACAAGCGGATGCCCTCGACTTTGCTTGCCCCTTCCCCGTTACGCCCCGTTTTTGTTACTTTTTTAGGAGGAAAAGTATCTTTAATGCTATTCCAGACTATAGTCTATTTTCGTCCCTATTTTCATCCAGATCCGTTCAGCCGTTCTCGCGTTATTGAGTAATTATGATATTGAGTAACAAACATCCAATAATCCATACAAATTTTGCATTTATATTATTAGTGTGATTTGTTGATAAATACAAATCTTTATGCTAATAATAAATAAAAAAATAAAGCCCTGAAATGTGAGTTTCAATGAAGAAATATCGTTATTACCGAAGAAAATCAAGCCATAAAGTGAACCTCATAAAATCAAGAGTATCTAATTAAGTCGAACACTTTGAAATGATTAGGGGCCGTGCAAAATTACCACAGATTATTATCAGCCTTCTTAGGTAGCATGTCGATGTAAGGATAAAAATAAGTTTTTTTTTATGTTGGCTCTGCACGCGATTGTCGATTTCTAAAGAATTATATATATTCATATTTTTGGTGGTTGTAAAATACTGTTTTGTTTTCTGGCTATTAAGGGGCCCGCGGAGGACGAATTTTCATATAAACGTAATACCAAAATGATTACTAAGTAATTTAAGCAGATTTTCACTATATTATTGTAATAATTGTATTCATTTGAGGTAAGTGATTTAAAATAAAAACTGTTCAGGAACCTAGATAAATACTATACAAATACAATTATTACAATAATATAGTGAAAATCTGCCTAAACTAGTAATAATTTTGGTATTACGTTTGTATGAATATTCGCCCTCCGCCGGCCTCTTAAAGGGAGGCTCATAACGCGGGTCAGAGCTATCAATAAAATATTTAAACTCCTTTAGTGCTAGTATGTAGCCCAGTTTCGTAACCAGCTACGTAGAAGGATTTTTTTTCTTAGTTCATAACCGGGCTACAATCATAAAACTAATAGTAGATATTTAGCCACAAATTGAACAACAATTTCGTAAAAAAAGTTAAGTAAACAGGCCTTTGCATCTTTTGTAGATGATTCATATAGCGTCAGGGGCAACTGGTGATTACTCAAGCCCTACTTACGGGACGCTATAGTGCCTGGGACAGGAGATGGAATAGGCTTGCCCAGCACCTATACCATCCTGACAGCTTAGTTGGCCTAATCCACAGGAAAGACCCAACCTACCCAACGACGAGGTATCATGCACTAAGTTTTTTTTAATTATAATTATTATTTTTGTGAAACTTTGTTAGTGTATCGGGCTTTGTAATTTGTTTCGAACACGTAACTAAAGATTTTTATTCAATGAGAAGAATAACTAAAGTTTTTATTAAATTTTTCAGCTGAATTTTCAAAAGTTACCAATTTCTAGAATCATCTTATATCTCAGCAGACAAATAGTTTGGTTGCCAAGGAAAAGTGATTCAAACTCCCATAAACGTTTTGGTTCACGATAACATCTCATAATATCTTGTTTGTCACTTTTGTTGCCTCAGATCAATACCTGTAGGCCTGCCATGAGCTCTGTCTGGCTCTGTCTCTGGTTCTGCTTTTGAGTCTGTGTGAGTGCTCACCAGTGCATTATAATGTGTGTGTGACGTTTTGACGTAGGATTTATTTAGACAGCACTCACGCAGACTCAAAACCAGAACCAGAGACAGAGCCAGACAGAGCTCATGGTAGGCCTACTGTATCTTGTTTAACCTTGAACAAGTATCAAAGATTTTCTAAGCAAATTACTACAAAAGCTATATTATTATGATGATGAATTACTAGAAACAATTTGAATTGAACTGGCGTCGACTCTAAAATATGAATTTAACTAACACTATTTTGAGGAGTATGAAAAAAACAGAAACATAATCTTCTTCTTATCGTGTCACTGATTCTTTTGAACCAAGTGTGGTGAAAGGATTTTAAGTGCGCCTCAAAGAGGCTCCTTTCGTGCACTTGACACCAAACTTTCGAACATTTTAGGTTCTACGATATGCCGGTTTCCTCACGATGTTTTCCTTCACCGTTTAAGAGCACTGGCATAGTGTACATACATTTTTGGGCAGAAAACTCATTGGTACACGACTGGATTTGAACCCACGACCTTAGAATCGAAAGGCGGGGCCGCTACCACTAGGCTACCAACGCTCTTAACATAGGTTTAGGTTTAAACATTTATTTTCTCAAAAGAATTTACAAATTCGCTTATAGAGAAAATACATTTATCTTATAGTAATTATTATTCTTCGTTGCCATTAAGCGTAGGTAAAAGTAGATACAGTCTAGATAACATAAAAAAATAACACTACAATAAACACCGTCATAAAATATCGCAGTTCCTTGCGGGTACATTTGAAAACTTGGAGCGCAGCATAGCGCGCCTTGTACCGTTTGGTAAGGCTTGTTCCACAGCGAAATTATGCAGCAGAAAACTATTCTAAATGCGAAAAATTCTTTAAAATATGGTCTTTTAGTAATTTTTTAAATGTGAATAATGAACTAACTGATTTAATGTCTTTTGGAAGTTTGTTATAAAAATTAACTCCTTCGAACATGATATTCCTTTTCCCAAAATTAGTTCTTGGCTTATTTAGATTTATATTTGTGGCCTGTCTTGTTAGTCGTTTTTGAATGCAGATAAACATAAACCTATAAACATGATAACATAATATAATATTACGTATTCACCATTTTAAGACCACTTTAAGACCTTACCAGTTACCATGCAACATAATAATTTAGATAAGTTTATAAAAAGCTGCATCTCTATTAAAATATCTAAGGGAGTAAGAGGTACGTCCAATCTTTTATGCATCAGCAAATCAAATCAAATTAAAAGTGTATTTATTCAGTAGAATCGCAAGGATCACTTTGAAACGTCTTAAAGCTAGGTGAGTCTAGGTGCCAGCTATTTCCATACGTATCTATCTAATTGCAAGGGCATCACTGATATCAGGAATTTTGGCACTGAATTTAACAAAGCTCGAAGCCAAAGGTGAAATAGGTAATGGAATAGGTTTATCAAGCAAATGTCAAGGTATCAGCAATGCAGAATATCGTGGAACTAGCCTAAAGAGCCTTCGGGAAGCTATGAGATTGTCGTTCGGCTTTGTCTGCTTCTTCATTATGAGGGGGCTGACGTCATCAAATAGCTCCTTACCTGCACATTTTCATATTTTGAAAAATATAAAATCACTGAACTTATTTGTGAAAAAATTGCAAGTTTAAATGACATGAGAAACAGACTCATGGCCAAACTGCTGAACCGATTTTGATGAAATTCTATGGAACCAATCTGGAGGACTCTGAACTCTCCTTCTCTTCTCTGGACGTTCCAGATAAAAAAAATCCAAAGCCATGCGATGATACCTAAACATTTAAAAAAAAATTGGTTGTCTGTAAAGTTGGTTTACTGACGATAGTTGAACGTGATAACGCCATAAGAAAATACTGATGGAATGGTTGCATTTTTCAAAAGAAAATTTTAGTTTTACTGAATTGAATTGAATGTGAATGAAACTGAATGAAACTGAATGAAACTGAATGAAACTGAATGAAACTGAATGAAACTGAATGAAACTGAATGAAACTGAATGAAACTGAATGAAACTGAATGAAACTGAATGAAACTGAATGAAACTGAATGAAACTGAATGAAACTGAATGAAACTGAATGAAACTGAATGAAACTGAATGAAACTGAATGAAACTGAATGAAACTGAATGAAACTGAATGAAACTGAATGAAACTGAATGAAACTGAATGAAACTGAATGAAACTGAATGAAACTGAATGAAACTGAATGAAACTGAATGAAACTGAATGAAACTGAATGAAACTGAATGAAACTGAATGAAACTGAATGAAACTGAATGAAACTGAATGAAACTGAATGAAACTGAATGAAACTGAATGAAACTGAATGAAACTGAATGAAACTGAATGAAACTGAATGAAACTGAATGGAACTGAATGAAAATCCGGACCCGGACCCGGATCCGGACCCGGACCCAGACTGAACCCTTACCCTTACCCTCATTTACCCTTCCCCTCATTTACCCTTACCCATTACCCGACCCGGGCTCGGGCTCAGGTAAATGGAACGACGAAACGACGTAACGACGCATGAGTCATGTTTTTTCGTGCGTGCAGCCGGCTCCATCGATTTATAAGACGTTATCACGTCAATAATGCAACATCATTACCAATAATTTATTACCAAGTTGCATGCAAATGCGCACAATCAAAAAAAAAAAAAAAATTTTGGAGCAAAATTTTTGGAGAACCACCTAACTTTTTGGTATACTTACAGACAGACCATTTAATTTCGTTTACCATGCAATATGCATACAAGTTTTCCGCATAGAAGCAAGGCTGAGGTATACATCGCTTCGGCGGGAAAACACGCGAGGTGAGCCACGCTGCATACAGCATATTTTATCATACTCCTATCTCATTACCCAATACATATACTGACATTTCACTTTATAAATGAATAAATATTTTGGACAATTCACACAACGCTATCTAGCCCCAAACTAAGCAGAGCTTGTATAATGGGAACCAAATAGCTGATATAATACTTGTTTTTTTTTGTAAATATATATTTAGAGTACAATATAACACCCAGACGGAGAACAAACATCTGTGTTTACCACACAAATATTTGTTCTCGGTAGGGATCGAACCCACGACCTACTGTGCTGAAGGCAGAGCTATTACCAACTAAGCTGAGAGGCCAGTCCAATATTAATAATTAAAAAAAAAACGCGAATTTTTATGCTAGTCAAAAATAACCTGCAACTTTCTGTCTCTATATTTTTATCATGGTCTTTAACTTTCTGGAATTAAATTAGATTATACTTCATACCTGTATTTTAACACAACAATAAATGTACATAAATAAAAATCGACTCCCTTAAAATCCTTTCACCACACTAGTTTGAAAGAGTTAGTTACCCAATATGAAGAAGAAGAAGAAGATAATAATTACCGGTTCCTTACGTAAGTTAAGTAGTATCTAATCCAGCATGGGGCGAGCTTACAAGCAAAATGAATGTTTTCAATTAAATCCGTAATGCATGAATCATGTGCATTCCTAAGTCACGTGCTATGCATTGTGCAGTGTGTGGGAAGGACACGCCATTATCTAACTAAGTGCACGAAAAGTAATGATTGAGTGAATAAATGAACATTGAGAGCCACTGGAATTTTTCAATCCCATGGTCTAAGAGAAATTCAGAAACATTTCCAAAATAGTTTACCTTAACGAGCATCCATTATTCTATTATCCACAAAAATATTTTAAACCTGAGAAGCTGAGTGAAAAGAAACAAATATTTTCCGATTAACTTGGTATTTTAATTTGTTATTGTTACATAGTCAAGACAATTTCACTCAAACTGAAAGCAAAATCGTCGGTCTACAACAAAAACGTGGAAACCCAAAAATGCTAACAAAAATCGGTACAAGCAGGTATAGGTCTACAGGAATCGCATGGCAAATGGAGAAATAAAAATTTGCTGCGTGCATTATAGAAAATTGAATTAAACGATATTGATACTGTTTAATTTTTATTTATGTCTTTAGTATTTGATTAATTTTATTAAACAGGTGACAATTGACGTTGCCATGAAAATCACAATTGTTTTATTTACTATAGATTCTGGTAGACATATAAGTTATTTTATCAGAAATAATATATTTATATTTTAAACATGAAATAATATTATTACATCTTTATATCAAAAAGCAGATACCGTAACACAATATTTGAATCTAGAACTATCATGACTCGCGTCTGCAACATGGCGTGCCGTAAGCTCTAGGAAATAAAAGCAGACATCACGGAAGCGATCAGCAGAGCTAAAACCTCACATGGAACAATATATCGCGATAAAGAGCGCGATAGCCGCACTCCCAGACCGCAAGCCTGGGACGACGTTTTATAAGCTTCTGAAACTACGACCTATGAAACAGAACACACAAGCGAACTGAGTAGCCCATAAAAAAGCTGCGTAGCTGATTCAAACTTTGAGAAAAGTATAAACAAACACATTAAAATGGATTATGGAAAAACTATGAATTGGGTTGGAATAACCTTTTGTAATCATGTTTTTTTTCACCCACATAATTATGTAAGCTCAGATAGCTTTTCACAAAGATTTATAATAAAGTGGCCCAAAATCCTTCTCCTATGTAAGTTACTATAAAATATTAATTAAACATAAAGATGCACAAACTCTAATCAAATCCACGCGAGACACACCAACTTGACACAAACTACCGTTTTTGAAATATTATTAATGAGACCACTAATGAAGGAACAAAACGTGGTCCGTGAGACCCTTTCCCACGCCCAACAATGGGCAAGCTTTCTGGCGCTCCGGGGTCGACAGCATTGCCTCGCCAATCGCACTACATGCCTAATTAAAGCATGTTTATAAAGGTAATTAATTTATACGAGTTGCCATGTCATAATCGGGTTAAGAATTGTTGATGTCAAAAACCTCATTGCGCTCTCCCGTTTTGGTAGTTAAACTTTGGGCTTTGTAGTTTGGTTACCCGGTTTCATCCCGAGGATTTGAACCGTCTAATCTAAAACACAATAATAAATAGGCACAGGCTTGACGCTGTTACTCTGGCGAAATGAAACTACTCATTCTTAAACCGTTTTGCCAAACTATGATAGTTGCATAGTTTATAAAAAAAAATACCAATCGTCTTAAGTTTCTAATGAAAGCATAAAGTGAACTAAAAAATTTATTAAGTAAAATTATTTACCAGTTTTTCCTTGTCCACAGATAATCCTAGCAGACGAGTGCACAGAAGCCGAAGGTAGGGCATGGCATATGAAACACTTTGCGTGCCAAGAGTGCTCGAAGCAGCTCGGCGGCCAGCGGTACATCATGAGGGAAGCGCGGCCCTACTGCCTGCCGTGCTTCGACAACTGCTTCGCGGAGTACTGCGACGCGTGCGGGGAACCAGTAGGAGTAGACCAGGCGCAAATGACGCATGAAGGACAACACTGGCATGCGACAGAGTGCTGTTTCGCTTGTCATACATGCCGCGTCAGCTTGCTAGGCAGACCATTCCTACCCCGCCGCGGTGCGATATTCTGCTCCATAGCTTGCTCGAAAGGTGAACCCCCGACGCCATCTGACTCATCAGGCCCTGGACCTTCTGGACTGGGAAGACCACCTCGCGTTCCTCGGCCCCGACGAATTCCATCCCCAAAATCTCCAGTCCGAACGCCGCAGAGAACCTCCCCAAGCTTAGAAGGTCCAATAGGGATAGATGCGGATTCGGAGCCCAGCGGGTCGATAGCTCCAGAAACCCCCCCACCACACCCGCCACCCCCTCCACATGCATGCCTCAGTCTCGACAGAGCACTGACAGACCTTAGGCTAGAGCAGTCTATGACTGAGCACCAAATACCTCCATCGCCGACCTCTGAAGACAAAGAAGAATCACCCGAAGATTGGAAACCACCGCATCCTGTAGAAGCTCAAACAGTGGTGACTCCTGGACATTCGACGTCAATGCCAGAGCTGACTTTAGTAGATGGAAAGGCCAAAAAACCTAGAGGAGGTCGGACTGTCAGGTTCTGCGGAGACGATAACGAAGCGTTCGAGCCTGACGAGCCACCAAGAAGAGAGAAACATCGAGACGAGGACGCGAGTAGCTACTGCAGCACTTGTTCTTCCTCCTCCTCATCCGCCGAGTCCTACACGCTGCCGACGAGAAGAGCATACGGGGGAGTGAGAATCTCGTACGTTCCAAACGACGCTGTCGCTTGCGCGAAACGAGAGAGGCAGAAAAAGAACCAGCAGCAAGACAAAAACTGTATAATAACGTGATAGGACAGTGCCTGAAACCAGTGACTTCAACCTCCGATTACAAGACTGACTTTTTGATAGTTTTTATAGCCCCGAAACGCCATAGTATTAATTGTAAGAAAAGTCTTCCTTGTAGAAGTTGTAGAATCTTGCCAATCGTAGGTATGCAGCGAAAGCGTGTAAATACTGAATATGTAAACCCCAGGTGCGCGACACGTGTGTCATCTATCACTTACCATGTTATGACGCACGCACGCGCTATTTAAGCTATCTATATAAAAGGCTTACTAAAATTGAATACGATTTAGGATAAAATGTCTGATCGTATAATTTGGGATTAATCGCTTACAAAATGTGACACTTTCATTGGAACACCTTTGCTGTGATTGAAAGGGTTGTAATGCCTTACCATTTACAATGATGGATGGTTTTTGTATGTACTATTTTTGTATGAAAGGGTTCATTGTAACAGCAGCTTTAACTTATTTGAAAGTGTATGAAAAAAAGATGATCTAAAGCATAAAAAAATATCACTTTTGTAATGTATTTTCATAAAATGATTGTTTTGAGACATATCCCACATTGCCACCTAAGCTAAGATTTGCTGTATTATTATTTTAATTCTAAAATATTTTAATTTGTAAATTTTATACAAGTACAAAAAAGCTTTGTATTCTTTATTGATAAAATGTATTTTAAGGAATCTACTAAAGTAATGTAAATACTTGTTTATTTTAATTTAATGTGAATCCTTATGAAATTGATACCAGAAAAGAGTATCTCCGAGTTAAGAATACTCACTATTATTAAACTTTTTTTATTAAACACCTTTGAAATGAAAGGTGTTGAACAAAGTGCCGATTTGTATTCAATATTTTTCAACTAAATATTTTAGTATCGGGATAACGGTTAAAACGGTGAACGTCGATTTCAATTTTGGCAAATATCTGATGTTTAAAGACATCTGTTGTTTAAAAGCGAGAAATTATAATATAAAAATATCTATAGTCCTTAAAAAGTTCGTAACAGGTTAACATAAAAACAGATGTCCCATCATAAACCGTAACACAGTTATTCTAATTTAAGCGATTGCCACGAACGTTGTACAAACAAACTGAATTTCGATGTAAGTTTAAGTTATTTGTAACAGAGATGGAGAATAAAATGTTTTGCAGAAATAATCGTTTTTATTTTTTCACCTTGAGTATGTAGGTACAGAATCGCTGAATATTATTGTACTTAGTAGTAGCTCTTTCTGAATGCCTCGCTCGGGGAAGTACGTCTACCGTGCTGCTTCACGGCAGATATGGGCAAGGCATTACTGTGTTTGAAGGGTGTGGGTGCCGATGAAATTACTGGCACGTAAGGCTGAACACCTATATGCCTCAAGGTGATGGACGCAGGGTAGTGCATCGTAGGGCACGTTCCTGACGTTTGTGACTAGCTTTGTTATAGACGATGGTTACCACATAACATCAGATTGGCCATTATGCTTGTTCGATCAACTAGTTGTATTAATAATTATAAGTTTAAAAAACTTGAGAAACCGACTTCATTGTCAAACGGCTAAACCGATTTTAATCAAATTTGTTTGGGACAATCTGGACGTAAGAATAACCTTCCAAATAAAAAAATAATTTTCTAAATCGGTTCATAAATGACGAAGTTATGCGGTAACAAACATAAAAAAAAAATACAACCGAATTTAGAACCTCCTCCTTTTTGATTGGAAGTCGGTTAAAAAGAGATATTTTTATATTAAATATTTTAGTATAAAGTATATAAAACTTAGTCCTCACTCAACTTTTGCCCTAAATAAACTATTTATACTAGATGTCTTAAGTGTTATCAGTGAAAGTGTAGGTTTGTATCGACGACGCACTACTGCGTGGGAACTAAGGTTCTCACCTCATTAGCCATGATGGCTGACAAAACGATTGTTTATTGAAAAATGTGAGTTACACCGCTTTTTCTACACTGCGACGAGTGCAGGGCGTCAATTCCAGCAACACGGTTCGATTGAGTGATCGTCGAGTAATCGCTAAATACGCGTTCCATTTTCAAATTTTTCAAACAAAAATTGACAACTCACATCGATTTACGCGATCGCTTGAGTGATTTGTTTTTTCAGAATCGACACCCTGATATTGATGGCTCGGTGATTACCTGGCCCCTGTTTAATAAAGCTGACAATTTGACATATATGTCAAAAGCGACAAAATTGTGGAATTTTCGCGCTTTTGTGACATAATTATTTGTCACTTTTATTAATAGCCTAAGCGCTTGTCAGCTTTATGAAACAGGGCCCTGATGTTGATGGATTAGTAACGTAACTTACCAATGTAACGATCCTAAGGTAACAGTTTCAAATCCGATGCACGAGTGGATTTTTCACTTCAAAAAATGTATGGGAAATGCAGGTGCTGGGCAAGCCTACTCCATCTAAAATTCTGCTACAGCGTCCCGTAAATTGGGGCATCAGAAAATTGATGCAAAGAACTGTTTTTTACTTGCTAATCCTAAGAAATAAGAAATAAGAAATAAGAAATAAGAATAATTTATTGTAAGGCTGTGTAAGTAGATCTTAGGTACATTATGCAATTTTTTTCCAACAGTTTACCCATTTCGGGCGTACAATATTGCTATTCTAATTATTTTGAATAATCAAAATTAGCATTTTTATGAGGTTAAAATTATGTAGCCTATCTTACAGTAGGTTACATTTAATATTATACAAGTATGGACAAGTATGGCATATACTTAAAAATAAAGGTACTTTGGTACCTATTTTATTTATAACTAAATTACTAGTTACAGTTAGTTTCAGGTATCATAATACTCATCTAAACTATAAAATACTCTCGTAACAAGCCATTTTTTTAACTTATGTTTAAATATGTTACCATTTACTTCTTCTAAAAGATACCTATTTAATTATCCAGTACTTTCTTAATAAGTATTTGGCTCGAAAAGTCTACCTAAGCAATTATTAAAATTATAATAAGGTTTTTGAAGAGTAGGAAGGTACTACGAAGATATTTAGATTACCGTAAAATAAGTAGGTAAAAGCACAATCTCAAGTGTAAGTTTTGCAAACCAAATCTGTAGATAAAGCAAAGAACTTGCCAATTCTCGTTTCGTGCAATAAAATAAAACCAACCAGAACTGAACCATGCAGACGAGTTTCTTTTGATGGCAAAACTACACACAACGAGCCAACTTTACCATTCCTTCGTAGCCGTCGTAGCCGAAACTTATTCCATAAAACATTCGAGTTCACTCGTGTACGCGGAATTGTTTTCTATTTAGATACCAAGCATGTCTTCCAAAGAGACGACCATGCAAATGCGTACACTTCCGTAGACTTTTTGACAAGACTAAAAAAGAGGGAGATATATTTTTATATGGTGTATTTTATTTACACATATTATTTCCCTTATCGATGTTTCTGTGCACTCAGTAGGTACTTCTGTAGGCCTACCATGAGCTCTGTCTGGCTCTGTATCTGGTTCTGGTTTTGAGTCTGTGTAAGTGCTCACCAGTGCATTATACTGTGTGTGTGACGTTTTGACGTAGGATTTATTTAGTCAACACACAGACTCAAAACCAGAACCAGAGACAGAGACAGACAGAGCTCATGATAGGCCTATTGGTAGACGCATTGGAGGTTTTTTGCGGTATTTTTTTTTCCTTAAGCCAAAATAGTAAGGCTGTTTGCCAAGTCCAACTGTCGCCGAAACGACGACTAGACGTCATGATGGCGGGAAGCGCCTCTTGACTCATAGCCGGGGTCAATGACCTAGGCATTTAGGGAAAATCGCAAACATTGCCAAATCCAAATCCAATATATTTTATTTAAACAGTTGTATCACAAGGATCACTTTGAAACGTCATAAAGCTAGGCGAGTCTAGGTGCCAGTTCCACGCGACCAAGCCTAGAAGAACAAGCAACGACGGGGATCCTACAGTTGTTTCGGATGATACTTTTACAAAACAAAAATAAAAATAACAGTGAAGTTGCAGTGTGGTGCCAC
The DNA here is from genome assembly GCA_939531255.2 of Thera britannica. Lineage (NCBI taxonomy): Eukaryota > Metazoa > Arthropoda > Insecta > Lepidoptera > Geometridae > Thera > Thera britannica. Next base: position 12,258,356 of record OW618036.2, on the reverse strand, counting down.
TCCAATTTATTGAGACGTTATCAATATTACAAAAGCAAAAGTTTCAAAGACAGCTCACACTTTTTATTGAATAAATAATTAGTAGAACTTTATCAGCCTTTGGATATAAGTTTTTTGCAAAATTAGTGAACTATTAGAAAATAAAATCGCGCTTGACTCTTAACTATTGGGACATTATAAAAATCTTTGTGATTTCCTTAAGTGTAGTAAACACTATAAAATCAATAACCTTATCTAAATCTAATATTTTATTAGAAATTCATCTAAACTTAAACAAACTTACCCCAAAAAAGACATCTGTCTGTTTAATAAGCCTTAGATTTTATTTTAGCCACACCATTATACCCCGTTAGTTGGCCCCTGAGCGAAATTCAATTAAAAACCAACCCCTTGCCTGCCCCAGGGGTAGTTACCCCGTGACACGAGTGTTATTAAGTCATTAGAAGTTCATTAATGCTGTGATTAATGATGGAATGCGGCTGTGAAAGGGTGATGAAGCATAGATCAATGTACAGATGGTACTTTGGGAGTAGGCAATCTTACCGGGAATTTGGATGTTCAGAATTCAATATGTTTATTGTCATATGTATGTAAGTTTAGCATTCAGTGAAACGCTGCCAAATGTGACAACGATATTTGACAGCGTTTCACTGATCGCCATCGCCTAGATGTGCACAGGCCTTAGCTCAGACAAAGCTTTGTGTATCTTAGGACCCGTATTTTAAATCAATACATAATTTTTGTTGCAATACAATAGAAGCCAAAATGATTGTAAATTCAAGAAATATAGATTTACCTACTTCAAATCATGATCTACGATAAGTGATACCATCTATACTATAGTAGTTATTGATAACATACAAATGAATAAATAAAACATAAAACACCTCAAAATGTGTCGTATTTTTTTTTACATGGAGCCCTTTTTTCTAATGCTTATAACTTTTTGGTTGTCTTTTTTTTATCATGGTCATAGTCAGCCGTGAAGGAAAGAGACAGAGTGCTTCTGATAAAGCTATCTCACAAGTCTGATTCTCTTTCTGCATTTATAGGAATATTAAACTTAATTCCAAACAAATATCTATATTTATAAAAAAAAGTCGTGTTAGTTACACTATTTATAACTCAAGAACGGCTGAACCGATTTGGCAGAAAATTAAGTGGGGAGGTAGCTTAGAACCGGGAGAAGGACATAGGATACTTTTTATCCCGAAAAAGCAACGGGAACGGGGTGTTACGGGAACGGGCGAGCGGAGCCGCGGGCGGCCACTAGTAACTCATATTTCAACTTCCTCAATTCCAGTTTGAGTTTTTTGTTTCTACCACGCTTCTACCAACCTCTATCATTTGTCTGAGACTTACTGTGCACATCTAGGCGATGGCAATGGCGATCAGTGAAACGCTGTCAAATATCGTTGTCATATATGACAGCGTATCACTGATCGCCATCGCAGATCGCTTAGATGTGCGCAAGGCTTTAAAATTTTCGTTAAAGAGTGGCGTATCTGTACATTTCCCTCTTTTTCTTTAAACGACGCAAGGGGTTGAAAGGGTGAAATTAACCCTGTAGCAATTATTCCGTCAGGCCGCAAGTGGTCCATTAATTATGTGCTAAAGCTTGATTGGACTCAATGCTGTGGCCAAGTGGTAGGAGTGACCACTCTTAATGGTGGTTCATTAAGAGTGACCACTCTTAATGGTGGTTCATTATTGAGCTACCTTACTCTGTTAACTCTTGACAAGAGAATGTGGAATTTAACGTAGGTTAAATTCCACATTCTCTTGTCAAGAGTTAACAGAGTAAGGTTTTTTTATTTGAGAACTTCGTTATAAGTAGGTAGTTAGGTAGTACCTAGTACCTAACTACCTACTTATAACGAAGTTCTCAAATAAAAAAAGGCAGCTGAATTTCTTTCTAACGTGATAACGTCTTATAATTCGATGGAGCTGGCTGCACGCTTGAAAAAACATGACCCATGCGGCGTTACCTCGCTCTGAGGCGTTCCATTTAAGGAACGTTCCATTATTATTCTTGTACCACCAGGCCCCTGTTTAATAGAGCTGACAATTCGACATACATGTCAAAAAGTGACAAAATTGTGGAATTGTCGCGCTTTTGTGACATTAATTATGTCACTTTTATTAATAGCCTAAGCGCGACAATTCCACAATTTTGTCACTTTTTGACATATATGTCAAATTGTCAGCTTTATTAAACAGGGCCCGCCTGCTGTATAAAAACCCTAAAATAACGTGATTAGATGCAGCCGGTGCGGTGTGGTGACGGGCTACCCTTCGGCGCGTGAACACAGGTGCCGTCACGGTCAGCAAGCTGGCCGATCCACCGGTATCGATCTCTCATACCTGTAGTCTGGTACTGGAGCCTAATTCTCGGGCCGACCGAGATCATTTTGCATATGTATTTGATTGCTTCTTTTCGAAAGAGAATGGATGATTTCCTTGAGTAATTCATCGACGACCTCATCGTAGAAGCCTCGACAGCTACAATATACGGAAAATGTAGAAAAAATGCGGGGGACATTGAAAATCTCAGTCGGTCCGAGAATTAGGCTCCTGGTGGCCTAGTAGTAGTAGCCCTCCTTCCAATCCTAAGGTCGCGGGTTCGAATACAGTTGAGTACCTAAGGATTTTTCTGTTCGGAAATATGGTCAATGCGTCGGAAATATGGCCTACCACAAGCTGTGACTGGCTCTATCTCTGGCTCTGGTTTTGAGTCTGTGAGTGTTGACTAAATAAATACACGTCGAAACGTCACACACACAGTATAATATAATGGTGAGCACTCACATGGACTCAAAACCAGAGCCAGACAGAACTTGTGGTAGGCCTACAACACCACACGTATATTTCCGAACAGAAAAATCCTTAGGTATGCGACTGGATTCGAACCCGCGACCTTCGGGTTGAAATTAGGTTTACTACCTAGTGGTAGTGGTAGTGTGTAGTGCACTGGTGGCCTAGTGGCCACCAGTGCACTACATGAGTGTTACTACTAGTGTTTTATTCGCCAACAATTTTTCTATACTTGTAGTATAGAAATTTTTTGACATGACTACGTCTTATAATTCAATGAAGCCGGCTGCACGCACGATAAAACATGACTCATGCGGCGTTACCTCGCTCTGAGGCGTTCCATTTAAGGCTTGAAGTACAAGCGAGAGAGCGGAACGAGCGACAGAAAGGCACAATCGGTCTCCGCGTTCGGCAGCGTCCGACATCTGTCTCTCTCCTACTTGAGTGAGCGATGCGTCCGCGGGGACAGCTGTAACTATCGTCAGTAAACCGACTTTACAGACAACCGATTTTTTAGTCGTATTTTTGTCGCATGTGTACCTACGGCTAGATCGCATGTCTAGGTATTCTTTAAAATAAGTAAAGAAACATGTCCGAACAAGGTCGCAAACGGCGTAATTGTTATTTATGTTGTTCTAACCCCATATTAAGTATCGGTCAACTTTCCTCAACTGCCAATTAATGCCGGACGAAAGGCTGCCTCTGATTTGAGACGGATTTAGGGGAAAGTGGGGATAACTGTTCCTTCTTCTTATCGTGTCACTGATTCTTTCGAACCAAGTGTGGTGAAAGGATTTTAAGTGCGCCTCAAAGAGGCTCCTTTCGTGCACTCGTCACATATTTACGAGCTTATTAGGTTCTACGATATGCCGGTTACCTCACGATGTTTTCCTTCACCGGGCCGCTACCACTAGATTGCCAGCACTCCTCTTCTACACTCTTAAACATACAAGATACAAGATTTATTAGTACTAACTGTTTACTTACACGTAATATAGTAAAAATATTTGAAGCTCTACACCAAATAACATCTTTTGACTAAGTATAGTTTTTTTTTGAGCTGAGATCAAGGCTTAATTAACTTTTTTTAAGTATGTACTTATTTATACTATTACACTTGTGTAATAGTATAAGTATGTCTTATGATCGCGAAAGTTTAAAAAGTATGTAGGTAAAATCATGGTAAAAAGGTTTACGTTAAATTTAGTTTATTGTTTTGCATGCGTCAATAAATATTATTAGTAGAATAATAAATTTATTACCTACCCTTAATTCGGCCCTGGCCCTGGCGGACTATAATAGTAAAAAGCACGATTTCAGGACGACTACGGCGACGAAGCGGACGAAAAATGTTTTATGACGATTTCTTTTGATAAGGAACGGATTTATGATGACTGCGGTAGGCATTGCTCCTGGTCACGTGATCGTTTGTAAATCGAACTACCCTATACATACCTTCGTAGCACAGAAATGGTTTTATTAAAAAAATCCTCTATACCACAGTAGATTTATCTTCTTTTTGAAGCATATTTAAAATACTTTGGCACGTTTTTTTTCTATTCTACCAAGCTTATTAATTTAAAATAAGATAACAAACTATCTAGGTATATTATAATGCCTGGAAATTCTCAATCTACAATATAATACGTACCTACTACTGTCTATAAACCTCGGCCTACCTCCATGTTGCTTAACCCTATTACACAGGGTCCATGTGATACTGACTTACACCTAACAATGATTTATTTATATACCTAAAAACACTGGTCCCAAAAAACTGTGTGACACGACAAGAGAGAGAGATAGTGAGTGAGAGAGTGAGAGAGAGAATGGTTTCACAAAAGTCAGACGTGTATCTATACCACAATTGATTTCTCTTTGAAGCACATATATATAAAATCCTTTCACCACACTGACTGGATTGTGTCACCGTGGATTGTCTACAATGTTTATTTATTTATTTTATACCTAATTACGATGGAAAAAATTGTTAGCATTTCACTATCACAACAATACAAAAGAAAGCCTTGCTCATAATAAAGGGGTTGGGGCCAGTTTTATTATTTTTGAGTTTTTCGGTAAAAAATTACTATCATAAACAAAGTAAACATGCGTAAGTATTAAGTCTTTATAATATTTTTAAAGGAAAGTCTTGCATAAGCTGATATCTTCAATCGATAGGAGAGCGTTACCCTCGGTAACCCGACTCCTGCGGTGGTGAGCCGTGCCCCCAAACTTTACGCACTGTTTACCTTTACAATCAATATCTTACATTGTCCCACTGCTGGGCAGGCTCTTACTCTACGTACTCTTGTATATGTATACTGCTCTTATAGAATGTATACGGCTACTCTGACTCAATCTAGAAGTCCGTGAAGCTGATACCAACCACACCAACCAACTCACCAACTGAGCTGATAGGCCAGTGTGCTTATTTACTAAGTATTTCTTTTGCTGTGGTTGCATCGAATCTCTAAATGTATGTGTATACTATTTATCTAGGTTCCTGAACAATTTTTATTTTAAATTACTTACCTCAAATGAAATTAACTATTTTACCCCAATCACATTTTGCAATGAAAAAAATGTGTAAAATGCGATTGGTGTTTATTTCATTTGAGGTAAGAAATTTAAAATAAAAACTGTTCAGGAACCTAGATAAATACTATGAGAATACAGTTATCTTATACCTTTAAACGAGAAAATCTTGTATATATGTATATATATATATATTTAGGATCTCGGAAATTGCGCCAACGATTTTCACAAAATTTTGTATACAGGGGTTTTCGGGGGCGATAAAACGATCTAGCTAGGTTTTATTTTAAGAAAATGATTATTTCACTCCGAGTTCAATAATTAAACATAAACTGAATATGTGACTGCGCCTGCCATCTATTGTCGATTGTGAGCAACAAAGTGCAAGCATATCCAGCAGGTGACGTTGTTCAGTAAGAATAAACCAATAAAGATAATATTAAGACTCTTATGATTTCTAAAAAAAAAAAAATTAACGAAAAAAATTCCGAGCGAAGCTCGGTTACCAACTGCTAGTTACAATAATATAGTGAAAATCTGCCTAAGCTAGTAATAATTTTGGTATTACGTTTGTATGAAAATTCGCCCTCCGCCGGCCCCTTAATTCGTAATCTTTTATGAATATGCAGCCTTGTATTTACGATGATCTACAACTAAACCATACAACATGTAACACAAGGTCGTCTGGAAATGAATCAACAAATATCTCGTCTTTCTATTGCGAGAAAACGCGGTCAGTTTCTAAGAAAATCTGTGGTTGTGACTCATTTCATTCAAGTCAGTCTGTACAGACCTTGCTGACTTCTGTTAATCAACTTGGATTTATCAGTTTTTTCAATGGACGGGCGACATTTTAAAGATCGATGGATTGAGGAGTATAATTCGGATTAGCCAAATTATTTAAGAAAATTTGCACCTTATGGGATTGAAAAGTCTTTGTATGGGAAACACTATCTTCCCGGGTAAGAAGTCAAGCGGGGTTTTATTGTGATTGTTTAATTACATACAGTTTGACTTGTTTGAACATGTGAGTCAGCGACAACTCAAGATCTGCATTGGAAATGTTTGTGGACGGATGTGAACTCTTGCGCAGGTGAAATGGCATTGCTGCGGCGACCTTGGTGACTCATTATTACGTTTTGGAATTCCGAAATACCTTGATTTCCGCATTCTACGATGATTTATTAGCGTAACTCTAAATCTCATTAGGCAAAAAAATACATACATTTGATAGTTACGTAATAATCAAAGAATTGTTTTTTTGTTTGTAATAAAATCACCTGCAGGCCTATTAGTATGTATTGTGTGTGTTGACTAAATAAATCCTACGTCAAAACGTCACACAGTATAATGCACTGGTGAGCACTCACACAGACTCAAAACCAGAACCAGAGACAGAGCCAGACAGAGCTCATGGTAGGCTTACTGGAACACTTTTAATCCTCTCGAATCTAGGCGATGCGAAGTTATACTTTATCACACGCATACACAGTTTTACTTCACAGCACCAAACTTTATTTTAAAATGTGTAAATATTATAAAAACTGACCATAATATACAAAAATAGTCTAACCTACAGTCATCAGCATAAGTGTTAGGTATGCATAATGCCTTATTATCAAAAGGGCGAATATAATCACACGTCCAGCCTGCATCTGTCCACATCTGCCTATACACTGCCTATTGACAGTGCTATGTAATTATTCATCATCATCATCATTTCAGCCCGGTATCACCCACTGCTGGGTATAGGCCTCCTTCATTTTCTGCCAGCCTCCTCTGTCCTGTGCGTCTCTTGTCCAGGTGTTTCCCGTGACCCTTACGATGTCGTCGACCCATCGCGCTTTCGGACGCCCCAAATTTCTTCGGCCTGACTTCGGCCACCATTCGGTCAAGGCTCTACTCCACCGGCCATCACCACGTCTAGCCAGGTGTCCTGCCCAACTCCACTTGAGATGTAATTATTGGCTACTTTAAATTGCAGTTCTTGACCTATTTTCGATTCTCTACAGTTTTATCTGCTTAAGATCAGGGGCGTATTTACCCTTAGGCCAAGAGGGCCATGGCCCGGGGCGGCAGGCTGCTCGCGCCGCCCCTCGTTCAGATTCGTGCGCCTTTTTGTACTTTAATTCATCATCATCATAGTCTACAGCACGACTTCACCCACTGATGGGTATAGGCTTCCCTTAGTTTGTGCCATCTACCTTGATCCTGTGCCAGTCTAAGCACATTGCCGCCCCACGACCCTGAATATATCTGACTTTACATCCCTGAAGCAATTTTAAAAAGCCTACTAACCAAAACTAACCTCGATCGTCGAACGAACGAAAGATGGAACTCATAAAAATAACGTTAATTTTAACGGGGCGGCTGGCCGGCGGCCGGGCACGGGCGAGAGCGGGGCGAGGCGTACTCCGTCGCTCGTGATTGACTCGGGACTAGTCAGGATGCTTCGACTTTCGTTTCTCGTGTTGTAAAGCAGCCGGGGCGGCGCGGTCGCGGGTGGACTAGCGGCTAGCGGCACGTAAGTCTAGCGCTGAGCGATACGCGGAGGGGATAGCTGCGCATGTGTACTGTCGCGCACGCAATACAATTATAACTTTAAATAATTATTTAGTCAATTGAAATGTTACATGAGGCTTACATTTTTTCATTGCTAACTCTTTTCCTTACTTAGAGAACTTTCCAAATTATTGTTTCTTGTAGTAATTTCTAAGAGGAGTGTAAATTTTCAATAATGTTAGGCAGGTAGAAAAGGTGCGGGTTACCGTTTGGGGACAAATTAACATCTACCTGCTACGACTATTATTATTATTAAAGAAGCTATAAGCAAAAAAGTGAGAAATTTTCTAGACAAAATTTCTCCCCTTTTTGCTTATAACTTCTTTAATTTTAAATGTAAGGCAAAAAGTTATATGATCATATTTTTAACAAAGCAATTTGCTACAAATTATTCCTTGATGAATTTTTTGTAGGACGCATTGTTTCCGAGATATCGCGAAAAAAGTGTTTGCACGCCTTTAACGAAGATGGCGAACGGGGGACAAGGGCGGCAACCCCACAAACTGGGAGTTAAACTATTATTGACCCCCCAGACACATCCCAAAAATAAAATTGCGTCCTTTAACAAAAATGCATTATTCGGTCCTTAAATTGTAACATTTCAATGGACTAATTAGCTAAATAATTATAATGACATGATTTTAATGTAATGTTTTAATGTAATGTAAGATTTCCAAACATTTATAGTAGGTACCTAAGACATCAATTTTTGACAAGTTTATGGGGCGTAGAAAAAGAAAAACTTATTATCAGTCAATAACAATACAATTATTGAGAACGCGACTGTACACTGTATGTGCACGGGGTGTGGTATCGGTGTGGGGAGGGGAACTCGAGCGGAGAGCCATTCGGCGCTACGCACGCCTGCCCTTCATACCGCTAGCCCCCCTCTGGTACCTTAATTTTGACTTCTGCGTAATAACGGTCAGTGCTAAAGTTACGTGCCACTACTCATGCTTTTTTTTTTCAGCCTACATTGTCCCACTGCTGGGCAAAGGCCTCCCCCAAATATTTCCAGTTCCCCCTATTCTGGGCCTCCTCCTACCATTTCTTATATATTTTATAAATAAAATATAAAATACTGGCAGGGTGTGCTCAAACGCGAACCTATTTAGGTAGTAGGTACGTAAAAAAAAACTTTGTTTCCGAAAATTTATGGGGCGGCATATCTTTTAGGCCCGGGGCGCCAAATCTTTAAATACGCCTCTGCTTAAGATGTCAAAATTAGTGCTAAAACCACCCGAAAAACAACACGTAAAAGCTGCGCACGCGTGCCGGTGCAAGCCATATTGCTTCGATCGTATGTTTTTTTTACAAAATAATATATGTATGTAATTTTCATAGTGTTCTTGCTGATCCAACATCGTAGACACTGACAAGTCCTGTCATCGTCCTGTGTTTGTTTATCTAACAGAGGCTTTAGGCTCGGTTTCAACGTAAAATCATATGATCGAGATTATAATTTGAAGCCTCTGACCCCAAAATGACAACCACCTAGTTTTTGGACGAGATTAACAACACCTTTGTGATATTTTCTCGGTTGAAACAAGCCTAGGACTCGAGGGCATTTTTGGACGATTTTCAAGAGCCAATAGGTATTTGTTTGACAGGAAACTTCGGTACATAGGCACACTTTTTACCTATACCTACGTATAAGGAAAATGGAAAATTCCCCGCACAACTGACTAAGCTTGATAAGGATGTAGGTATGTATCAGTGACAGGTCACGAGCGCCAAGCAATCATGCAATCAAGCAATAGCAATCATGCAATCATGCGTGTGGCGGGATGTGTGGCGCCGAAATATCGTCCATCATCATTTGGGTCCCGATGAAGTCATTTTGACTCTTGACTGTACCAAATGAAAAGTACATGGAATTAAGGGGCTTCATTTTGAGAGAACGAGCGAGGTACAAAGAATAAAAATAAAAATTACCCCAAAATAGGGTAAAATTCACTTTAGACTTGTCAATAATATAAGTTAAAAAAACTAGGGAAACCGCCTTCATGGCCAAACTGTTGAACGTTGATGAAATTTCTATGAGACCAATCTAGAAGTATTATTTCCCTTTCAGATAAAATATTTTTTCTCATAAATGGCGAAGATATCAGTAACAAACATAAAAAAAATACAACCGAATTGAAAACCTCGTTTTTAATATGAAGTCGGTTAAAAATAACGTCTCACAGAAGAACTAGTTGAAATACATTATTATTTAAAAGGAATTGGCTATGATAAAATTCGGTGGCAGTTGGTACTAAAATAGTACCATCTGCCCCCATTTTTGAAACGTGGGGGTGAATGGACATAGGTAGTGTCATCTGCCGCCACTTTTTAAATTCGGTGGCGAAAAGTGGCGGCAGAAACTAATTCGAATTTAGGCACCATTTCTTCGCGGCTAAACCTAAAACAATAGTTATTTCTTTGACCTATTGTTGAAGAATTTTAAGGAAAAGATGAACTCATTGACGTCATGCAGGTATGTCATGCCACTGATGTGTTACGTGCCTTATCTAAGGATTATTCACACGTATGAGAAATTTCCCTCGCAAGATACCTAAGTTGACCGTGTTTACTTGCCACAATAGTACCTTTTGAGTATGTGTTTATTTTTCCTGTCTGTTGGTTCGTCATCAGAAAAGTCCAATGTCGGAAGTAGTACCCCTTAAATTTGCACGAGGGGATCCTTAGTCACTATACTTGACAAGTTATTAAGGAGATATACGCTACGCTACGTGATAGAATCAGAAATAAGGATATCCGTAGAAGAACCAAGGTCAGCTCTTAGAATTAGTAAGTTGAAGTGGCAATGGGCAGGTCATATAGCTCGAAGAACTGACAACCGTTGGGGAATGAAGGTTTTCGAATGCCGACCACGAACCGGAAGACGAAAAGTAGGGCGCCCACCCACCAGATGGACCGACGACATTGTTAAGATCGCGGGAAGTCGGTGGATGGAAAGGGCTCGGAATCGTTCTTCCTGGAAATGTGTAGGGGAGCAGTGGACTTCTTCAGGCTGATGATGATGATGAGGAGATATAGATACAAATTAGGTTTTTGAACTGCGTTATATAAATTGGATAGATTAATATACTTGATTGTACATCAAAGAAGACTTAGTTTATAAGAAACAATACAAATATACTTGCATCAAGCAAGTAGGGCTTGAGTAATCACATAAGTTGCCCGTGACGCTATTAAATCATCTACAATAGATGCAAAGGACTGTTTTCTTTTGAAATATAGTAACTATGGGCGGCCTTATTGATAAGAGCGATCTCTTCCAGACAACCTTTGGATGGAGAGAATTTGCAAAAATCAGAAAAACGGAGCTAGAGCGTTGCAAAAAATGTGTTTAAAACAATAATCTTATTCATTTAATGAAAACCAAAACTCGGAATTTCACAAACAAATAAACAAAAAACTTTTTCTCAAAAACCAAACATCTGGCACACAATAGCTAATCCCACAGGTATAATACCTGTTCATCCAAAACACATGACTTAAATATAAAAAACAATGAAGAACAGATAAAACAGAGCCGGTACACGTGCTGGGACATTTTTGATAAGATTGCGACCAAACAAAAGAATTAGATGACAATGAAAAAGAATATCCAGATGTGGTATTCCTTCCCATACATTTGCAGGTAAGTAGATACTGAACCATGATGGAATATAGCATTTCTCAGTTAAGGAGAAACCAGAGACAAAAGGTAGGGCGCCCACCCATCCGATGGACCGATGACATTGTAAAGATCGCGGGAAGATGGATTTGATGGTAAGCCTCACCTAGTTTTAAGACGTTCAAAGTGATACACTTTTTTTTTAATTTAAATTAAGAGAGTTCAGTTGTCTATGCGTTGTTCATCTTTGGACAAATTTTTATAACTTAAGGCAAACAAATAACGTTTTATCACTTATGCATTAACCACAAATGTTTTGCCTCATTTAGCCAATTAATATAATTCGATTGATAACATTAAACAACAATTAATAAATTTCTGGTTGGTGACGTCACGTGAGTCATACAATGAAAGGGAAAAAAAAAAATACTCTGAAATAGTGCTTGGTAAAACCATGTATTTAAGTCAGTCCCTAAATGTATGTACATTTAAATGTATGTACCCTAAAAAAGCAGTCAGTGACACTGAAGTAAAATAACTAGAGAACCCCAATAACTTAATCATCATCATCAGCCTGAAAAGTCCACTGCTGAACGTATGCCCCCTTTATTATGGGGGTTTACCGTAAGTACTCTTGGCAGGCAGATTGGTTACCGTGGTGTTGGTGTTATACCAGGATATTTTATTATAAGCTGCCGCCTATTCCTAAATGAATCCCCACTGAAGAACAACGGTATTTTATCATTAAAAAATGCCATCTTACTTTAATATTACTTACCAAGTAGTTGTACCAAAACAGCGATCAAAACAAAGTTTTCCTCGAAAATAAGTAAACTTTGAACTAAGTAAAGCGTCATCAACTCTACAACCTACGTTAATTCATCTTCTCTATAAATTAGTCACCTGTAGGTCTACCACAAGCTCTGTCTGGCTCTGTCTCTAACTCTGGTTTTGAGTCTGTGTGAGTGCTCACCAGTATATTATGCTGTGTGTGTGACGTTTCGACGTAGGATTTTTTTAAGCCACCACTCACAAAGACTCAATACCAGAACCAGAGACAGAGCCAGACAGAACTTGTAGTAGGCCTACTGGTAAGTAGCTTTGATTCAATATTTTACGTTGAAAATAATAATTATCTTCACCTTAAAAAGTAACCTTACAAAAACTGGGCTGTAAAAATAAATAAAAATAAAATAAAATTCATGTAAAAAAATAATATTAAATTCGAGATTAAGATTGAATTTGAGTGACGGTAGCTCAGGCCTTTAAATTGGAACACATGAGCAAGCATAACTTTTTGGCGATGGATATTCGGGGTTGATAGTATCCCCCCGGCGAACTCTTTCACAAAGACCTCTACTACTTCATACCTTTTTCACCGAGTTGGGACAGTAAAGTTTTACTACCAAAAATACTATTTCACTAATACAATACAACCTGTAAAATAGTATTTGTCAATAGTTACCACCCGCTATCCTTATCAATGCCCATTTTTTGCCCAACTTTATGAATGAACGTGCGAAAGTCTAACCTCCTTATTTATGGTCGGTTAAAAGGCTTTCGTCAATGCATTTTGACACCTGTAGATATTCTATTGGGTAACTAATTCATGAGGTAAGAACAATAAGATGGTCCCGTGGGAATTGTTTTTTGGTTACTCGTGGTATTTTGTTTTTTTATATGCGGTTACCGTCTAAGACGGCCGGAATGCATAGCGCCATTTTTTTTTAATCTCACCTTTTTTGTTACAGTATCTAGATAGATAGATAAAGTCTGTATTTGTTTAAAACATGAACACACATGTCCTTATACTTTAAGTAAAATAAATTAAGAAACAAAGCACCACTCCGATTATTTTTCTGAACTGGAAACTTAGGCCTGTATTCCGAAACAGCGCTTGAGTCTGAGTCGAGCCTCAAGCATAGATTTTTGACACTTTTCAATGGAGAACTGTCATAAAATCTGTGCTTGAGGCTCGACTCAGACTCAAGCACTGTTTCGGAATAGGGCCCTAAGTTTTCTAGCTTGTAAGTTTTGGGCATAATTATGATATTTTGTGTATAGCAACAAAATTTATTCATGATTATTGTTGTAATATTAATAAATTGCCATAACTATATTACAGTAGGTACTTAGGCTAGCGACGATGTCGTTTGTGACTGCCAGTGTAGCCACTGTTCCCTGACGGTCGTTATATGACGTCCACAGTATCTTACTAAATTAAGGCTTTATTGCAGTCTGTGAAACCTCTTCTAAATGGACGTTTTGTGCATTTTCTCACAACACTTTTGCAACGTATTTGTGCATTGATTGTTCTAAATGCTTCTTTTTCTATACAAAAACCTTCACACAAAAAATTCGGGCCCCCAAAAACAGGGCAGCAAATCTCTGGGGACCTACTAAACGGCGTCACCTTTGGGCTTCGGGGTCAATTGACCTAGTTGTGGGCCCGTCTAGACAGTTACGATGACGCTATATATAGCTATGGGGCACGCTGGGAAATATTCATAACCCTGACTAGCGGCCTGTCCCGGCTTCGCACGGGTGGACATTTATTTTTAAGCACATAAATATAGCCTATGTCACTCAGGGTGAATGTAGCTTGCAATGGTGAAAGAATTTTTGAAATCGGCACAGTAGTTTTTGAGTTTATTCATTACAAACATACACACAAAAATACAATTTTTTCCTCTTTAGTGCGTGTACAAATTTTTGTATCAGTTGTCAGCTCTGTCTCTGGTTCTGGAGTGCTCACCAGTGTATTATACTGTGTGTGTGACAACACTCACACAGACTCAATATTAGAGCCAGAGACAGAGCCAGAAAGAGCTTGTAGTAGGCCTACAGGCTAAACTTAAAGAAAACATCGAAATGATGAAGAGAATAGTGCTCAGATGTTAATTATTAATAAATCTTTGATAAATAAACACAGGGGATCTAGTAGTATAGAAATCGCAGCGTACGATCTAGGACTTGGCGCGCGCTGCCCACTCCTTCCTGTCGGGAAGTGACGTCATCTTGCTCCATTTGCGAAATCGTAGGACCAGGTAAGAGGAAGGAATCTAGGGTCATTATTATAGTATTTCGTACAATGGGTCATTTTTCGCTGTATTTGTTGGCGAAACATCTGTAAGCCTCAAGTTGATGGACGCAGGGCAGTGCATCGTAGGGCACGTTCCAGACGCGCGTGACCTACGAGGCAATGCTTTGTTATTGGCGATGGTTATCGCTTAACATCAGGTGGGCCATATGTTTTTTGCATCAGCTAGTTAAAAATTTCAATCACACGCAATCGGCCACAATCGGCCTCCGCGTTCGACTTCTGTCTCTCTCCTACTTGAGTGAGCGATGCGTCCGCGTGGATAGCTGTATGACGTTGTCACGTTCAACTATCGTCAGTAAAACGACTTTACAGACAACCGATTTTTTCGATGCAAAAACTCATTGGTACATGAATGGATTTGAACCCACGACCTTAGGATCGGAAGTCGGGGCCGCGTCCACTAGACCACCAGTGCTTTATTGCCTATTTAGGTGTTCTAGGAATTGTTTGAGATATCTGCTAGGTACATTCGCACGGGATACGACTTGAACGCGGTGTAAGCAGGAAGCCGCTGGTTACGGCTGAATCACACAAGACAAGACGCAACACCTCATTTATCTATTCCAGTCGGCATCTTTGTTCAATGAGAAATGGTGATGAAACTAGATGACCCAGTTGAAGGGTTATCGCAACCTGTACCAGAGACTCACAAATAAGTTTTGGCAACGCCTTTTTTGTAAAACCTCATGCACATTGGGCACTGGGCTCCAGGGTAGGCAACGCAACGACAGCACCCTTAGTGTTGTTGGTGTCTATGGGCGACGGTGACCGCTTACCATCAGGTGGGCCGGTGGACCGTAAGCTCGTTTGTCTAACTTTTACATAAAAAAAACTGTCTTTGGAGAATACCTCAGAACGAAGACTGTTTTTAAGTATAGTAGTAGAGCTATTTGTATGTAGCTCGTCTGGGATGCGTACTACCACCATGCCTATTTCTGCCGTGAAGCAGCATCGCTGTGTTTCGGTTTGAAGGGTGTGGGTGAATTTACTGACACGTGAGGCTGAACCTCTGTATGCCTCAAGTGGATGGACGCAAGGTAGTGTATCGTAGGGCACGTTCCAGCTGGCCTACCATGAGCTTCATGTGGTTATGGTTATGGCTGTTAAAATTGTGTCAACAGTGTCAACACATTCAAACCATAGAAGAAAATGAATGTGTAGGTTAGTCTATCTATACATAATTTGACAGCTATAGCCATAACCATATGGAGCTCGTGGTAGCTCTGCTGACGTGCGTCTGCGAGGCAGTCTTTTGTTACTACTTCACATCGGGTAGGCCACATGCTTGTTCCATCAGCCACTTAGATAAAAACATTAACAACCTGAGTGCTCTTACATCACTGTCTTAATTACAGAAAATCGTACCTCCCACCACCAGCTCACATTACTCCCAAAATCATGTCCTACCATATCTGTAGAGTGACATGGAGTCTAACAATACGGCCCTACGTCATGACGTGACGTCATCGCACCATACCAGGTTATGGGCCCACGCCACACCAAAAAATAAAACCTGCCTTAAAAACTTGTGAAAATGCCCCAATATTACCGAAAATATGCCTTCTTAAAGAAGAACGAAAAAGATACAGTACGCGCACCGGAGCTTTAACCCTTTAAAGTGCAAGCATAGCTGCGTAGTTCTTGTTTTTTGGGTAGAACAATCATTTGTAATATGATTTTATTATGCTTTTTAAAGGGATAAAGATTCAAGAGATGACAGCTGACAGAGGGGAATGGAGGAGGAAGACATGTTGTGCAGACCCCACATAAAGTGGGATAAGGGCAAGAAGAAGAAGAAGAAAGGGATAAAGATTCAGTGCGTGCACTGCCCTTCACATAGAAAAATCTGTCATAAATATTTTTTTTACTATGAATTTGTCAAAAAATCTTGTTTTATAAATTATTGTTTATGTAAATAGATCGGGTAAGACTGTCTCCCGTGATTGTCTACGTGAATTCGTTCGCGTTGAGTTTTTTCCAAACAAATTTTAACCCTAATTGCACCCCTTTTTATCCCTCTGAAATTCAAAATTCGAATGGCAGTGATGGCATTGTAAAAACCCCTGGAAGTCATCGGAAAGTAAGACGATGAAGGCTTGAAACCGTTTTTCCTGGAACTAAAAATCAATTTGATTGACAAGAATTGCTCGCTGTTGGTATCCCGTTATAATATATTTCCCCAAAGAACCTTCGGCACAGTTCACTCAGCAGTTTGTATGGAGGCGCTGTCGCCAAGACACGCTCTATTAACGCTCGATTTGTCAAGTCTAATTCGGACTAAGTTCAGATTATGCGACTAGTTAAATCGCTATGCAAAATTCAGCACATGAGAAAATAGTTATTTGTTATACAAGAGTGCAAAGCTGCTTTTTAACCGCGTGCTCAATTTTGATGACTGAGCAAGCGCAGGATTCTAAAGTTTAACCACGAGCGTAGCGAGTGGTTTAAAAGTTAGAATCCTAAGCGTTGGCGAAGGAATCAAAAGAGCACAAGGTGTTTAATGGTGTTTTGAATTCACAAATACACCAAGAAGGTTACGAGTGCGAGTTTTTAACAAAATAAAAAAGGTTGTATGATAAGTTCGGCACCATGAAGGTAGAAGTAAATAGGTTGTGTATTCACAAACTTATTGAACACGATATTCTAAATTCAAATTTACTTTATCCTCTAGCGGATAAAAACGGCTTTTCCAGTCAGAAATTAAACAGCAAAAACACACTTTCAGAGCTGGTGGGATGAAAAATAAATTATAGTTTAAAAAAATAAAATAAAAACGCTTTTAGTAACTAATTGAACTAAAAAGTAAAAATAAAACTGTAATAATCAATTGAAAAATTTATATTATTGTACAAAGAGCGTGCTTTTTAAACTAAAATGTTTTTTTTACTTTTTAGTTTTTTTTCTATCTACATTGTCATCGACCTTTGACAGGTGTGCAAAGTTTGAATCAAATCTGATCGTTCAAAGTAGGACAAAATCGAGCTCAAAGGGGTCGGTTACAACTTACATACATACCTACAGGTGAAGCTAATAAAAGCGTTATAATTACACTCTATAGGAAATTCGTAGACTAGTTAGTGACTATGCTCTCAGTAGTTTGGTAAACTGTAGACCTAACCATGAGCTCTGTCTGGCTCTGTCTATGGTTCTGGTTTTGAGTCTGTGTGAGTGTTGACTAAATAAATCCTACGTCAAAACGTTACACACAATATAATGCACTGGCGAGCACTCACAGACTCAAAACCAGAGCCAGAGACAGAGCCAGATAGAGCTTGTGGTAAACCTAAAGTCCAGTACACTTGTTGCTGAAGCTTGCATGTGTATGTAGCTCGACCAGCTCACCACGGCATGCGGAGCCGCCAACGTATTCTTAAAAAGGCGTTTAGTCTGGGGCCTGGGGTCACGCAGTCTGGCTGATTAGCATTAGGTCAGCAGCGTCACTAATGGAACGGACTAATTAAAGGAATTTAGGGCTTCCTTTGGCAGATCACTTTCCACATTCCAAGGATTTTATACATTTCATATACATATTATAGATAGATTAATACTTTATTGTACACAAATGAATACATTTAAAAGAACCATTACAAATAAAGGTAAAATGGGCGGCTTTATCGCTAAGAACGATCTCTTCCAGACATTATAGTAGATACAGTATTTCATATATTTTATCTAAACAACTTGCGGATGGAACAAGCCCACCTGATGTTAAGTGGTAGCCTTTAGCAAAGAATTGCCTTGTAGGTCACGTACGTCCGGAGCATAGCCTACGATGCACTGCCCAGCGTCCATCAACTTGAGGCATACAGATGTTCAGCCTCACGTGCCAGTAATTGCACCGGCACCCACACCCTTCAAACCGAAACACAACAATGCTCCTTCGCGGCCGAAATACTTCCCCGGACGAGGCCTTCACAAAGAGCTCTACTACTACTTAAATAAAAAAAACTTGCTCATACTTCATTGAAATTCAAAATTTCTTCATTCAATTGTATTTCTAGGATCACTTTGTAACGCCTAAAGCTAGGTGAGCCTAGGTGCCAGTTCCACGCGACCAAGCTAAGGTAAACTAGAGAGATAGACTATTTTTTATTTGTAAAAGGATCATATAAAAAAACGGTAGGAACCGAGCCGTAGTTTGTTGCCTGTTCTTCTAGGCTTGGTCGCGTGGAACTGGCACCTAGACTCACCTAGCTAAGACGTTTCAAAGTGATTCTTGTATCGTTTTGAATAAAAGTATATTGAGTTTGAGTTTGAGTTTAAAATCATTTCGATATGAGAATGAACCACTGATTCAGTTGTACGGTAGTCTAGGTCCATCGTGTTTACTCACCTAAACAATAGTGAATGTGTGAACACAAACAGTGGAGTCGGGAAAACAAACAACAGACTACTACACCTATTTGTTGACTGCTGGCCAGCATTCTTGTACGGGTTGACGCATAGGTCAAACCACCTTTTGTAATCATGACCACTGGGAATAAACCTCAGAATAACAACCACAGATGACTTGCCACATCTGAAGTAAGCTATTTGTGCTTATTGGTGATTAGAAGATACGCCAAACGCTGTCTTCAGTCTGGCCAAAACCTAATACTTAAAACACGCAAGTCCAGTCGAGTATAATGTACTGTTCATTTTGTCACTTCAAACTATTGAAAGACAAGCCAAGAGGCAAATGGAAAAGAGTGTCTCAATTTTTAGGCAGGAATCAATTTTAAGTGAGTCATTTGAAAACTCTTGTTTGAACATTAGTAATGCTTTTATTATTATGAGATCTAACGGCAAAAAGTCGTGATATAAAAGCGAAAGCTATAGGCCATAATAGACAATAGATAATCCAAGCCTATAGGCTAGATCTTCTTATAGCTAAGAGAACAAGTTTTAATGGTATCGACATGGTCACGCAATGTAATCGCAAGATAACTATGACGAATGGTAGAAAATCTGAATTTAAAAATACATTATTTAAACAACGTTAAATATACGAAAATCCATTTTCGCAAAGAAAGTTTTTTATAAAATTTCGGTTTATCATACTTACACCATTTTTGTGGTCCAGATCAAACATACAATCCATCATTACCATCAGACTAAAGAAGTCCACTGCTGGACATAGAACTCTACATTTCCAGGAAGAAAGATTCAGAAATAGCTCTACCAACTTCCCGTGGGGTTTCCGAAATCGTCGGTCCATCAAATCCTAAAAATTAAAAAAAAAACTGTACCTACCTAGCCATAGCCATTAAGATCTTCTCTGTACAACAGTTATGCAATAAATATTTCTGATTTCTGATTTAAAGTCCTAAAATTTGTCATCCAGTGTCAGTCACCATCAGCCAGAACTGCTGTAGGTTCTTCGAGCTATATAAAGTGGGGTTCATTTTTAACCGACTTCCAATTAAAAAGGAGGAGGTTCTCAATTCGGTTTTTTTTTTTTTTTTTTTTTTTTTTATGTTTGTTACCGCATAACTTCGTCATTTGTGAGCCGATTTGAAAAATTATTTTTTTATCTGAAAGGTACTGTTTTTTATCTGAAAGGTACTGCTTCCAGATTGGTCCCATTTTAATTTTATTAAAATCGGTGTTGCCATTTTTTTTTTAAATATGTTTGTAACTGCATGCCTCCGTCATTTATGAACCGATTTAGAAAATTATATTTTTATTTGGAAGGGTATTCTTACGTCCAGATTGTCCCAAACAAATTTGATTAAAATCAGTTTAGCCGTTTGACAATGAAGTCGGTTTCTCAAGTTTTTTAAACTTTTATTTATAACTTGTTAGTTCTATGAGCTTTATCATCACACAATCCCAAGTGTAACACAGCAATGCTCTTACGAAGTTCGTTACCATCTAATTACCGACTAGACAGGTACTTATTTCCTATTTTGAATACTAGGCAGTGTCGCCTAAGCAGCGTGACCACAGGACAGGCTGTACGTCATATCACTGCATTAAAATTATACGCTAATAGGTAGACGCTGCTCTTCCGACTGCAATACAATGGCTCCCACGCGTGGGAACGAATCGTGGTTTCTAGTGAAATTGTATTAACCTTTATTCAGTTTGCTATTGCTGGCATATTATTTCTCTGGAGATTGATGGAAAGATGTTCGGCTAGATGTTCTACATTCCAGGGAGAACCATTAGTTTCAAAGATTTTTGTATATTAGTTTGTGAGGGGTTTGTTCGAGACACGTCCATAAATTACTAATTCTAATATTAGGACGTCTCTTGGACGTGTTTCTAGATTTTATTTCTAGACAATAGGTATAAAAATATGCCAAACAATGCATAAACTATTGCCATATCTACGGGTAATGACTACAGGGTGACGAACGAGTTGACTGAAATAATTTTAAGCTATGTTTAACAAGTAACATCTATAAGAATGACGATTTATTTTTAAGAGTAATCATAAAATAAATAAGGACCAAAAAAAAATTTTTGCCATCGATCGAGTGGACCACCCTGCTTGATAACCCGTGCCCTTAATACATGTCTCTTCTAAGGCATAAGGAGGTAAGTGTCTAAGTAGGTGCCGAGCATAAGGTTTACAAAAGATTTTCAAGAGACCTCCTACTATTAAAGCGTTTATTGAGAAGTGCGTTGAAGTCTTTTGTATCGAAAACATGGTAACAAGCAATTTTTTCGTAATCATTTTTTTAAATTCATAATGAATGTTACTGAGGTAAGTATGACAGGTAAGTAACTACCTACGTGCATGTTACAAAATTAATGAAGAATGAGAAAAGACTTCTGTTTCAGAGCCTAACTTCAGAAGACCGAAAATAGCCGAACTATATCTATGTATTTAAGTATGTCTGAGCACATTCTAAAAGAAACAGTTTTTAGTTGTTTAGTTGCAACATGTGTGGCTGTTTTTAGTTTGGCT
Organism: Thera britannica; assembly: GCA_939531255.2. Taxonomy (NCBI): domain Eukaryota; kingdom Metazoa; phylum Arthropoda; class Insecta; order Lepidoptera; family Geometridae; genus Thera; species Thera britannica. The sequence continues at coordinate 12,236,819 of OW618036.2, read as the reverse complement.
CTAATCTCTCACAACTTTTTTAATCTCAAGTTGGCAACGCACATCAGCTCCATTCAACCAGCAGAGATAGGTCGATGGGTAGAACAATGTCGAGAGGCAGGTGCCACGTGCTTGTTTTTACAGGCCACCCCGACTGGCTCGACTTGATTCGCGACCAGCTAAAGACTAATTAGAGGAGATGGGACTATTGGTACATTGTGGTACTGTAATTGCCTACAACACTAATAATAAGCTGCTAAAGACATGCAGAATTAAGTTCTAGGCCGAAAATACTTAGTCTATACGAGTGGAAAAATGTTGTATTAGATTAATAATTTCTTAATTATGACGAGTTCAGGCTTCCAGAGGCTTTTGTCACGGCCATAAGGTTTCCAGCTTTCCTAGTTAAAAAAGATAAATTTGAGATGTGCAACTTTCAAATATTTAATCGGTTGATTAGCCATCTGTGAAAACGACCCTATTTCTAAATAATTATTACAAGAAGAGCCTTTGTCTGATTCGCAAGTTGTCATTCCCCAAACATATGATTAATTTAGGCTCAATTTCACATTAGCATCAAAAATATCCCCGATACTAATAAATTACTCTTAATCTATGACGAGGACGCGTGCGTTTTTGCTGCTTGCTTGCCGCACGTGCTCAGTGCTGCCATCTGTCACAGGAAGCGGCGCTCGACTGGAAGATGGGCTTCGGACAATATGCTGACGAGCCGCAATACTTGACAGCTTGCCTGCCATGTCAGGTGCTTAGCCTTTGCTACTTTTGAATTTAAAAAATAAAAAGATGACAGATGGACCGTTATTTGGGATGTCGAACAATGAATGCCTTTTGTGGAACTACCTACACAAGTATCCGTGCGTTTACCTCAGAATTAGCAGAATGTAAGCAAGTATATATATACCTAGGTTCATACACTTTTGTTGTATACGTGCATACTAAGTACCTACAACCAAATTACGTTTGTTGTCCGTCGAAGCCCCAGGAACGGCTCCATCTAAAGATTTCCCATTTAGCGCAACACTCCAAACCAACCATAATGATTTATTATTTCTGTAGGTGTTTTGGGCTGTCACTCTTAAAAACTGCCTCAGGTACCAAACCTACCTAAATGGTAAAATTAGTCTTTGAACTTTCTTGGCAAACCAACGGAGAGACTAATCTAAATTAACGATCATACTATTGACTGAATATTATCTAACCTCGATTATCGATGTTTACTGCCTACAGAAAAGTCCATATTCTTCAACTTTAACATTTCTTAACATTATTACAGGATGATTAAAAACTGTTACTAAAAAATCGGTTGTCTGTAAAGTCGGTTTACTGACGATAGTTGAACGTGATAACGTCATAAGAAAATACTGATGGAATGGTTGCATTTTTCAAAAGAAAATTTTAGTTTTACTGAATTGAATTGAATGTGAATGAAACTGAATGATACTGAATGAAACTGAATGAAACTGAATGAAACTGAATGAAACTGAATGAAACTGAATGGAACTGAATGAAACTAAATGAAAATCCGGACCCGGACCCGGACCCGGACCCGGACCCAGACTGAACCCTTACCCTTACCCTCATTAACCCTTACCCTCATTTACCCTTACCCATTACCCGACCCGGGCTCGGGCTCAGGTAAATGGAACGACGAAACGACGTAACGACGCATGAGTCATGTTTTTTCGTGCGTGCAGCCGGCTCCATCGATTTATAAGACGTTATCACGTCAAAAACTTTATGGTTTATCCGATTTTCGAGTCGTTTATTAATGCTTAACATTTTACATTTTAATATTTTAGAGTTTTCAGGGACTGTTTTAGTACACCCTGTATGTACCTAAATTCGATACGTAGTCACTATTTGCCGATCCCAGTAGAGACTTTGAGAAAACTGGAGTGTTTTCAAAGAGTATCTCACTAAGCCTTTGGAAGGCTCTAAAAAATGACAAAAAACATTAACAAATGGCACATAGAGCACCATACATGTCGCAGGAAGATTTTCGCGTGTAATGACAAGTGGGATGGAGCACGTAGGCATCTTAATTGGCAGCGGTCACCACCGACAGCCATAACCGAGCTGGCGTGGGCCGAGAGACGCAGCGTCTGTCCCGCAACCACGCACAAGACCTCTGCAGGCTGTGGCTTCACCTCTCGACTGTCGCACGCTTCAAGACCTTAGGGGGGAGGAACAGGTCTACCTCCGCCGGTCAGCCGCGGGGGCCTGTAGATCTAAGCAACGCATTGTGTTTCATTCACAGTGTTTTGCTGACGCTATGACTCTATACTTTCGTTTCTCCGATTATTCGTCTATATTTTATCATTAGCTAGCATCGGGCACTGGCGGACTGCCGAACTGGAAACTGTGAATAGAGTACAAGGTTGTAGATGTCTTTAGGTTTAGTTTGTGGAATGCAAATTGTGAACTTGAATAATCAGACTCATTTCCGATTGTTTTATGAGTTCGACGATCTCAGCTCAGTCCAATTGTTTATCAGCTGATTGTGGCCATCCCTATTGTTTAGGAATGTACTTATGTGTGTATGTAGATTACGCTGAAATATATTGCGTAATCTTTTTCTTGAAATGGAACAGCTAAGTAAAAAGTTCTAACAATTTACCAATAAGATAATCGCAAGTGAAATCACAACGGTTTCCGACTAAAGCGATAAGTGACACACCGTCTCCAATACTACCGATACGTAATGCGACTTCCTGCCCAAAAAATGGGTGAGAGCCAGAATCGAAAGTCAAAAACGGTATTAATCTAGTGAGAGCGGCGTCTATTTCTGTCGGCTGTCCATCCATGGCACGGCATCGCCATACATCCATAGGGAGCTATTCCGGGCGGGCAGGTTTTCGGGGAATGTCAACAAACGAACGCAACGGGCACTCATTCAATGAACCCTGCTCGGCGGCGGTGCGCTGCCGAGACCGGTATTCATAAAAATGAAGCTCCCAGACGCTGAATGGACGGGCTCGGCTGTGTTCCATGCCGCCATGCCGCCATGCCGCGCAACGCTCAAGCTTTTATGGCGAAGCGGCACCGATCCGATCACGTATAATTTTTTGTCCGATTTCCCAAACGTGATGAAACAAAACCTACTTATTTTGCTCTTTCGAGAAAGAGCTTATTGTCCGATCGTTGTCGGCACGTTATGCACATGTTTCTAATCGATTTCACAGCGTCTGTATCGATTATTTGGACTAATCTAAATTGCGAACAGGTACATTGCACAAACTTGTGAAAAGCGAGTGGGCGCGGGCCGAAGTGGCGTCGCTCGCTGTGACGTAGTGCTGCCTTGCCTCCACACTTCTTTGCTAACATTGCACAACTTCATGACTAGGCCAGTGGCAAGTATCTCAGTACTTGCAGCCGTGCAAATTATATGAGTATATCCTGAACCTAACACAGTTGTACGAGGAAAGGCTTACCACCTGCATAGTCCTATTGAAACGCAATTTATGAAAAATGCTAGGTAGGCCAAGTGATGATCAATAATTTTATTATACCTACTTTGTAACTAGTTAAAATCCTTGGTGAAGATTGTGCTTATTAGACAACTGATTTGAAACCAATTTAGGTTCTAACGTAGCTGTTACCTCCTAACAGTTAAGAGAGCGGTTACACACTGCGACTTTTAGTAGCGATTTATAGCCGCCGCTAAAAGTATAATAACCGCTTAATAACAGTTCATCAGCATACATACATATTTTTTTTGTTGTATTTGCTTTGGTCGCCTTGGTTGAGTCGCAGTGTGTAAGCGCTCTTATCTTTATAATTACGCTACACTTACTTAACAGAATGATGTGAGCTGTTTTTCGATATCCCAAAAGTAGTTCAAGATTATAATAATTATCAAGTAGGTAGCTAGACCTAGGTGCGGCGCGCTCTCAGGCCGGCCGCAACACAAATGGAGCCTGGGATGCAATGAGGTGTGATCAATGAAAGATATCGTAAGGATTTAGTTTCTTATAATTTTCTTTTAACAAATTATATTATCAATAGAAAACTGTATAATTAACAAGTAGCGTCTTAACAGATACTCAAAATTATTAGGGATGTAGGTACCTAATATTTTACAAATACTTTGGAATGTTTATTTAAACAATCTCATAAATGAATCGATGGAGATGAGGTTTTGTGCCTGCGAGCCAGCAGACAGGGCGGGCGGCGGCGGTCACATACGTCAGAAGGTGAAATGCCACGTCCAAGATAAAACCCGATGCCGGCCGTCTGTCCTCAACCCTCTGCTCACAGCCCACATTTTAACAAATTTACTATTTTTTTGCGCACCTCAGCTACAACTGAATACAACTACAGATATCCTAGCGACCACAGGGCCGACATCGAACCCGGTACAGACTAATTACCGTTCATCAAATTGCGTATTTTATCGATTTCATAATTACAATTTTATTTTTAACATTAACATTTTGATCAACAGTAACTGCTATACATTGAAGACATCCGAAGCTGATGGCGCGAGAACTGGTGCTGAGCTTTTAACACCATCCAATGTTTACATTTTTACATTATTAGAGGAATATGGAGATTCATAATGAGATTACAATTGAATATACATATGCGAGGCCATGCTTAGCAGGGTGAAGTGAAATACAATCGTTAACCGCTTAGTACGCGCTCGGATGCGACTCTCGACATCAATATTAACTAAGTAAAGCAGTCAATAAATAAACGATTATAAATATGTAATAAATACCTACTATATTTACAAAAATAAGCCTTCATCATGACGGCACTTACTCAGCCTTTAAACAAATATAATACAGCACTATCCCTGCGGGATAACAGGTATAAATTAAAAATAAAGCTGACGCTTAACACTCGTATTACAAAATAATACTGACACCAGTAAATACTCTATCCACAGATGGAATGGAACGGCAATAGGAACCACGGAGCTACTCACTCACCGTCGCGCTACCAATATCAATTCATCACAATTCTATGTGTTTGTATAGAACGGAGTATACCATAAATACAATTTACAATGATTAAGCATAGTGCAGTGGAGGCAGAGAGGCCGGCCCTCTGCCTTCACTGCACCGCTCATAACTCTATCTACACTAACAAATAATAACATGCAGCGCGCGCAGAGGCACCCTGTGAACCTCCGCGCACACCACCACTCGAGACCAGACAAGCTGATTCACGATCAGACGGAAACCACTATCTCTGACCTCGGGTGGTGGCTCTGCCCACATATCCAAGGATACGGCACAAACAACAATATGTATAACATATAACGGCTCTACTTGAAGCGAGTAGCATTAGGTACATGGTCGGTCACCGATCTCACAACGCACAACCGATCATCACAACAATCACAATCCACCGAAACACAAGGAGACGGAAATTTGAAGAACCTCCTGCCCGCACTTACAAAATAAATTCCTTCCGAATAAATTACGATTCATAAAATAATTATCACATAAAATTTCACGTTCCTCAAGAGTGTCACTCGCGGGATATAGTTCGTGGAGAGCGCAGGCTAGCGGTGCGTGGGCGCCAGGTCGGGCGCCGGCGCGGGCACCAGCGCGGGCGCGCGTGCCACCAGCTGCACCAGCCCGCGCTCGGCCCGGCCCGCGCCCTTGCCGCCGCCGCCGCGGTGCAGCCGCACCCACGCGCCGAAGCAGACTAGAATGGCGAGGAACACCGCCACGGTGGCGCCGCCCGCGATGGACGCCGTCTCCATCATCAGCTGGCGGCTCGTCAGCACGTACGAGTCGTCGAGGTCCTTGAACTCGCATCGCTGGCCCACGAAGCCGCTGCGGCACTCGCAGTTGTAGATGGGGCTGTCGGAGATGACGACGGTGAAGCAGGCGCCGCCGTTCAGGCAGTAGTACTCCGAGTAGTCGGGCTCGCACTTGAACGTGGGGAAGGTGACGTTGAGCCGCGGCTGCGGCGCGGGCGGCGGCCGCAGCGGTCGCGCCGGGCGCGCGGGCCGCTTGGACACGCTGCTGGAGCAGGCGGCCGCCAGCGCCCAGCCGGCCGACACCACACACCACCACACTACCAGGGAGTGCATGGTCGGCGCGAGCGGGACGACCACGCTTTTGACATTGGACGGTGACTTATGATAGATCCGAGAGGCGATCACATGACCGCATTCGAATTTCGAACTGGAACCCTTCGCTCGCATCCGCGTCGACGGCGGTCCGCCCGGACATGTTTCCTGCGTTCGCTTTTTTACGTCGACGATCACTCGCTCATGACGGAGGCGCGGTTTCTACGGACGTTCGAGATTATAGCATCGATCCCTCCGCGGGGCATGACGAGATTGCACGGCGAAATGTCTTTCGGAACTCGCGAGTTCACGATTTATCACGGAGCACAACACACAATGTCCCGTTCGAAAAGATAGATACAAACAAAATGGAGCTGAGCGAAACGAAAGCGCGGTGGCTCGGCGAGTTGTCTATGCGCGACTGACGGGACGGACGGACGGAGGCGGGAGGGCGTCTACTGCATCCGCCATCTGCCGACGAGAATGAAATGCGGGGAACTCGGCTCGGCGCTCGTGTGTGCATCCCATACGCGTATGTGTGCGTGAGGGCGTGTACGTGAACGGGGAAATTACACAAGTATGCGTCATGTTTCACATAGTGTGCGTAAGTAGGTATAGTCTATCTTTTTTTCTTTGTATAGTTTGTAGGTAAGGTAAGTAAAGTATGGGATTGTGAACAAGGTATTTCTTTTTCTCAGCGATGATCCTTGAGCCTGAATTTGGTAGGTAGACCCCTAAAAACATTAAACCAGCATGCGAAACGTAGGTACGTGTCGTATCCTGGTTACCTAAAGACTTCGAAACAAAAATTAAAATATAATAGTCATAGGTACTTCCAATCTTTAATAGGTAAGTACTCCCAACCTTTGTTTATAGTTGTGTAGAGAAGAGACATCCATTTACCTATATTTTATATTAATATCTTGGTCGATTAGGTGCGTACGTATTATGCATAAGTACAATACCTACGTGTGGATGTATTTGAGGGTGTGTGTGAGTGTATGTATTTACAAAAAAATTATATAGTGTTTTGTGGATTGTCCACCATATTTATTTATTTCCTATACAAAAGTGGACTTCGTCAATCGTCAAGTTCATGATAATTATTACTACTCCTACCTATTCACATGACTACTACCTTGTTTTCCATAGTCTTTGCTACTACTATGTACTTTTAGGCTTGGTCGCGTGGAACTGGCACCTAGACTCACCTAGCTATAAGACGTTTACTTTTTAATTAATACTTTTGATTTGATTTGAATTGATTTGACCCTTCTCATGACATGCCCGTGCCACTCTGGCGCTATTATCTAACTTCCCCTGATTAGACTCATTCCGTATCCTAGCCATTCTTGTCACTACACACATCCATCTTATCATTTGCATCTCTGCTGAGACATGTCTCAGCAGAGATGCAAATGTTAAGATGGATGTGTGAAACAAAAGTTTTGTTGGTATTTATGTTATCATTTAACATTTAAAATAAGATCTAGAAGTAGGAACTCTTTTTTGAATCAAAAATTCAAAGGCAGTTTATTTTAATAATAAGATTACAATACTAAATTAGGCCCGTAACCTATGTATTGCTTCGAGGTAGGGTCTTACAGCGTTGGACTGGCCCTATAGTCCAAATGGCATTTGCCACCCGGGCCCCAGCCTGCGCAGGCCCCCCACGGCTTGCGGGGCTTGCGGCAACCGTAGGAACGGAGGCCCGCGCAGGCTAGGTCCCACATCTTGCGACCTAAATGTAAAACTGGATCAGATAGTTCGTTCATACAATTGTAACGTGTGTAGTAGAGTGGTCGCGTGGAACTGGCACCTAGCAAAGTGATCCTTGCGATTCTATTAAATAACACTTTTGATTTTTAGTGCTAAATGAAATAGGAAAATTCGAAAATGGTTACCTCGGGCCCCGAGCTAGTGGTCAGCCACCCAGGCCCTTCCGGGCCGGGTGTCGGGTGATATTTACTTTTGTGTACAAGTCAATTAAATAACGTAGACTTAGGTATCTATAAGATAAAAATTTATGAAAGTACTACGTACCTACCTAAGGTAATTTATTATGCCGTACTAGGTGTAGGCTTGTTGAAAAAATATCGATACATCGATATATCGATATTATTTTTTCAATATATCGATATTTTTGAGCGATATTTAATAGTTCGATATATCGATGTATCGATATAAAATTCTAAGTATCGAAAAGGTATAAAAACCGATATTTTTTTCAGACCAATAAACATTTATAAGTTTTAAGATTAAAAAATCCCAAAAAGAAAATACTTTTTTTATACTAACATCTTTTAACAAATTATATTGAAGTGAAAACTTCTTTAGCGGCGTTGAGCACTTTTTCTGTAATGGGTATAAAATCTTAAACTCGCGTCAGCGCGTCAGGACACGTGACCTGATCGAAAAAGCGTAAGACGGATGGAGAGTAGACAGCTATCCCATCTCTACGGCGCGGCGAAAATGTATGCCTGGGCCTACTGTTTCGTTTAGGCAGCGCAGGGCGCTTGCGCGAATGTTCGTGTTTGTTACAGCGTGCCAAATAACAAACAAGCCCCCCCTAACCATTCCAAAATATCAAACATGCTCAACGTTAATAATCAAGTTTTCACTTCTGCCGGCACTCCCGGAGTGCAACCCGTATTTTTTTTATGTATTTTTTGTTTTTGGTCGACTTGATTTGCTGTTTTATAGTTTGGTTTTTAAGTTGGCAACTCTGTTAGTCAATTTCAATTTCAACAGCACGAATATTCTCTGTCAAGTCAAATCATACCGATATATCGATATATCGATATTTTTTCATAAAAATATCAATATCGATATCGATATTTTCAAAAAACATCGATACGATATATATCGATACTTTATTGCATTTCCGACATCCCTAACTAGGTGTACGGCTTATTAAAGTATTAAAATGGTCGCTGGCTCTTCGCCTTTTCCGTGGGAGTTGCAGATAAGGGCCAGGGTCAGGCGTGTGATCCATTCCCATCTTCCTCATCTTTCATTCTTTCCAAAAGTAAAAAAAAATATCTATGGTATTTATTTGACGTTTATGTCATACATAATTATGTCTGTCAATGTCATAGCGAACAATATGTCAAAGCCCGTCAATGCTGTCAAAATGTATAATACGTCAATGTCAGCGTCACCGTCAAGCCAATTTCAAATTTGTCAAAAGTTCAATGACCTTCCCAAAGAAGTTTGAATCTTCCCTTCATAGTTAAATCCTCTTTTCGCATTTTTTAGTTTGAAAATCAATAGGACGCCAATGACCGGTAGCTGTACGTACGGGAAACAGTATTTTGAAATTGATAGCCAGGTTCAAAAATGACCGAAGCCTCATCTTCCAAATCAAAGGCGCTGAATCTGAATCCATCTCCCACTTTACAATGCAAAGATCTTCATGAGTACTTGAAGAGTAGATCTGCTCAATTCTTGGAGACCCTGTACAACTACCCCACGATATGTTTAGCTGTTTATAGGTAAGATCTAAAACTACACTGAAAAACCACATAATTTTTTAAGGTTATGTTTATGTTTTGAATATTTGAATCAACATTGTCATTGGTTCACTATATTTTTTTGCAGAGAACTGCCAGAATTGGCTCGGCACTTTGTGATAAGGCTCTTATTTGTAGAGCAACCGGTCCCTCAGGCGGTGGTTTCTTCTTGGGTGTCACAGCATTTTGCCAAGTAAGTTTATGAAATTATTGCTATCCAGCTACTTAGTAAACAGTCTTGTTGATGTTCTGTGCCTATCTAGTCTATCTCTCTAGTCATAGATTCAAACTTAGTATTGATTTACTTAGATTCACAAACCATTTATATTATTTTCCTACTTAGATCTAAAAAGCCTTTTCAATGTTGGGCAAAGGCTCCATGCAGTAAATAAAAATAATGAATATTGTGGACATTCAACAACACTAGCCCCAAACTAGGTTTAACCCTCCACGTCAGAAGAAGGCAGAGCCACCTGGGCTGTAAGGGTGATCCAGTCATATATTATAATACTAGCTGTGCCCGCGACTTCGTCCGCGTGGTATAGTGTCTATGGGTAGCATTTTTAATTTGCAGCGAAAGAAAACAGTAATTAAATAACAACGTCATATTCGCGTGCACGTGACACAGTCGTCTGCCCTCTTACTAAACTTAGACATATGGCGTCGTACTACGCCACACTTTCATCAACCCCGCATTCCTCTCCGAACTCCCCCCACACTCCCCCCACTCTCCTCAACACCCCCCCACATTCCCCCCGCACTCCCCCCAGACTCCCCTCCACAATCCTCCTGTACTCCCCCCGCACCTCCCCTCCACACTCCCCCTGTACCCCCCCCCGCATCCCCCCTCGCTCCTCCCCTCCACACTCCCCCCGCACCTCCCCTCCACACTCGCCCTGTACTCCCCTCCACACTCCCCCCGCACCTCCCCACCACACTCCCCCCTGTACTCCCCTCCACACTCCCCCCGCACCTCCCCTCCACACTCCCCCTGTACTCTCCTCCACACTCCCCCGCACCCCCCTCCACACTCCCCCTGTACTCCCCTCCACACTCCCCCCGCACCTCCCCTCCACACTCCCCCTGTACTCCCCTCCACACTCCCCCCGCACCTACCCTCCAACTCCCCCCTGTACTCCCCTCCACTCTCCCCCCTGTACTCCCATCCACACTCCCCCCGCACCTCCCCTCTACACTCCCCCTGTACTCCCCTCCACACTCCCCCCTGTACTCCTCTCCACACTCCCCCCTGTACTCCCCTCCACACACCCCCTGTACTCCCCTCCACACTCCCCCCTGTACTCCCCACCACACTCCCCCCTGTACTCCCCTCCACACTCCCCCCTGTACTCCCCTCCCTCTACCCCCCCAGCACAAACGTTGAATGTCATATTTTTTTATATCAAATCAACAGACTAAAAAATAAGTTTTAAGTTTCTAGCTCTAAAAATGACGATACTTCCATACAACTTTCAACCCCTATTTTCAACCCCTTACAACCCTTTTTTCGCAATAAAAAGTAGCCTATGTCCTTCCTCAGGCCCTCAACTATCTGTGTACCAAATTTCATTTCAATCGGTTCAGTAGTTTTGGCGTGAAAGCCGGACAGGAGGACAGACAGACAGACAGAGTTACAAACGCATTTTTAATATTAATAAGGATTATTTTATTTGGTTTGGCTTACAGAGAGCAACACAAGGCATGCGAGGCTCTCTCCGAGCTGTCGGTATGGCAGGAGGCCCCTATTCCTGGAGGTATGCCCGGGTGGAGCTTGGCACTTTCTTACAAGAAGAACTTGAAAGTAGCTCTGCTTGGCGGGTTAGTACTTCACCTTCAATTGAACTGTTATATATTTTTTTAAATACATTCTACAACACACAGTCAGACTACCACAGACAGTCCAATCTACAGGGGCAGTCCTTGAAGTTTTTATGAACTGCGCATGTGATTGTAGAATGCAAGAATGTAGCAACTCAACAAAAGTAAATCCTAGGAAACCCCACGCTACTTCTCTAATCTGGGCAGCTGTGAAACTTTGAAGCTACAAATCCACATCACCCTTCACACCCAATGAACTGCTTAAGAATACAAATGCAGATAGAACATTCATAATCAAATAGCAAGTATGATTCGGGTGTAACTTGATGGGTCTGAATTGAACTGCTAAAAAACGGTAGGAACCAAGCCGTAGTTTGTTGCCTGTTCTTCTAGGCTTGATTGCATGGAACCGGCACCTAGACTCACCTAGCTTTAAGACATTTCAAATTGATTCTTGGAATTGAACTGAATAAATTTTGATTGAGTTGTGTGAAACTGGTCACTGGATGAATGGCTAATTCAGACCCGCTAATATACACCAGTCGTTTTAAAAGCAATGTTTTAAAAAAATCTCAAAATGATCAATTCAGTGGGCGGCCGTGGAGCATGTCATCATCCCTGGAGCCGGACGGCAAGGCGCGTGACGTGGCGTTCCTGGACGCGTATGCGCTGGAGCGCTGGGAGTGCGTGCTGCACTACATGGTGGGCAGCGCGCAGACCGAGGGCATCAGCGCCGACGCCGTGAGGATCCTGCTGCATGCCGGGCTCATGACCAGGTCACTAGATAAATAAATAATGCGGACAATCCACACTACACTATCTAGCCCCAAACTAAGCAGAGCTTGTATTATGGAAACCAGATAGCTGATATTTACTTAAATACTTTTTTTTTGTAAATACATACTTATAATACAATATAACACCCAGACAGAGAACAAACATCTGTGTTCACTACACAAATATTTGTTATCGGTGGGGATCGAACCCACGCCCTCCAGCGCAAAAGGCAGAGCTACTACCAACTGAGCTGTGAAGACAGTCAACAACAACTTGCTGCATACAATCTTATTATAAGCTTTGTGGAATCATGTCATAACTATTTGGTTGAAAATCACTTGTGTTGTTATTATTTTTGACGTGACAACATCTTATAATTCGATGGAGCCGGCTGCACGCAAGAAAAAACATGACTCATGTGGCGTTACCTCGCTCTGAGGCTTGAAGTGCAAGCGAGAGCGCGGAACGAGTGACAAAGAGGCACGCACGGCCTCCGCGTTCGGCAGCGTTCGACATCTGTCTCTCTCCTACTTGAGTGAGCGATGCGTCCGCGTGGACAGCTGTATGACGTTGTCACGTTCAACTATCGTCAGTAAACCGACTTTACAGGCAACCGATTTTTTTTTAATTTAAATTTTAGTTTAAGTTAACATCCCGCACACAAATGTATTTTGTTATTTTGGAATAAATGAATAAGAATATGAATCCAAAAATGGAAACCTGATAGCTTCCATGTTGACTGGCCTCTCAGCTCAGTTGGTAGTAGCTCTGCTTTCTGCGCCGTAGGTCGTGGGTTCGATCCCCACCGAGAACAAATATTTGTTTGAACACAAATGGTTCTCTGTCTGGGCTTTTCCATATTTACATTAAAAAATGTATTACACAGCAACAATTTTTCTTATCTGTTCAAAAACAAGTCTTGTCCACCTCATGAGGCTTTTATTTTATTCCAGAGATGCTGAAGATGGTTCCGCTGTCATAACTCGCGCTGGTTTCCAGTTTCTACTGCTCAGCACGGCGAAGCAAGTAAGTAGTGTCAAATTTGGCAAATTTATCATCCACTCATGGTGTGCAGACTGGTTTCCGCAAGTAGGCCTCTGGTGGGCCTTTTTTGCGTGTCGCTTGACTCGAGTACCTCGAACTTTTTTAGGTTCTACAACACGCCGGTTTCCTCACGATGTTTTCCTTTACCGTTTGAGAGTACTGTCATAGTGCACATACATTTTTCGACAGAAAAACTCATTAGTACACGACTGGATTTTAACCCACGACCTTAGTAGTCTAGTGGTAGCGGATCGGAAGGCGGGGCTTCCGATCCTAAGATCGGAAGGCGGGGCCGCTACCACTAGACCACAAGTGCTCGGTAAGGAGTGTTCCACGAACCGGAAAACGAAGCGTATGACGCCTTCTCATCTGATGGACCAGGAAGTCAGGGGTTGGAAAAGGCTCGAAATCGTTAATCCCAGAACACATTTTGGCAAAAACAGTAGTTGACCTTATCTCTTCCAATGTCTAGCAGTCTATATCTTCAATGTGAGGGTGATATCTAAGTACGAGTAAGTAAGAGTTTGTTGTGACAGGTGTGGCTGTTCCTGCAGCATTACCTGCACACGGCGGAGAAGCGGTCTCTGAGCGCTGCGGAATGCCTCGCCTTCCTCTACCAGCTCAGCTTCAGTACACTCGGCAAGGTATTATCAACACGTTTCTACCATAGGCTCGGAAATTACCGCGCTGCAATTGTCAATACAACAACAAATATTGGAATTTATAGTCCATTTTTATTTTTCATTATCGCCAACATTTTATTTTAGAGTTGAATATATTTACTACTATAACGAACAAAAGTTTACGACGTCTGAGACAGGGCGGTAAATCTCAAGTGGAGTTGGGCAGGACACCTTGCTAGGCGTGGTGATGCTCGGTGGAGTAAGGCCTTGACCGAATGGTGGCTGAAGAAATCTGGGGCGTCCGAAAGCGCGATGGGTCGACGACATCGTAAAGGTCGCAGGAAACCCCTGGACAAGAGACGCGCAGGACTGAGGAGGCTGGCAAAATATGAATGTGGTCTATACCCAGCAGTGGGTGATACCGGGCTGAGATAATAATGATGATATTTATTACTCGAATTGATTAATGAAGAAAAATGATGGAACATTCAGATGGCTCACTGTTTGTTGAGCTATGAAAATAGATAGATAATACTTTATTGTATCACTACAAGAATAGGACATAACACATTTAACGTAATTACTAAAACTAAAGCGAAGTACAATGGGCGGTCTTATCGCTAGGAGCGATCTCTTACAGACAACCTTTGGATGGACAGGACGAGGCAATCGTATAGTGTTTTCCATTTTAAAATGAAATGTGTTAATTTTCCAGGATTACAGTACAGAGGGCATGAGCAATAACATGTTGGTGTTCCTGCAGCACTTGAGAGAGTTCGGACTGGTGTACCAGAGAAAGGTAATTTTAAATCTTAATAGAATAAAAATAATGCTGTAGGTATAATAGTACACCAATAACAACTAAATGGTGTTTGAATGAAAAATCGTGATTTTGAAAATGAATGTTGAAATCCTTTCACCACACTGGAAGAAAAATATAAACTAATTATAACTAAAATATTTTAAGTAGGTAACTAATACAAATTAGTGAAAATTCTGTCAATTATTTAAACAACCATCCTCTGAACAGTTACATTAACCTTTTTTTGTTGCGCCATTTTTAGGGTTCCGTAGCCAAATGGCAAAAACGGAACCCTTATAGATTCGTCATGTCTGTCTGTCTGTCTGTCTGTCTGTCTGTCTGTCTGTCTGTCCGTCCGTATGTCACAGCCATTTTTCTCCGAAACGGTAAGAGCTAGACTGATGAAACTTGGCGAGTAGATGTATTCTGTGAACCGCATTAAGATTTTAACATAAAAATAAAAAAAAAACTATAAATTTCGGGGGTCCCCATACTTGAAACTGAAACTCAAAAATTTTTTTTTCATCGAACCCATACGTGTGGGGTATCTATGAATAGGTCTTCAAAAATGATGTTGAGGTTTCTAATATCGTTTTTTTCTAAACTGAATAGTTTGCGCGAGAGACACTTCCAAAGTGGAAAAAAGTTGGTCCCCCCCCCTCTAACTTCTAAAGTAAGAGAATGATAATACTAAAAAAAATATATGTAGTACATTACTATGTTAACTTCCAACGATTTTTGGTTTGAACGAGATCTAGTCAGTAGTTTTTTTTTTATACGTCATAAACCGTGAACCGCAATTTACCTTTCGACGAACTACAAGAACCTTATTATGTTACATCAAGTAACATAATATACAGGTTCTTGTAGTTCGTCGTGCTACGGAACCCTTCATGGGCGAGTCCGACTCGCACTTGGCTGCTTTTTTTGCATAAAATAATAGTCAGACGCGTGTCTCAGGCGGATGGCAGTCGCGCTCGTACTCGTCCAAACTCGTCCAAGATATCGAGTCCGTGAGTCGTGTCTATGTGTGCGTTGCTCGAGCGCACTTTGTATGATGATTGCGTTCTGTACCTATCTGTTTTGTGCCCTACTGCCATACTTATAAACGCAATTTAAATTTAGTCATTGTTTAAAGTTAGCCCTGTCACTTTTTGTCATTACCCAGTGGTAAGAGATGGCAATTGTTTAAGCACAGCTTATCTTTTGACATAATTTTATAAGTAAGGTCACTAGTGATGGTGATCTTCTGTTTCCAGCGCAAAGCGGGTCGTTTCTTCCCGACGCGCCTCGCACTGAACATAGCGTGCGTGCGGGAGGGGGCGGACGCGCCGGGGGGAGGGGCGGGGGGAGGGGAGACACACACACAGGGATACATCGTCGCCGAGACCAACTACAGGGTATATGCGTACACGCAGACCAATCTACAGGTGACACACGCCATAATAAATACTTTATTGGATCAAAAAAATCTGTTGTCTGTAAAGTCGGTTTACTGACGATAGTTGAACGTGACAACGTCATAAGAAAATACACAGATGTCGAACACTGCCGAACGCGGAGGCCGATGTGGCTGGTGTACCCAATTTTATTAACAAAGGTACGAGCACATTCGGGCAACGTAATACAAAGAGATACATTTCATTTAAATAATTGGTGTTTTTGTTGTAGGTGGCGTTATTGGGGCTGTTTACTGAACTAATGTACAGGTGTGTATTAGAAAAAAAAAATGTACCTATGCTCTGTACAAAGTATAGAAATTGTAACATAAATTCTAGAATAATTAAACCATTAACTTCCCCCCCCCCCCTGACACCCCGAGAATTCCCCCCCCCCCCTTGGTGAAGTTTGTCAACCTTTGCTGGTTCGTTGTCGGCTACGTGTCAAGTGGCGTGACAGTGTAGCGAGTTCATTGTTTTATTCCCACTCCAAAAAATACTCAAATCTAAGAAGTTTTGACTTCAAAAACTGTGTGTGATTGTATACCTCTTGGCACATAATGAGTATTGGTATGTTGTTAGGTTCCCCAACATGGTGGTAGGGGTTCTAACCCGCGACTCGGTGCGTCAGGCGTTACGGGGCGGCATCACGGCGCATCAGATCATACATTACCTGGAACAACACTCGCATCCACAGGTAACACTACATGTTTTTACGATGTTTTTCTGCCCAAAAATTTATGTACACTATGCCAGTGCTCTCAAACAGTGACGGAAAACATCGCGAGGAAACCGGCATATCGTAGAGCCTAAAAGGTTCGAAAATATGTGCCAAGTGCATGAAAGGAGCCTCTTTGAGGTGCACTTAAAATCCTTTCACCACACTTGGTTCGAAAGAATCGGTGACACGATAAGAAGAAGAACTACATTAACATTCGAATTCTAATCTTTAATCAGTTGTCACAAGGATTATAACTAGCGGCACATAACTTTAGCGCTGAGCGATACGCGGAGGGGATAGCTGCGCATGCGTCGTAGTGTGCACATGTCGCGCACACTGGATGTGTGCAGAGTGTCCTATTGGTACGGAGAGCGGAGTGCGACTGGAGAGCCAATCAGCGCCACGCCCGCCCTTCATACCGCTAGCTCCCCTCAGGTACCTTATTTTTGACTTCTGCGCAATAACGGTCAGTGCTAAAGCTATGTGCCGCTACCTATACTTTGAAACGTCTTAAAGCTAGATGAGTCTAGGTGCCAGTTCCAAGCGACCAAGCCTACCTAAGCGACCTAGCCTTCTTTTTATAGTGTCGCTGTTGCTGTGGCAGTACTGAGGTTATCTCTTGTACAGATATTTGGACTCAAAAATCTTAATGTCTATCTGTAATCTGTTCTACGACAACCTGACCGGCCCACTGTCAGTTTACTAATGTTTTGAGCTATGTCGACTACCTTGGTTCTCTATTGGATAATCTTTAAGCTTTTGGAGCTATGTCGTAGTTCTCTATCGGATACCCTCTTTTCTGTACATATTCGTATCCAAATATTATTAAAATCTGTCAGTAAATAGCCATATCAAATTTAATATCCTCCGTTTTGGAGGGAAATACCCGAATACATACGAGTACATTCAAGTCAATGCACTGGTGAGCACTCACACAGACTCAAAACCAAAGCTAGAGACAGAGCCAGGCAGAGCTCATGGTAGGCCTTTACTGGTTCCCACAGTACAAGCTTTAAACTTTGTATATTATAATTTCCAGATGTTGAAATCAGAAACGGGCGGTATCAGATCGTCGTCAGTGCTGCCCCCTACCGTCGTGGATCAGATCAAGCTGTGGGAGACAGAACGAAACCGATTTGTGTACACAGAGGGCGTTGTTTACAACCAGTTCTTATCACAGGTATCTTCAAATAAGAAAATTCCATTTGAAACAGTCCACTGATGGAAATAGCCTTGTTGGTTAGATTTTTTGAAACAACAAACTCACCAGAAACGGAATTCTGAAGTACTCCACTGGTGGACATAGTCCTGTCCACCAGTGGAATACTTCAGAATTCCAAAAGGGGAGTACCCGTATGCATTTTACGAAAAACTATTTTGAACCCCCTTCCATTCACATACTTTCCGATATATATTCACTGTCGTACTTTTTTCCCAGCTACAAATACTCAGGAATTAGGTTCAACAAATAAAATAAAAAATATTTATAAAATTATTTTTTAAAGTTCGTTAGGTTACGAAAATCCCGAGAAAATCGATGAAGATTATCGTTTCGAATCATTGGCGCGTTGTTACATCTATAAGTCCATTTTTAATCAAAGGCGAGCCGAAAATTACCGACCCTAAAATTAGGCCCTGTCAGTTTGTGTAGCTAATAATGAATAACCTTGTAGAGACAATTGACAAACAGGAAGAAATAAAAATAAAGCCCATTATGTATTATTTTATTAATCTGTAGATATTGACTTTTAATGTGTATTTCTTTTTATTTTGTTGAGATTCCATTTTATTTAATTGTACATATCTATATGTTGTTGCATGCTATTATTAGTTGAATATGGAAGACCTTACACTAAACCCTGTCATCTGTATCCACACCTATGTTCGCAATAAAGTTATTATTATGAATTATGTATTTTATGTTAAAATGATGAAATTCCATCTTGACCATGTGCAATGTCGTTATGTCCAGGCCGACTTCGTGGTGCTCCGTGACTTCGCCCGCGCGCAGGGAGTGCTCACGTGGCAGAACGAACGCACCAGGACCATGGTGGTGACGCGCGCCTCGCATGATGACGTCAAACGCTTCTGGAAGCGATACTCCAAGTCTTCATAGTCGTGCATCCTACCAATACTCCTTGGGATGCCTACAGTTATCGGCAAAGGAGGCGATAATGCACATCATGTTATTGTACACACTGTTATTACGATGCCAGTTATGCTACATGCACACTGGAGCCATTGAAACATGATATTTTGCTTTTTTGTTCTGGCATTATATTTAATGCCAGAGCAAATAAGGTATTCCTAAACCTTGTCCTTGATACTTTATAGGGCGGATCCGACTTGGATAGGTTAGGTTATGTTAGAACATAAAAATTACGCACAAGGCGAGTGAGCAGAGCGAGCGTGCCACGGTAGCGGCCGCCGCAGTGCCAGAAAATGTTTTTTTCCCAATACCCTCAAAGGGGCTGTCCCGTTTAGTACAATAATCCATCGTAAAAAAAAACGAAATTTAATCTGCGACAGTGTACATGGGCCTTTACAATTTCCTAGTAGAAAAAAGTGGCATCGTTTTAACAGTGTGTACATTAACTGGCCGTACATTAACCGGACCCATCGTCAGCCTGGAGAAGTCCACTGTGGTAAATCACGTCAGTCAGTTCACTTTCTGGACTAACAGGGTGAGTTTACTTTTTGAAAACCACCTGCGCCCCTGTACACTTCTATAGGAGGGAGTAGCCTGATTGTATGGTTTACCTATATGGATTGATATAATGTTTACGAAACGAATGTTATTTAGGACTGTTGTGATAAAACATTATTTTATGGTCAGTAATAATTTGAGCTATAAGTTGATTATTTGTAAAAGAAAACCTTTTGCTTTGTGTTTATTATTAAGAATGTAAATATTGTTAATAAATTTGAAATTCTAAACTAAACTTATATTATTGTGGCGTTTTTCCCATTTCTGCACTACTTTTAATAATTTTGTATAGAGTTAAATAAGAGCTAAATCAGCACGACCGAATTGATAACCTCTTCCTTTTCTTGGAAGTGGGTTAATTAGGTAATAAACATACTGAATACTGATGGGTGATGAAAAAGAAACGACAGTTTACTGTAATTGTTTATACTTAAAAAAATATCTTACACAATTTTCTAAAACTTAGCCTAGCATCACAATTCCCATACACACATTCGTCGTTTTTTCTCGCAATAAAATAACACTACCTAACTTACATCTAGTGCGGCCCCTGAGGGCTTAGCCAAGTTTCTTTCTACAGTCGCTAACGCTAGAAGAAACAAAACAAAATGCATCAACAAAAAAAACTATTTCTTAGCGTTAGTGACTGTTAGAAGTACATAATATAAGTGTGTTCCCTCATTTATCATCATCATCCGCAGCTCGATTGGATCCACCGGCGGGCGTAGGTCTCTTTACTCCTGCCACGTGACCTACGAGGCAATGCTTTGTTATAGGCGATGGTTATTACTTAACATCAGGTGGGCCATAAGCTTGTTTCATCAGCAAGTCGTATAAAAAAAGTTCTTAAAAGTATTGTTATCAGTTTCACATGTTTCGCAAAAGTATGCAAATGAGATGTTTCATGGAACTATGGAGCCCACGTCAGGTTTATGTACACCAATCTAAAACACAGCTAAACAATGTATAATTTGGTTTATAATCTTATTTTTCTTGAATTCTACTTCGTTTGGTTGTACATAGAGTACATTCTTAGTCAAAAAGAGCAACTTAACGCATCCAAAACATGGCGGACTGACATGACATGGACATGACGAGAAGTAGCAGAAATGTTATTTTGACAACTAGCGCTGTCAATGAGTATGACATGACACTGACACTTATTTGTGTCAGTCACTGCGGTAAAACTGTCATGGCGGCGCCTTTTGGTATTCACCACTACAAAAAATGAGCATACTCTAACTATTGAACATTTTTGTACAACGTACTTGTTTGTGAATTTAGTGTTGTGGTAATATTTATTATTTACCACATTTTTATACTAGTGTGCATAGACCTTGCGCATTATGAAACATCTCTTTTTAAGTTCATTTTACAAAGTTAGCATTGAAATATAAGCCTCTCGCTGTGAGGTGCATGGGGCGCAAAACATTACATCGATGGTGTGATTGGATCTTGTCGAGGGTGGGAGACAGGCGCGTCAGCCGAGCTGCATGTGCGTGGGGGGCGCCGGGGGGGCTAGTGCCGCGGAGGGGGCGCGCACGGGGGCGAGCGCGGCGTATAGCTTGGTGACGGCGGCGTGCACGGTGCGCTCTAGTCCCTCGTCCTCGGGACATATCACCTCCTGGAATATATTATGTACGGTTGTAGGCTATCAATATTGCGCATCTCTTTCTGACGCACACTACGCTCTATGAAGCCGAAATAGACGATGTGCAATATTTGATGCCTACTACTGTGACATCATTAATCTTCAGGCCTACCTACTACCATACCTAGGCCGCTGGCGTCAGCGATCAGTGAAACGCTGTCAAATTTGACAGCGATATTTGACAGCGTTTCACTGATCGCTACCGCCAGCGAACTAGGTGTGCGCAGGCCATTCAGTGGGGTGATTGCATATCTTTTGTTGCAATCAAAACCTAGTCACATCTGTCAGTTTTGTAATTTTTTATGCCATATCTGGCAGACGAGCCACCTGCCGGTCTACTCTTGAACGCGATTCTGATCCCAATTTTAAGTTTTGACCGAGTTCTGACAGAAAGCCCATAGGATTTCTGTTATAATTCCGTCAAAACTTAAGATTGGGATCGATTCGTTTTCTGTCATTTTGGGAAGTCACATAGCTCTTTGATTTTAATTATTCTAGTGTTATTTTGAGTAAGTTGTGTAATTTCCGTGGTATTTTAACCAACATTCTTCGGTCATAGCTCAAAGAGTTAGCAATTGGAATTAAAGTGTATTATGTGATGTTCTGATTTGATCGAAAATGTTTCAGATGGTTTTGGAAAAAACGGCCATATTTTTTCCAAAGCCAATTAGGGTAGGGCCGACTTTGACTTTGACTGACGACTTGACGAATAAGTATTTTATCTATGTAATTTATCATCATTAAACTACAGTCCATTCACAGTTATTTTACCTCTGACAGACGTTTTTTCTATGTTGGCATTTCCGTCGAGTCATTCTGCGAAGCTCCTGCTGTTTTTCTCTACTATTTGTGATATTTCATCTGCTAACATGCCGAAAAGGATTCAGAGTAGCGGAAGAAATATTGTTTTGTCTGTGCGTGACTTTTGTGAAAGAGAAAAAGACAATAATGCTCCTATAATTCCATTTGGAAATGTTCGTCAACGAGTGGCCGCCATGACAGGTATGTAAAAAAGGGTTACCAGTCTTTAACATTTTACCCAATATTGCTGAAAACTAGAATGTCCTAGGTCGCTGCCCGAATGTCACGTCATATTATATGATTTGCAGACACAACCAGGCATAACAACTATTTGTGTATGTGATCCATTTTTATGTATGTAGTATCTTGTCGGCTATTAAATAAGATTTTTTCTCGTTTCAGGAATATCTGAAAAAACTGTCAGCACTATTACCAAAGAAGGCGAAGTTGCTGCTCACACATCACAAAAAATTTCCACGCCAAGAAAAAAACGCATTCAAGAAAAGAAAATTAAACTTGATGATTTTGATATATGTGCAGTTCGAAATAAAATACATTTCATGTATACCGTCAGAAAGGAGGTACCGACTTTGGGGAAACTTTTAGCAGAGTTAAAAGTTGACATAAATTTTCCTGGAGGTCGTACTACGTTGTGGAAAATTATCCGACAAATCGGATTTCGATTTAAAAAATGTGGGTCAAAAAGGAAGTTACTTATGGAAAGGCATGATATTGTAGCCTGGAGATACAGATATCTAACTATTTTGAAAGAAAATCGCGACACAGGAAGGCCTGTTGTATTTTTGGACGAGACTTACATTCACGCATCCTACACCGTGAATAAATGCTGGCAAATTGAAAACGAAGAAGGTGTCCTGAAAAACGATTCTGCTGGGGCGCGATGGATAATTGTTCATGCGGGTGGTGAAATGGGGTTTATACCAAATGCGTTATTAATATTCAAATCCCAGTCGAAATCAGGTGACTACCATGATGACATGAACAAAACAAATTTCATGAAATGGCTTCAGGAAAAACTAATTCCTAACTTGCCGGCTAACAGCTTAGTAGTTATGGATAACGCCCCTTATCACACGGTGAAGTTAAACAAGGCACCTACATTAAGCTCTACTAAAGCAGACATGCAAAGCTGGATCACAGATAAGGGCTTATCTTATCTGCCTACCATGGTAAAAGCTCAACTCTATGAGATTATAAAAGAGCATAAAGAAGCTCCAATTTATGAAGCTGATCAAATGTTTCAAGCTCATGGCCACAAAGTGGCTAGATTACCGCCATACCACTGCGAGTTAAACGCGATTGAGTTCATGTGGAGTCTCGTCAAAAGGCGTGTAGCTAGTAAAAACGTAGGACAAGAAACAACTAACATTGTTAATTTAACAGAGGAAGCTTTTAGTACTATCACTGCAGAAGATTGGCAAAAACAATGCGAACATGTGCGCCACATTGAAGACAAGCTCTTTGAAAGAGATGGTTGTATGGATGCCGAAATTGACAGGTTTATAATAGAATTAAACGATGAGTCTGATACAGAATCTGACAGCAGTTACGAAGATTCATCCGATTCTGATATTTCATCATCATTGGCTATACGCATGGAACATTCTTATTCAAAATAAAAAAATATTATAATTCAAATTTCTGTTATTAATTTTCATCACACTTATCGATGTGTTGGTAATAATGATCGAAAATTTACTTTCGTATTTCATATCGAACCTAATTTAAACATTGGTAACCAAATTTTACGACTGATTTCGTACAGCTATCAATTTAAATGCATTCAGTCAGCCGTCGCGATAACAAAAATAATTATAACAAATATTAATTTCACTATATATCATGGTGGGAAACAAAAAAAAAATACAGATATTATTTTTTATTTTTATTAGCAATTGGTACCGCAAGATTTATAATTCCGTATTATGGGAGTCATAGAAGCTAAATATGGCAACATAACGCTCATATTGGCCAACATAACAGCTAGAGGTAAAATAACTGTGAACGCACTGTACTCGACATTGGCAAAATTGATCCTAAATGGACAGATGCCATCCATTAAGAAGAAGATTGGTAACGGAATCGCGTTCAAGAGTAGACCGACTGATGGAAAGTAGTCACGGTCGTCCAAAGACACCCGCAACGCTAGAGGTGGAGCTGATGGCCTGCCAGCATTTTGATGAACCCCATGTCGAAGCTCCAAGGGAAAACTGCAAAAGGCAGTTCATCCCACAACTTACTCGTGCGTGGCAAAAACAACCGCGAAAAACGAGCAGTTGCAACATTATTTTGGACTGCGATTGCAATCAAAAACGAATTGAAACGATTGGTTTTAGTTTATCACTAGAGTGGAATAGGAGTCAAGTGGTTTAGTTTAGTACAAAATGTTGAATAGGACTGCAGGTACACAAAGAGTACTTATTAGAGGTAAACACAGGACATACCATAGCGAGCAAATCTATATCCGCGCGTTTGTTGTCCACAGTGACGTACAGTTTGTCTCCCTTGAACATCTTAGGCACGGAGTCATCTCCGAACATCTCTTGCAGCATTTCTATGACGCACTCCTGAAATAGAAAAAAAGTAAATACTAGAGGTAGACGGAAAAGCCGCCTTAAGTGCGACACATCTGTTAAAAGTTCGGCGCCGTACCTTGGGCATGTGTGTAATATCCTCGTGATGACAAATACAGATTGTTCATGAGTAGGACTTTCCACTTAAGATTTTGGGTTTGGCCCGAATTCTTTCCAAATTGGCCCTAAAAATCCCTATTTTTATTTCGAAATTCCCATAATTAGGGCGCATATAAAAAAAATAAGCTAGTTTACTTCACGTCACGTATGACGAACGTTTAGTTAAGATACGTGGATAAGAAAGTAAAGGTTGACTCCGCCATAGATCAAGGTCCGTTTCTGAATACTGGACTCACTCGCATACAAAGCTGCGTGCTGTTTGACGGGAAGTATGGCAGTAAACATTTTTTCCAGCAACTGCGGTGTCGAGCAACAGTTTCGCAACAAATGTTACAATGAATACTGAAGGCTTAATTAAATAAGATTTAATCAGACACTTTCAACAAATTCGGGCCACGAGTACAGACTGAGACTGCCAGGAACATCTCTGTGAGGTACCTAACACACAGAAAGAATAACAATAGAACCACAAGTTCAAAATTTTTGCTCTATCAATAGGTAATTGTTCGTGTAAAGATGGCAATTTCGGAACGAAATCACATACACACGTATTTTATTTTTTACTACCCTCAACCACCTTCCATCATCCTTCTCCCTCGTACCTGAGGGTAGACAGAAAAACGGCCATTGACGCTAAAACCACCAGCCGCGAGAGTCGAGTGCCGAGCGCTCCTCCACAGAGTTTCAGGAAAAGTCACCTTTCCAACGCGATATACGGCCGCGTGTCTCACTCACATTACATCAACCAACCCTTACGGTAAATCAGCGCCATCCGTCAACATCAGTAAATCAACGGAGTGTGAAGAGAGGCAGTCGAAAACCCCAGATATTTCTATTCCAGTATGTACCTAAGTGTACTATCAGAAAAAAATCTGCCATATCTCTTGTGAAACAGATTTGCTTGCAAGAGTTTTAGCCAGCTGGCTTCGCCTATTTCTATGTTTACTAATTTTGACTAATGGGAGACGTAAATATCTGTTTTACTTCGTAAAAGCCATCTGTTTTAAGACATTTACACTTCCAAAGCCTAGTTTAAATCTGGTTACAATCAAATCAGAGAGGGATATCGGTAACTAGCGTCAAAGAATGCACTCTTAAATAAACGACGCGTGTTTACGCGACGGTTCGGTTCGGTTCGGTTTTACGCATCTCCACGGACGACTCGGCTCGTGCTACCCCGCGTCGTGTAAACGAGCAGGCTTGCGTCCGTATTAAGCCGAGCCGCGCCTACACGGATGGTGCGGCTCGTGTTACAGCGGGCCGTTTAACCGCACCTTTAGGGTGGTAAGGCAGAACGTTAGTGGTTGGTACCTTGAAGTGCATGCGGTCGAGCTTGGGCGCGGGCGGCGGCAGGCGCGGCGCGGGCAGCGCGCACGCGGCCAGCACGCCGCACAGCACCGCGTCCGCGAACATGTCGGCCACCGGAGCCGCCTCCCACTGGAACATAACACACAACTCAATACACCCCCTCAGAACAGGAAACACGGGCTTATGAAAAGTTGAAAGATTCGTGTCTCAGGCGGATGGCAGTCGCGCTCGCATTAGTCCCAACTGGGCCGAGATATCGTGTCTGTGAGCCGGGTTTATGTGTGCGTTGCTCGAGCGCACTTTGTTTGTAGATTGCGTTCCGTAGCTATCTGTTTAGTGGTGTTAGTGTTACCTGCAGCGTGAGCACGTCGTCATGGATGGTGAGCTCGAGACAGCCGTACAGCCGCCAGCGCGTGTCTGCCTCCACGAGCACGGGCCCCGCCACCTGCGTCACCACGTGCCGCAGCAGCGCCGCGGACCCGCTGTACTGCACCGACACGCGCTGCGTCACCGAGCTCTGACTCAGCTCCGTATACTCTGACAACAAGCATTACTAAATTACAGAGGGAAGTTCACACACAATCTTCATGAAGGCAGAACAACACAAATCTCTCAAGCAATCGCTGAATTCGATGTGAGTTTTCAATTACAAATAAATTTGAAAATGGAACACGGATTTAGCGATTACTCAATCGAGCCGTGTTGCTGGAATCGACGCCCTGCTATTCCGGCAACACGACTCGATTGAGTGGTGTTGCTAGAATTGCACACCGAATAAAAAAAAATGAAAATTGAAAATTGTAAGACACAGGTCAATTATTGTATTCCGTGTCTTACACCTAAGGATTAAAAGAATTGGGCAAAGTAAAACTATCTATACCTACTGAAAGCGAAAGTGTGCCAAATTGTGTCTCTAAACCGCTCAAAGTAAACAGGAAATAAATTAAATACATTCATTTTGAACACACATAATACAGCACGAACAGATCATAGTGAGTAAAATATGTAAGACAGAAAAATAAATTAGTAAAAGTAGGTAAATAGACCATGCCGTAATGCCGCACGCGGTCCGCTTTATGAAACGGAGTGACTTACCCCAGCTTATACCTACTTACCCTGGCTTATACTGATACCCATGCTAATATTTACCCCACGTATAATACCCCCGCTTATACTTACCCCTGCTAATACTTACTGTTGAGATCTTGCGGCGCGAGGATATGGTAGTTGAAGTTCCTCTTCACGAGGATGCCCTGCAGGTTCATGCCGGGCGTCGGAGCCTCCATGGCTAGGGATCCCATTACCTACATACAATACATACATCATTACCATTAAGCCATAGATAAATCTTATACCTTTAAACGAGAAAATCTTGTATATATACATATATATATTTAGAATCTCGGAAACTGCGCCAACGATTTTCACGAAATTTAGTATACAGGGGTTTTCGGGGGCGATAAATTGATCTAGCTAGGATTCATTTTTAGAAAATGACGAGAAGTTGGTGTTTTGCAATAATCAAACATAAACTCAATATACGACTGTTCCTGCCATCTATTGGCGATTGTGAGCAACTAACTGCAAGCTATTCCAGCAGATGGCGTTGTTAATTAAAAATAAGCCAATAAAGATACGACTCTTCCTGACATCTATTGGCGATTATTCGCCAACTATTAATACTATTTTTTTAACCCCGAGCGAAGCTCGTTTATACCAGCTCGTAATAAATACAAGATCATTCTGTAAAGTTTTTAAGATGAATAATTCACATGAAAAAACTACATGTTTTTAAAATACAAGAAACCCGCCTGCAAATTGGTTTTGTGCGGAAACCATTCTTTTTTTTTGTTTATTTACGATATTAACCTATATTATATTACACTAATTTGTTAAAAATAGCATCACCACTATGCAAACATATATATATACATAGCAAAAAAACCACTTAGGTTTGCGCTGATGCTATCAAACTAGCTAACTTACCTTAGCCCTTGTTTTTCCCAACATTTTAGGCCGCCACTCAGCATAAAAGCTATAATTATAGATAGTAATTCTCTGGACGAACTCTTTCACAACACCCTCTGCTACTGAACGAATATTTAAAACAACAAATACCTACGTGCTTATTCCACAGCTCAGTCACGTCACAAAACAGATAATAAAGAACGTAATCTGCATACTAAGTGCGCTCGAGCCAATACCCCGACACAACATCACGGACACAATATCTCGGACCACTTGGGACTAGTGCGAGCGCTAGTCCCAAGATTATTTTTTTAACCGACTTCCAATCAAAAAGGAGGAGGTTCTCAATTCGGTTGTATTTTTTTTTTTTTTTAATGTTTGTTACCACATAACTTCGTCATTTGTGAGCCGATTTGAAAAATTATTTTATCTGAAAGGTACTGCTTCCAGATTGGTCCCATTTTAATTTTATTAAAATCGGTGTTGCCATTTTTTTTTAAATAATTTTTGAATGCACTGAACTGCATGCCTCCGTCATTTATGAACCGATTTAGAAAATTATTTTTTTATTTGGAAGGTTATTCTCATGTCCAGATTGTCCCAAACAAATTTCATTAAAATCGGTTTAGCCGTTTGGCAATGAAGTCGGGTTTTCAAGTTTTTTAAACTTATAATTATTTTATGGAAAAATGGCAAGAACAAGATGGCGAGACGAGCTCGATAAGCACAGACCACAGTGGAACATCTCAGCACAGGACCGCACAGAGTGGAGGGGATTAGGGGAGGCCTTTGCCCAGCAGTGGGACATAGAAGGCTCATAATAATAATATGGAAAAATGCCGCATCAAAAAAAGTTATTACTAGTAGTTCGCTCAGAACTGAGATCTCGTGATGCGATCCAAATGTTCCGAAAAATTGAGCACATAGGCAGATGGTAATCAGAAAAAAATGTGCCACCATCACACATTGTGTTTTATCTACTTTGAGAAAGTATTTCTGTCCAGATTCCCTATTTGGCCTTGCCTCTGACTATCCCTCGCTAACTTTGTATGGTAAACAAGTTTTAAGTCAATTGGCCAATTCATTGAAGAGTTCCGTTGGACAGACCTTAATTGGCTCCATCATCAGACCGGGCCGCTTTTACCATTTTATGACAGCTGAGTACCTCCTTAATTTATTTCAAGTAAAAAAAATAAGAAAAAGCAAAAGAATGTGACCGACCAGTAGAAAAACCTTGATGTCAACGAAATGCTTATAGATGGGGGCTCTCGGATCGTTGGTTATCCTAATTTATTCTTATTTTTGTATAGCAAAATCTGAGCGTCCTAGAAAAAAAGTAAAATGGTTTTGGAATGTTCAAGCAGAGTTCTTTCATATGACATGTAACTTGATTTTTTTGTGTCTCTTTTTTTATTTTTGCACCCTTGAATAACCCCATATCTTTGTAACCCCTCATCCGATTTCACTCATATGCTTACTAAAAAAAAAGTTACATTACGATACAGGTCTTGTATGGACACCTGTATCATAATATAACTTTTTTATCATAACGATTCACCTATCCAACCTTCAGCTGGACCAAGGAAGTTGAAGCTCTACTATAATAAAAAAAAAAGGTTCAGTGAACGAGTCCGGACGACGCAACACGCATGCGCAATCGATGTTTGCATTGCACCTTGGCGCCAACATTTGACATTTAAAAAATCTTTTCAATATTTAAACAAAGTTTGGTTTTGTTTGTAAAATACATAAGTTTTTGTGTAAAAACATGTCTGAAAGCGGGGATAGTAGTGATTGTACACCACCAGACATTCTGGAAGCTGACGAAATCTAGGAGCAACTATAATAAATGTTATCACGAATTCATGGAATGGAAAATGAATAAAAATGCTACATAATTTTCTGAAAATGTGTTGTTAGCGTACTTTCAAGAGTTATCTGAAAAATATAAAGTGTCAAGTATGTGAGTTAAATACTCCATGATTAAAAGTACACTCAATATTTACAACGAAGTTGACATAACTAAATATAGCAAGCTGATTGCATCAGCGTTTTATTTGCAATATTGTTTTACGTATTATAGTATGAGAGTAGATAAAGTAGTGTATGACACTGTACATAACTTGGTCTTATAACACTCATGTGATACTATAAAAAAACTCGCATACGGCTCGTTTTTTTAAAACACACTCATGTTATAAGAACCCTTATTATGCAACAGTATCATAAACTACTATTAGACCCCTATTACATACGCACATAAAATGCCAAGTTGTTTGTAAGATCTTCGTTCCTACTTCCCTAATCCTACTTACTGAGCATGTACGATTGAGACTGGTGACCAAAGGGCTGGCGCTTACCTAGGGCAAAGAATTAGCTTAGCTATTCAAAGAGGTAACGTTGCCAGCCTTTTGGGCACATTGCCTGCGGTCGGTGATCTGAACTCTGTTTTCTACCTGTAATACATACAGGTGGAAAACAGAGTTCATTATAAAATTTTCTAGTATCTTATAAAATGTAATTTTTATTTTTTCTTTTTAATTAGGTATTTCATGTTGTTTAGTAATAGTTTTTGTAAATAATGTATATTCTGTTGTAAATAAATTATTTATTATTTATGTAGGTAAATAGATGTATAACTATGGTCTGTTTTGTCTACCCTCATAGTTTTTAATCAGTCATTTAAATGTACGATTATGATGTAAAAGTATGTGATTGACTTCTTTACCATCTGTTTTGTGGTCACGTATAGTAGAACATGCTAGTCCCCTGATACGGGCGACATTACCTTGGCGGTCTTATCGCCGCGGAAGGTGAGAGACAGCTGCTGCGTGTTCCTGGGCGTGTGGATGGTGATCTTGCCGCGATGATAGGCCACATTACCTTGGCGGTCTTATCGCCGCGGAAGGTGAGAGACAGCTGCTGCGTGTTCCTGGGCGTGTGGATGGTGATCTTGCCGCGATGATAGGCCACATTACCTTGGCGGTCTTATCGCCGCGGAAGGTGAGAGACAGTTGCTGCGTGTTCCTGGGCGTGTGGATGGTGATCTTGCCGCGATGATAGGCCACATTACCTTGGCAGTCTTATCGCCGCGGAAGGTGAGAGACAGTTGCTGCGTGTTCCTGGGCGTGTGGATGGTGATCTTGCCGCGATGATAGGCCACATTACCTTGGCGGTCTTATCGCCGCGGAAGGTGAGAGACAGCTGCTGCGTGTTCCTGGGCGTGTGGATGGTGATCTTGCCGCGATGATAGGCCACATTACCTTGGCAGTCTTATCGCCGCGGAAGGTGAGAGACAGTTGCTGCGTGTTCCTGGGCGTGTGGATGGTGATCTTGCCGCGATGATAGGCCACATTACCTTGGCGGTCTTATCGCCGCGGAAGGTGAGAGACAGTTGCTGCGTGTTCCTGGGCGTGTGGATGGTGATCTTGCCGCGATGATAGGCCACATTACCTTGGCGGTCTTATCGCCGCGGAAGGTGAGAGACAGTTGCTGCGTGTTCCTGGGCGTGTGGATGGTGATCTTGCCGCGATGATAGGCCACATTACCTTGGCGGTCTTATCGCCGCGGAAGGTGAGAGACAGTTGCTGCGTGTTCCTGGGCGTGTGGATGGTGATCTTGCCGCGATGATAGGCCACATTACCTTGGCGGTCTTATCGCCGCGGAAGGTGAGAGACAGTTGCTGCGTGTTCCTGGGCGTGTGGATGGTGATCTTGCCGCGATGATAGGCCACATTACCTTGGCGGTCTTATCGCCGCGGAAGGTGAGAGACAGTTGCTGCGTGTTCCTGGGCGTGTGGATGGTGATCTTGCCGCGATGCTCGCGCTGCAGGGCCGCCTTCAGACGAGACATCTCGTTCTGTTCGCCGTGGACTAACACCTAGAATTTTCAAAAAATCGTATGAGTCACTGACCAACTCTAGTGAAGTAGTGTTTAGGCCGCCCTTAGACCTCCGCAATGACTTCGAAAGAAATGAGTTTAACTCTCACTCAAACTCAATAAAAAATGATTCAATACAGATACAGACAGAGGCATACAGATGTTCAGTCTCACGTGCCAGTAAATTCACCCTTCAAACAGAAACACAGCAATGCTACTTCACGGCAGAAATGGGCTTGGTGGAAGTACGCACACGGACGAGCCACACACAAAGAGATCTACTACTCTATTCTATTATTTTGGATGTGTCTGTAGATAATGTTCTTGCCAACTAACTTGTACATAAGTTTAATTTGTTTTTATTGTTATTGGGCACAAACTTCCCATATTGCCCTTTTATTGTACGTCCGGAACAGACAAACTGTGAAAACTGTACCTACCTAGCCATAGTCATTAAGATCTTTTCTGTACTACATTTATGGAATAAATATTTCTGATTTCTAATAAAATACATTATGGATAAGCTAAAGACAGTATGGAGGAATCGCAACATTACAAAAGCCACCAAGATCCGGCTCGTGCGCTCCCTTGTTTTCCCTATATTTCTGTACGCTGCAGAGACATGGACCCTTCGTGAAGTAAAGAAAAAGAAGATTGATGCTTTGGAAATGTGGTGCTGGAGACGACTGCTTGGAGTATCGTGGACTGAATTTCGCACTAATGTTTCGATACTCCAAGAACTAAACATCAAACAGCGTCTGTCCAACTTAGTACAGTGTCGCATCCTAAAGTACTTCGGACACGTCTCGCGGCGGGACACTGACTCGATTGAGCGCCACGTGGTTCAGGGACAAGTAGAGGGTACAAGACCACGTGGAAGATCTCCCATGCGCTGGACTGATCAGGTCAAATCAGCAGTGGGTGGAACCCTACAAGAGTGCTCCCGGATGACGACATGTAGGGAGAAGTGGCGAGATATCGTGAGGCGTGCCACAGCCCCTGATAAAAAGAAATAATAAGATATTCATAGCGACCACGACCGCTCTGACAAGAGTGAAGCGACTGAGAAGATAAAATACAAATGATCTGACCACATGCGGCGGCTTGAGTATGTTGATGAACTCGCTGGTCTGCTGGTAGTCGGTGTGTGCTGAGAAGGATATGTAGTCCACAGACATCTTGAGGGGTAGCTTCTGCCCCGACATGGTGGTGATCTCATCAGGCTCCGACAGGATCGTCTTAGCGAGGGTGCCTTCCACGCAGTAGCCTGGGGAAATATAATAACCCAACTTTATAATATAAGTAGGCAACGAAGGGACCACCCAAAAGTATAGATAGATAACACTTTATTGTACACCACAAGAATAGGACATTACACATGTTAAAAAATACTAAAACTATGGCATATTTAGTTATTATTTAGTATATTTTTTTACTAACAAAAATGATTCATGTTGACCGAAACAAACGAATTAGTAATAATAATAGCGAAGTACAATGGGCGATATTATCGCTATGAGCGATCTCTTCCAGACAACCCTTGGATGGACAGGATTTGATTGAATATCAAGTAGGCGGTGCCATAAGGGCTTCTACACTATATACTTTTATGAGAAATTAGACTACTTATTTAAATTAAATGCAATTATTTAAAATATTATATCAATACTATTTAATTTATATTAATATCCTTTCAAACAAAGATTGAATTTTCAAAAGCGGAATCAGTCCACAGTACCTACTTTATAAAGCTTAAGGCAAACATAGAACCTCCTTTCTAAAGTTAGTTAAAGTACCTGCAATGATGACTCCGTTCTTAGGGTCTGTGCACCACGACTCGAAGAGCTCTCTCGAGAGCCCGGACTGCATCATACCGGGAGAGGCCATTATCACACACGGACCTATGTCCTCGAAGTGATCTATGCCCTGGAATAAAATAATTAAATGAATTTCGGGCAAAGGTATAAATCACTGTTGATGACCTTCTCGCTCGCACAGTTTGACCTTTTGAACTATACAGGGCGTCCCACGGATATGCCACATGGAGGGAAAGTACCTTTAATATTGTAGATGGAACATTTTACTGAAAGAAGACATTATTTGAATTTAAAAAACGATTTAAACTGCATTCATAGTTTTAATTTTTTTTTTATTTTGAGTATTTGATAAATTTTGTATTAAAAATGTTAAGATTTATGGTCTAACTTTTATTTCTGACACTAGGTTATAAAGCAAAACCTTATGATAAAACCTTTCGATCTGTATGATAACGCTACAGGGTGATTATATTTATCTTGTATCGGGTTTGATTCCCCGGTTCAAACATGTATTTATTTAAATATCTATAAATGCACTTTAAATTTTTGTAAACCTTTTTGTGGAAAATAAATGTTATTATTATTATAATTATTAAAAAAAAAAAAAAAAAAAAAAAAAAAATTGTATTATAAATTCAAATAATGTCTTCTTTCAGTAAAATGTTCCATCTACAATACTCAAGGTACTTTCTCGCCAAGTGGCATATCCATGGGACACCCTGTATCATTGAAATTATTTATGAAAAATCGCGTTTTTGTACGTATGCAAACTTTTAGACAGGAAAACTTGGTAGGATCAAAATTATTTTCTTACTAAACTGTGTTAAATGCGCACAAAAAAGATGGTTGCCATTCCTTATAAATAAATTCAGTGATTTTATATCTTCCAAAGTGTGCAAACGATAAATTGTTTTTACGTAGTTCGGCGCCCCAAGGTTTCAAGTAACAAACGTAAACGTAAGTGTGAGCACATACCTTCAAGTTGGAAATGTGCCTGAACACGAAGGGGTTGTTGATGGCGATCTGCCGCCGGATCCTGTCGTTCATGGCGTTCACGTAGGTCTGGTACACCGCCATGCACTTCTTGGCGAGAGACGACGCGTAGTAGATCGGGATGTCTTGCAGCTCCGGGTGAAGGGACCAGAACTCATCTGTACAGGGAATAAGTTACTTAATATTGCGTATAAATAAATAAATATTATAGACAATCCACACGTGCAGTGCAGCGGCCGCCGCGCTGCACTATCTCGGAGACCAGCCCCGTGAACCTACTCTCTCGCTCCTCACACAAGCACTGTTAGTGAATAGGTGCCTTAGTATTACCGAGGATGAGCAGTAACTCCTGCGCGCGGCCGAGTGCGAACACGGGGATGAGGCAGCGGCCGCCGCGCTGCACTATCTCGGAGACCAGCCCCGTGAACCTACTCTCTCGCTCCTCACACAAGCACTGTTAGTGAATAGGTGCCTTAGTATTACCGAGGATGAGCAGTAACTCCTGCGCGCGGCCGAGTGCGAACACGGGGATGAGGCAGCGGCCGCCGCGCTGCACTATCTCGGAGACCAGCCCCGTGAACCTACTCTCTCGCTCCTCACACAAGCACTGTTAGTGAATAGGTGCCTTAGTATTACCGAGGATGAGCAGTAACTCCTGCGCGCGGCCGAGTGCGAACACGGGGATGAGGCAGCGGCCGCCGCGCTGCACTATCTCGGAGACCAGCCCCGTGAACCTACTCTCTCGCTCTTCGCGCTTCTCGTGGATGTGCGTGCCGTATGTCGACTCCTACAAAATTACGAGAATTAAATATAAAAACATTTATAAGTCATTCAGGGCAAAAAATAATAATAGTACAACAAAAGTCTTAACGAAAAAAAGGAGAAGGTGTATTATAGTGGCGGTATAAAAAGGATTTTCAACTTAATTTGTTCAACATATCAACCTCTACTTATTGCCAAGCGAGATTGCACCTAAATGCTGTACGTCTTAGAGTAGGTTTATCATTGGTTTTACGACGAAAGTGTGAGTACATAATACTCAGTAAGAATGACACAGCTACTCTTCAAAACCTTCAACGAAAAACTCACGGTAATCAGTACATCTGGATTGACTGTAGGTATTTCAGCCGCCATCAAATGTCTGTCTTCTTGTCTTGAGAAGTCGCCAGTGTACAACACCTGGAATAAAGTTCATTAAGGTCTATCAAAGCTCCAAAGTTTTAACAAAGGATAAACTAAAAAATTGCTATTTCAAGATTGCCTGGAAGAGATCACTCTCAACGATAGTCACCTATTGTTTTGCCTAGCAATGTTCCTTATAAGACCGGTTTTCTGTGAAGTCCAGCTTTTAGTGAACCCACAGCTTTTAGTGAACCTGCAGCTTTTAGTGAGCCCACAGCTTTTAGTGAACCTGCAGCTTTTAGTGAACCCACAGCTTTTAGTGAACCTGCAGCTTTTAGTGAACCTGCAGCTTTTAGTGAACCCACAGCTTTTAGTGAACCCACAGCTTTTAGTGAACCTGCAGCTTTAAGTGAACCTGCAGCTTTTACCTTGACTCCAGCGATCTCAATCATGAACATAGCCGCTCCAAGCACATGGCCCGCGTTGTATGCCCAGAACCTGACTCCTCGGACATCCTTCTCCTCGTGGAAGTTGATGGTCTCGATGCGGTCCATGGACCCTTCTAGATCTGACTCCGTGTACAGCATCTGTTCTGTTGATATGTTGCTGGAAACATAAATTTGCTTTTGTATTATTGCATTGCATACGTCTGACTAAGTGAAGTGGCACCACACTGGAACTTCACTGCTATTATTTTAGACTATTTTTGATTTGTAAAAGGATCATATAAAAAAAAGGTAGGAACCAGGCTTGGTCGCGTGGAACTGGCGCCTAGACTCACCTAGCTTTAAGACGTTTCAAAGTGATTCTTGCATCGTATTGAATAAAATTTTATTGAGTTTGATAAAATTTAGGTACTACTGTACAAAATGATAGGAGAAAGAGAGAAAGAAAATCTTTAAACCGAAAATGATAGGAGAAAGATGATGACTCTATAAAAGTGCTAAAAAAATTAAAGATATTTTTAATGTACTCATTCATTGTCCCATCTAGGAATCAGAATCAGAATTATTTATTGACAAAGATAGTACACTCTAACAATAAATTGCTATGTGTCCCAAAACCTTGGCTAAGGTAAATAAATCCACCCAAACAAATATCTACACAAAACTACATAGTGTAGGACGCCCTCCAGCAAGGTGGGGCGACGATCTGCAAAATGTAGCTGGCAATCATTAGAGAAGAGCCGAAGACCGGGCTCAGTGGCGCTTCTTGGGAGAGACCTACCTCCAGCAATGGACTCATATAGGTTGATGATGATAAACTATTGTCATCAATGGCGGACTCACCTAACTTTAATATAATCGGACACCAGCCACCTGTAGATAGCTTTAGTGGCATGCGTCATAAACACACGTCCCTTGAACGAGGTCTTGGTCAGGAACCAGGGCAGGGCTCCACTGTGGTCTAAATGGAAACTGGAATCATAGAAAAATAAATTTTAAAATGTAGGTATGTGTTGGCACTCTCCGGCAAGGTGGGACAACATTCTGCAAAATGTAGCCAGCAGACACTGGATGATAACAGCCAAAGATCAGGCTCAGTGGTGCCTCAGAGAGACCTGTTCGGCAAGTTTATCATGCGCACTTGATGTGCGGGCAGGTTTTTCCGCAAGTAGGCCGCTGGTGAACCCTTGACACGTGTTGCTCGAACTTTTTTAGGTTCTACAACACGCCGGTTTCCTCACGATGTTTTCCTTCACCATTTTTGAGAGTACTGGCATAGCGCACATAATTTTTTCGACAAAAAAACTCATTGGTACATGATTGGATTTGAACCCACGACATTCAGATTGGAAGGCGGGGCCACTACAACTAGACCACCAGTGCTCTCCAGAGAGACCTGTCTAGTAGTATTAGGTTGATGATGATGAAGAGTGGGAGATCTGAGTAGATATTTTCATCAGGTCTTTATAAAACACGTAGAGCCAAATCTATTACCCACAGTTTCACATATTATTTCAAATTGTTTATTTTGTAAATAAATGTAATATTCTTACTGTGAAATAAGCAACAGATCCACTTCGTCAGCCTCTATTAGATCCACAAACGGAAGAGCATCCATGCCCGACAGTCCAGGGTGGATCCCACAGTCCAACTGGAACAGATAATATCAGATATATAATCAGCAGTCTCATAGCAAAGAGTACAGAAATATTCTAGAAGGGATGCTTTAATCACATTCAAAGAGGTCTCTGTGATTGTAATGAAAAGAACCAGTTCTGATTTTGTTGGATTTCTTGACTGGTACAGTAAGGGTTGAGAGATACTTACCATAATTTGCTTTCCTTTAAATTCCAACATGATACATGATCTGCCCACTTCTTGTCCTGCGCCTCTGAAATCACAAGGAATTGGTAAAATCTTGAGTAGCCTAATGGATTTTGATTTAGAAAACAGACATTCTAGCAGAGCATGTAAGGCATTTACCACCAGTTACAACGAACCATCTACCACCAGTTACAACGAATGGGATTTTTACAGAATAGACGCGTCCTTTTGAGCTAGATTTAAAAGTTTGGTTTATGATAGCAGAAACTTACAAAGGTCTGATCGTAAGCTGGTCACTATCATCCAACAGGGCTGGTTCAGTCCCTTTTCTAGGGTTCGTCGTCATGATGAATTTGGTCTTCAAATCAAACGGTTCTCAACATTCCTCTTGGCGGGTTACGACTTGAATTGAAGCTTTGTTTTGTTTGTAAACTGAGTCGAAAGCAACCAAGACAGCCAACCGGTCGGGTAATTTTGAGGTTAAAAAATGACATTCAATTAAACCAAATGGCTGTCAATGTCACCTTTTTTGTAATACGTCAAATGTCTATGTCACAAAGATGTCACACGGCTAGATCTGGCAAATAAATATTTATCTAAAAGTGAAAAAATGGGCCTACCTATTTCGCATTCGACCGTGATTTATGGAGCCATTCGTGAGCCGTGGATGCTGACCGGATTTTTAGGCAGCCCAGCCCAGCTCGGCCGATAGGCAGAGAAGGACCGCCAGTTATCGTGCCGTGCCGTCCAAAGCACGAGAACACCATGCGCCACTTTGCTCGTTAGACCTTACTAGAAGCTACAGTGTTCTGTATTGAAAGCTGATAAAATCTTTGAATGATATTTTATCAGTAAAATTCAAAATCAACGTGACTAGTTTTTTTATACCGCTAGGATATCTCACTAGTTTC
This sequence comes from Thera britannica, assembly GCA_939531255.2. Lineage (NCBI taxonomy): Eukaryota > Metazoa > Arthropoda > Insecta > Lepidoptera > Geometridae > Thera > Thera britannica. Next base: position 12,197,914 of record OW618036.2, on the reverse strand, counting down.
CTACTCCTCCAACTTAAGTAATGCTCGGTCTCTTGGTAACCATACCCAACCCATTTTCAAAATGACATTTTTATGTTGGTTTTGGGCAGTTGGAGTAAGTAAATCCCACACAGGTATGTATGCTTTATATAATTTAGTAGCTCCTAAAATAGCGCACTTAAAATCCTTTCAAACCAGTGACACGATAATAAGAAGAAGTAGCTCCTATAGAAACAAACTAAAATACTTAATAAATAACTTAACCGTAAATCAAGCATTGATTAGAAGTATCTTACAAAAAAAATCGGCCAAGTGCGAGTCGGACTCGCCCATGAAGGGTTCCGTAGCAACAAGTAACATAATATAAAGGTTCTTGTAGTTCAACGAAAGGTAAATTGCGGTTTACTATTTAGGACGTATAAAAAAAAACTACTGACTAGATCTCGTTCAAACCAAATATCGTTGAAAGTTTGCATAGTAATGTACCTGTACCTACAACATATATTTTTTTTAGATTTATCATTCTCTTATTTTAGAAGTTAGAGGAGGGGGGGGAGGGGGGGACCACTTGGAAGTGTATTTCGCGCAAACTATTCAGTTTAGAAAAAAAACGATATGAGAAACCTCAATATCATTTTTGAAGACCTCAAAGATACCCACCCCACACGTAAGGGTGCAATGAAAAAAAAAATTATGAGTTTCAGTTTCAAGTATGTACCCCCAAAATGTATAGTTTTTTTTTCTATTTTTGTGTAAAAATCTTAATGCGGTTCACAGAATACATCTACTCGCCAAGTTTCATCAGTCTAGCTTTTACGGTTTCGGAGAAAAATGGGTGTGACATACGGACGGACAGACACACAGAGAGACAGACATGACGAATCTATAAGGGTTCCGTTTTTGCCATTTGGCTACGGAACCCTAAAAACAAGAAAAATAACCTAAATCATAAATCAAAAATGTAGGTATAACTGTCTAGATGCGCTCAATAAATCGTTGACCTATCTGATTTCATATTTTTTTGTACCTACTTCCGGATCGCACGTGCTAAACATACAGGGCTGCCAACCGTATTATAATACAAATAAAATTGTGGAAAATCCACACAGCACTATCTAGCCCCAATTAAGCAGAGCTTGTACTATGAGTACCATAATTAAAGCTGTTATAATACTTATCTAACACACATTTTTGTAAATGCATACTTGGAATACATTATAACACCCAGACAGAGAACTCGGTTCTCGGTGGGGATCGAACCCACGACCTTTTCGTGACGATTTTCGCAGCACGCTCCGCTCGCCGCTATGTTCTTTCGTTTGCTCGGGTTGGTTGCTCATAATAACAAGTGTGCCATATTGTCCTATTGGCCTTTGGCCGGAAAAGTGTGACAACCGTTGTTCTGTGCAGTATTTAATCAATAAACAGATAGCTTTTGATATACATTTAATTTAATTTACGTTTTACATGGTTCTAATAACCTTTATCCTGTCTTTTTTCCATAAAATACCTACTGTGAATTTTTTTAGTGTTTTCCCGAAAAATGTTGGCAGCCCTATCGCAAGCCAGTTGCCGCGATGTAGGTTACCTACCTATCTCATCAAACTCATCGTTTTTTTATAAAACTTGCGCATGGAACAAGCATATAGCCCACCTGATGTTAAGTAGTAACCATCGTCTATAACAAAGCATTGGCTGGTAGGTCATGCACGTCGGGAACGTGCCATACGATGCACTGCCCTGCGTCCATCAGCTTGAGGCATACAGATGTTCTCCGCATGAAATTACTACCTCACGTGCCAGTAATTTCACCGTCACCAACACCCTTCAAACCGAATCACAGCGACGATGCTTCACAGCAGAATTAGGCATGGTGGTAGTAGGTAGGTACGCACCCAGATGAGCCACACACAAAAGAGTTCTACTACCTACTACTCATGAAATATGTTTATATTGGTAGTTTGCAGAAAGTTATAAACTTTATGATAAGTATTGTACTTATGAGAAAACATTTTATTGATATGAGAAACATCCACCAATACTTTATAATTTATTTAAACACGAATATTTATTGTCTAGATGTCATTATGCTTGCAAAATCATCGTAAGAATACAGATTTAAATAATTAAATGTACCAAAAATAACTAACTACATTGACATCCCCACTTTTTCATACAAAAGACTTCAACGCGCTTTCGGAGGCATACAGATGTTCAGCCTCACGTGCCAGTAATTTCACCGGCACCCACACCCTTCAAACCGAAACTTAAACTTGACGGCAAAAAAAGGCATGGTGGTAGTACTTCTTGGGCGAGCCAAACACAAAGAGCTCTACTACTGATAGCCTTGTAGTATTTATCTCAAAATAAAAATAGCAAAGCGAGCGTCACTGTTTATACTCGTATTACACTATTTATAGACAGACAGAAATAGGTACAGTGAATTAACCGCTAGCACTACTGAATCAATTATCATTAAAATAAACCCGTTGTGTTTTTTTTATGAACAACGCACCAGTAGTTTGACCTTTAATTCAATTATTACGCGTGCCATTTGAAAGTGCACGTCGACATGCAAAAGATGCAATTCTCCATACCTGATCTGGAAGATACCTAAATCTTGTTTAACTGGTAGTACCGTTTTACCTTACATTGAACTTACATAAGCGCGTTGGTACTACCTAAGTAGCGATAGCAACAAAAGCTGCGCTTAAGCCTCCGCTATACGCTGGTCTAAAAACAAAACACGACCGGAAAGTTGGAAAAATTTAAAATAAAGATGGCGTTGCCTGACCTGAGCTGTGAATTCATGTATTTGATACCAACTATTACTTATTCTGTGCTTGGGTCTGACATTTGTCACGACATTACAATGTGTTGACTAGAATACGCTTCGTTAGACAAAAACACAGACAGATATTCAGTAAATAAATATAACCCAATTGTTATGTTAGCTGATTCCCGTCGCAGAGTTTCCATTGCATATTTTTCATCCAGGATTGGTGATAACAATGGCAAGCTGTGCGGTATTTTTTAAACTACCACGAACGCTACATTTTAAATCTAACTTATATAGTAGTGTAGTAGTAGTAGTCTAATTTATATAGTATAACAAGCAAATAGCCCCAGATTTAATAAAAGAAACCTTCCACCAAGAGAGATTTTCCTCATATTATGCAAAACCAGAGTGAGTTGCAAGTTCATAAATGTCGGTAGTCGGTGAATGAACACTTGTATTTTTTAAAGGTAAAAAACGGAACCCTTATAAATTCGTCATGTCTGTCTGTCTGTCCATCCGTATGTCACAGTCACTTTTTTTCAAAAAAATGAAATGAAATGAAAAGAAATAATTTATTTGCTTGAAGTATGGTACTTACAAAACTGTAAAAGCTATATGTACTGATGAAACTTGGTAAATAGATGTATTCTGTAAACCGCATTATGATTTTTATACTTAGAACTGACACTCAAAAAATATTTTTTCATAAAACTTATGAGTTTTCTTAACATTAAGTAAAAGATTATTAAACCAGTTAAGTATTTACGACAGAGATGCGTTAACGTCATCGTAATTAGCCTTCTATCTATCGACTTTAAAAATTAATGAGGTATCGTCAGCAAATAGTACTGTTTCACATAGTTTTTTAACCAAAAAAGGAAGGTCATTTACGTACACTAGAAACAAGAAAGGACCTAATATCGAACCTTGTGGCACCCCTATGTCAATAACTGACCCAAAAGATCTCTCACCGCCCACATCAACTTTAAGGATTCTATCAGTCAAGTACGATTGTAATAAGTCAATGGAGCGATTTAGAATACCGTAATGTTTAAGTTTAGATATTAAGAGGGTGACGGACGCAGCTCGCAACTTCAATTCGAGGCGCGGGCAAAAATTGCTCCGAATATAGCTATCTCTATTCATTTGATGCGGGCGCCACGGAATATATAATAGTAGTATACACACACAGGCGCTCGTGTGACGCGCTACTTCTATACGTGAATCCAACCATAGTGCCGCGCTTGTGCGTGTGCGTCAGCCACTGATAACGATTTTTATGCATTGCCTAATTTCGTCAACGTTACTAACACCCGTTTTCACTAAACCTAGGCGACGCCTAAATCGGATGCCTAAATATTAACGGGCCGACGTACACAGCTCGCAACTTCAATTCGAGGCGTGAGCAAAAACTGCTCCGAATATAGCTATCTCTATTCATTTGATGCGGGCGCCACGGAATATATAATAGTAGTATACACACACAGGCGCTCGTGTGACGCGCTACTTCTATACGTGAATCCAACCATAGTGCCGCGCTTGTGCGTGTGCGTCAGCCACTGCTAACGATTTTTATGCATTGCCTAATTTCGTCAACGTTACTAAGCGTCAGATAGGCTAGTGGCTAGGGCGTGCGGATTCACACTGAGAGGACGAGGTGGGCGGGAGTTCAAATCTGGTCAAAGAGAGTTGACTTTTTGCACCCTACAATTTTATGTTTTTATTTTTTGTGGCTGCATTACCTGACTAACCCTCTAAGCTTATTGTTTGCTTGTTTCGCTTTTCTAGTATTCAATAAGCAAGGATTGGTCATGCTCTGAATGCAAGAATAAAGTGAAAAAAAAAACAACATTCCTGAACCGATAAAGAACCTTCAGAGTAGCTATTTACGCACTTAGAAAAGACACCAGGAAATTCTCTAACATGATACGAGTGAGTTTATTCATCAGGTAGGGTTTGTGCGGGTTCTGGACCAAATTGAAGAAGAGTAAAGAGAACCATTGACTCCGAGTTGAGTTGAGAGAGCCATTGACCCCGGCGCGGAGCGATGGAGTTGTGGTTGATGACGTTCCAGTAGAGGATGATGGGTGGGAGTCCGCTCAACATCAGGTGTGGTGTGGTTTGCTTGACCTCATTGGCCTAGTGGTTGGAGGGTGCGGGTTCAAAATCAGTGATAACGTTACAGTAATAGATGATGGGTGGGTATCCGCTCTACGTCAGGTGGGGTGTGGTTCGCCAGACCTCATCGGCCTAGCGGTTGGGGGGCGTGGGTTCAAAACCAGTCATGACGTTACAGTTGAAGATCATGGGTGGAGGTCCGCTCAACATCAGGTGGGGTGTGGTTCGCCAGACCTCATCGATCACACACACACAGCAATAAAAAACACGCAAAGCGGCTCACTTACCAAAGTACAGAAAGTCTAATAATGTGACTGCATTTAAAAATATACTTTATTCGTTGAGCAATTAGGTTGCTTTTATTCTGCTTATTTACATTCGCAAAACCAACGATTGCGAACATCGACCTACAATTACATGGACCTCGGCTTTCGCACAAAACTCGCGAAAAAAGTGTACCAAGCTAACCTACTATAGGTGGATACTTATATAATGATTATAAACAAACTGAAAAAAAAATTATTTATGTCTTATCACAATTACTATATAGAACTCAATTTTGATTGCATGAAGCAACTTCTAGTGAACGTTACAGAAAGTCTTTTTATCAATATTTCCACCAGACGTTGAGCAGTACTCTGTTTATTGAGCTCCAGTTATATAAAGAAAAACTATTTTGTTAAAGTATTTCTCAGTCTTTTTATCAATATTTCCACCGGACGTTGAGTGGTAGCAGTTTTTTGAGCTCAAAATAAATAAAGTTTTTTTTTTAATTTCTTAGTCGTTTTATCAATATTTCCACCTGACGTTGAGCTGTAGTTTATTTCTTGAGCTCCAGAAAAATAAAACAGAAATATGTTGTTCAAATTTTTACAAGCCTTTTTATCAATATTTCTACCTGACGTTGAGTGGTATCAGTTTTTTTAAGCCCCAGATAAATAAAGAATAAAAATATTTTGTAGCCATTTTTCTAAGTCCTTTTTTCAATATTATAACCTGACGTTGAGCGGTAGTCGGTTGTTTGAGATTCAGATAAATAAAGAAAAAAAATATTTTGCTGAAATTTTTCCAAGTCTTTTTATCAATATTTCCACCTGACGTTGAGTGGTAGCAGTTTTTTAAGCCCCAGATAAATAAAGACTAAAAATATTTTGTGCCAATTTTTCTTAGTCCTTTCATCAATCTTTCCACCTGACGTTGAGCGGTAGTCGGTTTTTTGAGATCCAGATAAATAAAGAAAAAAAATATTTTGCTGAAATTTTTCCAAGTCTTTTTATCAATATTTCCACCAGACGTTGAGCGGTACTCTGTTTATTGAGCTCCAGTTATATAAAAAAAAAACTATTTTGTTCAAGTATTTCTCAGTCCTTTTATCAATATTTCCACCGGACGTTGAGTGGTAGCAGTTTTTAGGGTTCCGTAGCCAAATGGCAAAAACGGAACCCTTATAGATTCGTCATGTCTGTCTGTCTGTCTGTCTGTCTGTCTGTCTGTCCGGCCGTGTCACAGCCATTTTTCTTCGAAACCATAAAAGCTAGACTGATGAAACTTGGTGAGTAGATGTATTCTGTGAACCGCATTAAGGTTTTTACACAAAAATAGAAAAAAATCTATAAATTTTGGGGGTCCCCATACTTGAAACTGAAACTCAAAAAATTTTTTTTCATCAAACCCATATGTGTGGGGTATCTATGGATAGGTCTTTAAAAATTATGTTGAGGTTTCTAATATCGTTTTTTTCTAAAACTATAAATTTGGGGGTCCCCATACTTGAAACTGAAACTCAAAATTTTTATAAATCCAAAAAAAATATATGTTGTACATTACTATGTAAACTTCCAACGATATTTAGTTTGAACGAGATCAAGTCAGTAGTTTTTTTTTATACGTCATAAATCGTAAACCGCAATTTACCTTTCGACGAACTACAAAAACCTTTATATTATGTTAATTGATGCTACGGAACCCTTCATGGGCGAGTCCGACTCGCACTTGGCTGCTTTGTTTGAACTACAAATAAATAAAGAAAAAAAATAATTTGTTGTAATTTTTCTTAGACCTTTTATCAATACTTCATATACAGGGTGGAATTTTGTAATGCCACCTGGAGGGAAAGTACTCTTAATACTCCAGATAGAAAATTTTACTCACAGGAAACATTCCTTTATTTTTGAATAGAAAGCAAACTGCATTCAAAGTTTTTCGAAAATTCTCTCACACCCGGGAATTGAACCGGCTAAAATCAGAAAAATTATACCTTGTACTTTTATTGCATCGATCGTTAGTCAATTATAAGGATGAAATCTCTCTAACAAACATGATAAATTAAATGAAAGAAAAACCAGGAAATCTTAAATTAATTTAATTATTTACAAAAAATGGATAACTAACTAGTTACTTGAAATTAGTTGCTTGAAATGGGCTCCATTCTCTTGGATACACAAATTTATTCTTTTAACGAATTCATTTCTTTAAAAGAATAAATTTATTCCTTTCAAAAAAAAAAATTAATTTAAAAATTATTTTATTTTTAATTTTAGAAATTGCTTTCTATCCAAAAATAAAGGAATGTTTCCTTTGAGTAAAATTTTCTATCTGCAGTATTAAGAGTACTTTCCCTCCAGGTGGCATTACAAAATTCCACCCTGTATAGAAATTAATGGTTCATAATTTGTTTTAGTCGAAATGTTGGCTTTTTTCGAAATTTCGGCAGACTTTTTGACCTAGTGCTGCACCTTAATTTCGTTTACCCAACCTACAACCTACCTAGGTACTTAGTATTTCCCATCTTCACTTAGTACCCTTCCTAAACTAACAATTATCAAATATCTAAGCATTATGTTTTATGCCAGTGTAGGTATTTAACTAGTCCGAAGTCCGAGCGATTCACACACACAACCGAAGTGTCCCGTGTGCTTCAAGCGTTTCCTCCCCCTGCACCCCGCCACCCGCACCGTGCGTGCGCGATAGCAATAGTAGCCGTTCGAAAATGCCATGAATTTGATCGTGTTCCGTAATACCAAAAATGATGACTGAAAACTTTTTGTATTCTTTACATAGTATTGTTATTCTGTAACTAGACAATATAAACTAGGTTCCTTAACAAAAAACACGTAAGATATTGTTGTTTAGTACGAAACCAATAGGTAGAAAACTTGATAAGTTTAGCATAAAAATGTGCAAAATGCGATTGGTGTTTATTTCATTTTAGGTAAGTAATTTGAAATAAAAACTGTTGAGGAACCTAGATAAATACTATGCAAATACAATTATTACAATAATATAGTGTAAATCTGTCTAAATTAGAAATCATTTTGGTATTCCGTTTGTATGAAAATTTTCCATACGTCAGCCCCTTAACTAGTTTTTTCGTGTGCGCGAGCTGCAAGCAGCTCGCGTGTCGGTGTGCTACTCCCAGTTTTACATTACACTTGCACTTGTAAAACCCCAAAAAGTAGTAAAGAAAGTCCTAAGTAACCCTAAAAGTCGATCAGTGAATCAACTTCCTCAGTGTAGTAAAACCCCAATCAAAGTCCTAAAGAACCCTAAAATTGTTTACATAATCAAGGTCCTAAGTGAAGTAAAATTCCAATTAAAGGCCTAAGGAACCCTAAAAGTTGTTTATTTTATCAAGTTCCTCAATGTAGTAAAACCCCAATCAAAGTCCTAAGGAACCCTAAAAATGTTAACATTATCAAGCTCCTAAGTGTAGTTGAAACTCCAATCAAAGTCCTAAGGAACCCTAAAAGTCGAACACTTAATCAAATTGCTCAATGTAGTAAAACCCCAATCAAAACCTTATACGGAACCCTAAATTGTACGTCAAGCCAAAACCCTTAACGGGTCGAAACCGCTGGAAGGAACCCAAACGTTGACTACCGGGTCGCGTGCATCGCGAGCTGCAAGCAGCTCGCGTCCTCAATGCGTTCCCACAGGGGCGGAACCCTAAACCAAGTGAAGATCCAATCAAACACCTTAAAAAACCTAAAATTCAATCTCCAATCATAGTCCTCAGTCGAATGAACCGTTTGAACGACCTTAATCGGACGATTTTTGCAAAACCGGAAGTGGCACAGCCGCCATTTTGAATTTTGAACTCAGTCTAGTGAACATTTTTTCACACCCCTAAGACACCCTAAATTTCAGTAGGAGGGGGTTCTAAATTTCAGTAGGGTGGGCGTGGTCGCGTGGCGGCTCGCTTCGCTCGCCGCAACGTTCCCCCCGGGTTCAGGAGGAGGGGGTTCTGGGGGCTTGAGGGGGGGGTCACAGCACGGCTCGCTTCGCTCGCCGCGACGCTCCCCCCGGGTTCAGGAGGAGGGGGTTCTGGGGGGCTTAGGGGGGGGGGGGGTCACAGCACGGCTCGCTTTGCTCGCCGCACTGTTCCCCATTCGCTCGCCGCAATGCTCCACTCGAAAAAAAGGGTCAAAAATAATAAAGGGGTCTAGAGGGGGGAGGGGGGCAAAATTTATTTTGCTTTCAAAATAATCTCACCTTCCCTACATGACCCAAAAAAAAAGTCTTGCAAGTCACTCCGCTTGGAAGATACGAAAGGAGGGGGTGAAAAAAGGGGCAAGAGGGGGGTGTTTTTTTTGTTTTTTCAATTCAGGAAGAAACCCTCTATACGAAACCCTAATCGAAAACCCCCTATCTCGACGGCATCCGGTAGCACTCACAAAAGGGGGGGTCCTGGGGGGCAAGGGGGGCAATTTTTTTTGTACAATAATATTCTTATCTTTTTTCTTCTCATTCGTCTTCTCCCTTTTAATCTTTTTTTTTCTGAAAAGTAATATTTCATCAAAATCGGCTAAGCCGTTTTGTTTTATTGTTTGTTACTGCATACCTTCGTCATTTAATTTTATGATCCAATTTAGTAAATTTTTCTTTTATCTAAAAGGTTATACTTCCAGATCTGTATGTAAATCTAGTAAGTATAACTTAGTGCATAGAATTCATGCCTATGGAAATAAATAATAATAATAATAATAATAATGCTGGACAATTCACACAACATGATCTAGCCCCAAGCTAAGCAAAGCTTGTGTTATGGGTGCTAGATAACTGATATACATAATACAATACATTACATGCATAGATAATTTTCATTTCAATTCATAAATGAATTGAAATGGAAATTATTTATGGGTGGCTTTAAGCTTTGCACTCATTTAGGCCTTCGGTGCTCATTGCGGTGGAGATCAGTGAAGCATTGTGAAATAACACTGTCTATTCGACTTATATTATTGTATTTTATCGGCATTTAAAAATATTAGGTATACCAAAGAGTTTCGACAACCCCAACTGACTCTTCAAAGTTCTGTCAAACGCAAAATCTTGGGAAACTCCTTGCTGCGTGTATAGAAATAGGCACATGTATTTTGGTATTTGGGTATTTGAGCGCACCGTGCATGAAGCCTTTGACAGAAAGTTCCAGAATTCGGGACATTACAGGCACCTCCAGATTTAAAAGACGGCAATCAAAAATACTCAAAACCCATGATATTATTGTTATGACTGGGCTCTCAGCTCATTTATTAGTAGCTCTGCCTTCTGCGCCATAGGTCGTGGGTTCGATCCCCACCGAGAACAAATATTTGTGTGGTGATCATAGATATTTGTTCTCCATCTGGATGTTATATTGTTTTCCAAGTACCTATGTATTTACAAACAAAATGTATTTAAGTATTACATCAGCTATCTGGTTCCCATAATACTAACTCTGCTTAGTTTAGGGCTAGATAGTGTAGTGTAGATTGTCCATAATATATATATATATATATATATACTTCCTTTTCATTGTAATGGGCTCCCAAACTCTTTGCAAAATCGACACTATTTTTATAAAGGCCTAAAATCGGCTACTAGTTTTTGAGTCTTCTTCTTGTCATGTCAATAGAAAATTAAAGCTGGTGTGGTGGATTATGAATGTGCCTCAAAAGTTTTGCTACTTCACGTTGGTTTCATTTATTGTTTTCCTTCACCGTTAGAGTGTACTGACATAGTGCACATAGGTTTTTTGGCAGATAAACTAATTTGTGCATGACGGGGTTTGAACACACGCCTTTAGAATCAAAAAGCGGGTCGCTACGACAATATAACCGGTGCTAAGCAACCAGAGCGCCCCTCCACCTAATGGACCGATGACATTCTAAAGATCGTGGGAAATCGGCAAATTGTTTTTTCATGGAAATGTATAAAGGAGGTCTATATCTAGCAGTGGACTTCTACTTACTGATGATGATGACGGAAAGCACTGGGTAGATAGGAAGATAGCTACTTATGCAACTACAAAAATGGAGGTATTTAACAAAAGCATTGCGCTTCGCTGGTCACGCACGATAGGAACGTGCCCTAGAATGTACTTGATAAGTTATATACTACATAAAATATATACTTCTACAGGCTGATGATGATGTGAATACAGGTTATCGATCATAATGTACGATGAAGATGGTTTTATGTCATTTCGTTATACTGTGACAGTTTGTTTTATGTTACACTGTGGCAAATTTATAGTACCAGTAGTAGCTATGATTTAATCTAGGGTATATTTTACGTAGTCAGAGATGAAATGTCATGTCACGAAATTTGACATAGGTCCAACCTTCTTGGCCGCTCGGGCTGTACTGAGAAGTAAGTACAGAAACCTATCTATTTATATTTTTGAAAATTTTATTTTTTTATAAAAACTACGGCAACTAAGAAAAATGCAATAACATCAGGTTTTTACGTATTTATTAAGGTAAACGGGAACAAAACTTTCATTGCAATGGCTCTAACAGCAACGGAAAAAAACCATTTCAAATCCAAAAAAAATTGAGAGTTTTTGGCAAACTTTGCGTTCAATTTTATCGAACCCTGTGAGTTGAGGAGAATTTCTAGCCTAATCATAATTTTTTTACACCATTTAATTGTAATATTTTACAAAAAAAATAAATGGATTCGTCCATACAACGAAAAAAAATGCTACTTTACATTTTCGGTTTCACCTCATGTAGGCCCTTAAAGTCGAGTAAATGTTAAGACTTATTAAAAGCTTATAAACGTTTTCCTCCCTTCTACAGCTAAATGGATAGCTGGCTTGAAAATTGTAATGCGTCAAATTACTTAAGTAGATGTAAGTTTATATTTTACTATTATACTTAGCTTAAAGGATTATAGGGCTTAGGGAGGTTTTATCATAAATTTAATAAGATGTTGGAGCAAGACGAAGCTAACATGTCAATTTGTACCCAGTAATTTCATATCTTTTGGTTTTGACTGAAACTTCACTGCTATTTTTTCATTTTGTTTTGTAAAAGGATCATATGAAAATTGGTAGGAACCAAGTCTCAGTTTGTTACCTGTTCTTCCAGGCTTGGTCGCGCAGAGCTGGAACCTAGACTCACCTAGCTTTATAACGTTTCAAAGTGATCCTTGTGATACAACTGAATAAGAAATTTTTAATTAGAATTTGACGGTACACCTATTTTTTCTTTTAAAGAGGTTCCAATTTCACCTATAATAGTGGGCAGGAAAAGCAGTAGACGACGAGACAGCCGGATTGATAACACACACACACTAGCGACGAACGATTGAAAACAGAGCTTGTACTCAATACAATACCCACACAATAACTTCTATAAAGCTGCAATAACTTCTATCAAGCACTTTCGTAAAAAGTGATTCATTTCAGCAAACCTTATGCCAACCTCATAGGAATGTTCAATAGGAAAACATCATGAAGAAACCGGCTTAACGAGAACCAAAAATGTGTGTCAAGTGCACGAAAGGAGCTTCTTTGAGGCGCACTTAAAATCCTTTCACCACACTTGGTTCGAAAGAATCAGTAACACAAGAAGAAGATTAGGATTCCGTTGCTGACTCTACCTGGCACTTGTTTTTATAAAATAAGCAGGCACGGCACGGAGCATACACTGGACTTCAGGACTACTCTTCCAAGCCTGTTCTCTCCCATGACATTCCCATGGGTAGGCTATAGCTATATAGATATTTGTCAAACTAGTTTCCACATCCCCGTGCTGTTAATGGCTGGCTCTAAGTTCTTAAGCCTCGATTATTCTGAGTGGCACAGATTAGGCAGCAGTGAGTATTAATAATGGTGCGTATTTGAATCTGCGTGAACAGTTATTTCTGCAAGGACTCGAAGAAATGTCGTTCGCTATGGTTGGGAGAGTGTTTGTGATATTTTTATTATTTTGTTCGTGTTCCGCTGTTATTTATCATTTGAATGGTGAGTTTGTTTTATTTCATGCTTGAAGGGATGGAAGAAGACAGGAAGGGTAGTATAGTGAAATAAGTAAATATAAAAACACTTGAATAAAAAAATATTTTTACAATTTTTGAAAAGTTGTGGCTTTGCTATAATAGATTTCCAAAATATTCACTACATTTCTTAGAAATGTGTATTAAATAAATATTCTGGACAATCCGCACAACACTACCTAGCCCCAAACTAAGCAGAGCTTGTAATTATGTCTTACTTGCTGGACTGAATACATAAAATAAAATAAAATATGCCACTCAATTTTACAAATCAGTACATCAGTCTGAAAGAATCCAGCATCTGATTATCTTCATAATATTATTTGAAAATGCTGTTATAATATAATTCTGTTTTGGGTATCGTATGGTACGGTGGCTAATTCAGAAAAAAATATTATAACATTACCAAGGTATATTACAGCTTTAATTTTAACCGAGGGTTGAAAACTTATTACAGGTTTAGTAGCAAGTATTTAGAGATTACATTAAAAAATCTAATCTAATCTTATTTTTAACTAATTTAAAAGATCTTTTGAAATTAGTTACAAATATTACGAATTTAATAAAAATTGTAAGCTGATATTATCTGAACAAAAAAACTGAACTGAACGAACGTGTCATATGTACCTTAAAATTACTTTTTTATATTTTACATTCGTAAATAAATATAAAGTTTTTGTATCATTCAGAGACAGAATATGCCCGCATGCCCCCTCTGTATGGGCTGGACGACTATGTTAGCTGCCAGGTCCCGGCCAATGGGACATACTGCCTCGTTCGCGTCGACCTCTTCTCACAGTCCAGTAACAAACTCATAGAGCTTATACACGTGAGTATTACAGAATATCCAGTATAACAGCCTAATAGGGCTGTATGTCTATGTTAGCTGTCAAGTCCCGGCCAATGGGACATAGATAGAAGATAGATAGAAAATGCTTTATTGCACACAACAAATTATAAGAGTATAGGTACATAAAAATACTTAAAACTATTTGCCTCATACAATGGGCGGTCTTATCGCTAAACGAGCCTCACATACTGCCTCGTTCGCGTCGACCTCTTCTCACAGTCCAGTAACAAACTCATAGAGCTTATACACGTGAGTATTACAGAATATCCAGTATAACAGCCTAATAGGGCTGTATGTCTATGTTAGCTGTCAAGTCCCGGCCAATGGGACATACTGCCTCGTTCGCGTCGACCTCTTCTCACAGTCCAGTAACAAACTCATAGAGCTTATACACGTGAGTATTACAGAATATCCAGTATAAAAGCCTAATAGGGCTGTATGTCTATGTTAGCTGTCAAGTCCCGGCCAATGGGACATACTGCCTCGTTCGCGTCGACCTCTTCTCACAGTCCAGTAACAAACTCATAGAGCTTATACACGTGAGTATTACAGAATACCCAGTATAACAGCCTAATAGGGCTGTATGTCTATGTTAGCTGTCAAGTCCCGGCCAATGGGACATACTGCCTCGTTCGCGTTGACCTCTTCTCACAGTCCAGTAACAAACTTATAGAGCTTATACACGTGAGTATTACAAATTGTCCAGTATAACAGCATTATAGGGCTGGATGACTATGTTAGCTGTCAAGTCCCGGCCAATGGGACATACTGCCTCGTTCGCGTCGACCTCTTCTCACAGTCTTGTAACGATTTTATAGAGCTTATACACGTGAGTATTACAGAATATCCAGTATAACAGCCTAACAGGGCTGGATGACTATGTTAGCTGTCAAGTCCCGGCCAATGGGACATACTGCCTCGTTCGCGTCGACCTTTTCTCACAGTCTAGTTTTGAACTAGACTTCATAGTGCGATAAACACAAGTATTGCAGAATATCCAGTATACAGCCTAAGATGACTATGTTAGCTGCCAAGTCCCGGCCATACTGCCTTGTTCGCGTCAATGCTTTGTTATAGGCGATGGTTACCACTTAACATCAGGTGGCCAAATGCTTGTTCTGTATATAAAAATAAAAATTAAAATAAGCCAGTACTGCGAAGATATTTTCTCTTTTATTGGTTTTCGAAAATTCCATCACTAGATCACATCGGGACCATCATCAATATTCTACTGCTTTCACTTTTTGAACTTAGATGAAACAACTACAAAAACACGTTCTTTTATATATTTATTAAATACACCAACAGTTATCTTATACCTTTAAACGAGAAAATCTTGTATATATATATATATATATATATTTAGGATCTTGGAAACTGAGCCAACAATTTTCATGAAATTAAGTATACAGGGGTTTTCGGGGGTGATAAATCGATCTAGCTAGGTTTCATTTTTAGAAAAGACCCGGGTTAAAAGTTATTTTAATAATAAAAAAAATTAGCGCCATCTCTTGACGAGTAGTCGAAATCACGAATTAGTGTCACGGAGAACGCCATCTATTGAACTTCTACGTAAACACTCGACACAAAAGTTCCGGAAATATTCTTGAAAATTAGTATACAAAAATATTATTAAAAAACCGAGCAAAGCTCGGGCACACCAGCTCGTTAAAATTAAATGGACCAACGTCTCAATACTGTTATAAGAATGAAAATTGGCAAGTAATTGACTATCAAATTGTTGAGAGTTTGTTTTTATCGAACATAAGAATCTTCTTGCGTGTTGGATTAGGATTAGGCTGACTAAGCTGTGAAACGAAGAGTCACCTTAAAATTATTTCTCAAGCTTTTAGCGTCCCGTAAATAGGGGCACGAGTGGAGATAGTCACATCTGATGGTAGGTATTTAAATCATAAAAAGGTACTTTTGATAACAATCTTCCAAAAGGTAAACAACGCAAAACGTATGGGGATCTCATAGATGAGATGACTCAAGGAATGTTTGAATTATAATAAGCACACGGATGCGCATCTACTAAAAACTAATATTATCTACTAAAGTAAACCAAGGAGCAATGGTTGCCCGCGGTTGCTCTTTGGACTAAACAGTTTCTTTGGCAAATAGTATGCGATTTTTTGTCATTTAATTTTATCCCAGGTTTTTTACCAATAACATGTTATGTCAAACCGATAGGCTATACTATACTATTTTTATGAAACAACGGGATATTTACCTTAATTTTTGAGAACGGCGGAACCGATTTGGCAGAAAATTAGTGGGGAGGTAGCTTAGAACCGGGAGAAGGACATAGGATTCTTTTTATCCCGAAAAAGCAACGGGAACGGGGTGTTACGGGAACGGGCGAGCGAAGCCGCGGGCGGCCACTAGTAAGTTATAAACTATACTACACTACTACTAAACTATTCTATAGATCTATGACCAATTTACAACTTAATGATAAGTATGATTTTAGATATTTCGTTCGCCCTAAAAAGGGAGTCTAGAAGGCGGGCGGCGCATTATTATCTAATGCGCCGCCCGCCTTCTAGACTCCCTATTCCCAATTATCTGTATTGTATGTAGTGTAGAATAGGTATAATACAGAGTTTTCCAGTTCCAGAGACCAGGTAAACCTACCACGAGCTCCGTCTGGCTCTGTCTCTGGCTCTGGTTTTGAGTCTGTATGACTGTTGACTAAATAAATCCTACGTCGAAACGTCACATACACAGTATATTACACTGGTGAACATTCACATAGACTCAAAACCAGAGCCAGACAGAGCTTGTGGTAGGCCTGCAGTAATCTATTTATGTGGCGTTTATGCTGATGTGTAGCCAACTGAAACGGTAGAAGCATGTAGAAGTTATGAAGGGATAAGCACTAATGGGCCCCTATTTCTGACTCGGTAGAAAACCGGTCACGCCCGGCTTAGCTATTGTAATTAACGTAGAATTCTTAAAAATAATGTTGACCTTTTTAAGTATATTAATAATAATAACTGGATCAAGAAATAATCATTTCATCTGCATAAATACAGTTTGATAATAATATCTAGTTGTATGGGGTAAATGAACTTTAATAAAACTTAGCTATATGGGGTAAACGAACCGAAAGGTAAAATATAAGTAGGTATAGGTACATACCTAAAGCACATCTTAGCGTTCAGCGTTCAATTTACCAGAACCAGGAGGTTAGGATAGGAGCGTTCTTGGTCCACTAATAGCCTCCTGGCTTAAAGTCGCCATTCGAGAACCTATAAAATCCAGGGGCTCAATTCTAGGCCAGTGACTTTTTTGTCACGGTAGATATCTATCACAAAAACTATCACATTCACTAAAGAAACTGACAGTTCTTGTGATATATATCTACCGTGACAAAAAAGTCACTGGTCTAGAATTGAGCTCCAGAAGTTTTCGGCGTATCCACAGAGAAATTTCTGTTAGTTACACTATTTATAACTCAAGAACGGCTGAACTGATTTGGCTGAAAATTGGTAAGAAGGCAGCTTTTTTATCCCGAAAAAGTAACGGAACGGGCGAGCGAAGCCGCGGGCAGTCGCTAGTTTATGATAAAAAATGCTAAGCAAAGTCCAAATTCTGATAAAAATATCGAATTCCGATGCTTTCAGTGTGCATGTTAGCGATACTTATGGATAAGAATTGTTCACTTTGTAATTAGGAATACCTATGCTAATCAGGTAACATATTTACCTACCTACATCTATACTACGAGTAATATTATAAAGAGGAACGATTTGTACCTACCTATTTTTGTATGTTTGTAATGAATAGGCTCAAAAAGTACTGGGCCGATTTAAAAAATTCTTTCACCAATAGAATGCTACATTCTTCCAATTTGACATAGGCTACATTTCATTTTGAAAAAAAATAGGGATCTTTGGTAAAATTTGAACAATGTAACCGAAGGTGTAGAAAAATGAATCTTAAAATGTCTTTCGTCGAATGCGCTGCCGAAACTATTAGCGATAGAACAAAATAATGTACAACAATATTGTCTACCCCGTGCGAAGCCGGGACGGGCTGCTAGTTTAAAATATTTCACCCGTTCATTGTCAGCGTGTATCATGTATGTTCAAGTAATAGCTACATTATCTACATTATATTTATACCTGAGACAGATTCCTTTGAAACAACTTTATACGCAATCAATTTTGCGACATTCCTTTACCTACCTAGATCACATTCAAACCGGATATTATCTAAATCAATATGAAGACGGGGCCAGCTATCTTTATTAATTATTAAAATAGCTTGCGTTAAATAAATATTTTTATTTGTATTTAACAACCAGTGAACGTCTATGCAAAGGTGATTCCAAAGGCCAATTTGACATCTAGAGAACGCACACAGCGACAGACCGCCATTAACACCAATGCTTCGATGTTTTCCTTCAACGTTTGAGAGTACTGGAATAGCGCACATACATTATTATGAATACTAGCCCGCAGTGTTCCACTGTTGGACATAGGCCTCCCGCCATTTCGCCAGTCACTAGTATCTGTTGCCAGCCCCACTCATAAGCATCCAGCTTGTCCCTCTACCTCATGCGTGGCCTGAGAAGCACATACAATGGACGAAAAAATGGTGCACGGATTTTAACATTGAACTCACGAGGCAAGGCTGTTAAAATGTTCTCAAGTAGAGCTAAAACCCATTGTCCATGTTCCAGGAATATTCAGAGAGCACATTAAAGCACTACAACCACACATACCTCGAGCGAGGCGTCTGCGTCACTAGCACGTGCAAGAGCCACATACAGAACAACAGCATACATACAACAGAGGGCCTAGAGACGATCCTTGCGGGATGCCTCAACGAAACTATCCATTCTACTTACGGCTTGGAATCAGAATTAACGAAATTGTATTACTGTGAGAGAAAAGGACAGCACATTGAAAAAGATTTAGGAGATTGGATAGTTTTGGGAGTATTTGTGGCTATTATGATGGTCAACTTTATCGGGACTTTGTACGATATCATATTCAGCGCTGCGGTTAGGGATACCAAAGGTTAGCTTAGCACGCTATCGCTTACTCATCATCATATTCTTGTCCTTGTCCCACTTCATGTGGGGTCCGCACAACAGGTTTTCGTTCTCCTTTCTCCTCTATTAGCCGTCATTCCAGCAGTCACTCCTTTCTTACCCATGTCATCCTTCAAACAATCCATCCATCTTTTCTTTGATCTACCCATGAATCTACATACTTCGTAAACGATCTATCTACTTCTATACCCATCCACATTCATATCTATAGTACTCTTCTCGTTACATGACATTGTCATCATGACGCTATCGCTTACTATGATCCTAAAATATAATGTGTTATGCTATAACATATCAAAATCTTGTTTATCTTTTAGGTAACAAATTCTTGTTAAGCTTCTCTATCATACAAAACTGGAAAAGGTTAAGATCAAAAGAGTCGGAAGAAATGAGAGCAAAGAGACTAACAGGACTACATGGAGCAAGGTGAATACTCAAACCATTGTTTAGATGCCTGCTGATCAGAAGATCTAAGTAGCTAAATGTCCAACAGAGCCAAAGTTTTAATAAGCAGTAAGTCTAATTAGCAAAACGTCCAACTATCAGATGGTCTGTATAGCAGTATTTTAGCAAAACGTCCTTTTTAAAATGTGTACACTCATGATAGAAAATAATATCAGTATCAGTTTGATGAGCAGAAAAACAAACGAATAATAGAAGTTTGGGACAAACCGACACCCGACACCATAAAACAACACAGCAGCAGCTAATAATACCTACTACCTCTCTTTAATGATAAAAAATAAAAAGCTAATTGATTCTAAATAGCTAATACGAGACTAGTTATTTAAATGTGTTAGATGTTTCAATATTTTCGGTGACACTCATCGAATTATGCACTCCTTGTTTTATTATTGATTATATCAATACCTATATGCTAAAACTTAGGTAAATTAATCTTCATAACTAACAATACATTATTTTCTAGAGTTCTCACAATATTCCTGATGTTCACATCTCATGTTATGTGGGTTAACAGCATGGGCTTCAACGACAACATTCACGAATTTGAAGAGGTGAGATCCTGCAGTACACTTCTGTGTTTATATAGAAAGAAGAAATGCTATCAGAAAAATCAACTAACGACTGTCACCTGGCTGATCAGCTTTAGTTCACAGTCCACATAAATACTGACTTCGTAAAACCTTGCGGACATCTAAGCTAGAAGCCAAACGAAAGGCTTCTTTCATTGCCAAAGCCTAGCCTAGGATACATCCAAACAAAACAACTCATACAGCCACTTACCGCCATAGACCATTAAATAATTGAGTATTTTGTTTTTCTCCTCAGCTTTACGAAAATGCATACTACCAACTGATATTCAATGGGTTGGTGATCGTGCAAGTGTTTTTCGTTATATCCGGGTTCTTGCTCGTATATAACTTGGAGATCTACGCAGAGAAGAACCCTGTGGGCTGGAAGCTGGTTCCCAAGATATGGATCATGAGGTGGTGGAGGTGCGAAATAGTTTTAGTCTAACACACGAGGGAGAAATCGTGATGCAGACCAGGCCAGGTGGTTGGATGATATCATATTATGAGCGGTATTTTGCGTTAGACCTCAGTCCTAATTCAGTCTAAGTCCAGTAGACTGAACCCGCCTAGACCGTAAAAAAGAAGCTTAATTTTTCTCTAAGCCCTGACCTTAGATACTCCGAGCAAACTTACCCAGTGTGACCGCGGTGTGGAGCTCCACGAACTTTCTTTTTTACGTGCTGATTTATAGGTTGGAGGGAGATGTAATATTTCCTTTTTAACTCTTTAACTCCAGACTGACCCCCGCATATGCTGTAGTACTTACCTTCATGACGACCTGGCTGCGTCACCTGGGCTCTGGCCCGCTGTGGCGCATGTTCGTAGCTGACACCGTAGTCAGTGACTGCCGCCGCTACTGGTGGGCGCATCTCCTATACATCAACAACTATATCGCAGATGGAAACTTCTGCGCGCTGCATACATGGTGAGAGAAATAACTATGATAAACGGTTGACCGAAGGCGTAGAAACAGAAAGGTTTTTGAATGCAGACCACTCAGTGGAAAATGCAAGATAGAACGGACCCCCTCTAATGGAAAAGCTACCTTTGTAGAACGCAAAACAGAGAGTTCTCTATGAATTTTCCAGGCACATAGCAACCGACACCCAGCTGTTCTGCCTGGGCCTGCTGATCTACTTCACCACGCGTCGCGGAGGCAGGAACGTCGTGCTGGGGCTGGTCATAGCTCTGGGGATAGCACTGCCAGCTGTCCACGTGTGGATGTGGGATCTGGATGGACTAGTGCTTATGACGCCCGAGTGAGTTGGCCTACATGATCATCCTTATTAGAGATTAAATGAAATAACTATTTTTTTTCGCCCTTCTTTCCAACCAGTAAGGAGAGATTTAAAACGTACGAAAAAAGCTATTTTCGTACATTTAAATTACATAACAGTGGCTATCTGTTTTATTTGACTCATCAATCTTATTGATTGATCCTTGACCTTGATCTTCACTGCTTTTATTTTAATTTGTCTTCCTTCAAACATATCATTAATCTACTGCCAATACAGGTTCTATCGGACAATGATCAACGACACCTTCCACTATATGCACGTATACGGTCACAACAACCTCGCGAGCTACGTTATTGGCATGTCCACCGGGTACCTCGTGTATCACTTCCAGAAGAAGAAACTAGATCTTTCTAATAGCAAGGTAAGTTTCTTGGGTAGGTTCGACAAATAAAAAAACCGAACAGGTCTTCGACGAAGACCTCAATTTCAAATTCAGGATAAATATTCCTAAATGAGGATCACGCATATCTATACGATCTGAGATGCCAATGACGATCAGTTTCAGCATAGGGTTTTGCCTACATCCGCATACACTGCCGCGAACTTTGTCAGTGCTATATTTTACAGTGACACACTGATATCTATCGCAGGCGATCTAGATGTGCCCAAGGTGGCCGTTCCACGCAATCTAGATTAGAAGAACTTACAGCTTGTTTCCTACGGTTGGTGCTTTTGTTTATTACAATGTGAGTTGTTAGCCTAGCTTACACACGCTAGTTTTTTCACTTTGAACACTACTTACGCAAGATTTTCTTGCAGATTTTCATTGCTTGCTATTTAATGTGGCTCCACAGGTATGCATCGCTCTGGCCTGGTTCATCCTGCCCTCTATAGTGGCGCTGTTCTACTCGGGTTCCGTGTTCTACACCGATGGAGCGCGGTTGCCGCTGGCGATGCGGATGGCATTCGCGGGGCTGCAGCGACTGCTCATGGGCATTGTGGTCGGCTTTGGAATCCTAGGGCTCGCTATGAGGTTCAACAGTGAGTACTAATTGGATGTTTTTAGCTGCGATCACGCATTTACCTGCCACGCGTGGTGGCTAAGGCAAACCCCCAATTCAAAAGGATGATGAATAGTGGTGCTCGCATTGCTGTGTACTTACCAGTCAGCGCCTCAACCTCTTGGAGGCCACTGCAGTGCATTGTCACATTGGGCTTGCCCTCCATGAACATTGGATTTTCTGTGAGGTCACGAAATGGCTACATCACTTTTTTTTTCCTAAAAAGGGTGAAATAGCTAGTAAGCTATGTTTACTTTACTATGTGTAGACTTTCAAATGTCTCCCTTATCTTTTTCTACTCTCTATTGGTATTATTCTGCTTCCAGCGGTTCTCCGCAACTTCTTCGAGTGGCGTGTGTGGGTGGTCCCCAGCCGACTGTCGTATTCCGTGTACCTGCTGCACCTCTTCATCATCCACACTCACATCGGGCTCAAGACGCAAATGACGCACGCTTCCACCTTCAACATGGTGAGCCTACTTTCGATCCATTTTGAAAGGAGGGTGTCTAATTTTAATTGTTTATGGGGAATAAGATCTGCACTGACATCCCGCGATGGGGTGTATTGTGCATTGTCCCCCTGCTAAACCTTACCTTAGGGAGGATGTGTTTATTATACCAATTTTGATAAAAAAAAGTCCGTGTCTAAATTTTGTATTTTTTTTCATACTTCTAGCTGATAGTGCCTACCAAACTAGAAAGGAATTTAATGTTTTCTATTAAAACTGCTTAACAGTCATGCCAAGTTTGGTGAATTCCATTGAGCTTCAAATAGGCTATCTAGCAGCCGATTGATTAGAATGCCCAATGAAATTCACTGAACTTGGCGGTAAGGCCTCTAGATCCTCGTAGCTGTTCGAGTGGCATACAGACATCACCTCACATTTTAATTTATGTTCCAGACGCTGTTCCACTTTGGCGTGATGGTGCTAACGTTCATGATCGCCCTTCCGTTCTGCCTGATGGTGGAGGCCCCTCTCATGAGGCTGGTGAAGACCAGTCCTGATCAGCCGAAGGAAGCGCTGGAGTAGACCAAATTCTAACACCAAATACAATGTTTGCTTTGCTCGCGTGGTCCCTGGAAATAGCGAAGTTTCAGCTGTAGAACAGATGGAGTTACAAACATACCTCAAAACTTTTGCATTTATAGTTTTTATCGGATAATTAGGATAAGTTTGGCCTGGTGCCAAGATTCAAGAGAATCTACAGTAGTTATGTAAAATGTTCACTTTAGTTGGCCGACGAGACGAGACAATCTACAAACAGTTAGAGCAAGTAAGTAGGTACGCACTCGCAATAGATAAAGTAATGTTTAAAATAGGTGCATTCATTGAAAAGACAATAGAAAACTAAGTGTCAATGTGGACTAGAAATAAAATAAGTTAAAAAAGCTCGTCGCATAAATTGGCAATGACATGACACGTACCTATAGAGAGTGCCCAAAGATAGACAGCCCAGTTGGCTAACTGTTAGTAGAGATCGACAAAAAAGACCCCACAAAAAGAAGAGATGACATTAGCTAGATAGTAGGCAACATGGAGCAGAACTAAATACAGAGAGAGGTGAAAAAACTGGCTTTCACCGCTATATAACGGACCTCACAAAGAACCTACGTAAAAACAAACAGTTTATATAGAAATAAATCGATTAAGAAATAAGGTGTAATTAAGTGTTTAA
Organism: Thera britannica; assembly: GCA_939531255.2. Classification (NCBI taxonomy): domain Eukaryota; kingdom Metazoa; phylum Arthropoda; class Insecta; order Lepidoptera; family Geometridae; genus Thera; species Thera britannica. Next base: position 12,173,852 of record OW618036.2, on the reverse strand, counting down.
AGTGTTCATTAGGTGTAACCGTTTTAGAGTTATAAATGGTGTAACTAACACGATTTTAAATTTCAATATAAAATTTATAGATTTTAATCATTTTGTTAGGTAGCGGCAGTAAGAACTTTATATTTAGCACTTTTCTGGTGTTTTATTCTACTTCAGGTAGATATATTATGTGTATATGGAAAATTGGAATAAAAATATGTGTACCAGTTAGTAACCAGTTAAAATAACACGTGGACACTGACAGGTTCATAAATTAAAAGTCGCTCAACAAGCTATGGTTAAGGCGATGCTCGGAGTCTCTCTTAGGGTCTCGAACGAGGTCATTTGATAGAGGGCCAAAGTTGTCAACATAGCCCAAAAAACTAGCAAGCTCAAGTGGCAGTGGGCCGATCATGATTCGAAGAACCGACAATGTGAAGACCACGTTTAAGCAAACGTAGTGTAGGATGCCTCAGATTAGATGGAGCGACGACTTATGCAGAGTGGCGGGCAGCAACTTGATAGGAAAAGCCAAACCGAACCCTGGGCTCAGTGGCGCGCCATGGGAGTGACCATGTCCAGCAGTGGACTTCAAAAGGTTGATGATGATGACGATAGTGACAGCAATTAGCAGGCGCGAATCACGAATACCATGTGCGGTAAAATTTTGATGACCGACTGTGATTCTGCTGATAATTCTGTAATTTGGCATTATATACATTTTTTATTTTCAGTGAGATCCTCCTTTTTGGTCAATTACTATTTGTTCTAATATTAAAATGGTTTAAACAGGTACATCTTACGAATACTCAATGAAAAAGTCAGATTTTGACAAATTAGAGTTTCCGCCCTGATTTTGGACATTTAAAAGGACGTTAATTCGTTTTTGCCCTATTTGTCCAGTTTATGGCCTTTTCGCCCAACTGGGTTTAAACCCTCTGCCCATCTCTAGACAGAGCTCATCTAAAAATAACAATTAAGTAGGTAACCTGCTTATAAGTAGGTAGGTACTTCACATCATAATTACTTACATACGAATTTTATGTAAATCAAATAGTCTTAAATAATAAATGTTCTGTACAACATGAATAAATTATTTTTATTTAGTTATCTATTTAATTATATTAGACTTTGCTAATGGTTAATTATATTTGCATTAAATTAGCACCTAGCCCACGTATTTACTTTGCTTACGTATTCACGTATGGCTTATGTTATTATGACCTACTAGGGCCTATTCGAAGATTTGGCTGTTCAAATATTAGATTTTTTTTTCGGGTACTATTCGAATATTATTTGAATAATAGATGAATTAGCCAAAATGCAATTAAACTTGAGTAAAGTAAGTGTAAAAAATAAGTATAGTAACAGCTTCCTCGGTAAACAGAAACCTATCTAACAACAGTTCTCATTTGACAGATTGCATAATGACGATTGGTCCACAGTAAATTGTAGTTTTATATTTATTATCTTAAAAAGTAACAGGAACGGGTCGGATCGAGGACGAGGCGAGCAAAGCCACAGGCGGCCGGTAGTCAAAACTAAATCTTAAATAAATCTCTGAGAAAGTATTGAGAACTGCGACTTGCCATGGCGTGAATAATTTATATTTAATATGAATAACTAATATACATTTAAAATAAATAACTTGAAATGGGCAAGTACTCTACACCTATCAAAGCATGTTAGTGTTAAACGCCATCTAGTTGTTAACAGTTGAACTATTTAGTGATACACGCCATCTAGATGATAACAGCTGAACTGCTTCTCAAAGTACCGATAGGTACCTGCAATAGCAAATCCAATCCTCCAATATTTTGTATGATTCCACGTAGTTCAGGATTTTCCCACGCGACATTAGCGCTCGACACATCAAAGCCAAAAGCACAGAAGATTTTTTTATACGTAAATAGCTGTTGGAACAAGCATATTAAGGTATACCCCGACCCAATGGTTTTGAGAGTTTCGTTCGTATACAACCCACCGCTCCTCAACAATACCTACTGCGCCTGGCAAAACACGCACGGATTTGTGATTTTAATTTAAGTTTATAAAAAAATCAATTCTTTCGTTTTTTTATAACAAAAACGGCCATTAATTTTGTAACTTAATTATCTTATGCCTTTGCCCAGCAGTGGGACAGACCGGGATGAATAAAAAAAAAAAAAAATTATCTATCTATTGGTATAAGCCAAAAAAATAAACAATACTTATCAACTTTAGGAGGATAACAAAGTGAAGGCAGTCTATGCTATAAAGGCGATGGATTACTACTACCTACGAGTCTATGAGAGACTCATAGGTCAGGAACGTCAAGAACGTGCCCTACGATGCACTGTCCTACGCACATCAACTTGAGGCATACAGATGTTCAGCCTCGCGTGTCAGTAATTTCACCGGCACCCACACCCTTCAAACTGAAACACAGCAATGCTGCTTCACGGCATTAAAAAGGCATGGTGGTAATATTTTCCCGGACGAGCCCTTCATTCAAAGGAAGTTTGACCCGGGCTTTCTTTTGGCATACATAATTATTATTATCTAACTTATGTTATTACTATCTCTATGAGACCGATGACCATACCAAATTTGTGTATATACATAAGTATATACACAAATACCTATAGTAATAAAATATCAATGTTAGAAAAATTAATAATTATAGGTAAGCATTTACTTACCCTATGATAGGCGGTATCTAGGTAGAGAGCTTTTATAGGCATACATAGGTAGGTACCTTCTTCTTCTTATTGTGTCACTGATTCTTTCGAACCAAGCGTGGTGTAAGGATTTCAAGTTTCCTCACGATGTTTTCCTTCACCGTTTGAGAGCACTGGCATAGTGTAAATAAATTTTTGGTCAGCAAAACTCATTGGTAGGTACACGATTGGATTTGAGCCCACGACCTTAGGATCGGAAGGCAGGGCCGCTACCACTAGGCCACCAGGGCTCTCCTATCCAACCTACCTACCTATAGGTAGGTACCTTATCTAATAGAATAATAAAAATTATTCTATTCGTTTATTGTTCGCTTTTGGTCAGATGGTGAGCGTAGATTTCTTCAGGCTGATGATGACGATTTTATTGAACACCTTATTTATAATAGAGATTTGTATGGTAGTTGCCCACTTGATGTTTTCTTGCGAAATCGATCGGCCTATGATAATAGGGGAACCCAACCCAATTGGGAATTTTGAAAAAACCATGACCTCTCTGACCTTTCAACTTTAGAAGAGTCCGTGTCCGGTCACAATCACAACCAACTCGCACACCACGCCTATATTATAAAAAGATAGGTATTCTATGGCTTTCGTAGTGCTTTGATAAAAGGAGAGAGCAACACATACTATAATTATGGTGCTGCTCTCTCTAATGATATCATCGGCGTAGATGAGGCTGTTCACACGCATCGCATGTACTTAGCACTTGACTTAGCAGCCCACATTCATGGTGCTCATTCACGTACAAGAAGTAGAGAGAGCGAGAGACCCGTCCGCGCCCTCTAGTCTGGACTACTCTGAAAACTCACCTGCCCATCTCACAAAACTTAGGTTATGGTCTCAAAATTTAAAAAAAAAAACAGATTAGCCTGAATAAGGCTTTCTGGAAATCTCGCGAGGGAGATGTCGTTCAAGGGGGTTCAGTAATTGTTAAAGTTTCTTCTTTCTTTCTTTCTTTTTGGACAATCCACACGGCACTATCTGGCTCAAACTAAGCACAGCTATGGGAACTAGATAGCTGATAAAATACTTAAATTTATATTTTTTTTGTACATACTTAGTATAGACAGACAGCAAATAAGACAGAGAACAATATCAATGTTCACCACACAAATATTTGTTCTCGGTGGGGATCGAACCTACGGCCTACGGCGCAGAAGACAGAACTACTTACTACCAACTGAGCTGAGAGGAGTTTTTTCTTCTGTCGGGGTCAGAGGATTCCCGTTATGCCTCGGTTTTTAGGATTCCGTAGCCAAATGGCAAAAACGGAACCCTTATAGATTCGTCATGTCTGTCTGTCTGTCTGTCTGTCCGTCCGTATGTCACAGCCATTTTTCTCCGAAACCGTAAAAGCTAGACTGATGAAACTTGGCGAGTAGATGTATTTTGTAAACCGCATTAAGATTTTGACACAAAAATAGAAAAAAAACTATAAATTTTGGGGGTCCCCATACTTGAAACTGAAACTCAAAAAAAATTTTTTCATCGAACCCATACGTGTGGGGTATCTATGAATAGGTCTTCAAAAATGATATTGAGGTTTTTTATATCGTTTTTTTCTAAACTGAATAGTTCAATTATTTACCTTTCGACGAACTACAAGAACCTTTAAATTATGTTACTTGATGCTACGGAACCCTTCATGGGCGAGTCCAACTCGCACTTGGCTGCTTTTTTTTATTTGGTCATGCTGGCTACCAAAAACACTTAAATTTTTAATGGTTGCGTTTTGGCATAAATTCTAATTGGCATAAAAAATCTTATGCACGGCGAAATTTTTTGTTGTCTGAATAATTAGATATTATATTAACTGGTTTAACTGTTTTTTTTTATGTTTAATTACACCTTGTAGATTTGCGTTTGTTTTTAAAACTTGCTGATAGTGATCGAGTTTTTAACCTTGGAGCTACTCGTAGTAGCAACCTATTTTTTTATTATATTTTTTTTTTTACAACAGAATATACATTATTTACAATAAACTATTACTATAAAACACTAAATGATTAAAATAAAAAATTACATTTTAAAGGAAACTAGAAAATTTAATAATGAACTCTATTCTGTTTTATTATTGTAAATACAAGAGAACAAACGTCTGTGTCCACAAAAATATCGTTCACCACACAAATATTTGTCCTCGGTGGGGATCGACCCCACGACCTACGGCGCGGAAGGCAGAGCTACTACCAACTGTGATGAGAGGTCAATATTAATATTTTATCCCTTTTCCCTGATTTTAGAGAAAGGATATCTTGAGTTCCTGTAATAGTGCACCTCTACACTACACCATAAAAGGAAGGCATCCTCCAAGTTTCCTGCTTCTGGGGCTTATACGGTTGGCTCTAAGGTTGTACGATTTTTAGTCAGTCACGGAAGAGTTTTATATACATATTTACATTATTAATGCTTTAAGAACTTAAAGGTAGAAAAACTAGTTGGTTTTAAGTTATTCTTTGTATACCGCGCATAATCAACAAAAAAACTAAGACTGTGTGGGCTTTACAGCTCAATTACTAGTAACTCTATCATCTGCGCTGTAGGCCGTGGGTTCAATCCCCATTACGAATCAACCGTTCAAATTGACGGATTTTTGCAAGCAAAATTTGATAAATAAACATGTTTATTTGTTTATTTATAAGAGTCACCAACATCGTATACACATTCATTCATAAATGATATAAAGAAAACAAAAAAAAATATGTCAAGTGCTACAATAATTATAGGGACAGACTACATGCAATTAGAATTAGAGCTAGAGCGAGTTAAAATAAAATAGTTAATTAATACAAAAATACAAATTAAAATAACATTAAACAATTAATCCATAAAAAAAAACAATAACATTAAATCCATAAAATAGTTAATTAATAAAAAAAAATACAAATTAAAATAACACTAAATCCATAAAAATATATTAAAAAATTAAAAATTGTGAAAAAGTATTTACAATTGAGATGGAAAATAAGTCAAAGAGATCAACATCAAAACATGTCAAATATTAAGTTGGTATTTAGTCCACATTGTTGAGAAGCCTTGGTTTGTTCAACGGAACTCTAATGAACCTTGAGGCGGGTCCAGACATGTATCATTTGCCCGATCCGATCAACGTATCCGTATCGTCGACGCGTATCATGATCGCATACTGGACGGGTAATGATATACGTATCATGATACGGGATCTCGATACGCCGTTATGATACGGCCCATCCCATGTCGTGTCGATTTTTGTCCGATCATCAAAGGTGATACAGATACGGACGTGGGTCAGTCTGAACGTGTCATAAAACAGGCACATGAAATTGCTAAATTCTCGTACATTTCAACTAACTGCGACGACATGTTTGATCGAGAGCAGGAACTGATCTGGGCAATTTGATACGCTATCATGACTATTGTGAAGATACGGATATGGAGCAAATCGGAGACGTCCACAACTTGATACGGGGCTTGATACAATACGCAGATACGGATACGGTGATCGGATACGGTGATAGGATCGGTCAAATGATCATGTCATGACCCGGCTTTAGACACTATACAAAAATAGTAAAGGGTAGTCAGAGGCCAGTCCAAGCATGTAAGTGTAGCAAACATCATCTGATCTTAGTTCAGGGCTAACAATTAATATATTATACATATTTATAAGAGAGCACTGGTGGTCTAGTAGAAGCGGCCCTGCCTTCCGATCCGAAGGTCGTGGGTTCAAATCCAGTCATGTATACCAATGATTTTATCTGTCGAAAAATGTATGTACACTATGCCAGTACTCTCAAAACGGTGAAGGAAAACATCGTTAGGATCCCGGCGTGTCGTAGAACCTAATAAATTATAGTTTAAAAAACTAAAAAAAAACGCATAAAACTAATTGAACTAAAAAGTTAAAAATAAAACTAACAATCAATTGAAAAATTTATATTATTGTACAAAAAAGCGTGGGGTGCTTTTTATAATAATTTCAGATATAATAGACTATTGATAAAATATTTACAACAATCAAAATCAAGCCCCCCACGCTTTTTGTACAATAATATAAATTTTTCAATTGATTATTACAGTTTTATTTTTAACTTTTTAGTTCAATTAGTAATTATAAAAGCGTTTTTATTTAGTTTTTTAAACTATAATTTATTTTTCACTTTTTTTTTTTTTTTTCATATTATTGCATTGTCATCGACCTTTGACAGGTTTGTGCAAAGTTTGAATCAAATCTGATTCGTTCAAAGTAGGTTTTTTTTTTATTCATATTTTTTTTTTTTTCATATTTTTGCATTGTCATTCAAATCTGATCGTTCCAAGTAGGACAAAATCGAGCACAAAGGGGTCGGTTACATACAAACTTACATACAAGCTTACAAGCTTACAAACATACATACAGGTAATAAAAGCGTTTTAAAAAAGGTTCGAAAAAGGCCCGCTAGCGGCCTACTTGCGAGTAAAACCACACAAAAACCGCACATCAAATGCAGATGATAAAAATTTGCCGAATTTTTTATTATGTATATTTGTAATCCCAACTAATATTATAAATGCGAAAGTAACTCTGTCTGTCTGTCTATTACGCTTTCACGCCAAAACTACTGAACCTATTTAAATGAAATTTGGTACACAGATAGTGTAAAGCCTGAGGAAGGACATAGGCTACTTTTTATTGCGAAAAAGGGTAATGAGGGGTTGAAAATGGGGGTTGAAAGTTGTATGAAAGTAACGTAATTTTTAGAGCTAGAAACATGAAACTTATTTTTTAGTCTGTTGAGTTTCGTTTGTTGGTAGGGAGTGCAAGGGAGGAGTCCAGGGGGAATGTGGCGGGGAGTCTGGGGGGAGTTAGGGGGAGTTCGGAGGGGAATGCGGGGGGAAGTAAGTATAGTAAGAGGGCAGACGACTGTGTCACGTGCACGCGAATATGTATCTACTGTTTTTTTTCCGCTGCAAATTAAAAATGCTACCCATAGACACTATTCCACGCGGACGAAGTCGCGGGCACAGCCAGTGCGATATAAATACACCTTCACACAATAACAGACTCATGTTTTTCCCCAAGTTTATGCAATGACCTTTTTTTAATTTAAAATTTGCGTCACAAGTAATTTTTAAAACTTGCTGTATGTACCTACAACTAGCCATTTTTTTTGAGAAAGACTAATAACTATTCAAATAGAAGATTAAAATCGTATCTCATCAATCAACTAAGTACATTTTATTTACGTTACGCCCGTTACGCCTCGTTCCCGTTAACTTTTCGGGATAAAAAGTCCAATCTCCAATATCCAATGTCCATCTCCTGGTTATAGGCTACCTCTCCACCAATTTTCAGCCAAATTTGTTCAGCCGTTCTTGAGTTATAATATAAAGACGACTTCCTCTCATACATATGATTAAAAACAAATCCATCCAATGGGGAACCATGCATTCACCGGGTTAAAATGTAACCTATGTGCTATTCCAAACTATAATCTATGTCTGTCTCAAATCCGTTCAGTCGTTTTAGCGTAACTTAGTAGGATGGTACGGAACCCTTCATGTGCGAGTCCACTCGCGCTTAGCCGGTTTTTATATACATATTGGCATTGATTAGAATGCGCTATTTATGCTGATGGTGATTTTAATGAATTCGTGACAATCGGTGGCTCAACGTAAACCTCAGTCCTTCCGTATTGCATAATATTTTGGGAAGAAAATCTGAATATTTTTACCATAACTTTTTTCCTCAACTTTTTTTTAACAAAACATAACCTGTTTTTTTTAGTTTATTACTTGCCAAAAACGTTGGAGGGACGATCTCGACGCTTTCGAGCGAGGATGGTAGGGATGAAGCGATGGATGGAGACGGTTGGAAGGATTTGGGGGAGACCTTTGCCCAGCAGTGGGACGATATACAGTTAAGGTTAAGTTATTTTTTGTTTCTAAGTAGGTTAGTAAAAAAAGCTTGCAAAACATTTTAATTAGAACATAATATAATGTGCTGTGGCATCAATAGTATGATCTTCCTGTTTCATTGTAAATAAATAAATACTATATATATATAATATTTATTGTTATACCTGGATACTTGTAACTGTGCCTACGACTAAGATAAATTTCTCACGCATTTTATACAGGGTGTCCCATAAGTCAACGTCCAGCCGAAAACGGACGATAGGCCAAGTCATGACAGCTATCAAAAAAATATAAAAAAAAATATTTGTCATGTAATTTTCGAGTAATAAGTATTTAAAAAAAACAAGAAAAATTTACACCCAGTGATGATCTTTTAAGTCCTATGACTACAAATATTAACTTTTCATGAATCTTTTTTTTGCAACGTAAGCATGAATAACCCCTCTGTAAATTACAATTCAAAGTTAAGCCATAACTGCCTCAGTTTTTAATGAAATCGTGACGTTTTGGCCAACATTTCATTTCAGATAATTACATCACCCAACTTTAACCGTCTGTATCGCAAAAAAAATGTACTACACTATCATGGCAAGTAACTTTAAAAAATGGCGCATTTATCCAGAATTCCAAAATGGTATAATACTTGCTAGAGTACTCCTTAGTTTTGGAAATAAAAAATGTTTTTTCAACTAAACCGGATTTCCAATCAATTTGTTTTCATTAGATAAAATGTTTGTACCCTTTAAATCATGGGTTTAAAATGCCTACGCTGCGTTTTTAAGTGACTTACAATTCACAGGTACAAGTAAATACCATTTCGACGATTTAAATAAACAGTTAGAGCCACCATCTTGTCGAAAGAGTAATAACCATGGGTTTTCAAGTAATTTGTTAGTTTAAGGTGAAAGTTTGAAAAAAAAAAAAAACAATCATAGGATTACTTCAATCGTGATTTTAATCTAAAGTTTGCCTTCGCCTGTCGTCGCCGGTCTTATTACATGGTTATTGACGTGACAACGTCTTATAATTCGATGGAGCCGGCTGCATTGAATTTTATTTCAAACTTTCACCTAAAGCTAACAAATTACTTGAACACCCATGGTTATTACTCTTTCGACAAGATGATGGCTCTATCTGTTTACTTGCATTGTCGAAATGGTATTTACTTGTACCTGTAAATTGTGAGTGACTTAAAAACGCAGTGTAGGCATTTTAAGTTCATAATTTAAAGGGTACAAACATTTTATCTCTTGAAATAAAATTGATTGGAAATCCGGTTTAGTTGAAAAAACATGTTTTATTTCCAAAACTAAGGAGTACTCTAGCAAGTATTATACCATTTTGGAATCCTGGATAAATGCGCCATTTTTTAAAGTTACTTGCCACGATAGTGTAGTACATTTTTTTTGCGGTACAGACGGTTAAAGTTGGGTGATGTAATTATCTGAAATGAAATGTTGGCCAAAACTTCACGATTTCATTAAAAACTAAGGCAGTTATGGCTTAATTTTGAATTGTAATTTACAGAAGGGTTATTCATGCTTACGTTGCAGAAAAAAGTTTAATGAAAAGTTAGTATTTGTAGTCACAGGACTTAAAATATCATCACAGGGTGTCAGTTTTTCCTGTTTTTTTTAAATACTCATAACTCAAAAGTTACATAACAAATATTTTTTTTTATATTTTTCTGATAACTGTCATGACTTGGCGCATCACGCGTTTTCGGCTGGACGTTGACTTATGGGACACCCTGTATAGTAAAAAGGTCGCATTACAAAATAGGCTCCATTCTAATAGACTACATATTAGCGAAAAATGTTAAGGCTTCTTTTATTCTAAAATACCTCTATGTATACATATATTATGTAGGTACATAGGTAATTTCCAGTTTAAAACTTGGTCATTCAAAAAATTATAATAAAATCATAGTTTTTAGGGTTCCGTAGCCAAATGGCAAACAACGGAAACCCTATGTCTGTCCGTCAGTATGTCACAGCCACTTTTTTCCAAAACTATGAGAACTATACTGTTGAAACTTGGTACGCCGCACTATGATTTTCTTACAGAAATATAATAATTTTGGGGCTCCCCATACTTAAAACAGAAACTCAATATATTTTTCATCCCACCAGCTCGGAAAGTGTGTTTTGCTGTTCAATATCTGACTGGAAAAGCCGTTTTTATCCGCTAGAGGATAAAGTAAATTTGAATTTAGAATATCGTGTTCACTAAGTTTGTGAATGCACAACCTATTTACTTTACCTTACCTCCATGGTGCCGAATTTATCATACAACCTTTTTTATTTTGTTAAAAACTCGCTCTCCTAACCTTCTTGGTGTATTTGTGAATTCAAAACACCATTAAACCTATTTACTTCTACCTGCATGGTGCCGAATTTATAATACAACCTTTTTAAATTTGTTAATAACTCATACTCGGAACCTTCTTGGTGTGTTACTTTTAGTCGCGCCATGTTCTTTTTTGCATTTAGTCATTTCCTCGCTGAGGTGGGATGAAAAGTTACGTGTTGCACTCGAGTGCAAAGATTTTTCACCTTGTGCTCTTTTGATTCCTTCGCCAACGCTTAGGATTCTAACTTTTAAACCACTCGCTACGCTCGTGGTTAAACTATAGAATCCTGCGCTTGCTCAGTCATCAAAATTGAGCACGCGGTTAAAAAGCAGCTTTGCACTCTTGTATAACAAATAACTATTTTTTCATCAGTTCTATACGTATAGGGTATCCTATGGATTGAATAGGTCTTCAAAAATCATAACTACTAAGGTCGTAAAGAAGATATTGAACGAGTATAGGGCGACTGAATTCCAAATTAATAGTATATTTTATGCTTTGAAAACTACCCCTATAAACGTCCCGCCTTCGAATTTGACGTGACATTGACGGTATGAAAGCAGGGGCCTAATTCTCGGGCCGATCTGGATCATTTTGCAATTTTATTTTATTGCTTCTTTTCACAACCCCGCACTTTTTCTACGTTTTCCGTATATCGTAGCTGTCGAGGCTTCTACGATGAGGTCGTTGATGAATTACTCAAAGAAATCTGCCATTCTCTCTTCGAAAAGAAGCAATTAAATAAAATTGCAAAATGATCGAGATCAGCCCGAGAATTAGGCCCCTGAAGCGTAGTAATACGATAAATTCATGAGCTGCAGTAACATTTTAGGCCAAAATAATAACAGGAACCTAATTAGGTTATCAAATATTGGCAACATTATTGTTTGAATATTAATTAGGTTCCTGCTCACCATGCTAGCGAGTTATGGTAAAATATTTTTTAAAACGAGTTCTACATCCCCGTGTACTGGCTGGTTTTACCTACGAGGAGGTTTGGTCATCTATTCTGAGTAGCCTATATCACGCAGTGGTCAGACAACTCTGCTAGGGTGCAAAGATATGTCGTTCGCTATGGTTGGGAGAGTGTTTGTGTTATTTTTATTATTTTGTTCGTGTTCCGCTGTTATTAATCATTTGAATGGTGAGCTTGTTTTATTTCTTGCTTGATGGGGAAGAGGTGTAATTTCACTATAAATATTTATTTATTAATGGTTGATAATTGAACAATTGCTATAATTAAATAATTTTTTTTTTTTAATTCTTTTTTTTTTTTTTATTAATTATTGCTATAATTTTAAGTAGTGCACGATTGCTAAATTGCAAATTGTACCTTGTGGAGGTACCTCTGACTACCTAAGATATCTTCAAAGATTTTAATGTAGTTAGTTAGGTAAGTACCAGGGTATCTGAAGGGATGTTTACCGTGCCTGGGTGATTCTCATTTATTTTAAAAATATTTCCAAGGTTTATTTTATAAAAAAAAACTCAAAGGCCCTTCATAAATAAATAAATAATGCTGATTCATAATAGGCCCAGTTATAGGTATATAATTATATAATATACTAGCAGTTGGTAACCGAGCTTCGCTCGGAAGTTTTTTCGTTAATTTGTATTTTTAAGAAATCTTAAGAGTCAATTATTATTATCATCTTTACTGGTTTATTCTTACTGAACAACGCCATCTGGTGGACATGTTTGCAGTTAGTTGCTCACAATCGTCAATAGATGGCAAAAGCAGTCACATATTCAGTTTATGTTTAATTATTGAACTCGGAAAGAAATAATCATTTTCTTAAAATGAATCCTAGCTAGATCAATTTATCGCCCCCGAAAACCCCTGTATACTAAATTTCGTGAAAATCGTTGGTGCAGTTTCCGAGATCAAATATATATATATATACAAGATTTTCTCGTTTAAAGGTATAAGATATATAATCCAGCGATTAAAAAATGTATGGAGTTGGTAAATAACACATTGTAGCCGAGAGTTGAAAACAGTTGACTAGTAGGTATCTAGTAGCTTTTAATTTATTTACTTTTTCAGACTTCGGCCCGCTTCCACTCCAAATATTGCTATGCTCTAAAGATAAGGGCCTGTTATGTATTTACCATTTTTTTACTTTAAGACCTCACCATGTAACATAATAATTGCAATAAATAATATGAGTATGAGTATGAGTATGAGTATTTAATTGACTATAATTATAAGTTTAAAAAACTTGAGAAACCGACTTCATTGCAAAACGGCTAAACCGATTTTAATAAAATTTGTTTGGGACAGTCTGGACGTAAAAATAACCTTTCAAATAAAAAAATAATTTTCTAAATCGGTTCATAAATGACGGAGGCATGCAGTTACAAACATTAAAAAAATTATTAAAAAAAAAATGGCAACACCGATTTTAATAAAATTAAAATGGGACCAATCTGGAAGCAGCACCTTTCAGATAAAAAAATAATTTTTCAAATCGGCTCACAAATGACGAAGTTATGCGGTAACAAACATTAAAAAAAAAATTTAAAAAAAATTAAAAAAAAAAAAAAAAACATACAACCGAATTGAGAACCTCCTCCTTTTTGATTGGAAGTCGGTTAAAAATACCTGCACTCGTGCAAAACATGTTAGACTTCCCTCATTGGGTAGGTTATCATCCTGAAGATGTCCACTGCTGGGCATAGGCCTCCCCTACACATTTCCAGAAAGAACAATTCTGAGCTTTTTCCATCCACCGACTTCCCGCGATCTTAACAATGACGTCGCCGTCGTCGGTCCATCTGGTGGGTGGGCGGGGCGCCCTACGTTTTGTCATTCCTCATTGGGTAGGTGAATTTAATTTTCCTAGTGACACAATAATGAACACAGTGATGACGACTGAAAGAGGGAAATGGAAGAGTAAAACATATTATACCGAACCCTTGAACGTTGGTTAGGGGCATTAGGGGAGGAAGATTAAATTTTCTTTACTTTTTGGTTTTTCATTCAGATACGGAATATGCCCGCATGCCCCCTCTGTATGGGCTGGACGACTATGTTACCTGCCTGGCTCCGGCCGACGGGACATACTGCGTCGTTCGTGTCGACCTCTTCTCACAGTCCAGTAACGAACTTTTACGACTTATAAACGTGAGTATCACAGAATATCTAATGTAATGGACTGGACTGTACGACTATGCCTATACAGGGTTATTCATTATTAGCTGCAAATACTCAGGAATTAGGTTCAACAAATAAAATAAAAAATATTTATGAAATGATTTTTTTTAAGTTTTGTTATGAAAATCCCGAGAAAATCGATAAAGGAATCATTGGCGCCTGACCTATTTTGACCTTTGATCCGCGCTCGCGCGCCGTGTGTGACACTCTGCGTTCAGTCACCGCCTGGGTGGGTCATCGTCCTGTTCTCCATGGTAATCATTATGCAATAGCCGTAAAGAAATTAATAAAAATAAAATTTTGATACAAAAACTTGAAATTTTTTTTGATCTAATTTAAAAAAAATAATTTCATAAATATTTTTTATTCTATTTGTTGAACCTAATTCCTGAGTATTTGCAGCTAATAATGAATAACCCTGTATAAAAAAAATGTGTAACAAATATGTAATTATAAATAAACTAGCGGCTGCCCGTGGCTTTACTCGCCCCGGTCCCGTTACTTTTTCGAGATAAAAAAAAGTAGCCTAATTCCGGCTCCTAGTTCTGAGCCAAATAGGTCTCGCCGTTCTTGAGTTATAACTAGTGTAACTAACATGACTTTCTTTTATAGATATTAGATTTCATCCATTCCGCCATTCCTTTCTCGGTGTTACAAATAAAGTAAGTATTTACTTACATCCGTAAATGATCAAATTAATCAAAAGAGCACGAGGTGAAAAATTATTTGCACATGAGATGATACTCTCGGTTTAATAAGTATTAGCTAGCTAAGTATAACAAGCTTAATGGCAAAATCTTTACATCCGTTTCACATCTGGCCATTCGAGAACCTTTATTCTCCAACGTTTGTTGGTTTTCCGAACCTACGAGACTTGAACAACATTATAAATAACTCTCAATTCCTCCCTTGCGCGCGATCGCACCGTCCGGTCATACGATCTGAGGATGTAACTCTTCAACGCAGCATTTCTTGCTGCTGATCTGTTCCTATCATGCCTATTCGACCCCAGAATTAGTATCCCTCATCAATATCGCGAGGAATCCTTTGTGGTGGAGAGGCTTGATTGCGGGTTGATTGCCCCGTGCTTGCCAATTCCACTGTATATTGTAGCTATATCCTGATAAGTAACTTCAATTTACATATTTTCTGATGACCTTGCATCCGTAAAAATAATGTGCTCGTATTATGATGCACGTATGTAAATCGTGGGTTTTACAACCGATAAATAGATGCAACGCTTACGGCGGTCTGCATAGTGATAAATGCATTTTACAAGTAACCGGTTCTCTCAAAATAGATAGGTACTCACCGAAACATCAATTCATTTTTATAAGACTTCAAATAAAAAGGAAGAGGTTCCACGGCCGTAGCTAGAGGGGGGGGGGCATTGTGGGGCAACGCCCTACCTTGAATTCACAATGCCCAATCTCAAAAATACTAACAACAAAGATTTGTTTTTTTTTATAAACTAAGTAACATAAATTATTTCTCTACGTGTTAAAATGATTTAAAAAATAGACCTAGAATTATTATTTGTTGCAACAAATAATTATTATGAATAATTATGAGCAAAGATACACTTTCCGAGATGGGGGAATGATAAAATATAATTGACCTTAAAAATGCAAATGAAAAAATATGAATCCAAATAACCAGTCGGTAATTATGGTAATACCTACAATACAAGGAATAAATAATTGTGATCTCATTGAATTAGCATAATATACGACGAGAGATGAATAACTTGAGAAACCGACTTCATGGCCAAACTGCTAAACTAATTTTGATGAAATTTCTTTGGGACCAATCCGGAAGTATAACCTTCCAGATTATATAAATATAACCTTCCATCAAATTGGCTCATAAATGTCGAAGTTATGCGATAGCAAACGTATCTTTTTTTATACAACCGCATTGAGAACCTCTCAGGGCTGTAGCTAGAGCCAAATTTGAGGTAGGGCAGCATTGATTACTGGTAGGGCGGAAGTAAAAAAATATCATAATATTGGTCTGCCCTCGAAACACAGGCTCCTAAATCAATCACCATGTACAATATGTACATCACTGACCTCTAGGTCTATTCTTTATATCATTTTAACACGTAGAGAAATAACATATGTTACTTAGTTTATAGAAAAAAAAAATCTTTGTTGTTAGTATTTTTAAGATTGTGAATTCAAGGTAGGGCATTGCCCCACAATGCCCCCCCTCTAGCTACGGCCGTGGAACCTCTTCCTTTTTTATTTGAAGTCGTATTAAAATGAATTAATATTTCGGTGAGTATCTATTTTGAGAGAACCGGTTACATGCATATAAAATGCATTTATATGCAAGTAACCAGTTTTCTCAAAATAGTTACCTACTTTCTTGGTTATGATAATCATTATGCAGACCGCCGTAAACGTTGCATCTATTTATCGGTTGTTGAACCCACGATTTACATAATGTGCATCATATTACGAGCACATTGTTTTTACGGATGCAAGGTTGATTATCATCAGAAAATATGTAAATTGAAATTATTAACAGGATATAGCTACAATATACAGTGGAATTGGCAAGCACGAGCCAATCAACCCTCAATCAAGCCTCTCCACCACAAAGGATTCCTCGCGATATTGATGAGGGATACTAATTCTGGGGTCGAATAGGCATGATAGGAACAGATCAGCAGCAAGAAATGCTGCGTTGAAGAGTTACATCCTCAGAACGTATGACGCGAGACGGTGCGATCGCGCGCAAGGGAAGAATTGAGAGTTATTTATAATGTTGTTCAAGTCTCGTAGGTCATAAATAGTTCGAAGAACCAACAAACGTTGTAGAATAAAGGTTCTCGAATGGCCAGATATGAAACGGATGTAAAGATTTTGCCATTAAGCTTGTTGTACTTACTTATTAAACCGAGACTATGTATGTTTGCTAGCTAGGAGACCCAGACCTCTTTTTTGCAATGCACTTCACACGACTTTGTGTCAAATTGTACAGGTACTAATTGTTCAAACAAAAACCATTGGGTTTTTTTTTGTTTTTTTTTATAATTTACTAGCCGCGAGTCCCAGCGTTGCCCGGGTGTTCCAGAACATTCAAGAACGTTTAGCAATCTTTTGAGAATTTTTAGAAAAGTCCTTACGCGATAGAAAAGGATAGATATAGAAAAGTGCCTACGTGTTAGAAAAGGATATACATATGTAGATTTTTGCAACATCTTGAATTGATACTGTTCCTATTAGTCATAGCGTGATGTTATATAGCCTATAGCCTTCCTCGATAAATGGAATATCCAACACAAAAATAATTTTTCAATTCGGACCAGCAGTTTCCGAGATTAGCGCGTTCAACCAAACAAACAAACAATCAAATTCTTCAGCTTTATAATATTAGTATAGATAGGTTTGCGTTTGACCGCTATCTCACCTGCTGTGATGTCGGTTTAGGTTTTTTGTGCGATAAAAGCGTATCAGTTACATTAGAACCATTTTTGGGGTACTAACGCCTTACAAGTAACCCATATATTTTCGGATAAGCTCGGTCGCGTTGAACTGGCACCTAGAATCACTTGTAGATTGAAATTATCAAAAGGATTATAAATTAATAAATATTGTGCACAATCTACACAACACTATCTAGCCCCCAATTAAACAGAGCTTGTACTATGAGAACCAAATAGCTGATAAAATACTTATTCATTTTTTTGTAAATATGTACATGCTTATATGATACAATATAACACCCAGGCAGGGAAACTGTCTCTGGTTCTGGTTTTGAGTCTGTGTGAGTGTTGACTTAATAAATCCTACGTCAAAACATCACACACACAGTATAATGCACTGGTGAGCACTGCCACAGACTCAAGCAGAACCAGAGACAGGGCCAGACAGAGTTCATGGTAGGCTTTTGTCACCACACATATATATTTGTACGCGGTGGGGATCGAACCCACGACCTACGGCGTGGAAGGCAGAGCTGTTATCAGCTGAACTGAGAGACCAGTCAATTATCACAGTCATGGGTTTTTAGTGTTACTAAGGTGCAGGAGACGGTCAAACCACATACCTATACAAAATAGGCAAAACTAAAATATGCAAACTCTTAGAAAAACTTGCTGGGATCATCATAATTGTTGTCTGTGGATTTACATAAATAAGTGAACAAATGAGATGGGCAGGACACGTGGCCAGAAGGAATGATGGAAGATGGACAACGGCGATTACAGAATGGTGGCCAAGAGACGTACAGCGACCATCGAGGGAGACCACCCGCCCGTTGGTCGGATGACATTGTCGGAGTAGTGGCAGAGACTGGCACAGGACCGAAGAGAATGGCGTATTAGGGAGGAGGCCTATACCCAGCAGTGGGTGCATACAGGCTGAATAGATAGAAGTGAACACAAATCTGTCTGTTTATTTATTTATTCGCATTTATAACCCGTTTCTGTTTTTTTTTTAATAAAAAGAAGGCAATTGAGGACTCGAGCTATTATAAGTATATTAATTGCTAACTAGCGGCCACTCGCGGCTTCGCTCGCCCCGTTCCCGTTTCCGTTAATTCCAACCTTTTTCATATTTTTTCACCTTTTAAACCTTCTCTGGACTTCCACAAATAATTCAAGACCAAAATTAGCAAAATCGGTCGACCCGTTCTCGAGTATTATTAGCGAGACTAACGAACTGCAATTAATTTTTATTTATTTAATTAAGATTTCAACCCAACCGGTCCAGTGATTTAGAATGTAATTGGAGCCACAAACATTCAAACATCGGTACCTACTTATGCACTAATAATATTAGGCCTACTTAGTAGGACCAAATTAGGTTTACAAAAAAAGGTACTTTAAAAAACAATAAAAAATTAGAATAAAAAATATTAGAGATCTTTGTCTGACATCGAGAGCCCGTTTAATTTTTGTCTTTTGTTTAATTGTTGTGTTTAATATCTCTCAGCTCAGTTGTTAGTAAATCTGCCTTCTGCATCGTAGGTCGGGGGATCGATCCCCATAGAGAACAAATATTTGTGTGGTGAACAAAAAATAATATATCAGCCATCTGGTTCCCATCGTACAAGCTCTGCTTAGCTTGGGGATAGATCACGATAATTATTTCATTAGTCATGCATGAAACTGATTCTGTGAAGTGTCTCATCTGTCGGTGTGAACGTCATCAACTAGGTTTAATTTGAATTAATTTAAAAGTTTATATCTAAGGGCCGGGTACACGGATCGATAATTGACAATTAAATAATTGACAGTTGAAAGAAAGAAAGAAAAGAAAGAAAAAATATTTATTTGCAAAGCAAAGAAAACTCACGCTAACAATATAAACTTAACAACTTATCGACTACAGAGGTGAGCTTTGTGCTTCGCAAAACGGACTCTGGCTCAGCATATGTTGGTTGGCTAGCAACCAACGCTGGTCTTCCGACAGAGCCGGTTCGGCGATGTCACGGACTCTGCCACTAGGTACAACAATTAGACAAAAAAGCATACGAATTAAGATGTACATATTTACTAAAATAATTAAAAATTTCGACAAAAGAGTATGACATAACATATATAATATTATAATCAGTATAAAATAAACTGCTATAAAAACACAGATGAAAATGATAAATTCAAAGCGAATGAATTCTAAACCTAATAAATGATTCACGTGCACAACCGCAACATGATACCTACCTACATAAAAACGGCACAACCTATAGAACCAAGGTAGGTAAAAACCTTGATTTTAGTACTATAATGTACCATAGAAGGTACTATATTATATGATGCTTATATCGTTTCTGTAACCTTCCTGCTTCTTCTGATTTTCAAACAAGTAACATTTTAGTTTATATTTAAAGCCATGTAAATGTTGCAGGTTCCTTATTGGCGGAGGAATATTATTCCAGCACTTAGATGCAGCGTAGCGGAAACTACCCCTAAAGGAAGCAGAGCTGTGCCGCTGTGTCGACAGCTGCATCGAGCACTGGCGGGAACCACAAGTTCTAGAGCTAGACACCCACGTTAGCTTCGTATAAAGATAAAAAGGTGCTTGGTGCTTCAACACACCAAAGAGAAGGCACGCTAGATGGAGTTTACGACGGTGCTTCATTTTCAGAATCAAGTGTTTATTTAAAAATGGTGAAACATGACCTCTCAACGGTACATCGAAGCAAAAGCGGGCACAGGCGTTTTGAACTCGCTGAATGAGTCTTTGCGTTCTCGCCAGAAGACGAGGGCCAAAAACCACATCAGTGTAATTTAATTTCGATAACACAAGTGACTCCACAAGCTGGATACGCAAATCTACTCTAATGTAGGGCCTCACTCTGTACAGTATCTTCAGCCTATAGAAGCAGTTCCTAACAGCGTCAGCAATATGCTTTTCAAACCGTAGGTCAGAGTCCATGTGGAGGCCGAGATTTCGCGCTGTTCGAGAGTTGCTTAACTCCAACGTTTGCAAAATTTGAGATGAACAACTGTTACATATTTAATTGATCAATTAGCAATCTTTGAAACCGGCCCTAACTCTAAACTTGTTTCCTTCCGCGTTCTCAAATCACGATAGTGACAAATAGTGACATGGATTATTTAAGCAATAATATAACAATAATATAGGCAATAATTATATAAGCAATAATATAGGTACCTACAGGTTATGTATGACAGTCGGCTGTAATAAGGTGCATAAACAAATTGTTTTTAAGTTAGTATTGCAAGTATTAAAGTTTATAAGTTTGTATAACAATTTGTTTTTAAATTAGAAGCACAATGGTCATTTTCAGGACAAATATAATCAAAACATAGGTGAACTTAACAACAGCTTTCATGATCTTGAGTTTTCAGGAAAGCTCTTTCATTTATAATGCAAAGGGGTATATACAGGGTGTCCCATAAGTCAACGTCCAACCGAAAACGGGTGATGCGCCTAGTCATGACAGTTATCAGAAAAATATATAAAAAAATATTTGTTATGTAACTTTCGAGTTATGAGTATTTAAAAAAATCAGAAAAAACTGACACCCTGTGATGATCTTTTAAGTCCTGTGACTACAAATATCAATTTTTCATGAAACTTTTTTCTGCAACGTAAGCATGAATAACCCTTCCGTAAATTACAATTCAAAATTAAGCCATAACTGCCTCAGTTTTCAATGAAATCGTGGAGTTTTGGCCAACGTTTCATTTCAGATAATTACATCACCCAACTTAAACCATCTGTACCGCAAAAAAAATGTAGTACTTTATCATGGCATGTAACTTTAAAAATTGGCGCATTTATTCAGGATTCCAAAATGGTATAATACTTGCTAGAGTAGTCCTTAGTTTTGGAAATAAAAAATGATTTTTCAACTAAACCGGATTTCCAATCAATTTTATTTCAATAGATAAAATGTTTGTACCCTTTAAATGATGGACTTAAAATGCCTACGCTGTGTTTTTAAGTGACTCACAATTCACAGGTACAAGTAAATACCATTTCGACAATGCAAGTAAACAGATAGATCCACCATCTTGTCGAAAGAGTAATAACCATGGGTTTTCAAGTAATTTGTTAGTTTTAGGTAAAAATTTGAAATAAAATTCAATCATAGGATTACTTCAATCGTGGTTTTAATCTAAAGTTTGCCTTCGCCCGTCGCCGGTTTTTACATGGTTTTTGACGTGATAACGTCTTATAATTCGATGGAGCCGGCTGCTCGTACAAAAAAACATGACTCATGCGGCGTTACCTCGCTCTGAGGCGTTCCATTTAATACTTGAAGTGCAAGTGAGAGCGCGGAACGAGCGACAAAGAGGCACAATCGGCCTCCGCGTTCGGCAGCGTTCGACATCGGTCTCTCTCCTACTTGAGTGAGCGATGCGTCCGCGTGGACAGCTGTATGACGTTGTCACGTTCAACTGTCGTCAGTTAACTGACTTTACAGACAGCTGATTTTTTTTAAGGAAATGTAGAGCTTGCATTACTGCTGAAGGCTAACAGTTTGAACATTTGCTGTAAATCCTTGATGTAGTTAAATTAAAATCACGATTGAAGAAATCCTATGATTGAATTTAATTTCAAACTTTCACCTAAAACTAACAAATTACTGGAACACCCATGGTGTTCAAGTAATTTGCCAGTCTCTTTCGACAAGATGGTGGCCCTATCTGTTTACTTGCATTGTCGAAATGGTATTTACTTGTACCTGTAAATTGTGAGCGATTTAAAAACGCAGCGTAGGCATTTAAGTCCATAATTTTAAGGGTACAAACATTTTATCTCATGAAATAAAATTGATTGGAAATCCGGTTTAGTTGAAAAAACATTTTTTATTTCCAAAACTAAGGAGTACTTTAGCAAGTATTATACCATTTTGGAATCCTGGATAAATGCGCCAATTTTTGAAGTTACATGCCATGATAGTGTAGTACATTTTTTTTGCGGTACAGACGGTTAAAGTTGGGTGATGTAATTATCTGAAATGAAACGTTGGCCGAAACTCCACGATTTCATTGAAAACTAAGGCAGTTATGTCTTAATTTTGAATTGTAATTTACAGAAGGGTTATTCATGCTTACGTTGCAGAAAAAAGTTTCATGAAAAGTTAATATTTGTAGTCACAGGACTTAAAAGATCATCACAGGGTGTCAGTTTTTCCTGTTTTTTTAAAATACTCATAACTCAAAAGTTACTTAGCAAATATTTTTTTTATATGTTTCTGATAACTGTCATGACTTGGCGCATCACCCGTTTTCGGCTGGACGTTGACTTATGGGACACCCTGTATATACCACCAAAGAAGAGAGTAAAAAGTTCAAGTACACAGCTGTCAAATATTTAATTGGTCAATTTAACAATCCGTGGAACCAGCAGTTGGATGAACTTTTACTTTTACCTTGTAAATGACACTACCAGGACGCTTAAGATTCTATAAATGCAACACATTTTAGTACAGCTGACTGTACCTGCATATGACGCATGACTGTAGAAGGTAGAAGGTCTGGTTCTGGCTAACGACGCTGTAGAAAAAATTGATAAAGAAAAACCGGTCAGCCCGGCAAACCATTTTTATTCTTAAATTTACATAAGAGTCATAAAACAGTGTGTAGTTTTTAAGCTATAATTTAGTAATAAGCTTGAATTCATTAAAGCTAAAACAAATACTGACCTTCAAATTATAATCGATCGATCGTGTGAGCGAAGTGAACGAAGATCTCATCTTAATTTGGCATTTTATGTATGTCGCCGTTTTTGTCATCGCATACGGTCTTTAAAAAAAATTAGATTTATTAATGGTAGTTATTATATTGAGGGGTTATTAAGTACTTATGTATTTTCCATGTTCCAGGAATATTCAGAGAACACAATCAAGCACTACAACCACACAATCCTCGAGCGAGGCGTCTGCGTCACTAGCACGTGCAAGAGCCACATACAGAACAACAGCATACATACAACAGAGGGCCTAGAGACGATCCTTGCGGGATGCCTCAACGAAACTATCCATGCTACTTACGGCTTGCAATCCAAATTTGAGAAGTTGTATTACTGTGACAGAAATGACGAGCACATCGAGATAGATTTAGGCGATTGGATAGTTCTCGGACTCTTCGTGGCTATAGTGTTTTTCAACTTCATCGGAACTTTGTACGATTTTATACTTAGCACTTTGGATAAGGATGCTATAGGTAAGTTTAGTTTAGCACTTTCTACTGCTATGATAATTAAATACGTGTGACATAGCTTTAACTTATTAAAATCTTGCTTTCTTTTAGGTAACAAATACTTGTTAAGCTTCTCTATCATACAAAACTGGAGAAGATTGTCATCAAAGGAGTCAGAAGAAATGAGAGCAAAGAGACTAACAGGACTACATGGAACGAGGTAAATAACATTCAAAATATGTTCTTAGAATGGAAACATAGTCTTTACAACAGAAATATAGGTTTTAAGGCATTAAAATAGATCAGAAGCAAACTAAAGCTTCCAACTATAATTATAAACAAAACTAATACTACATTTTCTATCAAATTATTATAATGAAAACCACATTGAAATATATTATGTAAAATAGCTAATGAGAGATTGTAGATAGACTAGTTAGCTAGACATTTAAATGGGTTTAGTCCCACGATTGTCACGTCCATACAAATAAGAAATTAAGATTTTCATACATTGAATTCCGAACTTCCGACCAATGCAATGACGTATTTGAATTTTCCTTTTTCAACTGTTTATTTGGCTCCAACGTCACGAGCGTGCCTAGCTTGGGCAAAAACGCGTTTGTTTGTATGTCTGTCTGACTGTTCCTCTCTTTTAAAACCGATCCTCGTGAGAAAATCTACATAACAATGAGCTGTTGTTTTCCAGAGTTTTCACAATATTCCTGATGTTCACCGCTCATGTTATGTGGGCTGGCAGTATGAGCTTCAGCGACAACAGCCACGATCTCGAAGAGGTGAGGTTTAGCTGCAGACTGCTGTGCTTATAATTTAGATAAAGGAAATATATAACACAACTAGTATAAATATTGGCCGAATACACAAGAAGGAAGAACCCAAAGCTTTCCATATAGTATTACAAAAGCACTGATTTCATTAATCTTCTTTTTTAGTAGATTTTAGTGTTTTTTAGTAGACAATTATCATCTAGCCTTTCGTATTCTTGTAAATAAATGTGTCAAAGTCTAAGATACTAAATATCCAATCAGGACTTAATACAAAAAAATACTTTGTTATTCCTCAGCTTTACGAAAATGCATACTACCAACTGATATTCAACGGCTTGGTGGTCGTGCAAGTGTTCTTCGTCATGTCAGGCTTCCTGCTCGTGTATAACTTGGAGGTGTACGCTGATAAGAACCCCGTGGGCTGGAAGCTGATTCCCAAGATATGGATCATGAGGTGGTGGAGGTGCGAAATCGTTTCAGTCTAATACACAAGGCAAGGGCCAGACCACCAGCCAGGTCACATGAGACCGTAAGGGCGGTGCTAGCTCACAGAATTCAAGTGGCGTGCTAGGAGATTTGCACCCAAAAGTCGATGCATACAGGCCTTTTATTCTATTTAGTGGTCTCTCTCTTTATCTTTATGTGTTTATCTATTTAGCTGTGCATATATTATTTGTCTTGCCCAGAATGCATCCTGTTTACTAAAATTCAGAAATCTATAGTTCAGAAACTGAATTACCCAAAAGAACGCCAAGTAACCCTACAGTAACTATAGATACAGCAAGGCCCTATTCCTGCAGTGATGGACAGTAGGTATAGGGGAGATGTTGGTAATGAGGATCACATAAACAAGAATTGCAATAAAACCATATCTATTAATCAACTATTTATTGTTTTGCTCTTATAATAAACTTTACCTATTTAACTATCAATTGAGATCAACTTTAATCACTTTGGCTTATCAATTTTATGGAAAAACTAGCTGTCACCCGCGACTTCGTCCGCGTGGTTAGTATAAAGTCATAGTTTGAGTTCGTTTAAAAGAACCTATTTTATGGTGGAAAGCGGACAACTATTGATATGTTTTCACTGTTTTTTGCGTATTTTTTGAGAGTTATTTTTCGTGAATTTGCCTTAGTGGCTAAGTTGGGTTATGTATGCGTTGGTTTTACATGACCAAGTGCTGGTTACCTTAGTTTTGAGTTTGCATTCAAAACTATATAAAGTGTGTTCGAAAGATGGTAAATGCTGTTGTAGCCGATTTTTTTCAGCTGTGTTTAGTTTTGGTATGATAGGTGCTTCCCGCGATTTTGTCTTAGTGGTTATCATGGGGTTTTTTGTAAACCTTTGTGTGTATTCAAACCTGGTGACAGATGCTGCGGTAGCAGAATTTTTTTTAATGTTTTTTTGCGTATTTTGTAAAGCTCGTTTTCGTGATTTGTTTTAGTGGCTAATTTGGGCTATCGTATTCGTTGGTGTATGATCGAATCTGGTTTTTTTAGTTTGACATGATCAAATGCAAGTTACTATAGTTTTGAGCTTGTACTTTAGAGTGTAATTGAATTTGAAGGCGAGTTCTGTTGTAGCTGTTTTTTTTCAGCGGTGTTTAGTTTAAGTATGATAGATGATTCCCGCAATTTTGTCTTGGTGGTTATCATCGGTTTTTTGTAAACATTTGTGTGTATTAAAACCTGGTGACAAATGCTGCGGCAGCAGAAAATTTTTTAACGTTTTTTTTTGCGTATTTTGTAAAGCAATTTTTTGTGATTTTATATTATATTAGTGGCTAATTTTGGGTTTCGTATGCGTGTTGGTGTATAATCGAATCAATTTTTTTAATTTGACGTGACCAACTGCTGGTTACCATAGTTTTGAGCATGTACTTTAGAGTTTATTTGAATTTGAAGGCGAGTGCTGTTGTAGCCGATTTTTTTCAGCGGTGTTTAGCTTAAGTATGATAGATGATTCCCGCAATTTTGTCTAAGTGATTATCATTGTTTTTTTTTGTAAACCTTTGTGTGTATTCAAACCTGGTGACAGATGCTGCGGTAGCAGAAATTTTTTTAATGGTTTTTTTTGCGTATTTTGTAAAGCAATTTTTTGTGATTTTATGTTGTATTAGTGGCTAATTTAGGGTTTCGTATGCGTGTTGGTGTATAATCGAATCAGATTTTTTTAATTTGACATGACCAGCTGGTTACCATAGTTTTGAGTATGTTCTTTAGCCATTTTTTGAAGCGGTGCGGTGTTTAGTTTCGGTATGATAGGTGTTTTCCGCGATTTTATCCTAGTGGTTACGGTGGGGTTTATGTAAACTTTTGTGTGTATTCAAATTTGGTGACAGAAGCTGCGGCAGCAAATTTTTTTAACTGTTTTTTTGCGTATTTTGTAAAGCAATTTTTTGTGATTTTTCTTTAAACTATTTTTCCCTTTTTTCTTCTTTTAGGGAAATAATTTTCCTATTTTCTTTCTTAGTGCACCTTTGCTCTATAAGAGGAACACATCTTCCAAGTTTCATGCTTCTAGGACTAATGGTTTAGGCTGTGTGTTGATTTTTCTTTAAACCTTTTTTCCCCTTTTTCTCCTCTTTGGGAAAGAATTTTCCAATTTCCTTTCTTAGTACACCTTTACGCTATAAGAGGAACATACCCTCCAAGTTTCATGCTTCTAGGACTAACGGTTTAGGCTGTGCGTTGATTGTCAGTCAGTCAGTGAGTCAGTCAGTCAGTCAGTAACGAAAGAGTTTTATATATTTAGATAAAATTTAAAAAAAAATTATTGGTCGATCACCATCGTCAGCATCGGTTGGCAATGGTGATCAGTATGTGGACAATGGTGATCAACACATATCGCACACATAATTGCGAAGTTAGGTAATGAGGGCAATGAGGGTCACTATGTAGGTAATTGGAGTCAGGTGACTCCAATTACCTACATGGGCGAAAAGGAGAAAAAAAAAATCCTCACAAAAAAGTTAAAGATACAATACAACAACAATCTGGGTTTTTAATTGCAATCTAAAATGTTTCGATTATTACATATCACACGTACAGAAAAAAAGAAGCAGTTATTTAAGACTTACCTTCGAATGTATCTACTCGAAAAATTAGATCAAAATGGCGAGTCCGGTTAATGTACGGCCAGTTAATGTACGCACTGTTAAAACGATGCCACTTTTTTTCCACTGGAAAATTATAAAGGCCTATGTACACTGTCGCAGATTAATATTTCAATTATTATTAATTTTATCTAGCGATGAATATTTTGGGGTTATTGGGAAAAAAACATTCTCTGGCACTGCGGCGGCCGCTACCGCGGCACGCTCGCTCTGCTCGCTCGCCTTGTGCGTAATTTTTATGTTCTAACATAACCTAACCTATCCAAGTCGGATCCGCCCTATAAAGTATCAAGGACAAGGTATAAGTATCCAGTGCCAGAACAAAAAAGTAAATGATCATATTTGAATTGCTCCAGTGTGCATGTGGCGTAACTGGCATCGTAATAACAGTGTAATTATCGCCTCCCAAAATGGCCCGCGCACGGCAATAACGTAAAGCTAGCGGGTAGGTATGTTGGCATCACTTGCTCGTGTTCGGATTTTGTTATTTTGTGGTGACCACCATTGCCAACTGACTCCGATTGCCTACATCTCCCTTACTACAATTTTCTCAGTTTAAGCTTTTTTTGTCTCATTTCTCCTGATTGGTGGGTGCAGCAGTCAGACGTATGATAATGATAGATGTAGGTAATCTATTCTTCTTTGACACTGATTTCCAGACTGACCCCGGCCTATGCCATAGTACTGGCCTTCGTGACGACCTGGCTGCGTCACATGGGCTCTGGTCCGCTGTGGCGCTTGTTCATATCTGACTCCGTAGTCACGGACTGCCGCCAGTACTGGTGGGCGCATCTCCTATACATCAACAACTATATCGCAGATGGACATTTATGCGCACTACATACATGGTGAGAAACATAACTATGAAGGCGTAAAAACGCAAGCTTTTAAAATGGAAACCATGCAGCAGAAAGCGCAAGTTAGAACGGACCCCTTCTTCTTATGGAAAATCAAACATGTAGAGGAAACTGAGAGCCATTGGTTGCAGGCTGGTGAAATGAAAACAAACCTTGGCAGAACACAAAACAACTCTCTACAAATTTTCCAGGCACATAGCGACCGACACCCAGCTGTTCTGCCTGGGCCTGCTGATCTACTTCACCACACGTCGCGGAGGCAGGAACGTCGTGCTGGGACTGGTGGTAGCTCTGGGGATAGCACTGCCAGCTGTCCACGTGTGGATGTGGGATCTGGATGGACTAGTGCTTATGACGCCCGAGTGAGTAGCTCGATCATCGCCAATATCATCGAGGTCCTTTTTAGGGGTCAAACTAAAAGACAATGACCTTATGTTTTATTTAAATAAGTATTTGTGGGCATCCCCACAGCACTATCTATCCCGAAATAAAGCAAAGATAAGAGGACCAGATAGCTGATGGATACAGAAGTGAGAACAAACATCTGTGATCACCACACAAATATTTATTCAAGGTGGGGATTGAATCCACGGTTCAATAATCCTTATTCTTGACCTTGCTCTACGCTAATGCTATTTTATTATGCTTTCCTTCAAATCATAATCATAAATCAACTGCCAAAACAGGTTCTACCGGACCATGATAAATGACACCTTCCACTACTTGCACGTATATGGTCACAACAACCTCGTGAGCTACGCCATCGGCATGTTCACCGGGTACCTCGTGTACCGCTACCAGAAGAAAGACATCGATCTGTCTAATAACAAGGTATTTTTCTCTAGTGGTAACAACTTAACAACCCAGTTTGATCCCAAGGGCGTGAGCTCAAATCACAGAACAGAAATAATGGGAAATCAATCATTTGACATGTGTAGGTCCCTACTAAAATCGAACAATAATTTGGCGACGACCTCATCTTTAATTTCAGGTACCTATAAAATTCCTAAAAGTAATATAAATTATCACAATAATCAAATTTTAACATAAATGTAGGCCAGTTCCGCGCGATCTAGCTTCAACCTACACTTGATCGAAGCGGAATTCGTGCAGTGGTGTCGCTTTAACGGTTCCGCAGCAGAGGTGTGCTACGGGCGTTACAGCTTGTTTCTATACCGGCTCTTTTTATGGCAATGCGAGTTTTAGCCTAACCCAGTGGGCTTTTCAGTTGTAACACCATTCACGCAAGTTTTTCTTCCACCTTGACCAATCTAAATGAATGTCCTCCACAGATATGCATCGCCATGACCTGGCTGATCATCCCCTCCATAGCGCTGCTGTTCTACGCAGGCTCCATGTTCTACAACGACGGCGCGCGGCTGCCGCTGGCGACGAGGATGGCGTACGCAGCGCTGCAGAGACTCTTCGTTGGCACTGTGGTCGCTTTCGGCATCTTTGGCTTCACTATGAATTTTAACAGTGAGTAACCTGATATTCCTGTTTTTATCATCCTCCCAAATTGTGTGCAAAGTGGAATTCCAAGGACTGCGATCACCAACTCACCTGTCACGCGTGGTGTCTAAGGTAAACCCCTAAATCTTCAATCATAAATCTCTTTTTTCATTTCAGTCACATTTCAGTCTCTTCATTCAGTCGCTTCAATCTCTTGGAGTTTGACGCATTGCATTGCCACATTGGGCATACCCTCGAATTGAAGGCATGCCCAATTTGGCAATAAATCGAGGGCCTACGAGCACTTCTACGAGGTAATGTGATTGTTATTGGTAAGTACCTCAGGTAGACACATCTTGTTCCGTCACTTTTTCTCCTAAAAATTGGTTGAGTTAGCTGGTAAAGTTTACCAGGTAAACAATGTAGCCAACAGACTGTCTGTTCTGAATTCTTCGACTCCCTAGGGAAATAAATACTTAAATTATTTATTACCTATGTTTCCAGCGGTTATCCGCAAGTTCTTCGAGTGGCGCGTGTGGTTGGTTCCCAGCCGACTGTCGTACTCCGTGTACCTGCTGCATATATACGCCATCTACATTCACATCGGCCTCAAGACGCAGTTGAGGCATGCCTCTACCTTCAACATGGTAACCTTACTTTCAATCCAGTTCTTAGCACCCGACTTAAAAAAGGGTGTTTTAATCAACTTGGATGGAAAAAGTCATGGGTTTCATTATTAAAACTGACTTGTTTCGGTTAAAACATTATACATTCCGATTTCCTGGTTGTGGACGATCGTATTCAAGTCTCAAAAGACTTGAGTATGGTATCTTCCTACTAGGAAAAAAATATGTACCAAAACATCTACATAAGAACACCGCAGCTATACGGAGATCACAGCTTTTCAGTTTATATAGGGCAATTAGATCTTTGTATCTTATTGGTGTCAATAATGTAATCTCGGAAACTCGAATCGCTTGTCACTTCACTGTATCTTTATTAATGTTCCAGACGTTATTCCACTTTGGCGTGATGATGATCACGTACATGGTCGCGCTCCCGTTCTGCCTGATGGTGGAGGCTCCGCTCATGAGGCTGGTGAAGGCCGACCCTGAGCCACCGAAGGAAGTGCAGGAACAGACTAAATTCTAAGACAAACTGCCGCGCTCGGTTGTTAAAAGGCTGTGTATTCCATGAAACTTTGTTTATACCAAGTTTCGACAAAATCGTTCCAGCTGTTGAACTGATGGAGTCACAAAGGTTCAAACCGCATTGTTTACAAATTGCGTTATCGTAATTTTAATCGTGAAATTATTTATTAAGGATATAAACCTCTGTTTTGTATGTGTAGCTCTAGTAGGATAATGAGAGGGATAGTAAGAGGATGAGAGGTTTGGCTGGGTAATATTTGTAGGTTACACACTTAGGTTTGGTTCCTGGACTGTTATTTACTTTTTTCTATAGCTATAATGTGATGTGTGGGTCTAATGAGCAAGTTTTATTTTTCTTAGAAAAGTTTTAAAGTGTGGAATAGGTGAAAGGTTACTACAAATTAAGTAAGAAGGTAATATTTAGTAATATTATTACAATAGAAAGTATAAATAAATAGGTAATTTCTAACTAAAATACATTGTTCGAGCACCACCATCAAAGAGAATTACGAAACTAGAATTTGTGTCACATTTTCACTTTGGATGTTTCTTTTTTTATTTGTTTCGTAACATTTGTATGCTAATGTGACATAAAAATGTATGAATTATATGTGAATAAAATAAATAGACCCCAACAAATTATTTTTATTTCAGAGTCCTTCTGTTTTTCTTTGTTAATGTAAAATTAGTGGACGAAAGGAGCCGATCTCAGGCACACTTAGAATATTTTCGCCACACTCTGGTTCGAAAGAACTAGAGACACATAAGTAGGAAAGGAAAAATTATATTACATCGGGTTTTATAAAAAAATAAGACAATTATGTCAAGATTAGGTTAGGATGGGTGGTGGATAGGACACTTAGTTTCCGAAAGCATTATCAAATCATAATGAACTTAATCGCAGAATAAATCTGCATATCAACTTGAAAACGGGTTGCACAAGCGACAATCGACTACATTTGTATTCTCTGATCCATTTCCTTGCGCACATCTAGGTATTCTGCGGTGGCGATCAGTAAAGCACTGTCAAATATCACTGTTATATGTGACAGCGTTTCACGAATCACCATCGCAGAATGCCTAGATGTGCGCAAGGCTTTATGTCCAGTAATGGCCTTCTCAGGTTGTTGATGACGATTGTTTAGGTAAAGCATTGAAGTTTTGAGTAAGTACATGGTATTAAATGTTGGATACATTAGCAAGACCTTGCCATCTGAGAGCTTATTCTGAGTTTTCCACATCATATTTTGGCGTTAGCTCAACGCAAAATGAGTTATCGTTAGCGTAGTCGCTAGCCCCGATTTTGTATGGAGAAAAGATAAGCGCCCCTGGCGAGATTGCTAGAACTAATGTTTTCACGTACCGTTCGTTTGTAAGTAGAGTCTGTTCAGAAAGAGACCCGTTGTGATATTTGAGGGCGTAGCTGTGCTTAATTACCTTTTTTGTTTAGTCGGCAACACAATAGCGCGTCTGTTGCGTTTTAATCCTATCACAACTAGTGTACTATTCTTTTATTGATTTTTTATAATGCAAAATGCTGTCAGAAAGAAAGGGATGAGCTGCCATATAAAAATCGAAACGTTAGATCACAATTTGGCCACGACGGCTCTCTTTCTGAACAGACTCTAATAACATTAGTTCTCGCAAGTCGCGCATAAGTCAATTCGACAAAGTGATTTTAATAGTCAGAATAAGCCTAATGATATCAATCTGCACGAGGTACATAAACCGTATAATACGTAGGTAGGAAACGAGTATTCTATTCATATTCAGGAAAAATCTAAATAATTAAATAATTAAACAGCGGAACTAATTACGAAAACGAAGGACTAAAAATGTACAACTAGTAGGTACGAAAGACCCCAAGTGTGAGGGGTAAAAAAAAAAGATTTGATAAGACCAAAGTTGATCCCATGCATTCATCGGATCAACTCCAGTCATCTCAAATCTTCAACGGATTCATTAATCCGTTGAACATAATTTCATAAAACCACTTCTACAATATAAGGAAACGCCGTGCGTTTTCGTCAGCGCGTTCTAGGATCGTTACAATTTTAGTCACGCCATCTAGTTCTAAATTTAGTAAGCAGCTTTTTTGTTAGTTTACTTTACTAACAATGTTCACATTGACACACTTGCAACGTTCCATTGTCACCTCAGCGACATATTTATTATATGACAAAAGGTAGTTGAATACTACGACTATAGTTATTTTGCTAGGTTGTTTTACAATGTTCACATTGATACACTAGCAACGTTCTATTGTCACCACAACGACTTACTTATTGCATGACAAAACGTAGTTGAACTTTACGCTTTAGTTATTTTGCGAAATTTATTTACAATGTTTACATTTACACATTTGCAACGATCCATTGTCATCACAGTAATATATTTGTTGTATAACACTGGCCCACTTCTACTCCAAATATTGCTATGCCCTAAACTTAAGGGCTTATTATGCATTCACCATTTTTAACTTTAAAACTTCACCATGTAACATAATAATTGCAATAAAGAATATGAGTATGAGTTTGACTAGTCACATGCTCCGACTATAGGTTTTTTGTTAGATTTATTAAAAATGTTCGCATTGACACACATGCCAGTTCCATTTTCACCTCAGCAACATACTTATTGTATGACAAAAAAAACTCAAATGCCACAACTATAGTTACTTTGCTACGTTTTTTAACAATGTTCACATTGACACGCTAGCAACATTCCATTTTCACTACAGCAACGTATCTATTGCATGTCAAATGGTAGTTAAATGCTACGACTATAGTTACTTTGTTAGATTTATTAACAATGTTCACATTGACACACCTAAAACGTTTTATTGTTATATTATCAATTTTTTTATTAACTTTGATGTAAGGACAAAGCTAAATTGTTCCTTGCACATTAAACGAAGGAAAATCAGCTGACAATAAAAAAGTTGCTGAACACAACAAAGCTCTTTCTGCTAAAGTAACAGAGTATTTAGTTGCTCTAACAGGAAATTTCTGACAATGCATTTATTGTGATTTTGTTGACCCATTTTTTTCTGTGTGTAATAAGATACCTCTACCTACGCACTAATTTTACAAGCAAAATAGAATATACAAGCCAATAAGTATACTTCCTGAACTTATTGTTACTACCTACCAATAAGTGTGGGAAAGAATATCTGATAGGTAATTTATAAAAAATATTGTGTACATACAATCCACACAACACTAAAATAAGCTATTATATTATTAAATTAGCTATTATGCTGAGTCAAGGCCCTTTTGCTGCTGTAGCACACAGAAACACGACGCACTTCTCCAGTCTCGATGCATTGTTTGTATCTTTCTTCTTTTAGACCATAGGATATTCCATTGGGATTCCCCATTACTTTTCAATCCCTACGAGAATCACTGATGCTACGTTCTAGGCCGTAGTCTACAGCCTACGTTCGGGTTCAAGAGTTTCATCCAAGTTGATCGTTGATAGAACAACATAGCAAAGTGCCGTACAATGAACCCATTGCAAAAATATAAAAATGCTCTCTTATACGCTCTGTGCAGGCACACACAATACAAATAGAAACTAAAATGTTTTTATCCAGTGAAATCACAAGCAATTACTTCGACAACGTCTTATAGTATAGACTATGGTAAATCAAGGCACCTCGCAGCCACTCGACTCACTATCACTCAAGCGGACCTTGAAAAGGCAACGGCCTATGGGTTATTCGAGTACCTATAACAGTAATTGGTTAGTGCACTAAAACTATGTTATAATGAGCCATTATTGATCATCACAGATCATAGTATATTTCCGGCATGTGGCTTTTATTTGGACGGTTGTACTTCCAGATTAGTCAGACAGAAATTTCATCAAAATCGGTTTCGTTTATGTTTATTACTGCATGAACCGATTTAGTAAATTATTTTTTATCTGAAAGGTAATACTTCTAGATTGGTCCCATCTGTTTAATTGCACACAGATCACGTTTGATTTTCGCTGAGATCAGTTGTGTCAAGCGCGACCGCGCGTACCAACAGTGCAAAGTGCTAACTAATCAAAACAAAGCTGTCTCCACGAACGGCCGGACCGCGATGACCTTGACACTCATTGCGTAAGGCATGTTTCCGAACAGCTAATCATATTGTTACGGCGACGATACTATTGCCGAAACAATGAATACACCCACTAGAGATAGCAGAGTAATTCTGCAGACAGAAACGGAACGCATGCTATACGATCGTTTTATAGCAACAAGTGACCGTTATCATGAAGAAAAAAAGGAGCGGGAAAAACTTCAACTTCTTGTAAATGACTTGACGAGTCAAATAAAAGTCCTGCAAGAGCAGCTCAAATGTGTTATGGAGCAACTACCCACGACACTATCGACCACAACGATGGAAACATCTTCTGCTGGCGTGGAATACGCCACTGACGAAGAAGAACTTGCGAAGGAAACGGAGTGGATCAGGACAAAATCGAGGAAAAAAAGAAAATTAAACGTCTCACCTACGCTCTCACCGCAAGAAGCCGAGAAAACATCTACAGACAAACCTAAAAAAATTCCCCTTCCACCACCAATTGTAGTGGATGGGGTTACCAATTACCAAACCTTTTATGACTTTCTGTCAGCAAATCAGCCCACAGGCACCTTCACTATGAAATTGATGAGTGGTGGCTGCGTGAAAATTAATTCTTGTAATGAAGAGGCATACAGGGGCATTACAAAGACCTTATTAGATAACGACTGCCTCTGGCACTCGTACGAAAATAAACACGAGAGACCAATAAGAGTGATGGTTAAAAAATTGCCATCCTCTTGCAAACCAGAGAGAATCGTAGAAGACCTGAGGATCAAAGGTTACAAAATTGAAGATGCAGTAAACAAACTGAGCTGGAAAAGTAAAGAGCCACTCAATATGTTTACGCTTACTTTCAACAACCAGGAAGAAATAAAGAAGGTATACGAGATTAAATATATACTCGGATGTATGGTAGAGATCCAACCACTTAGATCTACTAAACTGATTCCCCAGTGTAAGAGATGCCAAGCTTATGGACATACACACAAGTACTGTGCTAAGGAGGCAAGGTGTGTCAAATGCACGGGAAAGCACTTAACCAAAGACTGCAAAAAAACAGCAGAAGACAAGCCAAAATGTGTTCACTGTGGAGAAGCACACCCAGCTAACTATAGAGGTTGCATAATAGCCAAGGAAATGCAAAAAATGAGAAACAAGGCAGTGATTAAACCTTTAGCCGGGCATCAGCAGCAGGTCACTGGACCACTGGTAAGTGCCAAAAAATCGACTATTAACCAGCATAATCACAGCGCAAGGACTATCAGCAACACCAACCAAAACGTATCCTACGCCCAAGCGGCTGCCAAAAGCACAATTCCCGCACAACTTAACGAGCAGGCCAAACAATTAAACGGCAACAAGCTGGACGAAATACTAAAACTCATGAGTACTTTCGATCAGCGTCTACAGAAAATTGAAAATAGCACTAAAACTGCTATACTTAAGGCCAAACAATGATTAGTTCAATTAAAATAATGGCTTGGAACTGCAACGGGCTACAGAAACACCAGAGTGAACTGCAAGTAGTCCTTGATATAGAAAATATAGATGTGTGTCTTATATCAGAAACACACTTTACTAAGCAATCCCATATTAAATTCAAAGGTTATACAGTTTATCATGCACTTCACCCAGATAATAAAGGTAGGGGTGGCAGTGCTGTTATCATAAAGAATAATATCAAACACCATGAAAACAGTAAATACGAAGAGCCTGATATACAATCTGTATCCATCAGTATCAACACCAAGAAGTTCCCTCTCACGGTAGCTGCCATATACTGCCCACCAAGGCACGCAATAAAAAAACATACCTACCTGAACCTTTTACAACCACTGGGAGAAAGGTTCATATTAGGAGGTGATTTTAACGCTAAAAATACCTACTGGGGCTCGAGACTTACCAATACCAAGGGAAAAGAACTAATGAAAGCAATAACAGAAACAAGCAGTGATGTTATATCAACGGGATCCCCAACCTACTGGCCAACCGACCCGCTCAAAATACCCGATTTAATAGACTTTTTTGTGTATAAAAATATATCACATAACTACCTAAAAACAGATCAGTGTTATGACATGAACTCGGACCACTCTGCCATATACCTAGAAATAAAAGACAAAATTGAACTTAAGGAAAGTACACCTAGCTTAGTAAATAAATATACAGACTGGGAGAGTTTTAAAATAGAATTAGAAAATAACATAGACCTCAGGGTACCCTTGAAACATCCAGAGCAGTTGAATTCTGAAGTAAATACATTTGTGACGCTTATACAGAAAACTGCCTGGGAAAACACCCCAGAATTAAAAAAAAGGGTAGCAAAAAACAATTATCCCAAAGATATTATAGAACTCATCCACAAAAAAAGAAGACAGAGAAAACAATGGCACCAATCACGGTCTCCGCAAGATAAAAACAAGCTTAACAGTCTCACAAAACAACTGAAAAGGCAAATACAACATCTCAATGATAATACTACCCACTCATATCTTCAAAATCTATCCAATAACCGCAATAGTAGTTATTCACTTTGGAAAGCTACAAAAAACTTAAAACGACCCATAACTCAAATCCCTCCTTTAAAAGAGGATAATGGGAAATGGGTTGTTAGTAATGAACAAAAAGCAAAAAAGTTTGCAGAGCATCTAGAAGACATCTTCAAACCGAATGAAGGTCCAATAAGCTTCGAAACCACAAGTCTTTGTGACGTACGGGACGAAGATCTAGATTTCATAAAACCAGTTTCCCCAAGAGAAGTACTCAGTGAAATTACCAAGAACATCAACCCGAGAAAATCACCAGGATTTGACCTAATTTCAGGTGAAATATTACACAATCTTCCCAGAAAAGCTCTAATTAAACTTACTAATATTATCAATGCTGCACTAAGACTGAAATATGTGCCAGACTTATGGAAAGTAGCTGAGGTAATTATGATAGCAAAACCGGGTAAGCCATGTCATGACGTAAAATCATACAGACCAATCTCCCTGCTACCTATAATATCCAAACTATTCGAAAAGCTATTATTAAAAAGGCTAAAGCCTCTGATAGAAGCTAACAATATCATCCCAGAGCATCAATTTGGATTTAGAGAGAAACACTCAACGATAGATCAAGTACATAGAATCACAAATATAATCGAGAAAACATTAGAAGAAAAAAAAGTGTGTTCCACCATATTTCTTGATGTAGCACAGGCCTTTGATAAAGTTTGGCACGAAGGCCTTATACGCAAATTAAGGCTAATCCTACCCATGCCTTACGCAGAAATATTGCAATCGTACTTAACAAACAGAGTCTTCAGAGTAAAGCATGAAGATGCCTATTCAGAAATAAAACCAATTGAAGCAGGGGTGCCACAAGGAAGTGTATTAGGTCCGGTCCTGTACCTTTTATACACCAGTGACATTCCAGAACTAGAAAATAATACTATAGCAACCTTCGCTGATGACACTGCCATAATGGCTGTAGGAGCCTCTTACGCAGAAGCAGCAGAAAAGGTCCAAGTAGCAGTTAATAAAATCCATGACTGGACAGTACAATGGAGAATCAAATTAAATGAAACAAAATCAGTCCACGTTAACTTCAGCTACAAAAAAGAAAATTACCATCCTATTTTTATTAATAGCAAGCTCATACCATATGAAAATAACGCAAAATACTTAGGCATGACGCTTGACGCAAAGCTACGCTGGAAAGCTCACGTCAAGAAGAAAAAGGAAGAGTTGGAACTAAGATACAAAAGCATGTACTGGTTACTTGGAAGAAACTCTCCAGTGTCCGTACACAACAAAATACTATTGTACAAACAAGTCCTTATGCCAGTATGGACCTATGGTATACAGCTCTGGGGCTGTACCAAAAAGAGCAACATAGAAATAATCCAGCGATTCCAAAACAAAGTACTCAGGGGCATAGTGAACGCTCCCTGGTACATACGCAACGACGATCTCCAAAGGGACCTTAACATTGAGATCGTCGATAAAGTGATAAAAAAACACGCAGAAGCTCATGAAAAAAGGCTTCTTCACCATGTGAATGTCGAGGCAATCCAGCTCCTTGACAACACGGACCTAGTGAGAAGGCTCAAAAGGAAAAAACCTTTTGAGTTAGTGTAGTGTATATACAATAGTGAACTGTAGTGTAAGTGTAAACTAGTGCTACGTTTTAAGAACACAAGAACAAAGTGTTTCCCCTTACGTGAATAGAGACAATAAGAAACGTGCTTATGGACACATTCTTAGAATAGCAATATAGAAATTTAAGTCAGCATAAAATTGCTCATTAGCCTACATTATGGCTAGATCGTAATCTTATTAGGATACATTATTTATAATTAATTATAAGTGTGTAAACTAATTAAAAAAAAAAAAAAAAAAAAAAAAAAAATCTGTTTAATTAGCTGGGCCATGAATTCAGTCTCATTTTTTTTTAACTTATATCATTATGAAACCAATCCAAAGAGCAACTGCGCATGCGAGCAGCCATTTTTGTGGTAAAAATTATAATACGTGCAAGTCAGTGGTACCCATCGATATAATAGGACAAACACATACACACGCGCACGTCTGGCTTAATGGCATTTAACGCCACTTCCATAAGCAATCATTCAATCTAACTAGTTAGGTACTAGATAGCGTGCTAGGTTGTCCTATTTGAAAACATAACGAGGCACTTTAGATTAGCCTTCAACGACAGTCAAGTCAGTAATACACGAGGCGTGAATCATGGAGCACGCACAACAGACACTTGAAAAACTACTGAAGGAAATAGCAGACGATCTCAATTATACCGATCCCGATATAAAAGTTAAGCCGATTGCATCTGACGGTGCGAACTTCAGCTCATTTCTGTACACGGGCACCATAAGCGGCGACAATGAAGAAATCGCCGTATTCGGTAAGGTCGTCGCAATCGGAGAAAAGTTCCGATCCAATCCGATCATGATGAAGATATTTGAGACGGAGAGCTTCGTTTATGAAGAACTTATGAATACTTACGCGGAGCTGGAAAAGGATCACGGTGTGGATCCGAAAGATCGCTTGCAAGTTCCAAAGTTCTACGGTCGCAATCCTGATGTACACGAGGAGACTATAGTTCTAGAGGACCTGACATTGAGGGGGTTCGAACAGCACGATCGAGTACTGCCTATGACCTGGGAGTACGCTTCCGCAGCTGCCACCGAGCTCGCCAAATTCCATGCCCTATCCTTCGCTTATAAACAAGACCTCCCTGACGATTTCCAAGAGGTGGCTACAAATTTAAGGTTCAATTGGGAGGACATGAGTGAGGAAATCATGAAGCCGATGTATGAAAATTTGATGAGGAATGCGATGTATGCAAAAGATGACAAAAGAGACACACTAGTAGCGCATTTAACGAAGGCTATAGACGAGGAGGACGCAATGCAGTTCTACACTCTCGATGACTTTTCTGTCTTGAGGCATGGTGACTACAGGCCGAGCAATTTGATGCACAAAGTTCATGAAGTAAGTGGAATGCATACCGTACATTTTTTAAATGACAACTGAAGCTAGTTTTTCGCCAGTCTTAGTCGTAGCATAGATTATGGATGTGGTGTATTCCTAAGTCTATGGTCGTAGGTATAGTGTAGAACAATCTAACCATTATAAAATTTATTTACACACAGAAACTTACAATTAAACAAATATTTACAAAATGTACAAAGTACAAAGATCCAAATCAGAGCCAGACGGAAGCGTCCCCAAGACGCTGGCGGCATTGCCACGCTGAATAGCATGCTTATACGCTGCGCCAGATACCCACCAGCTCTTGGGTCACGCGTCGCTTCGATCAGTCGCCTAGACAACATTTTGAAGACCCGCGAGGCCTCGGTTCCCCATACGGACCCAGAGTCTCAACAATCTAACCTAGTTTCACGATTTTGATTTTGATTCGGTTCTTCCAGGATGGCAGCATCACCGTGATTCCAGTGGACTATCAAATGGTTCAGCCTGGCTGTCCTACAATGGACCTGCTCTACCTAATCTTCACGGGCACCGACGAGGAGTTTCGGAGGAACCACTACGAAAGACTGATAGACCACTACTATGCCCAGCTTAGTAAGGCCATGGAGAGGCTGGGAGTAGATCCTGGGAAGTATCCGAGGGAAACATTTGACGAGCATTATAAACAGGTCAGCATCTATAACGTTTTATTGTTATATAATCTATTTTTTTATTAACTTTGATGTAAGGACAAAGCTAAATTGTTCCTTGCTCATTAAACGAAGGAAAATCAGCGGACAATAAAAACGTTGCTGAACTCAACAAAGCTCTTTCTGCTAAAGTAACAGAGTATTTAGTTGCTCCGACAGGAAATTTCTGACAATGCATTTATTGTGACTTTGTTGACCCATTTTTTTCTGTGTGCAGCTACAGTAAGCCTGATGAAATCCATTGCTATATAGTTTTCTAAAATGAACGATGTTCAAAGGAGGATCCCTGAGGATCCTCGTGGAGGTGCTTCTGACTACACATTATGCATGGCATTTCTCAAGTTCATGCCCCTATTACGAGAATACCCCGTTCATGCCCATAGTAGATAAAATAGTCAGGAAATTCATTTTTAACGTATTTAGGTCTGGTGACAAAAGACGTGACGAGGTCTTGGCCCAACAATGGGACAGTATGGGCTAGCGGAAATAGTCATGTTATATAAAACGTATTTTCTCAACAGAAACTCCCATTCGGCATCCTGGTAGCAGTCTCAACGCTTCCCCTCGTCCTAGTGGCTACGACCAACGCCCCGAAGCTAGGCTCAGAACTAGATATAGACGATCTACTGACGGCTACTCCTGGAGACGTATACTTGGAGCGACTTGATGGCATTCTCAATGACTTCATTAAGTGGGGTGTTTTGTAGGCGGTCCCTTACTGGTAGTCTGTTCAGAAAAAGAGCCATCGTGGCCAAATTGAGAACTAACGTTTCGATTTTTATATGGCAGCTCATCCCTTTATTTCTAGGAGCATTTTGCATCATAAAAATTAAATAAAGGAATAGTTCACTAGTAATAATAGGATCAAAACGCAACAGACGCGTTAGTATTGCCCACTAAACAAAAAAAGCGGCCAAGTGCGAGTTGGACTCGCCCATGAAGGGTTCCGTAGCAGTAAGTAATATAACATAGAGTTCTAGAAGTTCTAGTAGTTCGTCAAAAGGTAAATTGCGGTTTACGATTTATGACGCATAAAAAAAAAACTACTGACTAGATCTCGTTCAAACCAAATATCGTTGGAAGTTTCCATAATAATGTACAACATATATTTTTTTTAGCTTTATCAGTCATTTATTTTAGAAGTTAGAGGGGGGGGACCAACTTTTTTCCACTTTGGAAGTGTCTCTCGCGCAAACTATTCAGTTTAGAAAAAAACAATATTAGAAACTTCAACATCATTTTTGAAGACCTATTCATAGATACCCCACACGTATGGGTTTGATGAAAAAAAAAATTTTGAGTTTCAGTTTCAAGTATGGGGACCCCCAAAATTTATAGTTTTTTTTCTATTTTTGTGTAAAAATCTTAATGCGGTTCACAGAATACATCTACTTGCCAAGTTTCATCAGTCTAGCTTTTACGGTTTCGGAGAAAAATGGCTGTGACATACGGACGGACAGACAGACAGACAGACAGACAGACAGACAGACATGACGAATCTATAAGGGTTCCGTTTTTGCCATTTGGCTACGGAACCCTAAAAAGGTGATTAAGCACAGCAGCGCCCTCCAATCCCACGACGGCTCTCTTTCTGAACAGACTCTAAGTGTTTCTCAAAAAGATAATCAGTGTTTAAAACATTGTTTTAAAACATTGTTTTAAAACATTGTTTTAAAACATCTCTTGCCAACAATGGGTAATGATGATAAAGTGACAGAGGTAACTTTGAGCAATATCTATAACCTAAGTAGCGCTTGTACGTAAAAAGGTCGATGCCTATAACCCGTGCCAGTTTTTGTACCTAAAGGATTTGATCGTGTTTGACGGTGAAACTATAAAATAGTAAGTATTACAATATATTGAAAATTTTATTTACAAATATATCCATAATTCTATGTATAGTACAATCATAAAAACATCTAGATACTTCTAGAACTTCTTATACTTCAAGAAGCTTCTATATTTCTTGGGATTAAGCCCGTAAGCTTTCAACCTTTCATCAGATAGGTTACTCATAAGATTCTCGGCATCGTTGCTTTTGTTTTTATCAATAACCTGCTTTATTTTATTCTTGAAACGATCGTTATTCTGTTTATCTTTGTTCATGAACTTATTGTTCTTGATATTTTTGTTCCTATCTCCTTTATTGAAAGGTTTATTTTTATCTCCGTCTTTCTTAAATGATTTCTTCTTTTCTTCTATACTCAAACTATCAATCTTTTGTTTTTTGATCGGACCTTGTTCATTCTCAGATATTTTTCGTTTCTTCGCGACTGCATTTTTACTGTTCTTACTAGGCGTTGTATTCGTTACATTTTCAACAATCATTGCTTTTTTCTTAAGCTTCTTTTTTAGGTTCTTCTTTTGTCGTTTACTGAGTTCACTCGGAGCAACTACTACATTTTGAATAGCTTTGACGTCACTATCTCTATCCACAACCTTTTCCTTTCTTTTCTCCGCCTTATTAACTTTGATATCTTTAATTTCTTTATTTGTTTGTCCAAAAACGCCATTTTCATTTACTTTTTTCTTGGAGATTTTGTTATTGTCAGCATCTACATTCCTATCTACTATTACATTTGTTTTCTTTTTGTTTTTCTTATTACTTTTGGTATTCGTAGTATCATTTACCTCTACAATTTCTTTGACTACATCTTCGACACAATCGTCATTCTTTATCGGACTATTATTTACGGTATCTTTGCTCACTTCATTGTTTTTTCTCTTTCCTTTCTTACCTACCTTTTCTTCATTTACTTCTTCAGGCGTTCCATTCTGTTCACTATGTTTATCAGCATTAGGAACAATATTTTCTTCACTTTCAGCTATAGCTGTCGTTTCAGGTTCTGCTTCGCTGGTGATTTTCTGTTTGTTCTTCTTCTTCTTTTTCTTCTTCTTGTTGTTCTCTTCTTTGGAGACTACCAGTTCAGGTTCCCTGGAGATTAAAATACGATTTATGTTCTCAATTACAAAATATGACAACCTATGTGGTGCAACTAACTTTCTTGCCAGTACTTTTAAGATTCGTCAGTACTATATCAGTTATCTGGGTCTTCATAGTACAAGCTCTGCTTAGTTTGGGGCTAAATTGCTTATTTTCAGGCAAATTTTTATCATCCGCACTTGATGTGCGGGCTGGTTTTTCCGCAAGTAGGCCGCTGGCGGGCTCATTTTGCGTGACCCTTGACACGTGTTGCTCGAACTTTTTTAGGTTCTATGACGACACGCAGGTTTCCTCACGATGTTTTCCTTCACCGTTTTGAGAGTACTGGCACATACATTTTTCGACAGAAAAACTCATTGGTACACGTCTGGATTTGAACCCACGACCTTCGGATCGGAAGGCGGGGCCGCTACCACTAGACCACCAGTGCTCTCTGTGTGGATTGCTTACAATATTTATT
Source organism: Thera britannica (assembly GCA_939531255.2). Taxonomy (NCBI): domain Eukaryota; kingdom Metazoa; phylum Arthropoda; class Insecta; order Lepidoptera; family Geometridae; genus Thera; species Thera britannica. Next base: position 12,129,111 of record OW618036.2, on the reverse strand, counting down.
AAATAAAGACGTGTGGCACTCGGAGACTGCCGCGGTAAAGCTATTGCATAGCATTTTTTATCAACTTATGCCATTATAATTATTTATTTATTTTATTAATGCAGTATTTTTTATTTTTTAATAAATCGGTTTGCCTCTACCTTCATGTGCAAATCTCCCTAAAGAACGGAACAAAGTCTTTTGAGCACTGACTTGAACTTAGTTACGTATGGCAACTCCAAAACTGTTACTTACACGTCATTGAAAAAACGTCATTGGGGGTGTTAGGTTTTTTTCGTTACAGAATTTCTGGATTCGGTCCCCACGCTCAAGGCCCGCGATAGAAGCTATGCAATAGCTTAAAAATGCGTGACTTACTCGGGTAGGTTCTTGAAGAGGCTGGGCAGGACCTTCCTCTTGAGGCGTGGATCTGCCGCCTTCTGTGCGTACGCGTTGATCTCGCTCTTCTGCGCGCTCTCCGGCTTGTGACGCACTATCTTCTTCAGCGGCACCCACTGGGTGAGCTCCTTGTCATCCGCTAGCAGGATCTAGAAGGACAAACTCAATATACCTACTCCACTATTTTGTAATTACCAAAAAAAAATGCCAATATTGGCTGCTGTTAATGAACACATCCACGAAAAAAAAATCGAGTCCTAAAAAAAATATATCCCTAAATAACCACATTTTTTAGTCAAATATTAAGAAATGATTCAACAAGCAAAAATCATTTCATTCATAAACGCTAAATACCAAGCGGAACCGAACACCGTAAATTTGTTTCTCTCTAGTACTACGTAACTAATATGTCCATAATTTTATGCAGGATTTCTGAAAAATGTAACATTTAATAACTTTGTCATTTTATCGAAACTAAAAATTCTGATTGCACATTCATAATGTTCTACCCCTAACCCTAATACATTACTCTAATTTTTTTTTTGGTGGTTAGAAAATAGTGGTGTATAAATAAGAGGATATTTACCATGATTTATAAGTTTTGATACAATTTTTACTAACAACTATTTGCAATCCTACTGAATTACTTTTGATTTGATTAATAAGCCTTACTTCTTCAATAGTGAGTCCGTAATCATTCGGCACGACCTCACGGTACTTGAACCTCGTCGGCAAATCCCCACCTGAAACAAAACCAAATCCACATTCTATCATCGGACCACTAGACGCACGGAAATGCGACAACCATACATCAATATTGTGGACGACAACACTATCTAGCCCCAAATTAAGCAGAGCTTGTACTATGGGAAACAGAAATCTGATATAGGTAATACTTATGTACATTTTTTTTTGTATACAAACTTAGAATACAATATTACGCCCAGACAGAGAACAAACATAGACACACCACACAAAATATGTTTGTTCTCGGTGGGCATCGAACCCACGACCTACGGCGCAGTAGGCAGATCTACTACCAACTGAGCCGAGAGGCCAGTCGATATACATGGTTGATGTTCTAACTGTCCGCTCCAAGCGCTTTGCTTCTACTTTCATGTTGCGGACAGCTAAGGAGTGGAATTCCTTGCCGGCGTCTATCTTTCCGATCACCTACAACTTGGACGTTTTCAAGACAAGAGTGAATAAGTATCTTCTAGGTAGGCGTACTACATCGTCGACCATATCATCACTTAACAGCAGGTGAGATGGCGGTCAAACGCAAGCCTATCTATTGTAAAAAAATCGGTTGTCTGTAAAGTCGGTTTACTGACGATAGTTGAACGTGACAACGTCATAAGAAAATACACAGATGTCGAACGCTGCCGAACGCGGAGGCCGATTGTGCCTCTTTGTCGCTCGTTCCGCGCTCTCGCTTGCACTTCAAACCTTAAATGGAACGCCTCAGAGCGAGGTAACACCGCATGACGTCATGTTATTTCGTGCGTGCAGCCGGCTCCATCGAATTATAAGACGTTGTCACGTCAAAACATATTCCGACATAGTTTTTCAAAGCGGCATAATAACTAAACGCCACAATCTAAATATATAAAACTCTTACGTTACTGACTGACTGACAATCAATGCTCAGCCTAAACCGTAAGTCCTAGAGGCATGAAACTTGGAGGGTATGTTCCTTTTATAGCATAAGGGTGTACTAAGAGAAGAATTGGAAAATTATTTCCCTAAGCCAAGAAAAAGAGGAAAAACTTTTAAAAGACTGGCCTCTCAGCTCAGTTGGTAGTAGCTCTGACTTCTGAGCCGCAGGTCGTGGGTTCGATCCCCACCGAGAACAAATATTTGTGTGGTGAACACAGATGTTTGTTCTCTGTCTGGGTGTCATATTATTCTCTAAGTATGTATTTACAAAAAAAAGTATTATATCACCTATCTGGTTCCCATAATACAAGCTCTGCTTAATTTAGGGTTAGATAGTGTTGTTTGGATTGTCTGCATTATTTATTTATAAAAAAAAAAACAACAGCAGTAAAAGCAACGGGGCGAGCGAAGCCGCGGGTTACCTATAACCTTTAGGTTACCTAAAACCTATAAGTTACCTATAATTTATTAGTTACCTATAACCTATAAGTTACCTATAACCTGTAAGTTACCAAATAATAAATATTGTGGACAATTCACACAACACTACCCAGCCCCAAACTAAGCAGAGCTTGTAATATGGGAACCGGATAGCTGGTATAATACTTGAATATTTTTTTTTTGTAAATACATACTTAGAATACAATATAACAACCAGACAAAGAACAAACCTTTGTGTTAACCACACAAATATTTGTTCTCGGTGGGGATCGAATACACGACCTACGGCGCAGAAGGCAGAGCTACTACCAACTGAGCTAGAGGCCAGTCTATAAGCTACCTATAATCTATAAGCTACCTATAATCTATAAGTTACCTATAAGTTACCTATAATCTATAAGTTACCTATTACCTATAAGTTACCTATTACCTATAAGTTACCTATTACCTATAAGTTACTTATTACCTATAAGTTACCTATAATCTACAAGTTACCTATAATCTACAAGTTACCTATAACATCTTCGCAGTCCATCTTGTAGTACTCGTCCATGTACCGTGCATAGGTGTCGTCCTCCGTCGGAATGAACTTCGGCTTCTCCGAGGAGAGCAGCTTGGCTAGCTTCGACTTGTTCTTGCGGTTGCGGCGCTTGGTGCCGAGAGACTTACGCATCTCGTCTATGAGACTGCTGCGGGCTTTCGGGTCGAAATCTGCATCCATCTGGAAATGAAGTCATATAATATCACTGTTCTCATATCCTAGATAGTGTTAACCAGTTTTGGGAATAGGACATCTCTAGTGGAGAAAAAGAAGAGGAGGAAGGATAATATGGCGTCGTTCCGTGTACTTGTATTTGTCTGCAGTTTATTAAAGTAGAACAGAGTTTTAGCTATAATCAATGAAGAGTTTTCGTGCTAATAATAGATAGATAGATAACACTTTATTGTACACAAGGATACATTATAAAAACTAAGCGTAACAAAATAAAGTACAATAGGCCTTATCGCTGAAAGCGATTTCTTCCAGGCAACCTTTATCCTAGTATGTTGGTATACACGTTGGTATACAAGTAGTGGAGATATCCTAAAAAAACTCACTTCCTCGATAAAAATGAGTTCTGCGTATTAAATATTGAACATTTAAATATTGTTTGGCTTATTCTTAATGTAGTATCAACTTAAAGCAAATAGTGACTGGCGAAAATAGGGGGAGACCTTTGTCCAACAGTGGGACACTACGGGCTAGTAGAAAAAGTATTAGGTAGCAATAGTTTAGCCTCTCAGCTCTGTTGGTAGTAGCTCTACCTACTGAGCCGTAGGTCGTGGGTTCGATCTCTACCGAGAGCAAATATTTGTGTGGTGAACACAGATGTTTGTTCTCTTTCTGGGTGTTATATTGTATTCTGAGTATGCATAAAAAAAATGTATATAAAAGTAAGAAGTATTATCATTTATCTAATTTCCATAGTACAAGCTCTGCTTAGTTTGGGGCTAGATCGTGTTGTGTGGAATGTCTATAATAGTATTTATTTATTTATATCTTACATTGAAGTCTTCGTCTTCGCAGTGCGGGCCGTCCATGCTGTAGTCAGGTGCCTCGCTCTCCTGGCCGGGCTCGTAGTTATCCCAGTTTTCTGGAAAAATAATACATATTGACATTTCACACAGCGTTAAACTAAACAAAGCTTATCTTATGAGAAGAGAATAAGATGAATAAAAGTATACTAAAATAGTTTTTTTTTTTACTACAGCCTAAAGAAGTCCACTGCTGGGCATAGGTCTCCTCCTATACAGTTCCAGGAAGAACAAATCTCCAACGGTATAGGTAGAAAAAAACTTACAATACAAAAAAAATACCATTATATTCTTGCTTCTTGTTTGTTATGTAAATAAAAAGCGGCCAAGTGCGAGTCGGACTCGCCCATGAAGGGTTCCGTAGCAGTAAGTAATATAATATAGAAGTTCTAGTAGTTCGTCGAAAGGTATATTGCGGTTTACGATTAATGACGTATTAAAAAAAAAAGCAGCCAAGTGCGAGTCGGACTCGCCCATGAAGGGTTCCGTAGCATCAATTAACATAATATAAAGGTTTTTGTAGTTCGTCGAAAGGTAAATTGCGGTTTACGATTTATGACGTATAAAAAAAAAACTACTGACTAGATCTCGTTCAAACCAAATATCGTTGAAAGTTTGCATAGTAATGTACAACATATATTTTTTTTGGATTTATCATTCTCTTATTTTCAATAGTTAGAGGGGGGGGACCAACTTTTTTCCACTTTGGAAGTGTCTCTCGCGCAAACTATTCAGTTTAGAAAAAAACGATATTAGAAACCTCAACATCATTTTTAAAGACCTATCCATAGATACCCCACACGTATGGGTTCGATGAAAAAAAAATTTGCGGTTTACGATTTATGACGTATAAAAAAAAAACTACTTACTAGATCTCGTTCAAACCAAATATCGTTGAAAGTTTGCATAGTAATGTACAACATATATATTTTTTGGATTTATCATTCTCTTATTTTAGAAGTTAGAGGGGGGGGGACCAACTTTTTTCCACTTTGGAAGTGTCTCTCGCGCACTATTCAGTTTAGAAAAAAACGATATTAGAAACCTCAACATCATTTTTAAAGACCTATCCATAGATACCCCACACGTATGGGTTCGATGAAAAAAAAAATTTTGAGTTTCAGTTTCAAGTACCCCCAAAATTTATAGTTTTTTTTCTATTTTTATGTAAAAACCTTAATGCGGTTCACAGAATACATCTACTCACTAAGTTTCATCAGTCTAGCTTTTATGTTTTCGGAGAAAAATGGCTGTGACACGGTCGGACAGACAGACAGACAGACAGACAGACAGACAGACAGACATGACGAATCTATAAGGGTTCCGTTTTTGCCATTTGGCAACGGAACCCTAAAAACTACTAACTAGATCTCGTTCAAACCAAATATCGTTGGAAGTTTAAATAGTATACATTACTATTTAAACTTCCAACGATATTTGGTTGACATCATATAAATAAAATAAGGTAATTCACGCGATAAATACCCGTGTAATAGTTTCAGTATGTGTTATGATCGGAGAAGTTTAAAAAGTACTGATGTTATTGTTGGTTATGTACTCACCGATCTCCAGCTCCTTGTCGAGGTCCGGGAACACTGGTTTCTCGTCGTCCTTGTGTCCGTAGTAGTGGTCGTCGAATATAGCGCGCATGCGCCGGTCGTGCTCCTCCGGGTCAAACTCACCCTCTACGTCCTCATCCTGGATTATTTATTTATTTAAATTAATATTTCGGTGTGATTTTGGGTAACAAATATTGTTTCAATTCGTGTAAGATATGGCCTGTAGTCGATGGATGGAAAGGGCTCAGAATCGTTCTTCCTGGAAACGAGTAGGGGAGGCCTATGTCCAGAAGTGGACTTCTTCAGGCTGATAATGATGATGATGATGATGAAGGTAGATATATAATTATTATTATTTAGCGTTAGTTTTATTATTATTGTATTACGCTACCGTGCCCTTGTAGCAAATTTTGCCGTCATTTCATTTAAGTTGAACTGTACCTTTTAATTTTAAGTTGACGCAACATAAATGATATCTATTTCTATTATTATACTAGTTGTAGATATTAGTAAAAGGTAAAGACATTTAATATGTAAAAACATGTAGGGGACGGTAGCGGGGGTTGGGACGGGTGCGCATGACAGAGATAGCGCTATTTGACACCTGGTCGCGGGATAAGGATAGCAATAGACTTATGTGAAAATACCGGATCTTATTCATACTCGACGAATAACTCTTACTAACGCAACCGTGGCTCCATCTACAGGATTGACGTTGCAGACAAACCTGTAGATGTCACTTTTGAAACTATCATGGTTTTTTTACACAAATTTTATGAAACAACGAGATAAATACCATGATTACATTTTGAGTTTTCACGGTTGAACTGATGTCCACGAGTAAAATAAATTTTATTGGCAGACAAATCGATCTACCCGCTTTCGCACTTTTTTATTGGTTTCGACACTACTATTGGTTCCATTCACTCAAAATGTAATCATGGTAAATATCCCGTTGTGTCATAAAAATACTGTAGATGTCAATTTCTTTTAATACAAATACAAAGAAGTTTATTGCCAAATAAGACACAACACATAAAAAGAAAACACATTATATAAATTTTACAGTTTGTCAATAGGAGTAGGCTCAGCACTAATTCTGTGCAACATACATAGATGATGCACAGGGCTGGTTTTCAGCATACCCCAATGTTCGACGTTGTAGGTGGTAGTCAAACCAGAGGAAAAATAAGTAAGTAGCGGGATTTAAAAACAAAGAAATAACATGTTATAAGCAAAAAAAAAGGAAATAGCAAATTAAAAACAAAAAACAAATCACAAAAAAAAATGAAAAAAGTTAATAGTGCATACCTTGAAAGCCAGCTGGTCGTTCCCGGTGACCTCCTTGATCTTGGCGATCTTCTCCCGGATCTCGTCCAGTTTGAGCGCCTTGAGGCGTGCGATCTCGTCCATCTTGCGGTTCCGTTCCTCCTCCTTCCGCGAGAGCACCTCCACGCGCTTCTTGGAGCGGCGCTCGTCGCGCGGCCGGATGTAGTTCATAGTGCGGGGGAAACGCTTCAACTGAAAGTACAAACTTACATTAACTTCCTTTGGGGGAAACCATGTTTCAACTGCAAGTACAAACTTACTTTAACTTCCTTTGGGGGAAACCATGTTTCAACTGCAAGTACAAACTAATTTGTCTTTGGGGGAGACCTTTGCTCAGCAGTGGAACAAAATAAAAGTAAAAGCAAATATGGCATGAGTAAACACAAGTTGGCCCTGACGTTATTTAAGACGCTGTATAAATCATCTATAATAGATGCAAAGGCCTGAACAAAATAGGTTAAGTAAAAACACCTTTTTTATAGAAACAAAGTGTAAAATAAGTGTTGATTCAAAATATAGACCTAAGATCTGACAATGTTAAATTTATATGCATAATGAGACAATAAATATCCTGAATACTGAAGTACTTTTTTTCGATGTTTTCATGTATTTATTAATTTTCAATATTGAAAGCCTGTGGTTCAAACGATAAGCGTCTCTATCGGGCGTAATGAGAACTTTTCTTCGTCTTTTTATCGCGTCACTATTTCTTTTAGACCAGTGAAATCCTCCAGTTGAAATCCTTTCACGACACTGATTGGCGCCTCAAAGAGGTTCTTAATATAATTATATATTAGAATTATATAGGAATAATATATATTAGACAACAAATCAATGTAAATGCTTAATTCACATACATATTCCTGATCGGGTTCCTCGAAGCGGAAGTTGTAGGCTCGCTCGAACTTGTCCTGTTCCTCCACCATCCTCTCATCAGCACCCAGCTCTTCGTCATCACGCAGCCGCGCCGAGTCCGTACCGTCGCCTTCCTCTAGGTACCTCACCGACAAATTCACATTTTATACTAATACAAAATATTTAGAGTAACGAACGTGATGGTTATAGAAGTAGAGGTAGGCCAAAGAAAAAATGGATGGATTGTGTGAAGGATGACATGAGTAAGAAAGGAGTGACTGTTGAAATGACGGCTGATAGAGGAGAGTGGAGAACGAAAACCTGTTGTGCTGACCCTACAAGAGCATGATGATGAACGTTGAAGTATTAAATAGAGTCGACGAGGAAAGAGCCCTCATAGAAGTTGTTGAGAATAAAAGAGGAAAGATGATTGGTCATCTTGTACGACATGACAGCTTTATCAGAAATATCATCGAAGGAAAGGTAGAAGGAAAGAGAGGAAGAGGAAGACCAAGTATAAGCTACATGAGCCAAATAAAAGCAAAGATCGCAGTCATGTCGCATAAGGAGGTCTAAAAAAAATACCTGGAGAAAAATGCATACATTACGCCGACAAAAGCATTGCTTTAAATAAGAAGAAGAAGAGAAAATATTTATTTTACGTCACAAAACATGAGACACAAGAAATATATGAACAAGCAATAAGTGACGAAGAAGGCTTCTACTCAGCATTTGCCATAAAAGCACAAGGGCTTATTATGGCGCTGGTTTTCTTACGTATTTTAGTAAGTCAAAGTAAAAAATGAATTTATTCAGTAGTATCAGAAGAATCGCTTTGAAACGTCTTAAAGGTTGCCTGGAAGAGATCGCTCTCAGCGATAAGGTCGCCCATTGTTTTACCTAATTGTTAATTTTTTATGTCCTGTACTGTATCTTTTGTGTGGTGAACAATAAAGAGTTATCTATCTATCTATCTATCTAAAGCTAGGTGAGTCTAGAGTGCCAGTTCCACGCGACCAAGCCTAGAAGTCAAAGCCAAATCATCATTATCAGTCTGAACCGCCGTTCTATTGCCATCGCTCGAGTAATATGCGCTTGACTGACAAAAAATGTTCGTGCGACCGTTCTATCCCAATCTACTCAATATTCTATTGATGGTCGCGCGATCATGCGGTGTTTGTGCGACCGTTCTATCCCAACCTACTCATGTTCTATTGAAGGTCGCGCGATCATGGGATGTTCGTGCGACCGTTCTATTTCAATCTACTGAATGTCCTATTGAAGGTGATATAGGCGCGATCATGCAATTTTAACACAGATTTCTTAATTGCACGATGAAATCGCATGGCATTATCGAGCGAGCGATGACAATAGGACAGCGCCTGAATAAGTCCGCTCCTGAATATACTATTCTATACATTTTCAGTAAAACCTATTCTAAGCCCTCTCCATCCATCGACTTCCTGTGATCTTGACGGTCTAACGGAAATAGGGGCGTCCTACGTTTCGTCGTCCGATTCGTGGTCGCTATTCAAGCCTGTTTTCCCAAGGCTTTGCAAAGTTTCGCAAAACTTACTTCTTGTTCAATATGTAGTCTCTCAAGAATGCCTCTCCTTCATTCAGCTTAGGATCGGACCAGAGAGCCTTCAGCGGCTCCAGATCCTTCACAGTCGTGTCATCAATGTGATCCACCTTGCCTACCAAGTAGTCTTTTAGTTTCCCATCCTGAAAATAATACATACTATTATAACTAGCGGTACATAACTTGAGCGGTGAGCGATACGCGCTGCGCATGCGTCGTAGTGTGCCATGTCGCGCACACTGGATGTGTGGATGTGTGCAGAGTGTCCTTTTGGTACAGAGAGCGGAGTGCGACTGGAGAGCCAATCAGCGCTACGCACGCCCGCCCTTCATCCCGCTAGCCCCCCTCAGGTACCTTATTTTTGACTTCTGCGCAATAACGGTCACCGCTCAAGTTATATGTACTATAATTGTGCCACCGGTCGCCAGTTCCTCTCAAAGGCGTCCGGCTCGTCAGCTAAGTAGAAATAAATATTGTAGACAATCCACATAACACTGTCTAGCCCCAAACTAAGCAGAGCTTGTACTATGGGAACCAGATATTATTACGTTGATTCCAATAATAAAAAGCCTGTTATGCTATATACAATCAATTGAACATTGACGATTTGGGTCATGAAAGAAACTGACTAAAGTTCTTCTTGTAATATGACGAGTATACCCGAACCAGTGTGGTGGAAGGATTTGTAGTGCGCCTCTATAGGCTACTTTTTGCTTTCGATTTGTTAGGTTCCACTATATGCCGGTTTCCTCACGATGTATTCATAATTGACAAAAGTTTAAAGAGCTTGATTTGTTGATTATAGAATACAGGGTTTTGATTTCAAATGAATTATTTTATAAAATGTGCAGAAGGTACCAAACTACTACTTTTTTTATGAGGAAAAGTAATGGAACAAGTAGATGGCCCACGGTATATTGGCCACCTATTGGTTTATTGGTATATTGGTACCTCTCCCTATAACTATCACATTCCCCACACAGCACACTGAGAAATAGTATGCCTTAATATTTTGAACACATGTGCCGCTTAGAGAATTAAAATTAATGCGAGTATGCATTATTATTTTTTTCTTTTCGTACCTGGCCAGTTTTATCACTGCCTTTGTCTTTTCCCTCTATAACCTGTCCATCATCTACCTCGGCTTTCTTCTCGATGCTGAAGATGTTGCCATCATCATCATCATCTTCTTCATCACTGTCAGCAAATGTGAGGGTTGGCTCCTTGGTTTTTTTTACTGTAAATTTTTTTGAAACTGTATATTGGAGGAAAGTACTTTCTATGCATGATTCTATCCAAGACAGCATTGCATTGGTGTTTATATTTTGTACAGATCTATTTTATTTTCAACCTATCTTGTCACAAAGCGGGACAAAGGCTTTTCTACCCTTTTTTCAGCTTTCTCTGTTCATAGAGAGTTCACAGAGAGAGAGAGAGAGAGAAATTACAAAAAATCTTTGTAATTTTATAGGTACCTGATTCTTTTTCCTTTTCATCATAGAATTTAAACCCGGGGTCATAGATCCTCGGGTCCTTCTTCTTTAACAGGGCCAGAGTCTTCAAGAACTGCGTCTCCATTTCCTCAGACACCTCAGGAGGCTCATCACTCTCATCCTCACTATCCGAGGATATTGAAGCATCAGAGTTAAGGACTTTGGTGCCATACTTTTGTTCCACTAGAATTAAGGATTGATTAACAGCCTAATCAAACTCTTTACTTGGTATTTAGCTATTTCAGCATTTTCTGTTTTATTTATGATTGTGTGATCTATTTTTTTGAAAGGATTTTAAGTGCTCCTCGGCGAGTCGTTTTTCGTGCACTCGACACCATATTTCGAACTTTTTAGGTTCTACAACATGCCGGTTTCCTCATGATATTTTCCATAAGATTGTAAGGCTGTAGAAATGTTAAGACTAACTAAATGATAATACGATGCTGCTGTGTATTGGTGCAGGTGATACGAAGATATGTAAATAAACAGGAGTCACGTTTGTGTATTTCTTCTTTCCCGCGCCATTTGTCGTATTTCTTTGCGTACTCGTTCTCAGTTTTTAATTCCACTTCATCTTCAGACTCGTCTTCAAATAGTTTCTGTTTCGGCATCGTAATTTACGTTATCAGAACATTTTTATGAAAATAACCAAATTAAACGAAAACCAGCCAGCAGCACGCACCGCACCACATTGTTTGTTTTGTTGATTTGGTTTGACATTTTTGTTTACTTGACAGCTAGCAAGTCTCAATATTTTGACAGTGACACGAATTCAATCTAAACTTTTTTTGGCATTTTAGCAGGCTATGATCGTAAGTTTTTACTACCTAGTCATGGCGATGTTTCTTGGAATCCTCCAAGCGATGTTTATTTATTTGCACCGTGCACCTGCATGCAGGGCCGCCGCCGCAACGCATCGTGCTTAAACGAAGTGTGCTTTATTTACCGCTAAGCCTACGATAGGGGCGTAGGTGTAGGTTCAATTCAATTCGCAACATTTCGCATGAAACGAAGGCCAGAATCTGAGTGCAAATTATTTTATTATTCTTAAAATCCCTTCACCACTCTCGTTGTTCTTATCGTGACACTGGTTATTTCAAACCAGTGTCACGATAAGAAGATATTTGTTATTTAATATTTAAAAGGAAGTTGAAAGAAAAACAATGGCTTCAAATTGACTATTTTTCATCACATTAAACAAAAAATAAATATAAAAATATTACAGACTGGTCATAGCAGGATGGTTCCCAAATACAACCACGCAGGGGTGGGACTTCCACAAAGGGATAGTTATGTTAATTTAGTGAACAATTTAATCACATACTCAAACAAATTCGCTAATCTCTGTACAATACAAAGGAAAATTCTAATTTGAAATAAGGTTCATAATGTTTTGGTCAATGGTAGCTTTAGAATATGTTAGAAAGCCTAGATTGAGTGTATGTTATTTAGCCAGGTTGGCTGCTTGCTTTTTAGCTTTAACTAATTCAACGAGCTCTTTGTACCGTTTCATACAGTCTTTTTTAGTACGGTTAGGTATACAGTCCGCTATTTTGTCCCACCGCTCCGGTGTACTAACAGGGAAGGTCTTTATTGCTTGTTCTAACAACTCCTGCTCGGTTTTAGTCCAAGTGCGGTCATCTACCTTCATCTCTTCTACCTTGGGTGCTGATGTTCCATTAGTAAGCTTGGGAGGCTTATCGCTCTTAGAGATACCGGTATCATCAACATGATTTATCATTTTCTTCTTTTCTTTCTCAAACTGATCAAATGCTTCCTCATTAGCTGCTTTCTTCAAACTGCTTTTAGAAAAGTCAGAGCTTTGCAAGTCCTTAGCTTTGTTCAGTACCTCCTTAGCTATGAAACGTTTCTCATCTATGAAAGTGCTGTGTTGGTTGAGAAAATTGGCGACCACTTCCCACCTCTGGTTGGTACCGGCGGGAAATAAATTCACTGCTTTTATCAGCAGCTGCGTCTGTTCCACAGTCCACTCAATTGGTGTTCTAACTGAAGTATCCTTCTTCTTAACTTCTTCAACCTTTTTAATATCAAAGAGAGCTTTTCTTTCCTCCTCTAACTTTTCCTCAGTTTCCTTGACAGTGTTTATGAAGGCACTTCGTCCATTTGATTCAAGGCTTTTTATGAAGTCCTGTATTTCAACCACCTTCATCAGTTCACAGAGTTTTTCAACAGCAGCCATGTGGGATACAGTTTCGTCTTCATTTTGAGAGTAGTAGTTGTTAGCTTTGCAGACGTCTCGAAGGGCTTTCCGCTCCTTGCGTAAGTTCTTCTTGAGTTGGTCACGTTCAGCGCGGGCAGCATCCATGCGAGCTCTCTCCGCCTCCTCCACCTTCTGCTTGGCGAGCTGGGCCTCTTTGATGATGCGATCCTCTTCTGCTTTTTTCGCTTGCACTGCATTCTGAAAATAGACACAAATATTATTATCACATATTCAGAAAAGTGCTCTTGAAGAGCAAAGTTTATGATCATGCAATTAATTACCATGAATTGTCATTCTCTCTCAAATTATACTATAGTGTTGTATTAGTATAGTGTACTAATAAATAATAGTGTGTAAGGTGAGAGTGCTGTGGGAAAGAATATAATTTTTTTACTCTCTTTTGTAGTACCAGTTTATTTAAATCAATTACCAATTTCGCCATTTTAGCAGCCAGCTTCTTGTCTATAGCCTCTTGTTTGAAGCGTTGGATCCGAGGATCATTAGCATATGCTAGATCTATGAGGCTGCGGATTCTGGCCATCTCCTCCTTCTTTAGCTTGGCACGAGCCGCCTTGTTCTGCTTCTCTATCCACCTCCTCTCCTCTCTGTCCTGACCTCTCTCCTTCTCCTCTTCATCTAGATAAGAAAACTCTCTCCATGAGTCAAACTCATACCAAAACGCATAGAATTTCTCCACCTGCTCTCTTGTACTATTATCATCTCCCAACAAAGGCACATTTCTCTTCTCAGACCACCTGGCATTAACTTCAAACAACTTGGTGAATGACTTGAAGAACCCTTCCTTCTTGATGTCGGATTGCGTGGGCACCGTGTCGTCGACGGTGTGATCGACCGAGTCGTAGGACCTGCGCTTGGCGGGCGTGCCGAGGATCTCGTACGCCTTCGTGATGCAGGTGAAGTAGTCGTCGTCACTGCGCACCTCCTCGCCCTGCGCCTTGCGCTTGTCGGGGTGGTGCTTCAGTACCTTCTGGCGGTAAGCACGTTTGATGTCGTCGTCCGTGGCCTTGTAACGCAGATTTTTCATACCCAACACCGCATAGTGATCCTGGTTCTTCCAGTCCTTAGGGTCCAAACTCCGTAAGTACTCGACATCGTCATCAAACGTTACTTCTTTGGCCTTTTCGTTGGACTCTGACGTTTCAAACAAGGTATCACCCCCGTGGCACTTTATATTGTAATATCTGAGAAACGCGGCCCCCGCACATTCAACTTTTCTCTTCACCAGGGGCCAGGGTATGGCCACCGATCGGCCATTATTGGTAATATCCTCCACGGTCATTCTAAATTAATTAAAACTAAGAAATATGGACACAATTAAAACATAACCTAACTCTTCATCGAGAAACCACTTGTGTCAAGATGTGAAAGTAAATTCATGGGCACAATAATATCTTATCAATGCATTTAATTGATAGCGCATTGGAATGAGTGCTAAATAATTAATTATTTACACAAAAAATGAGTTTTCTGAAATTATAACGCGCCATGAGCGGAGAGAGAAAACCTAGAAGAGCGAATGATAAAAATAAAAATGACATTGACATTTTGAGATAGTTCGTTTTGTTCATTCATTTTATTTTTAGCTAGCGCTGGTATTATAGTCTTTTTGCTATAGAATAGAGTAACAGCCTGACAGATCACACCATGGAACCAATCAATCAGCAATCAATGTTGTGAACTGTTGTGAAGCGTGAATGGTGAATGTTGTGGAGCGTCACTATGGGAGCGTCCTTCAAAATCTACTTTTTCTTCTCTTAAACTACTCGACACTGGCAAAATTGATTTGAAAAGGACAGATGCCATTCATTAAAAAGAAGAAGAAAATCTTTTTGCAATTTGCTTGTACTACCAACCTTGCAACAAAAGGATAAAATCAGCTGACCTCCCTGAGTGCGCGCAAATGTGAAAGCTGAAAGAAAAACAAAGTTAAAAATTCCGTAAATTTTCAAACACAATTCAAACGTGCAGAAAATGAGCGACGACTTTGATTACTTGTTCAAACCCATCGTCCTAATGACGGGGTTCGGTCCCTTCGCCAAACACCCGGTGAACGCGAGCTGGGAGGGAGTCAAGCTGATGAATAAAGAAGAAATCGAGAAGAAGCACAACATTGAACTGGTGCAGATTGAAATTCCTGTCACCTACGAGAGTGTAGATGAGTTTGTGCCAGCGCTGTGGGAAACTCACGAGCCTAAGGTATGAGTTCATTATGAATTGTATTACTGCGCTGACAATAATAATGCTAATACAAACATGAACTTTGAAAATTCCTTCACTCCATGTTATTTCGGTCGTGTTCAAGGTTTCGACTGCATTACTAGTATAATAATGGGAATAAGAGTGACTTATTACTGTACAAACCTACTAAACATTAGATATTTTTATTAGTTTTTCTATGATCAAATTCCAGCTAATGATACATGTGGGAGTTTCCAAACTTGCAAAGCACATGACCCTAGAGCTACAGGCTCACAAGAAAGGCTACAAGCGCACGGATTACTTAGACAATTGTCCTGATAACCATACTTGTATTGCGGAAGGCGCTATCCGGTTGCACACTAAGCTGAATGTGGAGGAGATATGCAAGCAATTCAACGACTGCTTTGAAGTGGAGAAGATGAAGGCTGTGTCCTCTAAAGATGCTGGCAGGTAATAAAGTATAGTTAACAAATAAATAATAGGCTAGTTAGAATAGGTTAGTTCCTCTAATGATTAACATGTATGCATATACATGTTACTTTATTTGCCAAAATATTTATTTTGAGTACCTTTGCAAAGTATCTTCTTAGTGGTATGATACATGCCTACCTACTAACTATATTTACTATCTCTACTGCAATTTATAGAAACTCACTAATGTTAACATACAAATCAATATTTTAAATATTAAATATCAATGTGTGCAAACCAGTTTGCTCTGTCAGTACCCAGCTAGCTCTAATTAGCAAACATTAGAAAAGATAAGATTACATTAAAACTGGGCATTTTCCTAGATGGAAAATACCCAGTTAGTCACAATAAAACAATTAAACTCAGACAATGGTTTTCAGATAAATTATTATTAAGGTATAATAAATTAAAAATTTGTGGACTATCCACACAACTCTAGCGTCCACAGATAGCTGCTAAAATGCTTATGTTTTTTTTAATAAAACAATATAACACCCAGGCAAAGAACACATACTCTGCATTAACCACGCAAATACCTACTTGTTTATCGAATCGAACCCACAACCACGGAACGAAGCGCACAAGGCAGTGCTACTACCAACTGAGCTAAGAAGCCAGTCAATGTTTAAGAGGTATATACGAGTTTGTATTGAAGTCTAATTTAGAAATAAAATAATTTTGTTGGGGTATAGTTTAAAATAAAATGTACGTACTTCTTTCAGATACCTCTGTGAATACATCTACTACACATCGCTAAGCGTGGATAAAACTCGAACACTATTTGTTCACGTACCAGACTTCTCCATCTACTCCTCGGAAAAGACCGCGCGAGGCTTGGAGAAGATCCTGGAGCTCTGCCTGGAACAGATCTTCAAGGCAGAAGATACGAAGCTCGAGGATAAGCTGAGGGATACCAGTTTGCGGGATGGGGATAATGATTTGTGATCGGAACTCTTCTGTTTTATTGTTGGACTAGATCTCACGATGAGCACTGGTGACCCCGCTTTTAGAACTTTGTCGTGAATTCGCGAATGGCGGGATATGAATAATGTGGAATTGTAGATACCATAAATTTGTATTGCCAGTGCTCTCAAACGGTGATAAAAATAGAAAAAAACATAAGCTGGGGTATATCAGTCAGCTTTCCTGCCGCAATAAAAGTCGTATTTTATTGATAAGTACTAAATCAGCTGAAAGAAGGTGAGGAAACCCAGCATAAGCAAATTCGCTACCATATTTCATGAAAATAACAGTGCGTCACTTACAATCCCTGTCTACGGACAGGAGTAGGTTACACTAATTTGTGACGTGACGAGAAGTTATTATTATTATTATAAGCCTTTAATGTCCCACTGCTGGGCAAAGGCCTCCCCCAATCCCCTCCACTCTGTGCGGTCCTGTGCTAAGATGTTCCATTGTGGCCTGTATTTGTCGAGCTCGTCTCGCCATCTAGTTCGTGGTCTGCCGCGACGCCTTGACGAGAAGTTATACATAATAAATATATTTAGAATGCCTGTAATAAAAATCTGCAGTTCATAGCAGCTGTTTGATATTTGGATAGAACCTAATCCCCCGCGGTATATCAGCATTTACTCTCAGGGGTGTGCTCAAACCCTGCAGTTATACATAATAAATATATTTAGAATGCCTGTAATAAAAATCTGCAGTTCATAGCAGCTGTTTGATATTTGGATAGAACCTAATCCCCCGCGGTATATCAGCATTTACTCTCAGGGGTGTGCTCAAACCCTGCACACTTGTTTTTGTAAATGAATTGAACTATCGTTCAGCAAGACCTACTACTACTAGCATGTGCCTAAATGAAGCTACTAAAAAAAACTTGTGATGCCTCTGGTATTTTGCAGGCGTCAACATAAGATACGGTAACCGCTTCCCATCAGGTGGGCCGTTCGATTGTTTATCTGTACTTCGTTGTATTAAAAAAAATCGGCGATCTACTCAACACGACAGCTTAGGCTACCTAAAAGATTCATAAGAATGAAAAACAAAAATAGTTTTAGTCAGTTTATTGCTCAATCTTCCTCCTCATCATTAGCAGCGCCACCGCCCTGCCCCTTGCGAAGGTTCTTCCTCTTGACGCGGCCTGGCCGGCCGCCGCCGAACGGTGACTTCAGGGAGAAGTCAATGTGCTTGCCAGAGTCCAGGCGAACTATGAACGATGGGATGTTCACCACTTGCTTACGGACTCTGAAATGGAAAGATTGAATGAGTTTTAGGTGTATCAAGCAAGTTCCAACTAACTAGTAAATAGGCTAGTGTGAGGGGGGTTGTAGCCATAACCTGTGGCAGATGCTAACACCAGAAACTAGTTCTTGGCTTTGGAGCATCTGGGAATCAAGATCATAGCGTTGATATGGGCCTTGCTGTCCATACAGGCAGCTGCATCGAAAACAATTGCCTGTTCTACTAAAGGCCACTTCACACAGATTTATAACAAAAAGTTCCAAAAAGTATCATGTTTACAGAACCACTTTACATAAGTATGTTATCTTACCTTATTAGAGCTCAAAAGAGCATACATATTTCAAGACATTGGACTCAACAAGTTGAGCAAGTGGTCTTTAGGAATAAAATCAAAGCATCTGCCAGCATTCAGCCGATGGTGCTGTGGTTACCTGCATTTGATTCAAATGTCAAATAAAGATACAAATTCAAGTTTGGAAAAAGGTGGATTGTTTAGGTTGTGCTTTCAAAGTATTATTGATGAGAGTAAATTAGTCTGAATGCCTGCTCTTACCGGATATGCCTCTGCCTGATGAGGATGCGGGCATGATGGATGGACTTGGCTAGGCCAGCCTTAAAGACCTGGGTCTGCAGCCGACGCTCCAAAAAGTCTTCGATCTTGAGACCAAGCACGTAATCGAGCTTCATCTGTTTCTCATCCAATACTCCGATACGGACCAGACGGCGGAGAAGAGCATTGCCTGATGAGAGAGTCTAACTTGAGAACATGTACATGAACATGTATCTGATATTATCATAGATGAGGGGCTCAGATTGAGTGATGTCAACATAGTGGTAGTCTGACAAGAGGTTGCCAGATATTATCATCATTTTAGTTTGCTAAGCTTTTTAAATCTTTTAGGTTAAAAAGCTTAACTTGTGGCCATGTGTTACCAAAGCATTATCAAACCCACAAAAAGTTTTCAGACATATTTTCTTTGTTTCTGTCGTATATGAGAAAAAACTAACCTTCGAACAGCCTCTTAGGGTCTTTCTCTTCCAGGGTGAGGAGCTCACGAGCCGCCTTACGGATCCTGGCTAGCGTGTACTTGACACGCCACACTTCACGCTTGTTGCGGAGACCATACTCTCCAATGATCTTCAACTCCTGGTCAAGACGCGCCTTCTCAAACGGACGACGGGGCGTCACGTATGTCTTCGAAAACACTGACGGAACACGGTTGTTCACCATCTTGGCGACTGGAAATGGTAATATAAATGTTTTAAGTTAAAAAGAACGCATTTGGACATGGCCAATGTTTCGGTGGTACAGTCAGTTTGCAGGTTATGCGAATCCCAGATTATCACCAAAATACGTATCATTTCTTAACTTTTACCTCTGAAATATGTTTTTAGAAGATTATTCCTACTTTATTTACACAATATTTCATTTGAACAAATAAGTAACACAGAAAAACAAGAAGAAATAATTACCTTCCCGCGTAGACGGCTCGCCGAAAAAGAAATGAAAGATGGATTGATTTGATTGATTGAAGAAATCTTGCCTGTCAATGTCAGTAGGAAAGAAAGACTTAATTTGTCACCGTCATTTCTTGCTGTCAATGTCAAATAATTTTAGTTTCTAACGGGGTGCTAGTCTTTTAGCCAGAATCGAATTGAATATTTATTAGCATAGAAACATGAGTCTAGGTGTCAGTTCCACGCGACCCTTATATCGATCAATAGTGAAGCTTCACTGGCTTGATCGTGTAAATAGGCCCTTTACGAATGCTTGATAGAAACCTAGCGCCCACAAAGTTTCAACATGCAAAAGTATTAGTCCAGTTGTGTTTAGGTGGTAAGGTACCTAACTAAGTCCTTGTGTACCAATCTTTTAGTAGGCAAATGAAACAAATTGTGCTATGTATAATACTTTTCCTTTTATTTTCAGTAATTGTTTGTTTTCATACGAATATAGGTAATATTATTTCTATTACAGTGTATTAGCGGATAATGACGATTGCACGAAATGGAAGAGTCCTAGCAGTCCTTTACACAAATAATATTTATTTCACCACATAGGTACTGGTGTCCTGGAGGCAGCACATAATTTGCTTAGCCGATCAACAGCTAGTTCAGAGTAGCAATCTACAAATCCTTGCCAAGTACTGCAATATTTAATTTTAGTGTTATAATTTTGCAGGTAAACACATTACCATATTATTACATTACATTCTCATTACGATAGCTAGCAGGTTTTGCAAAAGGAAAACCGGCCATATTCAAGAGCTGCGCTGCGAGTAGGTACCTCCCTGCTAGGTACTTTCTCTCTAGGTTAAGTTCCTACTATTGTCCAATTTCATCCTTTTTCGCGAAGTACCTACTTATTATCTTGATTATGACCTCAATTAGTGTTGCCAGTGCTTTTACGAGTTTAAAAAGCTATTTAGTACCCCAGGGCCATTCAAACAGCGCCGAGCATTGCAAAAGTAGCCAAAACAAACATTACCATTATGTACCTGCTAACTTACTTTTTTATCGTCAGTGCGTCTATACCGCCTACTTCGCAACCTTTAAGTTCATTACAGAAATAGCATAATTGGTCGTACACGCTACAATATAAACGTACACAACTGTTAATGTATTATATTTATCTAATAAACATTAAATATACTCATAACTTCACTATCTTATTAGAACGATGTGCATTGTAAATAATTTATATTATGATTATAAAATTGTTATCTATTTTATAAGGAAACATACAAATATTTAACATCAATAAATCAGTTTTCAGATAAAAATTAAACATTTAAAGTAGAAAATACAGTCATCGACTTATAGTTTAAGCAAATAAAGCGCCAAAATCGCTTATGTTCCAAATTGAAAGTTAGGTAAGTATAAGTATAAGGTTTACATGGGATTGTCAGAATCATTATACATTTCCAGTAGGCATCTGTTTGTCTCAGAGCATCGACTTCTATGTTCTAAGGTTCATCCATGTTGCTAAACATGATAGGTACTACGAAAATGATGTCTTTATTCTAAGTTGTTTTCTTCTGAAAATATACTTGGTTCCCAACTTAGATGTCTATATCCTCTCATGTTGTATCTAGAATACCTAAATTAGGAAGTTCTTTATTCCAAAGCTTAAACTTTCCAAATCACATTCATTGATAAAATAGCATTTATTGTACCGTTATACATGACCATTTGATGACTAAATGATATGAAATATTGTACCTTAAAATTCTAAAACATTTATTTTGCATTTCAGTTACTATTACAACTAAAATTCAGAATAATAACAAACACTGTTTCATAGAAACAGATTAAATTATCATTATGTAGAAAATTGTCAAATTTTCGTTGCATTTTACAAAAAGCTGCCAAATAGAAAAGTACCTACACATAATGCAAAGCAAAACATACACAATTATTCATAGATAGGTAGGTAATTCACAATAACGATAGGATAAGGTCGATTCGGGGTATACGCCTACATTTCCTAACCGTACCTAAACAGGGATCTTCATAACAATATTCATCTTATTGCCTGACCTTACTCACTGAAAAGTATTGTGACCTTACTTCACAATACTTTTCCCAAAATGTTGGCGATTTCTTATAAACGTCAAAAAGCTGAGGCGCGCGGTGCCATACAATAAATAGGTCTACCTAAACTATATTTTGTTATTGCTTGCCGATATAATAAGTTATGGGCCTACTAAAAGCTATACCTTTACATCTTCAGCTGCAACTATGATGAAATAGGCAAAGAAACAATAGAACGCCACTGTTATGAAATGTGTTTGATAATGTCGCCTACATTTATAAAAATATAATTCGTTATATATTCCTGATAGATATTCAGTCACCTAGATATACTTTTGCTACCACTAGATAGGTATAATGTTTATGGAAATATTATTTGTTGTAACTTAACATTACAACATGTGAAGTTAAACACTAGTTATTACCAACAGGGGAATGTGGAGAGAATAATCATAAGTCTCGATAACACAGATTATGATTGCTGACCAACTGATTACAGAAAACTGATGCTAGGTTGAACGTGTACTGGCTCCTTGAACAGTCCGCGCACCGTCACTACCAACATACTTACACTAACCTGTAGGATACAATATCTAGATAATACACATTGAGTTACATTGATCTATCAGTGAAGTTACATACAATATAAACTGTATTCTATAACAGATCGGGTCGAACGGATCGCGCGGATATTAACTGAAGAGACTTAACTGAATAAAAAAATACCTTTTGTTAAGACACACACATAACATCCTACACATAATAACCTTTTGTTAACATTGGAACTTTTATAGTTTTTTTAACATGATATTTTACGAACTTATTTCAAATGTAGCAACACGTTTTTTTTTATTAATAATAAACAAAACTACTTGATACATAGATTCCACGCGCGCCGTCGAGCCTCAAACAACAGCGCCTAAGAAAGAGTTAACAATTTTAGGATAATATCCGACATGGATATTATATAGTAAGGTACACAATAGTTTACAATTTACCTAACTTCTAACAATTTGCTTGCGGAGACATTTGCTTACCAAAGTTGTCATTGCAAAATCTTTATTTAACTGTCTCGACAAGCACTACTAGAAATAGTTATTATTTCGGAGGCGGCCGAAAGATCCGTGCGCACTATGCGGGTAGTCGCTACGCCACACTAAGTTACCGATGCAAGCTAAGTAGAAAATCTACTATTACAGTAGTATTAACGCTTACAACGATTATTGATATACATTCATATACTTTAGATTATATTAACTGGAAATTGTACTATAAATAACAGCTCTAAAAGAACATGTATTGCGGAAAGGCACTACAGAAGAATTGCGCTGAATTCCTATAAAAGAACATAAACAAAACGAAAAATAAAATGTTTCAAACACCATTTATTGTTGAGCATTCGGTGGTTACATGAATGTAAATACATTTTCAAAATGAATTTATTCTTTGGGTGTTTCTTGAGTATGTTGCGACATTAAAACAATATATTTATAGAACGATAGCACACCAACATTGTTGATTATTCATATTCATACACAAAAAAGTGTTAGATTTTGATCACTAACGCAATTTTATCAGGTGTAGGATGTAGCGAGGCATATAATACTTGGGGTAATTAAACAACCCTTCACAGTTTAAAATAGCTAAGATACAGACTAAAACTAGTTATTAACATGATAATAAATACTAAGAAGAGACTGTCAGGAATATTTTAACCTACCCCAAATTTTATAATATAAAAAATAGCACATTTTCTGAAAGAATTGCTATTACACTTACATTCGCTATTGTACTTTAACATTCACTCAATGAAATTTGTTAATTACTTATATTATTTAAATAATAAATATTGTACATAATGCGATGTATATAGAATATTAAGATACTAACATATTATACAAAACATAACGATAACATAATAAAACAATACACCGGCATACCACCTACTGACGTAGGTAATGGTTGAGTTACATAAATTCACAATAATGACATGCAGTTATAAATTAAAATGATATTAAAGCTTTATTTTATTTACAATCAGAACATAATAAATTCGTGTATCCTCAATTACACATTATATCTGGCATCAGCTTATACTATCAGATACATTGGCGAACTATCTAACTGACACGAAAAAGAATTGTCATAACTGATGGTGACTGATGCCAAATCCATAAACTGATGTAAAACTAAGCGTTTAAAAGAGGCCTTTATAATACATATTCCATTTTCAAATGAAGCGAACACTGTTACAACCAACAAAACGTACATATTCTTATAGTAGTAACATACTCAGACGCAACATTGAACAGTAAGTATTAACTATAGGTTATAGTAGTATAGCCAGTGCATTTTAACCTCTAAGGACTATACAGGTAGTGAAGAAGCTATTAGGCCCCAACTTGCACATAACAATATATTACACTTTTACAATAAACACTATAATTTAATAAGTTTGTCTGCGAATCGGTCGTTTCGGTACATAACTAATAGATAAAGAGTAACATCGCGTAGTAACAAGATATACATAACATTAAAACGCAAATTACATAAATAAATAACAAACAGACTATTTCGATAAACACTACGTAAATCGTGTATACGACCTATACGGTTTGATCTAATTGAAAACAAATTATCGGACACGACTAACGGTCGCGACTATCAGCTGTCAGTAATATTTTATATTGTCCAAAAAGTTATCCGACCGATTAGCTTCCATAAACTGAGGGTACGTTTGCATTCAGGAGCCTAATTCTCGGCTCATCTCGGATAATTTTGCAATTTTATTTTATTGCTTCTTTTCGAAGAGAGAATGGCAGATTTCTTTGAGTAATTCATCAACGACCTCATCGTAGAAGCCTCGACAGCTACGATATACGGAAAACGTAGAAAAAGTGCGGGGTTGTGCAATGCCAATGTGTATGGGACATTGAAAATCTCGGTCGGCCCGAGAATTGGGCTCCAGTTTACGACAAGTCTGCCTGACCGATTTTAGTCGCGTCCAACACAACGCAGATACTTAAGGTCGTGTCCGAAAAGTTGCAACTATCGCGTACCAATAACCAAAACCGTAGAATTTATACCCATTTCTGTTTGCTATTTAGTTATGTAGCTGATTTGTCGAAACCACCGATTGGTCAGAGTAACACGTACGTAACGTCCAGACAACACGATCCGACCCTAGCTCACCGATTCCGACATTTCCGACACAACGATTGATCAAAACGCTACACAAAGCTTGTAATAGGTGTAGAGAATCAAACCACCCACCGATGTCCAATTTGACTAGTTGTAAAGGATGCTGTGGTTAGCGTGGCTTGTATTTTAGTGCAGCTTATTATAATATCAAATTATCACAGCGTAAAATATACTTAACAGATTATTTTAGGACAGTTTGCGTGCTGTCTCGATTGCACTGAGTTATTATGGAATGCAAGAAGATGATTTTAAAATACACATACTTTCATTTCTCAATGTAAAAGCGAAAAATCTATTTTTTTCTCAATATACTAACGGACGAAACTCAAATGCAAGTAGCGTCTACCGACGACATGGCAAAACCGACTCTTGGACCCGGGGATAAGTTTCACTTTTCCTGGCGGGATATGGCTAGGGCTAGTTGCAATTCAGCGTCTTCCTGCATTCTTCGCATCTCTGCTTCGTTCTCTAAACGCTTCGACTCTGCCGCAGCCCAGGCCCACTGCTGCTCCTCCGTGGGAATGGCTTCGGAGCTTCGGCCTTCCAGCTGGGCTGCCTTCTCCTTCTTATTCTTTTGTTTCGTTCTGCCGATCCCGCCTATCGTGTGCACCAGAGATTTAGCGTACTTCACAGGTTTGGGAGATTTCTCCTTCTTGTTGGGAAGCGTGTTACTGGGCCAGGTTTCGTTGAGGTTTCTGTTGTTCTTGTTAGAGTCGGAGGTCCAATCCGTGGCCCAGTTTTCGGTTTTGTTGGCCCAGTTGTCGGTTTTCCAGTCGTCGGTGTTCGTGGTTGTATTCTTGGTGGAGTTGGACCACGTGTTGTTGGTCTGCGTGGGCTTGGACCAGGCGTCGTCCGCGGCCCAGTTGTCGTTGGGCCACGCTGACCACGAGTCGTCGTTGTTGTTGCTGGTGGATACGTTCTGCGTGGAGTGGCTGCTCACACTGGGCTTAGGTTTGTCAGCTCGGCTCGCGAAGGGATCGTACGGCGCCGGAGGAGCGGACACTCGCCCGCTCCGCTTCTCCGGCAACTTCAAGCTACCATTGGTAGAAGATGCTGAGAAAAAGTCATCGCTTTCGAATCCTGGCACTGAAGGGACCGAGGTCGGCCTGCCGAAGGGATCAGGTTTGTTGGAGTCGGTGACGTCAGCGAAGGGATCCTCGATGTTGAAAGGGTCCTCGTACCGGTAGTCCTTGAAGGGATCGTCGGTAAACTCCATGGTGGCGCGTTGGCTCTGAACGTAACAGAAGGGTGAGTGAGACGCGGTACGCTAGGGCGGTGAGAGGGAGAGAGATAGATACGCACGTGTCGGCCCCTCCGCCGCGTCCGCTTAGCGCTGCAATGTCGGGAGAAGCACACGAGCCGTCATTAGCATGTTAGTGGACCACTTACTGACAAATATGATACATAATAGAAACATACAATGAATACATTTTGTGAAACAGATAATTCAGTTAGTTTATTAGATCTTTAAACAAATGGTTACAAACATGTTCATTATATGTATCCAGAAGAGTAATAAATCATGAACCGGTGTAATTATTAAAGTTATTGGATAGAAATGATAATAAATAAATGAAATAAAATAAATATCAAAGGGGAGGAGGCATAAAGCAGTGCTATACTTACTAGTATTTACAACTTTAAATAGCGACAGCTACAAATATTGCATGCACTAATATACGAAATGTACAAAAACTTTAGATAAATAGTCCATGCACTATTACTACTTCTTCTTCTTCTAAAATATGCCATTTGTTAAAACTATCCCGTTTTATAATGAATCAAAATAATTTTCATTTATTATAATATACTAGTTTAAATTCTCTCTTTACTGGCCAACTTTGCCTCGTCAATGGTAAAAGAGAGAACAATTTAATAAAGTCTACTTTACTTCTAATGGAGAGAAAAAGAATAATCCAATGTACGTATTATATCATGCTACATAGACACCAACACCAAATAAATGTATATAAAATCCATAAATAAAGTAAATATGAAAAAAACCAATCCTGAATAATTAAACAAAAATAGGCCGACGACTATTTTTTGAAGTCACGATAGGCTCAGATCTCTAGTCCTCTACTCAAGAGCCCGTATGGATAACTTAAGAGAAGCATGTTCAAAACACCAGGGCAAAAAAAGAAAAAGAATCCCTTTACAAAG
Source organism: Thera britannica (assembly GCA_939531255.2). Classification (NCBI taxonomy): domain Eukaryota; kingdom Metazoa; phylum Arthropoda; class Insecta; order Lepidoptera; family Geometridae; genus Thera; species Thera britannica. Next base: position 12,102,225 of record OW618036.2, on the reverse strand, counting down.
TAAAGATTATTTTATTAAATTACACTTAGATGTGTATTGTTTTCTTATATATTCAGGATGGTTTAGCATTATGCACTACTAACATGAACGAAATAAAAGAGTAAGCGTAAACAAGCGGGCGCGCGGCGAGCCAACAACGCTGTAACAAAACTAACGTGACACGAGAATGGCATTCTACAACTCAGAGAAAGTAAAATATTTCAACATTCATAACATCATTATTACTTGTAATTTGTAAGTTACTTAGTATGATATTTTCAATAACTTTTGTTTTAACTGATATAAAATGCCACCCTTAGGTCTTGAAGTGCGTTCAGTGATTGCATTTTACGTACATTTTACTTTCTCTGCAGCATTCAAAAACATAAAAAAATCTATAGTTTAGCTGTTCAGTCCGGCTACCATCGCATCGCATGCCGCTAAGGGATCGGGGAATCAAATAAACAAAACATAATTCTGAAATAAAACTATTAGCTTACGACTAGAACACTTTAAAAAAATCGGTTGTCTGTAAAGTCGGTTTACTGACGATAGTTGGACGTGACAACGTTGAAATGGAACGCCTCAGAGCGAGGTAACGCCGCATGACGTCATGTTTTTTCGTGCGTGCAGCCGGCTCCATCGAATTATAAGACGTTGTCACGTCAAAACGATTAATAATCGTTATCTTATTTATAACGTCATCACTTTTGACTTGTCTCATAGCTCAGGCGGTGGTAGCTCTGCCTTTTGCGCTGTAGATTGTGGGTTCGATCTGTTTCGTTCCCTAACGAGAACAAACTTTTGTGCGTTGTGAGGTGTTTGGATGTTTTAATTACGAGTTATTTCGTATTTAGTGACGTAGGAACGTCTAAATAATGTTAATGCATCCTCAGTTGTTTTATTTATTTATCGATAACAGACGAGCTGTTGTTGCTGATCTATCACAATGTTGAAATTGTGTTTTTGTTATGAAAAAAGTTATAGAAGTCCTTTCCTTTATTGGGTAGGGCAGAGGGGAGGCGATCTAGTTATTGTACATCCCGTTATTACGACACCATTTAAGCCTCATGCACACAGCAGCAATTCAATCATTGATTTTTATTTTTTTGTTCTGGCACTGGATTTTTATACCTGTGTTTGATACTACTTATACTTGCCCTTGATAGGGCGTATCCGACTTGGATAAGTTTTATTATGTTTGAACAAATATGAATGACCCATAAGGCGAGCGTGCCGCACCAGCAGCGGTCACCGTAGTGTTAGAAAATATTTTAATACAATAACCTCAAAGTATCCCCTTAAAGACCAGTTAAAAAAAGAATACCTAATTGAAGGTTTTGAACTGCTACAGTATACATGGACCTTTACAATTTCAGAGTAGAAAAAAGTGGATTCGCTTTATCTAGGTGTCCATTAACTGGGTGTAAATTATCTAGGTGTTCATTAACTGGATGTCCATTAACTGGGTATTCATTAACTGGATGTACATTAACTGGGTGTCCATTAACTGGGTATCCATTAACTGGGTGTACATTAACTAGATGTACATGAATTGTGTGTATCTGCGGATTAGGGTAGAGGTAGAGTATAGGATGTGTTACCTTGTGCGGGGGGTTGGGGCGGGGCGGCGCGGGGCGCGGCGGGGGCGTCTTGTGGCTCTTCAGCGCGGCTGCGGCGCCCTCCGTACCCGCGCTAGCCGCCGCAGCCGCAGCCGCCGCACTGGCGCGCGTGGGCGCGTGAAGCACCGCGAACGGATCGCTCTCCCAACCACCCTGCTATACAACATTATGAAATGATTGTGATTAAACTCTAGTGATTGGTGGTTAAGACAGCAAAAAGCTGAACGGCGGGGCCTATTTCATAAATAATCCTAATACCATTACACACAGCACAGGACAGGACTGGCTGGGACCTAGTTTTTTAGAGTTTCTGTTATCGGTATTGGTCTAAAGTAGGTAAACAGATAATGTTGTGCCTACATTGTCCGTCTGTCTTCAGCTGTCGTTCTGTGTATTTTAATGTACTTGTCATACGTGTACGCTTTAATGTCAATTCAATGTTTTTTTTTTTATAATATAGGCTTGCGTTTGACCGCAATCTCACCTGCTGTTAAGTGATTGTACGGTCGACGGTGTAGCACTCTTACCTAAAAAATACTTGTTTACTCTACTCTCAAAAACATCCAAGTTATAAGTATTCGGAAAAACAGACGCCAGCGGCGGCATTTTATTTTCTTTTTTCTTTCTCAAGTTATAGTATCACAGTGCCTGAATAATTAGCACTAATAACGTGGTCATGGAGTTGCATGCCGATCGTGAAGACTACAACAATCCCCCTAAATTATAGGGCTTATATCCACGAGCGGATATAATTAGACTGATGACTGACTATAACGTGTTTGAGTAGTACTCACATCGTCCTTGGCATGGTTGGCGTGGTTAGCGAAAGCGTCGCCCGCGAACGGATCCGCGCTCGAAGCGAAAGGATCCGCGCTGAAGCCCTGCAAGAGACAAGCTACATAGCCAACTACTACACACGAAACACGCGTCTAGGGGGGAGATCTACGATATCACAACGTTACTTACCAGTTTTTTGTTTTTCTGTAGGTACCCGAAGTCCGAGTTTTACTACCACATTTCGTTACCAAATGTTGTTTTCGTTTCGCCTACGTGTCTCTGTCTTTTGTAGGGAGAAAAGATGAGACAGCAAAAATACGATACGTAGTTAGAGTTGCTGTCTCATCATTTTTCCTTGCAAAAGAGAGAGACACGTAGGCGAAACGAAAACAACATTTGGTAACGAAATATTGTAAATGCACTGGGACTTTGGGTACTGTTACGATTTCTGTGCCAGTTTCAAAACAAAAATACGCTCCGGTATTGAGAACAAGAGTATGAGTCTAGTATGAACAACTCCACTGTAGTTTGTATTATGGTATGACACTATGGGATAGAACTAGAACACCAATCGATAAAAAAGCTGTTGCTTACTCAAAAGTTACTTATAGCTTTTTACCACACAACATATACAAAGCTATGAAATCTACTGGATGGACTGGGTTTGTAAACGTACGTTTAAAGAGGCTTAATTTATACCTCACGACTTCTCATACAAACTTATTAATTCAATATCTTCGAAATTCATGAGCAGATTCTAATGAAACTTATACGGCTATGCAAGTAAATTAAGCATTATTATATAGCCTCCTTATCATTAGCCTTGCCAGTAGATACTGTCAACACGCTCTGATTTCATCTCTAAATATAAGCTGAATTGATATAGGTAGCGGCACATAACTTTAGCGCTGACCGTAAGAAGTCAAAACTGAGGGGGGCTAGCGGAATGAAGGAAGGGCGGGCGTGCGTAGCGCTGAGTGGCTCTCCAGTCGCACTCTACTCTCCGTACCAATAGGACACTCTGCACACATCCACATACGACGCATGCGCAGCTATCCCCTCCGCGTATCGCTCAGAGCTAAAGTTATGTGCCGCTAGTGATAACCAAAGGGATGAATAGGTGTAATACCTGTGATGCGGGTGGGTGGGACGCGGCAGGCGCGAAGGGATCGTGCGAGGGTGCCTTGGAGCCCGCGGGGTGCTCCTTGAAGGGATCGCTGTCAAACCCGCCGGCGCCGTTCGAGAAACCGTTGCTTTGGCCAAACTCGTCTTCCTGCAATTTTTATCACGAAATGTTGTGAGTGCAAATAATGTTTGATTGGCATTGCCAAGTAGAACAGCGTAAAGCTGATTTACTTGACTGTCAATTTATATTTGGGTAGATAACGATATATTTAAAAATGATAAGTTCTTAGTAACGCTGAAGTCCCGAAATATGCGATGCGCTACGTCGTTTTTCAATTATTTATTTATTTATTGGGAAATTAACAGTTTACAAAAATTTAATAATATTAATGCGCTAGAAATTAGTGAGCCAGCAATTACAGGTTTTCACGGATACAAAACAATCTAGAAAAAAATACTGTGAACGCCGTAAGTCGACATAATATTGAAGATGAAACAGTGCAAGCATGTTTTATGTTGCTTCGTGCCTGTTTAGCCGCTGCTTGACTGAACTCGCAAACTTGCAAAACTTGACACGACAAACATGACTCATGCAGCGTTACCTCGCTCTTAGGCGTTCCATTTAAGGCTTGAAGTACAAGCGAAAGCACGGAACGAGCGACAAAGAGGCACGCACGGCCTCCGCGTTCGGCAGCGTTCGACATCTGTCTCTCTCCTACTTGAGTGAGCGATGCGTCCGCGTGGACAGCTGGATGACGTTGTCACGTTCAACTATCGTCAGTAAACCGAATTACAGACAACCGATTTTTTTATATTGTCGCTGAAGTCAAGGTCGATTAGCCCGCGAGGGATAGACATGCATGTAGTGGCGGGGTACACAAGGATACGCATCACTGCTAGCTCTTATGTTCTTGCAGTAAGTGTTAGTTTTGTTTGTGTTTAGGTAAGTTGAGGTGTACGTACGAGTGCGTCGTTGGGCGTGGCGCCGCGCACCAGCTTGTTGAGATGTTCCTCGGAGTAGTGCGGCTGCGGCGGCGCATGCGCACGCCCGGCGCTGGCCGCCTCCACGCATGCGCTCAGCACGCGCACCTGCTCCTCCAGGTGGGATATCTTGATGTTCGCCTGCAGGATAACATATACATTCATGGAACGGGTTCATCATCCAGCCAACCAACCAGCGAGCGTTTTGGCGTGAATTTAAATCTTATACCTTTAAACGAGAAAATCTTGTATATATATATATATATATATATATATTTAGGATCTCGGAAATTGAGCCAACGATTTCCATGAAATTAAGTATACAGAGTGTTTCGGGAGCGATAAATCGATCTAGCTAGGTTTCATTTTCAGAAAAGACTCGGGATAAAAGTTATTTTAATAATTAAAAAAATTAGCGCCATCTCTTGCCGAGTAGTCGAAATCACGAATTAGTGTCACGAAGAACGCCATCTATTGAACTTCTACGTAAACACTCGACACAAAAGTTCCGGAGATTTTCATGAAAATTAGTACCTATACAGAAGGTTTCGGGCGCGATTAATCGATTAATATAGCTGGGATAATTTTTTAGAAAATCTTTTTTTATTGTTTTTAATAATCAACTTTATCTATTTATCAACTTATACATAAACTTATTTTAGCTATTCCAGCAGATGGCGCTGGTAGTAAGATCGAAAAATATTATTAAAAAAACCAAGCAAAGCTCGGGCATACCAGCTCGTGTACTTTTATTGCACAAAAACCTTAATTTTCTACAGAAATATGATATATTTTAGACATAATAGATACTTCTGAATATAAATAAATAAAATAAAAAATTAGTCGTCATGCCTATTCCAACAAACCTGACTGATGAGCAGCACTTGCTTGCTGTGCTTGGCGGTGAGTTGTTCCGCCTCCTGCTCTGCTTGTGTGACGTCTCGCTGCAGAGCCAGTTCCTTCTCCCGCAGCGAGAGATGCGCGGCGCGACGCACCGCCACCTCGGCTTCCGTGTCCGCGGCCGCCGCCTCCTGGGCTGCCACTTGGGAGCGGAGCTTCTCCACCTTGCAAACATTATAACGAACATTTTATAGTTAAGGGGCCGGCGGATGGCAAAATCAAGGGATCTTCAGATTATGTACAATTTTTTTAAAGAATATCTTGCCTATTAACACGTTATGATTATTTACCTGAGTTTTTAGATCATTGAGCCTCTTTTGCGCTTCACCTTTTTGGTTTTCTAACTGTTTTAACGTCGCCGTCAGCGTGTCCAATTCGCTCTGTAAACAAAAATACAGAATATAACAGCAACAACTTCGACAGAGGCTCTTCCCTCTGCGCTCAAGTCGGGTCTATTTTTTAATTAAATGAATGGTTTGTTACGCGTTATCTCGGTCGCTCAACAACCGATTTAAAAATCACTTTTATTATTTGGAAGAATATAAGTTCTCTCTCTCCTTGGCCGCGATCTCTGCCTAGAGCGTGGCGAATTTCCGTGCGAGTGCGTCGATCTCTCGTCATTACCTGCAGTCCATCCGCCTCGTTAGCTCCCGCGCTGTTCTCTCTCTCCTTGGTCGCGATCTCTGCCTCCAGCGTGACGCGTTCCCGCGCGAGTGCGTCGATCTCTCGCGCGATCGCTTCCATCTCGGGCGTCGGCTGCGGACCCAAGGTCGGCGCAGGCTCTGGTTGCTGATAAATAAACAAAACCATGATTATTATCGTCGGTAATTATAAAAAATAATAAAGGAGGTTCACAATTAAGTTGTTTTTTATAATATTTGTTATTGCATAATTTCGTTGTTTATGAGCCTTAAAGCAAAAAGGTTTCCTTTATCCGGAAAGTAGTATTAATTCCAGATCCATCCCATACAAATTTCATATAAATCAGTTTAATAGTTTCGCCATGAAGTCGGTTTCTCAACTTTTTAAAACTTATATTATCTTGAGCTTGCGAGACAACTTGTGATGTGGGGGTTAGAGTACCTGCGGCTCCGGCGGCGGGATCATGTTGTGCGCGAGCGCGGCGGGCGGGGCGTCGCCGCGCAGAGCTCGCTGCACGAGCCACATCGCCAGCGCGAATTGGTTGCGAGACAACTTGCCCACGCTGTTCGTGTCGCATAGAGCCCTGACGATATCAACATAAACCTATTTAGGTATACACATCAACAACACTGCAACACTGTTGTTGCCCGGACTCTAAAAAGAGGCCGGTGTCCTCATGAACACCTACAATAATATTTATTTATTTATTCAATGTCTCACAAGGTCTATTGGTGTACGGTCTTGAAAGAATACCAGCGCTTATAGCTTCCTCTCAGTTTGCCAGTGGGCATTTTGACGCTTTAGCAAAAAGAAACACGAAAATTTTGTTCGAGTAAGTACATGTTTTATACTGGTTTGTGTGTGGTGATGTAGAAAATTAATAATTGTTTTTGTCTATGTCAATAAGCTATAAACCAAACTAAGCTTAAACGAAATAAAGCATAAATAAATCATAACATCACCAAATAGACGGTTAATCCTGGTCACGGCACCCACTTGTAACAACCCTCCAAAACTCACCATATATGAGCCAAGGTATGCTGCGGCAATCCCGTCTCCAGGAAAGTATGTTTGATCTCCGCTCCAGAGACATATCCGTCCATATCCTGGTCAGCGGCGGCGAACTGCGCGGCGTACTGCGCTGCTTCCGAAGCGCTCACCACCCAGCCGGAGGAGGGAGTCATCGGGATCGGTGAGGGGGCCGCTGCACCGGGTAGGGGGGACGTTGACATCACTGGAGTGCTATTTGGAGGCTGTTGGGTAAATTAACACTTTTGTAACTAATATGATTAAAGTCTTGATCATCCTCCTCAACATTACGTAATTGATTCTAGGATTTGATTGATAACCGAGATACCAGAGGTTTATTTATTATTTATTTATTTATCTTCTTACATTAACCCCACTTTCTGTGGGGTCGGCACAACATGGTACTCCCCTTCCTTTCCCCTCTATCAGTCGTTATCTCTGTATTAATTCCTTCTAATCTATGTATGGAATCTTTCACACTGTTCGTCATATTTTCTTTGGCCTACCTCTACCTTACATATCCATCAACATTCATACTCATGATGAGTATGGATCTCCTGGTTAAATTTCCCCGTCATGGCTTCAAGTGTAACAGCTGAATACTTCAAATCTATTTGGTTAGAACTTTGGCTTTTGGTAATGCTTCATCAAAGTAAGCCTAAGTTTACCAAGTAATGAATACTCACACTAGAAAAGTCGAGCAGCCCCTCCAACAGCGACGCATTAGAGTGCGGCGGCGGCGGCGTGGGGCGCGGGGGGCGCGCGTGCGGCGAGGGGGGCCGCGAGGGGGGCCGCGAGGGGGGGCGCGAGGGGGGCCGCGCGGGCCGCGCCCGGCTCAGCTCGGGAGGGAGGGTTGTGGGGACCGCGTGCTTCTCCAGCGCTTTGTACACGAGGTGCATCGCCTGTGCGGGGAATAAACAATTAATTCTTATTCATTTGAAGTAATTCTTCTTGCATTCTTATTATAACTTTTACGACTGGCTACTCAGCCCAGTTGGTAGTAGCTCTGCCTTCTGAACCGTAGGTCGTGGGTTTTTCTGCCGGGCCCTTTTTTGCGTGACGCCTGACACGTGTTGTTCGAACTTTTTTAGGTTCTACGACACGCCGCCCGGTTTCCTCACGATGATTTCTTTAACGGTTTAGAGTACTGGCATAGTGCACATACATTTTTCGACCCAAAATCTCATTGGTACACAACTAGATTTGAACCCACGAGCTTAGGCGAAGCTGTTACCACTAGACCAGCATTACTCTGAGTCCAAGACTAGAAAGAAAGAAAGAAAGAAAACTTATTTATTTGACCCACAAACACGTTTTACAGATTAGTAGGTATAATAAACATAAAACATAAAAATAAACATAAATTTGCTTGGACAGGTAGTAAGTAGTTATGTAGCTACTAACGACTAATACTCTAGGAATAGGTTAGGTATACATACCACCATAAACTCATGCCTGTCCAGCATGCCGTCCTTATCCTGGTCGGCGAGGTCCCAGATCTTGCCGAGCGTGTCCAGCGGCAGCTTGGATTCCATCAGGACGCCTTTCACCTGCAACGTTATAAACCAAACTCATTTAGAACATTTTCATTGCATGTATTTTACATAAATAGCAAGCATTTTCATCTACTGAGTACATTGCGGTTTTGAATTACATTACATAAAATCTTCGTCTTTCGATGTAATTCTTTACATATCAAATGTAAATATGTATGTGTGTAAATATAAGCAGTCCCAATCCCATGGCATGGCTCCAGATGCCTAATTGCTAAAAAACTATTGTAACTTAGTCTTTACTGTAATATTTGAAGACTTCAAAAGGACCGAAACAGATTGCGCCTTGATCAGTAAAAAATCATCGAATTTAAAAAATAAAATTATATTTTATTCATTTTAGTGTTTCCAACACTGCCGACCGCAGCGTTGGAATGTCGCTGCGCCATTGAATAATTAGGACATAGGGACTGTTAATGTGTTCATCTTTTAATTTATGTGACATTATAAAATCTTCCTTCTCCTCCTCCGTCGGTCCGTCACTGCTGAGGATAGTGACGTCTTTGTGCAAGAACCTTTGTTACGGTTTCCCTCCACTTAAAAAAATATATGATCTATGAAATGTTTAACTTATTCCTGGTTTGGTTTTTCCATAGACAATGGTTACGTCTTACACCACGTGGATCATTATGAATAACCAGATGGTATAGAAAAATTTCTTATCATAAGTTACAATGAAGCAGAGAGATACAGATTGTGTGTATTTGTTGTTTGAGATTTGTAGTGAATACATTACCTTATTCCCAGCAATAAGTCCATTATTGGGTTGTAGAGTATCAAACAGCTGGCTGTACTTGTCTCTCTCCGCCGGCTTCATGCTCCAGTCACCGAGCGGCGCGGCCACCCCCGCGGGGGACGGGGAGGGGGCCGCGGGACGCGCGGGGGGTGCCACCTTGGGAATGTCACCCTGTAACAATACCACCATTGTTATATAACAAGCTTCTTCGTTTGGGGCTAAATATGTTTATCCAAGCAGCTGTGTACAAGATGAGGGTTACACAGAGAGCCATGGAGCGTGCCATGCTCGGCATAAAGATTTTAGACAGAGTTCCTAATATCGAGATCCGAGGACGTACCAAGGTCCAAGACGTCGGCATACGAATTATGGAACTCAAATGGAGTTGGGCAGGCAAAAGATTGATGGAGTGGTGGCCGAGGACTGGGAAGAGACGCGTTGGACGTCCATTAGCACGATGGGTTGACGACATTACCAGCGTCGTGGGCCGCAGTTGATGAGGGCAGCCCAAGATCGTGGTAAGTGGCAGGAGCAAAGAGAGGCCTATGCCCAACAGTGGGTTAAGTCGGGCTGCGGATGATGATGTTTATCCAGTTGTATCACAACGATTGCTTTGAAACGTCCTAAAGGTTGGTGAGTCTAGGTGCCACTACCACGCAACCAAGCCGACAGACGAAAAACAGCGGCTTAGTTTCTACAGTTTTTGTGTATGATCTTTTAACAGAACAAAAATGCTATGTCGTGTTTCTACTAAGCGCTGGAACTTTACTGCTATAATTTTTTTGTAAAAGGATCATACAAAAAACAGTAGGAACCAAGACATAGTTTTTTGCCTGTTCTTCTAGGCTTGGTCGCGTCGAACTGGCACCTAGACTTACCTAGTTTTATGACGTTTCAAAGTGATCCTTGTGATGCCACTGAATAAATGAGTTTTGAGTTCTAGGTCTGCTCACCATGCTTGAGGAGGGTATTATAACTAGGTACGGGATAAAAAGTTGATCAAATCTTTTGGGTTTTTCGATACTTTGGATTTTCCACCCTTTTTCCTCCTGATAAGAACTGTTGATAAAATAAGGGGACTGTGAATTTGCATTTTCTAATATTTAAAATTAAATCGTCAATTTTTTCATGAATTTCCTGTTAGTAACTCAAAAAATTCAAAAATTCAAAATTCAAAATTTATTTATTTGGATCTTATTACAAATGGAGCAGAAACAGATGGAAAGCGATGAAATTCGCAGGAGTTAAAAACTGTGTCGCGAACATCAACGCCCTCCTCCACAATACCTATTAAATTTCAATAAGATTAAAGATAAGATTCAACTGTTACTGCAGTAGTAACATTTAATCCAACTTTGACTTTGAGTCTACTGTAAACGATGACGGTAAATACATAAAAAGCTCTTCATTGCACACCACAGTTACATTCAAATTAAAAACAAAAAAAAACAATAGGCATTAGCTAGTACAATGAGCAGTCTTATCGCTGAGTGTGGTCACTTCCAGACCATTACAAACCACAATACTCAGATACAACCAATGTGACGGTAGAACAAGTTTTTTTTTAATTTCTTATCTTTTTAATTTCTTATTTTATCTAGCCCCGAAATAAGTAGAGCTTTTACCATTCCCATTGGTTTCCATAGTAAAAGCTGGTTTAATACTTATTGTATACATATTTTTATTGTAAATACATACTTAGACTACAATATAACACCTAGACAAAAAAACAAACAAAAATCTGTGTTCACCATACAAATATTTTTGTTCTCGGTGGGGGGTTGAACCCCACGTGGTTTACGTTACCCCGACGGCGCAGAAGGCAGAGTTATTGCCAACTGAGCTAAGAGGCCAGTCAAAGATGAAAGAACACTTACGACTTTAGGCGGCGGTGCCTCGGAGTGAATGTTGCTCATGTTGATATCTTTCCCGGCCTGCGCCAGCGCAACCAACTTCAGGGCGACGAATAAGCCCGCCTGTAACAAGCGAAACAAAACGTCAATCATCATGCTACAAGTTGTAAAATAAGACACGTTCCTAATGTGCGTAACCTGCGATGCAATGCTTTGTTATAGGCGACGGTTACTACTTAACATCAAGAGGAGCATATTGTTAGTTAGTACTATCAGTGAATGTATTCTATGTAGTTGCCCTTCTCGAACCGACAACATTTTTAAGATCACGAGAAGTCGCTGAAGGACTTAGTTCTGCCTACTCTGTTCCACCAAAATTTAGTGGAAATCTTTATGATATGTAGGTATTTCAGGTCTACACTAAGTACAGCATGGCGACACGATTTTCGTCCATCCCGGTTCAAGAGATACAGACGGACGGACAGCGAAGTCTTAGCAATAGGGTCCAGTTTTACCCTTTGAGTAACCCTAAAAAGTAACTCTACATCTCAATCAGCAAGGAAAGCGTGCAAAATCGATCGCAACAGTTAATATCCGATACAACATGACGGATGGCAATCATAAAAGCGACGGAGTTATAGGTATATCCGTCGGATTCTTAAAGGAAATTAATGTTGGTGGAAATTTCACAAAGCGGAGCTATGGGAACCAGATCTGGCTTGGCTTTAGCAAGGTATAGCCGGCGGAGGAGGGGAAAAAGGGTCAATGTTGAATTGGTTTGGGTCCCTGATTATAACGCTATCACTATTATTAAACGGAGTTGCATATTTTACGAGAAATTCGTGAAATAAGTTTCTAACATTAAAACAGTTTTATAGCGAAACGGAACGTTAAAATGGCTGATTGACAACCAAAATCTTATAAAAATCGTGAAGCCAGACGCTCGCGAGGAGGTCCTGAGTTGAGCTAGCCCGCGATGCCGAGTGGAGCGAAGGGGGGAGGTGGCGAGCGAAGCGAGCCGGCGACCTCCTAAGCGGAGCGAGTTGAGCGGGTGAAGCGACGCTCAGGGCTCCTCGCGAGTGTTCTGGCTGAGCCATTGCAGATTCAAACTTGGGGCATCCCGACTTAAGTCACAAAAGTAACAGTAGGTTGTTAGGTTTTTTTTTTTTTTTTTTTATACCTACTTAATTTCAAGAATGGTGCATATTGCAGATTCAAACTTGGGGCATCCCGACTTAAGTCACAAAAGTAACAGTAGGTTGTTAGGTTTTTTTTTTTTTTTTTATACCTACTTAATTTCAAGAATGGTGCATATTGCAGATTCAAACTTGGGGCATCCCGACTTAAGTCACAAAAGTAACAGTAGGTTGTTAGGTTTTTTTTTTTTTTTTTATACCTACTTAATTTCAAGAATGGTGCATGTCAGTGTAGAGAGGACACCTCCCCCGTCTTTCCTCCTCCCTAACAATACTAAAGTCAACCCAAATTTTAACTTTACTACGCCTTTTAAGCGACTGTAGTGTTTTGAGGTTAGGTTACATTTTTCTCAGGAATGGTGCATGACCGTGTAATGCCGCTGGTACCAGGGGGCAGGCCCCCCCCCCCTCCCCCCCCCCCCCCCCCCCTCCTCCCGTTTCCAGCTATACCTTGCTAAAGTTTAACCCCAGATCTTTTATAAATAATAAAAAAAACAAATTTCCGTAAATAAGTACGTAAGTGTCTATAAGTTGATCAGAGGTAGACCAAAGAAAAACTGAACTGTGTGAAAGATGACATGGTTATGAGAGGAGTGAATGCAGAGATGACAGCTGACAGAGGGGAATAGAGGAGGAAGACATGTTGTACCGACCCGTAAAGTGGGATAAGGGCAGGAAGAAGATTGTAAGTGCCAACTAGCACTGTTAATACCCAGATAGTTCGGGTATCGTTATTCTTATACTACTCATTTACTTCTCATAATTCTCTTTTCGACTCGTAATATCAAACAGGGTTTTGGATGGGTAAAATGCAAGTAAAATGTTTTTAAAATTGACGAGACAGAAAACCTCTCTTCTGTATTCTGTGGCTGACGTTATAAATATCAAGAGGTGAAGAATAATGAGCTAGTGAAACTGATATTTTTTCTAGTGCTAAGAATAGTCCCCTCAAAAGATACAAAAATAGACCTCCATTGTACGACATTTACGAAACAATAGCTTTTTACAGATACCAAATTCCGAAAGCACTTACGTATTTCTTATCCAAGGGTATTATTTTTCAACTTTTAATGGTCTTCGGAGATAGGTCAAGTAAGTTTGAAAAGTACTTCTCTAACCATGTCTTTTCTATGTTCTATGGTAGCTATCAATTTGGAGTAAGTAGGTATCTAACCCAACATACCATATGAGGTTGCTATAATTTTTAATTTGATCATATGGATTCTGATAAGCTTCAGGGTTTTTAAATTTACAAGCCGTTACCCTGATTACTTCTACTTCTCACGACAGAATAAGCAGATAGCCTACCTGAAGTTGAGCAGTGTATATTACGGCTTGTTCTAGAGCTGTCGCGAGATACGTAATCAGTGCAAAGGGTGGGTAAAAGTAACACCTTTGCTAGATGATTTGTTGGTTACAGCAGCTGCTACATCAATAAAATTAAGAACATCGAGCGTAAAAGGTGTATAATGTGTATAAAGAGCGTGATGGAAATAGCAGGTGGCCCACCTGCTGTTACCTCGACCTTTGACACGTGCGCTACCTTCTACAGCACGCCCTCTGAAGACGTGCTCTATGACATTGGCACTGCGTGTACTCTAATACGTGTAAAGTGTTAAGTCTCATTCAATTGGAATGAACAACCATGACTTGAAAGGACATTGCAAGCATTACTGCTAAGCTAGATATATTACGGCGGCATTACTACCCCAGACTAACTTCTCTCAACGAAGACTCGGCGCTGATAAGCCACGCCACACGTTCAGACATCAACAATGTAAGTTTACATACCAAAATACACAAACTTTCCACCAAACACCAAACTTTCCACAATCTTTCACAAATTAACTAAAAAACACTGAAATTGCTTTATTCAGTTCCATACATCAATAGCCTCCCACATTTGAACACTAGTGTCAGTGAAGAGATAACGCGTTTATCATTGAATTCGTAATTATACACATCCTTCGCGCTGTGTCAATATTTTAATAAAAACTGTCTTATTTGCTGTTGGTCATGGCGATAACGAGTGAGTAAATTAAGTCTAGTTGGTTAAATAAATTCTTAAGACTATTCTTTATTCAATTCTAAAATAAGTATCTACTTAAAAGTTAGGATACGCTTGCAAGGTAAAGCTTGCTTGGTTGTTATAGCTTAGTAATTAAGCTTCCAATCAAAGTTCTATAACGTATTAAGGAATACAATCTCTTTGATACCGCCGATAAACTTCTTGTAAATGAACACTGCCAGTTCTACGTACCCAATCTCAGAAGAACAATCATTTCACAAGTTAATCGTAGTCAAGTTAATCCTATAAACAGCTCGTTCAATCAATAACCCTTCTTTATTGCTCGTAAAGATCGAATAAGGTTGACCACGAAAGAAAACGAGGTGTAGGACGCCCTCCACGCGATAGACAAGTAGATTTTGTGAAGATCGCGGGAAGTCGATGTATGGAGAAGGCTCAGAATCGTTATTTCCGAAAATTATTTGAGTCCTATGTACAGCAGTAGATGTCTTCAGGCTGATGATGATGTAGAGTTAGGTCTTGCCAAGTAAAATAATAAATAGCTGCAGCAAAGCTCACTGAACCTAGGCTGGGGTTACGTAACATCTCATCCTTGCCAAATATCAAGTAATAAAGTTACAAATTACAATGTCTGGGAGACATGGATATTTTGAATCAATAACTTTGTTACTGGAGCGTCTGACTAAGGCTCGGTTTAAAAACAATGGTGCTTTACTTTTCGTAGTGCTAAACCCATGGACTCAAGAGGCACACCGGTGTGATGGACGCCACGACATAGAAGAAATAATATGTTTCATAACATGACCATTTAAAATGATAAAAATGGATGTTTAGATATTTGCGGCTCAATCACGATCATGACCTAACCACAGGAGCGAATTGGAAGAAACTTTGAACTAATTTAGATTGGAGGATTAACATAAACTAAATAAATAAAAATAAATAAAAATAGCTTTATTTACTTACACAAAGAAAAAACTTAACCTAGGTGCTGTTAATTATATAAAAATTAACTATATTATGTAAATGCCGCCTGTGGCGGTGAAAGCCTCCTCCAAGAGCTTCCATTCTGTACGTTCTCTTGCCTTCCTTAGCCATAGTTTACCGGCTACTTGCGCGATGTCGTCACTCCATCTCTTGGGAGGACGTCCTTTTCTGCGCTTTTACATAAACTAGGCTACTTTTTATCCCAAAAAATGACGGGAACGGGGAAAAAATCGCACCCGAGCAAAGCCCCGGGTCGCCGCTAGGTACAAATAAAATTAAATCAAAATAATTTCATTGTAATATCACGTCTCTAGCTAATTCCATTGTAAATTGCTTTGCCACTCTTTTGGTACGAGCCACTTGTAGGTAGGTACCAATATTTAAAAAAAAAACCAAGTTCCGTAACACTGCCAAGGTTAGAACCTTCTGAATTCTAAGATTATGTGATGACTGACTAAACCGAGTACCGAAACCAGTGGACATCTGGTTTCGGTATTCATCAACATTCATCGCTCATCAGCATCACACAATTAATCCCATGATGTAACAGTTATTAAGATGAGTGGGAACAAACAAAACACAAATAGATTAAAGATACCATCGGCAAGTTTATCATGCGCACTTGATGTCCGGGCAGGTTTTTCCGCAAGTAGGCCGCTGGTGGGCCCTTTTAGCGTGACCCTTGACACGTGTTGCTCGAACTTTGTTAGGTTCTACAACACGCCGGTTTCCTCACGATGTTTTCATTCACCGTTTTGAGAGTACTGGCATAGTGCACATAAATTTTTCGACCAGAAAAACTCATTGGTACACAAGTGGTTCAAATCCACAAAGAAGAATGAAAGCGGGGCCACTACCACTAGACCACCAGTGCTCTCTAAAGATACTTTACCAGCATCTGAAAAAATATACCTGTGTTCGATAGAATGATTGGGCAATGGCATTGGATGTGCTAGGTGAACACTATCCAAGAAAATAACTTTGTAGATAAGGACCATATCAGGTTGATTGACAGACATATTATGCATCAGAATGTACTTGATAAGTGAGAAACAATGAAACAACTGTGGAATCTTATTTGTAACTAGCAATCCACCCTGGATTCACATGGGTGCAAAAATTCAAAGCTTTCTTCAAACCTTTTTTCTAAACCCATTTTATGGCCATGCAAAGCCAGGGCTTGTTGTAGTAAAAAATATAGCTTTAAGCACTCAGGAATAATGTAGCTTGAATAGTGAATTAATTTTTTAAACCAGTTTTTCAAATAACTTTGTCATATTGGTATGATAATGCTCAAATTCTTAGATTATGGCTACTTGTCTCAATTTTATTATTTTTCCCGAATACACAGAAATATAAATCAAACTCACTTTATCCAGGTAGCCCTTTCCTGAGGGGTCGGAGAGGTCCCATATTTTGCTGAGCACCACATCGCTGAGTCGAGACTTCTTGAGGAACCTCGCAGCATCGAGGGCCTGCACAGCTCCTGAGCCATTTGGATCCACCTGTAATCATTTATTTTCTGTAATAGTGTGGTTTGAGATATTTATTTCTCAATGAATCTATCTTTTGATAAATTAATACAGACAATATCTCAATGTTGCAGTGTGTAGTGTTCTTACTGGTTTGTGTGAACTGAATAGTTTGCCTACAAATGCAAAAATGCAGTGCCTACTTATTATATTAAAAATGGACCCTGGTTTTAGGGCTTATTTGGTACAATGAAAAAGATGAAAAGAATAGGAGAATTACAACTTGTAAGCCTCTTATAAACATTATCAAAGTATTTTTATGAAACAACGGGATATTTACCATGATTAAATTTTTATGTGTTTACTTCCGATATAAACTCATAAAAATTTAATCATGGTTAATATCCCGTTGTTTCATAAAAATAGTGTTAAAAACCATGATAGTTTCAAAAGTTATATTATCAAAGTAGTATACAAATAGTTAGGTGACTTACAGCCACACTCAGATTCTTTATTCCCACTTCAATACTGATTTCTGATAAGAAATGAAAGACATCGGTGAAATGTGTGGTTAACCTTGCAAAGGCCACTCAAAACAGAATGAATAAGAAATAAAGTAACCATTTAAGTCTCTAAGTAAGACTGTCTAGTTCCTTACATAGAATACTTCAAGGTGTCCTTCATAAAGAAATGTTCTTCTAATCCCTGATTAGCAGGTACACAGGGTTGAATAACTGCTGCTCTTGTGACCTCTACGGGGTAAGACTTATTAAGGCAATTTGCCTCAGCAAATTATCTGACATTCTGTTAGCTCAATTTAACATCGTTGTATTTTTATTAACCCATTATCAGCTATGGCAGGTCGGTATAAGCACCCAAAGACACAGGAGTATGGTTCATCTAAAAATGTTTTCTCACCTGGTGATAATATGCTTCGTATATAGCACAGTGGGTCCCTGCCACCTGCAATGGTTCAAGCCACATTTTCAAAACTTAGTAGTCGATACACACTAATTACAAACGTATTTGTATCTTGATGGGTGTGACATTAGACACAACGTAAATCGCTCGCGTAGAAATACATGTAATTGCAAGGTCAGCTTAGCGTTTTTAGGTGAAATACTACCACCAATACCACTATTAGTAATTACACTATTATTTGAATCACACACTAGTAGTATTGTACGCGCTAACACCGAGAAAATCGGATTCAGATCCGACGAGGAATTCATTCACAGAACACCGAACTTTGACACTGGCCAATTTCTTCAAACATTGTCAGCATTAATTTATCACTGCTTTGACCGGTCGACTGATGAATTGTCTCCAGTTTGAGATAGACAAAAGCACGAGTTACACCGCAATTTCTTTTTTAGTTCGTAATTATTTCTACCTGAGTAGGTGAAGGCAAGGCAGCCATTTTTTAAATCTCCTCGGTCGACCAATCAATAAGCTGCCATAGACTATACTCGTTTGACATTACGACCGTGCCTGTCATCCACTTACGTCTATGGTTATTTTTCAAATCAATATAATTTTAGGGTTCAGTGAAAAACCAATGCAAGCCAAAATCCTAATTATTACTACTCTTTTGTTTATCTTGCGGGCCAAGGGGTAGACAGTTGTTTTTATCTTATATTTCTTTTGATATTCTAGTAGAATAAGTTACAGTAATGGATTATTGAGTTTTCTCTAGTATGCAAACAGCTCATTGTTGTATTTTATTCATAAGCCTCATAATGGTGAATAGGTTTGTACGTACCTACCTGTATTAATTATTGCAATCTTTTTATATAAACTGCCCTGCATAAAGCATACCTAAGTACATATGTATTACATAAAGTTGTTTAATTTGATTTAATTTGATGAAAATTTACACGTACACGTATAGTACTTTTAAAAATTAAATATTTTATCTTTTTATTTCATTTTTGTTCATATCAATTGAAAACATTAACATATTTTTAACCATGCATTTTCGGTCCAATACTCTCAACATACGCGCGTAGCCGATCTAACCCTTCCTTATTTATTTTGTAAGAAGGTAATTTCTGCAATGTTTGCATCCAATCTTGAACCTTTTCATATTTCTCTGGAATAGGCATTAGGATGGATAGGGAGCTCACTGTCATCGAACAGCAGATATCCCCAAGAAGCATCTGAAATTAATTTAGATCACGTTGCTTTATTTGCGAATTTTAAAGTCAATATATTTCATTTATAAAAAATAGGTATATAGATCATGTGCATGTAGCACCACGTTTTGCATAAACCTACGTAATGCTTTTTATATAGGGTAAGTACCTGGTCACCTGATAACCATTTCAAGTTACCAAGTCGATGTTCTAAGTAGTCTAGACCAGCGTACCATTTCGATATGTTTGTATCATTTGCAGGCCACTTACCAGCAAAAAAATCGGTCTGAAACAGAAAAATACGTTATAGAAGATGGGGCCTCCATTATTTAGGTCCCTATTAGATTTTAACGCACTAGTGGGCATGCAATAAAATTACTTACGTAAATAGCAGAATTAACAGGAAAAATAACAGTGGCATTGAAGAAAAGCATTTCATCTACCCTTGCCTTCAATAAAATATCATCTTTTGGATATAAATATTGGTGTTCATTTCTCTGGCACAGATATAGAGCAATAGCATGGCTGTCGTGAATAGCTTCGTCGCCAATAACTAATGCTGGTACTTTCTCAAGAGGGTTTATCTGAAATGAAACATAGGTACTCGCCGCATTACAATCGTCAACAGAGAATTTTTTTACAAACTTATCAATAATTAAGGTGCAGGCTACCTCTTATAAATATACCTACAAAATGGTTTAAGTGAAGTTTATTAAACAGACTTTTTTGTATTAGGTAAGTAGCAATATAATCTAACTGAATTATTAATACAGGTTACTAACCATTTGACACTTATCATATTCAAATGAGGTGGGGAACACATGGGTAAGACAAGATTTTAAACTAATGTCAACTGTGCCGTGTTGTTATACTGAAATTTAAATAACATTAAGGTACCTTTCTGTAGAATTCTGTTTTATTTTCTGACTTAAACAGATCGATGTTTTGAAATTTTAATTTCGATCCAAGAAGAGAAGCCGTTATCAATACAAATCGCACCGGGGGTGATGCCATATCTCCATACAAAGTGTGGTCTTTCAGCATAATTTGTTTCTGGAAGTTTCTGTCAGAAAAAATAAGCCAGTTATTAGGTAAGTACTATCTATAAGTAAAGGCTTGCGCACATTAGGCGATGGCGATTATGATCAGCTGAAACGCTGTCACATATTTGAGAAAGTTTTACCGGGCTTAAGTGCTCTGATGAGAAATTAAATAGGTACTTACTAACTAATAATTCAACATCTGCCGAATGCGTTAAACTGAATATAAAAAGTTTTTGTTAATAAAAATGAAAGCATCAATGTCCCTGTTTCTGAAAAGTTCATTTATAGGAGCTAATACGTAAAAAAAACTCACCGTGTTTGATAAATAAGCAATTTTAAAGTTTTCTTTACATTGAACCGATACCCTATCATTATTATTGTTCAATATTTTCGTTGCGTAGCCGTCACGTCAACTACAATGCGCAGGTTTGATGAAACTGAGTGAACCTGTGTGTCTCAGTAGTAGCGCATGCAATCCGATAATCGATAAATTATCGGTAATCGGCTCATTTTCGCCAGCGATAATTATCGAAAATAAAATGATAAAAACCGATAAACGATAAATTCAAAAATGTATGAATGAACCATTATTACAACTAGCAGTTGGTGCCCGAGCTTCGCTCGGTATTTTTTTTTGGTAAACTGTTGTTGTGAATTATACCTATTTAAATACGAATTACTTACATACTGATTAAATATTAATATTTTTCGATCTTACCGACATAATAATAAACTCCACTACTCATCAATAGATGGCGTTCTCTGTCCCACTAACTCATGACTTAATCAACAGATGGCGCTAGGAGTTATGATTTTATGATAAAGTTGATTATTTACATTACGATTAAGGGGACATTTTCTAAAAATGAATCCTAGCTAGATCGTTTTATCGTACCCGAAAACCCCTGTATACTTAATTTCATGAAAATCGTTGGCTCAGTTTCCGAGATCCTAAATATATATATATATATATATACAAGATTTTCTCGTTTAAAGGTATAAGATTAGTTCATTCTTATTCCTAACGATAGCAAAATGTTAAACAATACGTACATTCTAATTGATTGTTATTATTTGGTTTCTTTATAAAAAAAAAACATTTATAGATAATGATTACCTACTAGTCCAAGCATTCTACTAACTGATTTACTTAAGAACCTAATCATTAAAATAGCTCATAATTATTAGAACGGAAAATGACATCTAGTTATAAGCTTTTCGATTAGTGACGCTAATAGAAATAATATGTGATAAAATCATTTTTATTAGTAAATAATGAGTTATCGATCCCAAAATTGTAATGTAAAGTTCAATAAATTTTAGCTATTTTCCATATTACATGTACAATTATTGTACATGCAATCCTTGAACAAACAGTGAACAACCGAAAGATGTTCAAAAAGAAAAAAATATGTAAAAATCAAAACAATAAAGTGACAGAAGGCATCCTCTGTTCAATGACGTTTCATCCACTTTTCACTCAATTTTATTGTAACATCGACACGATAGAAAAATAATGATATAAGTAGAAATAGATAGATTTACGTATAACCTACTAAGGTTATACGTAAATCTTCTTGTTGAGTGAAGATATGACAAATAAAGCAGTTAAATTAGAGACCGAAACATGAAGGTTTTTCCCTTTACCAACAACCGATAATTCTCGATAATTATCGAAAAATAGAGCGATAAATATCGTATTATCGATTATCGAAAAGTTTCGATAATTGCATGCCCTACTCAGTAGTGTAGTGACAGTAGTTCCTACAGTTCAGCCGGCGCGGCGTTACTTGCCGGATCTTAGAAATAAGTGACTTGCTTGCGTCGCATAATCTGAAGTTAGATTTACCAACCGGCTAACTTAGGTACCTACCCTAATATTATATGATACGATAGTATAAACGATTGCAAATTGAATATAAATTAATAAAAAAAAACTTAAGAGATTTCAAAGTAGCATAGCCCTTGAGTTGAGATTCAAGTGAATTAATGATTTTTGACTGTTATTTTTACGAAGGTAATGTCAACAATAATAGGTAGGTACCTCATCATCATCATTAGTATCCACAGCCCGACTTCACCCATTGCTGGGTTTAGACCTCCCTTAGTTTGTGCTATCTACCTCGATCCTGTGCCAGTCACACTCTTTCCCGCGAGTTTGTGTCTTCCATCAATCTTACTGCTTAGGTATATAGGTATTTCACATAATTTTTATTTTGTTGGTTTTTTTCACGCAGCGGAACCCAAGGAAATTCAAGGTGGAACGCCTAAAACTTCCTTGGGTTCCGCTGCGTTATATTTCAAGTTTTTTGAAAAAGTCTATATTGTCAATGGTTATTCGTCATATTTTTAGGCCGCTAGCTACATGCCGGGAATCTCAGAATATCTTATCTTATTCTTATACCTTTAAACGAGAAAATCTTGTATATATATATATATATATATATTTAGGATCTCGGAAACTGAGCCAACAATTTTCATGAAATTAAGTATACAGGGGTTTTCGGGGACGATAAAACGATCTAGATAGGATTCATTTTTAGAAAATATCGGCGTTCGGAGTTACGAACAAACTACTTTATCGTAATATCATTACTCCTAGCGACATCTATTGCTCAGAAGCAAAAACTAAGCTCTATGAGAACCTGAGAACTCACGGAGAACGCCATCTTTTGACGAGTTTTGGAACTAAATGACTACATAAACACTCTTTAGACAAGTTCCGGAAGTTTCCATCTCATTGCACTCGTGATTTTTTTTAAATAACCATTTTTTATTTTTTTATTATTATGTAGTTTGTTAGTAAGATCGAAAAATATGATTTCATCATTCACACGTTATTAAAAAATACCGAGCGAAGCTCGGTCACAAACTGCTAGTATTAAATAATCACTGCTTACACAGCGTGCAGTCCAAAATCTGGACCACCTTACCCCCATGGGTTCCCGCAGGGCGGCCCGCCCGCATGCGTAGTAGCTCTTCGAGGGTCGAACACACATTAGAACGGAAAAACTAGGGAAGAACCGGAAGAACCAAAAAGAAGAAGAATATCGGTATCTGTTGACAGATCATCTGTCTACGGTTGACAGATTTTAATCTATACTGTCAGGTTTTGACAGCCTTTTTAATAACTTGTAAATATGTGATGATCTAGTATAAAAATATGTATAAAAATGCTTTTCAATGATTTAAATCTCAAAAATTGAGAGGGATACAGCATGGGAGGTAGTGGTAGCAAAGGGACATCGATCGCTCTAAAGTTAGTTCTCCACAAGTCAATGCACGCCAAACAGAGCTGAGCAGAACTCTTCACGTACCGTACCACCCATCATAACGAATTATAAGTTTAAATTGTTCTAGACATGTAACATTATGGAAATCTGACCGCAGCCCTGCCTGTCGAGCAGTCATGATGGCTTTGGATGCTATGAGCCTTAGCATAACCGAGGTAGACGTCAACATGGATCGAGGAGAACATAGAACACCGAGTATGCTAATGGTAGGTACGAGTACTTTGCGATATAAATGTACTTACTGGGGTCTGCATGCTTATTCTTCTTGTCGTGTCACTCACTAGTTCTTTCAAACGTTTAGGTACCTACCTAATCTACATACCTACTCCAACCAAATTCGATGTAGAATGTTTGTAAACAAAGGTGTAGTCAGTCCTACTATATCCAATAGTTGGGATATCGGAAATTAAATCAAATCAGCCGCTGTCTCATTCAAGTTTAGTCTCTATGTAGGTACCTATACCTATAAAGTGATCCTTGCGATTGTCAAATGATTTCTACTTTGGCTTTGTTAAGCGCCAATAATGGGCGTTTGAAAGCCCATAATGAGATTCGAGGAAATTTTCATTAGGCTAACACAAAAAACAGTGACCGTAACTCAGACTCAGAATCGTACAAAAAAAAAATCTAATATACCAATGCCTCGTTTTCTAGAAAAATCCTCTTCAAACTCTACCAGTTCTTCAGGATAATGAGCTCATACTACGTGACAGGTATGTTTACCATATTACGTCGTTTCAAAAATGATTGAGAGAAACAGTCCCAACTTTAGTTTCTTACAGCCATGCAATCTGCACGTACCTCGCCTCCCGGTATTCCAGCGACGGTCGCCTCCTGCCGCGGGATCCTGGAGGAAGAGCGATTGTGGAACAGCAGATGCATTACAACGGAGGTGTTCTATACCCTCGATTTAGAGCTGCTATTGTTAGTGCTCTGCCGTTTATGTACTTTTTTCAAATGAAAAAGGAGTTCGTCTAAAATGACCAGGACCAGAGTGAGGCTATGCGCTCATAGAAATATTTTTTTTGATGAGAACATAGCCTCACCCGTAGCTTCAAACTTACTAAGAGTTTATAATAAGATCTGACCCTTTAAAAATTTAACAACCAACATGGTTAGTATATCTTAATTGATGGCTTTGGTTTCAGAATCCAATCCTATATGAGAACTGCATGTTTGTGCCACCTCAGCAGACGCATGACATCGAATGCGCATACGCCGACCTTGAATGCATGCTAGCCGGCAAGCCATGGTTCGGCGGCAGCTGGCCTACCTTGGCTGACCTCTGTATCGGGGCCACTACCAGCACGCTGCAATGTCTTGTACCTGTCGATAGAATGAGGTGCTTCTATAAATTGCCATCGAGTAATAATTGACATCTCACAAGAACATGCGCCATGCATCGACAGTACCTTCATAGTAACTCGATGACGCCATGTTGCTTTTAGTATAGGTAGGTACTTACTCGTACTTAGGAAAATATCTTTGCTTTTCCAGGTATCCCTGTCTTTCACACTGGCTGTTTCGTATGTCTGAAGAAGTGTTTTACATAACAGCTAACAGAAAGGGACTCAGCGAGTTCGTGCAAAGAATAGGCGAGTTAAAACATATGCAAAAATCGTAGTTTATTTTACAAGGTGGGTGATGATTACGCATACAGGACAACTCAAGTGCAAGTCACTAATTACTACCTTCCTTTTCATTTTATCTGGCAATGTCGTTACTTTTTTCGTTAGTTTCAGGGGAAAAAAGGGCCGTTTATTGTACTGTAGGTAAGTACCTAAGTCTGCGCCAAGTCAGTATAATTTGAGTTATTACAGGTATACCTAAGTACCTACCTCCTTACTTACTGTAGGTACCTTATTTTGCCTAATGAAGGTTGTCGTATATGTATTAGAGGGGAATAGGTGGTGGCGGTTAGTAACTATCCCTTGAGTTGTAACTTGAATACGTAACACCCCCAGTGAATATGTTTCTACAAAGGTGAATTTTTGGACTAGATTGCGGCTGTTGCGATAGTCGGCTGTTCAAATGTCCACGCACTTCACAGAGAAGAAGGTTTCTTGCAGGCACAGCGACGCCAGATTCATAAATTTTTCTTTTTCGAAAACCACGTGTGTGCTTTAATTATATATTTCGGCAGAATTAAATCATTGTTAACAGCATGAAATTGTTTGTCTTTTAGGCGAGATTTTCACTAACAACATAGCCGGGCTGTCTCAATATGTGAAGCAGGATTATGGCTAATGACGTGCATTTTTTCTCGAGTTTTCAATAGTTTCACATTTAATTTGGCTGGTCTATAGGTGTCGACTTGGTGTCAGTAACCACTAGCTAGGAGGTAAACTTTGCACCTGTCGCCGGTCGCGAGTCGCGCTACATTCTCTCTAATTCTCTCTTAGTCTAATAATGTATCACAATGATTTCTTGCCAAGGCGCAGGTTCCACGCGACCAAGCCTAGAAGAACAGGCAACAAACTACGGCTTGGTCTCTTCCGTTTTTTTGAAATGATCCTATGATCCTTTTACAAAACAAATAATAATAGACCGAAGTTTTTTATAATGTCACTAAAGTTGACCCGAGCGGGATTTGAAATCTTTGTGATTTCCATAGGTGTAGTAAACACTATAAAATCAATAAAACATAATAGTGGAGTTTTTTACATGAAACTGGCGATTGAGGATTTTTACATTACGGCGTGACCGTGAGCCTAACTACTCCTAATAACTTCTAGACTCTTGAGTAAATAGAGCCAGCTATAAGCCCTTACCCGTAGCTGGACAAGCTGCTGAAGACAAGCTGAAGACTTGGAGGAATTAGAAATGGAGGCGTCAACGTTTAAATCCACGAACAATATTTTCTGCCAAAATTGACGGGGGACGAGGTAAACACGCATGGCACACGCGCATAGCAAAATCCTATTCATGTATAGTCGGTAGTGATGTGTCCCTCACTCATGAGGTACCTCATTTGAGCTCCTCAAAATGCAAAATGAGTGAGGTCCTCGTTTTTCAACTTTGAACCACCTCATTGAATTCCTCACTCACTGAACTGACGCAGGCCGCGCGCCGCGTGTATTATTATTTATTATTATTATTATTTATTACTTACTACAGATGTTATCTTAACAGCTAGCCAAAACGATAACACTATCACAAATTTTAAAAAATCATTATTTCACTCTGCTACTACACTAACAATAATACTATTATACTATTACTTACTCAATATACACATTACAAGACAAACTACACCAACATTAGGTACTATTACATAATAAACACACTACAAGACAGTCAGGTACATGTCAGGTTGGTGCCTTTATTTTACCCTACTGAAAACAACAATATTATAGATGAGCCTGAATATCCCCCTCACAGTACTTCAAAGCAATTATACTTAACTGCCTTAAATTATCCGCGAAAGCGTCAGCGTCGGGATTCACATGTATGAGTGCGTTTAAATGAAATTGCGCGCGGAAAAGTGGTGACTCTTGCCGCGCGGATGTACGCGCTGGACTTGGTGCGAACAGCTGGACACGCCCAAGGCGGAACCTGGCCCTTTGCTCGGGCACGCTGAGCCTACTTGCTTCATACAAGAGCTCCGGGCAGTCAAGAACCCCATGTAGGATGCGGCAGATAGTCATAATTTGTTCACAGATCCTACGTGTTTCTAGGGAGTTGTACCCTAGCGTGCCTTGCAAATATTTTGTCGGGTACATGAACGGGTGATAGCCAAACCTTTTTTTGTACATATAACGCAAGAAGCGTTTTTGAACTTTTTCTATCATTAGTGTATATGACGCCTCGTGCGGATTCCAGACGCACGAGCCGTTCTCTATTTTCGATCGTATAAGAGAGGTATAAAGGAGTTTAATGGCATTTACATTTGTGAAATCTCGGCAATTCCGCGTGACAAACCCAAGGCGCTTGAAGCATTCTGTTGTTATCTTTCTAATATGGTCATGAAAATTTAAAACAGGGTCAAACATAATGCCAAGGTCTTTTACCAACAGGCACCTGGTAATATTCTGCTCGTTAATTGTGTACTGCCCAATAATGCCTTTCGCAGAACGTGTGTAACTCATAACCTGACATTTTTGAATATTCAAATAAAGTTGGTTTCGTTCACTCCATTCCTGAATAGCATGAAGATCTTGTTGAAGTAGTGCACAGTCACTATACGATTGAATACTTTTAAACACCTTCAAATCGTCCGCATACAGTAGGGATTTACTAGATCTTAGGCAATCCGGAACGTCGTTGACCATGATAGAGAACAGAAGTGGTCCCAAAGACGAACCTGGTGGTGGCGGCCGGCTGGGCTCACTCGCTCACATGTAAAGAGTGAGTGACCATTTTGTGCGTCATGGATTGAATGAGTGAGGCGAGCGAGTGAGGACTGATACTGAGGGAGGTCTGTGAAGTGAGGTGAGGCTTTGAGGAATGAGGAATTTTATCGAAAGGAAAAAATGAGGTGTTATCTTCATTGATGTGATGAGTGTGTTTGAAAGATTGAAGTGTGAATAAATAAAGGTTTTACACGTGTTAAATTGGCATGTAGTAAATTAAAACGTAATTTTAAGTTATTTAGTAATGTAAATCATGAGGAAGTAAGTAAATAAAATAAATAAATATCGTGGATAAAGAACAGGTAACATTAATTTTTATAGGTAGGTAGTAGTAGGTACTTATTATTAAACAATGAACGATGAGCGGCGCGCATGCTTTATGTCAACCTACCAAACCTCGAACGCTATTTCAATTCTCCTCTCCTCAATTGAGGGGTACTCGTGAGGCGCCTCACGAGGAGAAACGAGGGCCTCCCTCATCCTCGATTAAAATAGACGAGTTACCCATTACTAATAGTCGGATTTTTAATTAGACGATACCCACTGACAGGAGCTAATGTCACTTTGTAAAATAATGTTGCCACATTTAAAGTAATAGTGCTGCGTTCAGTTCTCGTTCAATCAGATGAATGAACAATGAGTGAATAGTTAATCATTTCAAAGTATAAAATAATATTGAAATTTGTATAAAAAAATGTATAAAAGTGCTCTGATATAAGTTACTTGCAGTATGTAGGTAATTACAATCAGTTTTTTGACGAAAGCGCGGCGTGGCGACTAGTGCCAACACCGATGAACGCCATGCGCATTGCGCGTCAGTCAGCATTTTGTTTGTAATTCGGCTTCTAACCTCTGGTCTGATAGCACGAATGTTTTTCTGCGCTCACGCTGTTTAGTTATTGTTTTTGTAAAGTTTCTTGTTAAGTTGTGTCTGTGGTAATTGTTGTGTATTTTGTTGCTATATTGTTTTACGCGAACGATATGGATCCTCAACCGGGCACGTCAAGTCAAAATCGGCACACTAACTATTCACTTGAAAAACGAGGCAATTTCATTCATTCAGGAGTTTTTTCAATCATTCACTTTGTCACAACACTATTTTCATTTCATCAAAAACTGACAACACAGTAAACGTCAGCTAGCTTCGTCTAATTAAAAATCCGAGTATAAACACACACATTGACAATCCCGCACACGATCTTAAAATTTGCACACAGATAAAAAATATAACGTAGTTACGCAGTGTCAAGACTCACATTAGGATAATCTCTAGTGATGGGCATTCAGTAAGACCGGTAAATTGAACGATGAATAAAATAATGAATGAAATGGGTTTTTAGGTAAAGGTAATTTAAATAAGCACACCATATTTATTATTTTTATTATAAGCAGTATTTATTTAATATATCGTGTATTGTATTCGTTTGTAGTTATTAAGTTATTTATAGAAAAGTAGGTATTATTGATAACACTTAAATTTATTTAAAATTATGTTTTCAAGTGCACCCAGCCAATCTTCCATAGTTTTTAATTCCTCTCCATCCAAAGGTTGTCTGGAAGAAATCGCTTTATAGCGATATGACCGCCCATTGTACATTTAGATAATAGTATTTATGTGTTAAATTCTCTTTTGTTAGTTTGTAAGGTGTACAATAAAGAATTTTCTATCTATCTATCTATCTATAAGTTATGCACAACAGGTTTCACATTTTGTAACAGTCAGAAAATAAAAGAATTTATAGTTATGTTTTATTAATGGTTATAAGTTTGAATCAATTGTTCTTAACATGTTATAGCATAGTACACATAAGTTTAGTCTTTTACTGAATAATTGAAAAAAACATATAAAGTGAAATCACATTACATCGTCAGCCTTCACATCACAGCGAAGTTTGTAGTTCTGCCTTCTGCGCCGGAGGCGTTCGTTCGATTCCCACCGAGAACAAATATTTGTGTGGTGAACGCAGATGTTTGTTTGCCCGAAACTTTCTGCAAAATGTTCCGAGCAAATCACACTCGTTCTTGTTGCATGCCAAGTTGTTTTTTGGCCAAAAAATTTTGTCCACTCTTCAAGCAACAGGGTTTTTTGGAAACCTGCACAGGACATAAAATAAATATAAAATAGGCAAAAAAATGTTTTCACTACGCCCACGACTTTATTTTTGAGTATGATGTCATGTCCTATTTTATACATTGATGAGTAGAGGGTTTGATGACTGGTACTT
This sequence comes from Thera britannica, assembly GCA_939531255.2. Lineage (NCBI taxonomy): Eukaryota > Metazoa > Arthropoda > Insecta > Lepidoptera > Geometridae > Thera > Thera britannica. The sequence continues at coordinate 12,072,296 of OW618036.2, read as the reverse complement.
AGGATACCCATATTGTGGGATTTGTTAATAAATGTAATCCGATATATCGTGGCGGCAGCCATCTTGTACCGATTTTCATCAAAAACAGCTAAGAACACTCCCGACTATTCACCTTTCAAACAAACAAAAAACCAAATTAAAAACGGTTGATTCGCTCGGGAACTACGATGGGACAGACAGACACACACAGACACCGCAAACTCATAAAATCCCGTCGTTTTTACGTCGGGGGTTTAAAAAACACCAAATACGTAATTAGACAACACATTATGTGATAATAATTTAACGTTTATTTGTTACGGAAGTGGGTACAGGGATTGGAAGGAAACGACTGATTTCACCGAAAGTAGCGATTTATTCGCACTACGAACACGTAACACTGCACTGAACGCGTAGCACTGCACGAAACGCGTAGCACTGTCCGTCACTGTCCCCGCGCACTATGCGTTACACGGTCCAACGCTGTGCTCCGAACACTAACAGTCCACTGGGAGCACTTCACTTCACTTTTCACTGTTCACTGTTCACTTTTCACTTTCACTGTTCACTTTTCACTTTCACTGTTCACTTTTTCCACTTTCCACTTTTTCTTCTTGTTCCTTTCTTCAGATCACTTTCCACTGAACTGCCCGTAGACGCGCCTGCAGCTCCTTATATACCCGGAATTTCGATTGTCATTTATTGAATTTCGATCGTCATTTCGTTTTCTTCTGTTGGATTCCGATCGTCTTTCCCTACCTGTATAATTTATTGTTTTAGTCCAGAACTTTCGGTTCTTTATTTGAATTCCCTAAAGAAGGCACTCGCCGCTACTAGAATTTTCTGGTAAGATTTGAATGTCGAACAAAAATCTTCACGTAGTTACGTCAGCACGGCGTCACACTACACCCTCCTTAGACGTGCTCGTCCCGAGCATCGTTAGAGCCGTAGTACCGTGCCAACCTGTCCACATGAACCACTTTCGCTGGACTTCTTGGCGTTTTCCGAATTCTATATGTGACATCATTGATCCTCGTAATTACTTGAAAAGGGCCTTCCCAACTCGGTTGTAGTTTTGGAGATTTTCCTTTCCTTCTAACGGGGTTGTGAAGCCAAACAGCAGAACCTTCTTCAAAGGACTTGGAGTTGACGCTTCTGTCGTATCGCGTTTTCATTCGCTCGCTAGCACGCAGATTCTCCTCTCTCATATGCCCGTGAACTTCCTCCATTTTCCTTCTTAAATCTTCCGCGTACTCCGAAATACAACTAGGCGTATCTGGAGGACAACCCGCGAGAAGATCCGCTGGCAGTCGAAGCTCCCTACCAAAGTTCGCTCGGGCCGGAGTAGTAGAGGTACTCTCATGAACTGCCGTTCTATACGACAGAAGGAACAGAGAAATGTACTCGTCCCAATTGTTCTGATGGCTTTCAACAACTTTTGCCAGATGCCGCTCCAGAGTTTGGTTGAACCTCTCTACCATTCCATCAGATTGCGGATGATACGGCGTAATCCGAGTTTTGTGTATCCCCATAATTTTGCATGTTTCCTGAAAGACTTGCGACTCGAAATTCCTGCCTTGGTCACTATGGATTTCAAGGGGTAGTCCAAATCGGCAGAAAACTTCATTCACCAGTTTGTTAGCCACAGTGATAGCTTCCTGATTTGGTAATGCGAACGCTTCTGGCCACTTTGTGAAGTAATCCATTATCACCAAAATGTAACGATTTCCACTATTCGTCATTGGAAACGGCCCAGCCACATCCAAAGCTATTCGTTCCCAAGGAGCACCCACGTTGTATAACTTCAACGCCCCCCGACTTCTTGTTTGTGGTCCTTTGACAGAGGAACAACTCGTACATTTCTTGCACCAGTCTTCAACATCTTCCTTGCAGTGCAACCAGTAATAACGTTGACGAATTTTCACCAAAGTTCTCTTCACACCGAGATGACCGCCTGATGTTCCGTCGTGATACGCTCGCAGTATATCAGAAATCTTTGACTTTGGCACAACTGTCTGAAGATGATTGTCTTGTCCTGATGCACTCTCCCATTTTCGACATAAAAGACCATTGTGTAAGAGCAGGCTATTCCATTGTGCCCAATAGCTCTTCGTTACTGCACTCATTCCAGCAACTTCACTCCATCCTGGGCGTGCGGATCCATCTCTCACCCAATTGAGTATTGGTCTAAGGTCTTCATCTTCTTCTTGTAGTTTACGCATGGCATCGCTGCTCCAATCATCATTTACTGTATCAGTTCTTATAACTCGGACCATAGATTTTTCTTTATCTTCCTGTTTCACACAGTGCTTGCAGCCTTCAGAACACGGCCGTCTTGACAAAGCATCAGCATTCCCATGAGACTTTCCACTGCGATGCTCTACTACAAAGTCGTACTCCTGTAGTTGTTCAATCCATCGCGCAACTTGTCCTTCAGGATTCTTGAACTGCAGTAGCCACTTCAAGGCTGCATGATCTGTTCTGACTAGAAATTTCCGACCCAATAAATACTTCTTAAAATGCTGAAGTGTTTTGACAACTGCAAGTAGCTCCCTTCGAGTGACACAATAATTCCGTTCTGGTTTTGACAGGGATTTACTGTAATAAGCTATCACAACTTCTTGATCTTCTTTTCTTTGTGAGAGTGTTCCTCCTATCCCTGTATTACTTGCGTCCGTGTCAACTACAAACTCATTGCACTGATCCGGATATCCGAGTACTGGTGTTTCACATAACCGGCTCTTTAGTTCCTCGAAAGCCACCTGGCATTGTTGGTCCCAAACGAAAGGTCGTTTTTCTTCTGTGAGTCTATGCAATGGCTTCGCTATATCCGAGAAACTCTTGACAAAACGACGGTAATAAGAGCAAAGTCCCATAAACGCCCGTACTTGTGTTTTGTCCGCAGGCACAGGCCAATCTTTAACCGCCGAAATTTTCGATGGATCCGTTTCGACGCCGCTTTCCGAAATAACGTGTCCCAAATAGTTCACCTGCCGTTTGAAGAATGAGCACTTCTTCTGGCTTAGTTTCAGATTTGCACTTCTCAACTTGTTGAATACGGATTCCAGCTTCTTCAAATGGTCATCAAATTCTCGCCCCACTATTATAATGTCATCGAGATACACCAAGCAGGTTTCTCCCAGCAACCCAGCAAGGACACGTTCCATTAACCTCTCGAAAGTAGCCGGGGCGTTGCACAGCCCAAACGGCATCACTCTGAACTGCCAGAGGCCCTTTCCTGTAGAGAACGCGGTCTTCTCCTTATCCTTAGGATCCAACTCCACCTGCCAATAGCCACTTTTTAGGTCCAGCGTAGAAAACCATTTCATGCCGTTGAGAGTATTCAAGGTGTCGTCTATCCTTGGTAATGGATAACTGTCCTTTTTGGTCACGTCGTTTAGGCGGCGATAGTCAATACAGAACCTCGTTGACCCATCCTTCTTCTTTACCAAAACCACTGGTGAGCACCACGGACTGGACGATGGTTCGATTACTTCATTATCCTTCATGTCTTGAATCATGTCGTCCACCTCTTTTTCTCTGGCAAAAGGAATTCGGCGGGGTCGTTGTCGTATAGGTTGTTCATTTCCAGTATTGATTTTATGCTGAACCATGCTCGTCCTTCCGATATCACCCTCATTCTTCGAAAATATATCGGAGAACCGACGTAGCAAATTCTTCGCCTTGAGCAATTCAATAGTTGTCAAATCGTGCTTACATTCTTCCAGTATACTGTTAACGTCGATTGAACTTGCATCCGTCTTTTTGGTTTCTTGACAATTCCGCAACCACACGATTTCTTCGCTCCGCCCTATTAGGGTACCCTTCTTTAACACCTGTTCCTCATTGCTCAAATTTAACACAGGTACCACTGTTTCTGCGGATGAATTTATGACCGTACGTGCTGGCAGCCACGATGACTCGTTATCCACTTTTTCTAGTATTGTCCACCGTCGCTGTTTCAAACTTTTACTTCCAGGAAAAATTACTGGAACTAGCGTCTGCGATCTAGGCAATAGTTTAGTGTTCTTAATGCAGTACACCTTGCCTTCGCCACCGCCCTTCATTGGTATTTCGTCTTCCCCACACTTCAGGACACCGGAGTGAATGTCGAGCTTACACCGATGGTCCTTCAAGAAATCCAGGCCAATAATGCAGTCATCCACAATGTCAGCTATTACTGCTTGTTGCCAGTAAAGTTTATCACCAATCTTGATAGCCACTTTCTGTTCACCTGATACTGGTATGCGCTGGCCGGTAGCCGTTGTTAGCTGGTAAGCTCTCTTCTGAACGTTGATCTTTCCGTTTCTTCTTATCAGCTGTGTCCCAATTACCGTACGTGACGCTCCAGTATCCAAAGTCAATGAGCACGGAATTCCATTTACTGATCCATTAACAGTTAAGCTGTTGCCATCCGTGCTCTGATGAATCTTGATTTTTGGGGCTTCATGTCTACCGGCCAGCGCCCACCCCTCAGCCCTGGCTGGAATTAGTTTTCCTGGTTCTCCGACGCTTGTACACAAGCATCGGTCCCTCGTCTCTCTGCGATTCGATTCGGGCAGCCGCTTCTTAGATGTCCTCGTTCCCCACAGTTGTAGCATCTAGGGACGAAAGCTCTGCGTTGGTTTACCCGCTCCACTTCTGTCGAATTAATCTCCCTCAGACGTCCACTCCTCGGATCTCGTCGGACGGCTTCTACTTCGAGCGCATGTGCGACGGCTTCCTTGATGTGACCATGATGACCCAAGCGCACGGCAGCTCTTACTTCCGCGTCGAGAATACCGTCGACAAACGACTGCAAAAGCATGCTGTCAATGACCGATGCCGGCGATGTTTGGTACGCCTTCCGGACCAACTTTTCTACCTCCAGGGACCACTGTTGCAATGACTCGTTCGCTCGTTGGCATCGATCACGGAGTTGAGCGCGGAAAACATGCTCCAGGTGCGAGTCCCCGTAGCGCGATTCTAAGGCTTCCAGCAATTGCTCGTAGGTTGCATCACTCCCCAAGGCCTCCAGCACGGTCAAAGCCTTATCTCGTAGTCCCAAAGTAAGCGCGGTTTTAGCCTGGCTCTTGGTCCACCCATTCAGGTTCATCACAGCCTCAAACTGTAGCTTGTAAGCCGCCCAGGAAGAGGTTCCATCGAAAGGCGGGACTTTGAAATTTCCGCCTGCAGTCGATGCACTAACTATGGTTCCTGAGCCCGGGATACCATTTGTTTTGAGCTTCCTGACGTCTTCCTCGACGGAGGAGAGGCGGTTCCCGTATTGTTGTACAGCTTTAACACCTTCTTCAATGGAACAGAGGCGAGTCTCATGTTGCTGTATAGATTCCTCCACCGCTTCTACCCTGCGCATGCTGTCGGTGATGGCAGACAAAAGATTCTTCTGCAATGCGCACATCTGTTCCTCTTGCCGGTGGGCCTGCTCTTCCTGGCGGCGGGCGTCTTCTTCCTGGCGGCGGACATCCTCTTCTTGGCGGCGAGCCTGCTCCTCCTGGATGGCGCGCAGCTGCTCCTCCTGGCGGCGGGCTTGCTCCTCCTGCCGGCGGGCTTGCTCCTCCTGCCGGCGGGCTTGCTCCTCCTGCCGGCGGGCTTGTTCCTCCTCCCGGCGAGCCTGGTCCGCTTGCATGGCGCGCAGTTGCTCAAACAAGGCGCCAAGGTCTGGTCCAACCTGGGTCCTCATCGACGAACTTTCCGAAGTTGTTCCACCGGAGTTGTCTCGGCGCCCAGGGGTTTCTTCCTCAGGAGCCTCGGCGCCGGAGCCACCTGCTTGCTGCGAGGCAGTCTTAGCGCGAGTACTCATGCCTTCTCTCGGCATGACAGGCATTTTACCTTCCAATCCCACTTCTGACACCAAATGTTACGGAAGTGGGTACAGGGATTGGAAGGAAACGACTGATTTCACCGAAAGTAGCGATTTATTCGCACTACGAACACGTAACACTGCACTGAACGCGTAGCACTGCACGAAACGCGTAGCACTGTCCGTCACTGTCCCCGCGCACTATGCGTTACACGGTCCAACGCTGTGCTCCGAACACTAACAGTCCACTGGGAGCACTTCACTTCACTTTTCACTGTTCACTGTTCACTTTTCACTTTCACTGTTCACTTTTCACTTTCACTGTTCACTTTTTCCACTTTCCACTTTTTCTTCTTGTTCCTTTCTTCAGATCACTTTCCACTGAACTGCCCGTAGACGCGCCTGCAGCTCCTTATATACCCGGAATTTCGATTGTCATTTATTGAATTTCGATCGTCATTTCGTTTTCTTCTGTTGGATTCCGATCGTCTTTCCCTACCTGTATAATTTATTGTTTTAGTCCAGAACTTTCGGTTCTTTATTTGAATTCCCTAAAGAAGGCACTCGCCGCTACTAGAATTTTCTGGTAAGATTTGAATGTCGAACAAAAATCTTCACGTAGTTACGTCAGCACGGCGTCACAATTCGTTCATTCATCAATTTCATTCAACTTTTCCCAACACTATGCCTTCTACCAAGGTTTATTCTTTGACAATGGTGTCGTAATACTGTCGCTAATCTGTCGCAACCGGTATTTCTTTTGAACATAAATTCTACAAAATTACAAACACAATTGACAAAATAATACTCCCTTGTGGTAGGAAATACCATGTTCCCGGAAGTTTGATGTCTCTGATCGTCTTTTACAAGAAACTACCATGCAATTCACCATTTTCACGGAGCTCCACTTCGCGACATGAAACGACACACAATGGCTGCGGTTGCGAGTAAAACAGTTTTATTTAAAGGATATGATCGAGATCGTTGTATGATCGGCAGAGGGGAAAGGCCTGCCTTGACATCTCCATTTCTAATTCCTCCAAGGCTGAAGACCATGAGCTGAAGACCGATTGACTGATTGTCTCGTGTCTCACTGTCATTTCTTTAATCAAACTCAAAGTCATCTTATGTCACATGTCATGTGTGTATTTTCGAGTTTAATCATGACGTCGCGTCGCGTCTCGTCGTCGTCGCTTATTTCAGATTTTAATAGTATTATAATTAATTTCTACAAAAGAGTAGATTTTGTTTAGGAGGAGGGATATGTACATAAAATGAATGAATGAGCAATTGAGCATCGCAATTAATTTATACGTAGATTATCAAACGTTGCCCACTATTGTTCACGCAGCGTAGAGTTCCCACGGGGAATCGTAAAAAGTCATTTGATATTCTCACGGAATGCGAGGAAAGTCTTTTGTTTGTGTCGTGACTCTGATTCGTAAACCGTAAACCAAACGAAATCTCAGTGTACATATTCGCGTTCGCCTGTTAATCTTTTAGGCAAGCTCGTCTTGTGCTGAAAACGTGAAAAGTTTCATGTCGCGCTTCTGTAATTGTGATTATACTTCACAAAGCAAACGGGTGTGAAGGCTGGTTTCGTCGTGAGTGATGCCGAGGTTCCAGGCGAGCGACACGATGCCGAAGTTCGGTCACGTGACGGGTCTGCGCGAGCAGTGGCTAGTGCGCACGGACGGCGCGCTGGCGCACCGCCTGCAGGACCGCGAGATCTCCACCCACCTCACCGACAACCGGTGCCGCAACCAGCAGATCCGCGAGGACTTCCCCGTCGCGCTCAGCGAGCAGCAGGGCCTCGAGCATGAGGCGCATCTGCGGGAGCTCGCGCGACGCCGGCAGGCTGACATCGACGCTGAGATCGCAAGGGAAATGGCGGAAATCAACCTCCGCAGGCAGAGACGCCAGCACTCTGACGTGCTGCAACAGCCGAGCTCATCCCGAGCGCCGCCCGCGCCGCTGCCGACCCCCGCGCCCGGTGAACACCTCGACCCTGAAGAACTAGGCCTGTCTCCCACGGAACTGGAGGAGATGCGGCGGCGCTTGGAGCAAGAAGAGAGAGATGCCAGACTAGCGCGGGAATTGAGCACTGAAGTGCAGGACCGAGACATTCTATTGGCTGACATGAGATGCGCTGTGGAAGCCCAAGATGGAGAGTTGGCACGGTTGTTGCAAGAGCGAGAATATAAAAAGCTTCAGAGAGCCAAGGAGAAGGCCAAACAGAAAGCCTTACTGAAAAAGCAACAACGAATGGCGGCTCAGCAGGGGGAACGAGATGATGAGCTCGGCCACCCGCAGGCCACTCTGTGTGACGCATACAGCAATCCCAAAGATTTAATAAACGAGAACCGCTTAAGATTGTGCAAGTCTGTAGACTCTGACTTGAATTATGTGGAGCCATTTGAAAAAGAAACCATCCAGTCCAAAGCCAGTGCCTTGCAGTCCTTGGAAGTATCTAGAGGATTTTATTCTCAGCATTCTAAAGCTGGAACATCCAGTTCCATTTCTCATGTTCACTCAAGATCCTTTGAGATGGATAAGCGGGCTAACAACCCTGTACAACACAGGCAGCCTCCACCGCCCCCAGCAGTTGTCAAAAAGCCTCGGTTTCCCGACCCAGTGAGCATCAGGCCAGCATCACATTATCCAACCGATGAGCCCAATGAGGCACCAGGTCTACCTCACAGCTACAGTGAGAACAATAACCTCTATAGCTCTACTTTTCCTCAGGACACCAGCTCAGATATGAGGGATAACCGAGCTGATCCATCAAAGAGACTGTCTGTCATATCTGACATAACTGCGGAAGGGTTGGCAAAGAAGAAGAGCAAGGCAGAGATGAAGAAGCGTAGAGGTTGCAAAATCCAATGACAACGGTGAGGTTGCATAACTATAAACTAATCAGTTGAATGATTCAGGTATTTTACCTTGGATTCCAAAGAGTTGGGACCAGTTATTTTAATTGTAGATCTGAATTTACATGTGTAATGTTATTACTTACTGATTAAGTATGATAGGACTTTTTGAAGTTTTTACAGTTCTTATGGTTCACTATCATTATTTGAATAACTCATTGAAAATAATCTAATTTTCTTGTTTCATAAAGTTTTTTGTCATTCCTGATATTTTGGATGAATAATAAATATAAAAATTAAGTAGTTAGTAAACTATCAGCTATCAGTACTTAAGCAGCTGTATTGTATACTATAAACATAGTTGGTTGCAAACCTACAGGAACTATTAAGCCATTATTTTCTTATTTTAGTACACGGATGTGCCTTTAACTAGATTTAAGACAATAATGTACCTAACTAACATTCCATATTGATATTGTGTTTTGTTCACAATTAGCTATGTAATGAGTCTCTCTAAAATGATATTTAAATGATTGAATTTAATATTAGGATAGTGTTATGAAAATCTACAAATACCTCTTAAGTGGTAGGTAGGTAAAGTACCCAGCTAATTTATTTTATTATGTAACACTAAAAATTCTACCTACATTTTGTAGAAGTATGTAAGTATTTCATTTTATAAGTTTGATATTACTATTATGTATCTATTTTAAGACTGATTTTATGGTAACTTTCGAATATTTTATTATGGTGCCTGCTTTGGTGCTCATTTGGATAACTTTTAAATAATTGTACTTAGCTACATATAATATTCATTAATTCTTTAAGTACATAATAATTTGTTTTTACTTTGCATTTATGTACACGTAAATCGAAAGCAATTCTTTAAGAATCTCATAAAAATATAGTTGTGTTGACAGACTTAGCAAAATACAATCAAGAAGGTACTTTCTATTCATAATTAACTTTCACACTTGCCGGTAAGCTCCCAAGAGCTCTTATATCATGGCATAGATCAACTGGCAAATTGTTCAAGTCATGAGCGCAGGCGCATTTACTCAGAAACCAGGCTGTCGGCGCTTGTCTGCCTGTCGCTCACAAACGTCCCTGATCGAGGTCAATCACGAAATTAGATAAAACACAACTGTGCATGGAATAATACCGATCTTGCTCGACATTCGAGATTAAAATCATAGATTACACATCCTTGCAGTGGTAGTCAACAAGACAAAACCAAACAAAACAAAACCCACAGAAGAAAGATTAGGCTAATTCAATTATGTACCGTGCTATAGCTGTAATAACGCCATCTAGTTAGCAAAGCGAAAACACGTTGGTTTTTGTTTTGCCACTATCAAAACCAGCTCTTGCTTAGGCATTTTATTGTCAGCCTAGAAACAGTAGTGTGTGATGGAGTGCATCAGTCAGTTCTTCTATGTGAATGCGGCCGTGACGCAATAAATAATCTCGCTTTTATTCTGCCGGAAACACAGATACATTGTTATTCTGATAATCTATCCAAAACTACAAAAACTTTATTTGAAAACCGAATGATGTTTATAAAATGATCTCTGTGCGGAAACACAGGCGACCTATCCTTGAATTTTGAAAAGATAGATTAAAGAAACAAAGTTATTGTATTCTACTTAGGTTGGTAGATAATTGAGTCATTTCCTATAACATTATTAGGTTATTTTAAGATTAGGTACAGTCATCAACTGAGAGTAGCTGCGTATTTTATTTCCGGTAAAGTATAAAACACATAAAGTTAAGAAGTAGAACTTTTTTGAAAACCTCGAGAAACTTGAATCTTTCGTCCGAAATTGTCATTTATTTTTTCTAAAATAAACTACTTTTGTTGCTGACTGTACTCTAAGGTACTCTACTGGGTCTCCCTGTACAGTGCCACCAACTTCCTGCTCAAGTGACCTAGAGGAACTAATAATGGCAGTTCTAGCTTTTGCTTCACAAATTGTGTGATGGTGCTGCCTAAACAGATAATTTGATGGCGCTATAATCTATTTGAAATTGTGAAATTCGCATGCCTAATCAGATGGACACCCTCTCTAAATTAATTAATTATCCGTTTGCTCAACTCTCTAGTTAGGTTATTGATGCTGTCTATTTCTTAATTATTATTCTTTTTCTCTAATCAGTATAATTATGTACGGCAAAGAGGTTTATTGTCTAGATGTAATTAGTAATTAGTTATAATGGTAAGCTTTAATCGCAATCTACGGCCTATAACGTGCCTTATGGAAACCGAACCAAACTCGAATTATTTATACTTACTTTAGATTGTATTTAATTATTTTTTAATTTGTATAGGTCAACTGAACTATAGGTGGCGGCACATAACTCTAGCGCTGACCGTTATTGCGCAGAAGTCAAAAATAAGGTAGGTACCTGAGGGGGGCTCGCGGTATGAAGGGCGGGCGTGCGTAGCGCTGATTGGCTCTCCGGTAGCACTCCGCTCTCCGTACCAATAGGACACTCTGCACACATGCAGTGTGCGCGACATGGCACAGTACGACGCATGCGCAGCGCGTATCGCTCACCGCTAGAGTTATGTGCCGCTAGTTATACCCACAGATTTTTTTTCATTTGAATACTTATTGAAATTAAATCTGCATCCATACAACGTCAATGATTTGATTCTACACACTTATCTCCAGACCAGTGTGGTATCTTTAAGATAATTTGCACCTATCTAAACTCTTTTTAAATAAAGATTTGCTGTTTCTGGAATTGTGTTGATGTTTTTGAAAATTTAAATTTGAAAAACCCCTTAGTATCATCTGCAGCGCCTCTAGCGGGCCGTCTTGGAACAAACAACATAATTATATATACCACGGAATTAAGCAAAAGCGTGTTTGGTGCTCTGTGATTATACCACTGCCATGCTCCCACAGAGCACCAAACACGCTTTTGCTTCTTGTTCCATTAGGTACTTCTTAATTCCGTGCATGCTCCGTTACACCGGAAGTGTATATAAAGGCCTGTACCCAGATCAGTGGGTTCACCGTCACCCACTGCTGGGTATAGGCCTCGTTTATTTTCTGCCAGCCTGTGTTCTGTGCAAGTCTTGTTCAGGTGTTTCCCTAACCCTTCAGTGTACATCAACCACCACCAGGGCAACCTTTACTGACGCCAGGTCACTCTTAACCTGCGAGTCTCTGATGAGTCCTTTTTACACTGGATCTACTTTCTTCTGACTTCAATCTCACCTATCAGACATTGAAACAGCATTGGTCTAGAAGACCACACTTCTAGGCCTCTTGGAGGAGCTAGGTAAGTAAACTGGCTGTAAATTGGACCGGTTTCTGCGAGTTTTGTGTTAGTTTGGCTTTCATGGAAGATTGGGCGACTGTGACGTAGTTTATAGGCCTTACAGAATAGATAATAGGTATGAGTACGAACGAACTTTGTGACCTAGTTATGTATCTACCTACGAGAGCAGTATTTAGACCAAAAAAGTTTTATCAAGTGAAGATATTTGGTCTTGATTTAAATTCCACCTGCTTTTTCCTATTTTTGTGCGTTCGTATAACTCGCGTCTAACTGACTAACCTGTATCAACAAAATAGGATTACCTACCTAGGTATTTATTACGACCCATAGGTTCCTACGGGGTACACCTAGGTACCAATTAACTCACAAAACCTGCTAGGTAGGTAGTTCTTTTCTTCCTCCCCTTAGCCCAGTTTTATGTAGGATCGACACACGCAACATGTCTTCCTCCTCATTTCCGTCTCCGTCCAGCCGTCATCTCTGCATTCACTCTTCTAGTCTTTTTTTCGAGTGGTGAAAGGATTTAAAGTGCGCCTCAGAGAGGCTCCTTTCGTGCACTTGACACTTAAACTGTAGGCTCGTTGGACTGTCGACTCGCTGGTCGACTGGTGATCCATTTGGATCACCACCGGCATATGCAACGGCATGTTTTAGAATCTAACTCTAATGAGTTAGATTCTAAAACATGCCGATGCCGGTTTCCTGACACGACTGAATTTGAACCCACGATCTTACCGCTACTACTAGTCACCTCTAAGCTATAGTTTACAGGTTTGTAGGTGGCTAGGTACAATACAATGACAACAGTGATCAGAGAAAGACACTGCATGAGTAAAGATACCTACCGTTATCATACGAGTACCTAGGTACTAGGTACATAGGTAGGATAGCCTAGCACCTATTGAAACGAAGGCAGTAATCGGCCATACTTCACATGACACGGCCGGCGGACTTATCAGTGCTATGCTAATTGTATGGGTACGCTTCTTTTATCGTGCCCATTTCTTGTGCTGATAAGATTAGAGTGTCATATGTCCCGCTTCGACGCCATCTAGCTCCACTTTGTGCGCGTATTGTAAATAATATTTAGATTTAGCAAGTTTGGATGCTCCTGAAAGTGATGGTGAAATGTGCTGTGAGCCAGTGCTGAGAAATGCTAGATCTTCGTACTTATTCTTCCACCATGCAGCATCACATCATCGGTGCGAGTACTCCGCCTACGTCTGGCAGGAATCGCTCGTCATCATGGACCTCTCGTCGTCGGCAAAACGGTGTGATGCGACATGAACCTCGATTTTCTCTTCAGTACGAGGTAAAATCATAAAGAAAAAGCCTTTGATTATTTGATGTGGGCACACTATGATACAATGTAGGTATACCTTGCCTTGATGTATTTTTTACCATACCTTGAAAAAACAACAAAACATGTATTATTTGCGTATGTTTACAAAAACTACAGTAATTCTAAAAAGTTGAATTAATCAAATGCGTATATCGAACCGTAATGCGTCAAATTAATTCATGTGACGTTTTATTTTGACTCTTGCCTTGCATGAATAGTTGGGGCTGTTTTTGGAACATTTATAAATTTTGTCTTTTTTTGTCATTACACTAGCAAGGGCAGTAAAAAGAGATAGCAGCATAGTTTATGCTCAATACTCTGAGTATTGGATTTACAAGCTGTCATACAACTGAACTGTCACTCGACGAGTCATCCATTCTGCTGTCATTTACTGTGTCACAGTAGTTCGGTTCTTGCATTTTAGTTTTTTATTTGTTTCAAGTTATTTCTAGGCATTTCCTCAAGTTTAATGTTTAGATTTTTAAGGAATATTATAAAGTTGTCGCTAATGCCAACAAATTGTAAAACGAGTTGTGAAGTTGCGGTGTACAATAGTTGGAAAACGTGTCATAACTTTTTACAAACAGTTGTTTTCGTGTAGTACGTCTCTAGGAGGAATGTGTATTGTTTCTTATTGTTTTAACAATTAGTATATTTACACATGGGTGATGGCTTGGCAGTCGGATACGCGTGTACGTATGGTAAACTTACTATTTACGAATATGCCCAAGCATTTCATATTGGTCCTACCTACCCCATAACAACACTCGTCCTTGTAGACGATTAACATTTTAAATGCGTTTTATATTGCGGAACGAGTGTCTTAATTTATGCGCCTAAGTTTTTGAATAGCGAATTGACTCTAGTACTAGTTAATACCAGAATTGTGTGGGTGTCTGTACATTGGAGGTCAATCTCTAATGGGATTTACTTTCCCAGTTCAGTGTTTAGTTACGAGGATTTCTGGTTGTGCTCTTTTTATTGTCATAGAAGGCATTTTTTTTATTCCATATAATCTTATGCATCAGTTAAATGTCTTATGAACAAGACAAATCTAGGCCTTATAGCCACTTCATTGATATATCCAAGAATCTTGAGAATCTAAGATCTTGTACTACAAATTATTAATTAGTAACTCACTGTTTATAAGTATGGGTTTCCACATCATCCTGGATTAGTCTCAATAAACTAAATCAATCCCTATCTATATAGCAAAATAAATAATTTCGTTTTATTTTATTTCATTTGATAGTTTTCATCATAATCTCACTGCCCTCATTTTACTAAGCTCAGTGGGTCGGCTTGGCGGACTTGTTTTCATTTACCAATCTGTTCCCTAAATATTCTCAGTGCTCAAGTGCTCACCCCTTTTCTTTCTTACTTATGTGATCGTTTATACCATCTTTTCAAGCTACTTGCAGTTTATTTCCTTAAATACTCATCCATTTAATAACAGATCTGGTCAAGGCAATAGAAAACCATGTAATTGCCACTATTCGGCAAGTTTTATCATGCACACTTGATGTGCGGGCAGGATTTACCGCAAGTAGGCCGCTGGTGGGCCCTTTTTGCGTGACCCTTGACACGTGTTGCTCGATCTTTTTTAGGTTCTACAACACGCCGGTTTCCTCACGATGTTTTCCTTCACCGTTTTGAGAGTACTGGCATAGTGCACATAAATTTTTCGACAGAAAAACTCATTGGTACACGAGTGGATTTGAACCCACGACTTTCGGATCGGAAGGCGGGTCCACTACCACTAGACCACCAGTGCTCCAAGTCAAGACAATAGAAAACCAAGTAGGTAATTGCCACTATTCAAAACTTGTCAGTTTATGATTTACTTTCCGTGAAACTCGTCCAGTGTTTTGCTACCTGCCTACCTACAATAAACACAAAATAAATAGGTATCTATTATAGTATGAAAGTATGTATACCTACTTTGTTAATCAATAACATTCACTTAGTTCAAATACCTATTTATCTAGTTTTAATCTGTGCAATAAAAATAATCAAATAATTTATTTGTATTGATGATCAACACTAACTTATAGAAAGTTCTAAGAGAGCTGAATAAAAGCCAATGTCTCTGTCTAATGTGCCATTAACTTGGTCGCGTGGAATTAGTACCTAGACTTGCCTAGCTTTATGGTGTTACAAAGTGATCCTTGTATACTACTAAGTAAATACACTTTTGATTTGTAGACTGGATATTTTTCCACTGAGTGTTTTGTTTATGTTTCACTATATTTATTAGTAGAGTATGGTAGATTTGATTTGCTGCATGGAGAAACAAATTTGTGCGATGAACATTTGCCTATGTTTTTATAATGTTCCATAAGTTAAGAGCCAAGCAGAATTTGAACATGCAACCTTCCTCTTGGTACGAGCTTGTGCTGCCCGATGCGCCATCGGTTCCTAATCACACATTGTTAAAATCTTTGTGATTTCCTTAAGTATGTAGTAAATACTATAAAATTGATAACAATTATTTGTCTAAGTGTTATATTTTAAAATGTCCTTTTACTGTTATTTTTTTAACTAAATTTGCTTTTTTTTTTCAGACTGACGAGAACAGCTTCCTACTTCGACTGAAGATCGTAGGGGCATACTCATTGGCTAAGAAAGATATATTTGGTGCTAGGTATGTACCAATTAATACTCACATAATATTATATTTGAGCATTAAGTTCGTATTATATTTAGTGAATGAAATGTGCTGTATGCGCGAAAATTTCTATACGAAAAACATTATACTAGAAATCTAATTATTTCGTTGACTGTACCAGTTTTTTAGGCTTGTCTCTGGCTGGCCCGGTGCACGTTTACAGAACCAAGTGCCAAGTGATCTTAATGATCACCATAGATCACTGTCGACTCATTATACTATTGGGACAGTTAAAATACTTATTTCATTATGTATTTGGGTAAAGTAAATGACGTCAAATGTAAATTATATACCTAAGTCCATGTGAATCATTGTTGGTTTTTCGTTCGTTACTCTCTCAGTATCTAGGTCAACAACCAGTTTGAGGCATTATGGTGACCCTTAAGTCGAAGTCAATAACCTGTTTGACAGTTTGGTGAGACTTATGACCTGAGTTAGAAAGAAATAAGGCCTATGAATAAAGATATTTGTAAACGGAACGCATCGATAACCATGAAACATTATATTGAGTTTGTGGAAACTAGTGTCAACTCTGGTGACGCAGTTCTTAGGCCTCCACCGTGGTCTAACGACCGTTAAAGCCAGGGTAACATCGTGCCCTTCGAAGCACGGAAGCGCTCAGATATAAATGTCACTGACATGGCTATCTGAACGGCACCCGCGTAGAATCAGTTAGGAATGAATGACTAAGCAAATAAAGCTTCAGAAAAACAAAGAATTATCAGTTCTCTTGCAAGATAATACAAAATAAAATACTGCTTTTCGCCTATCAGGGAGACAGCGTTTTGGTCCACTTTTATTTTTAGTCGATATAAGTAGGTAGTATTTGTGAGTTAGTATGAGCTTGTAGAAAAGAAACTATGGCACAGCAAGGAGTTCCAAAATCTATGGCTTTAGTAAATTACTTGAAGGAGGTTCCGTCCGTTGTGTATATTCGGGGAGTTCCCAGTCCTTCATGTTTGTCTGAGCCGAGGGACGCAGACAACCTTGATAGCTCTACGTGTGTATGTGTAGGTAGCGGTCATGGCACGCATTCTCACGGCTACGATAATGATGGGTGACTAGCTGAGGCTCGCGGCTTCGCTCGTGCGTGTATCCAAAGGCTGAGATCACAGTTAAGGTTAAAGATAAGAGGTTTATTACTCACGACTACAAACTTTTAAATTCAATCTTCGCAATTTGGGACAATGGAACAATACATGTTATAGAACATTTTTGAAGTTTTATACAAAAGCGAAGTTTGAGTGGTTTTAAGCCTTCGATACAATGTAGGTCCTCTATGTTCTTTGCAACTGTACCTATACGGTTGTATAGTTTTCAATGTTTAGGTGAAGTATCGCTTAATAGACATTATGTAGTCGATATTTCTTTCAATGACACTTCGAGTAAGGTCGTCCATATTGCTGGTAAGATTGGCAGCTAGTTATGGCATGATTATACCATACGCGTATAAAATGATGAGCTCTAAAGAACCTTGATAGAGGGATAATACCAATGAGTTTTATAAATAACTAGCAGCCCGTCCCGGCTTCGCACGGGGTAGACAATATTGTTGTACATTATTTTGTTCTATCGCTAATAGTTTCGGCAGCGCATTCGACGAAAGACATTTTAGGACTCATTTTTCTACACCTTCGGTTACATTGTTCAAATTTTAAGAGGATCCCTAATTTTTTTCAAAATGAAATGTAGCCTATGTCAAATTGGAAGAATGTAGCATTCTATTGGTGAAAGAATTTTTTAAATCGGCTCAGTACTTTTTGAGCCTTTTCATTACAAACATAAAAACAGGTACAAAAATAGGTACAAATCTTTCCTCTTTATAATATTAGTATAGACAAAGCCAAATGAGTAGGTGTTCTAGTTAGTTAAATTGAATTAAAAAGTATGGAGTACTACTGTAAAAAAGCGTTATAAAAAGGGCAGGCATGTGGCTAAATTAGTGTTTGGATTTCACTCCGACTAGCCCTTTTAGACATTATGTAGAATATTGTACCATGAATAGGAGAATAGTCGCTATCTTTCAATTAATTTCTATAAATTTTACACTAGAATAGAAAAAACAATTTAGATTGTTGATATTATGTCTTGATTATTATATTATTTTGATCTAGATTGTATTAAACAGCGTATCGTACACACCAAGGTGGTAGAAAAAGGACATGCTAATTATTAGACAATGACAAGTCTTATCGCTGTCAGAGACCTATTGATTTGTAGAAGGGTCATGTAAAAAAAAGCAGCCAAGTGCGAGTCGGACTCGCCCATGAAGGGTTCCGTAGCATCAAGTAACATAATATACAGAAAATAAACAGGAAACAGGTTCTTGTAGTTCGTCGAAAGGTAAATTGCGGTTTACGATTTATGACGTATAAAAAAAAAACTACTGGCTAGATCTCGTTCAAACCAAATATCGTTGAAAGTTTGCATAGTAATGTACAACATATATTTTTTTTAGTTTTATCATTCCCTTATTTTAGAAGTTAGAGGGGGGGGGACCAACTTTTTTCAACTTTGGAAGTGTCTCTCGCGCAAACTATTCAGTTTAGAAAAAAACGATATTAGAAACCTCAACATCATTTTTGAAGACCTATTCATAGATACCCCACACGTATGGGTTCGACGAAAAAATTTTTTTTGAGTTTCAGTTTGAAGTATGGGGACCCCCAAAATTTATAGTTTTTTTTCTATTTTTGTGTAAAAATCTTAATGCGGTTTACAGAATACATCTACTCGCCAAGTTTCATCAGTGTAGCTCTTATGGTTTCGGAGAAAAATGGCTGTGACACGGTCGGACAGACAGACAGACATGACGAATCTATAAGGGTTCCGTTTTTGCCATTTGGCTACGGAACCCTAAAAACGGTAGGAACCGAGCCGTAGTTTGTTGCCTGTTCTTCTAGGCTTGGTCGCGTGGAACTGGTACCTAGACTCACCTAGCTTTAAGACGTTTCAAAGTGATTCTTGAAATTCAACTGAATAAAGACTATTTTGATTTGATTTGATTTGATTCCGGACAACAAAAGGGGAATACATTTAGTTATTGATCGAAGCAATCATTGAAGGCTATGATAGTTAAAGTGCCCAAAGGTCTTATTGCTAATTCTTGTATGACACACTGGTTACCGGCGTGAGATACGCGTAGTGATTCATTTAAAATGTGCCTCATTTCTTGGATTATTTTGTATATTTCCGTTCCAGCGATCCGTATGTCCGCGTGGAGCTGCAGAAAGTCGAAGGTGATGTCACCATCGAGACGTTTCTCACCAAAACCAAGAAAAAGGTGAGTGACATTTACTCAACAATATTTTTATTGATAACTCTCTTTTTTATAACCTTTTTTAAAAAACGATTTATCATCTATCTAGCCTATTTAAGGCGCACTTAAAATCCTTTCATCGCGCTGACTTTAATTCGATAAAGTGAAGTGTGGTGAATTAAAGTGAAGTAGTGAATAAATGGTGAAGAATATGGTCTAAAACACTGAGGGAAAATCGCGGAGAGTCGGTGGATGGATAGGACTCAGAATCGATTCTCGATTCTTGCGATAAATTTATAGGGAAGGCCTTACGGAGTAAACTGCTTCAGGCTGATGATTATGAAATATCTTGCGATTTGTAAAATAATGTATAATGAATGACACTCGAGAGTCTTGCGGTGGACGGGTTAATTATGTACACACGTCTACGTCCATAGAAACGTAATTGTTTGCTAATGAGCCGTTATCAAAATAAGGAAACACATGAGGAAACTATCAAAATAGTTCTAATAGGTTTGTAGAGCGATGCTCAGACACATTTGACGCGGGTACCTTTTAACCGCAAGTATCAATGTCATATGGTGTATTGATTCAAAATGACTTTACTATAGGTCCAGAGGTTAACCATGGTGCATTTATTCGCACAGTTACACGATATTTAAATCCTTATAACCATCATCTCTGTCTGGTGCCATTACCATACTTTTCCGAAAACGTCGATCATCCCTCTAACGTTTTTTTGATGGATCAAGATCTCGCTTTCCTTCAAATATAATAAATTCCGAAATATACTTATATTCCGACATAAGTGTGTGAATTAAATAACAAGAATATGTGTTGAATCTATTACACGGGTATTTATTGCCTTAATTACCTTATTTTAGCCGTGGTCGCGCGCAGACCAGTCTGCCCGCGACCACGGCTATTGCAACATAGCCGAAACGTCGGGAAAATAAATAAAATAAGGTAATTAACGCGATAAATACCCGTGTAATAGTATAAATATTGTGCTGTGATCGCGAAAGTTTAAAAAGTACTAAGAAATACACATAGTATTGGAAAAAACATCCGTCAATATTATGGATTCTAGAGAGCATATAGGAACCGGCACACTATATTCTTAACCACTTCAAAATCATTAAATTGTGTTCTTCTTTTCCAGACCTTGAACCCAGTATGGAATCAGGAGTTTGTATTCAGAGTAAGTGGAACAAATCACAGAAATTCAGGAGGAGCGCTTCAACAAATAAGTGGCTCCTGATCAGTAGGTCTAAGTAGTTAAATGTCCAACAGAGCAAAAGGTCTAATGAGCAGTAAGTCTAATTAGCAAAATGTCCATGAAGCAAAACGTCCAACTATCAGATAGTCTTTAAAGCAGAACGTCTCCGAAGACGAAACTCTTCCAGTTTCCTGAGGAACCAAAATTACTTCATAAAGATTATGAAAAGCCGTTGGATGGAGAAGGATAAACATTGATCTTCCTGGAAATGTGTAAGGGAGGTCTATGTCCAGCACACCAGCACGCGTAGCATGAGCGCCCAACTATTCTTTCTATAGAGAAGAAAATTCATGCTTCCTTGCATTTGTTTGACCGAAAAAAATTACATGCTAAGCCTGCAGTAGTGGGTTTTTCATTGCTGTTATAGTTTGTTTGTTATTTGTTTATACAACAAAGTAGACAAACGAGCATACGACCCACCTAATGGGAAGCGGTTACCGTTGCCATGGACGCCATTTTTAAAAAACTCCATGCCTTTTTTATAGTCCTTAAGGAAAACCTGTATTTTGAAGAGTTCACTGTCACATTCCAGGTGAAACCTCAAGAGCACAAGCTCCTGATCCAAGTGTTCGACGAGAACCGGCTCACCCGCGACGACTTCCTCGGCATGGTGGAGGTCCCGCTGAGCGGCGTGGGTTCCGAGTCGGCGGCGGCGGCCAGGCCCAACGTCGTAAAGTACCCTCTGCGGCCGCGCAGGTCTGTGTAAGTGTTGCACGCCCGCTTGCTTGCTTCTATTATGTTGCTGTCTGAAGGATTTGATTCGTCTGGTAGTAGGCAGTTGTAATAGGTATCGTTACGTAAAAAGAACGCAGGAAAAAATGAATGTACAGTCGCGGTATGAAAATGTTCGTCACCTTAGAGTCGGTTTTCGCTTGCACCAGTGCCTTGATCATGAACACATTTTAACATAATTTGTAACGTTAACTTATCGGTGTATTCTGTCTGTTCAGTTTCAAAAGGTATTATGTGATCGTGATACGTTGAACAAATCAAGTTGAAAATCGACCAACATTTTCATTCCGCCACTATACATTATAGGCCAGCAAAAGGCATTGATAGACGAACGTGTAAATCGTCCATTAATGATTAGTTGTGGCCGAGGCTTGTATAGTATTTTTCTCAAATACAATTTCGACATGCAACACTTTTTTCTCGCGTTCCAATTAACAGCATTTAATTTTCAACCATCCAGTTTGAAATTTAAATTAAACCTTTGATAAGTTACCTCCTTGATTGCCATGTTTCGGAATAAGATCTTCATGCATCTGCATGCCTCAAGTTCTCGCAGGGCAGTGCATCGTAGGGCACGTTCTTGACGTGCGTGACCTACGAAGCAACGCTTTGTTATAGGCGATGGTTGCATATTATACAACTAGCAGGTTTTAAGTGTGCTATAGTCAGCCACATCGGACCTATTAGATCCTTTGGACTTTTTTGGATTTTGATTTGATTTTCGTGCCCCCTCCCTATGCTATAGTATGGATAGAACCGTAGCTCAGTCTGGATATTGTATTAGTGTGCTAAACGTAACGTATTTTAATGTATTAGCTAGTAAAATTGGTGTCTTTAATAAAACGAATCCAAAATGGCGTCGCTAAGAAAACCTCTTAACTCACCACACACCCCATGGACCGACATTTTTAAGATCGCGGGAAGTCGGTGCATGGGGAGGGCGTAGAATCTTTCTTCCTGGAAATGTATAGGGGAGGCCTATCTCCAGCCGTGGACTTCTTCAGGCTGATGATGATGACTCACACGCTATTGTTAGCAACGAACTAGATTATTTAGTAGTAGGGTAAACCATACTATTCTTGGCACCCCCCCCCCCCAATGATTGGCACTCTAGCATAAAAACCCATGAAATAAGAGTTTCGAGCAATTTTTTTTAAGTGGCAATAATTTATTTTGGTAGTATATTTAATTTTCTTAAAGGTAACTGTCATTTTATGCTTAGAATGTCCGCCATATTCCTTTCACAGCTGTTTACAAACATGTGTATAACAAGGATGAGACAACCGAGTAAAAAGTTATAAAAAAAGTTAGGATTGGGTGAAAAGTTTGGATGGTGAACATTCTAAGCATAAAATGAAGGTTACCTTTAAGAAAATTAAATATACTACCAAAATAAATTATTGTCACTTAAAAAAAATTGCTTGAAACTCTTATTTCATGGGTTTTTATGCTAGAGTGCCAATCATTGGGGGGGTGCCAAGAATAGTATGGTTTACCCTAGTAGAGCTCTTTGTGTGTGGCTCGTCCGGGGAAGTACTACCAACATGCCTAATTCTGCCGTTAAGCAGCAACCTGTGTTTCGGTTAGAAGGGTGTGGGTGCCGGTGAAGTTACTGGCACGTGAGGCTGAACATCTGTAGGCCTCAAGTTGATGGTCGTAGGGCAGTGCATCGTAGGGCACGTTCCTGACGTGCGCGACCAACGAGGCAATGCTTTGTTATAGGCGATGGTTACCACTTAACATCAGGTGGGCCATGCTTGTTCCATCAGCTAGTCGTATAAAAAAGTGACAGTTGGTATACCAAGTGAGATTTGCGGTACCTATTTATTTATAGAGTTTGTATATGGCGTGGGTGTTTATTATGTCGTGTGTTTGCTAAAATGCATGCAAAATATCAATGTTATCGAAGATTTAGATACGATTTAAATTGATAACTGGTTTCACAGGTTTCTTTGAACTTTGTTAATGTTTGTTATGATATTTTTATACTTTGGTGTCTATGTAAATAAAACCGTTTAAGGTTGTTCGATTCCGATACAAACTGAATTTACACAACTATGGGCAAACAAAGTATAAATGTACACTGAAATAGCTGTAATAGAACTTTACAGTGGTCTTTATTGCCGGCAGTTACATAAAGTTGGAGAAAACTGTAGGATAACAGAAATATTAATAAAAAACCAAAAAAGTAATTTTTTCGTCATTCTTTCTAACGGGTACTAGCTTTTAGCATAGAGTCAATTTTGTACATCATTGTTTCAAAATAGACGTAAAAGTCTGATAATTCTTTTTCTGAAGCCCCGACGTCCACGACCAACGGCTGACACTCCAACTTTATATAACTGGCCGGTAATAAGGACCACTGTAAAAGCCTATTACAGCTATTTCAGTGTACATTAATACTTTATTCGCCCATAGTTGTGTAAATTAAGTTTGTATGGAAATCGTACCCCCTTAAAGTATTTACCTAGATATTTCAGGAATATAGTATTTTATGATGTATAATATATTCTTAGCGTGTCACTGGTTCCTTCGAACCAAGTGTGTTGAAAGGGTTAAAGTGCGTCTCAAAGAGGCTTCTTTCGTGTGCATGACATAGGTTTTCAAACTTTTTAGATACTACGACATGCCTGCCGCTCTGACGATGTTTTCCTTCACCCTTTGAAGTCTTGGCATAGTGCACATTAATATTTTGACAGAAAAGTTCATTGGTACACGACTTGATTTGAACACACGACCTTAGGATCGGAAGGCGGGGCCGCTACCACCAGGCCATCAGTGCTCTCTCTTTTACTTATTAATTTGACTGCACAAACAAAATTAAATGTTGCCGTCCTTTTGTTATGAACTAAAACAACATGCTGAGTTCAAGCAAAATGTGCTGAATCAATAATTTAATTACTGACATCTAATCCCTTACCACATTTTAAGCAATAAATTTTTATTTCATAAATTTTCATTTTTCATTTCAACAAAGACAGCAAATAGTATATTTCATTACAAGTGCGGGAAGGCTGTCATTGCAAAGAGTTCCGACAAATGTCTACCCGAGCCGAAGGCGAGGGTTGACAGTCGGAACAAGTTGCAATGACGGTTCCGCACGTGTACTGAACGACTATTTTTAATAAAGTTGTGAAAAAATTAAGCAATTTAATAAAATAATAAAAATACCATTTGCTTTTTTCTCTTCTCTCCACGCAATAAGTTCGTCGTATGTATGCATGTAGCGACTTTTTGACTTTTCCGGTAAAATGTTCTCCGAAGCATTTTGTGCAATTATACTGAGTTCTGGTGGTGTTAATTCAAACAAAAGCAGCCAAGTGCGAGTCGGACTCGCCCATGAAGGGTTCCGTACAAGAACCTTTATATTATGTTACTTGATGTAACATAATAAGGTTCTAGTAGTTCGTCGAAAGGTAAATTGCGGTTTACGGTTTATGACGTATAAAAAAAAAACTACTGACTAGATCTCGTTCAAACCAAAAATCGTTAGAAGTTTGCATAGTAATGTACAACATATATTTTTTTTAGTATTATCATTCTCTTACTTTAGAAGTTAGAGGGGGGGGGACCAACTTTTTTCCACTTTGGAAGTGTCTCTCGCGCAAACTATTCAGTTTAGAAAAAAACTATATTAGAAACCTCAACATCATTTTTGAAGACCTATTCATAGATAGGTACCCCAAACGTATGGGTTCGATGAAAAAAAAATTTTTGAGTTTCAGTTTCAAGTATGGGGACCCCCGAAATTTATAGTTTTATTTTTATTTTTATGTAAAAATCTTAATGCGGTTCACAGAATACATCTACTCGCCAAGTTTCATCAGTCTAGCTTTTACGGTTTCGGAGAAAAATGGCTGTGACATACGGACGGACAGACAGACAGACAGACAGACAGACAGACAGACAGACAGACATGACGAATCTATAAGGGTTCCGTTTTTGCCATTTGGCTACGGAACCCTAAAAACTAGGGTCGAAATTACTCATTTTGTGCAACAAACAAATAAACAAATAATGAGATTTTTTTTTTCTTCACCCATTCTGGAAGGCAAAGGGAACTATACCCATACAGCCAAGTCTTCAGTAGATTTTTTTTATTGATATGAATTGAAAATGAAATTTAATGAGATGAAATGAAATGAAACCTGACATAACTCATTCAATCAAATCATTAAATCTGTTAATGAAACAAATTAGTAGCTTCTTTTTAGAAATAATACGTATTTGCATGAATCATAAAAACTTCGAAGAATTTTTTTAGTAAAAACTTCATGGTTGGTTTTTCTTTTTAGACATTATTTTGACAGTTGGGAAAGAAAAAGCACTAGTGCGGGAATGGTAAAAAAAAAGCACGCGTGTGTAATAGCCCACATCCCGAACGCTATACGTCCCTGCAATACGCCACTTTTTGAGCAACTGTATTAAAAAAGTTAATACTAATGTGTTGAAACCAAGATGCCTTCGTAACTTGCAACACAGGCATTTTTCGTTTTGAACACTATTTTCAAAAACCATGGTAAATATCCCGCGGTTTGTAAAAGCAGTCTTAAATTTTCCTCCTGCCCTTATCCCACTTTAAAAGCAGTCTTAAGCACTAGTGAATAAGGTTGGTATTCCAGCGCGCGGTCCCGCGTGCGCGGCTACATAGAGGTGTACCACGCACTGGTGGGACGCGTGGGGGAGGCCGGCGCCGACGAGACGCCGCCGGCCGCTGACGATTGGGAGATGGTGGACCCGGCGCCGCAAGTGGGGAACGTGCAGCCGGTAACGTACCTTATTACTATAGAGTTACAGTGCTTTTTAGGGATTATGAACTTGCTTACTTGTCCCAGTCATGTAGTGACGTCAGCCACATCGGTAGAAATTGAATCGTATATTCAAATCAAATCAAATAATTTTTTGAATTATTAACTCGTACGTACTCAAACATATTGATCATATCATAGTTAAATATTAATTGTGGAGAAAGATAGATAAATAACTTTTTATTTGGCTCAAAAACACAGCTTATAAAGAAAATGAAACAAAAGAAAGAGAAGAACATCGAATAAAGGTACGGCTACACAAGAAACTGACTGGAGACGGTTCAACTATGAACTTCAGCGATAGGAGATTCAATCTATGGTTATTTATTTACACAAACATACAATTTAATACAAGTATTTACAAAATACACAAGAAACAGTTGTTACAAACGATATAGAGATTGCTCAACTGATCCAAATCAGTGCTAGGCGGAAGCATCCCTACGACGCTGTCTGCAATGCCACGCTAAATATCAGTGCTAGTCGTCTTCAATCTATGGTTGATTGAATCTACTATCGATTCAAAAACTCATATTATGTGGTTCAAGCCTCATAAATTAATGTTTACATTGTGTGTTATTTATCTACAACGCTTACAAAATATTGAAACACGAGCGAATATTGATGCTTATTAGAACCCCGAGCGCGGAGTTTTTTTTTAAAGATATCAATACCATGCAGTAGATTATTTATTATTTGCTTCTTGTTAACATTTTTTCGCATTAGTAATTGCTTCATTTTGTGTATGGAAAGAGTCTTTGCGAGAGGGAAAAATGAGCCGTGGTTACATTTGCACTATTGATTTGCCCCCATTGATGGTGCAGACGTAACTGGTAAGTAATGTTTGCCATTCAAATTGATACAACTACTAAAGATAGACAAAGATCTGTCTTCTGGTAAGATCATTTGGTGGTTAAAAAGTCAAAGGTCAAAATACCAGAAACTTCGGAAAAAAGTTACGGGCAAATTAAATGCTTTCGAGGGAATTAAGTCGGTGGATGGAGAGAACTTAGAATCGTTCTGCCTGGAAATGTATAGGCGAGGCCTATGTCCAGCAGTAGACTTAATTGGACTGATGATGATGATGAGATGCTTTTTGACCTTGATGTCTCAGCTTTTGCTTGATTCATAAAAAGAAAATAAGTTCGCCTCGCAAAGTTTCATTCCACATTGTAGAACGTAGAGTGGTGAGTGAGTAGTTTTGCGACAGGTGTCAACGGTGGCGTCTTTCAACGGCGACGACTGGGAGCTAGTCGATGCATCGTCACTCGTACGTTCATTTACATTATTATAGCTTTTATATATAGGTAGCGGCACATAACTTAATCGATGACCGTTATTGCGCAGAAGTCAAAAATAAGGTACCTGAGGGGGGCTCGCGGTATGAAGGGCGGGCGTACGTAGCGCTGATTGGCTCTCCAGTCACTCACACTCCGCTCTCTGAACCAATAGGACGCTTGCACACATCCACACATCCAGTGTGCGCGACATGGAACACTACGACGCATGCGCAGCGCGTATCGCTCACCGCTCAAGTTATGTGCCGCTAGTTATAATAATGCTGATTTTGCTGAGCATGATACATTGCAACGGGATTTTATTACACATTTGCTTTCAAGTTATGGTAGTAGGCAACAATTTCCACATCGGCTAATTTCGGCTTCATAGAGTTTAGTGTGCGTCAGAAAGAGATAGCGGTCTACGAAAGCAGAAAAACCGATGTGCAAAATTTATTGCCTACAACCGTAGTTTATAGTAAAACCGTACTGTTGTGATCACTGAATACAGAATATATTTTCTGTGTTCTTCGCAAGTTACGTTATAAGAGGTTGGTATTGGGTGTTTAGTTATAGTGAGTGATAATGGCCATCCTATTGCAGACGACTGTACCACGGTACTCTCAACTGATACCCACGACATGGGAGTTTAGTGTAGGCCCAAAATAAGGACTTTTTACTATCTGAGTACCGCTATTTGGCAATTGAAAATCATACTTTGACTTTCTGTGTACCTGTATGCACATAGAAAGTAGGAATATTTTTATCTGTCAAGTAACGCTACTTCGAGAGTTTGAAATAAGCGCTAAAACTATATAAAAAACGATGTTTCGCCGGTCCAGTTAGCCGTTCAAGTACCTACAGCAGCACTTAAGTGTATTTGTATAAATAAATGGATATAAGTAGACATGTATGTTTGTTTGTTGCAGACTATAGGCGGCGACCCCCTCCCCCCCGGCTGGGAGGAGCGGCAGGACGCTAACGGACGCACATACTACGTCAATCACATCGAAAGGTCCACGCAGTGGGAACGACCGACATTCACGTTAGTATCCATACTTTTTATTACAGCTTCTTGTTGACTCCTAAAAAAAACTCGTAAATAAGTGTAGTGCCTGAATTTTTAGTCAGGGGTTAAACAGCGAACTGAAAAGACTTGATCACATACAGCAGAACTCAAGTCTGTGCCATTTGAACTCAAGACTATAATATAAACAACTAGCTGTGCCCGCGACTTCGTCCGCGTGGTATAGTGTCTATGGGTAGCATTTTTAATTTGCAGCGGAAGAAAACAGTAATTAAATAACAACGTCATATTCGCGTGCACGTGACACAGTCGTCTGCCCTCTTACTAAACTTAGACATATGGCGTCGTACTACGCCACACTTTCATCCCCCCCACATTCCCCCCGCACTCCCCCCAGACTCCCCTACACAATCCCCTTGTACTCCCCCCGCACCTCCCCTCCACACTCCCCCCGCACCTCCCCTCCACACTCCCCCCTGTACTCCCCTCCACACTCCCCCGCACCTCACCTCCACACTCCCCCTGTACTCCCCCCGCATCCCCCCTCGCTCCTCCCCTCCACACTCCCCCCTGTACTCCACTTCACACTCCCCCCTGTACTCCCCTCCACACTCCCCCTGTACTCCCCTCCACACTCCCCCCGCACCTCCCCTCCACACTCCCCCTGTACTCTTCTCCACACTCCCCCCGCACCTCCCCTCCACACTCCCCCCACACCTCCCCTCCACTCTCCCTCACGTCTGACTAAGTGAAGCGGCACCACACTGGAACTTCACTGCTATTATTTTAGACTATTTTTGATTTGTAAAAGGATCATATAAAAAAACAGTAGGAACCAAGACGTAGTTTGTTGCCTGTTCTTCTACGCTTGGTCGCGTGGAACTGGCACCTAGACTCACCTAGCTATAAGACGTTTCAAAGTGATTCTTGCATCGTAATGAATAAAAAATTATTGAGTTGAGTTGAGTTTGAGTTCCCCCTGTACTCCTCTCCACACTCCCCCCGCACCTCCTCTCCAACTCCCCCCTGTACTCCCCTCCACACTCCCCCCGCACCTCCCCTCCACACTCCCCCTGTAATCCCCTCCACACTCCCCCCTGTACTCCCCTCCACACTCCCCCGCACCTCCCCTCCACACCCCTCCCTCTACCGCAATAAAAAGTAGCCTATGTCCTTCCTCAGGCCCTCAACTATCTGTGTACCAAATTTCATTTCAATCGGTTCAGTAGTTTTGGCGTGAAAGCCACACAGACAGACAGAGTTACAAACGCATTTATAATATTAATAATAAACAATAGAAAAGTTATTAGTAGTGTTTAGTGAATTAAGCGATACAGGAGTTTTGGACTTCTCAAAAGCCTTTGACAATGTTGGTCACAAATTACTTCGTCGTGACCTTTTGATATAATATGAAATCCTCTATAGGGTACTGAAGTAATTGGCTCTGCTCGTATTCTGACAATAAAAGTAAAGTTAGTAGCACTCAAGAAGCTTGTGTCTCTTCCCTTGGTCGTTGCTTTCGGAGTTCCACAGGGGTCTCTATCGGGGTCTTTTCTCTTCGTTATGTTTATCAATTGTATCATTCAGTATATGCCTGTAAGTGTCTTGCACGTGGATGTGATGGACTGATAAATAAATAAAAATGGTGTTTTACCACAGTCGAGCCACAAGCACAGAGTCGCAAGCCGAGCGAATGGAAACGGCTGCAACAGAGTTCCAGCGACGATTCCACATCTCTGCAGACACGGAACACGCAAACCAACACACGGTAAGCCGCCTTATTGTACCAGAAATAGAGGTTATGTTCCTGTAACCATTAGCTGCAGATTTTCGGGTTCTTTAGTTCGTTGAGATAGATTGTGACAAGGGTTATGATCGAGTAAGCGATAGAATATCTCGCACGCTCTTACCCGTGTTGCGTTCAGTCTGTATAGCTTCTTACAGTAAAATTTAGGTAAACTATTAATTTTTATACTTATTTTCTTTTGTGTTTCAAAGCATCTTTTTGTGAAACCGCATAATGCTCTATCAAAAAAATGTTTCAAAGAAAAAATCGAAGTGCTCACATGGTGTGCCATTGGGTATTTCAACATTCATCTACCCACTAAAAAAAAATCGAATGTCCGTCGTTTTCTTCGCCCACATAAGACATGGGGTAAAAATGGCGAAATTTATGAGTTTATGGTTTTTTACATCATATCTTAGGTAAAGTATGTTTTATCAACCACCATAATTTATGTTTTCTATGAGGTTTTTCATGATTTGCAATTCATGGCATGTTATATTGTAGTGGGGGTTATGAGGTTATGTTGGCACCATAAAATATATAGCACTTTTTAAATTAACGCGATCGTTCAATCCAGCGTGGTGAAAAGATTTTAAGTTTAAATTAAATTACATAAAAGTGCCCTACTGAGCACATAAAATTGAAGGCCAATGAAAAATACAAAAAATAATACAAACATATTCGAGAAATCAGTTCTAAAAAGAAAATATTTTTGATTATTTTACAAATTAAATGAAATGTATTTAAGCGCTTGAAGCATGGTCAATTTTGAAACACTTCTTATTAATAACAATGTTAGTACCACATGCTTCGTCGGAGACCGACATGCAAACGAATAGTACCGTATCAACCAGACCTAGATTATTTGTATTTGAAGATTATTCATTCATCTTGTGGAAATTGAACCTGTACCTTTTGTTTCCCAGTTCGTTAGTCATCAAGAGTACTTCTTTGACTATTCCTGGCAGTTCTTAAGCACTGCTCATGTTTTGACAGTTTTTTTGTAAGTTAAGGTTATTTGCTCGTTTTATGGTGTCAACAAATTAAATGAATGCGATTTACTTTTGCATGGCGTATTTGAAAAATACAAAAGGGTTATGTGTCTGGTTATATAGTTTTCAAAGTCTACTGTAGATTTTAATCTAAAATGTATTTTATCGGAGTATGTTATTTAGTAGGTGTACTGTTTAGAAGTAATTTTAGTTAATTATTTCTCTTGCAGCATGGGCTTTAGCATTATCGTAAACTAACAGGCATACATGTCATCACATTCATTTTATATACATTTACGTTCCTGATACGCGCTTAGCGGCTTTATACAGCGTTGTAGCTAGTCTGTTACCTCTAATAACGGACTAGCGTCATATACACGTCTGTTGGTATATCTCGTGGCGAAAATTTCAGGAATAATGATCACTTCCATAATGTAATATTGACATTCGTCGGGTGTATCGTAGACGTCCATTGTGTTGTCCTCACTATCAGACAAAACCACATACCATCGGGGTAAAGACTACAAACTCATTCGTGCAAAAATAACACTTATTTCTTATAAAAATAGAGCTTAAAATGCATGGATAAGTTTGTGTCTGTAATAGAGTGTCACTTGACAGGAGGATAGCAATAGAAGCGGTGAATCTTTCTCCAATGAGCCAACGCCATTCTCCACTCCGGTGCGATCTCCCGAACTAGAAAGAACAAACACTTTAACAGAGGAAAACGCTGACGAAAGCATCCAAGTCAATGCTGAAAGTGCCTTAGAAGACGAAGTCAGTCAAAATGAAAGACAAGTAGCGGACGATAGGATTAGTGAAACAGACTGTGATAATAATTTAAGGAACGGAGATGACGATGTGGTTTGCGCTAACGAGAACCGCAATGCTCAAGATTGTGATGCGAGTACTAGTCAAGATGTAGCCAATGACAATAACGAGACGGAGACAACTGAAACAGAAAGGGAAACTACAGACGTGGTTGACGCTAATGGAGAAAGTCCAAACGTCAACGGAGAAGCTCAAGACACAACTGAAGAAAATAACGCTGAGCGTGAAAGTCGAGACGAAAACGAAGAAAGTCAAATCGCTGAAAACAGCGCAGAAACAAATGTAGACAACCCGGAAACGACTGACGAAAGTCAAACTACAAATGGAGAAACCCAAGACGCGTCAGATAACGCCACAAACGGCATCGACGGAGAAAGGAGTGGAGATAGCGAAGAAGAAAGGCTCGAAGTGACGGAATTAGTCGACGCATTGACATTTGACGAGAATCACTTCAGTACGCCGCTGGGAGGCGCCTCGCCCGTGACGTCACAGCGGTCTCGCAGACGGACCACCAGTTCATTGGACGACTCGGAGGTAAGAGGTGACGCGAAATGTAAATACAGTGTACATACATCCCGCTTGGTTGCCGTAGAAAGGGCTCTCGCGATATCCTAACTTCAACGTTGTATCGTTGGAAATAAAGCGTAGAATCGTTTGTCTTCCGGTGATTTATATTCCGCGTCGCGCTTCGGGTTACTTGTCTGAGGACACGCTGTGTGATGTCTGTTGCCCGTGCTTTTGTCACTAACCTGTCATTCGCCCTTATCCCGCAAGTAATAGAGACGCGTTTCCTGAGTTTGTGATGTCCACAGTCCACTGCTCATGCTTTTGTCTAAACTCAACTGTATTGTTGAGGTATTAAAGCTGAGATTTGCGTTGATACACCTGCCCTTATGACGGGTTAGGGTACACTCACACCTAACACTTTGAAATGTGGATGAAAGTAAAATAATGCATTGGATTTTGAACCCTAATTTTGTAGAATACGGTTGGAAATAAGTCTCTCTGCAATAAACTAGGAGTATCTTGCATTTACCGTTCACCCTGCGTAGCCAAACACTAATTAATAATTACACACTAATTTGACAGATGCATCGCATTTGACACTGACATTTCTGACAGTTACACAATAAGCGCCACATTTGTATTAATTTTGTATCAACGCTTGTGCCGTTTGCGCTTTTTCTTATGATTTTGCTTTTTTAAAACCAATAATTAGTAGTGTAAGGTTTGGAGTTTGCGCTTTTTTATTTGAATTTTATTTAGATATATTTTGGAGATTGGCATACTACGTAGTTTTAGTATAAGCTAGCTGATAGTTATATGCAGCGTAAAGTAATTCTTATTGTCCTGTAGTAAAACTCAGAATTGCTTGGGGGTCCAAAGCATAATTTAAATTTGGAATAATAGGAACAGTTGTTGCCAAATAAATGAATATTCTGCTCAAATGTGTAATACCAGTATATTGCTGGTGGATATTGTACCGTACTGTGTTGTGAATAATGTTGATAGTGCAGTGTTCGGTTGTAGGACGACACGGACGGCGGAGGCTCCACTGAGAGCACCCGGAGTAGCAGCGCCAGCAGTACGCAGAGTCAGAACCTGCCGAATAGTGACGGTGAGCTTGAATAAACATGACTTGTATCTTGTATCACCCGGTTATGAGCTACGAATAAGCAACATTTGGCTAAGAATTTAACGACAGTACCCAAAGTCTCAGTGCATTTACAACATTTCGTTACCAAATGTTGTTTTCGTTTCGCCTACGTGTCACAACTCTAACTACGTAACGTAATTTTGCTGTCTCATCTTTTCTCCATACAAAAGACAGAGACACGTAGGCGAAACGAAAACAACATTTAGTAACGAAATGTGGTAGCAAAACTCGGACTTCGGGTACAGAACTTTTTTCTTAGTTCGTAACCAGGTTAAAAATCCCTCTACGTCACTGGCTACGAAACTCAGTTACGTACAAGTACTAAGGGTATTTTGAATGTACGGGAGCCGACAGTCAGATTGCCTATCGACTTGATACCCATACAGGTTTTTTTTTTACAACTTATAGTCTTGCGCTTGACCGCAATCTCACCTGCTGTTACATGATGTGATGTGAGTGTCTTTTGTAAAAGGATAAACAGAAGGAACCAAGCCGTAGTTTGTTGCCTGTACTTCTAGGCTTGGTCGCGTGGAACTGGCACATAGACTCACCTAACTTTAAGACGTTTCAATGTGATCCTTGTTGTCTTTGACTTTAACTAGCTTAGCTAGCTTGGTAACCATAGAATTATTATTATTTCGTCAGGTCTACCGACTGGCTGGAGCATGCAGAAAGCTCCCAACGGAAGGATATTTTTCATAGACCACAACGCTAAGACCACCACGTGGATCGACCCCAGGACAGGTAAAGAATGTACCGCATCACAAACAATTTATTATTTTATTCATCATACTAATACTATTTTAATTATCACATCAATCATACTAATAATTAAATGCAAAAGCTCATATCTTCAAGGTTTGGTATCATGGAACTGGCACTTAGATTCACCTAGTAATAAATTATTTTTATTTATTATTTTAGCCTGGGTCGTCACACTACAGGCCAAAGGTTTCCCTCCCCTGTTTTCAACTTTTTTTAATAAATTCTTTCGAATAAATCGCTTAGATGTTATTTGGTACTAAGAGATCCGAGGTATTTACCGTGCCTCGGAATACAAGCTGTGAAGTTATATATTCTATTGTATTCTAATTTTTTATCTAACCTACATTGTCCCACTCTGCTGGGCAAAGGTCTCCCCCAAAACCTTCCAGTCGTCCCGATCCTTAGCGGTCTCCCACCAATCTTTCCTCTGACCGTCGAGATCATCTCGCCAACGTCTTCTCGGCCGGCCCCGTCTAATTAAACGACTTAAAAATTTTAAACGTCGAACATTGGGGTAGGCTGAAAACCAGCCTTGTGCATCATCTATGTATGTTGCACATAATTAGTACTGAGAGTCAAATTTATATAATGTGTCTTTTTGATGTGTCGTGTCTTTATATGACAATAAGGTTCTTTGTATCGTATTGTATAAGGTGTTGTGCATTGTGCATTGCAGGCTGTGCGTCGAGCTTGCCGAGCGCGGGCGCGGGCGCGGGCGCGGGCGCGGAGGGCGATGACCTCGGCGCGCTGCCGGAGGGCTGGGAGGAGAGGGTGCACACGGACGGCAGGATATTCTTCATCGATCACAGTCAGTACCTTTACTCTATAGAGCGCCGATCCTAATGGCCTAACTTCCAATCCAGTCGTGTATAACTAGCGGCACATTACTTTAGCGCTGAGCGATACGCGATAGGGGATAGCTGCGTATGCGTCGTAGTGTGTGCATGTCGCGCACACTGGATGTGTGGATGTGTGCAGAGTGTCTTATTGGTACAGAAAGCGGAGTGCGACTAGAGAGCCAATCAGCGCTACGCACGCCCGCCCTTCATTCCGCGAGCCCCGCTCAGGTACCTTATTTTTGACATCTGCGCAATAACGGTCAGCGCTAAAGTTATGTGCCGCTACCTATACCAATGAGTTTTTCTGCCCAAAAACTGTATGTACACTATGCCATTGCTCTCAATCGGTGAAGAAAAACATCGTGAGGCATATTGTAGAACCTAAAAAGTTTGAAAAGATGTGTCAAGTGCACAAAAGAAGGCGCATTTAAAAGCCTTTCACCACACTTGGTTCGAAAGAATTGGTGACACGATAAGAAGTAATTGCAAAAACGTGACTTTATTCAGTTATTTCCGTTGTAAAAGAAGTGTAGTGCAAATGGTTGATGTTATTAAAGCTAGTGCGTCCTTCCAGACACCCGTACAACGCAATGGGAAGACCCGCGGCTGTCGAACCCTCAGATCGCAGGGCCCGCCGTGCCCTACTCCAGGGATTACAAGCGCAAGTACGAATATCTCAAGAGCCAACTGCGCAAACCTGTAAGTTAATAAAAAAAAATACAACTCCAAAAAGCAGTCATACTAAACACTTGCCGAATTGTTCGCAAGTTTTTATCACAAAAGCAATAAAATCGTCAACGATTTTTCGTTTGGCCAAAAGCCCGCGAAAAACGTATACTCCTTGCTTAGCGAGAGATGAAAAATATGGAAACTTAAATAATAATAATACTTAAATAATGTCACTACAACAACACCAGCCGAGTTATTGTGTTCTGTTTCTATCAAAAATTTGATACTGACATAAACAGCGATAGATAGAAGATAGAAAATTCTTTATTTCACACCACATACAGAAAAATAAGTTAGTGGAATATAATGGCCGGTCTTATCACTACAAGCTATATTTTCCAGACAACCTTGGGATGGATTGGAAAAAGAACTCGATCACGAATCTTGTTCCCATAATTTTTCGACCACGTTTCGGTTCCGTGGCGCGTTTTGAGAGAGACCTGCGTCCAGTGAACTGAAATAGTTTGATGATGAGAGGTGAAAAGTGAAACAAACATGTTGTTTTGCAGAGCAACGTGCCGAACAAGTTCGAGATCAAGGTCCGTCGGAGCAGCATCCTCGAGGACTCGTATCGCATCATCAGCTCCGTCAGCCGACTCGACCTGCTCAAGACCAAGCTCTGGGTCGAGTTCGAGTCCGAAGTCGGATTGGGTGAGTCTCACACATTCATCTTAGTCCCTTATCGTCTTCTTTTCACCAGACTTTAACTTTTTTTAAATAAAATAATAATAAATATTTTGGACAATTCACACAACACTATCTAGCCCCAAATTAAGCAGAGCTTGTGTTATATTGGAACCAGATAGCTGATAATACTTACACACATTTTTTTTTTTGTAAATACATACTTAGAATACAATATGTCTAATGATCTATACTGATTGCGACCCAACGCAAAAATCAGTATAGACCACAGAATTAGGAAGCTCTTGGCTGCGCAGTATAGACATGGCATGCAGTAAAGGTGATATCAGACGATTCATTTTTCGTTCATTTTTGCCTTTCATTCGGCACTTTTCACGCGAAATGAAACGTGTGAACACCGAATGAAATATTAGTGAACATGGCATGAAAGAAAAATTAACCATTCACTCGAGTGAACATTCATCCGAGTGAACCGTCTGATATCACCTTAACGGGTTCAACTTTCAGTCAAAAATCTATGGGATTTGACAGATTTGACGTCATAGTCAATGCAAAAAAGTTACAATTGAACTTTCAGTCTGTTGAATGGATTTTAAACTTCGAATTTTAAGAAAGAAGAAAAAAAAGAAAATAGGTACATTTATTTGGCATTAAGCCGTACACGTATGACAAATACATTAAAGCACCCAGAACGGACAGCTCAAGATTGGTTTTAGGTCCTCGATATGCCGGATCCTTGCGATGTTTTTTTTTTCAACTTTTATCCTTATGTTACTATTAAAGCCTTGCACACATCTAAGCGATCTGCCATGGCGATCAGTTAAATGCAGTCATTTTGACATTAGAAAGCGTTTCACTGATCGCCGTCGCCTGCACATCTAGGCGACGGCGTTAAAATGGAATTAAAATGATGGTAACCATTCAAACTCAAACTCAAACTCAAAATTTTTTTATTCAGTACGATGCAAGAATCACTTTGAAACGTCTTAAAGCTAGGTGAGTCTAGGTGCCAGTTCCACGCGACCAAGCCTTGAAGAACAGGCAACAAACTACGTCTCGGTTCCTACCGTTTTTTTATATGATCCTTTTACAAATCAAAAATAGTCTAAAATAATAGCAGTGAAGTTCCAGTGTGGTGGCACTTCACTTAGTCAGACGTATGCAATGCAATAATACAAAAGCAAAAGTTTCAAAGACAGCACACGCTACGCTTCAATGTTATACTATAGTATCTACACAGCTTATATAAAAATAAGATACGAAATAGTAGGTACAGACATTGCAAATTGACATGTTACATTGACATTATATCCTAATTTGAAACTGTTGTTTACAGATTACGGCGGCCTAGCCCGAGAATGGTTCTTCCTCCTTTCCAAAGAGATGTTCAACCCGTACTACGGCCTGTTCGAGTACTCAGCCATGGACAACTACACGCTGCAGATCAACCCCAACAGCGGCGTCTGCAACGAGGAGCATCTCAACTACTTCAAGTTCATAGGCAGGGTGGCGGGCATGGCCGTCTATCATGGGAAACTGTTGGATGGTGAGTGCCTATTGTCAACAGCGGCGTCTGCAACGAGGAGCATCTCAACTACTTCAAGTTCATAGGCAGGGTGGCGGGCATGGCCGTCTATCATGGGAAACTGTTGGATGGTGAGTGCCTATTGTCAACAGCGGCGTCTGCAACGAGGAGCATCTCAACTACTTCAAGTTCATAGGCAGGGTGGCGGGCATGGCCGTCTATCATGGGAAACTGTTGGATGGTGAGTGCCTATTGTCAACAGCGGCGTCTGCAATGAGGAGCATCTCAACTACTTCAAGTTCATAGGCAGGGTGGCGGGCATGGCCGTCTATCATGGGAAACTGTTGGATGGTGAGTGCCTATTGTCAACAGCGGCGTCTGCAACGAGGAGCATCTCAACTACTTCAAGTTCATAGGCAGGGTGGCGGGCATGGCCGTCTATCATGGGAAACTGTTGGATGGTGAGTGCCAAGTGTCAATAGCTAGTGTTAGCAGCAGTGTTGAATAGCAAGTGTGAATAGCAAGTTTTAATAGCAAGTGTGAATAGCAAGTATGATAGCTAGTTTGTATAGTATATATGAATAGTTGGTATGAATAGCATGCAAGTATGAACAGCAAGTTTAAATATCAAGTGTAAATAGCAAGTTTGGATGGCTAGTATGGATAGCAGCAGCTAGTATGAATAGTTGGTACGAATAGCAAGCAAGTATGAATAGCAAGTTCAAATATCAAGTGTGAATAGCAAGTATGATAGCTAGTTTGAATAGTTGGTATGAATAGCATGCAAGAATGAACAGCAAGTCTAAATATCAAGTGTGAATAGCAAGTATGGATGTCTAGTATGGATAGCTAGAGTATGAATAGTTGGTATAAATAGCAAGCAAGTATGAATAGCATGCAAGTATGAACAAAAGTTTAAATATCAAGTGTGAATAGCAAGTATGGATGTCTAGTATGGATAGCTAGTATGAATAGTTGGTATGAATAGCATGCAAGTATGAACAGCAAGTTTAAATATCAAGTGTGAATAGCAAGTATAGATAGCAGTATGACGTAGATGCAGCAAATTGAAGTATGTATTAAACCCACTAATATATTGTTCCAGCATTCTTCATCCGTCCGTTCTACAAGATGATGCTGGGCAAGCAGATAGAACTGCTCGACATGGAGTCCGTGGACCTCGAGTATTACAACTCGCTCATGTGGATCAAGGTACATGCCATCCATGTCCACTCTATATAACAACACATGTGCATATCAAACGGTGAAGGAAAACATCGTGAGGAAACCGGCATGTCGTAGAACCTACTAAAAGTTCGAAAACATGGTGTCAAGCGACACGAAAAAAGGGGAAGGCAGACTACTTGCGGAAACCAGTCCGTACTCCAAGTCATCATCATCATCATCTTCCAGCCCTTATCCCAGGCTGCATGTGGTCGGCACAACAGGTTTTGTTCTTCCACTCCCCTCTATCATTCGTCATTTCAGTGCTCACTCCTTTCCTGCTCATGTCATCCTTGACGCATTCCATCCATAAGGGTGGAGCCAAACGAGCGTAATTTTTTGAGTTGTAAGTCGCGTATTTTCGGTCGCAGAAATTCTGCTGCATTCGGTTTCATACAAAAGTCCTGTTTCATTCACACGGCGACGCAAAATGAGTTGTGGTTTTGTATGAAACCGAATGCAGCAGAATTTCTGTGACCGAAAATACGCGACTCACGACTCACAAAATTACGCTCGTTTGGCCTCAACCTAAACGTACTAGTCCGTACACCAAGTGCGGATCAAAAAACTTGCCAAAGAATGTCTCCGGTATTTAATTTGTTTCTCAACACACAATTTAATATTGTTTGTGTATTTTAGGAAAACGATCCGTCAGAGTTATACCTGACGTTCTCAGTGGACGAGGAACAGTTCGGTAAGACGATACAGCGCGACCTCAAGCCGGGCGGTGCTAACATCTCCGTAGATGAAGACAATAAGGACGAGTACATCAAGTGAGTGCCATTTATTTTGTTATAATTCGATGGAGCAGGCTGCACGCATGAAAAAACATGACGTCATGCGGCGTTACCTCGCTCTGAGGCGTTCCATTTAAGGCTTGAAGTGCAAGCGAGAGCGCGGAACGAGCGGAAAAGAGGCACGCACAGCCTCCGCGTTCGGCAGCGTTCGACATCTGTCTCTCTCCTACTTGAGTGAGCGATGCGTCCGCGTGGACAGCTGTATGACGTTGTCACGTTCAACTATCGTCAGTAAACTGACTTTACAGACAACCGATTTTTTTGTGTATTTATTAGGATCACCAATAAATAATACACAAAAATTCTAATTAGGTCAAACAATAACTATGCAAAAAATCATGTCGGTCCTTAGCTATATGAAAAATTCAAACGAAAACATCCCACATAAAAAAATATTGTGAACAATTCACCCAACACTATCAAGCCCCATGTACGGAAACTAAGATAGTGTTGGGTGGATTGTTCTCAATATTTTTTTATCTTCTTAATATATAAAAATGAATTGCTGTTCGTTAGTCTCGCTAAAGCTCGAGAACGGCTGGACCGATTTGGCTGATTTTGGTCTTATTTATTTATTTTATTTATTTTACAAAATCCACAGCCCTTAAAGTAGTACAGTTATGATCTTATGCTAGTCTTACGGCCAATTACGTCTTTATTGATTTGTGATTTTGAGGTCCAGAGAAGGTTTAAAAGGTGAATAAATATGTTTTTTTTCATCGGGAACGGTAACGGGGCGAGCGAAGCACCTACTACTTTACTATGCCTCTTATCTTATATGTATGTAATTGTTCCAGACTAGTGATAGAATGGCGGTTCGTGAGCCGCGTGCAGGAGCAGATGGTGTCGTTCCTGGAGGGGCTGGGCGCGCTGGTGCCGCTGCCGCTGCTGAAGATCTTCGACGAGAACGAGCTGGAGCTGCTGCTGTGCGGCATCCAGCACATCGACGTGCGCGACTGGCGCGCCAACACCCTCTACAAGGGGGACTACCACTCCAACCATCTCGTGGTGCAGTGGTTCTGGAGGGTAAATCAACACTCACACTACACTACACTCACTACCTACAACAATATACAAACATACATACATAAAATCACGCCTCATTCCCATGGGGGTAGGCAGAGATTACGGATTTCCACTTGCTACGATCCTGACACACCTCTTTCGCTTCATTCACTCTCATAACATTCTTCATACATGCTCGTCGGTTTAGGGTACTCCTAACCTGGCCTTTCTCTAAAACGTCTGCGATCTGACCGAGATACATGCGCCTAGGTCTTCCCCTTCCAGCAGTTATATTCACACTCGCCTGATGCAATTGTTTTGTTTATCTCCATTCATCCATTCTCTCTACATGTCTAAACCATCTTAGCAAACCTTTCTCTACTCTCATCACTACGTCTTCTTTCACTCCGCATTTCTCTCTTATCACACTGTTTTTCACTCTATCACTCAACTTTACGCCACACATACTATTTATTTATTATTATTGCAACAATTTTTATTTATTTAATGGGTCTCTCAAGGTCTATTTGCTTACGGTCTTGACAGAATACCAGCGCATAGCTCCCTCACAGTAGCGAGGCATTATGCTGAGTCAAGGGCCTTTTGCTGCTGTAACACACAGAAACACGACGCACTTCTCCAGTATCGATGTATCTATTAGTAGATACGATACGGGAGAAATGCGGAGTGAAAGAAGACGTAGTGATGAGAGTTATAGTTAAGCGTGTTGTGTGGATTGTCTACATTATTTATTTATTTTATGCGTGTTCTGTCACACTGCTGAACCTCATTTAATATTATTTACCGTTGTTGGCAGGTGGTGCTATCATTTTCGAACGAGATGCGTTCCCGCCTGCTCCAGTTCGTGACGGGCACGTCGCGCGTGCCGATGAACGGCTTCAAGGAGCTGTACGGCTCCAACGGGCCGCAACTCTTCACCGTCGAGAAGTGGGGCGCGCCTGACAACTACCCGCGGGCGCATACCTGGTGAGTACAGCCGTACTGTTCGTGACGGACACATGACTCCGCCCGTACAGTTCGTGATGGGCTCATGACTCCACCCGTACAGTTCGTGACGGGCACATGATTCCACCCTAACACTTCAAATCAAATCAAACCGTTTATTTGCAACCTAAAACACAACCTACAACTAAACATAAAACACAAACAATACTAGTTGCAAATTGGTCCCAACTTACTTCGTGACGGGCACATGACTCCACCCGAACAGTTCGTGACAGGCACATGACTCCTCCCGTACAGTATGTGATGGGCTCATAACTCCACCCGTACAGTTCGGGACGGGCATATTATGACTCCACCCTTATAGTTCGTGACGGGCACATGACTCCAAACTTCCTAGATTATTTACATAGCAAGTTCTGGTTTCATACCATTCTAACCCTTATAACAATAATTCTAAAGGTTGATTTTCTTTCACAGCTTTGATTGACACATGACTCAAAACTTTCTAGATTAGTTACATAGCAGATTCTGATTTTATACCATTCTAACCCTTATAGCAATAATTCTAAAGGTGGTTTTCTTCCGCAGCTTCAACCGCATAGACCTACCTCCGTACGAGAGCTACCAACAGCTACGAGAGAAGCTCATCAAAGCCATCGAAGGCTCGCAAGGATTCGCCGGCGTCGACTGAACACGTCACCGCTATGAACGTTCGCATTTATCTTGATCCTGAAGTTAGCTCACCTCATAACACACTTGAAGTTAGCTCATTTCATGTCTACATGACGTTAGCTCACCTCATATCCATGATGTTAGCTCATGACTTATCACTATTGGCCGCTCGGCTAATATCGAATTAGATTTTCATTTTGAAGTTCTAGTGTGTCGTGACGCGTTAGAAGTCTGTCTCAGATATGTATCATAGAACAGACAGAGACGGAGATGCTTTTCTGTCTCAGTCATTTTATATAGGACAGACAGAGATAGATACATAAGGCGTAGTACCGTCTGCTCCAGTGTGATTATCTCTATACAAAATGTATCTTCTTCTTATCGTGTCACTGATTCTTTCGAACCAAGTGTGGTGAAAGGATTTTAAGTGCGCCTCAAAGAGGCTCTATAAAATGTATGGGACTAGGCTTCTAATGTGTAGCGACAAACGGTCGGATCTGTCTGCTTTAATGTAAACTGGTTTTATAGAGTTCTATCTCAAACATCTAAACATTTGTCACAGTAAAAACGGAGCCAATACAAATAATCCAAGTTTTCGTTCAGTTTTTTGTGTGAGGTGAACTTGCTTTTGCTTTTGTATGGAGTCACTATAAGCGCCTCTAGCGGACGTATTGTGAACTAAGATTTTATATTGTCCCAAAAGTTATGAACAGAGTGGGGTTTGAACCCACGACCTTCCCCTTCATGCGGGGATGCGCTAACCAACTGAGAATTGAGGGTTTAAGAAGGATTTGATTATAAAATAAACTGAGGGCAACTCTGGAAATACAAATCTAATGCACCCTGGTATAATAAAAGTCAACTGAAATCTATAATTATTGAAAGAAAACAGACTTTGCAATAATAATAATTGTAAGTACCTAAGGTATACTTCATCAAGCGAATGGATCTTAATTACTTCTTAAAGTGTGAATGAGATGTATGAATAGCTACGCTAGTACGAATATAGAGAAAAGCAGGTGGCACACCTGATGTTGAACGGTTACTTCTGCCTATATTGCATTACATCACAGAGCTCAATTATTCATTTATGGACGCGTGAGGTACGGGATCGATTCTCAGGACCGGACATGCAAGCCATACTTATAAAACTCAAATTTAAACATTACTTATAATGCATCCTGTCCATTTTAGTAATTCATTACCCATTGTTAAATAATGGCAATAATATAAACACTTGCATAACTATTTTTATGAAGCAACGGGATATTTATTAAATTTAATCATGGTAAATATCCCGTTGTTTCACAAAAATTGTGTTAAAATCCATGATAGTTTCAAAACTTAAATAACTACTTATAATAGTTTAATCTTTCTACAGATATGTAGATATTTTATCCCGGGTATTATGGCTGATAGAGACGCCAAACAAGTTGTCCGATGATTGACGGATCACGTGATCTACGCCGGACAAAATTTAATTTGTATTTCTATATTCTTTTGTGACGTTCTCATCGTGCTAGGTACGATGACGCATGTAGTTTGGTTTGGTCTTCGCTTTACATTTTTTCTACCTCCAGTGCATTGGAAGTTCTTAGAAATCGTTAAATAAGGGTTTGCAGGTTGAAACAACGATTTGTGTGATGCTATTGTCAGAAAAAGTATTTTAATCTTGCTATTCTAGATGCTGCAAAACTATTTAGTTGTACGAAGGTTATTTTTGTACTGAAATACTTTTAAAAGGAAAAAAATATAGTTCAAAAAACACATTGTGTGTAATTTGCTTTACAAAATGCAATAAGTGTCCCAAACTATCGGAAATCTAGAATTTGAGTAAGATTGATGCGTCATTTGTATAGTCATCTCTCTCTTTTGTCGAATGATAGAAAGAGATGGCTATACAAAATGGCGTCTTATCCTGTTGAATGTGTTCTATTTACAAATAGTAGTGGTGTGAGTGCGTGTAGTTAGTAATACAGAATCTACTTAATAC
This sequence comes from Thera britannica, assembly GCA_939531255.2. Lineage (NCBI taxonomy): Eukaryota > Metazoa > Arthropoda > Insecta > Lepidoptera > Geometridae > Thera > Thera britannica. Next base: position 12,027,535 of record OW618036.2, on the reverse strand, counting down.
TTACTGCCTTGTCTGGTTACTATTTTATACGAATACCTTAGTAGCTTCGAATATCTTTATTCTCATTTGATAGTCTGCTAGATTTTTAAATTTATGTCACAAAATCTTAACCTAGAAAACAAAAAAGGCTTTTTATTTGACAAACTTAGTTACTAACGGACGTTCGTATATTAAAGATACCAGGGGTTACTCATAAGAGCTTGATAGCGTAGTTATCAGACGTGTATAGATCAATAAATATTGGCGGAATTTAAACAGCGCCATCTAGGCTTCAACTAGCTCAAACTAAAAGCAACGTACCTTTCCTCATTCTACCAAAATAAATTGAGGGTAGATTTTTTTTATCGTCTGATAACTCTATGGAGCTCTTACGAAAGGTACTTGCTATATTAAACGCGTGTCATAGTATTCTAAACTTGAGTGCCTATGTATATTGTAAATATAAAATTATAGTTACTAAACTAATTCCTCATTCGCTAGATATTTTAATAAATTGTAATTGAATTTCAAAGTTTAGCTCTGTTGATTGTGCTTCTAAAAGCAACTTTACTTTAACTTAGGGCCATTTTCACCAACCCTCAAGCTTTCTGTCAGATAAAATATTCCGTCTTTATCTTGGACTCTTCAAAAACTAAAATTAATATAATTTTGTATGACAGACAGACTGTGAGGATGGTGAAAACGACCCGTTGAGTTTTTATTATTAGATATTGTTCAATTTCCCTAGCTACAGGTAGATTAGCCCCTAGATTAAATTAAATTATCTATACTTAATGTAATAATGAATATTTGATATTAAAACGCATACAGCGCAAGACGACATATTTTTCACCAGCTGCATTATTACATAACTTGCGACTGGTCCGCGACAAGTACAAACTGCCAAACATTGCTGTAAAATACGAAATCACATATACAGCCATACTTATAAACGCAATTTAAAATTTAATCATTGTTTGTTTGACACTGTTTCTCATTAACCAGTGGTAAAAAATCACAATAGTTTAAGCACTGTTTATCTTTTGGCATATTTTTATGAATAAGGCAACAATGACGTGTGACAGCTGTTATTACAGTGATCGCCTGTCGCAGACCGGTCGCGTTTACGTAATACTCCAGATAGTGGGCTAATCTTCTTTTTAGGACTTCACAATTTAGGTTAAGGGGTGAGTTGCATTTGTATTAACCCACGTATGCGCTTGCGCATACATTGCTACAACTAAAACAATAGTTTATCTGTTATAGATAATTTAATTTAAGTTTAGGAGGCAAACGGTTGTACTTGTTACTTTTACCACAAGTGCAAAACTAATGTCAAAGTCAATTCTGACATGTGTCAATAAGCAATGAATTTGAGCCTTTTGATTGTCAATCGTTATAAAAGTGTATGTTATTTCATGTTTAATTATTATTGCGCCCTCGAAACTATGAGGGATAGAAGTCTAAAACGGCATTCAACGAATGTTCCGATTTTGGTGAGATTTTTCTTTCGATAACTTTGTATCGCGGGAAAATGTTTGTTTATATAATTATTTGAAATGCCGTTTTTTCGAGGAGCTTTCGGAAAAGCTCGGCGTCAATTCTGACATGTGTCATAAAATTACAAAAGCTGATTCTAAGTAAAATATTCCATTTATTTGTATCTTGATGTCAGCGGGAAGAGTCAGATTGTTAAAAAGTGGTTTAGCCGGTGCTAGGTTCGCAGAGTCATTTTGTCTGTAGTAGTTTGACAGCTGTCAAAAATTTACAGTAAAAAGTATACGGATCATCGTCATGTCAGAGAAGCGTATTAAAGGTAGATTTTAACATCTCAGAGTAACGCTATTATAAAAATATTTCCATTTTTTTTGACAAGTCTAGTAGATGAAGTATATTTTTTTTACGGATAGCTTTACACTGAGATTGTGAAACCCGCCTTAAGTAATCGTCAGTTAACTTAATTATTTTGCGTCCTATATACCTATAGATAAATTATATATTGCTTTTGCTTAGATAGTTTATAAAAAATATATTTTCATATCCAGCACACATTGTAAATATTTTTTTATGAGGTGTAAAACGTTGCTGTACATCTGTTTTAAATTATTCCATCAAATGGGTATTCGGACGTTTTCGTTGAGATTTCAAGCAATTGTTTACACCCTGTATTTATTTATTTTATAGTTAGTTTGTTAAATGATTACTTAATAATTTTAGTTATGTTTAGGGTTACATATTTTAATAGTCTTTTTGTATTATTGTTCGTTGTGCTTACAAAAATAAATAATGAAAACAGTCAACATTATTTGTAAAATGCTTTGCCATTTGACCTCTGCAGTTCGGTTAATTTATTAAAAAAATATTAAAACTCCGATGAGCAATATTACAAAAAGATAACATTATTATTCAAATAAAATTCCATCATTTAAGTAGTTTTTGATATTATTCAACTCCCTTTTTATTATGACACCTATGTAGCATGATTTAAGGTTTATATTGCAGGGACTTATATAAAGCAATTAGTTCAAATCAGAATATCTTACACTTTTACTCCAACTGCTTACACTATACTAAGACCTCAAGTAGTGGTTTTAAAATACCAACAAAATTATATAGCGTTACTCAAATTAAAATTAGAAAAAGCTATTTTCCTTTAAATAAATTTCTTTTATTTAAAAGAAAAGATTAAAATTAACAAAACTTACTGATTACTCATACATACTGTTTACCGGTTTTGGACAACCCTAATCGGATCAAGCAACGGGACACATCCCTAGAGTAGAAAGAAGAAGAAGACGGATGATGACGTCGTAATGCGGAGTTGTGTTGTTTGCCGTGTACTAGAGTAAAACAAAGTTCTAGCTATATTCAATGAAGAGTTTTCGCCGTAACAATACCTACATACCAGCTTACTATAATAAATCTACTTAATAAAGTTTATGGCTACGTACAAAAAAATATCTTAAAGGTACTACAACAAGTAAACTTACAAAAACAAACAATTTTGAAGGTTCGTTAATAGGTTAGTAAAACCCATAGTTAGAACAGTAAACTAACGTACTGTTTACTTATCCTTGTGTGAATAGTGAATACCCACCTTAGGTTAGTAGCGACGCAAAGAAATTAAAAAAAACACCTTGGGAGGAAAAGTCCATCCTTTATATTACGAAAACATTACTCATGGGGCAATCAAAATCCAATTCTTGTTGTAGCCGGTTCTCATTATAAGTAATGTCAACTCAATTATAAAATCATCTTGTCATAAAACGGTAATTACATTACCGTGTTGGGACGTTGTGTCGGGACAGTAGTAAGGAAAGAACTTCAGGCTGATGATGATGATGACAGACACAGAATCTTTATCTATGTCTATGTTTACCTTTTCGATATGATTATAAAAGTGAAAAGTATCACTCCTAGTATTAATAGGTGGAAATAAAACAGTTCTCCCCTATCAGTAGGGATAGATTACTAGGGAAATTATATTTATTTACACAAAGAAACTTACAATTAAACAAAATATTTACAAAATGTACAAAATACACAAGAATCAGTTGAGCTATCTGCAGATCGTTACAAACGATCTAGAGATAGCTCAACTAATCCAAATCAGTGCCAGACGGAAGCGTCCCCAAGACGCTGGCGGCATTGCCACGCTGAATAGCAATGCTTATTCGCTGCGCCAGATGCCCACCAGCTCTTGGTCAAGTTTTTAGTGTGAGTTTGCTCTTGTTGGAGCGCTCTGGAATCAAAAAATCAAAATTAAAATGTATTTATTCAAATTATTCTCTTTGCTGGTCTAGCTTGTAGGTCATGCAACGGTAAGTACCTAACGTTCCATTTAAACGGGTGACAGCGGTGGTTCTGTGTGAGCGCCCTCGTCGGAGCCCTGGCAGTCTAATCTCGGAGGCCTAAAAAGCTTGTCAGAGTTGAGACATTAGCCCTAGCAAGTCCAACTCAGACTTGAAGTATTGCAATACAGTTCAAAACAAGTTCTACGTACCCAGATACTGATGTCGTAACCTGTTCAAGGGCATTCGGCTTAATACGTTGCACAATTTGTAACAGTTTTGGTGTATACTATAAGTTTGTTATTGTAGATGTTTTCAGATTTGATATTTAATTAAGTTTGCCTGGTAGAGATCTTCCAGCGATAAGGTGGCCAATTAATTTGCCAGTCGGTAGGAATAAGGATGTTTGAATGGCAGCTCAGTTGGTAGTAGCTCTGCCTTCTGCGCTGTAGGTCGTGGGTTCGAGCCTCACCGAGAACAAATATTTGTGTGGTGAACGCATGACATGTTTGTTCTCTGTCTGAGTGTTATATTGTGTATTCTTAGTAGAGTCTGTTCAGAAAGAGAGCCGTCGTGGCCAAATTGTGATCTAACGTTTCGATTTTAATATGGCAGCTCATCCCTTTCTTTCTGTCAGCATTTTGCATCATAAAAATTAAATAAAGGAATAGTACACTAGTTGTGATAGGATCAAAACGCAACAGACGCGCTATTGTATTGCCCACTAAACAAAATAGGTAATTAAGCCCAGCAGCGCCCTCCAATACCACGACGGCTCTCTTTCTGAAAAGACTATGTATTTACAAAAAATGTAGTTAAAAAGGTATCATTAGCTATCTGGTTCCTATAGTACAAGCTCTGCTTAATTTAGGGCTAGAGAGTAGATGTCCACAATAAATATTGTAACTATACATATTCACAAATGTGAATGTCACAGGACTCCAGGAAGTACCTACCCGGAATTCAGAAAAAAAAATCTTCAAATCGAAATAAAAAGATATAAATTTCATTTTAAATGTCAGCAGTGATGATTGTAATCCGAATAGGCGGCTAGACCTTGACGTTCTTGAAAGAAATGCCTACGAAGAGAATCTCTACATCCTGCTTTCACCCGGCAATCATAACAGAAATACCTAAATTTATGATGATGACGTATGCTGCTGAAAAATAAGCCTCCCTCGTATAGCTCCAAGCAACGACACAGAAGGTAGTTTGTATTTTTGGGATATTTTAGACTACGGTCAACATGGATTGTGTACACTAGCCTTAAATATCCGACACTATACACCCCTACTTTTTAATTACCAAAAAAAAAAATGCCGATATTGGCTGCCGATACTGAACACATCCATGAAAAAAAAAAATTTTTTTGAGACAAAAAAAAACTTTTTAAATAACCACAATTTTTAGTCAAATATTGAGAAATGATTCAACAAGCAAAAATCATTTCATTCATAAACGCTAAATACCAAGCGGAACCGAACAGCGTAATTTTTTTTCTCTCTAGTACTACGTAACTAATATGTCCATAATTTTATGCAGGATTTCTGAAAATTTTAACATTTAATAACTTTGTCATTTTATCGAAACTAAAAATTCTGATTGCACATTCATAATGTTCTATCCCTACTACATTACCCTATTTTTTTTTTCTGGTAATTAAAAAGTAGTGGTGTATAATCCTTTGAACTTTGGTACCCTTTCAACAAGCAAATAAGCAAGCCTATAATTTAATTTAAGGGCAGATTTAGGTGCAGGGAATTTATAAACTTGAATTCCTGAAAGACCTACCATATTCTAGCCGGCCGCACAGATTAGTTGGTATGGTAGGGTAGGCCTACCTTTATGCGCTGAATGTTGGGGGTTTGATTTCTGCCAAAGACACACGTTTGTTGAAGTCAACTAGTAGTAGTAGTAGTAGTAGTAGTAGTTTGGATGTCAACTAGTGGGTGTTCAATTTATATTCTAAGTGCATTTATAAAAATAATCAAACCTAATCAATCAGTTATTCTGGGGATGAGTGAAATATGCAACAATACTTTATTGTTTTTTTATTAAAATCAAGTAAATAAAGGCCTGCGCACATCTAGGCGATGGCGATCAGCTGAAACGCGACAGCGATATTTGACTCTTGGCTCTTGACTCTGGCTTTGATATTTGTCGTTTCACCTGATCGCCATTGCCATCGTCATCGGTCTTCCTAGTCTAAGATAAGTGACAGGTCAGGGTCGACCACGAAGATGGTGATTTCAAACAAACATGACATTGGTAACAGCTGGTTGCAGAACGGCTGATCCTAACGAAACACTGTCGCAAGAGAAGGGTGTCTCAGAGCCTCGCGTGTTGCAACGGTCCTCCGTCCTCAACACTCCTATGCAGTTGGTCACACGTGCTTCTACTGAGAACGTGGAAACAAAAAAAACTATTTCGAAAAAAAAATATCGTGACTGATTATAATCGAAACGCATACTTACCTAATTATTGATTTAGGACCGAATTGAATTAAAGTTTTTTGTCAACTAGCTGATTTTTGGAACATTTTTTTTTAATGGATAGATGAGTATCAAAGAAGAACTATTTATGATAAATAATTATTGAAATTAAAACTAGGCACTAGGTAAGAGTGTTCAACATGAAGTGGAGAAAAGTGTTAGTGTTTCTAGTGTTATTGGGATTCAACTCAGCAAGTATTGTGGAAATAAATGGTAAGTTTACATAATATTATTTTATTAGGTAAATAGGTAGCAACTTTTGGCTTTGTGACCAATTACTTGCACACACAACATGCATGGATCAAATACTAATCTGGCTATACTGCCAGCAGGGCAGTATCGGCAATTGCTCTATGGGCGTATCCTATAGTCGACCCTAGCACAGAGGTGCGGCTTCGATTCCCAGCACTGGTGGTCCAATGGTAGCGGGCCCGATCCTAAAGTCGTGGGTTCAAATCCAGTCGTATACCAATGATATTTGCAAATATTTTTTTCAACAGAGAAACTCATTTCTCTGTTGAAAAAAATATTTGCAGTACTCTCAAACGGTGAAGGAAAACAACGTGAGGAGACCGGCATGACGTAGAATCTATAAAAGTTCGAAATACATAGTGTCGAGAGCACGAAAGGAGCCTCTCCAAAGTGCTCCTAAAATCTTTTCACCTCGCTGCACTGCTTTGAAAGAACCAGTAACACGATAAGAACACTCGACATAATTCATGCTCAAGGAAGAACGATTCATCTCCTTATTCCATAGCGATCGGTGCAGCTCGGCATCCGGTGTTTCCAACTTTTATTATGAGTAAAAAGAAGGTCGCTGTCTTGTCGTTTATAGAAGTCAAAGAGGCCGCAATCAAAAGACGAAACCCCGACAAAAGCTAAGCTCTTAAATTCAAGAAGAAAAGAGGGCCTTCACTGCAAACGACATTTTACATTAGGTACAGCAGAGAATCTTGTCTTGGTGTAAGTTGGTAGTAGGTAGGTATATTAGAAGCAGCACTAATAAGGTGGTATGTCCCAGAAGACTTTTCCACAAAGAGCTACTTCCAAAAAGCTGTATGCTAAGCGGCACTAACGCAGAGTGGGTGGTCTTTAGTTTTGTTGTTTTTTTTTATTCTATTCTATGACAGCATGAAGAAAGAAGTACCGTTTCAGAAACCACCTTCGCCTCGCTACCACCCCTGTACGCGTTGGACGAGTGGTCTGAATGCCAGGCTCCTGGCGACGTCTACTGCATGGTAGATGCTCTCCTGGTCTCCACGCAGCCTTCAGCACTCCTCACTTTGCTGCAGGTACGGGGTCTTACACTTTTCGCAAAGCTAAATCTAACAGCCAGAGTGAGGAAATATATTACTGCATCGGCCAGCAAAAGAGGCATTCCATCAATGCTTAGATGTGACTTAGGCTTGTATACTTAGTACTTAATCCAATAATTTTCGGAAATTAAAACTAAGTTACTACTTAGCAGAACCTTACTTAGCCTTAGTGCCTTAGACCAGGGGTTCCCAAAGTGGTCGATATCGACCCCTTGGGGTCGATATTGGTTTCTTAGGGGTCGACATAAACGAAAATTGATTTTGGGGGTCGACGAAGTCTAAAAATCGACCCCTATTAAATTAACACAAGTTCTTATTTCAAACTTTCAAATTAGGTAGCCAAACTGTATTGTTTATGCTGTGTTACGTGTACTAAGAATAATTAATATTTTTGTAGGAAATTGCATTGTTGTAGTAATGTAAAGTCTCAAGTTCGTACAACGCACGTTTATTTTGGTTTTTTTTTATGAGAAAATGAAATCAACTTTAATCACCTAACACTCTGAAAATACTCTGTAGCAGCTGTTTTAACTTAAAACAGCTGCTACATATTCGCAATGGTCCGCTTACTTAAAACTTTTAAGTAAGCGGACCATTGCGAATAAGGGGGTTCATCTTAAAAGTAGGTAATTTGGCCATGGGGTCTGAGGTAACTGTTCATTTTGAAAAAAGGGTCACTCGTCCAAAATAGTTTGGGGATCCCTGCCTTAGACCATTTATACATATAAATTGTCTAAGCTTATAGTATAGGATCCCTAGAAGAAGGACCTTCACCGAGCTGGTTATTTAATGAAACGTATTTTATATTTAATTAAACATGCCAATAAATATATTCTATATGGGTTGCCTATCAAATTTCAGTCCAGGATATGATTAATTAATAATTTAAAAAAAAAAATGTTTTTTTAACTTTCCACCGGTTTGTTTATTAGACAAATTCTATAATTCTATACCAATCGAAAGTGTAGACCCCATAGAATATGCAAACGTTAGGTTGCCTATTTTTTTCCGGTCACAACTCTCGGGTAGCCAGGTATAAACAGGAAAATCGATACTAGCATTTTGCACCGCTATGTTTATTGAATAAAAATACTGGGGTCTATACTTTCGATTGGTATAGAATTTGTTTAATAAACAAACCAGTGGAAAGTTTATTTTTTTTTTAATTATTAATTAATCATAATTATCCTGGACTGAAATTTGATAGGCAACCCATATAGAATATATTTATTGGCATGTTTAATTATATATAAAATACGTTTCATTAAATAACCAGCTCGGTGAAGGTCCTTCTTCTAGGGATCTTAGACTATTAGTACTTACTATTTATTTGAAAATAAAACCTTTGTTATGTTACCTCCTTGGTTCCCATGTTTCGGAATAAAAGATCGTTCCATTTTTAACCGACTTCCAATCAAAAAGGAGGAGGTTCTCAAGTCGGTTGTATTTTTATTTTTATTTATTTTTTTATGATTTTTTTTATTTGTTTTATTTTTTATTTTTATTTAACTCTTTATTGCACAAAACTTAATGCTATGTACAAAAGGTGGGCTTAATGCTTTAAGCATTTTCTACCTGCCAACCTTAGAGATTTTTAATGTTTGTTACCGCATAACTTCGTCATTTGTGAGCCGATTTGAAAAAAAAAAAAATTATCTGAAAGGTACTGCTTCCAGATTGGTCCCATTTTATGTAATTTTATTAAAATCGGTGTTGCCATTTTTTTAAAATATTTTTTTTAATTTTGTAACTGCATGCCTCCGTTTTTTTATGAATCGATTTAGAAAATTATTTTTTTATTTGGAAGGTTATTCTTACGTCCAGATTGTCCCAAACAAATTTCATTAAAATCGGTTTAGCCGTTTGGCAATGAAGTCGGTTTCTCAAGTTTTTTAAACTTATATTTATAAACTTATAATTATTAAATACTAGCTGCCTGTCCCGGCTTCGCACGGGTGGACATTTATTTTTTAAACACACAAATATAGCCTTTGTTACTCAAGGTGAACCTACGTCAAGCAGTGGACTGATATCAATTGATGATGATGATGAAAGAACATTCTATAACGTTTAGGAGCACTATTTTCTAGAACATTTTGTCCAAATCTAGAATTCAAAACCGTTTGCATGGGTATATTTGAGTATTCTAGATAATTCTGGATTAAAAAACGTTTGGATGCATTCCGGATGCTTATAATTTCAGTCTTCGAATTAAATTTGATCATTCCAGAACCTCAAAGACATTCTAGAGCGTTCTTTCCTCGTCAAAGTCGAGAATTTTCAGAAAAATCCCTATGCGATAGAAAGAGATAGACACATAATAAGTCCCTACGTGATAGAAAGGGGTAGACATAGATTTCGAAACTTTTGCCCTTTATAAATTAATAACACCTAAATATTGAATATAAACTATCCTATATTTTAAGTCCGACCATATTTTAGGCAGTTGCAAAATTTTATCGAAATCCGTTCAGTAGTTTCGGAGTTTATCGCGTTCCAAATTGTGACACGAAAGATTTATATATATAGATAACGACGGATATGAGTTTACTATGTAGTTTATCTGGCCACTATAAACACGGCAGATGGATGGATTATAAGAAGAAAAAGTTGGTCATAAATAATGGTCAAACCTATTTCTAAGCGTGTTTGAGAAAAAACAATTTTATTTAATTAAATAAAAACAAAAAGAATTACTTGTTGAAACAAAAGTGCTAAAGTATTTATGCTATTTGCTAATTTTAGCACCTAGTTAACCTACTCATACAGTCTAGGTTAGATACACTGGACCTTTTGTTGTCTTACCTTGACTTGGATTCAAATGTCAGCAGCTAAACGCACTTGCGAGTGCTAAGTAAATAAGTAAGTACTGTTAAATAAAACGAAAGGTATATCACTGCAATTTGTCTTAGGTTGTGTATTTGATTTTTATATATCTTTGATTGGCCTAATGCCTTGGTAGAGCTGCCTTCTGCGCTGTAGGTTGCAGTTTCGAGCCTAATAAATATTCTCTCTAAAATTAAATATTAATTTGATGGACGCAGGTACGATTAAATGTTGTTTTTGTCTGTGTCTATTCAATAAATAATAATCATCCTTGCAACATAGTCGGTCTTTGTTTCAATATTGTCTATTTTTGATTACATCGATTTTAAATGCGGCTTAGGTCAATATTTGTAAATGTATGAGAACGGTCCCAAAACTTGAAGTCTGTTTTTTATTTATAAACAATTTTTGAAACTTTTTCTTTTTTAAGTAGGTAAATAAACTGTAAGAGAGTAGATGTAGGAGAACGTTCCCAAAACTTGAAGTCTGTTTTTATTTAAACTAGTGGAATCCCGCGAAGTGTCATCAAGTTTGCTATTTAAAGTGGGTGATCCATTGGCGAGCTAAAACCGACAAGCCTATGCCAGCCAAAGGTATAAACCGCCAATGGAGCACCTACAAAACGGCTTTGTAGGTGCTCCAGTGGCTGTTTATCTTTATACCCACTTTAAACAGCAAACTTGATGACACTTCGCGGGATTCCACTAGTTTAAAAAACAGACTTCAAGTTTTAGAACGTTCTCCTACATCTAGGGCCTAATTCTCGGGCCGACCGTGATTTTCAATGTCCCTTATAAACACATTGGCATTGCACAACCCCGCACTTTTTCTACGTTTTCCGAATATCGTAGCTCTCGACAGCTACGAGCTTCTACGATGAGGTCGTTGATGAATTACTCAAGGAAATCATCCATTCCCTCTTCGAAAAGAAGAAATAAGATAAAATTGCAAAATGATCGAGATCGGCCCCTACTCAGTTTACTTACCTACTTAAAAAAGAAAAAGTTTCAAAAATTGTTAATTCAGGTGCACTACAAGGATCACTTAGAAGCGTTTAAGCTAAGTGAGTGTAGGCCCCCTGAGGAGTTCGCTTACTCGCTGACACAATGTGCGTAATAACGCGATTACGATACAATCTCGTATTATTATGTAGGTGGCACGCTGCGCCTGCGTCGGTAATGTAGTATGTGTCGCAGCCAAGTAAAATCCGCTGTTCAATAAACCGCCTAGACATTTCATTAAATGGCGGTCATTTTAGCCGCCAGAATGAAATCACCAGTCCCATCCACAAAAAAAAACTGACGATCGATGGTACCTTTTAGGGTAAGTTTTGGCTAGGTTAAGGTTCTCTTTGTTTTTTAACGACTTGCCTAGGCAAGTGGTTAAATGGTCAGGCATTTGATGAAACGGCTAGGCAGTATATTAAACGGCCGGTTTAACTATTTGTCTGCGACATAATGTGTAACGTAAGTCGGCTGGTTACTACGCTTAGGTAATGAGCCCAGTGTAACTAACACAGGTGTCTCTGTCTAGGTTTTATAGATATTAACGAAAGGAGCCTCTTTGAGGCGCACAAAATCCTTTCACCACACTTAGTTCGAAAGAATCAGTGACATGATAAGAAGAAGAATAGAAATGAACCGCTTATTCCTTGCACATAACTGGCTTCAGATAACCAGTGATCTACGAAGGATATTTTCCTCGTATTTAGAATACTGTTTCAATAGTTATCTGCTAAGAAAAAATATTCCTCAGAGAAAACTAGTGGCTTGAAGGGAATTTAGTTTCTCGGAAGACAAGCAATAGTAGAGCCATGTCTTGCATAATAATATCTTTCAACTATCTAGGTACTGCTACTACGAGTATTTCGTCTGCGCTATTGGTACGATTAAATAATAAAAAGCAGCCAAGTGCGAGTCGGACTCGCCCATGAAGGGTTCCGTAGCATCAAGTAACATAATATATAAAGGTTCTTGTAGTTCGTCGAAAGGTAAATTGCGGTTTACGATTTATGACGTATAAAAAAAAACTACTGACTAGATCTCGTTCAAACCAAATATCGTTGAAAGTTTGCATAGTAATGTACAACATATATTTTTTTTAGTTTTATCATTCCCTTATTTTAGAAGTTAGAGGGGGGGGGACCAACTTTTTTCAACTTTGGAGGTGTCTCTCGCGCAAACTATTAAGTTTAGAAAAAAACGATATTAGAAACCTCAACATCATTTTTGAAGACCTATTCATAGATACCCCACACGTATGGGTTTGATGAAAAAAATTTTTTTGAGTTTCAGTTTGAAGTATGGGGACCCCCAAAATTTATAGTTTTTTTTCTATTTTTGTGTAAAAATCTTAATGCGGTTCACAGAATACATCTACTCGCCAAGTTTCATCAGTGTAGCTCTTATGGTTTCGGAGAAAAATGGCTGTGACACGGTCGGACAGACAGACAGACAGACAGACAGACAGACAGACAGACAGACAGACAGACAGACATGACGAATCTATAAGGGTTCCGTTTTTGCCATTTGGCTACGGAACCCTAAAAAGCAGCCAAGTGCGAGTCGGACTCGCCCATGAAGGGTTCCGTAGCATCAAGTAACATAATATACAGAAAATAAACAGGAAACAGGTTCTTGTAGTTCGTCGAAAGGTAAATTGTGGTTTACGATTTATGACGTATAAAAAAAAAACTACTGGCTAGATCTCGTTCAAACCAAATATCGTTGAAAGTTTGCATAGTAATGTACAACATATATTTTTTTTAGTTTTATCATTCCCTTATTTTAGAAGTTAGAGGGGGGGGGACCAACTTTTTTTAACTTTGGAAGTGTCTCACACGCAAACTATTCAGTTTAGAAAAAAACGATATTAGAAACCTCAACATCATTTTTGAAGACCTATTCATAGATACCCCACACGTATGGGTTCAACGAAAAATTTTTTTTTGAGTTGCAGTTTAAAGTATAGGGACCCCCAAAATTTATAGTTTTTTTTCTATTTTTGTGTAAAAACCTTAATGCGGTTTACAGAATACATCTACTCACCAAGTTTCATTAGTGTAGCTCTTATGGTTTCGGAGAAAAATGGCTGTGACACGGTCGGACAGACAGACAGACAGACAGACAGACAGACAGACAGACAGACATGACGAATCTATAAGGGTTCCGTTTTTGCCATTTGGCTACGGAACCCTAAAAACTAGCAGTGTGACGCGAGCTTCGCTCGGTTTTTTTTTGATAACGTACTTATGAATGATGAAATCATATATTTCGATCTTATACTAACATACTACAATACATAATAATAAAAAATAAGAACTGTTTATTTAAAAAAAAAATCACGAGTGCAATGTGATAGAAACTTCCGGAACTTCTCTACAGAGTGTTTACGTAGTCCTTTAGTTCCAAAACTCGACAATAGATGGCGTTCTCTGTGAAACATACTCCTCGAGTTCTCAGGTTCTCACAGAGCTTAGTTTTTGCTTCTGAGCAACAGATGGCGCTAGGAGTAATGATATAATGAAAAAGTTGTTTGTTCTTAACTCCGAACGCCGATATTTTCTAAAAATAAATCCTAGCTAGATCGATTTATCGTCCCCGAAAACTCCTGTATACTAAATTTCATGAAAATCGTTGGTGCCATTTCCGAGATCCTAAATATTTATATATATATATATACAAGATTTTCTCATTTAAAGGTATAAGAATAAGATAAATAAAATAAATAAATAATGCGGACAATCCACACAACACTATCTAGCCCCAAACTAAGCAGAGCTTGTACTAAAAGAACTAGCTAGCTGATATAATACTTACATACTTTTTTTTTGTAAATACATACTTAGAATACAAAATAACACACAGACAGAAAACAAGCATCTGTGTTCACCACACAAATATTTTTTCTCGGTGGGGATCGAACCCACGACCTATGGCGCAGAAGGCAGAGCTACTACCAGCTGAGCTGAGAGGCCAGTCAGAGAGGTTGGCAACAATAGGTAGATTTTTTGTTTAATAATATTCCCTTTTATTGTTGGTAACAACTTGACGTCATTACACTTACGGAAAATATAAATACAGTTTCCAGTGTAAAGGTCTCCGTCTGTATCATACCTACTAACATGCATCGTATTACGTAAAAGTAATTGTTTATACCTGTTTTCATTGATGCGTTTACCTCATTACATTTCCCATAATATTATTAATTTCTATCTGCTATACGCATTATCCTGTTGTATTTCTATTTGTTGTTTTTCATATAAATAAATTCATTTATTTCAATCAACATAGGATAATTTTGTTAGTACAACTTATACCTAAAGATTTAGGTTATTAGATTAAGGCCTGCGCACACCTAGTTCGCTGGCGGTAGCGGTCGCGATCGCCGCCGTCGCCAGCGGCCTAGGTGTGCGCACGGCGCAGGCCTTTAACCTATACAATATTGGAAGAGAAACCCGATATAGGCTACATCATTCATTAGTCTTAATGTGTATAAAATATCATCTCTTCATAATTGCACACGCCTAAGCTGCATTTTACAATATACCTATAAATAAATGGTATTATTGCTAATCATGACATAAGTCGATGTAAATAAATTATGTAAGTAAATAGCGATGTTCTAAAAATACGCGAGTGTAGAAAGAGCGAGCGGCGTAATAAAAAATCTAAAGTATATAATTCTTTTAAAAAAATATTGTAGTTGCCTAATAATATATTAACAAAACTTACCTATCTAATAATGAAGTTCCTATGTGGTGCCAATCGAACTAGTAGTAGCAAGCAAGTAATATATAAGCAAAACAAAATTATGTAAAGGCACCTTATAACATTGGGTAGGTTCCTTGGTACTTCTGTACCCTTTGATCATAGCTGAAGCCGGAAGTAAACAAAGGTTTGATAAGGTACCTAATTTAATTTAAAATCTGTAATTGACCTAAGACCTTCATATGCAACTGCTTCCTGATAATTATTACTATGATGGGTGGTAATAACCTTTATTTTTTTATTAAGCACAAATCAAAACATACTTCCATCATCAGACCATCAGACGTACGGGGCATCCATTCATGGTTGGCTCTGAAGACCAGCGTTGGTTGTAAGCCAACCATCACCTCTGGTGTTTCTGGTGTCTTTCTATGGGTGACGGTGACTACTTTCCATCAGGTGGTTCGTCTGCTCGTGTGCCAGCTTTATGGCGTAAAAATACCAGCTGAGTCAGAGTCAGTTTTGCGATATACTGTGAAGCTTTCACACAGAAATTTAGTATTGGGAATTTAGTTACGAGTAACAAAGGCTAATTGTACTAGCGACCTGCCCTGGCTTCGCACAGATGTAATCCTACTTCCTACTAATATTATAAACGCGAAAGTTTGTAATTACGGATGGATGGAATGGATGGTTGTTACTCTTTCACGTAAAAACTACTAAATGAAACATTACAATACTACAATAGCAGCTGCGGGCGGCCGGTAGTTTAGAAATAAAAGGTGAAAAATGTGTAGTAACAGTAGCTGCTTTTGAATATTTACACCTGTGCAAAGCCGGGGCAGGTCCCTAGTTATGTATATCTTTAGTTGCATTAATCCGACACAAGGTCATCCGCACACTATGTGTCGTAACTCGTAAGCCCAGGTTATTGCCTTTCGGACTGAGCTACCGATTCCACAAACCGGCCAAGTGCGTGTGATGTAATGATTGATAGTAGGGGTCAACAGAATGCTGTCAACAAGATTTTGGCAATACTAGTTTGTAGAATACCTGTTAATTGCCACTAGGTAAAGTGCATTACGCCATGTAGCGCTCTTGGCGTAGACGTCCATTACGAATGTACATTGTTCTTCAAAACAACTGGAATACTCAAGGTCATGTTCAATGGGGTCACCAATACATCAGCTATCGTTTATGGCAATCAAAAATCAATGTATACAAATAGCCAGGGCAGGTATAACACACTATGCCGGTTAGTGTGGCAAGAAAATTGCGCACATCTAAGCGTTCTGCGGTGGCGATCAGTGACACGTTGTCAATTATGACAGCGTTTAACCGATCACCACTGGACAACGCTTAGATGTGCGCAAGGCTTTACACCAGTTACAGCAAAGTGCTTAGTTTTAGTAGTTATTTAGGATCTAAAGGTTTTAGCTAAAAATTTGCCAAGTTCAAAAATAAAAAATCAGAAATTAGGAATATTTATTGTAGCTCAAAAAGATTGCCTCTTCTCCTGACTGATATTACTGGCAATGTGTGGTTGTACCTATGTCTCCGTTTTGTCGTGTGTTGAATATAGCTACCGCAGTATCGCTGATTTTCAGTTCAGCTGAACAAAAACATATTCACCATGCTAGTACTCTCAAATTGCGAAGGAAAACATCGTGAGTAAACCGGGATTTCATCGAACCTAAAAAGTTCGAAAACGAACTCTCTCTAAGGTGCACTCATAATCCTTTCACCACACTGATTTTAAAGAACCATGCAGTGACAAGATAAGAAGAAGTTCAGCTACGAGAAATTTATGTGTACCTAGGTACTTACTGGCTGTGGCGCAACGACCCAGCGTGGATCTTGCTCTCAGCCACCAGAGTCTGCCAGGCTTCTCTGACCAGACAGGCTTCCGCATTGTGGCTGGATCAGAGTTCTCGCAGGTCTTTTACGACTTTGTCGGTCCAGAATAATCCTCTGTGTTCCTTCCAGGAGTACTCCAAGCAGAGCCTGAAGCACTACAACCGCAGCTTGATCCACCGCGGCGTGTGTGTGTCGAGATGCGGGGCTATGGACAACGGCAGCTGGGTGGCGGCGGCACAAAGCTGTGTTAACAGCTCTATGCAGAAGTACGGCCTACAGGTATGTTTTACTTCTTAAAATACTACACACACACCGCACAGAAAGTGACCACAATCGGTGTCGTGCCTAAAATTTGCACCAATAGTAAAGTTGTTCCTACGTATATTATTGCGTACATTTTACGGTATACCGATAAGAAACGGTTATTTTAAATAATCTTCACTAATATTATAAAGAGGAAAGATTTGTACCTATTTTTGCATGTTTGTAATGAATAGGCTCAAAAAGTACTGGGCCGATTTAAAAAATTGTTTTACCAATAGAATGCTACATTCTTCCAATTTGACATAGGCTACATTTCATTTTGAAAAAAATTAGGGATCCTTGGTAAAATTTGAACAATGTAACCGAAGGTGTAGAAAAATGAGTCTTAAAATGTCTTTCGTCGAATGCGCTGCCGAAACTAATACCTATTAGCGATAGAACAAAATAATGTACAACAATATTGTCTACCCCGTGCGAAGCCGGGAAGCTTTTGAGAGGTCACCAAACAAGCCTTAGGCATTTTGGAGCTGTCTACGTCCCAAAGAACTTTCTCAAGCAAAGTTGTTATTGCAAGCGCAGTGCTTTTTTTCTTTTAAAACCCAGAAGGCCTGCACACATCTAGTACGATGGTGGTCAGTGAAACGCTATCAAATACCGCTGTCTGTGTATATTTGACGCATTTCAGCTGATCGCCATCACCATCGCCTAGATGTACGCAGGCCTTTATCGGTCTGAGAAACTAAATGACTTTTTTTTTTATGTAACTAGCTGATGGAACAAGCTTATGGCCCACCTGATGTTAAGTGGTAACCATCGCCTATAACAAAGCAATGCCTCGTAGGACACGCACGTCAGGAACGCGCCCTACGATGCACTGCCCTGCGTCCATCAAATGGAGGCATACAGATATTCAGCCTCACGTGCCAGTAATGACTGCTTTAGTGGTCTAATCTGGTTAAAGGACCATTTAGAAAATCGTAAATACCTAATGTAATAACAACGGTAAAGAGTTAATGATGTCCAGGCCGAGGTGCAGTCAGTGGGCTGGTGCACCAAGGACGCCTCCCGGCCTGGCGCGTGGGGCGCGCGCGCGCTGGCCGTGCTGTGCACGCTGCTGGTCGCGCTGGCGTGCCTCGCCACCGCGCTGCACGCGCTCGGAGCCACGCTCGGCAAGACTGACGCGCGAGGTAACTATACTATCATTTATTTATTTATTTATTAGGATTATTGACAACCTACTTCGAGATAAATCGAAGTTGCTGGAGCCTAATTCTCGGCTCATCTCGGATCATTTGGCAATTTTATTTTATTTCTTCTTTTCGAAGAGAGAATGGCAGATTTCCTTGAGTAATTCATCGACGACCTGATCGTAGAAGCCTCGACAGCTACTATATACGGAAAACGTAGAAAAAGTGCGGGGTTGTGCAATGCCAATGTGTATTTAAGGGACATTGAAATCGCGGTCGGCCCGAGAATTAGGCCCCTGTACTGGCCAAATACATGCGAGCAGCGGCCGGCAAAAACTGTATGAAAATCCAATACTGTCGTGTTTAGCGGCCAGATAAATTACATACTAAACTTAAATATGTCGCATAATTTAAAAAGCAGCCAAGTGCGAGTCGGACTCGCCCATGAGGCCATGAAGGGTTCCGTAGCATCAAGTAACATAATATATAGGTTCTTGTAGTTCGTCGAAAGGTAAATTGCAGTTTACGATTTATGACGTATAAAAAAACTACTGACTAGATCTCGTTCAAACCAAATATCGTTGAAAGTTTGCATAGTAATGTAGGTACAACGTATATTTTTTTTTAGTTCTATCATTCTCTTCTTTAAGAAGTTTCCACTTTGGAAGTGTCTCTCGCGCAAACTATTCAGTTTAGAAAAAAACGATATTAGAAACCTCAACATCATTTTTGAAGACCTATTCATAGATAGGTTTCATAGATTGAGTTTCAGTTTCAAGTATGGGGACCCCCAAAATTTATAGTTTTTTTTCTATTTTTGTGTAAAAATCTTAATGCGGTTCACAGAATACATCTCCTCGCCAAGTTTCATCAATCTAGCTCGTACGGTTTCGGAGAAAAATTGCTGACATTACGGACGGACAGACAGACAGACAGACATGACGAATCTATAAGGGTTCCGTTTTTGCCATTTGGCTACGGAACCCTAAAAATGGAACGATATTTTACTTCAAATCATGGCAACCAAGGAGGTAACTTATCAAAAGTTTTATTTAAATTTCGAACTGGCATGCAATAGTAAATGCTGTCTATTGAAAAATAAACAAATAAGCACTTCAACACGAGAAAAAATTGCGTTGTTCCTTGTTTGTCGTAATTGTATTCGAGAAAATCAGTTCAAGTAGTAGTACTTACCTGCTTAGTTTTAATTTCCTCGCATTATTTTGAGGAACGTACGAACAAGCCTTGGTCACAAAACTAGGCATTGATGGGCTTAGGTACCTTAGCCTCGGCATGCTGTACAATTTGTTTCCTGCGTAAGGTCACTAGTTTAGAAGGCAATGTTCAATTGAGTAACTATTTAAGGCCCAATCACGACAAGCAAAACTAATGATTGTGTTATCAAGGATTTTAATCAAAAGAGACGTCAGCCTCGCGCACCACCGTCACACGTTTATTCAAAATATCAGGAGCGTAATTCTCGGGCCGAACAAGCTTTTCAATGTCCCCTAAATACACATTGGCATTGCACAACCCCGCACTTTTTCTACGTTTTCCGTACATCGTCGCTGTCGAGGCTTCTACGATGAGGTCGTCGATGAATTACTCAAGGAAATACATTCTCTCTTCGAAAAGAAGCAATAAAACAAAATTGCAAAATGATCCGAAATGAGCCGAGAATTAGGCTCCTGTACCTACATCATTTAAAATGAATATTATCATCATATCCCACTAATCTCACGAATATTATAAATGCGAAAGTTTGTATGGATGGATGTTTGTTACTCTATAACGCCAGAACGGCTGAAGGGATCTGGATGAAATTTGGCACAAAGATTCATTGTAGTCTAGAATAGCACATAGGATACTTTTTATCCCGAATAACAGGAACGGGGCGTAACGGGAACGAGGCGAACGAAGCCGCGGGCGGCCGCTAGTTATACTATATATTAATAATATAAACACGAAAGTTTGTAAGTATGGATGGATGGATGTTTGTTACTCTTTCACGTAAAAACTACTGAATGGATTTTAATGAAACTTTACAATAATATAGCATATACATCAGAATAACACATAGGCTACAGTTAATTAAAGGTATTGTAACGGAGAACGGATGTAAGTAACGGGAACGGGGAAGCGAAGCCGCAGGCGGCCGCTAGTAAAGTTAACGTGTAGCGAACCCGAATTTACATACATACATACATAAAATCACGCCTCATTCCCATGGCGGTAGGCAGAGATCACGGATTTCCACTTGCTACGATCCTGGACACACCTCTTTCGCTTCATTCACTCTCATAACATTCTTCATACATGCTCGTATTTAACCCAAATTTGTTTTATATTATTGAGATTGTATAAACATAGGTATTTGTTTCAGGAAACAAGTATTTACTATCTTTCTCTATGAAGCGGAATTGGGAAATCCTGACGTATGACCGTTCGAAGCCGCGCTCAGACGAGCGGATGAAGGACTTGGCATGTGTCGAAGGCATCAGGTAACGCACTGTTCATTTCTAAAACTTAATGTGGCACAAGTATATGACCCACCTGATGTTTAGTGGTAACCAGCATTGTTTTCCAGGACACGTACTTTGAGAACGTGCTACGATGCATTGCCCTGCTTCTAACAATTAACTGTGCTACTCATGGAAGTTACGTGTAGGCTTGTCCAGGACCTCTGCTTACCTCTCTTGGAAGCTCTGTTAGTAGAGGTCTACCTTCTGCGCTGTAGGCCGTGGGTTTGATCCCTATTGAGAGCAAACGTTTGTGCGATGAATGTAGATGTTTTTTCTCTGTCTGCTGGATGTATAAATTAAGGCTTTTCATAGTGATCCTTGTGCTACTATTGAATAGATACATATTTGAATTTGACTGAAACATTTACAATAAGTAATAAAGGGCATAGTATGTTAGGCACAAATATTGCACATCGGCTAATTTCGGCTTCATAGAGCGTATGTGGGGTCAGAAAGAGATAGCGCTCTACGAAAGCAGAAAACCGATGTGCAATATTTATTGCATCGTACATAGGCGAGCTTATCTCTAAAAAGGTTTTATTGTGTTTTTTTTTATATTTCAGGGTGGTAGGCATGCAGGGCGTGATCTTCTCTCACGTGATGTTGATATACATCTACTCTTACATCGATAACCCTCAATTTGTAGAAAAGGTAAATACATACATACATACATAAAATCACGCCTGATTCCAATGGGGGTAGGCAGAGATCACGGATTTCCACTTGCTACGATCCTGACTGACACACCTCTTTCTTTCGACTTACCTATTCTTTCAAAAAGGTGAGTCGTGTCCTGAATAGTATACCTACCTAATAGTAGTAAGTAGAGCTTTTTGTGAAGAACTCGTCCGGGGAAGTACTTCGACCATGCCTATTTCTGCCGTGAAGCAGCATTGCTGTGTTTCGGTTTGAAGTATGGCTATGGGTGCCGGTGAAATTACTGGCACGTGAGCCTAAACATCTGTATGCCTCAAATTTATGAACGCAGGGCAGTGCATCTTAGGGCACGTTCCTGACGTGCGTGACCTACGAGGCAATGCTTTGTTAGAGGCGATGGTCACCACTTCATCAGATGGGCCATACGCTTCCATCAGCTACTTGCATAAAAAAACCTACTGAAAATCCGTGGTCAGCGTTATCAATGGCGATTGAACGAGCGTTTCCTTCCCATTAAGTTACATAATGACGTTATCTATATCTATACTAATATTATAAAGAGGAAAGATTTGTACCTATTTTTGTATGTTTGTATGTTTGTAATGAATAGGCTCAAAAAGTACTGGGCCGATTAAAAAAATTATATCACCAATAGAATGCTACATTCTTCCAATTTGACATAGGCTACATTCCATTTTGAAAAAAATGAGGGATCCTTGGTAAAATTTGAACAATGTAACCGAAGGTGTAGAAAAATGAGTCTTATAATGTCTTTCGTCGAATGCGCTGCCGAAACTATTAGCGATAGAACAAAATAATGTACAATAATATTGTCTACCCCGTGCGAAGCCGGGACGGGCTGCTAGTTTAATATAAAATACAATTGGTTAAGCGTCATTGTTCCATAACTGTTTACAAACAACCAATCAACTTAACAACATGGGAATTCAGTGGGAAGTTCCATGAGAATTTTCCTTCCGGTTTTTGTTCTGATGTAAATACGGTACTTACTCTAGGTATTTTACTTTTTACAGATCATATTAATCGCCATATTTTTAAAAACGTCTAAACAAAAAAGTTTAGATGTTAAATTAGTAATAAGTAGGTACCTACTCTACCTTAGGAACTAAATGGCTTATTTATTTATTTGTTAACTATTAATTAATTTTTATTCATTTTATAGTGTTTACTACACTTGGAAATCACAAAGATTTTAATAATGTCCCAAAAGTTAGGTAAGAGCCGGGATTTGAACCCGCGACCTTCTCCTTGGTACGGGCCACGCTCGCGTTAGTGCCGAATAGTCCCTAAGAGTTATTCGTCGAGTATGATTAGGATCCAATGGCGCAGCGTTGAGCGCAGCCTCGTACCAAGGAGAAGGTCGCGGGTTCAAATCCCGCTCGCTTCACTTTTGGGACATTATACATCATCATCATCATCATAATTTTCTTGTCCATCCCACTTCATGCGGGGTTGGCACATGAAGTAACTAATGACTGGCCTCTCAGCTCAGTTGGTAGTAGCTCTGCCTTCTGCGCCGTAGGTCGTGGGCTCGATCCCCACCGAGAACAAATATTTGTGTGGTGAACACAGATGTTTGTTCTCTGTCTGGGTGTTATATTGTATTCTAAGTATGTACAAAAAAATATATATAATTATTATATTAGCTATTTGGATTGTCCAAAATATTTATAAAAAAAAAATGAAGGTTTTCGTATAAGTAACTAATGAATTGTTTTCAGATGTATGATTCGTTCGGTTGGAAGGGGGTCCTCAACTCCCCGCTGTGGATCCAAGCCTTCTTCTCCATGTCAGGCTTCCTGACGGCCTACACGGTGCTCATCTCCTCCAGCACGCGGCCCGTCACGCTGGCCAAGTGCCTCGCCTCCATCCTGAGCAGGTGGATCAGGTGAGCTGTCTTCACAGTCATCTCATCATCATCTTCCAGCCCTTATCCCACGCTGCATGGAGAGAGAGAGAGTGGAGAGCACTGGTGGTCTAGTGGTAGTGGCCCCGCTTTTCGATCCGAAGGTCGTGGGTTCAAATCCACTCGTGTACCAATGATAAATAAATAGATAGATAGGTGAACGGTGAAACAAAGTGAAAAAAAAACGGTGAAGGAAAACATCGTGAGGAAACCGGCGTGTTGTAGAACCTAAAAAAGTTCGAGCAACACGTGTCAAGGGTCACGCAAAAAGGGCCCGCCAGCGGCCTACTTGCGGAAAAAACCTGCCCGCACATCAAGTGCAGATGATAAACTTGCCAACTTGCCCACGCTGCATGTGGTCGGCAAATCAGGTTTTCTTCTTCCACTCACCTCTATCATTGGTAATCTCAGTGCTCTTTCCTTTCCTACTCATGTCATCCTTGACGGATAAACGCTTATTTAAAAATAAAACATTGTTTTTTTCTCATTTACACTATCATTTATTTATATTTATTAGATTTTTTTACACTAGGTATTCTAAATAAGAATTTATTTTCTATATTTTTGTTTGGTTTACTATATAAAGCGTGTTTTTTAATTGTTTTAACTATTATTTATTTTTTAAGTCTTAATGATTTTTATATTCCTGATGCTTTTAAGTAGGCATTTTTGTACATACCTAATTACAAGTATTAGTTCAATATGTTACCACACAGTGACTGCATAAAAACCTGTAATTTCCAGGAATTTGGTTACCTCATTATGGTCGTAACATTGCAGTAGCGTACACAATATGCATATCACTAACTCATAAATTCATTTCCCTACTAGGAATTGTGAGGTTCCATATTGACGAACTCGTGACGTGGTGACCCAAATACCTAAATATCAAATACCTAAATTAGAAGCTTATTTATTTTTAAAGGTGCACAAATAAATGACCTGCGAAGGCGATCAGTGAAACGCTGTCATATTTGAGCGATATTTGATATCACTTCTGTAATCGCCATCGCCATCGCGTTGATGTGCACATCACTGACATTCATCAGAAATCACCGACTTTAACAAACACAGGCAACACACGCACAAAAAAAAGAAATTAACTTCTTTTTTTGTCGCAACCTCACAGCGTTCTCGTCAGCACTGCTGCCACCGTTTTATTATGAGACCCAGTTAGAACTTGAAAGGATCTAAAATACTTTTTACATCATACATGCTCAGTAAATAGGATTTACTTTAATGCAAAGAGGCTGTGTAAGTAGGCGTGTGCAGCCCAGTGCATTGTAAATGCGTTCCATTTTCAAATCACTTTAACCGTCACACTATGCTTGATACGTAATGGTTCATTAAAGTTCAAGAGCTATGCAAACCTCCTTGGTGATGGTTCATTACAGTTCAAGAGCTATGCAAACCTCCTTGGTGAAACAATCTCTTTTCTTACAAAATGATATGAAAACTTTTTACTGAAAAGATATAGTAGCTCACAGATGTGTGCATAAGTGTGCGTCTACGACTGTTTTAGCAGATACCTACCGGTACAAATATTTTACTATTAATTTTAATAAAATTAATAATATTATTGTAAGTTTATTTTTCTCAAATTAAAATTACATTTTGTCATACCCGTATAAATGTTGTGTTATTGTTGTATTGTAAGCCTATTTCTGCCGAAAAGCCGCATTGCTGTGTTTCGAGTTGAAGGGTATGGGTGCCGGTGAAATCACTGACACGTGAGGCTGAACATCCGTATGCCTCAAGTTGATGGTCGTAGGGCAGTGCATTGTAGGGCACGTTCCTGACGTGCTTGACCTACGAGGCAATGCTTTGCTATAGGCAATGGTTACCACTTAACATCAGGTGGGCCATATTATGTTTGTTCCATCAGCTAGTTAAAAATTTACCTCGCATGAATGATGTAAAGTAGAATGCTTACCTCGGTCATAAGTAGCTATTGCACCTTCGAACTATATTTGCCCTTGCTCGCTTTGCTCGCTCGGGCATCTAAATATCTCGGGTACACTCGATCCATTAGCGCCCTTTGCGAGCTGCGCTCGCACGGGCGCCAAAAAGGATCTTGTTCTGCAAAAGCTCACTTACTGCCCTTGTATAACAATTTACTATTGTTTAACTGTGTGCTATCGAATTGCACACAATCATGATACCTGTTAGCCATTTTCGAAAAATAAGCTCGGTGTTTTATAGCTAACTAGCAACCTGTCCCGGCTTCACACGGCTGGAAATGTATTTTTTAACCGACTTCCAATCAAAAAGGAGGAGGTTCTCAATTCGGTTGTATGTTTTTTTTTTTTTTTTTTTTTTTTTTTTATGTTTGTTACCGCATAACTTCGTCATTTGTGAGCCGATTTGAAAAATTATTTTTTTATCTGAAAGGTACTGCTTCCAGATTGGTCCCATTTTAATTTTATTAAAATCGGTGTTGCCATTTTTTTTTAAATATTTTTTTTAATGTTTGTTACTGCATGCCTCCGTCATTTATGAACCGATTTAGAAAATTATTTTTTTATTTGGAAGGTTATTCTTACGTCCAGATTGTCCCAAACAAATTTGATTAAAATCGGTTTAGCCGTTTGACAATGAAGTCGGTTTCTCAAGTTTTTTAAACTTAAATTATAGAATATCTAGAGAAAGATTTTTTAAATGTAGATCTACAAAGTATAATGGAACGAATGTTTAGTTCGTTTATTAAACACATAAATAAATATAGCTTAACTCAGGGTGAATGTAGCTTTCCAATGGTGAAATAATTTTTGAAATCGACAGAGCAGTTTCTAAGTTTATTCATCACAAACATACCTACACACAAATATACAAATCTTTCCTCTTTATAATATTAGTATAGACAAAGGGTCAAAATGAGCGAGCCAGAAGTTGTTTTTGTTTGTGCAGGTTGACTCCACTAGCGGTGTTCGCGCTCTGGTTCACGATCGCGTGGTTCCCAGCGCTGGGCGCCGGCCCACAGTGGGCGTGGGCGGTGACGCGCGAGGCTGCTGACTGCTCCGAGCGGTGGTGGTACCACGTGCTCTATGTGCACAACCACCTGCCGACGGGCAAGTTCTGCATGGGACATACTTGGTAAGCTGTTGCTACCTCGTTTCTATCATCTGTTTTTAGTAATAGTAGAATTTTTGTGACCTCATACACAAGCTAAAAGTCGCACAACGAGCTATGGATAATTTGAGTTTCACCACGTGATACAATCAGAAATGAGGAAATCCGTAGAAGAACCAAGATCACCGAAATAGCTCCTAGAATTAGTTGAAGTTAGAGTGGCAATGAGCAGGTCATATAGCTTGAAGAACCGACAACCGTTGGTAAAAAAGGTTCTTGAATTGCGACCACGAACCGGAAGACGAAACGTAGGATGACGTGCCCTCACATCTGATGAACCGATGATATTGTTATAATCGCGGGAAGTCGTTGGATAGCAGCACTGAATTTCTTCAGGCTAATGATGATGACGATGAAGCAACTTGCTAGGTGGGCCGTTTTGTCTTCTCAGTTGGTAGTCAGAGCCAACTGAGCTTAGAGGCCAGTCAACCTTCACAGTTTAGTCTTTAGTCTCGCTTTCCCCAGGTATCTAGCTGCTGACATGCAGCTCCACATATTCGGCATCTTCCTTCTGTACCTGCTGATGAAATGCCGTCGCGCCGTTCCTCTTGTGCTGACCGGCTTGGTCACTGCCTCCATGCTGGCAGCTGGCCTGGTGGTCCATTACTACGAGCTCCTTCCCATCGTCACGGCACAATCTCCCGAGTAAGTTCTAATTCCTCCTGAGTAAGTTCTAATCATCACAATATTAATGCTAGAAACTAGTGAGCTAATTACAGGTTTCCACGGATACAAAACAATGTATAGATAGTGCAATTCACGAAGACGGGTGCGGGGAGTTTGCTCCGAGCGGCAGTCGCGAACCTTAGTCTACTCATTGTAGTGTGCGTGTGCACTCATAGGTAATAAGTGTGTACCGATAACACTCAAACATTGACGGAAGCTTGCACACATATACTATAAACGGTTGGAGGAATAGTGGGGCGCGCCTTCGTGGATTGCACTATCTATAGGAAAAGTTACTGTGAACGCCGTAAGTCGACATAATATTGAAGAAGACTGAAGAAGACTGACAGTGGATGCATGTGCGTTTAACTCGTTAGCAAATTATTCTCTGTTCTACTGAACCTTTTCAGAGTAAGTTATAATCGTCATGGCACAATCCCCTGAGTAAGTTCTGTGAGGTCCACATCTTGATACTCCTCTCTCGTCTACTTTGTCAGGGATCCGCTAGATTAAATCTACTTTCTGCATATCCCTGATGATTTTCCCATAGGAAATGGCACCGCTTACATAATTTTTACCCGACTGCCCAGGAAGGTAATGTTTTTAAATCGATTAGTGCTTTTTTTATTTCCTGTTCCGTGCAAAACCAGACAAGACGGCCAAATATTCGCAGTGAAAGATCACGTGCTATCTGAAGCCTAAAAGATGACTGCTAGTCTGCTGATAGGTATTCTTTCCTCCATTTATTCCCAGGAAGAAGGATTTTGAACCACCTCCAATTCTCCATCTATGATATCAGGTGACCGACACACCATCGTTCAATCAAGTTAATTTGGGTCGAAACAACCGGCAAATATAACATTTACCGCCATTTTACAACAGGTTTTTTGATAGCTATATTTGGTGGTTTTAATCTTAACTAACAATCACTATCAGCGTGGAAACCATGATTTTCCTCGTTTAAATTGTTAATAGTGCATTATGACGTGCTATGATGAAACGCTCACGTCACAGGATGACAAATCACGCCGGTTGTATGTATTGGGAAATCTACATAAATACGATACCGAGCTCACCAGGCAATCACTAGACGTCGACCACTCAGAACAGTAACATCCTTCTAGATCTGCATTCAGAGAGAAATAAGAAATGGAGAGCACCACCATAGCATTGTGTCTGTTGTCGTTAGTATCAACGGGTGCGATGCCTCACGGCAAGTTCGGCATGCCTGCCCCCTGTGCTGGCAAGGACTACTGCACGGTCAAGCACGAGCTGTACCCGCAGGGGATAGTGGACCGTCTGGTCAGAACAAGCAACATCACGTTCGCCAGCGCACAGCCCGAAATACCCACGGGTCACCGCCAGGGAGAACCTTTTGACAATGAGTGTCAAGTGTTTACATTGGACGATCTAATTTACGAGATAGTGGACGCTGAGGGCAACGTGCGTGTGGTCGTACAGGACAGCTTCGTCGACGGCCGACAGAGGATATCCATGGAGCTCTGTGCTAAACCAGGACGTGTCGTAGAACCGACCACGCATTTAGACGAGGCCACGGTACAATTATTCAATTTCCAATGCGAACAAAAGAAGCTGGATTACAGTTTTGTTGTGCTGTCGAAGGATTGGGAAAAACTAGAGCACGTCAAGCCGAAAACTGGGATCCCCATCTCGTGTGACTGCAAGTTGTACGGCAAACTAAAACAGTAGTCTGGCTTTTAAGAAATGGTACTTACCTTGTTGTTTTATACATATATGTATGTCTAGTCTGTAGTTACTCATATGATCTAGTCGCACTGTACCTTACCTTACTTTTTCAAATTATTTTTCCGAAAATACCTACTATGTATAATTTAATAATAGAGAAATAATTGATGATTTACGTCATTCACCTTTGAATTATTTCATTTGAATTATTTTAGCGATCATCTTCAAAAACGTACTTATAAATAAACTGAGTTTACTAATAAGAAATAGTATTTTTTTATACCACCGATTACGTCAGCGATGATAGAGATTGTACATAAGTAGGTATAATAAATAGCAACGAAAGTTTTTTTTAAATATAGATAGCTAAGCTTTTGGCTGGCACATCATCACACCTGATGGAAAGTGAGGATACAGCCTTGTCATGCTACACGGGCGGTTCTCCCGCCGCGGGAATCCGCTCGACAAAGCTTCCGCAGACCATTAAACTATACGGGACGCAGTTTTTCGCTGTCTTTTGTTCATTTCAACATGGACCCGCAACATGGAATGCAAGTGCACGAACGACGAGCGACCGAGAAGGTCCCGCGCACAATGACGCAATAGCGGATAACCGCCCGTGTAGTTTAGAACGGCGGTAAACAGCGGCGGTTTGACGCTGCATGCGGCGGTCGAATTTCTCCCGCCTGCAAACCGCGGCGGGAAACCGCACCGTGTAGTTTGTAGCATACAATGTCCATAAGAATTAGTCTAGTGCGGTTCAGAAGCGGATTCCCACGGCGGGAGAACCGCCCGTGTAGCATGACCCTAAGATGGGGCATGCTTAGAAGATGCTTAGCCATAATCCAATATGAAAGCTTTTCAAAATTCGAATATTTATCTTTTTTTTAAGCCGAAATATTCCCAACAGGAGAGATGACATTCCTTAAAGTTCAAATATCGAACAAAATGGTTTGTTGCATGGGACTATCAAGGCCTGCGTACACTTAATGGCCCGAACACACCTAGTTCGCTGGCGGTAGCGATCAGTGAAACGCTGTCAAATCTCAAATCTGACAGCGATATTTGACAGCGTTTCACTGATCGTTACCGCCAGCGAACTAGGTGTGTTCGGGCCATAAGTCACTGGCGTCGGCGACACAGAACAATACCTCTTAAGGCTCGAACACACCTAGTTCGCTGGCGGTAGCGAACAGTGAAACGCTGTCAAATATTCGCTGTCTAATCTCAAATCTGACAGCGATATTTGACAGCGTTTCACTGATCGCTACCGCCAGCGAACTAGGTGTGTTCAGGCCATTACGAGGTCGGCGATCAGGGAAACGCTGTCAAATTTGACAGTGATTTGTCGGTGGTCGTTGGCGACAGCGTTTCACAGATCGCTGTCGCCAGCGACCTATTACGTGTGCGCAAGCCTTCAGCCTTCAGGTATAGGATTTGTTTCGATTAGATTGCTGCTTTAAATTTTTTTGAAAAAATCTAAGTGTTCCTTTGTCTACTTGTATTTTCTCTACAGTTTGTTATCTGATGACTACAGTAAAATAGAGTATTTTATTAAGGACCTACTCAGTATTGAACTTGAATATCCGTTTCAGATAACAATAAATCAATAAAATTAATGTATACCTAATAATAAGTGAAGACCGGAAGAGGAAGGAAGTCCGTTGACGGCAGGTCGTTGATAACAAGAAAAATTATTTAGATACTTTGATTTAGATAAAGAAAAGAAAGAAGAAAAAAAAAAAAAAGACGGGTTGCACTCCGGGAGTGCCGGCAGAAGTGAAAACTTGATTATTAAGTTCGAGCAAAAAGGGCCCACTAGAGGCCTTGCGGAAACCAGCCCGCACATCAAGTGTGGATGGTGAATTTGCCGAAGCTCGTCGTTGGCATCAGTGCCTTGCCTACCTTATTCATAATACCTAAATAAATACAGTAGATCTATAAAACCATGTACCAATGACCACTACTACCTGCCGCGGGCGGCCGCTAGTTCATAAAATCTATAATAGGTATGTACCTATACCTACTACAGTCACGAAAAACGCCTTGGTATGCTTGCTACTAACTATTATCTATTCTGGCGAGCGAAGCGGCAACGTCGCACACCGGGTACGGCGCGGTCAGTCGAGCGGAACGGCAACGTCCTCTCCATCCGTCTTACGCTTTTTCGATCAGGTCACGTGATCCTGACGCGAGTTTAAGATTTTATACCCATTACAGAAAGTGCTCAACGCCGCTAAAGAAGTTTTCACTTCAAAAAATTATTTATTTAGGTAGGTATTAGGTGTTGTACACCAGCGTTTTACAAAATATATTCAGACTTATAAATGCAGCCTCACAATAACATAAGATTATATTATGTATATTCGTGGGAATACTAAAAAGAGAACTGATATGACCCAGCATGATCGAAAGCTAGGGAATACAACAAGGTTACCGCCTGATTTTAACCAATCAGCTTCAAATACTTTTTTCAAAGCTTGTAGCCGTTTGGTTGGAATCAGGAGTTGTCTATGCTCGGTGAACATCATCAAAACTTGGCGGTAAAGTTGCTAGTACCACCTGTATCACGTGACCAAGCCGTGGGCTGAGAGCAGACTTGAGACACGACAGTCTTAAGACAGACCACCGCTTTACACAATGTATGAAGACGCGCAGACTTCAAACAAAACGTCTCATAGACAAAATTGTCTATACCTATACAAGAACTGCACAGTGACGAATCTGAATACTCTCTTTTGTTTGTATAAGATCGCGCACATCAAAGACAAAACAATCTCCCACCAAACGTACCCCAGTAGACCAAACAGTTTTGTTTTAGGTCTGCGACGTGTCGTAGACAAAACAGTTTCGCGGCAGACTTTGAAAGTCTGTCTAAAGACTGTCGTGACTCAAGTGTGCGCTCAGCCATGACACCGCATGTACGTTATATTGTAAAATATGATTTCTCCAGGATCCTCCGCACCATGTTCGCTGGCTCGGAGACCCTGACCCTAGTATACCTGCCGATGTGGATGAACCTGCCTGGGTACGTGGGGGGACTTGCCACGGCCTTCCTTTATCACTACACGCAGGTGGAAGGCGTCAAACTCAACCAGAAGAAGGTATGAAATGTGCATTATGCTCGAACGGTGGAGGAAATCTAAGAAGGTCAACATGGGGTTAAATGCAAAATAACGGCCCTGCTGTTTAATTTACAGTAACTTTTGCTTTGGAAAACGTGTTATGTTCAAAATTTTATTTGTTTTATTGCATTTAAAATTACCTTATTGCGATTTTCCCTAAATAGTTTATTGATTTAATATTTTTCAAAAGCTCGCAAGTGTGCGTTTAGTAAAGTAAATTTAAAAAGATAAATATTAAAAATATTATAAAAACAGTTTTACCTCGTCATCATTTGTTATCATACCTATTATTTTGACGCACTTCGATAAAAATAATATACCTACCTATATGTAATTGGCATATACCTACTGACCCAACATTTACCTCCTTAGTTGATTATTGTCGTCATAGGTACCTACGGGAATTCCATTCACTGATTTTAGATTACCTAGTATCTTGACGCGTGCAATTTTAAACTACACCTACCTACTACGTTCACGTCAGAGCGTTTTGATTCCACTTTTATAATACGAACTGCCAAAGAGTGGAACAGTATTTCCGGAACGCCTATAATTTAGGAATTTTCAAGACAAGAGTGGATTATGGCTAAGCATGCTCCATCTTAGGCTGCAACCTCACTTTTCATCAGGTGTGATGGCAGACAAATGCTTAGCTATCTATAATAAAAAAAAACAGACACTCACACGACATGAAGTCCAAAAAAATTTGCAAATCACGATCTTATTTGCGTTAACTTAAAGTACCGATCACGATTTTAGTAGTAGTAGAAAGCTCTGTCATGGACTCTGGGGAAGTACTACCACCATGCATATTTCTGCCGTGAAGCAGCATTGCCGTGTTTCGGTTTGAAGGGTGTGGGTGTCGGTGAAATTACTGGCACGTGAGGCTGAACGCTGTACGCCTCAAGTTGATGGACGCAGGGCAGAGCATCTTAGGGCAATTTCCAGATGTGCATGACCTATGAGGCAATGCTTTATTATAGGCGATGGTTACCACTTAACACCAGGCGTGTTAAGCTTGTTCCATCAGCGAGGTGTTTAAAAAAAAAGAATAAAATAGTATAATTACTTATTTATTTGCGAAACAAGCACTTACTCTAATTTACAATATAACTTGATGATAAAAAGAATAACGTAAATTAACACCTTTTTCTATCATTGCATTTATCAACCTGTTTACAATCTGCATGATTATATCATATTGGTCCGCTTCTACTATATTGCAACACCCTTACAGGGTAAATGATGTATTGATTCAAAACTAGTTCTAAGAAGTCTGTTAAATTTACATGCTTAGTAAGGCAATAAACATACTGAATACTGAAAATACAACATTTTAGGGTGAAGCTTGCGTGTCGCAAAACGGACTGACTCAGCATAATGTTAGTTGGTTTACAACCAACGCTGGTTTTCCGTCAGAGTCGGTGTTAGCTTGTCTTCGTTTCGTAGTGGTTCAACATTCTGTTCCACCTGGCGCTGACGCTGGGCGGCTGCGTGGTATTCTCCGGAGCTATCTTCCTGTCGGATCGGGAACCGCCCCGGTGGGCGGCGGCCGTCTACTCCGCCCTGGACAGGACGCTGGTAGCTGTCTGCTTTAACATCTTCCTGTTGGGCTGTATTAGCCAGTGTAAATGTGAGTACTACTGGAAATAATAAGATTAAATTAAAACACGACTTTAACGTTGATAAATGGATTGTTTGGTGTTGTGTTTTATTTTATTTTTATTTATTGAAAAGATCTATAGCAATTTATTGTACGTAACTTGCGCACTATTGAAGCAAATAAATAATTAATAAATCATAAATAAATTTATTTGTTGCGGCATTAATGAATATAAAACTCAATTGTAAAAAAATCTGTTAGATTCAATTCAAATTATATGATCAACCTTAGCCATGTTTCAGCCATGCTTTTTCATGACCCTGTTTTTCATCGTGCACCGATGTATGTGTATATATTTACATTATGTACTTTGTTTTTGGAAATACATACATACATTAGAATGCAATATAACACCCAGACAGAAAACAAACATCTGCGGTTGACCACACATATTTAATCTCGGTGGGGATTTTCACTGCTATTATTTTAGATTATCGTTTATTTGTAAAAGGATCAATATAAAAAAACGCTAGGAACCAAGCCGTAGTTTGTTGCCTGTTCTTCTAGGCTTGGTTGCGTGTCACTGGCACCCAGACTCATCTAGCTTTAAGTTTCAAAGTGATCCTTGCGATCTTACTGAATAAATACACTTTTGAATTGATTTGATTGAACCCAAGACCTTACGACACAGAAGGCAGAGCTACCAAGTGTCCAGTCAACTCTCGTTCGATTCCCTGACCGTATGGTACCTGTTCCAGCTGCATTCCGCAGCCTGCTGTGCTGGCGCGGGTTCCACTCGCTCGGCCGGCTGTCCTACTGCGTGTTCATAGTGCACTTCATAGTCCTGCGGCTCACTATCGCCGACCACACGCAACTACAGCATGCTACTCTACTGTCGCTGGTACGTATTGTGTAACAACCAACCACCAAATCCGCAAAAACACGCAAATACGCAGCAAGACATATCTTGAATGGCAGCCACCAATCCGCCAGAAAGGTCTTGCTTGCTATACGGATTTGCACCAAACGGTGGGCTTGAAGCAAATCCGTATGGCAAGTAAGCAAACCCTTCATTTTCAAAATGCATTTGTCTAAATAAAATAATAAATATATTTTTAGATACTTAAAAAGGTGGAGGTTCTTTATTACGTTGTATTTGTTTTGCATATTTTCTTCATTTATGAGCCGATTTGAAAAAAAAATATTATTTGAAATGGAATAGATTCATATTGGTCCCATAGAAATTTCATTAAAATCAGTTTAGTCGTTTTGTTTTTTCGAATGTTTGTTATTACATAATTTCGTAATTTATGAGCAGATTTGTTTTTTTATCTGAAAATATTTCCAGATTCGTCCCATAGAAACAATAACATCGGTTTAATAGCTTAGCCATGACGTTTGTTTCTCAGGTTTCTTAAACTTATATTATTACAGATCTCGTTGCTGATAACATCATCAGTGCTCTCCTACATGGCGTCCATTCCCCTCTGCCTGCTGGTAGAGCTGCCTGCCTTGCAGCTGTGGAAGGCGGTCTCCGGCGAGGAGGCCCCCCGCCCGCACCCCCGCCCGGCTGACGTCCCCCCCGCAACTGTCAAGCCTCTTGATCTACTCGCTAATGTCATCAGGCGAGCTGATGTTTAGGGCCTAAACTCATTAGGACATGGTGGTGCCGCCACTGCTGTCATAATGAGATAAAGCCCATAGACTTTCCGCCTTCGCTTCGCAGTTTGAACAAATTCTTTCGCCTGTGTCTCTCTCTCTTTTGTATGGAGAAGTGATGAAACAGCAACAAAACTCCTTGGTCCTCGCTGAAAACCAGCGCTGCCTCGTCCTTCTTGGAGGCGAAGCAGCATTTAAGCTGAGTGAGGACCATTTTGGCTCATAAACAAATGCTTAATTGGATACTGTTGGCACCCCTTTCAACATTAGAACTAAGATTATGTGGTATTTTTTTTGTGGGTACTGTGTGGTACTGTGTTTCTGTATACTTATGTGTTCTATGTTTTTTTTTTCTCTTATGATTCCTTGTGTACCTTTGTTCGATGTTCTTCTCTTTCTGTCGTTTCATTTTCTTTATAAGTTATGTTTTGAGCCAAATAAAAAGTTATCTACCTATCTAAAACGTTACGTATAATCGATAGATGCGAGTTGTTGTCTCGCCATTTCTCCATACAAAAGAGAAAGACACACTCGATAGATAGAGTAAAAATTTAAATAAAACCACAGGACATTTGTGTATTTGTAAATAAATAGTTACTTGTAGTTATAATTGTAGGATTAAATGTTTTTTTTACTTTTTATGAGTTGTTTTATTAATTTTTTTAATGTATGTATTAATATAATTAATATAGTATAGGTAGTTAGGTCAGGTATAGTTGCTCGTTTTCAACAAGAAATAGATTTATAAGCACCTTTTTAGGGTTCCGTAGCCAAATGGCAAAAACGGAACCCTTATAGATTCGTCATGTCTGTCTGTCTGTCTGTCCGACAGCCATTTTTCTCCGAAACCATAAAAGCTAGACTGTGTGCCGTCTGCCTAGTTATGGAATAAAACAAGACTTGTTATTTTTACCTTATATTAAAAAAACAACAAATAGGTAACCAATAACTAGGCAACAACTAGTCCGTCGAGCGAGCACACAAATTTGTAGGCGTGGGTAAGATCAATCTGTTTCCACCTGGAGCGTACGAAGTACTCCCCTCGTATGTAGTGGGCCGTGAGGTGGTGGGAGGTCCCAGAACGAGTACGGTGAGTGTCCTCTCAGTGTGGAATGCAGGCAGCCAGGGTATAAACAGCCCCAAGCAGTCCGATCTCTTTGTAGTAGGTAGCGGTTGCAAGAATAAAGTTGTCCACCGAAGAATAATTTTCATCAACGGTGGTTCCCAACCGTGTGGACGTTCCTGGAATGGATAATACCAAATACTGAGTATTTGCATTACCAAACTCCCGTTCTGAGGACTCACCAACGGCCTTTAGTAAAACCGGGTAAGTACGTACTTACCCGTAGAATAGTTTTGCCGTGGTGGTACTACAGAACGGAGTTTACAAAAATATGAGCACAAGCAGAATGAAAGTTAAGATTGAATAGCAAAGTAAAAGTTAAAATTGAAATAAAAGAATAGAAATACAAGTAAGAAGTTATTTAAAATAAAGTCTAGGGTAGGTACCTAGTTAAAAATCCCAACGGACATCGTCAATGACATTGAGCCTAGGACATGTCATTGACATCACCTTGGTAAGCTAGGTACTTAGAAAAGTACAATATATTTTACACAGATTAACATTAACAGATTCGTATTCTGATAATATCAGAATATCCTAGTACCTAAGAATAAGCATTACAATATTTGCAATAGCGAAAAGCATCTAGCTACTTTGCTAAAGCATGATGGATGGAAGAAATGACGATGTGAGTTTTATGTGCCGTTCAAAACTTACCCTATATCGGGAAATTCACTAACACAGTTTACTTTTATTAAAATATAATGTCGCACAGCCGGCTAGAACGCTCGAGCTGGCGAAAAGTTGCGTGGACTAATACTAGTGGTGGTCTCGTAGCAACTGACGGGGCCCGCGTCGATTGTGCCACGGGCTCGCAGGCGCACGAATAACGGTCCGCAGCCGAGTAGTACCGAGCCTTACCGACCGCGGCCGACTCCGTTCAATCATGAACTTAAGCATTGTTACAATACCCGCCTTCCCCTCGTAAGGATTTTACTTTTAAAAGTAAAATCCGTAATTAAGTTATTAAGTCCTATTTCTTACTATTTATTCCTTTCATACATCCTTTCACAGCCACTCATACCTACATCAAGTTCACTCTACCTCACAAACTAAAATCTAATAATATAAAATTATCAGACTTGTGTACAGTCAGAGAAAAAATCATATGCCATAAAATTTGCTTATGACTTTTAGTAAGAAAAGTTAAAACGATAGTAATGGACGCGGGAACTGATAAATCTACCTACTTAAAAAAAAACGTTTATACAAATTAACTATGACCTACAATTTTCAAATCTTTTATATGCCAAGTGCCTAAGTTTTTACCTGACATATTCTCCAAAATGTAAATAAGTGGTGAGCGTTTCTCTATTACTCGACACTTTATGAATTTTGGAGCTAACTTTTTGCTAAAATACTTATCCTTATCGCTCAGTACGTAAGCACGCTTGTAAACGATATCTCCTACGTTAAATTCAAAAGACTTCCTCCTTAAATTATAATTAGCTGTATTTTTAGCATGAGCGTGATATAACGATTTCTGTACTTGATCGAATATAGATGCCAGGCAGCCAAAGTTTTCCACATATAAATCTCGAGGCAGAAACAGTACTTCATCACCTAAGTCAGCGTCAGCAAAGTGAGAACCACAAATTACCAGTTCTCGCCCAAACACTAGAAAAGACGGCGTGTAGCCTGTAGCCTCGTTAACGGAGTTATTTATAGCAAATTGGACACTAGGAATGAACGTGTCCCAAGATCTATGATCGCTAT
Source organism: Thera britannica (assembly GCA_939531255.2). Lineage (NCBI taxonomy): Eukaryota > Metazoa > Arthropoda > Insecta > Lepidoptera > Geometridae > Thera > Thera britannica. Next base: position 11,989,280 of record OW618036.2, on the reverse strand, counting down.
CCACAAATGTAGAAATACATGTTATTATTGTTTTGTTGTAACGCTCCACAGTATTGACCTGGGGCGTATATTTTGGAGAGAAAAATACATTTGGAATGCAATACTTTTTGAAAAGAGCACCAGTGTTACTACTAACGAACTGAGAACCGTTATCTAGAAAAATACTCTGAGGAACTCCATGAACTAAGAAAATTTGTTCCTCCAAAATTTTCACAATGACCTCTGAAGTAGCTTTTTTTATAGGGTATATGTGACAGAATTTAGAGAAACAACAAGTTATTACTAAGATATGACAATTTTGTTTACGTGTTACCGGTAAAGGACCCATTAAATCAATTGATATCATTTGATATGGCCGAGAGCAATGTTTCGGGCGGCCCATTTCTCCTAAAGTAGCATGATTTTGAGCTTTATACTGGAGACAGGTACCACAAGACCCTACATATTTTGCTACATCACGATACATACCTGGCCAGTAGTATCTAAGAGCAACGCGTCTATAAGTCTTGAATATGCCTAAATGACCGGCAATTGGCTCGTCATGGTTCTCGGTAAGCACTCGTTCACGAAGTTCTGCTGGTACTACCTCTTTCCATGAGAATTCGTTTGTAAGTTGACATTTATTTTTACTAAGGCGGTAAAGAGTATTATTTTTAACTTGAAAATTGGGAAAAAGATTAGGTTTAGTTCTACAATTATTAAAAATGTTTTTGTACCAATCATCACTAGAAGTCGCGAATGAATTGGCAGTTATAATAGAAGATACCGGAACAGCCCTTGACAACGCATCAGGTATGATGTTGTCTACACCACGACGGTGTTTGATAATAGAATAGAATAGAATAGAATAGAATATATAATAAAATCAAAAGATGACAACCGCAAACCCCAACGTGCAAGTCTGCCCGTAGGATTATTTAAAGTAATGAACCAATTAAGTGCACTATGGTCTGTGTAAACGGTAAACGTTTTCCCATTTTCAACATAACATCGCCAATGCTCCAAAGCAACGAGAACTGCAAGAGTTTCTCGTTCCGTGATACTATAATTCTTTTCAGCTGCTGTTAACGACCTACTCATATACGCAATCGGGTGTTCCTTTCCATCTACCGACTGTGTAAGCATAGCACCTACCCCATAATTACTGGCATCAGTATGGACTTGAAATGGTAAATCATAATTTGGACACGATAATACTGGTGCGGATACCAAACACTCCTTCAATTTTTTAAAAGCGGAATCTGCTTCTTCTGTCCACTCAAAAGGTGGACAGTTTTTCTTACCGGATGTTAGTTTGTTCAGCGGCCCTGCAATTGAACTAAAATTTGGAACGAATCTTCGGTACCAAGTAGCGGTACCCAGAAATCGTTTCAGCTCTTTACGATTTGTAGGAGTTACGTAATTTAGTATAGCCTCCACTTTATCTGGGTCGGTACGTAATCCGTTCGAATCAACTACATAACCTAAGTACTTTAACTGGCTTCTAAAAAATTCGCACTTCTCAAGGTTAATTGTTAAATTGGCTTTCCTTAATTTATTTAGGACACGAAGAAGGCAAGAAACGTGTTCCTCGAAATTGCTACTGACGATGACAATGTCATCTAGATACGCAAAAATTCTATGGTCTACGTCACCTAATAACGTGTCTACTAAGCGCTGCTGTGTAGAAGGAGCATTAGTTAATCCAAATGGTGTGGTTTTAAATCTGAGAGTTCCTCGACTGGGAACATAAAAACTTGTCTTATCTCTGTCCTCCTCAGCCAGAGGAATCTGCCAAAATGCTTTAGACAAGTCCAAACTACTTAAGAAACGTGCGTCACGCAAATTGTCTAAAATTTCGGATATATACGGCAAGTTATATGCATCTCGTTTTGTGACAGAGTTCAGTTTTCTACTGTCCAAACAAAAACGAGGCTGGCCATTCTTTTTATGAACTAAAAGCACAGGAGACTGCCACGCACTTTCACAAGGCTCTACCACATCTAAAGCTAACATCTCATCAACCTGTTCGACAAGTATCTTTTGTTTTTCCGGCGAAAGCCTATAGTATCTTTGTCTAATGGGAAGAGAATCGCCAGTATCAATGCGATGGGTAATTAAGTGCGTGCGACCTAAACCTTTTTGGCTGAATGAAATGTCCTTAAATTGATTAACAACATTATCTGCAATAGCCTTCTGAGATTCATCCAAATTATCATAGGAATAAATTAATGTGTCTGGGGTTTTATTAATATTTAAATCATTTAATGGGACATTTGAGACTTGCAGTGAACCTAAATATTTAACACATAAGTTAAATGCGCGCCAGAAATCAACTCCTAGAATAAGCGAAGACTGAACTCCTGGCACTACAAAGGTTTTCACTATATGGAACTGTCCATCAAAATTTATCGGTAAATTAATGTAACCTATACTTTCAAGCGACTGACCACCTGCGGCAATGATGTTAATTCTTTCCCCCGTCAATAATTTTAAACCACGACTAAGGAGAGACTCGTGTGCATTATTACCTATGATGGTGACTGCTGAGCCAGAGTCGAGAAGACCCGAGGCAGTTATATCATTGATCTTAATATCAACGTAAGGTCGTGTATCACCTAATGGTTTATCTTGCAGAATTGTAGCGACTTTATAGCAGTTAGAAAATCTACGAACGATCTCTAACCACTCATCCCAATCTTTCTGATCAAAGTGATTTTCTGATTTAGTAAGAGTGCTACAATTCTGCGATTCTAGTTTTTTTGAAGTTTGATTACAGTTGGGACAGTCAGGTTTCTTAACACCTTTCTGACCACACCGGAAACACATGATCTCGGTGTTCTCACAATTTCTTAAACTATGCGTATTGTTACGACACCTAGGACAGTATGGTAGTTTCCTATCAGCCACTGAATCATCTTTGTTTATAGCATGTAAATATTTTTCATTAACATTATTATTGTTATTAGCATAAGGTTTAGCATAAGTATTTTGTGTTTTATTATTATTATAGTTAGAATAAAACTGTTTTTGTTTATTAATTGTGTTTGATTTTTGTTTATATGCAAATTCAGGTGCAATGGTATCAGATGTAACAGCTGATGGCTCACGGAACTGAAGCATTCGAGATTGGACATTCTCGAAATTTCTACATATCAGTTGTAACTGTTCTATTTCTTTAATCTCCGTTACGGAAGCTAAAGTACTCGCGTAACAAGGTCTTATGTTATGTAGAATTATCTCGAGTTTGTCCTCCTCCGACAAGGGCTTTGATAGGCGTGAACACATACCTGAGAAAATCGATAGATATATGGTGATATTTTCCGTCTCGCCTTGAGTCCTAGACCGAATCTCAGCTAGCAAACGGTAGTCATAATCAGACCTATCAAAGTCTTGCTTCAGGAGCACCACAAGTTCATCCCAAGAGGACACCTGCTCCTTAACATTACGGAACCAATGGAGTGCATCATCAACAAAAATTTCCGTAGCAAAAGACAAGAGTTTAGAACCATTTATTTCACGAGCTTCACTAAATTCGTTTACTCGCTGTATAAAAGAGCGCACGCATGACTTTCCATCAAATTTCAATTTACCTAATTCAGAAGAAATCTTACTCCTACCATCGCAAGTGACCGAAACATTGATTGGGGTCTTCAAAACTTGCGATTCTAAAGTCGAGGCTGCTGTAGCTAGAGTGTCAATGCTATTTTTCTTCAGATTCAAAAATTTCTCGTAAAGCTCTTTAAATTGAGTACTACATTCCAAATGTTTCTCAACGCTGACATCATCTACACAGATTCTATTTAGTCTATGGTACAAATGGTGGAGAATGTTTTCAGTGCGGGCTAAAATATTCTTATCCCTAACTTCAGATGCTACTACAAGCTTAACCTTATCTAACAGTTCCAACGATGTAGTTAAATCGTCCATCGTATCAAGATGAGAACAAGAAATATCCTCCGAAGGATAAATCTGACATAATTTACTTATCTGTTTCCTAATATCGGCAACAGTACTTCCCGGAGTTTCACCCCTAACCGAAACCTTATACTCCAACTCGGTTTTTTGCAACGACAAAAATTTAATAGGGTAAGACATTATTAACGTAGTGAACCGCAGGAAAGTTAAGAATGGCACATAAATTCAAACTATGATTATAAAATACCTACTCCGTTCTGTTACAATCAACTTTAACAGAACGCCTTGGTTTGATGAATGAATGAACTGAATGAAATATGAAAATGATAAAACTAAAACATGATTTATCAAAAAAAACTAAAAATGATGGCAAAGCAAAAATAAGATTTGTAACTAGTGTGAAAAGAGAAATTAAATGAAGAAGAAAAAAAAATGGTCAACAAAAATTTTTGTAGAAAAATAAAAATGTAACAATATAAAAAAAATATTCATTAAAAAAATATTTAAAACAGTCTAAGCTTACATACAAGCAAAATACAATACTATTTTCACACCAGTTACTGCAAACCAACAACGTTTTACAAATAACCCACTCACCGTACAATAACTAACTACTTAGGTACTACTACAAGTGAAAACAGATCAAACCCACGTAAGAGGGCGCCAGTGTGCCGTCTGCCTAGTTATGGAATAAAACAAGACTTGTTATTTTTACCTTATATTAAAAAAACAACAAATAGGTAACCAATAACTAGGCAACAACTAGTCCGTCGAGCGAGCACACAAATTTGTAGGCGTGGGTAAGATCAATCTGTTTCCACCTGGAGCGTACGAAGTACTCCCCTCGTATGTAGTGGGCCGTGAGGTGGTGGGAGGTCCCAGAACGAGTACGGTGAGTGTCCTCTCAGTGTGGAATGCAGGCAGCCAGGGTATAAACAGCCCCAAGCAGTCCGATCTCTTTGTAGTAGGTAGCGGTTGCAAGAATAAAGTTGTCCACCGAAGAATAATTTTCATCAACGGTGGTTCCCAACCGTGTGGACGTTCCTGGAATGGATAATACCAAATACTGAGTATTTGCATTACCAAACTCCCGTTCTGAGGACTCACCAACGGCCTTTAGTAAAACCGGGTAAGTACGTACTTACCCGTAGAATAGTTTTGCCGTGGTGGTACTACAGAACGGAGTTTACAAAAATATGAGCACAAGCAGAATGAAAGTTAAGATTGAATAGCAAAGTAAAAGTTAAAATTGAAATAAAAGAATAGAAATACAAGTAAGAAGTTATTTAAAATAAAGTCTAGGGTAGGTACCTAGTTAAAAATCCCAACGGACATCGTCAATGACATTGAGCCTAGGACATGTCATTGACATCACCTTGGTAAGCTAGGTACTTAGAAAAGTACAATATATTTTACACAGATTAACATTAACAGATTCGTATTCTGATAATATCAGAATATCCTAGTACCTAAGAATAAGCATTACAATATTTGCAATAGCGAAAAGCATCTAGCTACTTTGCTAAAGCATGATGGATGGAAGAAATGACGATGTGAGTTTTATGTGCCGTTCAAAACTTACCCTATATCGGGAAATTCACTAACACAGTTTACTTTTATTAAAATATAATGTCGCACAGCCGGCTAGAACGCTCGAGCTGGCGAAAAGTTGCGTGGACTAATACTAGTGGTGGTCTCGTAGCAACTGACGGGCCCCGCGTCGATTGTGCCACGGGCTCGCAGGCGCACGAATAACGGTCCGCAGCCGAGTAGTACCGAGCCTTACCGACCGCGGCCGACTCCGTTCAATCATGAACTTAAGCATTGTTACAACTGATGAAACTTGGCGAGTAGATGTATTTTGTGATTTTTACACAAAAATAGAAATAAAACTATACATTTTGGGGGTCCCCATACTTGAAACTGAAACTAAAAAAAAAATGCTTATCAAACCCATACGTGTGGGGTATCTATGAACAGGTCTTCAAAAATGATGTTGAGGTTTCTCATATCGTTTTTTTCTAAACTGAATAGTTTGCGCGAGAGACACATCCAAAGTGGTAAAAAGTTGGTCCCCCCGCCCCTCTAACGTCTAAAATAAGAAAATGATAAAACTAAAAAAAATATATGTTGTACATTACTATGAAAACTTCCAACGATATTTGGTTTGAACGAGGTCTAGTCAGTAGTTTTTTTTTACGTCATAAATCGTAAACCGCAATTTACCTTTCGACGAACTACAAGAACCTTTATATTATGTTACTTTTTGCTACGGAACCCTTCGTGGGCGAGTCCGACTTGCACTTGGCTGCTTTTTATCATTACTTTTGTATCAAGTCAGGTGAGTTGGGTATGTGTAATGCCCAGAATAATGACGTCATTATAAAGTGTTACCATTTTACTGCAGGCGAGTGTACCTGCTATAAGATACAAACATATTAGCTTAGAGTCAAAAGGCGAGGTTTCTAGCACTTAAACTAATTATGTACCTAAATAAGTAGGTGAATATCGTATTTCTACCTTTTTAGGGTTCCGTAGCCAAATGGCAAAAACGGAACCCTTATAGATTCGTCATGTCTGTCTGTCTGTCTGTCCGTCCGTATGTCACAGCCATTTTTCTCCGAAACCGTAAAAGCTAGACTGATGGAACTTGGCGAGTAGATGTATTCTGTGAACCGCATTAAGATTTTTACATAAAAATAAAAAAAAAACTATAAATTTCGGGGGTCCCCATACTTGAAACTGCAACTCAAAAATTTTTTTTTCATCCAACCCATACGTGTGGGGTATTTATGAATAGGTCTTCAAAAATGATGTTGAGGTTTCTAATATAGTTTTTTTCTAAACTGAGTAGTTTGCGCGAGAGACGCTTCCAAAGTGGAAAAAAGTTGGTCCCCCCCCCTCTAACTTCTAAAGTAAGAGAATGATAATACTAAAAAAAATATATGTTGTACATTACTATGCAAACTTCCAGCGATATTTGGTTTGAACGAGATCTAGTCAGTAGTTTTTTTTTTACACGTCATAAACCGTAACCCGCAATTTACCTTTCGACGAACTACAAGAACCTTATTATGATACAGCAAGTAACATAATATAAAGGTTCTTGTAGTTCGTCGTGCTACGGAACCCTTCATGGGCGAGTCCGACTCGCACTTGGCTGCTTTTTTTTTGTGTAATTAGCTCATCAGCTAATTACACAAAAAAAAGGTAGAAATACGATCATTCGCTTCATTCGGTGGGTCATTCGCTTGTTCGATGGAACAAGCGAATGACCCACCGACTGATGTTAAGCGGTAACCATTGCCTATAACAAAGTATTGCCACATAGGTCACGTACGTCAGGAACGTGCCTTACGATGCTCTGCGTCTATCAACTTGAGGCATACAGATGTTCAGCCTCACGTGCCAGTAATTTCACCACCGAAACACAGCGATGCTGCTTTACGGAAAAAATATAGGCATGGTGGTAGTACGCGCACAAAGAGCTCTCACAGAAAGAGTTAACCAATAATTTTGTGGTCAGAACATTTTATGAGTTTGCTTTACGATTATCCTTACATTCCGATAAAAAACGAACACAAGACAAGTGTATACTTAATAACAGATCATCCTAGTGAACACGATCTTCAGTAATGAAGTGCCGACCACAACGAACGTTTGCCTTATGTTTATTAATGAAGGAATTTACACCAGTCAAGGTTGAAATCAGTTTTATGTTACGATTTGAAAGTAGTTTTTATAATAATGCATATAATAAACAAAAGGTTGGCCACGCTACGAAGGAGCTACAGAGTGCTACGTCGTAGCATGGTATGTTTCATAGCCGGCGGAAAAAAATGAAGAGGGAATCACACAGGCGACTCTCCATACAAACGTAGTCCCCTATTTCCTCCCTGGATAATGCCAAATACTGTACAACAATATTGTCTACCCCGTGCGAAACCGGGACGGGCTGCTAGTCATTTATAAACTGACTTGAATAATATTTTTTATACCATAACCCCTCTAAAAAGCTTATTTTATTCACGGCAAACAGTGAATAAAAAGCCCTTTTAATCACTGTTTTGGTGTTTGAATTTGGAACACACTAATAAGGTCAACGTCCATCTCAATACCTTAAAACCTTCTTGCGCCATAAATACTTTGGATATGAATTTTTGACAAGGAGTTTAGCGTTGGATTATATACTGTTTTAGTAGAAAGCTTAAATTTATTTATCCTTCTTTTTTTACAAATCAAAACAAAATCAAAAATTATTTGTTTTATGTCATTTAAGTAGTATAAACAAAGTTCATAGTTTTTAATCCCTTTTCGCTTAAATCTTTCTTTTTCTCGAAGTCTTGGTATAAAATATAGTATGCAACTCTTGAATAAAACGGATTTATATCGAGGGCCATGAATCACTGGCGTCGTTTAGGATTCTAACACTTGAATCACTCGCTACGCTCGTGATTCAATCATTATGAATCACTCCCTACGGTCGTGATTCATTCGTTAGAATCCTTCACTTGCTTGTGATTCATCTACGGCCCTCGATTTAAATCAGTCTTTTATTCACTAGTTACATAATATACTATTTTGTCGAATCGTACTACTTTTAGATTGTTCCCAAACGCAGTTTGGCCATGAAGACGGTTTCTCAAGTTTCTTGTTATAATCTAAATTGCACCTGCGATCCTAAGGGATTCGGAATAGCAATAGCATGTTTCTTTATAACTCGTTGAGTGGCTCTTTATGTATTGAGCTGGTAACGTCTGATGAATACTTCCTGATACCACTTTGACGATTAAACATAGTTTAGTTTGTAGCAACATGGTTGCACCATACATCAGGAACCTAAATCTCGGCTCATCTCGGATACGACCTCATCGTAGAAGCCTTGACAGCTACGATATACGGAAAACGTAGAAAAACTGCGGGATTGTGCAATGCCAATGAGTACCTATATAAGGGACATTGAAAATCTCGGTCGGCCCGAGGATTAGGCTCCTGGAAGGAATAAATAGATTAACGGTTGATGCAAGGACAATATTTGCGATTAGTATTTGAGATATTAATAAACAACTTGGATTGAATATAAATTGTGATTATTTATAACTTTAGTCTAAGATCCCGCTATAGAAGGACCTTCACCGAGCTGGTTATTTTATATATAATTAAACATGCCAATAAATATATTCTATATGGGTTGCCTATCAAACAGTCCAGGATAATTATGATTAATTAATAATTAATAAAAAAAACGAATATATTTATTGGCATGTTTAATTATATATAAATTTTTTTTATTCAGCCTGGTCTGTCCCACTGCTGGGCAAAGGCCTCCCCCCGTTCCTTCCACTCATCTCGCTCCTGACCCAAACTCGGCCACTCCTTGCAGAACGCGTCCAGGTCATCCCGCCAACGCTTCCTGGGTCTGCCTCGGCGGCGAATTCCGTCTGCAGGGACCTACTCTGTGCTGGCTTTGGCCCATCTTTCGGATTTCATACGACAGATGTGACCTGCCCAGTCCCACTTCAACTTGGCAGCCTTAGCGTCCCCGTCAGCGATCCCGGTTTTTGAGCGTAGCCAGGTGTTACGGATCCTGTCAATTCTCTTGACACCCAAAATGCTACGCTCCATTGCTCTCTGACAAACCCCGAGCTTGGACTTTTGTGATTCGGTCAGTGACCAAGACTGGGCACCGTAAGATAGGACAGGGAGAATACACGAGTCGATGAGTTGGCGCTTGAGAGATAAAGGAAGGTTGCCCTTCATTAGCTGCTTCATGGACCAGTAGCTCTTCCAGGCATTTTCAACTCGACGGTCGACTTCCTTGTCTTGCCTGTTTTTGAAGGATGCTAACTGGCCCAGGTAGATGTACTCATCGACGTAGTGTATTTCTTCCCTATCTACCACCACCCTACGTTTCGTGCTATTGGTCATGATTTGGGTTTTTGACCGATTCATCATTAGTCCAACCTCGAGGCTTGCCGTGCTCAGGTCTTGGAGCATTTGTTGCAAGTCAAGTGCGTTTGGAGCAAAAAGTACAATGTCATCAGCAAACCTTAGGTTTGTAAGCCTTCGGCCACCGACTTCAATGCCCTTCGTCATCCATAGTGCTGCTAATGGCTTATATATAAAATACGTTTCATTAAATAACCAGCTCGGTGAAGGTCCTTCTATAGCGGGATCCTCTACTACTTGGGATGGTTTTTATGTGAAGACTCGTCTCAAGCCTAGTAAAAACTTTTAAAAGGCCACGTAATCAGCTGTTTTTGCTTATCTAAGTTGGATAATAGATCGGCTTCCGCAAACAAACGATTTAAATATCATGTGCTGTTAGCATCAAAATTTTAGATTGGCAATTTTAGATTCCCCTTTGATCAAGAGATTTTTTCAAAGATACGGCTACTTCGGCTTGCAATAGTTATGGCTCCAAAGGGACACCTTCACAATCACAACACATTGTACGCCTAGTTATTGTGTAGTTAGCCCCTGGATGCATAATCAATATCTATTACTTTTTAAAAATTTATAAATAACCTTAGGATCATTTATTTATAAACATTACTAGCTGTGCCCGCGACTTCGTCCGCGTGGTATAGTGTCTATGGGTAGCATTTTTAATTTGCAGCGGAAGAAAACAGTAATTAAATAACAACGTCATATTCGCGTGCACGTGACACAGTCGTCTGCCCTCTTACTAAACTTAGACATATGGCGTCGTACTGCGCCACACTTTCATCCCCCCGCATTCCTCTCCTCAACACCCCCCCACATTCCCCCCGCACTCCGCCCAGACTCCCCTCCACAATCCCCCTGTACTCCCCCCGCACCTCCCCTCCACACTCCCCCCTGTACTCCCCTCCACACTCCCCCCTCGCTCCTCCCCTCCACACTCCCCCATGTACTCCCCTCCACACTCCCCCCGCACCTCCCCTTCACACTCCCCCTGTACTCCCCTCCACACTCCCCCCTGTACTCCCCTCCACACTCCCCCCTGTACTCCCCTCCACACTCCCCCCAAACCTCCCCTCTACACTCCCCCTGTACTCCCCTCCACACTCCCCCCTGTACTCCCCTCCACACTCCCCCTGTACTCCCCTCCACACTCCCCCCTGTACTCCCCTCCACACTCCCCCCTGTACTCCCCTCCACACTCCCCCCTGTACTCCCCTCCACACTCCCCCTGTACTCCCCTCCACACTCCCCCCGCACCTCCCCTCTAACTCCCCCCTGTACTCCCCTCCACACTCCCCCCTGTACTCCCCCCAGCACCTCCCCTCCACACTCCCCCTGTACTCCCCTCCACATTCCCCCCTGTACTCCCCTCCACACTCCCCCCTGTACTCCCCTCCCTCTACCCCCCCAGCACAAACTTTGAATGTCATATTTTTTTATATCAAATCAACAGACTAAAAAATAAGTTTTAAGTTTCTAGCTCTAAAAATGACGATATTTCCATACAACTTTCAACCCCTATTTTCAACCCCTTACAACCCTTTTTTCGCAATAAAAAGCCTAATATGTTCCCAGCTTAAATATCGATCTTTTCAATCCATCGACGCTTATGACTATCTGCCACTGGCAACACTGGTCGGCAATCAGTCAGTCATAAGGACTTGGCGAAAAGACTTTGCATCCCCGCCAGCACAAAAAAAAAGTCAGTCAGTCACATAGACAAACAGAAATTTCTCGATCGAAAGCCGTCGCAATTGTACAAAAAAGTGTAATTCTCATGAAAAATGGTGTTTTCAATAAGTGTTTTGCAATAATAAGTTGCATAAATGTCCTTTCTAATGATTTAACCTATCTGTGTACCAAATTTCATTGCAATTGGTGATTGGTAATCGTCGGAGTGTTTTGGTGTCAGAGTGAGACAGAAACATCAATGTGATGCTCTTTATAACGTTTTTAAAGGTTTGTAAACCTTTTTTCACAATAAAAAGTAGCCTATGTCCTTCCTTAGGCCCTCAACTATCTGTGTACCAAATTTCATTTCAATCGGTTCAGTAGTTTTGGCGTGAAAGCCACACAGACAGACAGAGTTACAAACGCATTTATAATATTAGTATGGATAATTTAACGTAGACGTCGTGTGTAGGTCGCTTTTGACGCTGACTGTACTTACATACAATCGCATGTAAGAAGTTCATTAATCTTCAAATATGCTGTAGGGATTATGTCATTATTTTTGTATTCACCTTCAATAGTAATAGCTAAATAGATAACTCTTTATTGTTCACCACACAAAAGATACAGTACAGGACATAAAAAATTAACAATTAGGTAAAACAATGGGCGACCTTATCGCTGAGAGCGAATACCATATAATAATGCCAGCTATAATTAGTCACCGCGTTACCAACTGAGTCGTCCGTCGGCACTTTTCGACTATGTTTCTATCTGATTTTATTCTTATCGATATGCGCCTATACTCAGTTGGTAACGGTGACTATAATTATACCACGCTCTACCATAAGTGAATACTAAAAATGATGAAGTATATCCATGATTATGTCAAAGTGACAGCAAAGTGCTCCCAAGGTCGCGCTTGTACGAGCATTGAATGAGTTATTTTATTTGTATTCCGTGGGTTGATAATCAAGCAACTGTCTTGATGAGTTATAACGATGTGATAAGGTAGATGTCACTACGACGGAGCTGTTCTACATTACTGATATAGTATTTTCTTAATTATATGGAATAAATTATAGTTTAAAAAACTAAAAAAAAACGCTTTTATAACTAATTGAACTAAAAAGTTAAAATAAAAATGTAATAATCAATTGAAAAATTTATATTATTGTACAAAAAAGCGTGGGATGCTTTATAAAATAACTTCAGATATAATAAACTATTGATAAAATATTTACAACAATCAAAATCAAGCACCCCACGCTTTTTTTGTACAATAATATAAATTTTTCAATTGATTATTACAGTTTAATTTTTAACTTTTTAGTTCAATTAGTTATAAAAGCGTTTTTTTTTAGTTTTTTAAACTATACCTAATTATTATTATTATTATTTTTTTCATATTATTGCATTGTCATCGACCTTTGACAGATGTGCAAAGTTTGAATCAAATCTGATCGTTCAAAGTAGGACAAAATCGAGCTCAAAGAGGTCGGTTACATACATACATACATACATACATACATACATACATACAGGTGAAGCTAATAAAAGCGTTATAAAAAACGGGTGTTTATCGCGATTACCTTTATTAGTTCCCGACGTTTCAACTGCATGTGTTACAACAGCCTTGGTCGCGGGGAGATACCTCCCCCCTCACGACCCCCCCTAATAAAGGTAATCGCGATAAACACCCGTTTTTTCCATGCATTAACGATTGCGTTAATTTAAAAAGTAGTATTTTCTTGATCTCAATTGGGAAGCTTCCAATATAGTATAGGATCCCTAGAAGAAGGACCTTCACCGAGCTGGTTATTTAATGAAACGTATTTTATATTTAATTAAACATGCCAATAAATATATTCTATATGGGTTGCCTATCAAATTTCAGTCCAGGATATGATTAATTAATAATTAAAAAAAAAATGTTTTTTTAACTTTCCACCGGTTTGTTTATTAGACAAATTCTATACCAATCGAAAGTGTAGACCCCATAGAATATGCAAACGTTAGGTTGCCTATTTTTTTCCGGTCACAACTCTCGGGTAGCCAGGTATAAACAGGAAAATCGATACTAGCATTTTGCACCGCTATGTTTATTGAATAAAAATACTGGGGTCTATACTTTCGATTGGTATAGAATTTGTTTAATAAACAAACCAGTGGAAAGTTTAATTTTTTTTTTTAATTATTTATTAATCATAATTATCCTGGACTGAAATTTGATAGGCAACCCATATAGAATATATTTATTGGCATGTTTAATTATATATAAAATACGTTTCATTAAATAACCAGCTCGGTGAAGGTCCTTCTTCTAGGGATCTTAGACTAATAGTTACGGCCACGTCTGGGCGATAAGCTGGGATATTTGACAGCCATACAGGTATTTTCATATATTGGCTATCGCCTAGATGTGGCCGCGCACCTTTAGTTTTAGAATAGAACGTCAAGAATATTATTTTTATATAACTAGCTAATGGAGCATGCATATGGGCCCATCTGATGTTAAGTGGTAACCATCGTCTATAACAAAGCATTGCCTCGTAGGTCACGCACGTCAGGAACGTGCCCTACGATGCACTGCCCTGCGTCCATCAACTTGAGGCATACAGATGTTCAGCCTCACGTGCCAGTAATTTCACCGGCACCCACACCCTTCAAACCGAAACACAGCAATACTGCTCCACGGCAGAAATAGTCATGGTGGTAGTACTTTCCCGGACGAGCCCTTGCACACAAAGCTCTACTACTACTAAAATCATGTAGGTATCTAGAAGTAGTAGGTACCTACTGAAACAATATACGATAAAAATAATACGAATAAACAAGGATCCGAAACAGATTTAATCCTTAAAAACATATTTGTTTAACTTCAATTTTCTTTCACTAACAAGCTTTATTTTTACAACTTGTATCATACCTGCTATAGTATAGATTTATAGTCTTTTTACAATACATGTTCAGTTGAAAACAGTGATAAGTTCTTGTATATTCATTATTCTAAAAATACCTACTAGTAATAAACTCACACATGTATGCAGATAAAAGGAACTAGTAGCTAGATAATTATATGTATGCATGATCATAATAATAGATTAGTATATAAACAAAGACATTACTGTTTCATCGTGTTGATTTTTCCTCGTAAATAAAGTTAGAAAACTGTGCTATGGCGTCCAACGAACCTCGACTGAAAAAAATGCTGAACAAAATCGCAAAAGAACAGAAGTTTGAAGACGAGTACAATCTTCAAATCACGCCGATTTCCACCGACGGAGCCAACTACTCCTCAATTCTATACATCGCGAAGATCACCAGCAGAACCCATGACGTGCTAGACCTCTTCATCAAAATCTCCCAAATCGGGATGAAAATCCGAGAGGATTTCAAAATTACGATCTTTGAAACTGAAAAATTTTTCTACAGTGAGCTGAAGAACTCTTATGCAGAAATTGAGGAGAAGCATGAGGTTCCGAGACAGCATCGCTTGTACATCGCGAAGTACTACGGAGCTGACACCACGCCGCCATGCGAAACACTGGTTCTGGAGAACCTAGCTGTGCAAGGGTACTCTCTTCACGATAGGTAAATCAAAATATTTGGAATCACAAGTAGATAAGTAAAGCACGTTATTTTAATTTATCGTTCTATTCGTATGAAATCCCGGTGTTTTGAGTAATTTTCAATTTTAAAATATAGGTTTGCAATGCTCTCAAATGATAGAGAGAGGCAGATACAGAACGTGAGGAAACAAGCGGCTTAGTCACATCCATTTGTATTGACCATCCCTTTTCAGTGAATAAGGTTGACTTGACTGAAAGGATTGTAGATAAATAATAGAATGCAAGGTCTAAAATTAAGCTATGCCTTGTTATGATGGTTGCCATTAACATCAGCTGAATTCATGTTCCATCAGCCCTATTAAGGTATTATGTTAAATGCTCGTCTCGTAGTGTGAAATCGTGTAATTGAGAAACCACTATACAGATTCAAGTCTATGGACTGGGAGTACGCCTCAGCAGCAGTCACCGAGCTAGCCAAGCTCCACTCCCTTTCACTGGCATACCAAAAGGAACAGCCGGAGCAGTTCAAGCATTTCTCCGAGAACCATCAATACGTGTGGCTGAACGAGCACACGCTAAACTCGCTGTGGAAGCCTGGGTTCGAGAAGACAGTTTCCGTAGCCCCTGAGAAACATAAGGATATGCTGAAGAAGTTCTTCGCCCAGTATGACCTGGAGAACCTGACACGGCAGTATGACACGCTGCGTTGCAAGGTTCTGACGCACGGTGACTACAGACCCAGCAATCTGATGCATAAGAGAACAGAAGTTAGTTATTGCAGAATATTATTTAGTAGTAAGTAGTTTTTGAGCTCGGGAGAGAGCTTAGTAAATTGTACCTATTTCTGGCGCTAAACAAACTCACTCCAAGGGCTGTATGCAGAACCAGGGCTTGAGAGTCTGAGTCAAGCCTCAAGCATAGATTTTGGACACTTTTCAAGGGAGAACTGTCAAAAAAGCTTTACTTTAGGCTCGAGTCGGACTCAAGCATTATTGCTGCGTACAGGCCTAAAACGGTAAAGGAAACAGCGTCAGAAGTCGGCTCTGCATGTGTTCACCATACACCTATTTCTCGTGTTTCTTGGACTAGGCTGGCTAGGTTAACACGTCGAGGCTTAGAATAATCTTAGGGGCCTTAATTCTAAACAGTGTCTGAGATAAAGTCGCTATTTATAAACAGCACACACGTGACCCTCTCACATCCACACCCTCGACATAGGAAGAATAGTCATAGGAAGAATAGTTGAGGCTCAAGAACACGTAAACACTTGAAAGACAAGACTCGATTGTTCAAGAAACAATTGAGACAGCTTACTACTCTGTTTATTGTTTCCTTCATGAAGTAAGTATCACTTCAACAAAATAAATATGCACTCTAACTGATAACGTTAATTATGAGACTTCAGGGTTCCGGTACCAGTTTAATGGAACCAAAGATTTCCAGTGCCCAAAAAATTAGTGCGACTCTTATAATACTGTCTGCACTTTTTTCATCACTAGTTGAAGTAAAGTCTTGTGCACATCTAAGCGTTCTGCGGTGGTTATCAGTGAAACGCTGTCAAATATGAGAGCGATATTTGACAGCATTTCACTGGTCCCCACCGCAGAAAGTCTTGAGGAAGTAGATGAATCAAGGACGACCCGACATGCAACACACAACCAATATCATGCAGCAATAGAGACTGAACATTTGGTGGTAGCAGTTTAGTTTCTTGTTTAGTTGCACGAAAAAGAACGTAATATATGAGAGCTGTTTGCCATTCATCATTTATCAACTGGGTGAGGTGGTGAATAGATAAAGCATTGTTGATCTTACCTATCTGAAGTTTTTATTCACGGCCGTGAGCGACAAAAGCATTATGTTTTCTAATGAATTTCTTTTTTCTATTTTCAGGACGGCACCATAAAGATTGTAGTGGTCGATCACCAGAACTACCAGATAGGATGTCCCATCATTGATTTATTGTACCTGATCTTCACTGGCACTGACAAGGAGTTCCGTAGCCTGTACTTCGACAAACTGGTCCAGTTCTACTACGATCAGCTGAGCGATGCTTTGAAGAGACTGGACATTGATCCTGAGTCTACGTACTCTCAAGTTGATTATGACTTTGAAATGAAGGAGGTAACACACTTTGTCTGCTTTTTTTCGATCGTTAAGCCATGATGAAGACCAGGAAGTATTTGGCCATAGTTTTTACGACCGTACCTTAGTAAAATTATTACCTATTCAAATAAAACGGCCGTAAAAACCCCGCCAATTACTTATTTTTAAACAACTTCAAATAAAAAAGGCAGAGGTTCTCAATTCGGTAGTTTTTTTATTTTTATTTTCTATATTTATTATCGCATAACTTCGCCATTTATGAACCGATTAGAAATAAATTTCAAAAATCAGGTACAGCAGTTTAGTTAGTTTCTTTTTTTTTTTTTAAATATTTTTATTCCAGAAGCTGCCGTTTGGGCTGGCTACTGCAGCCTTCACGCTGCCGATAGTATTGGTGGATCCAGAGCACGCTCCCGAGATGAAAGATGACATGGACCTCTCCTGTTTCGTCATCTCGACCACGAGCACTCTTTATGCCACTCGCATGAATGACATCGTTGAAGACTTCATCAAATGGGGGATCTTGAAAGACGATTAGTTTAATTCTGTCTGAGATTTTGAATAAATTTATGTATTGTGTAGCTAATAATTATAACTTTGATTAAAGTCAGTACAATTATCTTAAAAACATCTTTTTTTTAAGCAATTGAAGTGGTATTATAAATTGATATAACGGACAATTCACACAACACTATCCCGCCCCAAACTAAGCAAAGCTTGTACGATGGGTTGCTATTTGTAAATATGTCTTTGCCGTATGTATGTATATCTTAACGGCATTCGTACATTAGCGTAGATCTCAATCAATTTAGCTATTTCCACGTTGTGACCTTCACAATCATACACATTCAAGCAAGCGCGTTGGCCACGCGCACTCGGGTCACAATAATCACAATAGTAAACACGACACTCACTACGCCTAGACACTATGTCCATTATCTAAGTACTTCGCGTTAGCGTACGCGATAAGTACTTTGAAAATTTGTATACACCTTCATTTAAAAGCAGAGGTAGATGGCCACCGCTCGACTCCAATCATGTCGGATACTGAAAAGCAAATCCGTGAGTTAGTGCACAAGATTGTCAAGGAACAGAAGTTTCTAGACTACGAGCTGAAGGTAGCTCCCATATCATCCGGCGGCGCTAACTACTCATCTCTACTATACGTCGCTACAATCAGCAGCAAAGACAAAGATGACCTTCAACTCTTCATCAAAGCAGCAGCAATGAGCGAAGATATGCGCGAAAAGGTGTCCCTGGTTGTTTTTGATTTGGAAAAAGCCATGTACACAGACGTGAAGCAAGCGTACCGGGAGATCGAGATAAAGCACCAAGTCTCAGAGGAGCACCGGCTGTATATCCCAGAATATTACGGAGCGGACTCAACTCACTTGCACGAAATGATGGTGTTGGAAAACATGGAAGCAAAAGGCTTCGTGACACACGATAGATTCAAGTCAATAGACTGGGAATACGCCTGTAAAGCGGTGATCGATATGGTTAAACTTCACGCTCTTTCAGTAGCGTTCCAAAGAGAATATCCTGAAGCGTTCAAAAAGCTTAGAGATGAATTTATGGTTGATTGGTTTACCGAAAGCATTTATGATACATTTTTGTGTGCAGGCGTCAAATATGCACTGAATGTGCTTTGCTTACTGATGACAATACGGAGAAGTATAAGAAGTGTGCAGAAAATAAAATTGACTTTGCGAAGGTAAAAAAGCATTATTTACTTCTGAAGGTAGACGTGATCACCCACGGTGACTTCCAGGCCCTGCAATTTAATGCACAGGACTCTGAAAGTAAGTATAATCTTTCAAACTTCTTACGTAGGTTCTTACTTTCATTTTGGTCCGAAGCTGTCGTGGTGTAGCTTGTTTGGTCATTCCTCAGTCATTCCAAGCTATGTTCTGCTCAGGCACTATTCTAAGGCCTTGCGCACATCTAAGCGTTCTGCGGTATCAATCAGTAAAGCGTTGTTAAATGTCACTGCAATGTTTAGCAGCGTTTCACTGATCGCCACTGCAGACCGCATAGATCTTGTTTGGCAAAACTATTCCTTGATTAACGTGCTCATCATCATTATACAGTTGTATAACTTTCGAAAATTACCTCTTCTATGAATAAAAATCGAAATGGTGCTCTAGACGCTCCAGTTCAATAGGAATATATTTTTAAAAACAAAAACCATGATGATAATATGATTACCATTCATATTACTCGTATTTCGTGGTTATTTTATACACAGGACGGCAGCGTAGAGATCGTTGTGAAAGACCACCAGACTATGCTGATAGGCAGTCCCGTCACTGACCTGCTTTACCTGATCTTCACCGGCACAGACAAGAAGTTCCGCAATCAATACTACGAGAAACTGGTTGAGTTCTACTACACGCAGTTCTATGACGCTATGAAGAGGCTCGATATAGACCCTGAGGATACTTACACGAGGGAAGACTTTTATTTTGAGCTTAAAGAGGTAGGTAAAGTAAAAACCGTCTGAACAAGACCTCAAGGCACCATCATCGTCTTGCCCTCATTCCACGCTAAGTAGGGTGTGCACAAGAAGATTCTTCTTCAACATCTTCTATAGTTTGGTATCTCGCTCGTAGTGTACCTCTTTGTGAAGGAGTCTTCATCTGGGGGTGAACTGAACGAGCAACGTGCCAGGTTCCGTCCTGGGCGAGTTTGCGCCAAGCCCCGCGCGCACTACCGCACGACAGGAGTCACCGCTATACCGTGCACAGTTCCATCTTAACGCAATCCTTAGGTTACATCCCGATATGGACGTATTTGCGGATAAAATAAACCAATTAGGAAAAATTACGCTGAAATATTGGGAGATATTGAAGCTCATTTATAATATTTGAATATCTTCAGGATAAAATGTTTAATTCTTTGGTGCAATTATTGTGTGCAATATTATAATTTGTTATTTTTGTGAATTTTTGATATTGTTTTTGTTAAGTATATGTTATTAAATTTCTATGTATAAAATATTATGTTAAGTGCTCGTGTAATAAATGTATCGCTTTGGAGTGTCTGTTAGGATGCATTTATGTTAAATAAACAATTTGAATTTGAATTTGAATTTGAACCCTTCAACCGTACGTATACATCCCTAAGTTTGATAAAGACGGGCACCCATCCCATTTTACAGTTTGGTTGACATCATCTATTTTCTCGATTGGTCGACAAGTTCCTTTGCTTGTTGCCTCATTACAACGATGTAGGCAAACACGTAGCAACAGCTGGCTTTGCACTGCGTTGCAAGTTAAGTAGATAATCAGTCGATATTATCTACTTATACAGAAAAAAACGTAATTACACTTGTCGATAGAACCGCCACTTCCTGTAGGCCTACCACAAGCTCTGTCTGGCTCTGTCTCTGGTTTTGCGTCTGTGTGAGTGCTGTCTATCTAAATCGTTCGTCGAACGTCACACACACAGTTAAAATACACTGGTGAGCGTTCACACAGACTCAAAACCAGAGCCAGAAACAGAGCCAGGCAGAGCTTGTAGTATGCCTACTGTATACTTAACAACTCCATGCTTACGGTGGCTCCATGAAGGTCAAATCGCGTTTATCAAATAGCATTCACTTGATATTAATCCTATTTATTTACACAAAGAAACTTACAATTAAACAAATTACAAAATGTACAAAATACACAAGAAACAGTAGAGCTATCTGCAGATCGTTACAAACGATCTAGAGATAGCTCAACTGATCCAAATCATTCTGTATTCTAACAAAAAAATGTATTCTCGAACTCTAACAGAAACTGCCGATCGGGCTCATATCAGCGACATACGCGCTCCCACATATTGTGACAGCGGAGAAGGCTCCCGAGCTTAGTAGCCAGATGGACTTCAATAACGTCGGTCTCCAGGAGACAGGGTCCCTCTACCCTGCGAGGATGAACGGCATCATCAGCGACTTCGTTAACTGGGGGGTTCTGACTGACTAGACGTGGTGGTTTGCATCAGCTGAACTATCTCCAGATCGTTTGTAACGGTCTGCAGATAGCCCAACTGTTTCGTGTGTGTTTGTAAATTTTATAGATAAATAGTGAAACATAATCATTTGTTAGGTAAGAAATGCCTTCCATCAAGGTTTAAATAAAATGAATAGATAAAAGAAAATTTGCTTTTATTTCTACTAATACCTAAAATTTACATTGCCGCTTCTTCAAACTTATATTTACTTAATATTATTATGTGCCTACTTAAAACGTATATCTTGTAATAGGTGCATACAATTTTAAAGTTTCTAAACTATGTATAATTTTTAATAATATACACCTGATACAACACTATTAAATTCATAATTATTTATAATCGATTTCTGTATGTTAGGCTTTAGTTGCTTTTGTTTCTGAGCTTTGATATTAAGCTTTTAGTTGGTTTTTTTTTATCTATGAAGTTGGTTGCAGCTTTCTCTATGGAGAATATTTTGGAAAGTATTTTTATCCGGATAACCTCTTTTTTGTCTCTTGGTTCGTCTCTGATGATGATGATAATGAGATCAGCCTTTATACGCGATGCATTACATTATTGAAAAATAAATGTTATTTAGAAGCTTTCACTTGACAGAGGATACTTTGGACACGTCTCGCGACGAGACACTGACTTGATTGAGGGCCTTGTGGTTCAGAGACAAATGGAAGATACTATACCGTGTGGAAATCACTTATGCCCTGGACTGATCAGATCAAGTTGGCAGTGGGCGGAAACCTACACGAATGCTCCGAGGTGAGTACAAGTAGAGAGAGGTAGCGAGATATCGTGAGGCAAGGCACAGCCCCTGATAAAGAGAAATCATAAGATATTCACGACGACCACGACCGCTCTGGCAAGCGTGAAGCAACCGAGAAGAGTCTTACAGAGCTCAACTGGTTGGCAAGTAATTTGTTAACCTTACAAAACTAAAATTTCCTTATGTTTTTCTCAGAATACCATCAGCGGTTCACAAAATAACTGAGTTTCACAGTACTCCCCACTGAGCGCAGTCCTCCACGAGCCCTTGGAATCGCTCCGCAAACAGCTGGTTGGGACTTAAGGCGAACTGTGAGACATCTGACTCGCCATCCACGGAGGGTGCTGCTGCTTCGTCCACCGTCACGATGGGGAGGAGAACTGAGCTGATTCGAAGCGCGTTCGGTAGCGTCTGGAATACCAACCATATTTCATAAAATGACACAGTTGCAACCACTGAATACAGTAGAAAAGCGATCATGCGATTCATGCGCCGTTTGTATAAAAAAGAAAAAAGAAGGAGGTGGTTAAGATTTTTTTTCGTTTGACTGCGTGTATGGAAAGTAATTATTGCGCAATAAGGCATTTTTCATTTTACGACTCCCGAAAAGCTTTGAATTTGTATGGAGAAAGGAGCACACGCTCATGCATTTTGGTGCCTTTTTTCCGGTCACATGGCCGTTCTACTATAATCTGTGGATGGGATGAGAGAGTTTGATTGAATATATTAGGCGTGCAACAAAAACAACTGTCTGATGGTTAGGGTGGGGTATTGATTGATGAGCTGATGGAACGAGAGTTTGCTAGTGTCCCCAAAAGAGACCTGGTCACTGCTAATTAAACATAGGCTCCCAACATTTTGCAGGATGAACGATTTTTAGTCTTCTCCACGTATCAATAACTCCTCAACATTGGCATTTCTTACATAACTCAACTAATTTATTATGTGCATCAATATACCTCTTTGATTTCATTATCAAACACCTCCTTCGGATACTCCACAGAGACATCAACGTCCAACTTTTCAGCTGCCACTACCAGCTCTTGGTAGTAATGATCGAGCAGCTGGTTGTAGTACTCCTTCCTAAACTCCTGGTTCGTGCCCAGGAAGATGAAGTACAGGAGGTCAGCAGCTGGACTTCCAGTGTACACCGTCTGGAAGTCCACCACCACTATATCTATCTTCTTTCCCTGGAATTAAAAGGTCAACGTATGAGTTTCTGGACAGTTGTAGATTATGCAGTTGGATTACAGAGTTTTTGAAACCTCGTTGTGTTTGCTGTAGCAAAGACTGGCGGCGGAAATGGTAACCTCGCAGAGATAGGTGATTTAACTCTAGAAGCTGGTGGCTATGACGGAAGAGTTTGTAGTTCGGTTCTTATGGCCACGGGCGATTGATAAAGTAGTAACGCTATGACTTTGAAGATTGAATGAAAGGAAAAGAGGTAGCTTAAACCGCTCAAGATCATTCTATTCATGAAAAATTGGGTCAAGAACGCCAAATGAACCGTATCACCCGCTACGAAAAAGTTCCAACTCACTAAATAGTAAATACCTAATGCGTATTGAGTTTTGTTATAACAAAACTCAATACGCATTAGGTATTTACTCGACGGATATAACCGACGGATAACGGATATAATCGAGCGCGTAGATTGTGGTTATAACCACAATCTACGCGCTCGATTATATCCGTGAACTTATTGAGGCAATCGTTTTTATAAATCCTGGCAAAAAATGACCATCATTTACTACTTGTATTTAAGGTCACAAATCACATAATACGAGATATTATGTGATTTGTGACCTTAAATACAGGTTTTCCTACTGAGTCATCGTGATGTTAGATGACCAGGCTATAAAACTAGCGTTTCATGGTCCTAATAATTGTGGTATCACTTTGTTAGTTTTATGAATATACGCATTCCTTAGTCTATGCTATGATAAAAGCTTGACATGGGGTCCCTAGCAGTCACCTAACTGCATTGTTTTAACGCTGATCAATGCTGATAATGCGATTGGAACGACGTGTTTAGATGTTTGTTAGTTTCAGCTAAATAGTTCCTATTTGGGATGCCTACAAAGACACAAGAACGAACCATTAGGTGATTCAAATAAACATACTTAAACTGATTATGATAAAGATGAGCTCATTCATACACACATACAAAAGGAGAGCTAATTACCGTGTCATTAAAAAGTAGATTACTCGTTCGGTAATCTCCGTGCACTAACACAGTTTTACTCAAAGGCTTTTTGAACTTCGGAAACTCCTCCTTTATAGCACTCAGGAGCTTGACAATCCTCTCTTTGTACTCGTCTTTTACAACTTGCGTGGCATTGCCGATGATCTTGATCCACGTATCCTTCGCAGACTCATCGTCCTTCTTTGGTTTGTACTGAAGCCGGTCTGCCATTGCTCGAAACTTTTCAGGGTTGTGTTTCTCGAACGCGAAGGACAGCGCGTGGAACGCAGCCAGTTTCGCAACAGCTGCTGCTGCGAACCGCCATTCTGCAGAGTTATGGCGCGATGGAGCCTTGAATCCCTGCTTCGTCAGGTCTTCCAAGAGCAGCGTCTCACTTCCACGTGTCAAATCACATGCAAACATTTTAGGAAATCTAAAAATATCTGTCTTAAACTTGGTTTCGAGTTTCTCGTATTCGCTGGCCAGTTCGTTGTAGACGATGGATTCGGTAGCGAACATGGTATCAGCATCCATAACTTTCCGCATCTTTTCGCCGACGATGGCTACTTTAGCGAATATCGCGAGGTCCGCTGCGGCGTCCGCTCGCGCTGTGGCCGCGAACAGAGCGGACGTGTAGTTCGCGCCGCCGCTGCTGAGCGCCTTCACCTCGACATCATCGTCGCGGAAGTTGCGCTCGCGCAGCACTTGGAGGAACAAGTCGCGGACTTTGGTTTCGGCGTGTTCCATGGCTCGCGGTCGCACGCGTACTGATCTACCATCCTTGAATGTTAGATGAATTAATAATTCACATAGTATATAGGCTGCTTTACCTAAGATACTTTGTAAGTTTGAATATTTTAGGACTGATGACATCATTAACACAAAATATGTGCACAGTGTGTGTCACACTGGTTTGAAAGAACCAGAAGATAAGAAGAAGAAGAGCTACTATTGATCTACATATCCTGTTCTATTTTCAATTTATTTATTTAAACTCGCCTCCTTGTAATGTTGGTTAAATATTTGGATGCGTACCGCCGTATTTCTACACTCACTTCACTCACCGTATAGTGTTTTGATTAACGAATTTAATAAACAAATCGAGGAATCTCTAAAATTAAATAATTTTTGTGGACAATTCCCACAACACTATCTAGCCCCAAACTAAGTAGAGCTGAATTAAGTATGTAAGGTGCCCGGCAGATTTCATTTTATTTTTAAAGCTCACCTATAATTTGAAATACTTTGCTCTCCGCGGGATCTCCACTTGAGCGAAGTCGGGATTAAATTATTACATACAATCTAAAATAATTATTTTTTATTTATACAAAAATGTACAATATAATGACTTTACAAGGATTAGCTATTCATAACACCGAACACCAATATATTCTCTATCTTCTATTATGTAAATAAAGAAGAATTATTATGAGCATAAAACAATCCACAACAAGCCAAATATTTATTTTTATTTTTATGGTAATTTCTTTTAAATATAAATTAAAATAGAACACTCTGTGTATTTGCTGTGGTGATTGGCGTCTGATGCTGTAACTGTTGACAAAATTGAGGTCATGAACGATTACGGATTTGTATAGCGAGTGTAGCGAATTGTTGCCTTAAATACTATAGTTGTTGGTTTTATTCGTTTATTACTCTTAAAAATGCCAGAGTAATTTTTAAGAGATTCATAGTCAAAAAAGTTTGATGGACAGTAGAACTTTCCATCAAAGTAAAGTCAAAGTGCGGTCTATGAATCTGGGCCTAAAACTAACTTATAGTTCTTAAACATCTAAATCACTTCAATGCGTAAAAACATTATTGCTACATGCGTTCTTAATATTAAAGTACCAAAAAACCTAATCCTATAATCCCAAGGTTGTCTCGAAGAGATACGACCGCCCAGTTTACTTTGCTTTAGTTTTAGTATTTTCGTTTAATGTAGAATGTTTTATTCTTGTGGTGTACAATAAGGTGTTATCTATCTATTTAAATAACCTCAATTTGTAAATCACATGATTGATAGGAACAGTCAGCATCAAAAAAGGGGTTGGCATTTCTGTTTTTTTTAGTTCAAATATTTCTTAAGATACAGATGTTTAGCCTCACGTGCCAGTAATTTCACCGGCACCCACACCCTTCAAGCCGAAACACAGCAATGCTGCTTCACGGCAGATGTAGATACTAGCATCTTGGGGATGCTTCCGTCTGCGACTTGATTTGGATCGGCTAGAGCCTGTTATATCATGATAGCAAACCTTGGCAGTTGCTATTAAATATTCCGCCGACCGCCCGACGATACTGTAAGGCGTGAGAGCAGAAGTTTTTGAGCATGGAGATGCATCAAAAACTTTGTTTCCCACTCATTTCCAGCTGTACATTTCTTCAGGCGGATGATGTTGGTGATGATAAGTATTCATTCTTTATACTAGAATGATGACATTTACACAAAACTATCAAGCCCCAAACTAAGTACAGTTTGTACTATGGGAACCAGATAGCTGATATCATACTGAAATTTTTGTAAATACATACTTAGAATACAATATAACACCAAGACAGAGAAAAAACGTTTACCAAATAATATTTATTCTCGGTGGGGATCGAACCCACGACCTACGGCGCAGAAGGCAGAGCTTACTACTAACTGAGCTGAGAGACCAGACAATATGGATCAATATGGATCTAAAGATGCTGAAACAATCTCACGCACACTTTGACATAGTTAAAGATATAAAAACACTGAACCTATTCATCGAAAATTGCAAACATTATAAAATGTGCGCACTGCGCAATAAGCACATAAGACCTATTGCCTTCATTTTTACATTTCAAAGAGAATTCGCATTGCAGACGCTGCAATGCGTAGGTACCTACTCAAATTGCGGACAAAGGGCACGTCCGGACTTTGATTGACCGGGCGACCGAAGCGAGTTTGAGCGAAAGAGAGAGAGTGTCAAAGATTCGATATTGGCCAAAAATGCTTTTTTTCGGAAGTGCAAGCAAGAGCGTGAAACGAGCGACAAAGAGGCACAATCGGCCTCCGAGCTCGGCAGCGTTCGACATCTGTGTATTTTCTTAGGACGTTGTCACGTTCAACTATCGTCAGGTAAACCGACTTTACAGACAACCAATTTTTTCTAATTGAATAAGATTTCAATTATTCTCTTTATCATTTTTTTTTTTTCAAATTTTGGGGTAACAACATGTTGAATACATACCTACATATTTGTCTTTGACTTTGACGGGCCATAATATGCTTGTCCGATCATTAAATTGTTAAAAAAAAATATAAGGCTAGAGGTAATGGATTTATTTGTGTACGGGACCCTTAGTCCACTGGTGTAACTCACACCAGTTTATAATTACGGGTGTAATAGCGCGTCGCGTCACAAAAGGCCGCTAAGTAGATCATACAAGGATAGGCCGTAGGATAGCCATTGCTAGCCACATACTCGACCATACACTACGTTAGATAGAGGAAATCTAGATAACTAAGTGATTTAATAGACTATTTAAATTGACACATTTAAAACGCAAAAGATAAACGCGATAAAAAGAAAAAAGTCCCGAAAGAACCTAAGTTTGAAAACTAAATACTCTTGCAGAGAACGTAAATATCTAAACGAAATATGTAGGTTATTTTTGGTCTAGGTGCTTCAATCATTTATCACCTAAATGTTATTAATTTTCGCGATATTTATTAGTTAACCTGAGATATAAAATTTTATTACAAACCAAATTAAATTTTGAAAAGTGTACAGCAAAAATGTATCGATACGTGCTTGTTTTGTTTTTAATGTCACGATGTTGTTCGGCGATCATCTACAAAATGAATGGTAAGTAGTTTTTAGTAAGTACAGTCAGCGTCAAAAACTGCCATTTCAGGTTTGTAAATTTCATAAACCAGCTCAGTTTAGATTGAAATGCTTTAATCAGTTTAGATCCAGTTAAGCTTTCTTTCCGTTTTTGTTCGGAATCGAACCAACACCGGAAAACAACCTCTCTTGTCAGGATCTAAACAGGATATTTGAAAGCTCAATCACGCCCCAATTTTGATAAAATTCGGAACAAATATAAATTGTAAGATAATTAAGTAAATTATATTATATTATAATTGTAATATTGGGTTTTTTTTATTTTTTTATTCTTAAATTTATTAGGGACTTTTACCTACATGGCATGCCAGTCCCATAAAATATTGGGTTTAAGCACGGTCTCGTGCGGACTAAAAAGTTGCCTACTTGGGACATGTCTTACGTCATGAGCGTTACTATCTGCTCCAACTTATTATGATAGCTAAGTTGTTGGGCAAGAGAGGAGTAGGTAGAAGAAGAGCATCATGGCTTCGCAACATCACAGAATGGGCTGGGATCAAGAAAGAAGAAGACTTATTTAGGCTTCATCATCATCATCCACTTCACCCACTGCTGGGTATAGGCCTCCCTTAGTTTGTGCCATCTACCTCGATCCTGTGCCAGTCTAAACCATTGCCGCCCCGCGACCCTGTCTATGTCGTCCATCCATCTTGCTGCAGGGCGCCCTAATACGCTTCTGTAGCCGGTTCTTGGCCACCATTCGGTTGTTGTTCTACTCCACCTGTCATCACCACGCCTAGTAATGTGTCCTGCCCAGCTCCTTTTGAGCTCCGTTATCCAATCTCCAGCGTCTTGAACCTTCGTTTGTCTTCGGATTTTCATTTTATTTAGGCTTGCCCTTGATAAAATTAAGTTTAAAAGAATGACTGTCAAACTCCAGAAGTGAAGAGGCACCGTAAGAAGAAGAAAAACCGGGTCAAACATAACGACTTATTTTCATCCCGTAAAACAGGATCAAAAAAAACTCCTACGCGGGTGATGCCACGTGTGGCTACTAGTTTAGTTAAAAGGTTGGTTTACCTACTTCACTCATACTTCAAACAGCCTTAGAAAAATCCTTGTAAAATTTCGAAAAGAACCAAAAATGGTAAAATCACCAAAACAATGATCCAGTTTCCAAGTACCGCGGTCAATCCTGTGCCTTCTTCGCATATAAACGACCTATTGCAGACCATAAATTATTTTCAAGCAAAAGACATAAACGCGCACCGACTTCAAGGGAACTTTTTTCAATCTTGTAAACAAAGTATGAGGTCATTGGCACGTAGCCAGATGCATACAATATTATAAAAAAATATTTCCCTAAACAAATAAAACTGCAAAGCTATGTTGCCCACCGCTGTCAAGCCTATAATCTGTTTCGGTGTTGGTAAAATCATCTACCTTTTTGATGTACTACATTCTATCGAATCGAGGTATTGAGTACATTTGAACACCCAAAGAAAAAACCCCTGTTGTTCATCACTCAATGATTGTTCTTGATGGTAATCAAACCTACTACTTACAACGCAGAAGACAAAACTGCTACCAACTGAAGCCTGACAGGAAGAGATCGCTTCTAGCGATACGAGCGCCAATTGCTCTAAATGTAATCTTTGTGACAAATTATGTATTTAGGCACAAAAAAACTGAGCACAAAATGTACAAAATACACAACCCCTGACCTGTACATTTGGTACAAGTTAAGCACAACACCAATGCAAGATGGCTCGTGTGGGATATTCACTTTGTGGCGCTTCCAACCCTCAAACAATAGGCCTACCACGAGCTCTGCCTGGCTCTGTCTCTGGCTCTGGTTTTGACTCTTTGTGAGTGCTCACCAATGTATTTTAATGTGTGTGTGACGTAGGATTTATTTAGTCAACACTCACACAGGCTCAAAACCAGAGCCAGACAGAGCTTGTGGTAGTCCTACTGTTTAGGCTGATAATGATAATGATGCAGTGTTCTAAGAATCAGGAAAAGAGTCTAGCATCGTCACTGTAGTAATGGCAGCTGACCATTGACTGTGACCTCAGGTTCAAGTTCCATTGGTGTTATGATCGCGGCATGCCAAATTGTCTTGGCTTTGTTTTTGCAAATTGCTCATTTGATTCTCACTACACAAATAGATCTTTGTAAAGCTTAGTCAACTCCGCACGCATTTACCATGTTTTTTCAGTGAATTTAACCAACTAAGCGGAGCGGCCTTATCGCTTTACGGTCGTAGGCAATAAATATTGCACATCGGCATCTGCTTTCGTAGAGCGCTATCACACATCAAAAAAGTCTAAGCAACATGTACTAATTTAAATTTTAGGATGATTCTTTATATTATAACGTTTGTATTTTTTTTCATTAAATTGTCTTAATTAATAATATTGAATATGTACAAACAGTACAAACTAAGGTACCTACGTACGAAATTTCTTAAGAAAATCTATTTATTGTGAAAGAATTGGATAATTTAATACAAGGTATGGCCTCCTCTGCTATTCAGAACTTGTCGGCAACGATTATTCATAGAATTAATGAAACAATTTATGTCATCTTGCAGCAATCGCTCCCAATGGAACTGTAGCAAATCCTTCAGCTGTTGGGTTGTTGTTATACCGCTATAGGTAACTAGCAATTGTGCTTAGAGATTGTTTTTCTATGACTATCGTAATCTATATTTTTATAAGCCTTGCGCACATCGTTCTGCGGTGGTGATCAGTGAAACGTTGTCAAATATGATAGAGTCTGTTCAGAAAGAGAGCCGTCGTGGACAAATTGTGATCTAACGTTTCCATTTTTATATGGCAGCTCATCCCTTACATTCTGTCAGCATTTTGCATCATAAAAATGAAATAATGGAATAATGCACTAGTTGTGATAAGATCAAAACGCAACAGACGCGCTATTGTATTGCCTACGAAACTAAAAAGGTAATTAAGCACAGCAGCGCCCTCCAATCCCACGACGGCTCTCTTTCTGAACAGACTCTAGCGATGTTTGGTAGCGTTTCACATACCGCCCGCGCCACCTTTCGTAATAGCTGAAAGATGTGAGAACACGCTCTGTGTTTGCGTATCAAAAACCCGCTACACTTTTTTCCAGCGTTCCTTTCTACGTGACACGAACTAAATCCGAAGTATTGTGTAATTCCAGAGAGCGAGTACAACAGAATGCCTCCCCTGTACCACCTGGATGACTTCGACGCTTGTCTCCTGCAGCCAGGGGGCACGTACTGCGTCGTGGATGTCGACCTCCACGGAGACACCGAGCTTATGAAGATAATACGCGTGAGTTCCTTATTCTCCTTCTACGGACGTGGATGTTTTACTCGATTTGCAATACAATTTTTTATTTATTTTTTTACAATTTATTTATTTTTTATTTATTTGTTGATCAGTTGAGCTATCTCTAGATCGTTTGTAACGATCTGCAGATAGCTCAACTGTTTCTTGTGTATTTTGTACATTTTGTAAATATTTGTTTAATTGTAAGTTTCTTTGTGTAAATAAACCAATTTATTATTACAATGCATAATTATGACATATTATTATGCTCATGGTAATAATGCAAATAATATAAGTTATAAAAACCTTAAAAAACTGACTTCATGGCCAAGCTACAGAACTGATTAGGATAACATTTCTTTGGGATTAAAGTGGAAGTAATACTTTTCAGTAAGCGTACCACAAGCTCTGTCTGGCTTTGTCTCAGGCTCTGGTTTTGAGTCTGTGAGTGTTGGCTAAATAAATCCTACGTCGAAACGTCACACACACAGTTTAATAGACTGATGAGTAGGTACTCACACATACTCAAAACGAGAGCCAGAGACAGAGCCAGACAGAGCTGGTGGTAAGCCTACAGCCATCTGATTCACATATCGATTTGGGACTAGATAATGTTATTATCCACAATATTTTTTTTTTATATTACGTTTCTTGTTTTTATATTTGTTTGTTTTATTTTTTGATCATATTTGTTTTTCGTGCTATTCGTATATTATTACGTGCTGACCGTCTGTTTATGATTAATGAAGTTGTAAGGTTTCTAGTTTGTGTTTATGGAACTCTAAAACGTGTTACTTCAAACAATTTTCATACCAGAATGTCTGCCAATGAGGAACTGCTTGTATGCCTCAAATGTTTCTTATAATGTCCCATTGCGCTCCGTTTATGGGCAACATGGAACAAGTTTCTCTTATCTACAAATACATATACCTAAGTGTGTACTTACGAATTGGGTTTTCTCTATCACCGCCAACTGGATACATAGATTTTGCCAAAATGTTCTAGAATAAAATGTAGTCCCTAATGTTAAAATCGATAACGCGTATTTTAACATTCTGGAATGATCTACAACAATTCAAAGACTACCCGGACTACGCCCCGGGCTTCGATGCTAGGAGGTACCACTTTTTTAGTTCTAATATATTTTGTTTTCTGTTTTTGTTGCTGATACGAGTATTTCTTATTATTAGTACTTACTTACTCCACATTGGAGGTGTGACAAATAAACGTTTATTCTTTATTTTTCAAAAACCTTTCTTAGCATGCACTCGTATTATATTATTGTGCTGACCAGGTCCTACGTGATAGAAACAAAAATGAGGAAATCCGTAAGGTTATTGTTAACATACTAGGTATTAACAATTAACAATTAACGATTACACTATCGCACTCTTTGTCTATCAACCGCCCACCTATTAATTATAGCTAACTTTATAAACGGTATAAATAAAATTATTGTTTGTTTGCTAGTTGTTCTTAGAGTTGCAGTGAGTACCGACATAATCACGTCTCATAATTATGAGGTACCGGTTTAAATGGTCATTTCCATCATAATTACCTTTATCAATCTGGGAAATGATTAATAGTAACAGAGATATATACTGGGGTTTCCATTTTTCCTACGTTTAGTAGAGCTACCTTTGTTCTGTCATGCACGCCAAGCCTTGCGCATGTAAACGTTCTGCAGTGGAGATTAGTGAAACTGATAAAGTACGACGCTCTTGCAGTGGAGAAAAAACAGCACATATTTAGATTAGCATTTGATTTTACGCTTATGAATCCTGGCCGCTCTCGCGCCGCCGCCGCTGCCGCCCCGCTGCCCGCTAAATTCGAGGCAGAGGCCTTAGTGTACCTACACTTTTCATAAAGAACACCCCTTCAAATTTCTAGTGGCTACGTACGACCAGAGTTTTAGGCTGTGCGTTGCATGTTAGTCACTCACCAAGTTCTTTTATACTATAGTTTGTGTGTGATGATTATGATTATGGAAGACGTTACGTTGGACACCCACCTGATGGACCGACGACATAGTTAAGATCGCGGGAAGTCGATGGATGGACACACCAGCACCACCCAAACCTAAACTAAACCATGTTTATGCAATAAATGTATGGAAAGAACTAAGAATGGAAATTTCTGGAAATTTAAAGCCTTGTCCAGCAGTAGACTTTTTCAAGCTTATTATTTATTTATTTATTATTTATTTAATGACAGACAACGGGATCCATATAATGTTAGTAGAAATTAAATTTACTTACATGTCATAGGGTTAGTACAAATTATCTTAATATACATATATTACCTACTAAGTAATGAAATCCCTCGCTGAAGCTCCAATCAAAACAGTCAGCAATGATCTGCTATGACCTTCAGGATGGTGTTGGTACTGCCCCGCACTCTGCTGAGCAATGAGGCAGATGATGATGATGATGTATGATTTAATTACCTTTGTAGATGTACTAGCCACTCCATATTATAAGTTAGGTACTAAGTAGTTTGTCTAATTAGTACCTAATGATATTATATTATGACAATAAGATACTGACCTACGACCTATAGGTGACCAGTAGACTCTGTGCACTCATGCATTACGATTCAGTACAATTATAAGTATGGGGTTCAGTACAATTATACAAATTAACATAATTATAAGTTATCCATGAGAATATTTACATTTTAATAACTACAAGAAAAATCCTCTACTATAGAAAATTATACAAAATTGTATATTATATTAGCATTTGCAAAAATACCTTAGTTATTTAATTTTGAGCATGATTTTTCAGTTGAAGTTTTGTAGGCCTACCACAAGCTCTGACTGGCTCTGTCTCTGGCTCTGGTTTTGCGTCTGTGTGAGTGTTGACTAAATAAATCCTAAGTCGAAACTTCACACACTAAAACACTCACTTAGACTCAAAACCAGAGCCAGAGACATAGCCAGATAGAGCTTGTGGTAGGCTTACACAAAAATCATCACAAAAATCATTTTTGTGATTTGATTGTGACCATAAAATATTTAATATATTATTATTTAAATAAAATATTTATTCCCCAACTTTGTTAATTTGTTAATCAAACATATTTTTTTTTACAGGGCTACTCAGCACATACAGTCAAACATTTCAACCACACGCAAATACACAGAGGTGTGTGCGTTACAAGAACATGCAAACAATACATGCATGAAGGCAATACTACATCGGGCCTAGCAGACACCCTTGAGGCATGCCTGAACGATTCACTATGGAAAGAGTATCAAATAGAAGGGACATTGGCAAAACTAAGATATTGCAAGAGAGAAAGCGATAAAACGATCATAGATGCGAGCGATATTACCGTGATTGTTGTGTATTTCGTTCTTATGATGCTAAATGCTATCGGAAGCTTTTATGATAGCCAATTTTGCAGGAAAAGAGAAAGTACAGGTAACTTGTATCCTAAGGCAGGCCGCACACCAGCGCCACATGCTACATGCATCGAACATTTACGTCGCCACAATCAATGCGCAAAAAAAAAAATTCAGCTTGCTACAAATGTATTGTATATGCGCACATCGAAACCACAGTTGTAGCGTGGCACCGCTTTAGGAATGTCGACATCATCGTCTGACGACGACGATTTCTTGATGTGGCGCCACAAATAATGAACGTGTTCGATCTTGAATTCTCGCCACAAAGTGCGCCCGCTACAAATGTTTCCTCAGTGTGCGTGCTCACGTACAGATATATGGGGGCGTTAAATGTGTCGCGTTTCAAATGTGGCGCCACAATTATCGAGATACAAGTGTATGTCTGGTGTGCGGCCTGCCTTAGAGTTATCATCCGTACGTTACGTATTTTGGTACTATTTCATCGTGGAAGGTACGTAGACCTTGTTAAAAATTTCGTTGTTGTTTTTAGGGAATCAGTTTCTACTATCGTTTTCTTTAAGAAGAAATTGGGGGAGATTGGTGGCACCAGTGAACACGGAGAGAGAGCCAAGGCTGGAGAGACTGAAACTGTTCCATGGAATGAGGTAACATATAAAACAGTTGTTATTGAGTTATAAGTAAGTACTGTTTAATTTGTTAGTAGTCTGTTTGAGGCCTACTTCAAACCCTTTCACCACACTAGGCTCGAAAAAGCTGGTGACACGGCAAGAAAAAGAAGAAGAACTGTCATAACTCCAAAATCGATCGAGAGATACACTCTGTAGGTTCTTGGTTCTTGGCTTTGTCCTGTGAAACAGGTACAGACTCAGACGTTTCAAAGATCTTTGTGATACAACTGAATAAAACGAAATTTGACGTTGACAAGAGTGTTTTGTGTTCCAGAACGATGACAATGGTGTGTGTGATCTTCTCGCACACCGTACTTGTGATGGCGCATGCGTTTGTTGCAAACCCGTACTATATTGAAACGGTATGTATCGTACTTACTGCAGCCCTGCACTGCACATCCGCATTCATGCATAGCATTAACCCTCGTTATTTTTAGAAAAACGTCAAGAATATCAAGTTCAATCAATCAGCATTCTAGAACCTACCATCTAGCTCGCATACCTTATCAATCTTGAACTTGAACTAAGTAGAAATCATAAAAACTCGTTAGTGGATAAATTTTTTTAAATTCTCCATTTTTATACATAGGAATATTTTTTATTAAATATTGTGTTTTATTTAAGACCCTTGTTACATACCAACCGCTTGAATGATACTTGGCAAACCATTTGTAGGGAGCAAAAAGCAAACGATTGCTGCCGCATTTGCTCTAGGTAGGGCATCTTAAAATTACCACATTTTGCTCTAACAAAGCCAACTCGGCCAATTTATGTTCTCTTGCTTCGCTCGCTCGATCATCACAGTGTTCCAGGCGTACGAGGATCCACTGAAGCAGATCCTGTTCAACGGTACCCTGGTGACGCACACGTTCTTCGTGATGTCTGCCTTCCTGATGGCGTATAACTACCAACTGCACGTGGAGACTCACTCTGTCAGCTGGCTGCAGTGGCCCAAGGGAATTCTCCAGAGGTGGCTGAGGTAAGGTTTTTCTGGCTTTTTGTCATAGTCACAAGATTGATGCGACGTTGTACGCGTACACACTCTTCACTTAGCTACGACTGCTACGATTGACAGCGCCAAATTAAACGACGTAGCAGTCAGCATGCGTAGCAGTGCTACGTTGTTGCAACGACGGCTACGCTTGTGTAAAAGTCGTAGCAGCTAGTATTTGCAGTAACGTTACGTAGTTGCTGCTACGTCTAAGTCAAATAACGTAGCAGTGCTACGTTGTTGCTACGTCACCTTGTGCCACATGACTTAGCAGTTAGCACGCGTAGCAGTGTGCTACGTAATTGCTACGACTGCTACATTTGTGTCATAGCCTAGAAAAGTAAGATCGGCTTTCTGTTTGTGAAACACGCCTGTGGAATGATAAATTGCATAAAAATGACATTAGTTTAAATTACATTTTTATGAATGAAACGGGATATTTACCATGATTAAATTTTGTGTTTTGACTTCCGATATTTCGGCACAGTTGCATGCACCATGATCACGGTTGAACTCACGAAAATTGGAAAATATCCCGTTTGTTTCATAAAAATAGTGTTAAAAACCATGATAGTTTCAAAAGTTATAGTTTAAATGATGTTCACATTGACGACAGGCAAAAGAAACTAGATCTTGGACCCTTTATTGAACAGAAAACAACATTCCTCTAGGTTAACTCCAACCTACGCGTTGGTGCTAGCGACCATCAGCTCGCTGATGCGTCACTTCGGCTCCGGCCCCATGTGGGATCTGGTGGTGACGAGCGAGGCAGACGCCTGTCGCCAGTACTGGTGGGCGCACCTTCTCTACGTCAACAACTATGTGTATGGAGACTCGCTGTGTGCACCTCAGACTTGGTGAGACAAACATACAAGTACCTTTATCTTATCCCACTGCAGGGCAAAGGCCTCCCTACTATTTTTACAGCTTTCTCGGTCTATTAGATTGGACCAGTCTAGTAGATGTACATTTAGCTCGTCGTGCTATCTCCGTGGTGGTCTATCACGTGGACGTCTTGCATTGGGCATCCAATTTGTCCAAAAGTTGTGGTTTTAGCCCAAAGATTGACAGAAATACAAAAAAATAATAAATACTAACATTAAAACAAAATACTTACTACTACTTATTTATCACTGTGTACTTCTAACCTCTTTTACGGGCTGAGTTTCAGGAATTCCTTGCTGTATACAACACTAGACTACCCTTCAATTTGTCTAGGCTGTGCATTGATCGTGAGTTAGACAGTCATGATGCAGATCCAACAATCTGCTACCAGTCCCACGAAAGCCATGTCCATATACCTCGGCCTATAATAATAATAATATACCATGCGACACATTTCAATCCACTAAGAACGTGCCCTATACAGCATTCTGCTCTATGCTGTATAGGGCACGTTCTCAGTGGATTTAAATGTGTCGCATGGCATATTATTATTGTTACAGGCCGAGGTACATTATTATTGTTATAGCAATCTGCTCTATGCTGTAATGGGCACGTTCTCAGTGGATTAAAATGTATCGCATGGTATATTTTTATTTAGTTTTGGTCCATATCACTTCGTCGTAAAGTTGCTAGAATCGTCTTTAATAATAAATCTTCAGGTATCTGGCGGCAGACACGCAGCTTTTCTGCCTCGGGCTTCTCGTTTGTGTGTTGGCGCGGAGGCCTAAGACACAAGTGATATGGCTGGTGGGACTGCTCTTCGTTGCTCTACTGACATCGGCAGCACACACCTACTTCCAGGACTTGAATGCGGTTGTTATACAAACGCCAGAGTGAGTTTACCACAGGTTTTTTTACACTACAATTCCACGCGATTTCACTGTAGTAAAGCGTAACCGTCACTTAAACCAGGGGTTCTGTAGCATGCGTAGCAATATGCAACGTAGATGCTGTACAATGGCCATAGCAGTTAGCTTGCGTAGCAGTGTGCTAAGTCCTTGATGAGGTAGCAGTAGTGTAA
Source organism: Thera britannica (assembly GCA_939531255.2). Taxonomy (NCBI): domain Eukaryota; kingdom Metazoa; phylum Arthropoda; class Insecta; order Lepidoptera; family Geometridae; genus Thera; species Thera britannica. The sequence goes on along the minus strand of OW618036.2, from coordinate 11,951,011 downwards.
TAGTAATATTAGTTATGCATAGTTGCTGCGACTGCTACGTCCGTACACTCAGCAACGTAGCAGTGTGCTACATAGTAGCAATTGCAACGGCTACGTCTATGCATGGCCATGACAGTTAACTTGCGCAGCAGTGTGCTACGTAGGAGCTACTACTAAGTACGCAAGGCAAAGCTAGCACCTACATTATATTCGTTCGTTATCGGTCGTTACAAAGTGATCTTTGTGATTCTACCAAATATATTTTTTTGCCTTTGACTTTGCCTTCTGCCTTTGAGTAAAGTTCCAAATTATGTACCTTCATATAATATCAGAACATACCGCAATCTGTACGGCTCTGACGACACATTCCGGTTGCTGTACATCCGCGGACACACTAACCTGTCCACCTACATCTTGGGTCTGGCCGGCGGCTTCCTCACCTACCACTGGCAGAACCAAAGGAAGGACTTGAATAAGTTCAAGGTACTTTTTGTTTTTAGTGAATGAACTCTTGCTTCTCCATACAATTCGTCAAAAAGTAGAGTCGTTTCGTTTACCATGCTTTAAAGTCTGAATTGGCACTCTAGCGCCTAGGTTAATGATGTTTTCATTCTAAAGTGATCCTTATGGTTCTACTGAATAACGTATTGTTTATTTTTATTTGCAACTACTTACTATTTGAGCCAATACAAAACATAAATAAACTGCCATCGGTCGATTTGCGAATGGGGTTTTCCCGAGATAACTGCATGTGCATTAATCCATGGCTCCATAAAAACCTGCTCAGAAAACTGGCTTATCATTACACAAACAGTGCGTGCTATTCACTCGGACTCGGAATACTTACCGGTTTTTTTTCTCTTTCACTCTTCTCACCGACATGGTTGTTTCTAGAATTACCGCTGGGCATTTTGGTTGCTGGTCCCAGCCGGCATTGCCGTCATCCTCTCCGGAGGGCTGTTCTACACGGACGGAGGGGAACCGCCGCTGTACTTCAAGATCCTCTACGCTGTGCTGTACAAGCCTATCTTCCAGACGTTGGTGGTGGGCCTGATCATTGGCTTTATATTTAAGTTTGAAAGTAAGTTGCAAAGCTCTTTGAATGACCGGTCTTGTTTTACTTAAGTATACCTTTTTGCTTAAAATATTTTTGTTTTCCTTTGTTTCGTGTTGGTAAATCAATCTAGTTTTCTGGTGAAGAGTGCAGAGATGCACATAATAGTTTGATCGCGTGTCTGTTTCGACTTTTGTGCTCACAATAACGTGATGGACCACAGAAAAGCAAAAATGTTTTTGCTGGACGCACGTTCTACATACAAAATCCGTGGAGCTGCGGCCGCTTCTAAAAGTCAGAATAGTCCTTGGATCCTTGTATTCATTGTTTAACATCCTTTATTTATGTAAATAATATAACCATTTTATAAGTGTTGTCTAACTAACCATTTATTTGTATACATTTCCTTTCCTTGTTTATTATTCTTATTTTGTAAACCCTACTGATCCTGTCCCAGTCCTTAGTTCCGCGTATTTTATTATTACTGTTTCCCTAATATTTTGAACCAAGTAAAAAATAAAAAAAATGAAACATGCATACAACCCTGCGACGACGCCAAAAAAAAGAGTCAGAATAGGCACTCCGGGTTTTTTCTGACGCGTTCGTTTCTTTCCAGCGGTGTACCGGTCCGTGGTGGAATGGCGCGGCTTCACCTGGTCGGGCCGCGTGTCGTACAGCGCCTTCCTGCTGCACACACTGTACCAGCGCGGGCTGGTGGGCAGCATGCGGGCACCAGTGCACATCAGCGATTACTTCGTGGTACATCATCTTTCTTTCCCGCGGTGAAAACGGCGTTGAGAGAACGCAACCGAGGAATGTGCTGGAGAATTTGACTGGCCTCCCAGCGCAGTTGGTAGAAGCTCTGCCTTCTGCGCCGCAGGTCGTGGGTTCGATCCCCACCGAGAACAAATAATTATTTGAAATGAAATGAAATGAAATTGTTTATTGCATAAGTATAGTTTTGCATCAGTTTAGTAATAGTAGGTACTAAAAAGAGCGCAACACATACAGGTGCTCGTCAAACATGTAGGTAATAGTAGAAAGCATAACAATTATTCATAGGTTAACTTAAAAATATAATTTGTGGGTGAACGCAGATGTTTGTTCTCTGTCTGTGTGTTATAATGTATTCTATAATAAGTATTTATTTAGCAAAAAAACGTAGGTACGTATGTATTATAAATCAGCTAACTAGTTCCCATAGTATAATCTCTGCTTTATTTGGGGCTAGATAGTGTTGTGTGAGTTGTCCACAATATTTATATGTATATATCTATAATTAAATTTCACCAACACTGTGGTCATCAATCCGCCTGCCAAGCGTAGTACCTACGAGTGCTATGCATACAACAACCTTACCCTACTATCTCTTTTTCACTTCCCAGATGATGACCCTGGCTGGTTCACTATTCCTCACCTACATGAGTGCCGCGGGCCTCTGGCTGTGCGTGGAGGCTCCACTAGCCGGCGTCATCCGGGCGGCCATGGGAGCCGGACGACAAGAACGGAAGGGGGAAGAGAACAATGGAGAAGAGAACGGCGGGTATACGCATTCACAAGGAGAACTTAGTAAAGTGTGAATTAAATAAACAAATAGGATGTTACCAAATTATTTGCTCAATAAAATGTAGGTACTTTTAATAAGTAGATATTAGGTAAGTAGGTAACAATTGATGCCTACTGCGTACGGGTAGGCAAGTGGATCGAATTCAAATCATAAGTAGAGTTAAGTATTTTTGTATTGTTATTAAAAGCAACAAGCAGGGTTATTACATTTAAGTTAAAAAAAGAGTTATAAATAAAATACCAAACCAAACCAACCCATGCTGTTTTACTGAGTACCTACCTAATTAGATTCAGCAATGAAGTAGTCTATCTTCGGAACGAAACCTGTTTATTATTTAGAGAGCACCATTACGATCAAAAACTTGCGCGCTGCACTACTGTCTTGGTAGAATAGTGTGTAGTGTTTGGCTTTGCAGAGAGAAAAAAACTTTTTTTTGACATTGACATTTAATTCCAAGTGACTTTGAGTGCTTCGTGCATGTTATTGTTTGTTTTCATGAATTTCAGTGAACTCATTTGTGTGTAAACAGTAAAATTGCTTGAATGCTTGAATTACCGAACTATTTCACAAAAATGTCACAGCAACTAATAAGTGAAAACAGCAAGTACATCCTAGAGTAAGTACACAGCGTCTCCGTAAAATAGCTTTGTGAACAAATCCTTCTGAAACTCGTTCATGCTCACTTTTCTAATTTTCAGTTTATTTTCGGAGCAAACCATTGAATCCCAGACTTTAGAGTCTATAAGTATTCAGGTACAAAAGAAGTTTCCGAGGACAGAAAATTTTAACCGTAAGTAAACTTGGCTATATTTTACCAACCTTATGTTCTTTTTCTGTTCAAACATGCTCATTCATTATTATTTATTTACACATTTATTATTTTTATAAATTTAGAATTTATAAAGGTCACATATACCTATGAGATAGTCCTACCTTAAGGTTACTCCAAGAAGAAGACGGCTTTTTTTCAATATTTACAAGCTAACTTTCCCTCCATTCTGTTCCAGTATGTCTCCTGTTATCATCAATGATCACAGCCGGAGACCTCTCCCTCCCGGGCCAGAGGGTGGTCGCTATAGCACTCCTCTTCGACCTGTACAAGGTGGAGAACCCCTTCAGCCCACTGTTCCTGCACCTGATCGAAGGCAAGCAGGGTCTGCAGCCCTTGGCACCGCAGGAGAGGCTGTTTTTAGGACAATTGCATGGGTTCCTGAACACTTCACCTAGAGATGTAAGTTTTGGTGTTGGTGGCAGAAGTATTGTCTTGTAACCAACACAAAAACACTTCTACAAGCAACTTCTGCCTTAGTCTTAGAGGTTTTATCTACAATCAGATAAAACCTCTAAGACTAAGGCTGACTATCGCTGATTTGTCAACACTGTTTGACATAGACATACCAGGGAAAACTGCTTGTCTATAATTTTTATTTTTTTTATTTAACCTATTGTGTCCCACTGCTGGGCAAAGGTCTCCCCCAAAACCTTCCATTCATCCTGATCTTCGGCGAAATAAATAATAATAATTAATATATGAATAATTTGGTTTTATGTTGGATAGAGCACATGCCTGCATTATTTTCTTTGTAGGTATTCTTTATTTTCTTTATCTTTAATAAAGTAGCCCTTGGGTCATCTAGAACATTGCTGACACCAACCCAAAGTCATTCTCTGCTATTTTAAGGAGTTGCGCTGACTGGGGTAAGGCTTAGCCGGGGGACAATGCACAATACACCCCATCGCGGGACGTCAGTGCAGATCTTATTCCCCCAACACAATTAGAATTAGAATATAGTAGCCCTTGGCAGAAATATTGAGACGCCTGCCGGCTTAGAGAATGCTTAGAGCATTGCTCTCTCAGTAACCTCTACAATACCTCCAGATGATGAAGAAGACAGCGAAGCAGGTGATGCTGACGGAAGTCCCAGCCAAGGAGTTAGAGTATGACTACTCTCCCCTACAGACGTTAGTCGGGGACCGGCTCGCTGACATCACGGCTATGGCGCGCGCCACCGCGCCCGCGCTAGTACCTTTACCTGACGGGTGAGTCTGTTGTAAGTCTGGGCTTGGTCGCGAGGAACTGGAACCTAGGCTTACCTAGTCTTGAGATGCATGGACAAATATAACCCAAATTGCTCATTCTTAATTGTCATTTAGATTAGTAGATTGCTAAGTTTGTTGGCATCTTCATCATTTTTTTTGGCGTCGCATGGTTTATGTTTTTTCATATCTCAGCATTTGCCATATCTCTATTTGTTGATCTGAAAGTGACAGAGACAGAGATAATTATTAGCGAGTTGCTAAAAAGTATTAGGCATTATGAATGAGGGACTACTATTTAACTATTAATAATAAATAAATAATGCGGACAATCTACACAACACTATCTAGCCCCAAACTAAGCAGAGCTTGTACTATGGGAACCAGGTAGCTGATATAATACTTAAATACTTTTTTTTTGTAAATACATACATAGAATACTATACAGGGTTATTCATTATTAACTGCAAATACTCAGGAATTAGGTTCAACAAATAGAATAAAAAATATGTATAAAATTATTTTTTTTAAATTTGATCAAAAATTTTTTCAGGTTTTTGTATCAAAATTGTATTTTTATTAATTTCTTTACGGCTATTGCATAATGATTGCCACGGAGAACAGGACGATGACCCACCCAGGCGGTGACTGAACGCAGAGTGTCACTCACGGCACGCGGGCGCGGATCAAAGGTCAAAATAGGTCAGGCGCCAATGATTCCTTTATCGATTTTCTCGGGATTTTCATAACAAAACCTAAAAAAAAATCATTTCATAAATATTTTTTATTTTATTTGTTGAACCTAATTCCTGAGTATTTGCAGCTAATAATGAATAACCCTGTATAACACCCAGACAGAGAACAAACACCTGTGTTCACCACACAAATATTTGTTCTCGTTGGGGATCAAACCCACGCCCTCCAGCGCAGAAGGCAGAGCTACTACCAGCCGAGCTGTGAAGGCAGTCAAAAACTATAGAAAACAAGCCTGCACAGCAACGCAAGTTCACTTGGTCATAAGTCTTTCATCCTGTTCACAGGAGTCCACCAAACCGCATAGCCATGAAAGAGCTGATCGAGGCGCTGATGTCTCACGAGTACATGGCCCTGCACCAGACGCTGTCGGCCGCGGGCCCCGTGTCTCCGCCCACCTTCCTGCTGCACACCTCCGAGGCACTGGCGCATGAGGTACGTGTAAGTTCGGCAAGTTTATCATCCGCACTTGGTGTGAGTGTGAGGGCTGGTTTTTCCGCAAGTAGGCCGCTGGTGGGCCCTTTTTCAGTATTCAGTATATTTATTGCCTTATTATGTATGTAAATATAACAGTGTCAGATCTTAGAACTAGTTTTTGAATCAATACATAATTTACCCTGTAAGGGTGTTGCAATACTGGAGAAGCGGGCCGATAGAGCACATGCAAACTGCACACTTGCCTCTTGTGATTGTTCTGGACTGGAACAAGTTCAAAACATCAGGTATTTAGGTGTTGTAATTGATGACAAACTTAACTGGAAACAACATATTAATGTCCTATCAGGTCGTGTGCGCAAATTAATTTATGTATTTAAAAATCTAAGGGAAGTAGCTGATCGGAAATTGCTTATAAGTATATACAATTCATTATGCAGGTCAATTTTAACATACTGCAACACTGCCTGGGGAGGAGCTTGTGTCACGTATATGTTACAACTAGAACGTGCACAAAGAGCGGTTTTAAAAGTGGCCACTTTTAGACCATACAGATTTCCAACAACAGACTTATATTCTGACTGTGAAGTACTTACTGTTCGTAAACTATTTATTTATAACGCTATTTTATTTGAGCACAGAAAGGCTAATGTAAATGATAATTTGTCTACTGGAAAACGAAGAAAAGATCGAGTTCTAATTAAACCCACGGTGCGTACTGCATTTGCCCAACGCCACCAAAGCTTTTTAGGTCCATTATTGTATAACAAAGCTAATAAGGCGATAAGTGGTTTAATCCACGTAAACCATGTGAAGTGCAAAGAGGCGATAATGCAATGGCTTCTTGCACTTGAGTATCAGGAGGCAGAACAGTTGTTAAAAGTTATCAAGTAGTCAGTGGGATACTTCTCAGACTCATACATAACATTTACACATCACAAAAAAAACAAAGACATTATTTATCTTCATTCATGCACACAAACACACTCACTCTAACATAGACTCACCCATCCACACAAAACGCACCCACCCACACTTAAGCACACACACCCGCACACCTCTATATAAAAATTAACTATAACTATAACAATAATAAATAATTAATATTGTATTCAAATATAAGTAGGTACTTACCAATGTAGCTTGCACGCGTAATCCTTGTTATATTATATCCTGTAAAAAAACAAAGTGATTATGCATGAAAAGTCATAATTAAATTTATTTGTTGTATTAATTATTATAATATCATTTGGCTAACGTAAATTTTAATCAAATAGATTTTATTTTATTTTGCATTGTAATAAGTTAAAGATAGTAAACAGTAGGAATTCTAATATTAGTTAAAAACTAGTAGGTAAAATAAAATTGTACTTACGTTCCACACAATATTAATAACAGCTCAACATGGCATTTATGTAAACCACACTATGGGAAGGTAACGCGGTATCTACAACACAAGTTCATCACTTAGTGTAGATACTGCAATACAACAATAACTGTGCACAAGCCAAATTAAATTGCATTTAACTAGGAACTTCTCCATGTACCCTTATTTTTAGTAGCAACATATGTGTTTATATTTCTACTGAATTGCTTGGTTTTTGAATAAAGCTTATTCTATTCAATTCTATTCTATTCTATATTATTATAATCACGCAAATTTGTAAGCAGGTTTAGTATAAAATGTTATAAGGGTTATTTATTATTATAGTTATTCTTTTTGTTCGTCGTTAAAGAACTCGTCTAGTGTGTAGTAAGTTTTTTGTAGAAGCATCTCTTTAAGTTTTTTTTCAAAAATTTTGTATTTTTCTAGATGTTTAATTTTTTCCGGAATCTTGTTGTATATTTGTTTTGTTTTTGCGTGACCCTTGACACGTGTTGCTCGAACTTTTTTAGGTTCTACAACACGCTGGTTTCCTCACGATGTTTTCCTTCACCGTTTTAGAGTACTGCCATAGTGTACATAAATTTTTCCATAGCAAAACTCATTGGTACACGAGTGGATTTGAACCCACGACCTTCGGATCGGAAGGCGGGGCCACTACCACTAGACCACCAGTGCTCTCATGAGGTACGTGTATTGCATGTAGGGCACGCCTGGAGGAACTTGTCAAGATACTGATGTCTCACGAATGCGGAAACATGATTCTGTATTTTAGTCTTTATTCAAACAAAACAGAGTTGGCTATCTCGTGATATGGATATCACGAGATAGCCAGGAAGGCTATTAATTAATAGGCTGAAGTGGTGGACGACTTCATCATCAACCTATTGCAGTCCAAGTCGTCTGCAAGTAGTCACTTTATCTAGTTTGACGGCATCCCATACTACGTCCTCGAGCTATGTGGCTCCAATCTTACCTGAACCATGGATTAGAAATAAATATGTACTACCCTGAACTATGAAGTTATTTAATTCTTACAAATGAGTTACTTATGCAGGATAAAGATACTTATGCAATGAGAATAGGTACATTTGGACCCTATTCTCATTCCATAAGTTTCCTCAATCGTAAGAACCTAAGCATAGAGCATAAAGAAAAATAATAACAAATCAATACCAAGAACCTGAGCGGATGTCTACCGTGCCTCACAGTGTGATCCTATGTAATATTTGTTTGTTCTGTAGACAGTTTGGAAGAACCTGGTTAATCGCGGTTCGTATGTGCCCATGTACGACGGCGACCTTGAGGGTCTCATCGGAGTGCGGCCGGAGAAGGCGGCAGGGAAACAACATCATAAGACTAAGGTATAAGTGGCGGCACGTAACTTTAGCGCTGGCCGTTATAGCGGGATGAAGGGCGGGCGAGTTCCCCTCCCCGCACCGATATCATAGACCCCGCGCACATCCAGTGTACAGTCGCATTCACAATTGTATTGTTATTGACAGATAATGTTTTTATTTTTCTACTCCCCATAAACTTGTTAAAAATTGTCTTAGGTACCTACTTTAAATCTTCTTACTATTTGACATTACATTAAATTAAAATAATGTCATTATCGTTGTTTAGATAATGAATAATTGAAGTTATAATTGTATTGCGTGCGCGACAGTACACAAGTGCAGCTATCCCCTCCGCGTATCGCTCAGCGCTAGACTTACGTGCCGCTCGTAAAAATGAAAAAAAATCTACCATACTTTCAAAACTCGATTTTTTCGATTTTTGTTTTCAATAGTCTTATAAACTTTTGGTTTGTAACTGAACAATTGTTGGTTTCCAGGAGGATAAGAAGGAGAAGAGCGAGGAGAAGAAGTGGTCGGAGCAGGAGCTGGCGGCGGCGGCGGGCGAGGCGCGCGCGCTGACGGCGCTGGCGCTGAAGGGCGTGCTGAGCGGCCACAACGTGCTGCGCCTGCGCACGCTGCTCGACCTCGACCCGCAGCTCGTCTACGAGGTCGGGGTCACGCCGCAACAGGTTACTACTATTTTTTTCATCCCACCAGCTCGGAAAGTGTGTTTTTGCTGTTCAATATCTGACTGCAAAAGCCGTTTTTATACGCCAAAGGATAAAGTAAATTTGAATTTAGAATATCGTGTTCAATAAGTTTGTGGATACACAACCTATTTACTTCTACCTCCATGGTGCCGAATTTATCATACAACCTTTTTAAATTTGTTAAAAACTCATACTCGGAACCTTCTTGATGTGTTACTTTTAGTCGCGCCATGGTCTTTTTTGCATTTAATCATTTCCTCGCTGAGGTGGGATGAAAAGTTACGTGTTGCACTCGAGTGCAAAAATTTTTCACCTTGTGCTCTTTTGATTCCATCGCTTGCTCAGTCATCAAAATTGAGCACGCGGTTAAAAAGCAGCTTTGCACTCTTGTATAACAAATAACTATTCTTTGCTATGTTTTTCGTTCCAGCTGCCCGACCTGGTGGAAAACAACCCTCTAGTGGCCATCAGCGTGCTACTGAAGCTCATACACTCTCAGAACATCACGGAGTACTTCAGCGTTCTCGTCAATATGGAGATATCACTGCACTCTATGGAGGTCGTCAACAGGTATGACATTTTTTAACTTAATTACGACAAACGACCCTTTACTTACTATTAACATTATGATATAATAATAACGAGCCGGTATGACCGAGCTTTGCTCGGTATTTTTTTCGGTATTTTTATTTACTAATTTTCATGAAATTCATGAGTGTTTACGTAGAAGTTCAATAGATGGCGTTCTCCGTGACACTAATTCGTGATTTCGACTACTCGGCAAGAGATGGCGCTAATTGTTTTTATTATTAAAATAACTTTTAACCCGAGTCTTTTCTGAAAATGAAACCTAGCTAGATCGATTTATCGCCCCCGAAACCCTTTGTATACTTAATTTCATGGAAATCGTTGGCTCAATTTCCGAGATCCTAAATACAACATGTCCCAAAATTCAACGATAAGCCGGCACCAGAGGATGGACCTACTAATGACTACTCGAGAAAAAAAAAGAAAAAAAAAATACCTCTACTTTTTTTTAAATAACTTAAAAAAAATGGAAATTCTTCGAAAATGTATACCCCTTATGACACTTTTAACTACCATGACCACAATTTTTCAAATATTTCAGTTTTTTTGTTTGTATCGGCAACCTAAGTAGTACTACTATTCACCATTATCTTTGAAAATTACAGAATTTTCGTAGTTTTATACAAAAAAACAACCAAAAAAAATTATTTCCCTAAAATTTTGAAAGGTTTTAACGTTCAGTAAACTTTAACTCATCGTAGTGTAAAAAAAAAATATGGACACTACTATGGCAAGTTTTTTAAAAAAGTAGCGCAACTAACCTAGATTTTAAATGGTATAATACTTTAGGAAAACTAGCCACAAAAAAAAAATAATGACACTTTTTCTAATCAAGAACCAAATTTCATAAGTTGTTGTTAATAGTAATCACTTCTACTATGTGCCCAAAATAGATTTTTGTTCTTGGAAAATGTTTAAAAAAAAGTAGAGGTATTTTTTTTTTTCTCGAATAGTCATTCGTAGGTCCATCCTCTGGTGCCGGCTTATCGTTGAATTTTGGGACACCCTATATATATATACATATATATATACAAGATTTTCAAGATATATATACAAGGTATAAGATTTAGATCGAGTTCGCAACACTGAGATCCGTCGTCGTACAAAGGTCTTCGACGTCGGTGACAGGGCGGTAAACCTCAAGTGGAGTTGGGCAGGACACCTGGCTAGACGTGGTGATGGCCGGTGGAGTAAAGCCTTGACCGAATGGTGGCCGAAGTCAGGTCGAAGAAATTTGGGGCGTCCGAAAGCGCGATGGGTCGACGACATCGTAAGGGTCGCGGGAAACACCTGGACAAGAGTCGCACAGGACAGAGGAGGCTGGCAGAAAATGAAGGAGGCCTATACCCAGCAGTGGGTGATACCGGGCCGAAATGATGATGATGATAATAATAATATAACTATTGACTTATGGCCACTAGAGGATTGTTCTCCACTAGGTCGGGCAACTGGAACGAAAAACTAAAAGAATATTAGATAAATTATTAATAACAAGATTACAAATAAAGAATGTGATTATACAACTTTTAGAAATGCATGTGAAGATTGTAAAATTGGAATAAATATGTTTTTTTATTTTATTTATGATATAATATATAATATTGTTTGTTTTATTGTTCAGGCTAACAATATCGGTAGACCTGCCGGTAGAGTTCGTGCACCTGTACATTAGCAACTGCATATCGACGTGCGAGACCATCCGCGACCGCTACATGCAGAACCGGCTCGTCAGGCTCGTCTGCGTCTTCCTGCAGTCGCTCATCAGGAACAAGATCATTAATGTTAAGGTCAGTTACATATCGACGTGCGAGACCATCCGCGACCGCTACATGCAGAACCGGCTCGTCAGGCTCGTCTGCGTCTTCCTGCAGTCGCTCATCAGGAACAAGATCATTAATGTTAAGGTCAGTTACATATCGACGTGCGAGACCATCCGCGACCGCTACATGCAGAACCGGCTCGTCAGGCTCGTCTGCGTCTTCCTGCAGTCGCTCATCAGGAACAAGATCATTAATGTTAAGGTCAGTTACATATCGACGTGCGAGACCATCCGCGACCGCTACATGCAGAACCGGCTCGTCAGGCTCGTCTGCGTCTTCCTGCAGTCGCTCATCAGGAACAAGATCATTAATGTTAAGGTCAGTTACATATCGACGTGCGAGACCATCCGCGACCGCTACATGCAGAACCGGCTCGTCAGGCTCGTCTGCGTCTTCCTGCAGTCGCTCATCAGGAACAAGATCATTAATGTTAAGGTCAGTTACATATCGACGTGCGAGACCATCCGCGACCGCTACATGCAGAACCGGCTCGTCAGGCTCGTCTGCGTCTTCCTGCAGTCGCTCATCAGGAACAAGATCATTAATGTTAAGGTCAGTTACATATCGACGTGCGAGACCATCCGCGACCGCTACATGCAGAACCGGCTCGTCAGGCTCGTCTGCGTCTTCCTGCAGTCGCTCATCAGGAACAAGATCATTAATGTTAAGGTCAGTTACATATCGACGTGCGAGACCATCCGCGACCGCTACATGCAGAACCGGCTCGTCAGGCTCGTCTGCGTCTTCCTGCAGTCGCTCATCAGGAACAAGATCATTAATGTTAAGGTCAGTTACATATCGACGTGCGAGACCATCCGCGACCGCTACATGCAGAACCGGCTCGTCAGGCTCGTCTGCGTCTTCCTGCAGTCGCTCATCAGGAACAAGATCATTAATGTTAAGGTCAGTTACATATCGACGTGCGAGACCATCCGCGACCGCTACATGCAGAACCGGCTCGTCAGGCTCGTCTGCGTCTTCCTGCAGTCGCTCATCAGGAACAAGATCATAAATGTTAAGGTCAGTTACATATCGACGTGCGAGACCATCCGCGACCGCTACATGCAGAACCGGCTCGTCAGGCTCGTCTGCGTCTTCCTGCAGTCGCTCATCAGGAACAAGATCATTAATGTTAAGGTCAGTTACATATCGACGTGCGAGACCATCCGCGACCGCTACATGCAGAACCGGCTCGTCAGGCTCGTCTGCGTCTTCCTGCAGTCGCTCATCAGGAACAAGATCATTAATGTTAAGGTCAGTTACATATCGACGTGCGAGACCATCCGCGACCGCTACATGCAGAACCGGCTCGTCAGGCTCGTCTGCGTCTTCCTGCAGTCGCTCATCAGGAACAAGATCATTAATGTTAAGGTCAGTTGCTACTTATTCATTTATTTTTATCATCAGACTAAATTATCTGACTCTCTGAGGTGGGTCCGGATAATGTACATTGTACACCCAGTTAAAAAGAATCCACTTTTTTCCACTGTAAAATTGTAAAGGCCCATGTAAAACTGTCGCAGGTAAATGTGTTCTAACCGCCCTATAGTATCAAGGACAAGGTATAAGTATCCAGTGCCATAACAAAAAAGAAGAGCAAAAGCAAAGAAGAGGCAGCTAAAAAAGCTAAAATCCCTGTTCGTATTGCTCTAATGTGCATGTGCCTTAACTAGCATCGTAATAACGGGGTGTACAATAACGTGATGTACATTATCGCCTCTGAGATTGGCCTCATCTAAGTTGTTAGTAGCTGGCGCTTGGATTCGATCCCAAGTTCATTTTTTTTATGACTCTAGCTGTTGGAGCAAGCATTGGACTATTATCTGAACTGACTGGACTATACTGTAGTCTCTAGGAAAAAACTCAGCCTGAAGTTTTTTTTTTATTGAACATGTTACTTTTACAGGAGCTGTTCATCGAAGTGGAGGCGTTCTGCGTAGAGTTCAGTCGAATTCGAGAAGCAGCCGCCCTCTTCCGCCTGCTCAAGCAACTCGACTCGGGCGACGCGCACAAGGAAACTAAAGAAAACTAGTCGCTTGTTCCACTCGCCACAGAGTTGGTACATTGAATACATACCGAATATACACAATGACACTGAATAACATGACTGTGACAAATAGCTATTATACCACAATATTGATAGTGGTACTTAATGAGTCACGGTTAAGCGTCCCAAGAGCGGATGTGTAACTCTCGCGACTACATACAAACCAAGGAGATTGAAAACTCATTACAATGAAGACGAAATGTCATTGGTTAGACTATATTTTTTATACAAATTTCAATATTATTTTATAATTTGAAATGATTAACTATTCACTCATTGTTCATTCATCCGATTGAACGAGAACTGAACGCAGCACTATTACTTTAAATATGGCAACATTATTTTACAAAGTGACATTAGCTACTGTCAGTCAGTATCGTCTAATTAAAAATCCGACTATAGTATTATCGCGTGCCGAGTGTAATCTATGTTGTCTGTAAAATGTATTGAGATGTTGTCACTTGTTGGAACTTTATGTCAAAACCCATAGAACCGTTACTGCATGTCTATAATGGGCAGCAAGCCGTTTCGTAAGTCCATGCTATAAACCTACTCTAAGATTTGCATTGAGTTGCGTATCCTGACGTGCCAGCCTTTTTCTCTGTTTATGGACATGATAAGCACCCTTGGCGGGCAGGTAGGGTTGAGTAGTCTCGTGACTCCATACAAAAACGAACTCGCATGAAACCAAGGTTTAACAACTCAATACAAATCTTAAAATAGGTGACAATGCTCTTTGATTTTTATAGTGTGTATGAGGCCCAAAACGGGTGATTTGCTAATTCAAATTTTAGGAGGAACAATCATGTCTGCAGATCAATATTTCATCTGTAATTTTGGATAATATTGCCAACACTAATATTTATGTTTGCAGTTGATGGACAAGGGTAAAATTATAGCCGTCCTGGTTTTTTCAGTTCAAAATAAGAGACAGGAATATTTTTAGCTGTTGAATTAAGTTCAAGATGGTGTAATTAATAATCTAAGACTTAATGATGTATTGCGGTTTTGGGACACTAAAAACCAAATGCATGTTTTGAAGGCTTAATATTTTCTTTAATTTTTGATGTATGTAATCATAAATTCTTCAGGCAATGCGATGCAGAAATTGACGACCAATCATGTCTCAGTTTAAAATTACACTATTTGATTGATCAATATAATTCGGTCAGTAGAAACTAGAAACGCATTTCTGCCTAAGCCTAAAATGTAGTTGCAATGTAAAAGTACAAATAAACGAACAAAAGAGCTCACAAGTTAAAATGGTAGCCAACAAATTGTTGCAGAGTAATACACCCTATCAATAGTCACCGAGTGAATCCGTAATTTTGTGTCCATGTTGGACTATCACTCACCAGAAAGTCTACAGTTGTAGGTATCTCATGTCTTTAGAGACTTGTGTGACTAGGTACTAAACTAAGTATTTATTAAAGCTCCCTATTCTTAAGGCCTCGGCCTCGAATTTAGCGGGCAGCGGGGCGGCAGCGGCGGCGGCGCGGGAGCGGCAGGATTCTTATGCGTAAAATCAAATGGACCCCCGCCCCGCCCCGCTGCAAAGCCGCCGCCGCCCCGCTGCCCGCTAAATTCGAGGCAGAGGCCTAAGGCCTGCGCACACCTAGGCCGCTGGCGTCGGCGATCAGTGAAACGCTGTAAAATTTGACAGCGTTTCACTGATCGCTACCGCCAGCGAACTAGGTGTGCGCATGCAGGCCTTCAGTCCTTATTAGTATAAGTTTTTTCTACTTTAAGACTTTCAAATAAAAAACCAAAATATGACATTATATTTTATTATATCCCATTAAATACATTATGTATCTACTAATAACTAATAAAAGTTTAACTAATCTACCTCTTCTAACTCTTCCAGTATTTTCCTGATTTCCTCATTCTCAGCCAAGTCTAGAGGAGTCTGATCGTCTTCATCTTTTATAGATGAAGCTCCGGCAAGTACTAGGATCTGAGTGGACTCTACATGGCCGCATGACGCAGCATAGTGCAATGCCGTCTGCCCTGAGTTGTCCACAGCATCTACGGGGCACCCTCCCTCTAAAGCAGCCTGCAATGCATCTGTTGCATCTCTATCAGAGGCCCAGTGCAGTGCTGTCAAGCCATCTTCATCTGTCTCGCTCCTAAGCTCAGGGTGCTTTGTCAAAAGTTGTCTGACCCTGTCACCACAGTTCTCTCTGGCTGCATCCAGCAAAGACAGCTCGTTATGGACTAGGTCAGGCTCAGGAGAATAACGTAATGACGACACAGCCACCCACAAGTCATTTGTACTAAATTTGCTTGTTGGTGGCTCACAGGACCATTCCGGATCATATTTCTGTACCAAGGCAATATATTTTTCCTTTGCTTGGTCACTGGGCATGCTTTCTAGTTTATTCCAAGCCTCCCATTTCTTCCGCCCTTTACCATCATACCAGCTGGGTTTAGGAACCTCACAATTACCCTCCGTGCTCTGCTTGAACAACCCATAGAGCTCTAACAACATGTTGTTGTCAAGATTACCAGTGATCTTTCTTACGTGACTGCTTGCTTGGTTAAAAAGTACATCTAGAGGTGACATGTCATCCTCCTCGGAGAAATCAGAATCAGGGTACTCTGGAAGTGCTTCCGCCATCATTAATACTTACTATGTGTCACTAGTTATTCTGCACCTGCACAGTCAGGTTCAGACCTTCTAAGGTGTGTTGTAGCTTGTTGTTGACATCGGCAGTGGATGAGGCACTCACAAACTCAATGAAGCCGTAGCCCTTGCTGAGGCCAGTGGAGCGGTCGAACACAACTCGGGCACTCTGGACGGGGCCAAACTGAGCGAAGTACTCTCTCAGCTGACGATGGCCAACCGTCCACGGCAGGTTGCCCACATACAGGCGAGCGGCTCTAGCTGTGCTGGCCATAACCTTACAATGCAACAATTTCAAGTAAATGCAACGACCTGTCGCCGATCAACGCCCTGTAGTCCACCCCGGAGCTCTCCGCGAGCGAATCCAAGTCGAGCAATGCGCCCTTCAGTCCCCACTTCTTCAGCAGAGCCTCAATGGACCAGTCCGCGCTGCGCTCCTGGTAAGAACACAAAAATCTCGCGTCAGTACCGTCTAGGAGGTAAGCGACCGTAGCGAGGACTTCCTCAAACTGGGATGGTTCGTAGAAGCAGTCCGACGCCAGTAGCAAGTCTACGGGGCGGAGGTTATGGACGTCGGTTAGAAAGAGGCCCCAGGCGAGGCCTAGGATCTGGACGTCGCGGTCGGGGACTAGCCCGTTGGCCTCGCAGCAGGCCGACAAGTGCCGCAGGGAGCGAGGGAGCGCGACGCTGTCGGAGAGCGTGACGCGCGCGCCGCACTTGGCGGCGAGGATGCCGGGCAGGCCGGTCCCGCAGCCCAGCTCTAGGACCCGCAGTCCGCGCAGATGGCACCGCTGCGTCCACAGGTACCAGGCCAGTAGGGGCGCGGAAGGCCACGTGTAGAACGAGTAGCCTGCCGTCAGAAGCTCCGGGATAACAACCTCAAGATAGTCACCTCGAGTGTCGCCGTTACTCGTTGCTTTTCCGCGGAACACAAACTTCTTCAGTTGACCACTCACAGGTCTACCATCGCTCATTGCATAAGAATTTTACACGAAATAAAAGATTTCTTGACTTTTGTTGATTTTGGAATTTTTTTGCTGTCAAACTTCTGTCAAAAATTCCTGTGAGTATTGCCGTAGCATGGGTAAAAATATCTACCATTCTTAGGTATTTCATTTTATTACATTATTTTATTTTGATAGACAGTCTGATCCTTTTATCTTGCTAATTATAGTAAGTTAAATACTTCACTTATGTAGGTGCACTTTGGATGGTAAGCCGCGATAATATTGATAACTTTTTACCAAGTGAGGCACTACTTGAAAAGAGTTGGTATCCCTAATTAACAATGATCACAGATTACCACCAAGTTAGTAACTAGTTGTTAGCAAGTTGTTATCATCATTATTCAGCTAGCCGTTCGTTCAGTGGTGGTATTCAGTCAGTCATTTCATTCTGAACTCTTTAACTTTGTGTAGGCCTAGTTCCGTAAAAGTTTAAGGTTTTTGTTTTAATTTATAGCCAACACACCATGTCCGCAGCAGTAAAAGGTAAGTGATCTCAACTCATTGCTCTGATTCTATGAATTGAATTTAACCAAGCTCGTATAATTTTCTGCCAGGGGTCAAACTCCAATTTTATGAAATTATGTTTGAATCTTAATAAATCAATGAATTCGTAATTTAAAAGCTATTTAGCTTAGGTAATCTAATGATAAGCTCTTCGCGTTAATTATCTTGAGGTATCTTACTTCTTTAGCTGCTGTTTTGTTGAGCTCAGTGACCTTAAACTTAACACTGAATAGGTACCACCTAGCTATGTACCTACCTACTCGGATTCATTATTAGCCAACTGTCTTAGGTAGGTAGTCCTTGAACTATGGAAGGTGGAGGGATATTTCTTTAGCGGTCTAAGGGTTTTGCATGCGTTGAAACACCCCTATCCACTTTCGTTCCGCGTTCATTTTACAAAGCGATACCTTAACGTCCTTCTCATAGGTCCATCACAACACATCCTAGTTGTATCGTCAGGTATGCATAAAGAGCACTGGAGCCCCGCCTTCCGATCCGAAGGTCGTGGGTTCAAATCCAGTCGTGTACCAACGAGTTTTTCTGCCGAAAAATGTATGTGCACTATGCCAGTACTCTCAAAACGGTGAAGGAAAACATCGTGAGGAAACCGGCGTGTCGTGGAACCTAAAAAAGTTCGAGCAACACGTGTCAAGGGTCACGCAAAGGGCCCACCAGCGGCCTACTTCCGGAAAAACCTGCCCGCACTTGAAGTGCGGATGATAAAGTTTGCTAATTTGCCGATCGTCAGGTATGTATAACTGCCGTGTGCTTATAAATATTCTTCCCCAGGAGTTTTCATAGTCGGCGCTAAGCGCACGGCTTTTGGCACTTTTGGTGGAGTCTTCAAGAACACCTCGGCCACTGAATTGCAGACTATCGCAGCTGTGGCCGCGTTGAAGGAGGCTGGCGTGAAGCCTGAGCAAGTGGACACCGTCATTGTAGGACAGGTCATCGCTGTGAGTATCCAAGAAGTTGGCTTCTTCTCGTGTCAGTTCTTGCAAGCCTGACACGAGAACGCCTGTTGCGAGCCTTGCAACAGGCTGCTTTCGTGCACTTTATTTAGCAGTAAACAAGTTGTCCTCGGATAAGTCAAAAAACGTGGAGAACCTGCGCAAATAGGTTATTCAGCTGATATCATTCTTCGCCAGTACTTGTCCTCAACATAAATATATCATACAGACCACTTGAATACAAATGGTTTCGAAGAGGTTACGCATTAGAATCTCTTCCCTAAATTCATACCTTTAAGAAATTTTGGCCCACAAGGCATTTTGCAAGGTAGGCATCTATCAGGTATCATCAATCAGGCATCTAATTATCTGGGCCTTATGCTCGCATCTAATACCGACGAGCATTCAACTTTTTTGCAGTACAAGTAGGTATTTGTTTAGCCGCATCCATAGAATGCAACTCGTAAGTAGGTCTCCAGGTCTTCTATTGTTCTAAGTGTAATTTTCCCCCAGGCTTCTCAAGTCGATGGTATCTACACCCCCCGGCACGCCGCCCTGAAGGCCGGCATCCCCAAGGAGACCCCAGTCCTCGGCATCAACAGGCTATGTGGATCCGGCTTCCAATCTGTCGTCAACAGCGCTCAGGTAAGATTCTATTTGGCTGAAAATTAGTGTGGAGGTAGCTTAGAACCAAGGAGACGGACATAGCATAATCATAATCATAATCTTTATTTCTATTTAGACATTTTACATGTCCAATTGTCCATACTCTGCTGAGTCAAGACCCTTTTGCTGCTGTTGCACACATAAACACGACGCACTTCTCCAGTATCGATGTATCTATTTGTATCTTTCTTCTTTTAGTGTCCTTGTTTTTTACTGGTTCATGTGTGCTTATGTAGTAAATAAATGAATGCATATGTCTATGCATACTTTTTTTCCCGAAAAATTAACGGGAACGGGGCGAGTGAAGCCGCAGGCGGCCGCTAGTTCAATATATTAATCGATGGAATGCATATTTAGGCAGGCCTAGTATGATAAGAATACAAATATTTACTTTATAATAATCAACTAGCGGCCGCCCACGGCTTCGCTCGCCCCGCAGCCGTTACGCCCCGTTGATATTTCTTTTAAAAGTTTTTCCTCTTTTTCTCCGCTTATGGAAATAATTTTCCAATTTCCTTTCGTAGTGCACCCCTACTCTATAAAAAGAACATGCCCTCCAAATTTCATGCTTCTAGGACTTACAGTTTAGGCTGTGCGTTGATTGTCAGTCAGTCAGTAACGTAAGAGTTTTATATATTAAGATATAAAATTATTTAGACCTTTGTTCTGGGTGTGATCTTTAGACATCGATATAAAGATTTGATGGTGCGAAATAGCATTATCTAATCTGCATCGTTAGCTTGTTTGTATTTTTTGTAAAAACGTTGATAAAACAAATCCGAACTCTTTGGACTTTCAACTGTTTCAAAAATAGGGCTTCAAATTGTGCCAGAGGGTGTGCTTTTTTTATAGACAACTAGCTGGTGAAACAAGCATATGACCCACCTGATGTTAAGTAGTTACCATCACCGATAACAAAGCATTGCCTTGAAGGTCACGTACTTCAGGAACGTGCCTTACGATGCACTGCCCTGCGTCCATCAACTTCAGGCACGCAGATGTTCAGCCTCTTGATGGACGACCTCAAGCGATATGTTTTTACCCATCATATTGCTATACTAATCTACGCGCCAGTTCCACACGACCAAGCCTAGAAAATATTTGTTCCTACCCTCAATAGAATGATTTCCCTAGGACATCCTAACCGGTGCAGCTAAGATATCCCTGGCCGGTGGCGTGGAGAACATGTCTCAGGCTCCATTCGCAGTCCGCAACGTCAGGTTCGGCACCGCCCTGGGATCCAGCTATAACTTCGAAGACACCCTCTGGGCTGGGCTATCAGACTCCTACTGCGGACTGCCTATGGGCATGACGGCTGAGAAGCTGGGGGCTCAGTTTGGTATCACCAGGGATGAGGTGGACAGCTACGCTTTAAAATCTCAGCAGAAGTGGAAGAAATGTGAGTAGAAATTTCAAGAAGTTTACTTCTGCCTTTCATTATGCGTCCACTGCAGGACATAGACCTCTCTTATACATTTCCAGGAAGAACGATTCTGAGCCCTCTCCATCCACAGACTTCTCGCGATTTTAACAATGTCGTCGGTCCATCTGGTGCTTGGAGGATAGATCTGGTGCAGCTAGCATTACATTTTACTTCTCCACGATGCTGACCGGTATCGGTGCATGCAACATAATAAACAAGTCCCGTTATTTGACTTTCCATTTGTTTTTATTACTACCACATGGGACACGGTATAATCTAGACTTCACTTTATAGATACCCAACATTATTGTTACCCACCTATTTACCTACTATATTTTTATTGCCTCGCAAGTGTAGGTAGATTACCCAAGTTGAGGATGTTGAAATATTTTTTATTAATTCTTCATAGTTACCTTCATAACTAATATTTTGTTATTGTATAACTATGGTACACACAAGTACCCTAAAAAAATATTATTGTATTTTTTTTAACTAGCTGATGGAACAAGTATAATAAATACGTGGAAACCATCGCCCCTAACAAAGCATTGCTTCGTAGGTCACACACGTCAGGAACGTCCATCAACTTGAGGCATACTATGTTCAGCCTCACGTGCCAGTAATTTCACCGGCACCAACACCCTTGAAACCGATACACAGCGATGCTGCTTCACGGCAGAAATAGGTTGAATGAACATGAAGATGTAGGATTGAAAGAAACTTTGTTGGTAGCCAACGACGCCGGTGTCTTCAAGGCAGAGATCGAGCCAGTAACTCTCACCGTCCGCCGCAAGGAAGTGAAGATTGACACGGACGAGCATCCTCGCCCGCAGACCACGCTCGAGGGGCTGCAGAAACTCAAGCCTGTCTTCAAGAAGGATGGACTCGTCACCGCTGGAAGTGCTTCTGTAAGTAGCCTGCCGTTCTACTGGAAATTCTACTAGGCATCGGATAGAGTAGACTTGGAATCAAAGCAGTTAGGAAGCCAACCTCAGACACGAAAGCTGAATCTTAGAACCACCGTGAAAACAGGTCGCTGTCCCTAGAACAAATAACTCTAGACTAACAAAGTCTGAAGAAAAATCAGCTGATCGAGCTGCCCTCGTAGTCATGGAATGCGAAGGCAGCAACCATTATAACAAGTCACCAAAAAATAAAACATGGAAACCCCAAGGGCGGTAGTCTCGCTGTAGTGAGCGATCGCTAACCAGTCGCTTAGTATAGACTTAGCGAAACATCGTCTCTTGGCTAAAAAAACATGCTTAAATCTGAAGACCTGCCGCCCAGGAAGCTGTAATGCTTTTGAAAAGAGTAAGACTGGCTAAATCTTACAAACGTCCGAAGGTACCAATTCCAAACTGTAATTCATTTCTTCTCCAGGGTATCAGCGACGGCTCTGGCGCCATTGTCCTGGCCAGCGAGGAAGCCGCCAAGAACCTGAAGCCGCTAGCCAGGCTGGTGGGCTGGTCCTACGTCGGAGTAGACCCTAGCATCATGGGCATCGGACCTGTGCCAGCTATTGAAAACCTCCTGAAGGTGACTGGAGTCTCCATGAAGGATGTCGACCTTATTGAGGTTAGTAGCTACTGTTTCTCCAGGGTAAAAGAGAAAGAAGCTAAACAGCAAAAGATGAGTCCTATTGGGCACAGCATTTGGCACGGGACGAGGCTATACCTTTTGTTTGTTTTTAACTAGAATAAGTTATGTTTTTATTTTATGCCGTAGGTACATGTTTGCTAATGTAGCAGGCTGTTCTGTGTATGTTACACTTGGCTTGACATGCTGCCGCGTGTCTAGATTGTATCAAATAAACACAATGTTTTATGTCTATTTTGTAAAGATTTTTGGATATATGGATCTATGGATATGTTATGGTCATGTTGTGGATATATAAAAATGATATCCTAAAATCCTTTCACTACGCTGGATTGAAAGAACCAGTGACACGACCAGACGAAATTTAGACCAGAGTGTAACTTTCGGCAGATGTGCCTAGTTCACTTAGCATATTGTTTTTTTAATTATAATATCACGCTCGACCTTGCATTAGTTAGTCTTTATCAAGAAAGATTCACTAGCAAGAGCATAAGAAAAGGGTTTCTAAAGAAAATGATTGCCTTCCATCAGATCAACGAAGCCTTCGTAGCACAGACGCTGTCCTGCGCCAAGGCTCTGAAGCTGGACATGGAGAAGTTGAACGTGAACGGAGGCGCCACCGCCCTCGGACACCCCCTCGGCGCGTCGGGCAGCCGCATCACCGCCCATCTCGTGCACGAGCTCAAGTAAACTTCATTCATACAGTCCTTTTTTTATATTTTTCACGTCTCAGTTCCGTAAGTCAGGCAGTCTGTCAGCTATGGAGCTGCCTAACTTACGGAACTGAGACGTGGTCGCTAACTACTGGCCTCGTACACAAGCTCAAGCAACGAGCTATGGAGAGAGCTATGCTGGGAGTTTCACTACGTGATAGAATCAGAAATGAGGATATCCGTAGAAGAACCAAGGTCACCGACATAGCTCTTAGAATTAGTAAATTGAAGTGGCAATGGGAAGGGCATATAGCACGAAGAATCGACAACCGTTGGGGAATAAAGGTTCTCAAATGGCGACCACGAACTGGAAGACGAAAAGTAGGGCGCCCACCCACCAGATGGACTGACGACATTGTTAAGATCGCGCAGGAAGTCGGTGGATGGAAAGGGCTCAGATTTGTTCTTCCTGGAAATGTGTAGGGGAGGCCTATGTCCAGCAGTGGACTTCTTCAGGCTAATGATGATGATGAGCTGGCAGACGAGCAGACGGGCCACCTGATGAAAAGTAGTCACCGTCGCCCAGACACATGCAACACGAGAGGTGGTGCTGATGCGTTGCCGGTCTTTTAGGATCTGATAGACCCGCCTTTTGAAGGACCCCATGTCGAAGCTCCGAGGGAAAACTGCAAAAGGCAGTTCATTCCACAATTTACTCGTTCATAGTCGTTAGTTTATAGGTAGTTCCAGTTTAGCAACAACTCGTCAAACTTTCTGCTCTACCCTCAAACTTTATAAAAAACTAAATCGCGGCTAATGGATAAAAGCCTCATCACTGCCTTTGGAACCCCTTGGGCAACTTTGGCAGCTGCATCACTTATCTCAATCACAGCTTAGCTTCTCTTCTGTCTTCTGTAAATGCGTCATTTTAAAATTTTGGTTATGAAGTTTCAAGTTTTAAACTTGCCTTGTGTGTTTCAGACGCCGCGGCCTGAAGCGCGCCATCGGCTCTGCCTGCATCGGAGGTGGCCAGGGTATCGCCATCATGATTGAATCCGTTTAAATTTATCAAAATATAATTATTATTATAAGCATAAATTCAGTTGTCTACCATTCTACATCACGTAGAATGTTACCAATCGAAGAATAGGTATCATAATATATTCAAACGCACAATGTAAGAATGTTTAAATTAGGAATGAGAAATTTGTGCTTTTTGTCTGAAATAAAAAAGATGCTTAATTTAAGACAAACCAGGGTCTCAGTGGGTAGTGACAGCATTTGGCAAATGCTGTTCATTTCCTACGCACGTCAAATCTGTAATCACATGACCTCATAAAGTCAGATTAGGATTAGATTAGGGTCCAGTCTAAATCTTGTTGAAATTAATTATGTTGATTCTGTAACCATTCTATGTACCTACTATGTATTTGTAAATAAATATTTTGTCTTTATGAAAAATAAAAATATTTTACAGTATTTTTGTGAAATATACAATGTTGTTAGTACCTAAGTATTGAAATAAACAAATTATATACAAAGTGATGTTGTTTTTGTGCTAAGAAAAATAATAGGTATGCGTTATAATAAACGCGTCGTTTCTTCCATGGGAATATATCTAATGAAACACTAGTTGAAGTTGGTTAGGTTTGTAATACTTCAATCTCACATAACACATTTCCCCGCAACCTCCATTAATTATCCCTCAAGATCCTTCTTTCTTTTGAAGCGCCTGGCAGCGCGCCAAATACTTTGACAGATTGACAGATAACATACAGACAGACAGACAGACATGACGAATCTATAAGGGTTCCGTTTTTGCCATTTGGCTACGGAACCCTAAAAAGCAGAGCAGGTACGCTATCAAAAAGTATTATAATTATGTTCCCCGCAAACGTAGGCCCGTAATACATTCATGATATAAAAAAGGTGATAAGATTAGGAAGGTAACAAACAATACAATCTACTTCTACAATACAATCTAGTTCTAAAGTCTAACTGCTATGTTACCTACCTACTTTACGTGCTAAACAGGTAGAAAGATACGAGAGTAATTTGGACTTGCTTGATCAATCTACCTACCTATAGATAGGTATGCTATAGATACCTACTACACGCTCCTATTGATAATAAACTCGGACAGAGTAGTGTAGGACCGGTTAGAGGCTGACGTGTGCGTCGTCGTTGTTTGTTTGTGAACTATAAACATGGCTGTGGCGATAAATAAAGGTAAACATGCTATTTTCAGTAAAAAATCGTGTGATTTTGGTGTATGTGCAGATATTCTGAGCAAAGATCGATAAATTGATCTAGGAGTGAAAAGACTATGCGTTGAAGAAGCTGAATTTATGTTAAAATTATACTTACATTAAATTAAAAAGGTCTAAGTGTGTACCTACTTAATTTTATGCTGAGGGGTTAAATGAAAAACCGTTACACACTTTCTATAAATAAGTGCATAATAATGTAATAGTAGGCCCCCCTCTTCACACACTCTGACAGCGGCTGAATGATAAATACATTATGGACGCAATATCAAGCAATAACACGAACGTTAACCTCTGCGGATATGTAGGTATTTAATAATTGTTTAATAATTTAATAATAGACTTAACCTTGACCGATCATAGAACTAT
This sequence comes from Thera britannica, assembly GCA_939531255.2. NCBI lineage: Eukaryota > Metazoa > Arthropoda > Insecta > Lepidoptera > Geometridae > Thera > Thera britannica. The sequence continues at coordinate 11,925,236 of OW618036.2, read as the reverse complement.
TTGAACAAAGCCTAATTGGATCAGTTGAATATTTAATGGTAAACCACACAAACTGACGTAAACATTGAGACCTTGAATATAAGAAACGTAAGTCAGAGATAATACTTATAGAAGTTCAATGTCCAGAAGGGCCATGACTTAGGTATAAACAATGCCAATGGTAGCTGGTAGGTACTTAGGTTACCATGTAATACCTACCATATTATATTGTACCTAATATATGCCTAGTTCAGGCAAATTGCTTGGTAAGTTTACTAATAAATAGGTACTTATACTTACCTACCATGTTAACTACCATAATTTATGATATCTTTGAAACTTTTGTTAGAGCTTATTTGATTAAATTTGGTTTTCTTGCTATAATATTTTAAAACATGCCAGAAAACGAGTTCATAAACGCCTTCAAGCTACCAGAATCCGGAGGCCTAAAGGAAACCTGGATGTATTTAGAGAACTGGACGGTTCATCATCAAACTCAAACTGCTGGACGTACATCTCTCCCAAGACGCGCCACTGAGCACGGTCGTTGGCTCTTCTCATCCAGTGCTTGCCATGCCAGCTACATTTCGCAAATCGTCGCCCCACCTTGCCGGAGGGCGTCTTGCACTACTTTTACATAAACGCGGTCTCCACTCTAGTATTCATGACGTGGACGGTTACCCACGTCAAAATAACCGCCATCAAATATCCCCAGGTATTTTCATAGTGGCGGCAAAGCGCACTCCTTTCGGAAAGATGGGTGGCAGGCTTCGCGACCTCCACCCGTCAGATCTTTTAGCTGCTGCAGCCAAAGACGCTTTCAAGGCTGGTAATGTTTCGCCGGCTATTGTAGACACTGCGAATATTGGACAAGTCTACACAGTAAGTACACTTTTGATGCCTAATTATAGTTTAAGATTCTAGCAATATTCAAATTCCATTAGCTGATTTACCTAGTTCAGCGTATGCTGGCCATATTGGCTTCAGAAAGCCTCCCGTTCAGATAGAAACAGTTGTTTTTTATTTTTTAGATCAGTGTAACATCAGATGGAGGTCTGTCCCCACGTCATGCAGCATTGAAGTCTGGAGTGCCACAGGAATCACCTGTTCTTGGCGTCAATAGGCTTTGTGGCTCTGGTTTCCAGGCTGTTGTTAACAGTGCTCAGGTAAATTGATGCCCGAAAACAGAATTGACTACAATCTTTACAAGATATCAAATACCCCTCGTCTTTCAGGATATCCTAACAGGATCGGCCCAGGTGTCTTTAGCTGGAGGCACGGAAAACATGTCAGCGGTTCCGTTCTTAGTCAGAAACGCACGATTTGGCATTCCCCTGGGAGTTAACATTCCTTTCGAAGACTCGCTCACTGCAGCCTCGTTGGACACCTACTGCAACTTCACCATGCCTCAGACTGCTGAGAACTTGGCTGAGAAGTATGACCTGAAGAGGGGAGAGGTGGATCAGTTCGCGTTGCAATCACAACAGAAGTGGAAGGCTGGTAAGAGTCATTACATACACAGCGAAAGCTTCAGCACCTAGAGTGCTTTTAGGATCACCACTATGAACGAAGTTAGAACTTTTTAAAATAAACCTGGAAACAACACAAAAAGGGCGTAAAATTGTAAATGAGTTGGAGATCTGGGATGTGAATTTAGTTAAAACTCTTCCTACAACTAGGTACCTCCGCAAACTACTGCATATTATGCATACTGATGAAAATGTTCTAGCCCAAGACAGTGGAGTCTTCAAAGCAGAGATGACTCCAATCACCGTGAAGGTTAAGAAGCAGGAAGTAGTTGTGGACACGGACGAACACCCCAGACCCGAAACCAACACTGAAGCTCTGAGTAAGCTGCCCGCTATATTCAGGAAGGGGGGAGTCGTAACTGCTGGTAACTCTTCTGTGAGTAAATAAACTTTTAAGAAAGGCACAGGGCAATTTCCTTGACTTACTTTTTGACCAATTTTCATTGGCATCATCACCATCAGCTTGAAGAAGTCCACTATTGTACACAGGCCTCCCCTATACATTTCCAGGAAGAATGATTTTGAGCCCTCTCCATCCACCATTCATCGCGTGGGTGGGTGTCCTACGTTTTGTATTCCAGTTCGTGCCAGTGGCAGTTATGACCTGCCTACTGCCACTTCAACTTGTTAATTTAACAAGCTATTTCAGTGGCCTAGGTTCTTCTGATTTCCTCATCTCTGATTCTTTAACGTAGTGAAACTCTCTATAAGTATACCTAGCACTCTCATTGTCATTGCTAATGCTAACCAATATTTTCAGGGTGTCAATGACGGAGCTGGAGCTATAATCCTGGCTAGCGAGGAAGCTGTAAAGCAGCACAAATTGACACCCCTGGTGCGACTTCTTGGTTGGTCCTTCGTTGGAGTGGACCCTAGCATTATGGGCATAGGTCCCGTGCCCGCTATCCAGAATCTTCTTAAAGTAACTGGATTGAAGCTGGATGATATCGATCTTATTGAGGTAAGGAATCCGTTTAAATTTTTTTGTCAATTGGCTTCTACACTTTATACAAGGCGAAGTGAAAAATGTAGAATTCTTCAAAGGCAGTCTCTTTCTCTGAAAAGTTTTAAAATAGCTATTCTTCTATCTTGTATCTTCTATCTTCAACTGCAAGCACACAAAAGGCAGAGTTTTCCATAGTACCTAGGTATTCTGTTGGGTTTAAAAAAGAACCGTTCCTTCCAGATCAACGAAGCATTCTCCTCCCAGACCCTAGCATGCGCTAAAGAGCTCGGCTTGGACCAAACCAAGCTGAACGTGAACGGCGGAGCCATCGCGATGGGCCACCCTGTCGGGGCTTCTGGCGCCAGGATCACGGCACACTTGGCTCATGAGCTGAGGTAGGCAACAATCGGGTTTTTTCAATCTTAGGTCTTAAGGGACCCATAGCGTAGTAGGAGAGCTCTTTGTAAAGGGCTCGTCCGCCGGAAGCATACGCACGAGGGCCTCGTGACGAGGCAATACCTACTTTGTTATAGGCGATATCACCGCTTAAAGACAGGTGGGTCTTAAGCTTGTTCCATGAGCTACATGTTTTGAAAATCTGTTAGACCCTCTATATTTTTTGGTAGCTTTGTAGGTATATTTCACTACAATTGTCTTTTTTGCAGACGGAGAGGTCTGAAGAGAGGAATTGGATCAGCTTGCATCGGAGGTGGCCAAGGAATAGCGCTTCTTCTTGAGACTGTCTAGTTTTTAACCAAACATATTTATAAAGTTTTTACATCCTTCATTTTACTTGCAAATAAAGTTTTATCAAATATTCCAAAGCCAACTTTTCTGTACAAAATACAATTCTCGTTTTCTATTCTAAAGTTAGGACCAATTTTAAACAAACAACATTCTGAAAAAGTTATTAATTTAAGATGCAGATGGCTGGCAGTTACGAATCATTCATAAAATAATAGGTAGGTGCGTTAGGTACTATAACTAAGTATAGGTAGGTACTAAACCTAGTCTATTTAATAACTACCTACGATTCGAACATTCCAACTTCAATCTAAATTTACATGATACCAGTCTTAATATCAACAAATATTTTATTTGCCATGATAAAGAGATGATAAAATATCTTTATTTTAGTGAGAGATTACGTCGTTTCGACACCACACGCTTTAAATTTTCAATTTTATTTCGTGCAATGCCGATCTCGAGCAAAGGTCAGTCACTCTCACTCGTATCGTTTCCAATTCATATCGCCTGTCAATGCCGAGTGCTTCAATCAATGATTTGATAAATAAATACGTACATGACATAGGTACCTACATTACATACCTCTATATACTTTAACCGTTTATTTGAAAAAAGAACAGCTGTTATATGAAATAAAAACAACTGTTTTTGTCGGGTGTTGTTCATGTTTTGTTTTAATGAGTCACGACTCATATTATCATGATATAGGCCTACGCCTTTCGTAGATTAGTAACTTCCGACGTACTACTGAATGATATTTGCTCAGAAGTGTGAATAAATTGTGCTATCCAACCCATCTCTATACATACATGTAGGATGTAGGTACCTACATGTTACATTTTCAATTTATAAATACACACTCCTCTTATTTTGGAATGTGTTATAAGACAGACACTCCCACAAAGTTGTGATGATTTCAGGAATTTTCATAGTAGGCGCAAAGCGGACGCCATTTTGCCAATATGGCGGACCACTGCGAGAGTTGCCAGCTTCTCTCGCATTTGCAGCAGCAGCGAAGAGTGCTATTGAGTCAGCCAGAGTGAATCCAGCTCTTATTGATGAAACTGTTGTAGGGAATGTTAACTATGTAAGTAATATTATTAAACGTCTTATCTTGGAAGCCCTGATGGAGATCGACAGATGGACGGATGAAGACTGCCATACAGAGAAAGAACCCGGGTTCAAAAGATGTTGAATTTTTTTTGTAGCTTAGCCAATGCGATGGTGGAAAGACCCCAAGATACTGCGGCATATACTCAGGAGTGTCTATTGAGAAACCAGCACTGGGAGTCAGTAAGGCTTGTGGTACAGGACTACAGGCTGTTATCACTGGAGCTGTGGTGAGAACAACTTGTGCATATTTTAATTTATTAGAAATAAGAAGATAGTTAAACAGCGTCATCACCTCAAACCATTTGAATATAATGATGATAACTAGGAAAATCAGCAAATAGCAAGCAAGGTCATAGAAACAATATCTATTTCAGTAAATAATTATTAACTTTCCAGGACCTTCTATTTGGGACTTCAAAGATAATCCTTACGGGAGGAACAGATATCATGTCCACTTTACCCATGTTGGTCAGAAATGTCCGCTTTGGAACAGCTCTTGGAACACCATATATTTTTGAAGACCACATACAAAGAGACATGATAGACAGTTACAGTGGGTTGAGCTTGTCCAGGATAGCAGAGGAGCTGGCGAGGAAATACAAGATCAATCGGAAGGAAGTGGATGAGTTTTCTCTGGGAAGCCATTCAAAGTGGAAGGCAGGTGATTAATAGTGTATGAAGTTTAGATTTTTGAAAGAGAAAAGGTTGGTAGGTTCTCCATTACCTACTCTTCACAACAACATTGATATAGAGGTACCTAAATGATGTATGAAAGAATATTCATAATTTCAGAAAATTATGAAATTTAACCAAAGTCATGGGTATTTTATTACCATCAGACTCAAAGGTGACCCATAACTGATAATTAATAATTCAATTTCAGCCAAAGACTCCAAATATTTATCTGATGAAATAACAAGCTTGACAGTGACCATCAAGAAGAAAGATATATTAGTTGATCAGGACCAGACTTTCCAAGAAACATTGAATATTGACCAGCTCAAGGAGCTGCCAGCTTTACTGGAAGGTGGAATCGTGACTGGTGGTAATTCTTCTGTGAGTATGGTTCTTGTAAAGTGTAAGTAACTTGTCATGGTGTAGATAGAACTTACAATGTGTATGGTGGTGTAGGTAGATGAACAAATCAGAGGATGGATAAAGACAAGGGAGACGGTAGGAAGAACGAACGAACTGAGGAAGCATGCATCATTAATCTATAAGAAACTAGAGCCACTAAACACAAATCTGCGGGTGAAAAATAATGAAGCAATAAGAGCAGGATGGTAATTTCAGAGTCCAGCTGACGGCGCTGCAGCATTACTCCTGGCCAGTGAAGAAGCTATCAAAACCCATAACCTGTCACCACTGGTCAGAATAGCTGCGTGGACATCTGTGGGAGTGGATCCGATCGATACGGGAATAGCCGCTGCGGTAGCGTTGAAGAAACTGCTGCACGAGCAGAAGATGAAAGTCGAGGATATAGATTTATTCGAGGTAAATTCACTATAGAAGAAGAATTGACAACTTTTACAAAACATCAGTAAGAGGAATTTAAAAGTAGTGTCAGTGCTTGAGAAGCAATAGGCTAGCGTGGTACGTGGTTTCCCGTAAGCAATGCTCTTTTCACGTGTTTAAGGCCGATCATATTTCTTCTTACAGATAAACGAAACATTTGCAACACAAGTCCTAGCCACCGCAAAGGAGCTAAACATAGACCTGGGCAAAGTAAACGTGAACGGAGGAGCTCTGGCTATGGGACACCCTGTCTCGGCAACTGGAGCGAGGATGGCGACAACCCTCGTTTATGAACTAAGGTAGCCATTTTACACCAAGATTGTCACCTACCTACATCCAGAGACCTTTGCATCATGGCTGGTAGGTCTGCCAGGCGTGAAGATTAAAAGCCCTATCGTAGTCCATAAGGAAATTATAGTGTGGATTTGTCCTTGAAATCCCCGGTTGGAGTAAACGCTAGAAGCGAATTTTATCGAAGTGCCGTGATGACTCATAGTAGACTAACACATTATAATGATCTTCACTGTTGTAGGCACGTGTACTATCTAAATATCCATTTACACATCTCGCTCATTCATTAAATACAAGACAAACCACACTCCCGCGAGGATGCGCGGGGTATTACGCGGAGAGCGGAGGGCAGGGACGCTTTAAATTCTGAATGGAATTCAGCTCCTGTGCCCCTGTAAACTACTAGGAGTGGTCTCATTTTAAAATTTAAATGGTTAATATTATATGTATCTATAGGTAGCCACAAAATTTCGAATTTTTACACTCGCATTGGTTTGGTCGTACTAATGTGAGAGACAGTTATTAATGTACCGAATTGTAACAGTATAGTTTGTTTTTGGTTTCAGAAGACGTAAAGCGTGTAACTTATTCTCTGAATTACCTAACCTACTTTAGTTGAGAGGGTAGGCTAGTAAATAAAAGAAGAGAGATAAAGTAAACAAAATATAATTATTAAAGGAGGAGCAAGATACAATTTATTTAGTGAAAGAAGAGAGAGCAGAATTTAGGGGGGGGGTCCTATTCGCTTCCGAACACGTTGCAAAACCCAACAAACGGTAATATGCCACTGGCCTTAGCAAAGAGTAGAGGTGGACCGCAGCCGTTGAGGTCCAGTTCAAGCAGAAGAAGACTACGCTGACTCAGCATCCAGATAGCAGTAAGTACGTTGGAGCGGTGAAGGCGCAGCCAACGACGACAGCAGATCAGTGTGGCCGGAGAAAGAAACCCCAATATTTGGGGTTTTACGGCACAGATTTTAAATAAAAATGGGACAAAGACTTGCGGCGCAAAGATTTAGATAGGTACGTGCGCTCGTTCATGTCGCGTCACCTGACTCGATGACGGTTAGAGGACGCGCAGTCGCCTCCCTTGCCCCGCTACCCCGTACCCACGTCAGGCAAGCACAATGCCACCAACCGAAAACGCTGAGTTGACACTTGACACTGACAGAATTGAACGTGCGTGCGCACATTTACGAAGTTAGTTTAGTATTAAAATAATGAAATGAAGTATGTAAATAGTAGGATTAAAATAAATGATAGAAGTTGTAGGAATTAATCACTGGTTAAATAGGATTTACAGTGAGAACCGTTACATACCCCCCTTTTAAGATCGGGGTTTTTCCTATGAAAAATCCACTAGAAAACTAAGTTAACTTGAAATCTTTTACATGCCACGTGCCTAGGTTGTGACCTGCCATGTCTTCAAGCTCATATACAAGTCTAGATTTTTTTTCAATAATACGACATTTAATAAATTTTGGTGCCAGCTTTTTGCAAAACCTGCTATCTTTGTCGCTTTGGTAGAAGGTACGCTTCCATATCACATCGCCTATATTGAACTCAACGTTTTTACGACGTAAGTTGTAGTTAGTGCTGTTCCTGGAATGAGCCTTAATTAGAGCAAGTTGAACTTTATCAAAGATTTTTTTGAGCGCACCTACATTTTCAGCATAAGTGTCACGAGGTGTAAAAACGATATCACCCTCCAAGTCAGAATCAATGTAGTGTGACCCGCAGCTAACCAATTCGCGACCGAAAACTAAAAACGATGGTGTGAAGCCCGTTACTTCATTGACCGCACTATTTAGGGCAAACTGAATTTTCGGGATATTGGTATCCCATGTTCGATGATCATTGTCAATGAAAGTAGACACCGCTATCATTATAGTTTTGTTATACCTTTCTACCATATTTACTTGAGGAGTATAAAAAGGTGTATAGTAAATGTTAGGAATATTATATTTTGATAATAAGTTGCGCATTAAAGTACTAGTAAATTGCCTTCCGTTATCCATTAGAACAGTACTTGGAATACCATGGACAAGAAAAACATTTTCTTCAAGGATGCGACAAATTATATCTGCTGTAGCTCGCCGAATGGGATAAATTAAGCAATACTTAGAAAAACAGCAAGTTACAACAAATAGGAAGGTGTTTTGCTTTCTAGTAATGGGTAAGGGTCCGACTAGGTCAATACTTATCATTTGAAATGGACGACTACATTGTTTCGGACGCCCCATTGTACCAAGTGTTGAGTGGTTTGGATGTTTATGGGAGATGCAAGTATCACAACCTGTTACAAAATTAGTTACATCTTGGTGCATGTTAGGCCAGAAGTATTTTAAGCTAAGACGTTTGTGAGTTTTAAAAACACCGAGATGACCAGAAGTGGGTTCAGAGTGATTTTGTGTTATAATATTTTGGCGATGCTCTATTGGTATAACCTCTTTCCACTCAAACTCTCTTGTAAGCGGATTTAGGGATTTCATAAATCGGAACAATTGGCCATTTTCAACACGGTAGTTAAGAAATGACGTTGGAGAGTCCTGACATCCATTGAATACATTTAGAAACCAGGGGTCATTAGTTTGTAAGGATGGTGTGTTAGATGTAGAGTTAATGGCAGTAACCGGGACCGAACGTGACAAACTGTCTGGGACCACGTTTTCGGAACCTTTTCTATGCTTTATTTCAAAGTTGTAGGCAGAGAGACGCACACCCCATCGAGCTAGTCTGCCCGTCGGATTATTAATGTTGAGGAACCATTTTAGCGAAGAATGGTCAGTATATACAGTAAACGTGAGGCCATTTTCTAAATAGCAACGCCAATGTTCAATAGCAGATAGAACAGCTAGTGCTTCACGTTCCGTAGCACTGTAATTTCGCTCCTGTTGCGACAATGATTTGCTCATGTAAGCAATCACTCTTTCATCTCCATGAAGGTTTTGAGTAAGTACTCCACCAATACCGTAGTCACTCGCATCTGTGTGGACTTCGAAGGGCTTTGAGTAATCTGGACATGAGAGGATAGGAGCTGACAATAAACAAGACTTGAGCTTATGAAAGGCGGCATCAGCTTCAGGCGACCACTTAAATGGAGCAGCACCTTTCTTTTGAGATGTCAGCTTATTTAGAGGAGTAGCTAAGGCACTGAAGTTTGGAATAAATCTGCGATACCAGGAGGCAGTTCCAAGGAATCGCCTTACCTCTTTGCGATTAGATGGGGTTGGGTAGCTTAGAATCGACTCTACTTTTTCAGGATCAGCCTGCAAGCCTTTAGAATTTACGATGTAGCCCAAATATTTTAGTTGGGTCCTGAAAAACTGACTTTTCTTATAATTAATTGTTAGGTTGGCTATCGTTAGCTTTTCCAGCACACGTGTGAGTAGAGACAGGTGTTGCTCAAAACTATTCGAAACTATAATAACGTCATCTACAAACGCAAAAACTCTATGCTCAAACTCGGGACCATAAAACAACGCATCCACCAGCCTTTGCTGGGTAGCGGGAGCGTTGGTAAGGCCAAAAGCCATTGATTTAAACTGGTACGTACCACGTGAGGGAATGTAGAAGGCCGTTTTTTGTCTGTCCTCTTCTTGAATCAATATTTGCCAAAAACTTTTGGAGAGATCTAAACTAGAAAGATATCTCGCGTCACGTAAGTTATCCAGAATCTCAGATATGTAGGGTAAACTGTATGCGTCTTTTTTAGTTACGGCGTTAAGTTTTCTACTATCAAGACAAAAACGTAATTCCCCGTTCTTTTTCGGCGTAAGGAGAACCGGCGAAGACCAAGGGCTCTCACATGGCTCAACGACGTCCTCTTTTAACATGTCATCTAATTGTTCTGCTAATATGCGTTGTTTTTCAGGAGACATTCTGTAGTAACGTTGACGTATGGGGGCAGCATCCCCAGTATCAATCGCATGCGTGATCAAATGAGTGCGCCCTAACCCACGTTCCTCGTAAGAAATAGCGTGAAATTGGGCGATTATGCGATCGGCTATAGATTTTTGTTCGCATGACAAATGTTCATATGAAAGTAAGTTTTGACTTGGTTGCTTATTCTCAATATCAGCTGTAAAGATTTCATCTGAGTCTTTATAATAAGCGATGCGATCTAGGTATTTTGGGAATAAGCCGAAAAGCCTCCAAAAGTCCATCCCTAATATAAGAGAGTGTTTCACATTTGGAACTACGTAAACTCTAAGTACATGGTTCTGATTTTGAAAATTAATCGGCAGATGTAAAACTCCTATAGAATTGAGTTTATCACCGCCCGCAGCCACAAATTGGATCTTATCACAAGTTTCTAGTTCAAAACCAGCCCTTAGTAGGTGCTCATGGCTTCCGCTACCCAGAATGGTTGTAGAAGAACCCGAGTCAAGTAGACCAATAATTGGTTTATCATTAATATTAACCTGGACATAGGGTCGAGATTTATCAACGGTTGATTTATCGCCCCGGATTGAAGAGACAGCGTTGTAAGTGAAGAAAGAAGAGATGAAACTTAACCAATTGTTCCACTCCTTTTGACTAAAGTTTTTGTTGTGAAATACCGATTTCCCAACACTATCATTCCAATCCGTCTTAACTAGTTTTTTTGATCGTTAGTGTCAGAGTTAGTGGCACAATCAGGACAATCCAAGATAGTAACGTCTTTTTTTCCACATTTAAAACAAATAGGAAATCGCTCCTGTTTACAGTTTCTCAAAGAATGATCATCCGTTCTACATCTGGGACAAAACCGAGCTGGTCTAGAAGGATCAGCACTCACTGCCGCAACAGGAATATTTTTACACTGAGTACCGTGAGCATGTTTTTGCTCACTAGTACTTGGGGTATTATTATTATTATTACTAGTGGAAGCAAGGTTATAGCCGTAGTAAGAGTTTTTTTTATAGCCGTAATATTTGCTGTTTGATACATTAGACGTGCTAGGGTTAGGTTTGTATGCAAACTCAGGGGCGATTGTGCTGTTTGATACTTTTGGAGGTTCACGGAACTGAGAAAACCGCGCTTGAATATTCTCATAATTACGACAAAGAGATTTTAATGCCTCAACAGTTTTAATCTCAGGAGAAGAGGAAAGTGTACTAGCATAGCAGGGACGGATATTATGCAACAGGATTTCAAGTTTCTCATCTTCTGGGAGAGTTTTATTTAGACGTGAAAACATACCATGCATGATAGCCAGATAAATGGTAATATTCTCGTTCTCACCCTGTGTGCGGTTCCGAATTTCCGCAGAGAGCCGGTAGTCATAATCGCTACTACTAAAATCCTCTTTAAGCAGCTCACATAATTCACTCCAAGAGTTAACCATATCTTTATTGCAGCGATACCAATGTAAAGCGTCATCAGTGAAAATTTCAAAAGCTAAAGATAATATTTTATCATATGATATTCCCCTTGAAAAAACAAATTCTTCAATTTTCAAAATAAATGAACGCACGCACGTTTTGCCAGAGAACTTCAGTTTGCCAATTTCTGAAGTTAAATTGCGTTCACAAGAAACCGACACAGCCGCAGTAGAAGGCTCAGTGAGGTTTTCAGCGATGGAAGGAGGTGGCATTGGCTTGGCTTGAGGGGTCAATGGTCGTAAATTTGACAACTCCTTATATTGAGATTCAAAGTTCGCCATACAAGTTTTGTATTCCCCGGCCACCTCTGATAAGTTACTTATTCTATTCGTTCGGTGATATATATGATGCAGCAAGGTTTCTGTTCGAGAAAATAAGTTTTTATCGAATTTTTGTTTCAAAACCGTCAGGCAGCTTTTAGATTTTGTCAAAGATTCTTGAAGACCTTTCAAATCTAAGCAAGGATCGAGATGGGATTCTAAGATATCTTCAGATGGTAATTGTTGTGCTAGTTTAACAATCTGCTTACGCAGTTCAGCAACCGATCCTCCTGTACCCCCTCGAAGCTCGACCTCATACTCTAATTCAGTTTTTTGTAGTGACAAATATTTTATATCATACGCCATATTGAGTGTGTATTGCAAGGTTATACAAAATAAATAGTACAAATAAGAATAATCAAAAAGCTTAACTAACACTACTAACAACTAAAATGAGAGATGGACAAATATGTGATAGTTGTTCAATTTGCAGTCTGGAATTTACGTGCCTTGTATGAACACAATATAGTAAAAATACAACTTACCACATACGAGTCGAATCTAGCACAGAATCAGACTTAAAACTAATATTTTTAAAGCCAACACCAAGGAAGAACTACTAGATGCGAAAAAGTTAAGCAACGATGTTCGGAACGAATTTAACCTATATAATTGGGCGCCAATGTAACTTATTCTCTGAATTACCTAACCTACTTTAGTTGAGAGGGTAGGCTAGTAAATAAAAGAAGAGAGATAAAGTAAACAAAATATAATTATTAAAGGAGGAGCAAGATACAATTTATTTAGTGAAAGAAGAGAGAGCAGAATTTAGGGGGGGGGTCCTATTCGCTTCCGAACACGTTGCAAAACCCAACAAACGGTAATATGCCACTGGCCTTAGCAAAGAGTAGAGGTGGACCGCAGCCGTTGAGGTCCAGTTCAAGCAGAAGAAGACTACGCTGACTCAGCATCCAGATAGCAGTAAGTACGTTGGAGCGGTGAAGGCGCAGCCAACGACGACAGCAGATCAGTGTGGCCGGAGAAAGAAACCCCAATATTTGGGGTTTTACGGCACAGATTTTAAATAAAAATGGGACAAAGACTTGCGGCGCAAAGATTTAGATAGGTACGTGCGCTCGTTCATGTCGCGTCACCTGACTCGATGACGGTTAGAGGACGCGCAGTCGCCTCCCTTGCCCCGCTACCCCGTACCCACGTCAGGCAAGCACAATGCCACCAACCGAAAACGCTGAGTTGACACTTGACACTGACAGAATTGAACGTGCGTGCGCACATTTACGAAGTTAGTTTAGTATTAAAATAATGAAATGAAGTATGTAAATAGTAGGATTAAAATAAATGATAGAAGTTGTAGGAATTAATCACTGGTTAAATAGGATTTACAGTGAGAACCGTTACAAGCGAAACGAGCAATAGCTGCCTCAAGCTGTGGAGGCGGCCAAGGAATAGCCATCATGCTGGAGACATTCTGATCTCCCTCCGAGTGAATGATTTTACTCTCAGACCTAGCTTGGACATTTTAAAGTGATATTTGTGATCTATTTCAATAAATACCGTCAAATTGAGTATAACAATTTAACATAAATTATTTATTGTTTGAATTTAACTTATAATACATAGGTACTAAATTATAAATAAAATGATCTTAAAAAGCTATTGTCATTAAATTAAGCTATTGTCTTTAGGTGACTTGAAAATGTACTTAATAATAATAACCTACCAAGGGATGGTAGAGTTCTATATGTATAGTAAGTAACCTAAGAACATACAAAATTAATTAAACGTTAATTGAACATACACAATTGTAGAACACATAACCAATTTTCAGATATTTTTTACAGGTAAATATACCTATTTTCGGAGTATTATGTGAAATAGACCCCATTTTTATGTGCATGTTGTATTGATTTTAAAAATTAAACATGCATGCTTCATTTATTATAATTATTATTATAATGTTATATAGGTACTAAAGTAATACTCTAGTGTAGTTATAGGTACCGTATTGTAACATGATTTTTTGGCTACGAATAAATAAATTTATGATTTATGATTATGAAATAAAAAATCCTTTCACAGCACTTGGTTTGAAAGAACCAGTGATACAATAAGAAGTTTATACATGAACCCATAAAGGTAAGAGAGAGTAATCTTCTAACAGATTTTTCGAAGTCAAGCCAATAATTATGATACACTGTATTTACTGATGTGTATCAATCTACTAATTCCTTAAAACCTTAAAATCTAGAGTCCTATATGTTTCCATAGCACAAGGTAAAGTTCATATTAGATTTGCATAACTTTTACAGATGTATAGTAGCATGCTGTACTAACAGTTGGTTCTCCATCACCGTACTTCTTTGTTACGTGAGTGTTTCACCTTTAGTGACCTGAAATAAAACAAAATCATTGATTTGCCTCTGATTGACTGGTCTCTCAGCTCAGCTGGTTGAAGCTCTGCCTTCTGCACCATAGGTTGTGGGTTCGATCCCCACCGAGAACAAACCTTTGTGTGGTGAGCACATATGTTTGTCTGTCTGGGGGTTATATTGTATTCCAAGTATGTATTTACATTAAGGATACAAGTAATAAATCAGCTTTTCGGGTCCCTTCGGCAAGTTCGGCAAGTTTTTGATTCGCACTTGATGTGCGTGCAGGTTTTTCTGCAAGTAGGCCGCTGATGGGCCCTTTTTGCGTGACCCTTGACGCGTGTTGCTCGAACTTTTTTAGGTTCTACAACACGCCGGTTTCCTCACGATGTTTTCCTTCACCGTTTTGAGAGTACTGGCATAGTGCACGTAAAATTTTCGACAGAAAAACTCATTGGTACACGAGTGGATTTGAACCCACGACCTTCGGATCGGAAGGCGGGGCCACTACCACTAGACCACCAGTGCTCTCTTTCGGGTCCCTTATTACAAGTTTAATTTAGGGCTAGATAGTGTTGTATGGATTGTCTACAATATTTATTTATTGATCATTAAGGCAAAACAAAAACTTCTGGTAAAAAAGGCTTCATAATCATACTTCCTATGCAATGCTGATAAATGGACTAGGAAATTGCGATGATTACTCACACATGCTTCCAAGTAGTCAATCTTTCTCTCCAATGATGTCAGTTTCTCGTTCAATGTGGCGAGGCGAGAGCGGCATGACATGTCTACAACAAAACATTAATAAAAGTTTGTAAAGTACTCTTTTACGCCTATTTATGTATCTGAAGTAAAAGGTGGTCCATTGAAACAAGGTAAAGAAATATTGAAACATGCAGATGGAACTGTCGTTTATTAGTTATGTACCTACTTGGCGAACTGATGATCCTTAGAGTGGGTTCTGGAGGCAGACAAGCCAACTTACCAAATGAATTGAGGAAATCTGTGATCTTTTTTATGCTGCCCGTTATCACCTCAATGTATTCTCTATTCGCCCAGTCCTGCTGAATTTGTTTTTGAATTGTTTCTCTGGGTGGTGCAGACGACATTGCTATGTATGCTAAGGAAGGTTTCAATTATTCAGGGAAGAAAACTCTACAAATCTCTCCAAACACGTTCCAAACTAACAAAATAACAATTAATTCGAAGACGAAGACCTCTATGACCACAGAACACCTAAACTCAACAAGAGTCATATGTCTATGACTTTTGAAGCAAAGAGTTTATCTATGGTTTTGAAGTTTTGAGGGATGTTTTTTTTTTTAAATTTTGTGCTGGCTTGGATTCAAAGTTCTTTCGCCAAGTCTTCTAAGTTTGGGGGATGAACTGGGAGTAGTGCTGCCAGTGCAGTGGCAGATAGTCGAATATAGCATAAGAGAGCTCAAAAAGTAACATTTTCACGAGAAAAGTAACATTACCATAGATTATGTGGAAAACGACACAATACTTTTTTATTTTATTTTTATTTCTTATTTACACAAAACCTATAACATTCCTGGATGCGCTCCATTTCATGATATTTTTTAAATGCTATGTTTAGTCGTGTAACAAAATTAACGTTAAAAAGTAACATTCTACCAACGCTGCTGGGAGGGATGATAAAAATTAATAGTTGAAAAAAACATTTATTCAGTGTCAGTCATGTCAACAAAACGCCAATGTCAATGTCAAGCCAGGCAAAAAGCCCAAAAAAAAAGCAAGATCAGCTGTTTTCTGTTTTGATAGGGATTGTTAATTGAAAAGCCGGAAAAGAAAAACTTCACAGAATTTAGAATACAAATCCTTACCATGGACGAAATTGAATACAAACTAAATACGAACAACAGCGTGCTTGTTGTGAACGCAATTGATAAACTAATTTCAGCCATAAAAACCAAGTTTAAGCCAGCAGAGCGTCAGCGTTTCGTGCTTGAGAATGTGGAGCTGAAACTTTTGCGGTTGAAATGCTCGTCGGAGGAAGCTGTGGTCAGCCTCACTGCGTGTCAAGGACTATTGGCGCTGGTGGAGCTAGGGGTACTGGAGATAGCACACACTATGTCTACAGTTGTTACATTATTACCAAGCGCACAGTAAGCTGTTTATAACTTTTATGGAAATAAATTAAGAGGGGGCACTCAGTTAGTAGTAACCCTGCCTCCTGCGCCGTAAGCCGTGGGTTCGACCGAGAACAAATATTTGTGTGGTAAACATAGATGTTTATTCTCTGTCTGGGTTTTATATGGTATTCCCATCGCACAAGCTCAGCTTAGTTTGGGGCAAGATATTGTTGTCCACGATATTAATTTTTAGGTACTTGTAGCTACGGTGTAAATTTAATAATGCATTTAAACTTGTTTTAAAAACGGTAAATAAAAGCTTTCCTAAAATTAAATCTGTTACCCAAAATTCAGTATTCCAGAACTAGTCATAAACCTGTGCTTCTGATGTTAAATTCACAGCAACTATTCAGCCATTATCTCCACAATGGCAGGGCTCCTCATCCTAGACTTGAAGTCTCGACTCAAGCCCGGGACTCCATACAAGTGCCAGTTCTCTCTCAAGTCTCCACAGCACCCGTTCATAACTGTGCTGGAGAGGAACAAGAATGCGGAAGATGATGTTTTTGCACAGATGCAGGCAATGTGCAACCATCCTGATTATACGTAAGTTATTTTAGAACTAAGAACACTACCACTAAAAACCTAAATAGCTGCAAGGTATTATTAAGAAGTTCACTTTATAATTTTTCAAAGCATGTGTCTCTTCTCCTAAACCAGGAAAATTAAACTACCCTATCATCAAAATCCATTGAAGTGTTAGGGCTGCACTGATGCACAACGGAACCGAAATGCATACACTCAAAAATCCTTGCTCTCCTTCTGGGTAGTCAGATAAAAATGGAATTTAAAATGTAATCTGGTTATTCTAGGGTGTCATCAAACAGCCTAGAACTCCTTCGTCCAGTGTTCCTGTACATGACTTGCAACCCAGCTCGCGAGGGCTCCGTTCGACCTTGGAGGCTGCTGCTGAGTCTACCAGCCACTCCACACCAGCGCTTCTTACTCATAGCCTGCTTAAGTTGTCAGAGGGTATGCTGATTGTTGATAACTTTTTGGTCTAGTTTTTTATACAAGTAGTTGATGAATCAAGCATTTGGCTCACTTGATGGCCATGGCCGTAGCCTATAACAATTCATTGGCTCGCAGGTCACGCACATTAGGAACATGCCCTACAAAATGTGCATCACCTTGAGGCATAAACATTCTGAAACGTATCTGTAATTTCTCAAGCTCTCACACCCTTCAATCCCGAAAACATCCCCTGACGAGCCCTTCACAAAGAACTTTCACTAATGTACTAAAACGTTTGTTAAATTGAACATAATGTTTTGAATATTGAAGAAGCATCAACTAGTTCCATTAAAGGGCTGAACACTAAAAAATATTCTCGCTTGCACATTTTGAAATATATAAAAACACTGAACTTCTGTATGAAAAAGTCACTAGCAATGAATTTTGTCTGAAATCACATTGCAGTAGTCTGCCCAGTAACAAGATTTATAAAAAACCCAGTTTTTTTTATTTGATTCAGATTTGCAATCCAGCGTCCATTGAGCAAGCCTTCAGTGCATACTCCGCAGTAGCCGACGCCGCCATCTACCGGCGGGACGAGGAATACGTCATGGCACTGCTGCCGCTGCTGGCTAGGATATCCAACGAGCTGGTGAAACATGGGTACGCCTGTATATTATGGGGTTTAAGTACCTCTAGTCATAAGACCATGTCGAGAACTTGTGGTCTAGTAGTGGCAACCCTACCGGTCCTCACGATTCTTGAGGCGGGCTTGTGCATTTTTGAGGTGGGAAAAAGTCGAATCTGTAGAGATTCGGAGGCACTGGTAGTCTGCCTTCCAATCCTAAGGTCGTGGATTCAAATTCAGTCCGGCACCAATTAGATTTTCTGCCCAAAAATACTAACAAAAAAAATACATAACTTATTTTGTAAAAATGCTTAAGGCACTAAAACATTACGATGTATCTAGTCAATCACAATCGGTGGTCTTATCGCGCGCAGCGATTTCTTCCATACTCTCAAATGGTGAAGGAAAACATCGTGAGGAAACTGGCATGTCATAGAGCCTAATAAGTTCGATAACATTTGTGTGTTGCACGAAAGAGCCTGTTAGAAGCGCACTCAAAATCCTTTCACCACATAAGTTCGTCAGAACTAGTGACGCTTAAATCCCTGTCACAAGACCTAGCCCTAAATTTCCTGTTTACTTATAGACGCGACCCTCGTCCATGCTACACGCTAATCGAGCGAGGCTTCTCCATCGGAGCTCCTGGACTAAGAGCGGCCGTCGGCTTGACGGTACTTCTGCTGGCTGAAAACTTGCCCCGAGCTCCTGCTCTATACCTCCATGACACTTTTAATCTTTGTAAGTAGCAACACGAAGCAAAAAAGAGGGTTATGATATTTTTGGCATATTTTGTGAAAATAGACATAGACAATAATTTGTTTGCTTCTTTGCACACAACAAACAAAACATGAGTAGATGAAAAAACATACATAAGTAACAACAATGATAAAAAGAGAGCAGGAATTAAAAACCTAACAAAACATATAAGTTATTATGACATTTAAAAAGAATACATTGGACATTTATTAACATCTAAATATAAAAAATAATAATAATAATATTTATTAAAACAAAAGGCTAGAAAACAACTGTCAACAACACTTCTTTGTTCCAGGTCTCAATATAATCAACAAATTCAAAGTCCCCTCCATCGCTCTCAACTCGTTCGTCGCACAGTCGTTACAGTGGCTGCACTTACCCTCCTACCTCACCACAGCCGCATTAAAGTCTGCCGCCACCATCCTAGATCTATACCAAGACAACAAAACAGACACAAGCTTAAACACACCCAATCTTAAAGCTAATAAAGTCTTTTATTCCTTACTGTACACTGATAGCCATCTTTCAAACATGTTTAAGCTTATTGGTATATGGGAGAAATTGAGAGACAATTCTGAAAAGATGTTAGAATGGTTGACTGGTATTGAAAGCATAGACTGTGCAGTCAAAGTTGAACTTTTACCGTTTTTCTACGGTCTATTAATGGATAGAAATAACGAGGCTGTGGTTTTAAAAGTGCTGAAAATGGTAGTGGATTTGGTGGAGTTTAAGAAGGATATTGCTGTGGAGTTGTTGCCGATATTGGTTTATAAGATCGCGAATGATAAGTCTCCTTTGGTGAAGCTAGCGAGTCTGAAGGCGTTACCTTTGATGGCTAAAACTAAGGTAAATATTGTCTTTACTAGTGGAATCCCGCGCGACTTCGTTCGCGTTAAGGTTTTACCATACAAACTTCAACCCCCACTGCAGACCTTTAGGGGTTGAGTTTCGGGAATTCCTTTCTTAGTGCACCCCTACCCTACACCAGGTATCTACCCTCCAAATTTCATACTCCTTAGACCATTAGTTTAGGCTGCGCGTTGATTGTCAGTCAGTAAGAGTAAAAGACGAAAAGGGCGCCCACCCACCAGATGGACTGACGACATTGTTAAGAGCGCAGGAAGTCGGTGGATAGAAAGGGCTCAGAATCGTTCTTCCTGGAAATGTATAGGGGAGGCCTATGTCCAGCAGTGGACAGGCTGATGATGATGATGATGAGTAAGAGTTTTATATATTTAGATTATTTGTTAGCTTACAATTACCAAAACGACGTTTTTAAGACATGAACAGGTATCTTCTAGGTAAGCGTGGTACACCGTCGACCGCATCATCACTTAACAGCAGGTGAGATTGCGGTCAAACGCAAGCCTATGAATTGTAAAAAAATATCCTGTCATTCTATTGGTTTGGGACAAATTACTAAGAAAAATGTCTTCTAGTCCTACCATGTCTTATGCAAGGAAATCAGCTTTAAAGAATGCTCCTCATTTTATTGAAATTTATAACTAATAAAATATTGTAAACAATTCACACATCTAGCCCCAAACTAAGCAGAACTTGGGTTATGGGAACCAGATACCCGATATAATATTTATTTTGTAAATACAAATGTACTTAGAATACAATGTAACACCCAGACAGAGAACAAACATCTGTGTTCACCACACAAATATTTGTTCTCGGTGGGGATCGAACCTACGACCTACTGCGTAGAAGGCAGAAGCCAGTCCCGTTAAGAATGCTATTCGCAGATTTATTTATTATTTTATCAGGAAAATGTGCCGACTATAGTATCCATTTTAAACAAGCTGAAGTCCGGGAAGGGAGTTCCCACATCATTCCTCATCACACTGTATTCCACATTGGCTGAAACACAGGTTAGTCCTACACAACTACTCATAAAGAGATGTTTTACAAAAAGCTTACTACACACTAGACGAGTAATTCAACGACGAAAGAAAAGAATAAAGTTATTTATAAATAGGTTCCTTTTTCTTACAATCTGCATGATTATATCATATCGGTCCGCTTCTATTGCAACACCCTTACAGGGTAAATTATGTATTGATTCAAAATTATTCCTAAGATCTGACACTGTTAAATTTACATGCATAATAAGTGTTGAATACTTGGTACTTATTGATTAGTAGACTAGTAGTAAGCTTGTTATAAGTGATGTTTTATTCCCAGCACATTATTGCATAACGTGCTAGAAACAAACTGCGCTATCAGTCCAAGTTTTGAAACCAGGCTTCTATTTCTAAATTCCTTGCAGGTACGTTGCTTTCCCTACCTCCAAGAGTTGTTGGTGGAAACGGCCACCGGAAGACCAGACGATCTGAAATGGGAAATAGATATCGCGAAGATCGCAGCTGTGAAAAGAATCTGCGAGATTAGGTAAGTTTACAGTCACGAGTAATAATTTTTTCAAAATTATGCTAACCTACTATTATACTTAAATTTGGTAAACACCTTTGAATAAGGTGTGCTAAATCACAGAATTTAGTATTTATCAAAACATTTAGCATACCGGCTGCGCCAACACTTCACGTAACTGGCGCACTCTTACCGGATCAATTTGTAAATATAAAAGTGTGTTTGTCTGTTTTTCAGGGATGTACGACATTGTATTAAAAATAGAAATTAACTTGAATAAATACAAAGTATTAATCCGCTTATCTAATTTATGTCAGTTAACTTAACGTAAACTTGTATAATATGCACCTTATACTGACTTGTATAATGAGGATATCCGTAGAAGAACCAAGGTCACCGACATAGCTCGTAGAGTTAGTAAGCTGAAGTGGCAATGGGCAGGCCATATAGCTCGAAGAACCGATAACCGTTGGGGAATAAAGGTTCTCGAATGGCGACCACGAACCGGAAGACGAAGCGTAGGGCGCACACCCACCAGATGAACTGACGACATTGTTAAGATCGCGGGAAGTCGATGGATGGAAAGTGCTCAGAATCGTTCTTCCTGGAAATGTGTAGGGGAGGCCTATGTCCAGCAGTGGACTTCTTCAGGCTGATGATGATGATGATTATATGCACCCTACTACTCAGAACTCGCGAATCCTGCAAAGTGCTATAAAAGTAGCGGATTAGTACTACAATATTTGTTCTAGTTAATTTATGTTTAACAATGGAATTCCATGGAATTAATAGAACCGTTTTCCCCCCGAAGGGTAGAAAACGGATATTTAGGTTTTAGCCGAAGCTTAAACCACCTTGAGATTACGCTTCATGTTACAGTCACTCACACACCCAAATACCTTGTCTGTGTGCGTAGAGAGCTCCATTGGTATATTGTTTCCGTCTCTTTCTCTCACCCCACCAGCGCTCGGGCGGCGCGCGCGCCGCCTTCATCAGTACCGTCAAATTGAATGAGCCGGCAAGGTCCATTAAAATTTGGTGGTTTAAGCTTCGGCTAAAACCTAAATATCCGTTTTCTACCCTTCGGGGGGAAAACGGTTCTATTTAGGTGTTTGAGCCTTCGCTTAAACCACCTTGAGACGTGTTTACATTCTGCCGGCGCTGGTGTTTATGCGTACTGTGATGGAAGTGGTTAGACTTCTATGTTGATAAAATAAAACAAAGAGAAAGTAAGGAAATCAAAGTCTTGTATTATTATCATAAACTACTTACTTGGTGTTATGAGATCATTTATAAATTAAACTTAACTTAACAGAATAAGTAATGACAACACACTTGTGTTCAATTAAATTTTACACATTGTGAATCAAATAATAGAAAAATCAGAGCTTAAAGTAGCGTTACTATTTGTTCCTTTAGAAGGAACTTCCTTGAAATAATGGTTGAAGAAAGTATTTCTTGATCTCCAATTACCTCTTTTTAAGAGTTCATCAATATCGTACCTATTGTTTGACCAGTTATCTGAAGCAACTGCTGCTCTAAAGCTCCCTGATGAGGCGTTAATTCCCGCTTCTTTAAAGAGAGTCCGAATCCAACCGGATATGATAGAACGTGAAGCATCTTTCACGCATCTTCGCGTCGTAATAAATAAGTTATCAAGGTTCTTTCCTCTGCGTCGACTCTCCGACATGGATATTGACTTTCGAACCCACGACGTAAGATTTAGCCGCTCTTCGCGGTGTGTTGTGTTATTCTTCAGTACCCAACCTGACTGCCTATAAGTACTACAGTCAGTTTTAGAGCCAAATTTCGGCCAAAACATAATTTCATTCCCATTATCAAGAAAGGCGTCCTTTTTTATGCTTAGCAGGGTGAGGTCGTGCACTCTCCTACCTGAAGCTAACAACAGAAGAACACACGTGTGCCTATAGATTTGAAAAAGGCTGCTTTCATTTATATCATAAACTTTCAGAAAAACAAGAAGGTCGCTAATCGTCCAAGGTAAAGTTTTCTTAACTTGTGGTTTTTTCAGTAAAATTGCTTTGAGAACGTGTTTCACTAAGGGATGAGAACTTATTTCTTCTGAACGTTGTGGGTTAGCCAGGGTAGTAATTACTGATTTGTGCAAACATATAGTGCGGGGTGCTAAGTTAGCTGAATAGTGAAGATGACAAAGGTATTTTGCTAACTCCGAAGGTTCTGGGTTGTTCAAATCTATATGATTTTGACGAGCCCAAGTGCACCAACGCTCCCAAGCGGGTTTATATGTTTTGATAGTCGACTTTCTCCAAGAAGATTCCAATAGGTTTACCTCGCATTTCAACCATTTTGTTAAGTGCTTCGACCAGCCTGTACCTTCCAGACCCATAAATTTAGATTTTGTACGTTCTGAGGTGGATGATTCGTTCGTAGATCTATTAAGTTCCTCTTCAGGTTTGGTATCTCTATTGGAGAGCATATTGCTAGCTTCCTCAAACTGGGTTCCCAAAATGCTTTGTTCCAGCTGGGTGCTACAATCAGGTAAGTCCCCGTTGATGTTTCCAGGTGACGAAGTACCTGGGGTATTATGGCAGGTGGTGGAAATATCCATCCCAGTTTGAATTGCCACGTCCTGCTGAATGCGTCTGTGAACTGGCTGTGAGGATCCTTCGCGTCTTCGCTGACATATCTCGGTACTACCGCTGAGCGGGCTGACGCAAATAAATCTATCTCGGGTTTGCCCATCTTCTGGAATAACGCTGAGGTTGCTTGAGACTTGAGATGCCATTCGGGTGGACCTTTCTCTCTGGAGAGACTGTCGGCTAGGCAATTGTAAACCCCAGGAATGTAACGGGCTATAAGATGGCAATGATTTAGATGACAGTATTCTAATATTTTGGATGCCGTTTTCAATAATCTCAGTGATTTCGTTCCTCACTGCTTTGTGATATAAGCTACTGTTGTCCGATTGTCTGACTGAAGCATGATTGTTTTGTGTTTGATATGTAGGCTCCTCCTCTGCAGAACCTCGTACAGAGTGTGCAGTTCCTTTTGGTTGCTGTGCCACTTCAGTTGCTGCCTCGTTCATAGGCCCCAAAATTTTTGTCCGTTTGCTACTGCACCCCAACCTAGGTCTGCAGCATCTGTCGTTATGAAGACGGATGGTTTCGGTATTTCTAGAAGTGAACTCTGTTGAATGTGATCGCGCCACCAAACCAACTCTTCTAAGGCGCGTTGAGGGATCGGCAACTTCACATGTGGTTGGAATTGAGCTAATCGGTTCGACTCTCGCTGTAAAGTACGGCTGTGCAAACGTCCAAGAGGTATCACATATGAGGCAAAGTTTAGTTTTCCGAGAATGATCTTCGAACCATGCCAACTCCAGTGCTTTTTCTTGATTATTTGTTTCTCTTGCGATAGTGACTTCTGATTGTTTTTTGTGTCCCACGTTATGCTTAAGTATTCTAACTTCGTTGTCGGGACAGGTGAAGATTTCTTTAGGTTCACTTTCCACCTAAGATGTGCCAGATATCTTTTCACGTATTCTGCTTGTCGACCCAAAGTGGTCGGATCGTGGTGGATCAGTAAAAAGTCGTCCAGGTAGACAGCAACTCTTAGGCCATCTTGTCTTAAGGTATGAGCTATCCAATTGGTTATCTTGGCAAAGGCAGCTGGAGCGCTGGCGAGACCGAAAGGGAGGCATGACATCTGATATACCTTTCCTTGAAAGCTCAGAGATAAGAAGCGACGGTGGCTTGTAGCTACTGGCAGGTGAAAGTAAGCCTGTGAAATGTCTAACTTCATCATGTAGTCTTCTTTGCTTATGAGTGTTGGGATTGTTAAATGATTTAGAAGACGAAATCTTGGTGTCAGCACGTAACGATTCAATCTCTTTAAGTTGAAGATCGGCCGATTGGAGCCATCTGCTTTTCTTCTTAGAAATATTTCGGAAAGAAACCCGTTTGCAAATATGCTTTTCTGGATGGCTCCTGATTTTAGAAGCTCTTGAATTTGTTTCGCCATTTCGGGAGATGCTCTTGTTTGAAATCGGGTGATGTTTTTCTTTGAAAATATTTGTAATGGAGGTTTCGCTCTGAATGGGATCCTGTACCCCTGAATAAAATTTTGTATAACTGTTGGTGCTGCGGCCCATTGATGAGCAAACTCTCTCTGCAAGCACCCTGCCTTGAAGGAGTCATCTTCTTTTGCCATCGACCCCTTTTTTCTTGAATTGCTGCTGATGTTGTGGTCGACCTTCCTGTGGACCATATCGGGTTTGTTTTTTCGGTGTCGAGTTTGTGAATTTGTTGGGTCCCCGCGTTTTCCAATTGTTGTAATCAGAGGAACTTTTTGTGGGAAACTGCGAACGTTCAACTCTTGTTTTTTGAGTCTGGCCCTCCCCTTGACCTCTGAAATGGCTTCTTTCGTGTGGGTAATGGAAAGAACTTCCGGATATCATCGTTAGAGCAATCTTTTATAGCCTTGGATAAAGCTTCATCTGCGAAGAGGTGAGTATCTGACGGTGGGATATTGTGTAGAACGTCGTTCATGGCTTTATTTGGTACTCGAAATGCATTTCTTCTTTGTTCAATCACCTCCGCTCTTCGACCGCAAACATATTGCAGGAGGGCGTCAGATTTTTTCTTAAATGCGGAGTCTGCGGTTAGATAATCCTTTTCAATCTTTCCTTTGACCTCCGCTGGCAGTAGATCAAAAATGTCTCGAAATATTTTCCTTTGTTGAAAAAGGCCGTGTGTGATTGCACCTAAGGTTAGGTCAAATTTTTCGAGAACAGCAGCTGATTTCCAATTTGGTGTTACGCTGGCTAAAGTATTGTTGACTTTAAGAGCGCAGAAAGCTGGTGACGCCTGAAACTGTTTTTGATATTCTGCATATCTGAGATTTCGCCACCCCTCTTGATTAAATCTTTGACAATGTACTCCTTGTTTCAGGAAGAAGGGCTCTGTTATTGCTATTTTTGGTTCTGCCTCTACTGTTGAAAAGCTGAAGTCATACATGTCGTCGGGCACCGACTTAAGCGCGGCAAGTTCACTCTGCGCCGAGCATAATATGTCTTTCCTCAGTTCGGACTCACGCAAATCTCTGTGTTCTCGGGACACGTTAGCCTCACCAGGTAGACGCAGACTAGGGCAACACTGACTGTCTTCACTCTCCATTTGAGTGCTATCTGGCATTGATTCCAGGGACTCGTTTAGATCAGGATTATTTTTCGATATAATTTTCTCTATTTTATCGTTTTGCTCATTTTGTGTAGTCAAAATACGATTAAACATTTCCATATGCAGGCTTAGAATGGTAGTTAGGGACTGCTCCCCGGTACCCTTCTTTGAGCACACACTATCGATTTCTTCTATTAATTCTCCTGGTCGTTTTCGTCTCGTAGAGCACTCGGAGGTCGAGGGGCTATCCGAGGTTACCTGTTGGCCTCGAAGCTCTGCCGAAGTGTTTTTGCGGTTCGTCAGCTTGTTCTTTATGGAATGAACGGCATTCATAAACTTAAAATATCCTTCGCCCGATCCATGTATCTTCTCCATAATATTGTGCGGAGCGTAGATCAGGGCTCTTCCCAAGGGCCACTGCAGAACTTTCGTTCTGATCGACCTGTATCGTCTCTCAGGCAGGGATTTGCAGTCTGGACTAAACGCTCTTGCTAAATCTGCAGTCGGTATTGCAAACCTGAGCTTACTGTCTAAGGACACCGATATTTCGTCGCCAAACAAATCTTCAAACGAATAATCATAAACATTCCAAGACCGCCAATCTTTTGGAAAATTAACATCGAGTGCATCGATCACCGCATTACGAATATCAAACAGGTATGTCGTCTCGAGGAGAACGATAAATCGGCACGACACGGCGTCGTGTCGTCTTAGCTAGTGTAGCTAGCTTGTACATGTAGCCTGCCTGAGGCGTCAGACGCCGGCCGCACGACTCGTGCGCCGGCGACGAGCTGTCGCGAGTGCGTCGTCTCCGCGCGACGGGCGCGTGGTGCGACGACGTCGCCTTGTAGTTCTTGTACATGTAGCATGCCTGAGGCGTCAGATGCCGGCCGCACGACTCGTGCGCCGGCGACGAGCTGTCGTGCCAGCGCGTCGTCTCCGCGCGCCGCGCGCGCCGTGCGACGACGTCGCCTTGTAGTTCGACCCGTACCGGGTGTCCGAACAGTCCATTCATGTAAGGGCCACAACATGTTTGGACAAGTCAGGCGACGCCGTGCCGTCTCGATCCGGCAGGGGAGGTGCAAGACACCTGAGTCGTCGCTGGGCCAGGGGCGCCGAGCGGAAAGTGAGACTACGTAATACATAACTACTGAGTGTCGTCAGAGTATGGTATATGCTTACGGAAAATATTTTTCCACACTGACTTAACAGTGCACGAGTGACTTGTTCCAATATTAAAAGCGTACTGATGAAGGCGGCGCGCGCGCCGCCCGAGCGCTGGTGGGGTGAGAGAAAGAGACGGAAACAATATACCAATGGAGCTCTCTACGCACACAGACAAGGTATTTGGGTGTGTGAGTGACTGTAACATGAAGCGTAATCTCAAGGTGGTTTAAGCGAAGGCTCAAACACCTAAATAGTTAATTAGTTATTCAAAACAGCTTAATTTAGGAGAAAGCCTTCACAATCACAAACTATATCTCTTGCCTTCATAGTTATTTTTAAAACTTTTACTTCCACAGAGCTGCGTCCCACGGCCTACAACTAGTCCCGATAGTATCGTCAACATTAAACCGTTGCACGGACCGGCCCGGCAGTACGGCGGCCAGCATAGCGTTGCAATGCATCGCGCTGCTCTGGCGTAGTGGTGCCTTGGCGCCGCACTCGGCTTGGCGCGCCTTGCAGCCTAAGCTGGAGAGAGATGGAAGACTTAATGTGCAGATTGGGTGAGTTAGAATTATTTTTAATCAAAATCAGTTTTTCCTTGGCGTCCTGTTATTTGTTTTTCTTAGCCTATGTAATTCCACCGCCTCTCTCTTGTGGCGGGACGATCTGGACGCCTTCGAAAGGGGATGGTGGGGGAGGCTTCATGCTCATGTTTTCATACAAAAATTTGCTATAATTAAGAATTTATTAGAGAAAATATTTTAGCTTTAACATTTTTTTTTTGAACCCTGAACTGAAAACACACCGATAGTTTCTGAACGAAACCGAACAAGTGTGACGTCACAATTTTATGTTAAGATTATAATATAAACTAGCGGCCGCCCGCGGCTTCGCTCGCCCCGTTACCTTTAAAAGCCTACCTAAAAAAAAAACCTTTTAAACCTTCTCTGAACCTCCACAAATCATTCAAGACCAAAATCAGCCAAATCGGTCCAGCTGTTCTCGAGTTTTAGCGAGACTAACGAACAGCAATTCCTTTTGTATAATATTAAGATAAGCAAATTGAAGACTTTTTTAGATTTAACAGACTAATTGTAATATTGTTCCAGTGTGTGTGCGTTGCTGGGCGAGCTGCCAGCACTAGTGACCCCTGCCGGCGAGAGCAGTGACCTGCTGGTGGCGGCGAGTCGCTTGCTGTGGCGGCACTGCAGCGAGGGACCCCCCTCGCTCGTGCTCGCGGCTTGCTCCGCGCTGGCAGACTATCCTAGCAATAGCTACACGCTGAAGGACATACCTGAGGTTAGATATGCATTGACTGGCCAGCTCACTTTGTAAAGAGAGAAAGAAAGATTATTTATTCATACATACATAAAATCACGCCTCATTCCCATGGGGGTAGGCAGAGATCACGGATTTCCACTTGCTACGATTCTGACACACCTCTTTCGCTTCATTCACTCTCATAACATTCTTCATACTCGTACCATGCTCGTCGGTTTAGGGTACTCCTAACCTGGCCTTTCTCTAAAACGTCTGCGATCTGCTCGAGATACATGCGCCTAGGTCTTCCCCTTCCAGCAGTTCCATTCACATTCGCCTGATGCAATTGTTTTGTTAATCTCGTTTCATCCACAACAAAAACATAATAAAAGAAATAAACGTAATAAAACAGAAAATTTAACATAAATTGTAAAGAAAAATCAATAAATATAATAAGATAATAAGAGCGCTGGTTGCCTAGTGGTAGCGGCCCCGCCTTCCGATCCTACGATCGTAGGTTTAAATCCAGTTGTGTACCAATGAGTTTTTTCTGTCTAAAAAATTATGTACACTATGTCAGTGCTCTCAAACGGTGAAGGAAACTGGCATATCGTAGGACCTAAAAAGTTCGAAAATATGTGTCAAGTGCACGAAAGGAGCCTCTTTGAGGCGCACTTAAAATCCTTTTACCACAATTGGTTCGAAAGAATCAGTGACACTATAAAAACGCTAAAAGTGTTGGTGAAAAGGCGTACAGTTCAGCATATAATACCATTATGATAACTTACAGTAGCGCTCGTAATTTTTATTTTATTGCACTGATTTGTTTCAGATCTACAGAAAAACAGTGAAGTTGCCAGCTTCTTACTGCAAAACGCCGTCTGACGCGGCCAGGAATCCTGAGGACGTACTGGATTACATACCCTGTACGTACACAATCATGTTTCGACATGTATACGAGCACGTACACAGTCTTCCTCTTTTTAAGCGCTTAGCTCTTGTCGGGGTTTTGATGCAGTTTTCTCCAATTAAGTCTTTCGAATGCGGCCTTCTTGACTTCCTTATACGACATGACAGCGACTTTTTCTTTTATCTGGCTCATGTAACTTATTCTTGGCCTTCCTCTTCCCCGTTTCCCTTCAACCTTTCCTTCAATGATGTTCTTTATGTAGCTGTCATGTCGTAGAAGATAGAAAATATTAATTATATGTTCCAGGTGAAGTATGGCCGGAAGTATTCAAGTACACAAACCAAGCCGCACTATCAGGCGTGGTGACGCTCGCCCGCGCCGTGCTAGAGCGAGAGGTCCGAGACTACCGCAGCGGAATGTACCTGCTGCAGGGACTCGAACCCACGACCCTCGCGCATCTGCCGCCCACCAGTGCTGTTAGGGGACTCGTGGATTTCTTTAAGAAACAGGTTAGGACTTGTATTCTGCATTTTTAAACGATACAAAATCGAAGAGGAAAAAATAAATCAGAAGGTACAAGGATATGAAACGGGTATTGCCTTTTAAAAAGTAAAGGAACAATACAAAAAAACGGTAGGAACCGAGCCGTAGTTTGTTGCCTGTTCTTCTAGACTTGGTCGCGTGGAACTGGCACCTAGACTGACCTAGCTTTAAGACGTTTCAAAGTGATCCTAGTGTTACTCTTTAAAAAAAAAAGTATCTTCCGCACTTGATGTGCGGGCAGGTTTTCCGCAAGTAGGCCGCTGGCGGGCCCTTTTTGCGTGACCCTTGACACGTGTTGCTCGAACTTTTTTAGGTTCTACGACACGCCGCGCCGGTTTTCTCACGATGTTTTCCTTCAACGTTTTGAGTGTACTGGCATAGTGCACATACATTTTTCGACAGAAAACTCATTGGTACACGTCTGGATATGAACCCACGACCTTCGGATCGGAAGGCGGGGCCGCTACCACTACCAGTGCTCTCTAGTGTTACTCTTGAAAAAATACATACCTATTTTACTTGACTGGAAAAGATGCCTAGCGTGCCTGGGGTTTACAGCCTATGTTTTCTTCCATAGGTGACATCTCCAAGCTACGAGTGTCCTGACACCGCAACCCTAGCTGTCCTAGAGACGCTATCGACTGAGCTTAGCAAGCCTCTTCCCCCCCTGGACATGCACTTCCTCCCCGAGGTTATATCCCGCGGGGGGGAATGGCGGAAGGGGGGCATCGCCCTCGCCGCCAGATGTGGGAAGGTACCTCGACTATTAATTTATTGATACAAATATCTAAGTCCTGGCAACATGCATGACAGACAAGTTATCAATTGCTGATGGAAGAGGGTGGAAGACTGATGCGCGACCTGATGTGGAGTGGTAACCATCATTTATAAACAAAGGCGCTGCCTGTTAGGAACGTGCACTATGATGCACTGCTGTACGGCCAGTGTTTTTTATTAAATCAAAACAGATGATATAATACTGATGTTCATTTTATAAATACATGCATAAAATATATAACACCAAGTCAGTACCCGAAGTCCCAGTGCATTTACAACATTTCGTTACCAAATGTTGTATCCGTTTCGCCTATTTGTCTCTGTCCATTGTATGGAAAAAAGATGAGACAAAAACTCTAACTTCGTAACGTATTTTTGCCGTCTCATATTTTCACCATACAATAGAGAGAGACAAATAGGCGAAACGAAAACAACATTTGGTAACGAAATGTGGTAGCAAATCTCCGACTTCGGGTACTGAGAACAAAGATCTGTGTTAGTTACACAAATATTTGTTATCGGTGGGGATCGAACCCACGACCTACGGCACAGAAGGCAGAGCTACTACCAAATGAGCTCAGAGGCCAGTATACTTTGTTAAGCAAAAATAATTGTTTAAGGTCTCACCTTCAGCCAGAGCGGTGGCAGAAAATTGGGTGCATAGTCTACAAAATGGAGATGCAGAGGTAAAGTAACCATACCTTATTAACCTAGCTGTATGGTCTTTACCACAATAATGAGAGCGCTGGTGGCCTAGTGGTCGCAGCCCCGCCTTCCGATCCTAAGGTCGTGGGTTCGAATCCAGTCGTGTACCGTTGAGTTTTTCTGCCCAAAAATGTATGTACACAATGCCAGTGCTCTCAAACAGTGAAGGAAAACATCGTGAGGAAACCGGCATGTTGTAGAATAAAAGTTCGAAAACATGTGTCGAGTGCACGAAAGGAGCCTCTTTGAGGCGCACTTAAAATCCTTTCACCACACTTGGTTCGAAAGAACCAGTGACACGATAAGAAGAAGAACCTCAATAATAACGATAAGCCGAATTATGATCTTTTTTATACAACTAGGTCATGGAACAAGCATATGGCTCACCTGATGTTAAGTGGTAACCATCGCCTATAACAAAGCATTGCCTCGTAGGTCACGCACCACCTTGAGGCAAACAGACGTGTTTCGGCAAGTTTTCAAGTTTTATCATGCGCACTTGATGTGCGGGCAGGTTTTTCCGCAAGTAGGCCGCTGGTGGGCCCTTTTTGCGTGACCCTTGACACGTGTTGCTCGAACTTTTTTAGGTTCTACAACACGCCAGTTTGCTCACGATGTTTTCCTTCACCGTTTTTGAGAGTACTGGCATAGTGCACATACATTTTTCGACAGAAAAACTAATTGGTACACGAGTGGATTTGAACCCACGACCTTCGGATCGGAAGGCGAGGCCACTACCACTAGACCACCAGTGCTCTCCGCAAACAGACGTGCCTGTAATGTCACCGTTACCCACACCCTTCAAAACGATACACAGCGATGTTGCTTTACGGCAGAAATAGGCATGGCGGTAGTACGCACCCGGACAAGACACACGCAAAGAGCTCTACTACTAATCTAATATCCATGTTCTGTTTCAGGAATCCGATATTCTCCTCTTCTACTCTCTCCTCCCCACTCTCTCCCGGACTATCCCTCCGAACTCTCTCCGCGGTCCCTTAGAACGTACTTTAACCGATGCATTCACTCCCATTTCCCGCATCAAGGCCAAAATACCTTATGAAAAAACCATTTTAAGCAGAAAACTTCAAAGTAGCAAAGAAGTAATACCAAGTGGCAAAGAATGCGTACCAAGTGGCAAAGAATGCGTACCAAGTAACAAAGAATGCGTACCAAGTGGCAAAGAAAGCGTACCAAGTGGAGATGACTTTGACCAAAGTGGCAAAGAATCTGGGGATAATGAAGAATACTTATTTATAAAACAGTTGAAGCTTATAAAGGAATGTTTGGACTGTGATTACATTCACGACGCGAATAGAACGCTTATATCTCAGTTGGTGGAACAATACTTCAATGTTATTGGAGATGATAATGTGGTAAGTACTTTGACTCTTAAATCTAAACGAATATTGAGAAACATTCTTAAAGATTCCAAGATGGCTTTGTAGATAAAGAAAATGTGTGGTTTGATAGATAGATAACACTTTATTGTACACCACAAGACTAGAACATTTCACATTTAACGAAAAAACTAAAACTATAGCGAAGTACAATGGGCGCTCTTATCGCTATGAGGGATCTCTTCCAGATAGTTTGCTTTGTTAAATTGATAGATGGACAACTCTTTATTGATGACCATGACACACTAGGTAACTAGGATAGGGTTGACGTAATAAATACATTTCTTTGAATCCCCCACCATTATAGAATTTTGTATGAAATCTTTGTTTTTAAGTTTTTTGTTGTTACGCCGAATTGGCTTTTTCAAATTGGATGAAAATTTAAATAGAGGCTAATTCATAGTACTTTTTAAACTTTCGCGATCATAAAACATGTTTACATCATACATGCTCAGTAAATAGGATTTACTTTAGCACAAAGAGGCTGTGAAAGTAGGCGTGTGCAGCCCAGTGCATTGTAAATGCGTTCCATTTTCAAATCACTTTTACCGTCACACTATGCTTGATACGTAATGGTTCATTAAAGTTCAAGAGCTATGCAAACCTCCTTGGTGATGGTTCATTACAGTTCAAGAGCTATGCAAACCTCCATGGTGAAACAATCTCTTTTCTTACAAAATGATATGAAAACTTTTTACTGAAAAGATATAGTAGCTCACAGATGTGTGCATAAGTGTGCGTCTACGACTGTTTTAGCAGATACCTACCGGTACAAATATTTTACTATTAATTTTAATAAAATTAATTTAATTTTAATAAAATTAATAGTAGGTATAATTATAATAATACTTATATTATATATTATAATTGTAATTTTATTTTTCTCAAATTAAAATTACATTTTGTCCTACCCGTATAAATGTTGTGTTATTGTTGTATTGTAAGCCTATTTCTGCCGAAAAGCAGCATTGCTGTGTTTCGAGTTGAAGGGTATGGGTGCCGGTGAAATCACTGACACGTGAGGCTGAACAGCCGTATGCCTCAAGTTGATGGTCGTAGTGCATTGTAGGGCTCGATCCTGACGTGCTTGACCTACGAGGCAATGCTTTGCTATAGGCAATGGTTACCACTTAACATCAGGTGGGCCATATGTTTGTTCCATCAGCTAGTTAAAAATTTACCTCGCATGAATGATGTAAAGTAGAATGCTTACCTCGGTCATAAGTAGCTATTGCACCCTCGAACTATATTTGCCCTCGCTCGCTTTGCTCGCTCGGGCATCTAAATATCTCGGGTACACTCGATCCATTAGCGCCCTTTGCGAGCTGCGCTCGCACGGGCGCCAAAAAGGATCTTGTTCTGCAAAAGCTCACTTACTGCCCTTGTATAACAATCTACTATTAAACTATTACACGGGTATTTATCGCGTATATTACCGTAATTCAACGACGGTAGCACTCATGTCAATGCTCCAGTCTGCCCGCGACCACGGCTATTGCAACATAGCCGAAACGTCGGGAAAATAAATAAAATAAATTAAGACAATATATTATGCTATTCCAGTTCAATGGCTTTTTGCTTTTATTTGATAAACTGCTCTACAAAATCATTTTAGCGACAATGTTCCCATAGAGTTCCAGTAAACTCCATAACCCATACAATTCCCAGGCGTGGCCAGCATACGTAGGCACTTGCATCTCTCTCTCGTGCAGCCACCTGGAGCGCATGACCTCCCCCTCGGGCTGGTGGGCGGTGGAGGCGGGCGCGGTGCGGCGCGCGGGGGCGGTGCGGGGCGCGCTCGCGCGGGAGGGGGGACACGCGCCGCTCAACTGGCTCAATGAGATCGTGGACGCGCACGCACAAGAGATCACGTGAGTATCTTTTAAACTACGCTACTTCTTGTTATCGTGTCACTGATTCTTTCGGTATTAGGAACCGAGAAAACGGTAGGAACCGAGCCGTAGTTTGTTGCCTGTTCTTCTAGGCTTGGTCGCGTGGAACTGGCACCTAAACTCACCTTTAGCTTTAAGACGTTTCAAAGTGATTCTTGTATCGTATTGAATAAACGTTTATTGAATTGAATTTCGAACCAAGTGTGGTGAAAAAATTTTAAGTGCGCCTCGAATAGGCTCCTTTTATGCACTAGTCATGTGAGTGAATTTGAACCCACGACCTTCGGATTGGAAGGCGGGGCCACTACCACTAGACCACCAGTGCTCTTAGTGAGTATATTTTAAACTACGCTACTAAATATCTACCTCAAAATAAAATCCTTCTGTATAACTAGCGGCACGTAAGTATAGCGCTGAGCGATACGCGGAGGGGATAGCTGCGCATGGATGATATCGCGCACGCAATACAATTATAACTTCAATTAATTATTGGATAAGTAACTACAATGACATTATTTTATAATAACGTCAAAAAAGTCTATAGGGAGTAGAAAATGAAAAACATTATCTATCAATAGCAATAATTGAGAACGCGACTGTACACTGGATGTGGTATCGGTGCGGGAAGGGGAATGCGAGGGGAGAGCCAATCGGCTACGCACGCCCGCCCTTCATCCCGCTAGCCCCCCTCAGGTACCTTAATTTTGATTTCTGCGCACTAACGGTCAGCGCTAAAGTTACGTGCCGCTACCTATACCTCGTTGGAATTAAGGAGTCCTATTTATTAGTTTAATTTGCATAGATTCTAATTTAAAATACATTTGAGTCGCTTTTATTATAGATCACTTATCCTATGGTGTTTGTCAATAGAGAGCAAGAGTTTTCCCTGCACTACATATTCGCAGCGCTTCGCGAAGCGTCCACAGACTCGAAAGCAACGAAGCAATGGTTCCTGCAGCTACTAGCGCGGACACAAGTTGCTTTTAACGAGTGAGTGCTTACAATATACAGGTTTAATGCTGCCAAAAACAGTTATTGCAGTTATGCAGTGGCATCTTTCTAAATTTATAGATGGTCAGTATTTTTTATAAAATTATGGGTCAGGCAAGTCGTAAAAAAGGTACAATTGTAGTCAAGAAATGGTCTTCCATAATAATTATGTGAGACGCGCGCGGGTGAGTATTAGGGCATGTAAACCGATTAACCGATTAATCGAAAAACCGGTTAACCGACCGATTTTAGGTCGGTTTTTAATCGGGTTTTTCCATCAAAAATAACCGGTTTTCGGTTATTTTTTTAATGAGTAATATATGCCAATTTATTTAAAACTACACCTTGCAAACTTTATTTAGAACGGCTATAATACTTAATAAGTCCTCTTAATTACATATGTAATTAGTAAGTTTAACAGTTTGTCCCCAAACATCACAGTTGTAGATAAGTGTATACTTCGACTCCTTGGTTCACCAATACTTGATGAGTCCTTTTTAGCATTTGAAGATGAAAAAATTCAATATTGTAACTGAACTTCGGACTTTAATTACATATGTAATTAGTAAATTTAACAGTTTGTCCCCAAACATCACAGTTGTAGATAAGTGTATACTTCGACTCCTTGGTTCACCAATACTTGATGAGTCCTTTTTAGCATTTGAAGATGAAAAAATTCAATATTGTAACTGAACTTCGGACTGAACTGAACCTCGGACTGAACTTCGGACTCCAAATTAATAGCCATATTATTATGGGTTTTACAATTATTCGTTTTGTTTTTTTGTGCCTATATTTACATAGATACTAGATGTCGTCAACTGTGGCTGTTGTCAAGACTTAGACAACATTCAAAAGACTACTTTATCATCGGTTTTGAATATTTCGTTAAGAAAATTCTATTTCGGTCTCTTTCGGTTCCATCTGGTATTGCTCTCCAAATTTCGTATCTAACCGAATCTTGAAATGCTTAGCATAGTGCATGCCCCAATACTGCTCCCCTCAAATCTCTTTCGTCCTAACAGCAAAGAGACGGGCCTCTGTGTGAGCTAGCATGAAATTGTCTGTTACGTGTTCTAGGTTTCCAGCTCCGCAAATCGTGCCCGTCTTCCAACTTTTTCTAAATTGGAGTCAGGGTATTGGTTACAAGCGCTTCCTTCATATAACACTGGTACTTAAATGGATCCTGTAACGTTCTGTATTGCAACTGGCCTACTGTTGGGTGCACCTCATCAGTGCCAGTGCGTAACTCGTCACGGTTTATCGGTCGGATATCTCGTCATGCCAGCTTTAACGACATCATCAGGTGGGCCTTTACCACCATCAACGTACCAGCCGTTCTCGAACCGAATGGTTCGTTGCGTGACGATGGTATGACACTTGCTCTTTGGGAGTTAGAGAGGCCCATTGAGTGGGACGCTACGTGTTTCGACACACTTGGGCTTTCTCATTTGGCAAGGATATCCGTTGTGGCTGGTGCGGCGGTAGATCTGGCCGAGGATCTCTAGAAGCGTAAATATGCAGGTCACGACAGAGCCTACTTATTTGCTCCTCTTGGGATTAAGACTCTGGGTCCGTGGGGAACCAAGGCCTTGCGGGTCTTCAAAATTTTGCCTAGGTGTCTGATTAAAGCGATGCGTGCGTGACCCAAGGGCTGGTGGGTATTTGGTGCAGCGCGTTAGCATAACTATTCAGCGTGGCAATGCCAC
The DNA here is from genome assembly GCA_939531255.2 of Thera britannica. Classification (NCBI taxonomy): domain Eukaryota; kingdom Metazoa; phylum Arthropoda; class Insecta; order Lepidoptera; family Geometridae; genus Thera; species Thera britannica. Next base: position 11,887,713 of record OW618036.2, on the reverse strand, counting down.
TGGCGTCTTTTAGATTCTTCCGTCTGGCACTGATTTGGACCTTCTTGAGCTGTTTCTTGTGTATTTTGCAAGTTTATTTGCGTTAATAAAAACTTAGTAGCTATTAGGACTAATTTATCATGTTGTTGAATTTTACAACTTTATTTAGCATGATGAGTGAGTTCTGTACATTAAAATATTTTAAAATTGAACAAGCAAATTTAATTGGTGCTTGCTTATTAAAATAATAAGTTCATTTTTATAAAAAAATATGGTTTTATTTTGTCCTACGACACCCATATGAAAAACTGGAAAAATAACCGATTAACCGATTAATCGGTTATTTTAAATTAAAAACCGAGATAACCGGTTTTTTAAAACAACCCGGTTTTTACATGCCCTAGTGAGTATGAAGGTTCATACGTATTTTTGGGCTCAGTCACGCTGTAATAATTAGCTAATTTGGATGACATTTTCAATAAAATATTAACCTGTAACCGAAGTCAGAGTTTTTCTACCACATTTCGTCTACCAAATGTTGTCTCTCTCCTTTGTATGGAAAGCCTCCTCTTTTTATAACGCTTTTATTAGCTTCACCTGTATGTATGTATGTATGTATGTATGTAACCAACCGACCTCTTTGAGCTCGATTTTGTCCTACTTTTAACGATCAGATTTGATTCAAACTTTGCACACCTGTCAAAGGTCGATGACAATGCAATAATATGAAAAAAAAAATTAAAAAAAAACTAAAAAGTTAATAATAAATTATAGTTTAAAAAAATAAAAAAAACGCTTTTATAACTAATTGAACTAAAAAGTTAAAAATAAAATTGTAATTATCAATTGAAAAATTTATATTATTGTACAAAAAGCGTGGGGGGCTTGATTTTGATTGTTGTAAATATTTTATCAATAGTTTATTATATCTGAAGTTATTATAAAAAGCACCCTACGCTTTTTTGTACAATAATATAAATTTTTCAATTGACAATTACAATTTTATTTTTAACTTTTTAGTTCAATTAGTTATAAAAGCGTTTTTTTTTACTTTTTTAAACTATAATTTATTTTATTTGAAGTTGGATAAAAAGGGATAGGTAAGCTTTTTTCTCTAGAGCCACAGGCAGTCGTTAGTGAATTACAACTTTGATCATGTTTCTTTTCAGAATGGAAGATACATCTTCAAAGCTGTACCTATGCACAGTATTCACGCTGGCAGTCACCGCGCTGAGTGGTCAGTGGGCACTCGAGGCGGCCTTACCGCCGCTGCTGAGAGTTTCCTCCAGCGCCACATACGAGCTGCTGCCCGCTGCTGCGCCGGCGCTGCTGGCTAAAGGGATATGGGAGGATTGTACGTTACAGGTATAACATCTGCACTTATTTATTAGTTTGAAGAACTTCATGGCAAAACATCTGGAATCTTCTCTCATAGATTCCCAAGAACGATTTCGAGCTTCCTATCAATTGAATTTCTTTCAGTCTGTTTGCTGGCTAACTCTTTCACTATTCAGAAATAAACGCTTTTTAAGGGGCAGACCACCGTCTAATAACTTCTCGCTCGCACATTTCGTCATTTTGATAGAGAAATCGCAAATCCTGCAGAGTGAAATACACTGTCACTCACTTCACTTTGCAGGATTTGCGGGTGTTGCGTAGGGAGTTTGGATCTAATGGCGTAGCGATCAGCGCAGCCTCGTACCAAGAGAGCACTGGTGGTCTAGTGGTAGCGGCCCCGCCTTCCGATCGGAAGGTCGTGGGTTCAAATTCAGTCGTGTACCAATGAGTTTTTCTGTCGAAAAATGTATGTGCACTATACCAGTACTCTCAAAACGGTGAAGGAAAACATCGTGAGGAAACCGGCGTGTCGTAGAACCTAAAAATGTTCGAGCAACACGTGTCAAGGGTCACGCAAAAAGGGACCGCCAGCGGCCTACTTGCGGAAAAACCAGCCCGCAATCATTATTTTTTTGCCCCGTACCAAGGGGAAGGTCGCGGGCTCAAATCCCGCTCGGCTTTTAACTTTTGGGACATTATACAAATCTAATCTTTGTGATAACCCATAGGTGTTGGAATGGCTGTGGCACACTCGCGACTCACTGGGCGGCGCGGTGGCGCCTTCCTGTCAGCGCACGCTACTCTCACTGCGGCACACTGAGCCCTTCGCCAAACACAACATCTGGACTAGACTGTGAGTATAACATCAACTATAATACCACCATGCTTAGGGGGCTTCCATAAATTACGTGAGTTGTTTTTTCATTGCAAAATGTGAATAATGAGATTACGGCAATTTGAAATAAAAACTGTTCAGGAACCTAGATAAATATACAATTGTTACAATAATATAGTTAAAATCTGCTTAAATTCGTTATAATTTTGGTATTACATAACATACGTGACCTATAAGTGCGTGAGTAACGTGTGGGCGTTATTAGCGATGGTTACCACTTAAAATCAGGTGAGAAGAGAAGTGCTAAGTTTGAGGCCTTAGTGTGTGTCTGTCTCTGATGTCGTAACTCCGAAACTATTGCTCCAGTTTGAATGCACCGCCAATAAAGGCGCTGAACACCGTGGAACAACTTATCACTTGCAAATTTTGATTTTTTGAAAAATGTTTAATTACTAAACCCTAGAAAGTCATCGCATCGACGTTAGTCCGTCTCTTTATTCGCGCGGTTAATATTTTTACCTACTAACTTCTTCTTCTTCTTCTTCCTGCCCTTATCCCACTCTGGCTGCGACACAGTTTATACTTCTGCAGTCAGTATCGTTTACACTTGTTTTTTTATAACCTTGTACCTTGATTCCAAATAAATATATTTTGTTTTTTTTTACTTTATGCGGGGTCGGCACAACATGTTCTTCTCTTCCATTCTCCTCTATAAGCCGTCATCTCTGTCAATATTTTTACCTACTAACATAATACAAATAATTTTTGTTACAGGGAAAGTCATTTTGGCAAGGACATCATTGCAGAATAATTAAAGAATATGAAGTACAATTTATTCATTTATATTTATTTTATTTTTCTAATCTTAAAAGACTAAAGATATCTCAAATGTTTGACAAAATGTTGTAATAATGCAATTTGCTATTTTAGTTTATAGGTACATAGTTTATTAAATTGTTGGAAAATTAATAAAATAAGTTTTTAATACATTTATATTACATAACATCTTTTATTCTCACCTATTGTCTCTTATTCACTAATTTTACTATTAATTCACTTCACTATTCATTTACTAATGTTCTGCAGGGTGTACACACTAGAACAGAGAGTAAAACATCTGAAGACTTTCAGTAACAGTTTTTACATGAATAACTGTCAAAATTTGACAGTTTTCAATGAAAATCTGTCAAATATTCGTCGCTTGAGACGTGCTTAAATCTGAGTTGCGTTTCAGTATTCGGGGGTAAGATATTTATTATACAGTCTACTTTTTAGCATAACCTATATTTATTACCCACTCACTACCAAATCAAATAATAATTATATTTTTGAGTTTCATTCAACTACTAGCTTATTTAGTTTCTGTTCAATAGCTTTTCACTAGACTGTGTTCACTTCACAAACCAATCACTGTATTCAGTGAGTATGGTACTGTTCACTACAAGACTATTAGGTGATACACACCTACAAACTTATGTTTCTTTTCAACACCTGTACACTACTTGCCTAGTTCAGTCTGGTAGTGTCATTTACTAATTATATGGAAAAAACGGGTGTTTATCGCGATTACTTTTATTATTTCCCGACGTAAAGGTAATCGCGATAAACACCCGATTTTTCCATATAATTATGCATAACGATCGCGTTAATTTAAAGTGCTAATTTACTATCCAATGAGTGACACACTACACACTAGAGAGTAAAACCTATCTAGTTTCTGTTCAACAGCTGTTCACTACTCTCACCAGGCTGTTTACTACTCATACCAGACTGTTCACTACTCTCACCAGACTGTTCACTGCTCTCACCAGACTGTTCACTACTCTCACAAAACTGTTCACTTATCTATCCATTCACTATCCACTAGAACAGTGCAATCATTTCTGCCTGTTCAATAGTTGTTCACTTTCACCAGCCTGTTCACTTAGCCTGACAACTGGACAATCCGTTCACTATGGAGTGAGTGCACACTACACACTAGAGAGTGTGCGCCAACCGTCAGACCGCGGTCTCGTCCGGCGGCGGCTGCAGCGCGGTGGGGTTTGCGATAGGTACGCGAATCACCTCGTCCTCTATCTTATTGTCTCCGGGCATGTTCTGGAAAAGATATGTTGATTAGGAACTTTTTATTAACAAATAAATTAACACAAGGCAAACTAAGAGCATTAATCAGTTGATAATTGGGTGAAATACAAAAGCTTTTTGTAGAGGGCAGCACAAACGACCGTCTCTTTTTAGAACAATGGAAAATGACAGAGAAGATGCAACTGTCAAATTTGCATAGCAGTCGTTTGCTTTTAGTATCGGTCGATAGTGCTGCCATCTAAAGTGAGTAGACTGCAGTTTTCTTTAACTTATAGTTTGTTTTAGTCACTATGCTTAGATTGGGGACACAAAGTTTTATTATGTGATACAATCTAAAATGGAAAGAGATGGCTCAGAGGATAGAAAGTTACTTGATAAATGGACTGATTTTCGCAAGAAAGCCGCGAGTTCTTTTGTGTGAGGATGGAGAAGGAGGAGGTTAAAAATAGTTGTTCTTGAAAACATTTCCAGGAACACCCTCTTATACTTATAAGAGAGTACAGTGCTTGAGTCTGAGTTGAGCTAATATATGTATGTCCTCTCTGTGCTGTCTAATATGCTAATAAGCACCCTTGCACTGGAATAGTGTTACCTCGAGTGCAGTATACCGCTTGTGCAGCGCCGGCTTGGGCAGGGCGGGCGGACGCAGTCTCGGCTCCGGGGCGGGCGCGCGCGAGCCTCCCGCGCGGGACAGCAGTCGGGCACTGGACATAGCACTATTGTTTAGTATGTACTAAATTCTAGATGGAGAGATGAGCAACTTTCTATCCATTTCTATAGTAGGAAAGCTTTTTGTGAAGTTATTCTGCTGTTAAGCAGCATTGCCAGGATTGATGACTTCTACGCAATCATGCGCAGTAGAACCGCGTCGCTAATGAGCCGCATCTGCGGCAGCACAAACGGCATGCTGGCCGTGGTAGCTGATAGGTTGGATTCAGGTTTCTTCAGTCACTGCATGGCAAAACTTGCACCGGTTGCCCAGTTGGTAGCCCAGTGAGAAGAGTGACTGTTGAAGCATAAATCCAACATAATATCAAAATGAATTCAACATAATATATTTATATTTGCATTATGTAATAAATTGTTGCCATTGACTAACATTAGTTTTTTAAGATTTTATTTCTGTGTGCTACTAACAAATTGGATCTTTTCTGAAATAAAAATATTGTATTGTATTGCTGTGTTTCTGATTAAAGGGTGCTGGTGAAATTACTGGCACTTGTAACTGGGCATCTGCATGCCTCAAGTTACATACCCCCATCGCGGGACGGCAGTGAAGTTCTTATTCCCCCAACTCAATTAGATGCCTCAAGTTGATAAACGCAAGGAAGTGCATCGTAGGGCATGTGCCTGACCTGCGTGATCTACGAGGCAAGACTTTGTTACAGGTGTTGGTTACCGCTTAACATCAGATGGGCCACATGCTTGTTCCATCAATTAGATGTATAAAAATTGAGTCGCATCGTTTCCCGTGCGTCGATCTCTTGAAACTACACATGCAAAAGCGACGACCCAGTGCATGTGATTAAAATATATGTATAACACCGCAACGCCACGCATAAATAGGGCCTTTGCCACAGTTCGTCTACTCAATACATGTCTTAAAAAATCTTACGCATCCAACAGTTTCAGCAACAGTCGACTGTACGCCTGGTACTCGTCCTCTCCGAACTCCCCCGGGTGGTGTCTGGCGTACTCGTAGGTGTCGCAGAACTGGTGCACCAGCTTCTGCCCGCGGCCGTCGAGCGGCGCCGCGAGGGAGGATAGGAGGAAGGCGCGGAGAGACTCGCGCGGGTGGCGGCGGAGGACCGAGTCTTGGTGGGATATCTCGTCTTCTGACAAATTAATTTGTATTTATTTATTTCTCTCACTTAGGCTAAGGACAAGGATAAAATTAGATCAAGAACATTACATCTTATAACTTAGCCTAAAGCTTAGCTTATTGCGCAGAAGTCAAAAATAAGGAACCTGAGGGCGGCTAGTGGAATCAAGGGCGGGCGTGCGTAGCGCTGATTGGCTCTCCAGTCGCACTCCGCCTCTCTGTACCAATAGGACACTCTGCACACATCCACACATCCAGTGTGCACGACATGGCACACTACGACGCATGCGCAGCGCGTATCGCTCACCGCTCAAGTTATGTGCCCCTAGTTATAGTAGCACAGGTAACAAACGAATAATACATACCCAGAGTTTTGACATCATCAACAGCCCTGAACCGGTAATGGTACGGCTGCTGGGGTTCGAGGATGTACTGCGAAGGCTCCGTGCTCAGCAGGCGAGGCTCGTGCATTATCCGAGGCACGGCTTCAATGCGGCGCTCTATCTCTTTCTTCAAACACTGGAACATTCAAGGTTTTGTATGTTTGTAGCTCGGAAACTACAGGACTAATTTTAAAAAAGCCTTTGACATATAGAATTCTATATTGTTCCTGAGTAACAAAGACCACCTATATTTATTACTAGCGACCCGCCCCAGCTTCGCAAGTGCATAGTTTAGGAAAAAACTGGTGAAAAATATGAAGGTACTGCCTTTGAATAACAAAGTCATGAAAATAACCTAGACTGCTTGTGTTGGTAAATAATGAAGATAAGTCATTATTTGCTTAGTAGCTCAGTTCACTTACTTTCTTCGCATCAGCTCCAATAGCGACATGAGGGCCTCTACGAGAGCGGAGAGCAAACCTCGTGATTTGTCTCTTGGCGAATATAAACAAAATCACGAACGTGAGCACGCCTGCGGCGATTATAAATATTATATTCTGGCTAGTAAAGTCGTGCATGTTAGGTTTTTTCAAGAAAGATCGTAAAAATTAATTAAATTATCACGATACAGTGATATTTTGTGATTTGTTTGTTTTGTTTTGTTGTTCTAGCTCACTCGCTCACTCATCTGACTGTTTGATTGACTTGACATTGACGTGACACTGACAGCAGAGAAGTCAAATAAGTTGCGTTCGAAAACCTTAATTTACCTCTGCTTAGATTTTGGCCGATCTTATTTTCACGAAAAAAGAAGAAGCAGATTTCTATGGTTTATGTGTGCGTATACGTATGTATATCTACATTTGTGTGCGTAAATCTTATATTTCAATTGTCAAATCTGACATCTCAACTGTCAAATGTCAAGAGGTCAATGTCATGCTTGCTTCTGCTTGCTACTGTTCTATAATTCTTGCTAGGCTATTTCGAGATGCGAGCTACTATTTACGAAATAAAATCCACCGGAATAATAAATAGGACAGAAATGCGATGGCTGCAACAGCATCGGTAATTAATGATCTGTCTTATTATTATCATCTGAAGAGTATTTACCATTTCCTACAGCACAGACGACTCCAATGCCTCCAGCAGCGTTGGGAACCAACCGCTCCTAAGCAACTCCTACGCAATAGAACTGGGCAGTCATCACTAAAGAGAACTTTTAATTCTTCAGGGCTGGACACTTCTGCCACATGCCAGACACCTCGTGGGCTTTAATCTTCAGTGGGCTGAAGATGTGTGTCAAACTTAGCGCTAGAAAGTGGTAGACCAGACTTTAGTGGGCTTGTGATGTGTGTTTAAAACCCTGCCAAAAGTGTGTGAAGTCAGATTGTGAATGAAGTAAAATTAGGTAGATGTGCGTGAGGAAGTAACTACCTACTAAAGATATCTTCAATGTTGTATCAATGTTTTCATAGCGTTAAAGATTTCATATAAATTATTTTCTATTTTCTTTATGAATTATTATTCTGAATTGATTATTGTTATTATTCTGACACACTGATTCATTTTAATTAAACTTATATTTTCTACTTTTTGTTTGAATTTTGTATATTGTTCTCCGACAAAGTATGTGAGCCGCTTTTTTACATGCCCTATGATCTAATAGTTGTACCATACTTCTTGCAAATAAATATATTTCATTTCCTTTGTCTTGTACCACCCACCAGTCGAACTACTCAGTAGTTACTGAACTGCAAATGCAGAGTTATTGGTGAAAGAGACTCATTTCCTGTAGGTTTCATTTGCTCGATCTAGGTATAATGTAACTATGTTATTCGGGGATAATTCAGCATTATAGTGGCAAAAGAAGTTTATCAGTCCAGTAGTTTTTGAGTTTATTCGTTACAAAAATACAAATCTGTACAATTTATAATAATGATGATGATCCACAGTAGCCCAAACAAGAGATGAATGGAGAGAAGGGAGGGAGGCCTTTGCTCTGCAGTGGGACACAACAGGCTTTTAATAATAATAATAATGATGATGATAAGTTACCTACCTAAGTACCTATAAGTACATACCTACCTATTTGCTGAGAATTCCCATTTTCCCACAGAACGCCTACCTACATATATGATTATAATGATTACCAGCTCCTCTGAATCCACCATCAGGTAAGCTCGTTGGCAGAGAGCACTGGTGGTCTAGACGTAGCGGACCCGCCGTCCGATCCGCATAAGGTCGTGGGTTCAAATCCAGTCGTGTACAAAGTAGTTTTTCTGTAGAAAAATGTGTGTGCACTATGCCAGTAAAACATCGTGAGGAAACCGGCGTGACAGTTCGAGCAACACGTTGGTGTCAAGCGCCACGCAAAAAGGGCCAACTAGAAGCCTTGCGGAAACCAGCCCTCAGTGCCTTGCCTACCTTATTCATAATACCTAACTAAATGCAGTAGATCTACAAAATCATGCAGGTAAATAAAACAAACATTCCACAGGATGGATGTTAGCAATGACCACTACTAAGCGGGCAAAGCCTGCCGCGGGCGGCCGCTAGTTCATAAAATCTATAATAGGTACCTATGTATAGTACATACAGTCACGAAAAACGCCGTAAGATGCTTGATACTAACTATTATCTATTCTGTGACGTTACCGTGTCATCATAGTAACTACTAGCGTATCTGTAATTCGAAAATATCTTAGAGTCACGAAATCTAACATCATCATCACCCTATCCCTGTCGTAAGAACCACCCATTTTTTATTTTTTTACATAATTGAAGCCAAGGTAGGAGAAGATTTGAGTTCCGTAAAAAAAATGTTTGCTAAATGTTTGCTAGTGTGTATCATCAACTTATTATTATAAAATGATGAAAGCTTTAATTAAAATTCGATGATAGATAAATGCAGTGAGATTAAACGTAATAAAGCTTACAAAGAAAGAATAAAGAAAGATAGTGGAATATTACAGAAAACTTTAACCCAGAAAGTACAATCAAAAATTAAAAATAAGTTTTGATAAACATGCCGTGGTGAATATTGCGTAAATATAAGAGCGCCGTTAGATTTTGTATTTGTATGTACCTATACGGTTTTTCAGTTTGTTTCTGAACGAACATCGAAGGGCATTCGCGCCTTATTTTGAACATAGGACAAGCGGTAGTATTCCATCCGCTAACTGGGTTCTGTATGTATTTTAACAAAACAGAAAATTTATAAATAGGTATTGTACCTACTTAAGTAAACTTGGCAGCATCTTTTTGATCATTTGCTAAAAAGTTGGTAAACTCGTTACGTTTTTATAACTCAAATTACAAGTTGTATTTATTTTACAAAGAATTAAATGGAAACATTGACACTGCGAAAGTTATATTTATGTAGCAGTGATTACAATGTGGTTTTCATTCTTCGATAATAATGTTTTATGTAGGTATTTTACTTAACTAGTTCATACTGATACCAAAATATGAGTAGGCTTATCTTACTTACAGGAGGTAAGTACACCTATTTAAGTTAATAATCTGTTTGCGCTGAAAACTTTGTCTTTGTTATTAAAATCAGCATGTTTGTATGTGCTTGTCATGAAATACATAAATAACCATAATTTTATACCATGGGTAGGTAGGTACTTTGTCACACAGTCATTATTCAGGCTCAAGTCGAACATTCCTTCATCATGATTATTTCTATCGAAGAGTTGGGCGCGGCACGAATGTCTTTGGCGGGAAAACGTGGTAAGCATACTAATTTAAATATGGCGGCGACGTGCGATGACCAATGATGTTCTGTTATGGAAACGAAATGGTCCGAATGCCTCCTGTGGTATGGTAGGTAACAATGGGTGCTTGAACATATTTGGTGAGTTATTTTTCCACTAGGTTGTTTCTATTCAACAGCACAATATGTGTTGCTATAACTGGTAGGCAGTAAGCACCTAAGTACCCATCGGTACAGCTAATAGGGCAACCAAGTATAGGTATGCATGCACCTACAGTACATGGGTGCTTAGTGCCTGCCTTGGTACTGATGTTTTCCGTGGCTTGAATCTGGTAATTTAAGTTGATGAGTCAAGCTTATAACTAGTGAATCTTAGGTTCTGTCTTACCTACTAGTTACCTATCAGACTGTCTAAATACCTACTTTCTCGCCAGGGTTGCCTAACATGTAGTTTGAAGTTACCTACTTCTAGCAATTTGAGACGACAACGTCAATTAGGTAAGTAGGTTCACTGCCTATGAATATTTGGTACACTGGTAAACATAATTTTATTTACCTAGGTGATGTGACGATGCTTTGCGTGACCTCCAGTTTAGCAGTAAGCGACCACTTTGTGACGTTCCAGTGGCAACTTCTCATGTTCCCGCTAAAATCAATAACCTTCAGTTACTCAAGTTATCTAATGTAGAAATAATATTATTTTTCATTTTCATCAAGTTGTCTTTTCGATAAACCAATGCAAGATAATTATAAATCATCGTTAGTCGCCCAATAGTCTTGAAAATATACGATGCAAAAGTGTAAATGAAAAGAAAAAAGCCTTCGCTTTGTTGACAGCTGCTCCTTAATTATCACCTTAATAACTCAACTGGAATTGTGGCCAAACGATTGCATAGAACTAAAAAAGCGGCCAAGTGCGAGTCGGACTCGCCCATGAAGGGTTCCGTAGCAACAAGTAATATAAACATAATATAAAAGTTCTTGTAGTTCGTCGAAAGGTAAGTTGTGGTTTACGATTTATGACGTATAAAAAAAAAAACTACTGACTAGATCTCGTTCAAACCAAATATCGTTGGAAGTTTACATAGTAATGTACATCATATATTTTTTTTTAGTTTTATCATTCTCTTATTTTAGAAGTTAGAGGGGGGGACCAACTTTTTACCACTTTGGAAGTGTCTCTCGCAAAAACTACTAAGTTTATAAAAAAACGATATAAGAAACCTCAACATCATTTTTGAAGACCTATTCATAGATACCCCACACGTATGGGTTTGATGAAAAAAAGTTTTTTGAATTTCAATTCTGAGTATGGGGACCCCCAAAATTTATTGTTTTTTTTCAACTTTTGTGTAAAAATCTTAATGCGGTTCACAGAATACATCTACTTGCCAAGTTTCATCAGTCTAGCTCTTATAGTTTCGGAGAAAAATGCCTGTGACATACGGACGGACAGACAGACAGACAGACATGACGAATCTATAAGGGTTCCGTTTTTGCCATTTGGCTACGGAACCCTAAAAAACCTTACGTACATTGCATTACAGCTTTGCGCACTTCTATTCAAATAAAACCACCACGGATCTCTAAATATGAAACGTTGCATTGACAATTTTAGGAACGGAGGTTGGAATGAATTTGGATGATGGAAAACGAAGTTTCTTAGGTCTATGGTTTTTAACTACTGGAGCGCAAAGAGGTTGCAATCCTGCGTATTTTTTTTTTAAACCAAGACCAAGGTGAAGTGCTTGAGTTGAACTTCCCGGACGTAAATCCGTTTATCCGGAATAGTATAAACCTAGACAAAAAATCAATTTACAAAGAAATCTCAATACTTACGCTTGGTCCTAAATCTCAAAACATACCTACCTAATCATGAAACTAAAACTTGCAGTGCGAACTAGTTGATTCAAGCATTGCGTTATCGTCAATTTTATCCTCCCGTGAATTTACTAGAAAAGCGCGCATTCAAATCGCGTTCGGTACTTCACAATGGCGGCACGCGAAAATATGCGCACGCGTCGTGTCACGATCGTTTTGCAACGGCCGAAAGCTGGACCAAATTTTATGGCCAGTGGGCAGTTTAGTTTAGTAGAAATCTAAAGAGGCTACTGAACTGAATGCTGAAATAGCTTTCTTTATTTTATTATTTAGTACTTACTTTCCTATAGACTTACGTAAATTGCCTTTCATGAATATTCGGCTATAATTATGTGGGTACTTACCTACCTACCTGTAGCCTTGCCTTGCCATGCCTCGAACAAGGGTAAAACAAAGAAAAAACAGTCAGCGATAAAAGTTGATGAATGATTTGAGGATAAAAATGTTTACAAGATAAAAGTTGACGAGTTATTTAAGAATAAAATTGAACATCTTTTCGACACGTATTTCAAGCCAAGATTTCAAGCAATAAATTTACTTTGACGTTTAATTACTTTTTTAAATATCATTTTTTGCATGCACAACATTGAGCTGCATTTACTCATTTATAAGCTTTCGCATTTATGGTATTAGTAGCATAATATTTTTGTCGTGTCAATGCACTAGTACCTCCAAACTAGTGAGTTGAAAGGATTTTATATGCGCTTGAAACAGGCTCCATTCGTGCACTTGACATGACACTTTCGGTTGTATGTAGGTAAGTAATTCCGTTATGCTGGTCTCCTCACGATGTTTCCCGATGAGATTATGTTCATTTGAGTTTGAGAGTATATAGAATATACCTACCTAGTTCACATCAATATTTGGTCAGAAAAACATAGGTGCATAACCGGATTTGAACCCGCGACCTAAAGCTCGGAAGGCGGGCCGCTATCACTGGACCTCGTAAAAATAGTAAGTATTCTAAAAACTTAGATATTGGTGCTATACCGTTGACTGTACCTTCAGACAATAGTCAACATCTGCACTCAGTCCGTGGGTGTCAAAATGAATGGGATATAATGATGTAACTGTAGTATGTACCTACTTACATGACTAATCGTATAATTACGCCCAGTAATACTTACTTACTAATTAGGAGCAAGTACCTAGGTTTAGTAGCAGTTGTCGGTACTTTCTAGCCTGTCATGATCATTAGCTTATATCAGTCCACTACTGACGTAGGGCTCTCCCAAGACGCGCTACTGAGCCCGGTCTTCGGCTATTCTCAGTGCTTGGATTGCATGGAACTGGCACCTAGACTCACCTAGCTTTATGACGTTTCAAAGTGATCCTTACAATCCTAATACTCAACACTTTTGATCTGGGGCCTAATATTCGGGCCGATCTCGATCATTTTGCAATTTTATTTTATCACTTTTTTTTCGAAGAGAGGATGGCAGATTTCCTTCCCCCAACGACGACCATCTCCCCAACGACCCATCAACGACCTCATCGTAAAAGCCTCGACAGCTACGATGTACGGAAAACGGTGAAAAAGTGCGGGGTTGTGAAAAGAAGCAATAAAATAAAATTGCAAAATGATCGAGATCGGCCCGAGAATTAGGCCCCTGATTTTTGATTTTTGCCTGCCATCTGAATCCACGTTCGATTTTCAATTTTTTTCAAATTTAAATTGGAAACTGTCAGCGGATTCCTAGAAATATGAATGAACCAACTAAAAAAAATATTCAATGCATCAATGCTTCTGCGTTTTCATGGACCTTGCATTGCAGCCTCTCTCAAGGTACATAAACTAGTGGGTCCTATTTTGCTCCTTCTTCTTATCGTGTCACTAATTTCTTTCGAGCCAAGCCAAGTGTGGTGAAAGGATTTAAAGTGCGCCTCAAATAGGCTTGTTTTGTGCACTTGACACATATTTTTTTTCTTGATAACTAGCCATAAAAACATCACATTATCATGACCTACGTGCTTCAGTTTTGGTAAAATATAGAAAAGAGCCCTGAGCATCAGGCTTCAAGCCCGACCCAAGTAACAAATAATTCACAGAACTGTGATCGGGATACAAAACGATCAATTTTGCTGTCTCGCAGGTAGGCAGGTACCGATAGGGCCCAGCATTTTTTCATTCGACACCTTATTTTGCTTTTCTGTATGCATGTCACACACATCCCCTCCTTTGAAACAATAGTTGGGTAGCTCTTTTCGTAGCAGGAAACGGCGCACGCGCTTAAACTACAAAATGGCTGCCACCGCCATTTTGTTTTATGCCTGGAATGGAGTTAAATACCCGTCTGGATGCTAAGGAGACAGCTTACCATAAACAAAAAGGATATCCTGGCTAATTTCCGTTTGTATTTTATTAATGCATGCCCATTACGTGAATTGCATACATAGGGCCTAGGTACACACGGTTTTGGAGGTTTTGCTTCCTTAATCGTGAAAGGCGAAAGGTGCTTCCGTTGTAGATAACTGCTACCAAGTTCGTTAGGTATCGTTATCTACCCACATCCTGTTAAATTTAAAAGCATTTTCACACCCTTGCGTGATTAATTTAAAAACAAGCACCTATCAAAGCCTTACAGCAAAAAGTAGAGCTACTTCGAGCGGGGAGGTCGGTGTATATGTTGTACAGTCGGCTACAAAAGCAGATTACCAGTTTTGGTTGACTTGACTTGACTTGACTTCTTAGTTTATGGCTTTTGTGGCTTGTTGTCACAATTCTGCCAGTGTCCGTTTCATGCTAGTGTCACAAACGAGCAGAGGAGTGCGGATCAGAAGAATATGGTCAGTTCTCAGAGGGAGATTCTACCAGTTTTGGTTACTCACCTTCATCCAGTGCTGTGCTTTAAAAATAAACACTTCAAAGCACATAATTGGCATTTGAAGTTGGCATAAAAATAGAAATGTTCATTTACCTACCTACGCATGTCGCTGACCGTACTTAGTACTTTCCTACTTAGGATACCTACCCATACGTACATACGTGGATGCCACTTAATACCTAGGTACCTAGGTATCGTGGTATAAGGGGCTATCTACTTACCTACCCACGAAGCCACCCTGTGTCTTTGAGTAAGTAGTCTTTGAATAATATATTCCGATAATTTTCTTTCGATACGAATTTAATTTTGAGGATGAAAGGCAAGCAGTTTCGATCTAACCTTTTTTTCGAAGAGCAGGTGAGTTTATGGTTCCGTAGAGTTATTCGAACCTTTGCCCATGGAACTTTTTTACGTGTGCTCACCTAAACATGCATGAGTAGGAGCTACACAAAGTTATTCATTAGTATTCATCTGGGCACGTGTAGTCTGCTTCGCGGTGGGGACGGGTTATTAGCCGGTGCCGCCTCCGCGGCCAGGCATATTGTTCCGAGGTCTGCCCACCGAGGCACCGGCACCGACCGAGTCGTTCGCTAACCGCTAATACATTCTGTCAATATTTGAACTACGGTACCGCCGGGCGATTTCACCGCCAGAAGAGACCGAGCCGGTGGCTGGGAAGGCAAGAAGTCGGCATAGCTGTTTGATATCATATACGGCTGTGTCACTTCGAACCAGCTCAATCCACCGGCTATCATCAGTGAAGAATATTGAAGAACGAAGATTTCCGGGACGCTCCCGTAAAGAAAATCCGCGCAATCTGATCGCTCCCGTTGCGAATCGCACCGGGAGAGGGCGCATCGCACCTGACAGCTGTCATTTCCTTTGCTTTCATTTCATTTTCACGGGCACGGGCGAGTTCCGTGGGAGTACAAGGAAAATCTTTATTTTTATCACACACGACGATGTTCCCGTGAAGTGCGACCGGCTATGAACGTGCGTGACGAAACGATACGAAAACACGACGACAGAATGGCGAACGACGAGGTCTTAGGTCCGCGAAAGACGATGTTTATATTAGTGATTGTTGTGGGGTGTTTTGCTATCTTGTGGCCCAGGATCCTGTCCCCGCTGATCGTGGGTACCACCAAGCAGCAGCTGCAGCCCAACCAGTTCGACCGGGACGCAGGTAATGTCGTTATTTATAACACAAGCTCAATGTCAATACCGCTGGACTAGAGACGCAACTCAACGCGGCTCATCTTCTTACGATCGAATTAATGTAATTATTAAATTAGACAGAAAAATATGTATAAATTGTGTATCTAAGCGTCTTTTCTCGGCTTAGATGCTATAATAGTAATCTTGTCTGCAGAGTGTTGGGTTAAATTATGTGTAAACTCGGTATTGCTAAAATATTACGTGCGCTGTGTTTGCGATTCTCAAGTACGAGATTACTGTACAAATAGGTGCGTCTTGGTCCAGTTGTTGACTTAAACATGTTTACTGAACATCTGATTGGAATGTTGCCTTGTGTGGAATTTCACAGCGAGGATAATGTAAATTATTATTACAAAGCTCGTAGAATATATTACAGCATTTACTTGCGAAACCAACCAGTACACAATAACTCAAAGGGCCTGAAACAAAAACAATTATTATGCAAATGCCTCCAACTCATAAAATAGGTACCTACTGTTATTTCTATGGAACTTAATAATTTATACTACATTGCAAACACTCATAAAAAATAATAGAACTGAAAACGCTTCAAAACTTGTCTCTGATCTGCTTTTTTAAATACCTACTGTAATTTATAATTTTCAAGCTTTCATTTTATTGTAAAATCAGTAGGTAGGTAAAATTAAAAAAAAAATTTTTTTTGGCAACAAATAAAAAGTATTGCACTTCTCTATGTAAAACATTTATCTTTGCAACAAAAAAAAAATTGCACTTCTATACAACATCTAAATGTATGTTAAAAGTTATTTTTCCAAATGGGTCATTGTATGCATGGTAACCATTTAATTTTGATGATTAAATAGATTAAGTTTGAAATGTATTAGCTAATTAATTAGGTATGTGAATTTTCATAATGATTGTACAGGGAAAACTGTCGCTCCACTCAACAGTAATGTGTAATACAAAGCAAAATTGATAAAAAAATGCTATTCATATAAAATTATGTAGGTACTGCAACTTGTTTATTAGTGCATAATTCAATTCAAAATAATTTTATTTCCATACTTTGGTATGATGAATTTAAATAAATATAATAATTGATTAGGTACTTGATGAACTTTCTATTCTATCTAACCCTAAATGGCAAAGCTTATAGTTATATTCACTTTAAAAATAAATAAGTATTAATTAAATAAATTAATACAAATATTTAAGGGGGGTTCCCATACAACAAATATGATTGTTTGCCGTTTTTTACACGCAAAGCCAATTCACACTTGGCTGGATATTTTATTATAGGTACTTATTTAGCATAGCGTCCCGTAAGTAGGGGTCCCATGAGTAATCACCAGTTACCCCTGACGCTATATAAATCACCTACAATAGAAGCAAAGGCCTGTTTACTTTTACTTACTCATTAAAATTATGTTACAATCAACTTAGGATGTGTGTGATTAAAACAACTTAAGATGCTGCAAATTTTACATCGCGGACTAATTAGACCTTTTTAAAATTCTTACCGTTGTAATGGGTTTCCAACCTCTTTGCTGAATAAAAAGTTGGAATTTGGTTCAATAACCTCCTTGCAGTTAGAATGACTTTAGAAAGTTGGAACATGGTTGAATAAAATAGAACTTGTTTTTTTTTATAATTTGACAGCTGTCAGTAGAAAGTGATTCTCCCTAGGGCTGAAAGTATTACTTTCAATTAGGCCCCTCAGGCAACTTCAGACCTACTTTCCGAGTATGAGCAATGAAAAATCATATTACACCCCGCTTACCACCAGGATGCTGTGAAGTAATGTTCGGCACCGAGCTAGCTGTTCTCGAGCTGATCAACGAGGTATGCAGCTCAGCACACACCAATGGGAAGTTAAACCCTTACGCAGCCGCCGAATGCCGTCGAACCGTGAACGAAACCTGTGGGGTAGACATCGCCGCCTTTCTGAAGAGGACTGAAAACGTTGGCAAAACTTCCAAGATATTACTCCGGACCATGCAGGGGAGTAACAGCTCTTGCTTGAAAGAGCATTTCGGAGTACCAGTGCTGAACCTTGGACCACATCTGGCGTACAACTCCTGGACGTTTCAAGACAGTTAGTTTGAGATAAACAAATGGTTTCTGTGTTCTAATTCTAACAAAACTTAACCGCATGTGTGCAAATAGGAACTAGAATGAAAAAAGGCGTAAGAGTCGAATAATTTCTTTGTTTTAATACTAACATAACGCATGATACCGGGTTCAAGCTATGTTAACTTGGCCACGACTTTTAGGTTCAGACTTAAACGAACGAAGACGAACAAAGGCGTAATCAAGGCTTCCCATTGCGCAAATCAGGGCGTTACAAGTTTAACGTGTATGATGTGTCTGTCGTGATTTTACAGTTCCCGAACCCAAAAGGATGAACCGATTTTCATTTAGTTTTTTTAATTTGGAAGGGTACTGAATGGAGTGCTTTTAGCTGGCATTCCAGAAAATCTATTCAGCTGCTTGAAGATCATCAGCCGTTTTCTATGTTATGAGGAGGGTCCGTTTTTTTGGAAAATGAACTGTATTACTTTACTCGGTCTTCCGTCGTTTGCTTGGCTTGTATCTGGCATAACAACGGTTTTATTTTATGTGTGTGGTTTATTATAATATTTATTACGGAAAAATGTGTGTCTATTTTGTGGCGATAACAAGCATGGAATTGCAATAGTTTTAAGAATTTAAAAGCACTTAATTACATTGTGTATTATTGAACCAATGGATACCTACTGTTGCTGATAAGAATCAATCTTTGAAAATAAATGTTATAGGTACTAAAAATGAATGGAAATAGCAAATTTATATTATAGCACGGCATAGTAATAGTACCAATTTCGGTCTACGTTGGTGAAGTACAGCTACGCGTGTGACAGTTCTTAATACGAGTTGGTATAGGTATTTCAGCCCAGACTCTAGTTTTCACTTTAATAAATTATGCAAAACATATGAATTTCAACTGATATTTGCCGGGTTCATTTGTGGGTATACAAATAGATAGAGTTTTGGGCACGTACGCATTTATTGCTTATTCTGTTTTGTGCAAACATAGGTGACCCTAATTACCTAGTCTGCCGATTAACCTAAACATTATGGTATGTTTAGGTATATTACCTAATTTAGCCTGATCTCGTATTTTGCTTTGCTTTGGGATTTTTTCGATTATTTTTGTGCGCCGTTGTACCCCGCCCTGAAAAGAGCCAGCATTGTAGGTACATTACAGCCTAAAAACGACTTTTAACATCTCAAAGCTCTTCTTCCTGCCTTTATCCCACTTTATGTGGGGACGGCACAACATGTCTTCCTCCTCCATTCCCCTCTGTCAGCCGTCATCTCTGTATTCACTCCTCTCTTACCCATCCACAGAAGGGTTTTTGCTTTTCTGTGTATCCATCGATGTGGATAAGAGTGTAGGCTGGTGTGTAGACAAAATAAAACATGGATCAACTGTGTGAAAGGTGACTCACACAGCTCATCCATGTTTTATTTGGTATTTATCCATGTATTACACGCCCGTACCACGCCAGTATATTGCTCCTCAATTTTTCTGTCACACTTTACCCATCTCAAAGCTATTAACTAACAAGTTGAGCTTAATAAAATTGAGAAACCTACTTTTTGACTTCAATGGCCAAACTGCTGAACCAATTTTGATGAAAACTCTATGGGACCAATCTGGAATATTAAATTTCAGATAAAATAATATTTATTTCAAATGAGGTTCATACATTACGAAGTTATACGATACCAAACATTTAAAAAAAACTTAGAACTTCCTTATTTATTTTAAGTTGGTTAAAAATATTTCCATTCCACTTTAGACTAAGCATTCATCCTTCCATTTGTTCTCGTCACAAACCTGTCTCAATTAACCAGTAGGTACATTATACCGTGTAGGAGGAATATCTGCGTCGCGTGGGATGAAGGTTGTGCAATATGCATCCTGATTTGCAACCTCAGCTTTTACCGTATGACTCCATCCCACTGTGTTTTCGCATCGAATTTGTTTTTTATACAACAAAAAACAAACAAGCATATGGCCCACCTGATCGAAAGCGGTTACAGTAGCCTATAGACGCCTGCAATACCGTTGCCGACCCTTTAAAACTTTTAAAACGCCCTTTTTGAAGAACCCCATGCCATAGTCCTCAGGGAAAACCTCAACAGGGAGATTGGGAAGCGATTACCGTAGCCTCTAGACGTCTGTAATACCAGAGGCATCACAAGCGCGTTGCCGACCCTTTAAAACTTTTAAGACGCTCTTTTTGAAGAAGCCCATGCCATAGTCCTCAGGGAAAACCTCAACAGGGAGATTGGGAAGCGGTTACCGTAGCCTGTCTGTAATACCAGAGGCATCACAAGCGCGTTGCCGACCCTTTAAAACGTTTAAAACTCCTTTTTTGAAGAACCCCATGCTATATTTCTTAGGGAAAACCTCAGCAGGGAGATCATTCCACAGCCTGAGTGTTCGCGGGAGGAAGTTCCTCTGACACCGAACGGTGCGCGACCACCCAAGCTCCAAGGTGTGAGGATGAACTCTCTGCCTATGGCGAGCAGTGCGATGGTAGAACGAGGCGGTTGGCATGATGTCAAACTGCAAACATTAGCTCAGTCAGCTGCACTAAAATTTAGATGGTAACTATTGATTATCATGACGCACTAATGTATGTTTGATACAGCTTCTAGATTACAAATAAACAGTCGCATTAATGCAATGGGCGGTCTTATCGCTAACAGCGATCTTTAACAAGCTAATGAACACAATTCATAACTTGTGGTAAGGTAAAACAATCATAAAATCTGTTGATAAGTTTATTTTTTCGAGTTAAAAAATTCAACTGTGTTTAGTACTGTCTCTTTATAGATTAAAATCACTAGAATCACATTGAATCGTTCCTTAAACTAGGCGGATCGTGACAGTTGAACGTGACTAAACCTGCAACGAAAAGTATCAAAATTGGTTGTTACTACTAGAAACTATAGAAAGTAGAAAACACGTGATGAATTTAACCACTTGCCATATGCATGCAAACCTTCCACTCGTACCTACCATACAAGGTGACAAAATACAGCTTACGAAAACCGTTGATGACCACGAAAAAGCTGGATAACTCCGAATTTTTTAAACTTAACTTGCCTGATTTGGTCTTCTGCATGAAGTTATTACAGAAATGCTGGACTTGGGTGCATTGTCAAGAGTTTAAGAAGTAATAATGACCAAACTCAACCGCAATATCATTACTTTGTATCAGAAACTATAAGGTTTTTAAAACAAGCTACAACATTTTTCGGAACAAGATTATTTTCTTGTTATTTTTGGTGGTGTCTGTAGCATTGCGTCTCGCTCTATCTGAGTTTTAGCTGTAGTTATAATTTTACACCCTGTATAGTTATACTTACCTACACGTAATGTATTTTCTCAATAAGTAAATACTGACATAAGTTATTTCTATTCCATTTTCACAACAAATAAACATCATCTTGGAAACTCTCAAAACTTGAAAACTCATTTGTCCGTCAATTGCTTTCACAATAGAACGCGGTGTTTCAAGTTATTCCCGTTTGGAGAGACCTCGAGGCAAGAACAAAAGTGTTAGCACTCATTGTCACCTTACAAGAAGGTCACTGGTGCAAGTCTTGAGCGGATGCTCCTACCTCACATCTAATTGAAATTCAAAAATATTAATTAAATTTTATATCACAAGGATCACTTTGAAACGTCTTAAAGCTAGGTGAGTCTAGGTGCCAGTTTCACGCGACCACTCCAACGTGTCACTGGTTATTTGAACCAGTGTGGTGAAAGGATTTTAAGTACGCCTTAAAGAGGCTCCTTTCGTACACTTGACATATGTTTTCGATTTTTTTTAGGTTCTACGACATGTCGGTGTCGTCACACGTTATGGTGCACGTAATTTTTTTGTCAGAAAAGCTTATTGATACATGACTGGTTTTGAATCCACGACCTTAGGATCAGAAGGTGGGGCCGTTACCACTAGGCCACCAGCGCTCTCTAAACTAAACTAACCAAGTCAGTTACGCAGAAAGAAAATTCATATCACAGTGCGGTCTGTGCAGCTTGGAGACTTGCTTGTAGAGTGTGCTATATAGAGCGCGGATATGCTAAGCTGGGACTTCAACAGCAGCATCTTACCATTTCTAGTTTCATTGCTAATGATATTATTGCACTATCATGAGTGTCAGAGTAGAAGCACATAGTTCCCAACTGCACGGAAACAGTGGTCACATGGAACCATGACCATGGTTTTGTGAGCTATAAGCGTTAGCACCATTCAGTCAATTTGCAAGTTTTAAATTCGTCAAATATTTGAAACACGTCAATGCCATTGTGCAGATCTAGACACATCTGCCGAAAATAACCTTGAATATTTTCTGAACGTAAAAGATCTTGATGGCTACGAATTAAAATTCCTGGAACTTCAATGTGTTTAAGAGCTAAGAAAGCTCTAAGAAAGACTTTCACTTGGACAAGAGAAAGAAAGAAAGGAACGAGTAGAACAGTTAATATTCACGGCGACACACAAAGACTAGAATGCCTACTAACAAGTAGATAAGTGTGTCGCTTATCGCCAGTGTGTGAGTGCTTCATAAGCCGTGAGCCCTTCAAACGTCACAAGACCTAAACTAGTTCAGCTTGTAACGGCTTCTGACTCATCCCAACACAAGTTTTGACATGTCGTTAGAACAGATGTCCTCAGTAAGTGGTAGGCCCTGGCGCCTATCAAAACACCACCATCTGCTGTCATGTCTATGGGAAATATTTGCTCAGCACACATAGTTGGATCACAGTTTTAGGCACTTTGTACTGATGTCGCGCCTGTTAGTGGACCTTGGAATCCCACATGGGTTTTCTAAACAAATTAGGTAATGTGCCAATTGGTGAACTCGGTCAAATTATACTGGTTAACCGTTCATGTCACAAGCTATAGCGGTTATAATATGAACCATTGGTTGCCGGATAAATGCAGAGATTTTGAGTAGCTTATAGAACAATCTGTGTGTCTGTCCAGGGCTAGTTTTCTGCACGAGTCGAATTGTCAAAACACTGCAGTTTTTTTTACATGATATAGACCATCCTTTGGCTACAATCTCACCTGATTGTAAGCGACGATGTAGCCGATGGAGCGGGATTTTCTAGAAGACATCTATTCACTCTTGCTTTAAAGAGGCCCAGATTGTAACCAACATAAACTAGGATGTGTCTCTGGTCTCTCTTTACCTCGTCCTTTCCAAGTATTTTGAAAATAACTCTTGTGGAGATTTTAATATCGAACTCTAACAAGTTCATGTCTGCCTGTACATGAACTGTGTCCTTTATAATCTATGCCTAGTCTTTTAACATAAAAATGTTAGCTTCAATGATATGCTAGCTGCATTCTGTATGATTCACTACTTGAGGAATGTGCTAAATTAGGAAATGACCAGTTTTCCAACTGTAATGAATGCTACAATTAAATATGCAGACGGCACGCGTGCTGGTTATTTAGTGGCTGAATGGCTGAGCATTGAAGGGACTAATTCGTTGGTATTGTAGTAATGGTCTGCTTACGTCATCGTTGAACAGTCTAGACTTGCATTTGTGACTATGGATGAAGGATTTGAGTTTCATTCGGATTAGGGCCGGTTCATCCATCTGTCTTCTACCGAAGCTGCTCTTGTCTCTTCAGGCTCAAAATAATATTCAAGCTTGAGTTGAGTATCTTACTCTGTCATATCCAATGTCACCATCTAGATCTCTAGACTCATTTTCACACATCGTAGTACAATTCGGTCGTCAGTATTTCAGGATCGCTATAAGAAGTTTTCAAGATAAGAGTGAACAGGATTCTAGCCTAGCGCGCTTCACTAAATAGCGGATCATTATCATCATCAGCCTGGACAGCCTATTGAGGGGTTCCGTATCACACTACATCACCACACTTGACAGATGGCTCGAGATGCTGGTGACTATATTCATCACCTCTGCTCTCCGGAGCTATTTCCACCAGGTGCATTGGCTGATGAACTTTAAACTGGGTCAATAAAATCACAATGATTGAGTTTGTAAAGTTTATTTTTTTAACGCTGACTAATACCGTTTTGTTTGACGTGTTTTTCTAATTACTTGTTATCGCTATCGGTTTTTACGAAACAATTAACTTTACTCTTTGTCCTAAAATAGCCCTACCATAGTTCATAAGTATGATTGTCATGTGGCTTTGTTTTGAAAATCATTGTTTAATTTATTTTTCATAGGCAACGATTTAATATCATAATTAGTATTATGATGGGATGACGTTGAAAATATCTTACAAAAGAAGGCGTCTATGTCCAGCAGTGTTAAAGCTTCGTCTTCAGCCTTGACTACAGTCAGCCATAAAAGTATATTAACATTTCTGGTTTTGAATATTGATAATTACATTTAAAAATCCGTCGCAAACTAATTGCAAGTTGAAGTTGCCAACTATTTATTATCGCTGACTGTACCTGAACTACTTTATTTTAATTAGTTGCAACTTATTTTACTGATAATCCTAGTGTGACCTGAAGTAATATATCTGTTTTTTTTTGTCAATATCGCTGTTTTACTATAACTAGGCCGGGATCGCCTCTGGTGTCTATATCAACGCCGTGACCACTTTCCTTCATCAACTCCCGTCTGCTCGTCTGTCAGCTATGGTGAAAAAAAACTAACTTGTACTTCCCTCCCCTTTGCCTAGCAGCAGTGAAGCAGGAGCGGTCACCTATCCTCGGAGCTGGTCCTCACCCGGCACTCCGCGAGAGAGGCCGGGCCATACCGGCCGGGGCGCCGCCGAGCCCTCGAGGATCCCAGATCCAGATGCCGCCGCACGTGAGGGTACGGTCTCCTTTAGAAGGGTACTTTGAACAGGAACTCAAGGTCAGTCGGTTGGAGTGGATGCTTTGGTGTGCAGGTAGGTTGGGTTTCCATTGGTGTTTTAGTCTTTATGGGCAGAGTGTTAGGTTTAGATGTGGATGGATGAAGTAGTTGAGATGAAGATTATCAGTTTGAAAGATAATATGAGTAAAAAAGAAGATGTTAGAGGAAAGTAGAAGAAAAAAAATGGTTGTGCAGACCTCGTGTAGCGTGGGATGAAGACAGATAGATTAAGTCATAGATTTTCATGGTCTTATGATGACTATGTAATAAAAGTTTATAACGTGTCATAGAAATTTGCACAATAGACTGAACAGTACCTTAGTCTCAGAGGAATGCCACATTAAACACATCCTCAGTGAATATGCTGGATGAAGAAGCGTAGGATGGTCCACCCAATCACCGATATTGTGATGATCGCGGGAAAGGAAAAAGGTCACTCAAAAGTCTTCTTCCAGGAAATATGGTGGAAGGCCTATGACCAGCTGTAAACTTATTGAAGCTGATGATATTGATGATGAGTGAGGTAGAACACCATTGGAAACCCGCTTTAACTAATTATAATCTAACTGCAAGTAAGCTTCGGCAGCAATGGATCTTCTAACCCGTAAGTAGACGTAGAACGTAGATTTAGTCGGCTTCATAACTCTTTGTTTGGCATAAAATTTGGTAAATTCTGAACGTTTATTATTTTTTTGTTGAGTTAAAAGTAAGTAGAAGAGTAACAATACGAATACAACGTAGGTTTTCTTTATGTGGGAAGTGGGGTCTTCTGTTTTCTTTCCACAAACTCTACAATCTTTAAGGCATGAGTGAATAGGTGTGTTCTAGAATGTCCTGCTAAGTGGCCAAAGTTTAAAGCGGATATAATAAGATTTATGTTATCCTCAAATATCAGTTCAAAATTCATGTAAAACCCTGTTTTTCCGATTCCAGTTAGACCTGTCTAGACTCTAACTAAACAAGTGAGTCTAAACATCAGTTTCGCTGGAATAGCATGCACTCGCGAACGTGAAGCAACTGGAGGCAAACCACTAAACGTGTACTGTCCTACTTTATGTACGTGTGTACTACGAGGAACGTGGGCTTGGCTCAAGGTGTAAGCTGTTGATGTTTGAATTGAAACGTTACCCGTAACTTTATCACTTGGATTTTTCAATTTTACATGTTAAAATTTCGGAAAGCCGATAAATATAAAAGCAAATCGTTCCAGGTGATCCATGAGAAGTTATGACTAGAGTTATATCATGAGAACACCCATGATGTTAGCTAGCAGTTACCTTAACAAGTCTATTAAATTACCTAACAGCACATGTCCACGTTTCCATTGAGCAATGCGTCCATCACTAGTCAGAGTCTAGTCTCAAGGTTCTTGCAACTTCAAATCGGACCACAGGAATACGAGCATCGCTGTTTAGTTTTGCACAAACTGCTTATTGGATCTCTTCGTTTTCTTTCTTTCCTCGTTGTTTTGGTTTTGACTTTTTGCAAAGTCTACTTATTCAAAAATATTTATCATGCTCAGACAATTTATTCAATGACAAAATCTTTCGTTTATTCCTCTTTATGCCACTGGCTCTTGCTTAGTCGCCCTGCAGGTCAGTGACCATACCGTCCCACACTACCAGAGAATCGCTAATAGCTTGCGACTTGCCTTCAATGAAGCTCACTGTTTTACAAAATGATGTCACACTCATTATTTTTGGGCGTTTCTTTCTTTAACTAGTTTGTGGCATATGTCTCGGTCATCTGTCTCACATCGGTAATCTTGTTAGCAAAGCTTTTAATGTTAAAATTCCATGGTATTTCTCTTCTTACTAACATGTGTTTCTTAGATTTGTGACACTGCTCAAAGTTATCCCTGTCATTCTTTATCATTACCCAGTGTTAAGAGGTAGAAATTGCTTAACACTGATCTTTTGAGAAATGTTTGTAAGTAGACATAACGTTCCCGGCATATTTGATCGGTGTTCGCCAGTCACCACACTTAGCATCTGCATTCATGGCTGTAGTATTGGCTTCTCATCGTTTTGCGAACTCCCTAAGTCACCTTTTAATACATCCACGGGAGGCAATGGAAGGATTCTTATTCTACGCTGGACCACCAAGGCTCTTGCGATTGCTTTTCACAACATGTTAGTTATTCATTAATACGTAGGTAATTATGTCAGCCGTTTTCTCTGTTTTAAAAAACTATCAGCGCAGGAAAATGTACTACAAAGTGAAATATGCATACTAGGTTGCCGGTTCCTAAACATCATGTAAAAATGTTAACCTACTTTGTCTTGTCATTGAGCCAACATGCATCACATTATGTGTAACGAATACCACCCATCACGAAAGAATTCATTAATGCCACTATACCTTATCATTTAGCGACTACTTTTGCAACTTGTTTTTCTTGGTCACTTAAGAAAAGAGGCTTCAGAGTCTAATGGTGACAGAAACAGTGCGTTACAAGGAATTGAGACTGGCTGATATGGTAATCTCAGTTCTACAGACTCTAAGTAGCAACAAGGCATTTCTTTGAGGTCAACGCTAGCAACTTTGTTAAAACCAACAGCTACAAAATCCACAATCTGTCACGCCCAACACTTTGCATAATAAAAACTCTTTAACGTCCCCATGTTGCGTTTGTTTAGAATACAATTACAGTAAAGACTATTTAAATCCAAACTGCTTGTATTACGTGAGACCGGACGAGGTAAACTCTGGACATTGTAAAAAGGCCATCATTGATTTTACTGTTGTTTTACTGACTTGTGTCTAGATAAATACTATCAAAGAGAATACCATGAGTAATCTAGATTAAAGTAAAGAGAGATTGATTACAAGATGCTCTGGCGAAGATATGTAAAATCATATCATGGTTCAACATCTACAGAAGTTATAAAACTGTTGTATAAAAGATTGAATTGGAATTACTCATACAACCCGGGATTTGTTAGATAAAAATATCTCTCAACTTTATTTAGACGGAAATGTTTTTATCTGACGGAAAGCGGTCTCTGGGATGATTAAACCCGCCCTAAGCCATTGCAGGGTAATATTTTCCGTCACTTTATATTTACTGTATGTTAATAACGGACATTTTGGCCTCTAAATGAACACATATGACGAACATACATAAAATTGTGCAACGCTAGTTTCAATAAGGTGCCTATTAGAAGACAGCTACGACTTTTGAAAGTCTAGACAGCTTTCGAAGCGCTGTACGATGTACAACCAGCGTGTTGTACAGTAAACAGCTGTGACATTGGGCAGCCCACACCGCGCGGCCTAGACATACAGCAGAAATAGATAGCAGTGACACTCACGCGCATCGCTCCACAACTACGTCCATGATTTTATACCATGATCTAGGAATCCCTGAGCAATTGGTAGCAATAGGTAGCCATGTAACCACATTCATACACGGTATTGTCCGAACAAGTCATAAGATCACTTACCGTGCACGAAAGAATCACATAATCTTGATAATTTTCTATGCAGGAACATACAACAATGGATTTCTTTTTGAGTGGGTAATCATTTAAGAAAAGGCTTTGAAGTTTTAGCTGTCTTTAGCTTTTCGTGCAACGGTTTATTCTACTTGAGAGAAGGTCCAATTTGAAATTGCATAAGTGTGTTTGCATAAGTTTCTCGCGTCATCCGTAAAAATATATCGATCAGAAATTATCTATCACTATTCATGACATTTTGGCTATCAGCCCAGTCGTTGTAGCGCCTGGCTAAAACTAAATTAGAATATGGCCTATTGCTTTGTTCTATTCATCTAGCACTGAATTGTGTTTCCTGAGTCTTGCTGCTTCATATTTTTTGTCTTAAAAGCTTAGGTCCTGCGTTTTTGTAAAGGTCTCTCAAATTTTCTTCATTATTCCTTGAATGTAATCTTCCTCATTCGACACATTGACTACATCATTCGGTTTTACGATTTAAGCTTAAATAGCTTCAGCGTCGTCAAATAGGTTTATTGGTTACGTGACAAACAAACACAAGTGCTTACTAGTTTCACCATATGCAGTCGAGCCGGAATAGGCGCGTACGACAATAACGCGGAGGTCACGCGCATCCCGAACGTTTGGGCAAAGAGTATGCGGCTTGCGTGTCTTGTACAGACACTATAATGTACCCAAGATTACCTCGTTCTCTGCGCGGTAATGCGATTGTTATAGGCAGTTTGCTGGTATGTACACTTACAGTAGTAATAGAGCTCTTTGTGAAGGGCTCGTCCGGGGAAGTATTACCACCTTGCTTATTTCTGCCGTGAAGCAGTATTGCTGTGTTTTTGTTTAAAGGGTGTGGGTCAAAAAAACTATACAAAAAAATATATCTTGATGGTGCTAGCACCTTGCCTATTTCTGCCGTGAAGCAGCATTGCTGTGTTTCTGTTTGGGTGCCATTGAAATTCTGGCATCACGTGAGGCTGAACATCTGTTTGCCTCAAGTTGATGGACGCAGGGCTATGCATCGTAGGGTACGTTCCTAACGTGCATGTCCTACAAGGCAATGCTTTGTTATAGGCGATGGTTACCACTTTGGTTGCAATAGAAAAAACACTTTCAAACTGTTTCAGCTCAGATTTCGGCATACAGTTCATTATTAGTCTATGAGTTGTTTCAGAGTCGTTTGTGTTCAGCGTTTCAATAATTTCAATGGAGTTCTTCGTTCATTTATGGTCGATCAGATGACTAATCGTTATGTGGAACAAAGGGCTATAGTAATAATGTTTCTTTTGGTTTTAATGTTTTATTGTGTGCTTTAAATGCAAATTATTCTATGAGGCACTGTGTTTCAACAGATTCCTTAGAGATTGGATCTTTTCTATGTGGCCCTTCTGAATCTTTTTCAATGTCAGCCACAATGCAAATCGTAGAGTTTCTTAGGTATACATCAACTTGCATGATTTCCCTTTCTACAGTGACTTACTCTACCAACAACTGAGAGTTATTTGAATTGAGTTATAGGCTTACAGGTACCTAAGTTTTGTAGTCTATGATAGTTTTAACGCCTATCAGCGTGTGCAAACGATGTTGGTTCCCAAAATTAGTTTAGATCATGATCGATCTTGTAAGTCTGTACTCTGTAAAACTCTGTAAAACTACAAGGCCTAAATCAAATCAAAAGTGTTTTTATTCAGTTCAATTCCAAGAATCACTTTGAAACGTCTTAAAGCTAGGTGAGTCTAGGTGCTGGTTCCACGCGACCAAGCACAGAAGAACAGGCAACAAACTAGAGCTCTGAAATTAGGCACAAGTATTACTGGAGGGGTGTAGAAGCTCTGATTACATTCGATATCTTAAAAGTATCTTGATTTGGTACTTGTCTGTCCAGTTGAAAATCTGTCCAGTTGCTCCGGAGGCCTTGGAACTAAGAGATTTGAGGGGATAGGTATTTACCTTATCTCGGGATTCAGGTCTTCTCTGGGATCTGGGATCCTTATCTGGTCTTCTTCTTCTTATCGTGTCACTGATTCGAACCAAGTGTGGTGAAAGGATTTTAAATACGCCACAAAGAGGCTCCTTTCAAGTGCACGAAATTAGTCGAGTTAGTCGAGTCTGATCTATAGTTTCTTAACGTTTTATGAAAGCAAATCGGTTTATCGTTGACATTGGCTATTTCATGGACATCTTTAGTGGCTGAAATGTGGTCGTTAATCAAGTTTTATAAGTTTCAGCGTAAATAATTCCCAAATTACGCATTTCCGTGCAAAAACGTAAGACGCATGGACGTTATTAGTGTTTAAGGTTGAGCGCATACTTGCGACAGAAGACCACAGATTTGGATCAAGGGATCAAGTGTATTTATCTCATAAAAATGGAATGGAACAAGTAAGAAGTCTATGACTGTAGTCCGGGTCGTAGTTTATCACACCTTAACATGTATCTAGTATCTACATGCATTTTTCTTTACATTTTATTATGTAAGCAGGTACTTATTGTTTCATGTAATGTCATCACTAAAATAATATTTCAAAAAAAGATAACAGAAAAAATGTACTGCTTCTGGTAAATTCTA
This sequence comes from Thera britannica, assembly GCA_939531255.2. NCBI lineage: Eukaryota > Metazoa > Arthropoda > Insecta > Lepidoptera > Geometridae > Thera > Thera britannica. The sequence continues at coordinate 11,856,733 of OW618036.2, read as the reverse complement.
GACTTTTTCAAAGTCGCAGTTCTGCGCGTGCCCTAATCCTCGTCCGCCGGAAGCCGTTCAAGCCGCGTGTCGTAAAACGGTTCCCGCTGTTTATACAGTCTCATCTCCTGCTTTCGATCGCTGATTCGATCAGTTCCATTCAGAAGTTACGCGAGAATCACTGAAAGATTGTCTGGTCTTTGCGCTAATGTTAACCTAAAAATCCGCGCAGATCACTTAACCTAAAAAAGAATACAGGCGTATAAAGTGTCCAAGATTGCATACAGGCGTTTAAAGTGTACGATATAGTGTTTGAAGAAGATACGATCGAATTAAAGTGCGTTATTTAAAGCATGAAAGGGACTCAAAAGGTAATTGTGTAGGAGATCTGGGACGTTCGGTGTTTACATTGTGCATGTTGGGTTGTTACTGTAACTGCTTATTAATAAATACGTTTATATATATTTAACAACTAGCTTATGGAACAAGCATAGGGCCTACCTTATGTTAAGTTGTAACCATCGCCTATAATAAATTCCCTCGTAGGTCACGCGCATCAGAAACGTGCCTTGTGTCCATCAACTTGAGGCATACAGATGTTCAGCCTCACGTGCCAGTAATTTCACAGACACTTTTCAAACCGAAACAAAGCCATGCTGCTTCACGGCAGAAAAAGGCATGGTGGTAGTACTTCCCTAGACGAGCCTTATAAAAAGAACTGTATTTAAAAATATATCATTAGAATATTATTAAAATTTATTCCTAAAAATATGGGGGAGGCCAATGTCTAACAGTCGACTTATTCAAGCTGATAGTGATTATACAAAATCTGATGATATAGAATTTATAGATGATGAATATTCCTAAGTACATTATTTCCTTAGGTTTTTTTTATGCGAACCCATTTGAGTTACCAATTAACGAGACAAACCTATAAACACTAACTAAAAATAACTACCAATGAATGGTTTTGTGAACATCCGCAGGCCAATGTTGTTGTCTTTGAAGATTCCTATTATTTTCTGTTTTGTGTTTCATATAGGAGCGGTTATATTTAATTTGCTTGTATAAATGGTTCCAGCGAAGTATGTGAACCAGTTTTTTTACATACCCTATGATCTTATTGTATCTTACTTCTTACAAATAAAAAAATATAAAACATAAATATAAAATTATTTGTAGTGTTTACTGAAATAAGAAAAAAACTTTTTATATCTTACTTTTTTCTCATTTCTTATATATTTTGGGAATCATACAGATCTTTACAATTAACTAACTTAGTATGTCTCTAAACTCCGCAGCCCCCACCCATCCCCGGCATGAGGCCGCCGCTCGGCTCCCCAGGGGGACCGCAAGCAGCCCCCAAGTCTTCCATGGGATTCATCATGCCGTTCTACACGCTATGCATCATTATCTTCTTCGTTTATACCCTAAGCAAGGTGAGATCCACACATACGTCTGACTGAATACTGCAGATTTGAGATCATTCTCAAAATCCAAACTGGGGCGTTTGGATGTACGATTTTTAAGGATCAAATATGATATTTTTATTGCAGCTTTCAACTCTTTCACAGTGTTTACAAATAACGTTGTCTCAAACAGTTGTTATGGTCTCAAAATATTTAAGTGGCGTTTACGTATTCGGACTATAGGCATTACAGAACTTCTGCAGTATCTTTGATACAAGTTCCACCAGAGAATTCAGAATTCAGCGGGAATCACGCACCGGAAGGCGTAGGATGGCCTCCACATGATGAAGCATCATGGGTGGGAGCCGTTGGCTGCTGCGTAAGATCGGTTGCTTAGGTATTTTATGAGAAAGGCCTTTGTTTAGCAGTGTATGCGTTACGGTTGAAATTTGACCCGGCTCAATAATGCAGACTTTGAATTATAAAATTCATGAATCTCAGAATCATAATAGGCTTGGTTAAAAACGAACGAGCTCTAAAGAAAAAGTAACTTAGACGTTAGTGTTAGCAATTCCAGTTATCACGCAAGTGATGCCGCAGGTGGCAGCTAGTGTCTCAACACAAAAATGTTGCAGATATTCTTCAAAAGTGGCAGTGAAATCTATGAAGAGGTAACTCCAGACCCTCAGTTCAGGAGGAGAGTCTTCAGAGATGACTCCAGAACAACGCCGGATAAGTTCGGTAAGTTACTTACTATACATGACCGGGAAACCTGCTACGAATTCAGATATAACTAATTTGTTCTAGAAAGACTTTGTTTGTACTAGAAGGTTATGCATTTTTATCTGTATTCTCTTTTTCCAAACTTGATACGAAATGCTAAAGAGACAAAAGATTAGAAAATATTAATAAACAATATTTGAATCTCACACACGCAGGACATAAGGAAGAGGACACCAGTAAGTATATTGTATTAACTCCTTATGTTATCAATTTATTTGTAGGACAGGAAACGGCATTTGATAAGAGTTCTTGAAATTAATTAGCGATATCCAATTCTCGCACAATATTTTAATAAACTATAGTGATAGGCGGGTTCGAAATTGATAAGAGTTCAATTGATTAACTTAACAATGTTTATAAAGAAAAAACAAGAGTTTCGATTTAAAGATGATTTTTTAATATAAATAATATACTTGCTTATCAAATGCATTTACGAGAGTGTGACTGTGAAACAGCACACAAGCATAAATATAAATTAATAGCAGCGTTTTACCTACCAATAAAACGCATATTAATTTACTTACCTTATTCGAAGATTAATTTATTTATTTGAGATAGACACTACGTTTTCCGCCTTATATCTTTGACTTTTGACGGTTTAAATGACAGCTGTCATGTTTCCCTTCCGTCATATTTCTGCTTTGGTCATTTCCCCTACCACCACCAGCAGAGTGGCGCGTGTGAGGCAGCCATCTTTATTCCTCATTGCGTCGAAAATCACCAGGCAGAATTGAAAGTATAATCTTCGAATAAGGTAAGTAAATTAATATGCGTTTTATTGGTAGGTAAAACGCTGCTATTAATTTGACTTGACCTTATTCGAAGATTAATTTATTTATTTGAGACCTGTTTGTTATCGCCTGGTGGTGGTAGCAACTCTGACGCCAATGTGAACATGTGACATCAAAATATTTTACAACCTCAAGTAGGTAAGTATACCTACAACAGTAAAACGTTATTATCTACCAAACAACCTAAGAAATATACTTATAGCAAACACTATAAAGTGTGGCTAACTTTAACATAGTTATAGTACTATGAGAAACCTGTCAGGTTTTGCATCAAAAGTGATCGTGGTCATAATAATTAAGAAAGTCTGATATATATGGGGTTAATAGACAAACCACCTCATGACTAACCAACTTATGAAGAAGGCCTAAGTCCAGCTATGAATTTCTTTGGGTTGGTTATGATGACGACCCGGTCCATAATGCAATGGCATTGGAAACATAAATATACTTGCTTATCATTGGAAACATAGCTAAGCAAGATTTTGCGTTAACTAAAAATGTCACTTTATAACTCACTCCCTTCTCTTTCAGTCCAAAATAATTTTCCAGAATAACCTTTTCTATCCAGCTTGTAAGAACTTCTGAAGGTGCTGTAATAGCAGCCTGCCAATCCAACCTCCTGACCTATGCGGACTTATGCGGGTGATGCGGACTTGCTAAATTAACACTGTTATAGTAATAAAAACATATTAAACGATTTGACTGGTGATAAATAAAATATTCCATTTTATCATAGTTTCCTTCCAGTTCATGATGATGATGAATGATCAGTAAAATACTGATGATAGTTTTCAACCATCAATTATCACTGCAATCAATTGTTAAACACAGGATAAACGCCATACTAGTAGGAATACGATTAAATATGTAACCATCTGATGATGATGATAAGGTATGCGATCTAAGTATGTGTAACCATAATGTGAGACCTCTTGAGCCAAGAGCATAGTATTACTGCGGGGCAGTTTTACTATTAGTATGTAAAACATGAACATTATTTATACTTACATAGTATTTATAAAAAATATTTTTGCCAACCAACGTCGCAAACCGGATAGTTTGATTGACATGGAGTAACAACATCTGGAAGAACATGCCTGCTTCAAAACGTAGGAACTACGGTTTTACGGTTTTTGCTTTCAGCAAGAATTGTGCTAAAGTACTAGGATGTTTTTGTTTACTGATGTATCAAGGAATTAAACAATTGGAAACCATTATGTTTATCAGTGATACTACAACCACTATTTTTAAAACAGCATAACAATAGCAGTGGACTTCTTCGGGCTGATGATGATGATGATGAATAGTAACAATATTGGTTAGAACTATATGCCATTACATACTTCGACGCTCCGTGGACGAGATGATTTACTTTTATCAGAAATATATCTCATGTACCTAGTCTTCTTCATATAGTGTCACCGGATCTTTCGAAAAGAAGTGTGGAGAAAGGATTTTAAGTGCGCCTCACGGAGGCTCCTTTTGTGCACTTGACACATGTTTTAGAATCTTTTAGATTCTACGACAAAATTACACTTAGGAGCTAAAAACACAGTGCAGCACATCCATGTGGGTAGGCAGTTCCATGCAGAACGTTAAGAAACAGCTTGACGAGATTTCAGTTTTTAGTTTAGTTGGTAGGTCACACGTCCACAGTTTTCAAAAACAAAAACAAATATGTATATAAATGTGGGTAGGCTGCATTTTAGAGGCAACTAGGATTCTTTATTTTCGATATTCAAAGAGGCTGGTCTTACATGGTACTTAATTTTAAAAAAGGGTCGATCCACAAAGCGTAGATCTTTAAGCCACACCATATATACCACTGTACGATATAGGTAGATACCTGTAATATACGCTGAACCACACACTAACTCAGCTAAAGTTTTCGCTGCTTAAGTGACTTTAATACTTAAGAGTTTGTGATCGTAGAGATGCACGACGTTTCTGACCCAACTAAGTATTTTTATTTTGCGTAACCATCTAAAAATATTTGTAATACAGTAGGTGTAACAAGCACCTGTGTCACTAACTACTTTTAAGTGAAAATGCACTCTGGAATGAGATCAGTGGTAGAACCCAAAAATTAGGTTTTACTTTCAATACTGCTTACAAACAGATGGGGGTACTTATTTACTGCACCTTGTTTCACTACATATAACGCATAGTTTACTACATACAGTGTAGACTGTAAGTACTAGAGCCAACACACAATTGTGCAAGTTGTTCATCAGTACAAGCTTGTAGGTACATTAGAGTACGCAAGAGCAGCAGATGTTCTGTCCCAAGTCCCATTGTTACATTACAACTCATTATTGTTAATAAACATTTACTGGTATCTATTATTCTATTATTATTCTCAGGACATTATAACCTTACAAAAACATCTCCCACCACCCAGTGAGGGTGAGCTGTTTTTTTTTTTTTTTTTTTTTTTTTACAAACACCTATTCGCGAAGGGTGTATATTTAAATGATCGGATTGCTCTTGTGAGGAAACACCACTTTCTGGGGCCAGGCCGGGCCAGGCAAGACCAAAATTCACAAATTCCACGTGATGGAACACAATAACCACACAAAAACCCGAAACCCCGGGGCCGCTGTTAGCTTGATTGGATTTTTCTTGCGAAAAAAACATCATATTCAGGAGCCAATGTCCACTAAAACTTTATACAGACACATGCGATGGGATACAGTTACCAAACACCCCTGCGAGGGGTGGTTGTTAGCTTAATTGGATTTCTCTTGCGCGATCCCATCAGATTCAAGAGTGATGATCCACTCATCGGTTATACAGCTCCATGCGATGGAAAACTGTTAGCCAAACACCTAACCTCTGAGAGGGGTGTCTCTTAGCTTGATTGGTATTCTGTTGCATTAACTCATCAGATTCAGAAGCCATGGTCCCTCAACGCTCATACCGCTCCATGCGAAGGATTACCCTTACGTAAACACCTAACCCATGCGAGGGGTGGTTTGTTAACTTGAGTGGATTTCTCTTGCGAGAACCCATCAGATTCAGGAGCCATGGTCCACTTACCTTTTATATAGCTCCATGCGATGGAGTACCGTTAGCAAAACACCTAACCCCTGCGAGGGGTGGTTGTCAGCTTGATTGGATTTCCCTTGCGAGAAGGCTTCAGATTCAAGAGCCGTGGTCCAGCCACCGTTTATAAAGCTCCATGCGATGGAGTACCGTTAGCCAAACACCTAACCCCTGCGAGGGGTGGTTGTTAGCTAGATTGGATTTCTTTTGCGAGAACCCATCCGATTCAGGAGCCTTGGTCCACTGAAGTGTATACAGTTCCATGCGATGGAGTACCGTTAGGCAAACACCTAACCCCTGCGAGGGGTGGTTGTTAGCTTGATTGGATTTCTTTTGCGAGAACCCATCCGATTCAAGAGCCCTGGTCCACTGAAGTGTATACAGTTCCATAAGATGGAATAAAGTTAGCCTAACACCAGACCCCTGCGAGGGGTGGTTATCGGCTTAATTGATTTCTTTTGCAAGAACCCATCAGAATCAGGAACTCAGGTCCATTAAAAGTTTATATCGTTCCATGCGCTGGAATAGTTTTAATAACGGCCTACCCCTGCGAGGGGCAGCTGTTACTTTGATTGGGTAGCGATTCCTCTTCTTATGGTTGACGAGTTCCCTCAGCTGGAACACAGCGTTTCCAAATTCTTAGCGTCACCTTTGCGCAGCTGATAGATTCTGGGGAACAGAACACCTTAGCCGCCAAAAATACTTAAATAAAACATACAAAACTTCGCATGTAATAATACGACTTGTAAAGTGAAATAATAAAGAGTATAGCAAAAATGAAAACCAGAGTTTCTTCTGCTTTGCCACTCAGATTCTCAAAAATTAACTTCAGCACTCGTATAATTAATTGAAAAAGAGAGAAGATTACAATATATACTTCGTGCAATTATATATTAAAATTAATATTTATTTTTCACAATGCAGTAGGCACATTTAGTAATATAAGCATTATAATTGATTTATCGTATCATACATTTCTCCCCACTTTGTTTGATCCCAAGTCTATGAAGCTTGGAGTATGATACGATTTACGAGTTTAAAGGGTACGACCGTAGTCTCATAAGACGTCTAACCTAAGCACCAGTTTTCAACAACTCCAGGACAGCTACCCATTTTAGCTTCCTCTCGATGTTAAAGGATTTGATTTCGATTCATTCCCTTATTGCAAGGCCATTGATGTTTATGACGTCATTATCATATTATCACTTACCTCAAAACTAAGATTTCGATATCACCGATAGCCATCTTATGCTACTGCACGTGGGGCTACCGCTTGTGTAAATTACTTGAACATTAAATATGCACATTAAAACTTACATGCACAACAAACATACAGGATAACTGGTTATTTACATAACTGTAATAACGTGATCCAAACGAACTTTTCGTTAAAATTGAACACGTTTCATATAAAGAGGGTACTCACGGTTTTCCCTCTTTGCACAGTATAACACACTTATTCACTAAGTAAAAGAATTAGTTCTTCACTTTTGTATGAACAAGGATTAAAATATTTTAAGCAACTGTAGTCGCAGAGATATCTGCTGAACACATGTTGCTTCGACGGAAAACAAAACGCCAAATGAGGAATAAAGATGGCTGCCTCACACGCGCCACTCTGCTGGTGGTGGTAGGGGAAATGACCAAAGCAGAAATATGACGGAAGGGAAACATGACAGCTGTCATTTAAACCGTCAAAAGTCAAAGATATAAGGCGGAAAACGTAGTGTCTATCTCAAATAAATAAATTAATCTTCGAATAAGGTCAAGTCAAATTAATAAGCTCTCAGCTCCTTTGAAATGGCAAGTGTTCACAACAGAATTATAATAAAGCAAGAAACCTTATTCCCTATAGTAAAAGCCACAAATGTGTCAGATGACTTGGAACTCGAGGCGCTGCACGCTCGCATGGCGGAGACAGAACGAATGTTGAGCAAGATTCTGGGCCACCTGGAACGTCGGCACGAAGTATATCTATCGGGGATTGATGAACTGGCTGAGGTCCTACTATTTCTACGTATTGTTCAAAAACCTGTTTCGGAAAAAGAGATTTCTAAAAACTTATTACAAGAAAATTTAAATGGTGTTCTAATATTGACGAAGTATTGGGTCTGTCTTGTTTATATTGTCGAAATCTTGAATCAACAACATGTCTGTGTTCTAATAATCTATTATTTGATTGAACAAGTGCTCAAAATAACTTTCAAACATACGACTTTTAGCGCTAATAATCTAAGTTCTTAAAAAATTAACTGTAGTTACGTTAAAATTGGATAAGGTTTTTGATGTTTTTTTGACCTCAGAAGCCAGTTCGTCATAGCTTCCTTTTTAAATGCGTGGTTTTCTTAGTTTCCTTAGTAGCTTGAGGCATGGTGACGGTAATGCCCTTTGTTCAGTGGTACCTTCTAATAGGCACGTGATGCATCCAACGATTGTGGTTCTAGATCTAGAGATAGATTAACGAATTATAGAGTGGATTTTTGTAGACCATTAGGAAGTGGAACATCAAGGTGTGGGAAATGTATATGTTTAGAATAGAAATCTGTGTCGATTTTCTAGCTTAGTTGTCAATTTGTGTTATATGTTCGTGATAAATCTACAGAAAATAGAGAAGCATTTTAAATGCGACAAGGAAAAACGTGTCTTTTGAAGTTACTAATCTAAAGAAAAAAATAATTGCGTTGTGCTTTTTGGTCGCATTTATTGAATGTAAAAGACGTTTTAAAGAAAGTAAATTAAGTATAATAATTGTTAAAGAAGTCGCTAGACAAGAATTCACTTTATAAATGAAAAACCCTATTAGATAACTCCGTATTACCGTAACTAACCATCTCTTGGCCAACGGCCAACAGTGGAGCATGCCCAATCGCCCGATGCATCCAATCTATTTTAGTCTTTGCGTCCTTCGTCATTTTGTTTTGGTTTTGTATGTTCTATTTATATTTGTTTTCGATTGATTTTGGCTCCAAAAATATAATATCTGATACAATTCCAAAAACAAGAGTTTTATCGCTAGGGATCGTAAAAAAATTAAACCCACTATTATGGGAATGCAAAACATGTGTATGTGTCATACCAAATTACTGATTTACGTACCAAAAATTTATTTTTAAGAACATTTTGTCGACAAGACAATTCTTGAAATTGGTGATACTGCCGAAGTGCCGACGTAAATTTCAAAGAGGCTCGGAAATATATCGGTTGATGGTATACCAAGAAAGTCTCTATCGTAAAGCAAGAACAATCTAACAGTAATGTTATTGGGTACAGTCGTCTCGGCCATATCCGGGCTGGTAGCGGAGGTGCGGCAGCAGATGGAGACGAGCTACGCGCAGAACCAGCAGACACAGGTCCATGCATGGCTTTAGGAGTTCTCCTTTCATTCCTGATATCATCAGTCGTTGAACTTTTAAACTCTTTCATCTTTTTATCCCTGATATCATCAACCGCTGGACTAATAAGTTCTTTATTTTGATTTTCATCAACTGTATATCTATTGATCTCATTTATACTTTCATCCTTGATATCATCAACCGTTGAACTGATAAGCCCTTTCATCTCTTTATACCTACATGATATCATCACCCGTTTAACTCTTAAATGCTCTCTCTCTCTCTAATTACTGTGATTTAAAACAAAAATACTAGTTTTCCATGGCTAATGTTTGTTGTATTTGAGCTTACAGTACTAACTCTCATGAGTTGTAATTTCCATTTTCTTTATTGTTTTTATCTCAACTCCTATTTATGTGTTTATCCTACTGTTTTTTTTATTCCATGTTTGTTTATTCTTTGTTTTGTTTTATGTCAGAACTCCTACTAGCCAAATAGAGCTAATTGTTTTTTGTTGGCATTTTTATCATTGTTTACCCTGGGAGAACACTCCCTGATCAATGTGTTTTTGCTAGTCCATTGTTTTACGTGTTTAAGCTTTATCGTTTGTTATTGTTCATTCGAGTTATGTTATATTTTTCTTTGGTTTTCCATTTTAATGTTGCTTATGTTTACACTAAATTTTTGGCAATATATAGCGTAATTTTTTGAGCTCATTGCGTCTCACTTCTGCGTTCCTGAATTATTCACATACCTTTAAACTCACAATAGAAAGTACCTACGTATTTGGTACACAAAGCAAATCTTTTAAACCACATACGAGCCGAAGTATATTTGGCACTATGCGTATTAAATGCAGTTTTACATTGTTTGGCTTGAATTTTAACTCAGGTTTAAAAATATATCCCAATCTGTGCCAATATTTTTCTTTGTCCGTATTTTTATCATCTTAATTATGTGTAACAGAACTTATATATTATTAAAAGAGTCGTGTCTATTTTGAAGAAGTCTTAAAATATAATTTTAATTGCATCCCGATTAAATCATACAGCATTGGATCTTCGCCAAATGATGGTCAAGAAATGATATCACTTATTATCTATAGGTACTTCATTTACTTACGCTATTAAAGGTCTTTCATAATCGATACTTCTATTATATCCATTTTATATTGCTATTTGTTTTCTTTTAAGCTAATTCTCGCCTTTATCTGCTCTGCACCTGGCTAACATATCTACATCTATCGTAAATAAACAATTGTCTAAATTAAATACCAAAACATACTAATCTGAAAACCAATAACATAACTACGAAAATACTAAATAACGTCGTCTCGACTACCTTAACTCAATGTGTTAGATAGTTTAAAATACAATGTTGTTTTTAAGTATATTTTGTTTACATTGTTTACCTTCAAAGATTTCTCTAGGTTCGTCGTAGTTGCTACTCGTGTTATTATGCTTGTTTTTTCTGTATATTTAAATTGTATGCTTAGTTTTTTTAATTTATTCGATGAGCTTTCTACAATGATTCCTGTAGTTCCTAAAAGCAATACAAACGCCGTCTATTTGATATTTTTTGCAGATTTGGATTGTTTTTTAGAAGTCTAGTTGTGCCTGCAAGCTTTTTACACCTACTTACGTGTTATCGGCTTTTTCTAGAAAGTTTATTCCTTTTAGGAGTCTGTATTGTTACTGCTGGCTCTGCTGGCCCTTTAATAGCATTCTAGTCAAGTGATTCTTTGAATCTAGGCTTTGAGCTGTTAAGATTCGTCGATTATACTCTTAAACTGAAGCAATCGACAAGCTGAACTTTGAGATACCTATACCAATCAGGGTGAGTTTATTTTATTTGTCGTAACAATAAGTAGTGTAGTATTAGTCTTTAAGTATTGTCAGCGTATTATCCACACAAAGAAAGAGTATTTTTTTGCGTGAAATGATTTTTCTTGATACTTGTTGCTTGCTTGTTTTATAAATTGAACAATGCACATTTTTTTAGTAAAGTCATCTATAAAAAGCAGCTCAACATTGTTTGATACAGCTCAAAGCCTAGATTCAAAGAATCACTTGACTAGCGTCACAATCACGATTGTTACAACCAACATACATCCACAGGAGAGGCCGGCTAGCACTCGTCCGTATACCAACGGCACCGTTCTGCACAACAGTGGCCCCGTGCACATCATCGCCAGCGAGTACCTGAAAGAGGACCCTGAACCTGAAGAAACCATTACCCAACTTGAAATCAAAACTGCTTTGAATAAAGTGGCTGAAGAGATTGAAAGAATGAAGGAAGAAATAGAAGTGAAAGAGGTTGAAAATGTGAAGAATGACAACGATGTTGAAGTGGATGTTCCTAAAGAAACAGCTGCTGAAGAAACTGACAAAGAAGAATCTCTTAAAGATACAACTTATGATACAGATGTTCAAGTAGAAGTGCCTAAAGCAACGGTTGAAAAAACCGATGAAAAAGAATCACCCAAAGAAATAATTGACGATGAAAATGAAATAGTTGAAACTGAACCTGAAAATGAAATCATTCAAGAAAAAGTAGTATCAGACAACGAAGTCAATCTTCTAGACTTGACAGAACCAGCTGATGTCAAGAGGAATGGTGATATCCTATCGAAAGTTACAGCAGACTTTATCGAAGAAGCGAAGAAAGCTGATGATAAGATGACGAAGGAACTTCTAGAGGAGGCGTTGGATGACGAGGATTATGATGAAGAGGAAGAAGACGATCTTGAGCCGGAAAAATCCAGTGTGAAGGTATGTTTGAATGTGCATGAATTTGTGATAGAATCTCTCAATTCAGTAGATAAGTTAATAATAAATTACTAATAGCTTTGGCTTATCGATACCGACGTTTCTTAGGGTTTGGCAGTACTCACGAACGGTGAAGGAAAACATCGTGAGGAAACCGGCTTGTCGTAGAAACAATAAAGTTAAACAAGTTTCAAATACACGAAGGTCAGTTATAATCCTTTCAGCACACTAGTTCGAAAGAACTAGGAGTGACACGACTAGATATATGTTTCTCCCATAACTATTATTTCGCACTTTATTTTAATAGTCTGTTTCACCATCGTTTGGCGCCATTACAAACTAATAATACCATCGTACATGCTAACTTGTGCACTGCGGATCAGAAGTTCGGCAAGTTTATCATGCTTGATGTGCGGGCTGGCTTTTCCGCAAGTAAGCCGCTGGCGGGCCCTTTTTGCGTGACCCTTGATACGTGTTGCTCGAACTTTTTTAGGTTCTACAACACGCCGGTTTCCTCACGATGTTTTCCTTTACCGTTTTTGAGAGTACTGGCATAGTGCACATCATTTTTTCGACTGAAAAACTCATTGGTACACGAGTGGATTTGAACCACTACCACTAGACCACCAGTGCTCTCACTGTGGATCAGAATATCACCTCATTTTATAGGTGGTAGGCATGGAAGTCCGCGCGGAGAGTGCTGACGGGGGTGCGTGCACGCAGCAGGGCACGCCGCAGTCGCACCATCACCCACCGGCCGCGGCCGTGCCTACACCTCAGCGCACGCCGGTGAGGGCTTATTGCACTGTTCATATTGTTCAGACATTGTATGACGTAGAATTAACTAAGTGAAGAGACTACTTCCGATAACCTCTCATTATAAAAATCAAAATAGCATAACCCCCGACTCTTTGTAAAGCCTTGCGCTTGCGCTAGCTTGGTGGCGATAAGTCTAATAGTGTCAAGTATCGGAGTAATATTTGACAGCGTTTCTGAACACCTGTATGCCTCAAGTTGATGGACGCAGGGCAGTGCATCGTAGGGCACGTTCCTGACGGGACAATGCTTTGCTATAGGCGATGGTAACCACTTTGGGTTTGCCATTATACTTGTTGGTTGAATAAAAAGTTTTCGGAAATGGTCTTTTAACACCCTGTATTATTGTGAATGTCGTAGTTTAGATACGTAGACCTAGACCTATTTAATTATCTGTTCTATAAATAATACTTTTGCTCAACATTCCTATCTCTCTTCACTAGCTCAATATTTTCTTCAACAAAAGTATGAGTAGGTACTTACATGTTATTATAAAACTGCTTTTTTCTCGCATTTGATCAAAATAAATTTTATTTTTGTCAATAATTAGTTTCACTCAGTAATAACTTGTCTAATCAATACTAATTTAATAACTGGATCGGTTTAAAAGGTAAGATGTTTTTATACTTATTTAATAAATTAAATATTCCTTTATCTGCTAAACAATAATTTAAGCGAGAGTGATTTTATGATGAGCTCGCCATCTCTCACTTTTTGCCATTTTAGTTCTTAATAATTAATCTTGTCCTCTGTTGACCACCCCTGTTGACTGACATCCTCTGTAACTTTGGTTTTTAACAGACGATGTGTGAATAGTAAGCTCACCTAGATTTAAGACGTTTCAAAGTGATTCTTGCAATTCAACTGAATAAATCCACTTTGATTTGATTTCAGTAAAGCTTTTTATTTCCAAAACCTTTTTTGTCATTCTATCTATTTAGCCCGTATGCACCCACTGCTGGGTGGCCTCCACCCTAACTCTTATCTCTTCTCTCTTTTTTATTAGAAAAATAATTAGTTAGCGTCACAAAATAATATTTTATTCCTAAACAAAACCAGGGATTTTTGTCATGACAACACAGCCCAGCTGCTCACGGACTTGGAATATAAAGGGTTTTAAAAATTGAAATAATTTCGAATATCATCTTCATTCAAACCTACTGTCGCAATAACAAACTAATGAGAGATGTCTCGATTCCAGCATGAAGCGGAAGAAGTCCAGTCCATATTCCTGGAGACTGAGATCCCGCAGAAGAGCCGCGTGCTGGTAGACTTCGAAGACGACGCGCAAGACCAGCCGCCACCCGCTAAACATGCGCCTGTAAGTCACTCTAAACTGTATTTATTCAGTAGTATCACATCACATGACTTATGGAACTGAGACGTGGTCGCTAACTATTGGCCTCGTGCACAAGCTCAAAGTCGCGCAACGAGCTTGGAGAGAGCTATGCTGGGAGTTTCACTACGTGATAGAATCAGGAATGAAGAACCACGGTCACCAACATAGCTCATAGAGTAAGTTGAAGTGACAATGGGCAGGCCATATAGCTCGAAGAACCGACAACCGTTGGGGAATAAAGGTTCTCGAATGGCGACCACGAACCGGAAGACGAAACGTAGAGCGCCCACCCACCAGATGGACCGACGATATTGTTAAGATCGCGGGAAGTTGATGGATGGAAAGGGCTCAGAATCGTTCTTCCTAGAAATTTGTAGGGGAGGCATAAGTCCAGCAGTGGACTTCTTCAGGCTGATGATGATGATCACAAGGAACATTTTGAAACGTCTTAAAGCTAGGTGAGTCTAGGTGCCAGTTCCACGCGACCAAGCATAGAAGAACAGGCAACAAACTACGGCTTGGTTCGTACCGTTTTTTCGAATGATCCTTTTACAAAACAAGACTACTACCTCTTATTACTAAACTAACTGAAGGCTTTGGTGGCCTTGTGGTAGCGACCCCGCCTTCCGTTCCTAAGTTAGTAAGTCCAGTCGTGTACCAACGAGTTTATCTATCCAAAAATGTATGTGCACTATGGTATTAATACTCTCAAACGGCGAAGGAAAACATCGTGAGGGAACCGGCTTGTCGTAGGACCTAAAAAATTGTCAAGCACTAGCATTCTGTGCATTCTGTGATTTTCCTTCTGTCTGTTCACACGCGTCTTATGTATTATTTAATGGTGGAAACTTTACTGGTTTGTGTATTACTCTTAATTTACTAGCTTTAATAATTACTGTACTGTTTGTTTCCCTAATAAAACAAAATAAAATAAAAATAAATACATTTTCCGAACAATCCAAGTACAAGACTGGACTATCACTAGGTGTACTCCGCGTATTAAGCTGTCTGTAAAAGTATGGTTTTCTATTTGCAGATGGTTGTGAGCGGTAAGATGACTCTCTCCCTCATACAAGACGCGCCACGGGATACTCCGGAACGAGATGTTGGTAAGTATACCTTTTTGACAATCCAAGCAACACTATCTAACCCCAAATTGAGCAGACCTTGTTCTATGGGAGCCGATATAATACCTGTATTCGTTTTTTGAAAATACGAGCCGGTATGACCGAGCTTCGCTCGGGTTTAAAAAAAAATTGTATTATTATTTGCCAATAGATGTCAGGAAGAGTCGTATCTTTATTGGCTTATTTTTAATTAACAACGCCTTCTAGCTTGCAGTTAGTTGCTCACAATCACCAATAGATGGCAGGAACAGTCGTATATTGAGTTTATGTTTGATTATTGCAAAACACCAACTTCTAGTCATTTTCTAAAAATGAATCCTAGCTAGATCGATTTATCGCCCCCGAAAACCCTTGTATAGTAAATTTCGTGAAAATTGTTGGCTCAGTTTCCGAGATCCTAAATATATATATATATATATATATACAAGATTTTCTCGTATAAAGGTATAAGATATACTTAGAATACAATATAACACCCAAACAGAGAATTGCTATCAGTTAATTAAATTGTTGTTTCAGAATCAACTGTAGATGATTTCACGACAGCTAGCGCCGTCACCCAAGATGCGGCTGAGGTAAGAAACTTTAATAACCAGCTTCCCATATTCTACTTATAGCTTGCCTACATTTTATAATAGACATAATATTAACAAACAATGTCATGTGCACTATGCCAGTAAAATATCTCAAGTGTTTAAAAAGAGCCTTCTTTGAGGTGCGATTAAAATCTTCTCAACACACACTAGTTTTAGCGATAGCAAAAACTAGTTGTTTAAAAGTAAAGGCAAGTTCATTTTGAAACTCAGGCTGCATGACAGTGAAAATTAAATATTTTAACTTATAGAAAGATGGCAGCGCGTCCGAAGAGGAAATCGAAGAAGAGATTGAAGTAGAAGAGATCGAAGAGGAAGTAGAAGAGATTGAAGAAGAAGTAGAAGAAGAAGAGGAAAATGAAGAATTGAAGCCAAAGCAGCCGGTGAAGGGAACAGAATGAACTGATAGTGTAGTCAATTAGAATGGTGACTTTATGGATTTACACAAGGCCTAAACCCGCGAGGAAATGATCAACGTATACTTGGAACAAACCCTTTTGTTATCGTGGCAACATTGATCAAAATAGTGTTCTATTTCCAAGTAGATTTCAATCGTATTTGCAATTTTTTAGAACCACGTTGTCTTAATGACAGCGCCATCTTTTAATAGTATCGAAAGTTTTCTTTCACCAATAGATGGCGTTGTGCAACAAAAAAAATATTTGGTAGGGAATATTAAAAAAAATCTAAAATCTTTTTTTTAAAGAATGGTTTCTTTAGGAATATACAAATTGTCCATAGTTCATAAAGTCCCCAGATTTAGATGTATTTTATTTGAATTAAGTAATAATTCATACTTACGCAGTTTTCTGTGTGTACTCTCGTCCTATGTCACCCATATACATGTTACCCATATGTATGTTACCCATAGTTTAATAATGCCGTTTTAGTTAATAATTCGTTTTAGTTTTAGATTTTTATAAAATTTAGTAGAGGCAACGACGATATATAAATTTATATAATTAGTCCATGGTAGAGGTCATAGCTTAGATCCTAGATTTAAAAGGGTATGAAGATTTGTAATGACCTCTATTGAAATATTTTTGTTTATTTAAACTCAAACTCAATATTTTAAATCGAATTTTGAATGTCATTGTGTTCAGTATTTTGTGCCAAATTTGTTCTTCCAGCTTTTAAGGGTTCCTTACCAATTTAATACCTTTATTATTTTATAAAATTGAATTTTATTGTGGGCATTAGGTACATATATTAATGTTATTATGCCCTTTTAATGTAAGAATAGCACATGCATAGTGTGCCCATAAACCAAATTTCATGGTTTATCAGTAGTTAGATATGTATTGGAACTTGCACCGTGTGAGATTATAATATAATATGCATTTAAGGATTTTTTGCAAGAATTTAAAGTTGTATTGGTGAATTGTCTTATTTCAAATAACTATTTATTAGAAAAATCTCTGCTTTCAAATTACAGTATTTATTT
Source organism: Thera britannica (assembly GCA_939531255.2). Classification (NCBI taxonomy): domain Eukaryota; kingdom Metazoa; phylum Arthropoda; class Insecta; order Lepidoptera; family Geometridae; genus Thera; species Thera britannica. The sequence goes on along the minus strand of OW618036.2, from coordinate 11,839,307 downwards.
TTATTATGGCATTGATTTTTTATGTTAGGTATTTTTTTAATTAATTAAATGCATTAGTTTACTGCTGTAAAAAAGTTAGAATAGAAGAGATAACATTTAATTTAGCATTTTATGGTTTATGTTATGCTTAAGAGAGTTTTGTTTTATAGTTTTAAGAATAATAAATATTAACTCAATCATTTTTGTTGTTTTATTTAGCTAACTTTCTTAGATATTATTGACCTACAGTTACAAGTGTTATACAAATCCGTTACGGTTGTAAGGTTGTTGCCTACTACTATAGATAGTGCAATCCACGAAGGCGCGCCCCACTATTCCTCCTAACCGTTTATAGTATATGTGTGCAAGCTTCCATCAATGTTTGAGTGTTATCGGTACACACTAATTACCTATGAGTGCACACGCACACTACAATGACTAGACTACGGTTCGCGACTGCCGCTCGGAGCAAACTCCCCGCACCCCGCGAGGGGCGCGTCTTCGTGAATTGCACTATATACTTAAACTAGTTGTTACAGAGATGAGTAGAAGCAAACATCACAACATTCACTTTTTTTATATGGTGTATTGTTGGGAGGGATGGAGATACAGATACCTCACCATTTATAATCAAATTAATCAAAGCAGTCTTCAGCGAAAATCTCTGTCTTTTAAACTTTAGGTTCTGTGAATCTAGGGCTCTCAGACCTTGTGACTGAAACCATGTATTTTAGCAATATGTATAATCTCTTTGTTTTTGAAACTTAAGGTTCTGTGAATCTAGGTTCCTAGGACCTTGTGACCGAAACCAAGAAATCTAGCAATAATAATAAAGCCACTAAGAGGCCGTTCAAGTATAACGTAAGCAGATTTATTACAGTTATTACTCCCCCCATCCCCCTTGTCAGCAAAAGTAAGCAAAGCTCTTACCGCCCCCCCCTAAGGTGACGTACGTAAGTATTTTTCTATTAATGCAGGTATTGTTTTTTAAATATTATAATTATGATTTAAAAAATAAGAAAAAATATTTAGTATGGAGATTAGATTTTACTGATACGGTTTTCAACATATTCCCCGAATATGTGTTTTCAAGCAAAGACAATGTAAGGGTTGCCATTTGTGTAAAAAAGTAATTTTACTACCGATGACGTAATTGTCATCATCATCTAGACTCCCCTACCCCCCATGTCATCCAAAATAAGCAATACAAAGACCCCCCCGCCCCCACATAGTGCTTACGTAATACTTGAACGGCCCCTAACAACTAATCATTGAATCAAATATTTCAAGTTCAACTAATATTTCCTGAAAAAATTTGAAGTTATGGTAAAGAAAACATTGTTCAGTTCAATAGCTGTATAATTTTATACTTAAAAGAAATTAAATTAGATCCTGATCTTATTTACAATCACTACAATATCTCCTGATGAGTGCCCATGACAGATTTCAATCTAGGTTTAGGCTGATCCTGAAATAAAAAATAGCATTTTAGTTATTAGGTTTTAGGATGTAGTATATTATTTTTTATCTATGAATTAGCTTCAACTATTGAAAGAAATGAATAGTTGTTTGGAGACTACAAGACATATTGGGTAAGTGTAGATTATGACACCTTCTAGCAGGGACAATAATCTGCTCAATAGGTGGAACATTGGATGAGAAGAGATTGGACCCAGTGGTGCGCCTTCAGAGATACTAAATATTAGCTTATTCATAGCTAATAATCTTCTTACTTTATAAATAAACTATCTAGCCCCAAATTAAGCAGAGCTTGTACTATGGGAACCAGATCGCTGATATGATACTTACATACATTTTTTTTGTTAATACATGCTTAGTATACAATATAACACCCAGACAGAGAACAAACATCTGTGTTCACCACACAAAAATATTTGTTCTCGGTAGGGATCGAACCCACGGCCTACGGGGCAGAAGACAGAGCTACTACCAACTGAGCTGAGAGGCCAGTCTCTCACTTGACTGACAGTATGCTGTGTTTGTAATCATATTATTTGTTGTAAACAGATCATAAGGTGTAATAAAGTCCAGGAGTCCAGAACAACCCTGCATTTGGTATGAATGTAAGGGTAAAAACTAGACCTACCTTTAGTCCAGGATTTCCATTTCTCAACATCTTTAGCCATGGTCCAGTCATGCTTGGCGGATACAGCAGTTTTAGTCATTTGGGGTACTTCAGGGAATAATGTGACTCCTGCATCCACGGCAGTCTTCTTAATGACGCCACAGGCCCCCAGGAACATGGCGGCTGGGACCGCAAGCACCCCAGCTCTCTGCCATGCACTGAAGACCGCCCCAGCCATTACACCACCCAGGAAGTAGTTTAACTTATCGTTCTTGCCTCTAACATTGGCCGCCACGTTACTGGTAACCGTAAACGCTGTCGCCATCCCAACGAAAGGCCCAACAATGTAGCCATAACGACCAACTGTGTTCAGAATACCCTGAGTTCGGGAGTACATGAGGACATCATAAGTACCGAACACCAGACCCGCTAGAGCAGCATATTTGGTAGTGAACGCGGTTTTCAATAAAATATCTTTGCCTTCGGGCGAGTCGTAGTATTTGTAAGTTAGTAAACGATCCATTTTTGCGTAATTTTGGTTTTTAAAATATTACACAACACACCGCAGCTGTGGCTGGCAGATAGCAAATTGAATAAATAAGCGGCGACTTGACAATGACACACAGACTGACATTGACGTTGACAGATAGTAAGAGGGTTCTAGACGAGGATAGGAGAGGGTAAGGGTAGGGTTTTACAGATATTCCAAACGTGTTGGACAAAACTGTAAGAGTAAAATTTAACACCACGCAATGTACTTCATTTTTATCATAATAAATTATTCAGGCTCAATTAATGATTGGCTATGAAAGAAAGAACCATTCATCTATGAAGATTGAATAATCCAACCAATCATTTTTCCATTTTTGAACGCAGCTTTTTGAGACAACCATTTTTGGAAATCCAATCCGTCATTTTCCACAATCCGTCATTATATAAGTGTCAAAGCAAAAATGGCGGCGGACGGTGACGAAGTGATCAGTGATCAAGAAAAAGTTAGAATCGTTTCGGATTTCATATTACATTCACCCCCGGGCGAGTTCAACGAAGTGTTTAACGATGTGAGGGTGCTGCTGAACAATGACAGTCTCCTGAAGGAGGGCGCGAGCGGCGCCTTCGCGCAGTACAACAAGGACCAACTGACGCCCGTCAGCCTCGAGGAGTCGCAGCTGCACACGCTCGTCACCGAGCACAACGAGCTCGGCGGCGGCCGCTTCTTCGACCCGCGCTCCAAGCGCTCCTTCAGGTACGACCACCTGCGCAAGGAGGCGGCCGACTATGAGCCGTACGAGCCAGACCGCGTCGCAGAGCCGTGGCGCGCCGCGCTCGACGACCAGCTCACGGCGTACGTGGCGGCGCACTACAAGCACGGCGCCAGCCTCGTGGTGGGCCGCGCGCTCGACGCCGGCCAGGTGCACCTCGTCGCATGCATCGAGGACCACCAGTTCCAGCCCAAGAACTACTGGAACGGACGGTGGCGCTCCGTCTGGTCGCTGCAGGTCGGCGGCGGGTCCGCCAACGAGCTGCGCGGCATGCTGCGAGTGCAGGTCCACTACTACGAGGACGGCAACGTCCAACTGGTGAGCTCCAAGGAGGTCCGCGCGCCTCTGGTCGCGATCGGCGAGGTCGCCACCGCCAAGGAATTCGTACGACTGGTGTGCGAGGCGGAGAACTCTTACCAGACGGCGATATCTGATAACTACAAGACGATGTCTGACACGACGTTCAAGGCGCTCCGCCGTCAGCTACCGGTGACGCGCAGCAAGATAGACTGGGCTCGGCTGGTGTCCTACACGATCGGCAAGGAGCTGAAGAGCCAATGATGACTGCCGCAGACTCTGTACATAGATCTCGTAAGAGTAATCCTTGTTCAAATATTTACGGGCTCCGGAGCGCCGCGCGCGTCCCGCCGCATATTTATCTAACATAGAGAGCTATCGTAACTGTTACATTTTATCCCATTTTGTTACTGAATGGTTACTGTTAGCGTCTGATGTGGCTGTTGATGGACAGTTCCCTCTCATGCTGGTTTGAAACTATGAGATTTGTCCATTTTGTTGGTAACAATAGAGTTTTACAGACTATTGTTGCTCTTAGGTGCGGACCGCTGAGATCTAGGTCCATGTACTGTGACTGAAGCATTTGACATCTATAAGCTTTCCTTAGACAGAATGTTATGTAAGCAATATGTCAAACTATTGTATTTGTCTTTATAAAGTATGCATGTCAATTACATGAAGAGATATTTGTCTGGCATTATCTGCTGATCAAGTTGTTAGATCTTGAAAGTATAAATCAGTCAAGGTTGATTATGATTCAGTATTATCTGAATATTGCTTGCATGATGTCTAGTATTAAGAGCGGGACAGGATGGAAGTTGAAAAGCTCTGGTGCATTTAATTGTAGTTAATTTAAATTGTCCACTAAGCTTTAAACGCTATGTTTATGAGCAAGAGCACAATATTATTCAATATTTTTCAATTTACAAAACATAGTGTGTTGCTCAAAATGTATCATACAGTAAATAAATGAAAAATATTAGAAAATTATATTGTCCATTCAATATGGCTTTGAAAGTGCGAATGAATAATTTTTAATAATGTGTAATAACTATTATGATGCCGATTAAGGTTTATTTTGTAACTATTATAATTATTTTAATAAAAACATACATTTAAAATCCAAGTGTTCTACAATGTATGATTGGATTCATTTAAATAAAAATATATATTAAAATGTTGCTAAATTCTGTTTCAATGTGAACTTCCCAATAATGTTTGCAAATGGCTCCCTTTGTATGTCAACAACATGCCAAATGACAGGAAGGTGATTGTAACATGTATGTGAGTCATCGTGTTGGTAGCACGACGCACGTTAAACCTGCTCACGAGAAATGAAGCTTTGGAAAGTAGGTCTGTTCAAAACTGGTTGTTTCTCTCGTTCGTTTTTGCATTGCGTTTTTGTAATCTGATATGGACGTCGCCACTGAATGCAATTTATAGATAGCGGTTAATCTCGTGACTCATTGTACGAAAGCTTAGATTACCACGTAGGTAATCATAATCAATGATTAAAATCGGGAATAATCGATAGTACCTGCCTAGTTTCATTTTTAAAAACAAGTTCCACATCGCGATGTATAAATAAATCGGGCCGAACCATTTCATTAATAAATAATATATTAGGTATGCAACCAAAAACATGACTCTTAGGTAGAGTAGGTAGGTACCTAACCTAAGCGTGTAATATTTTCTAAAGTTTTCCAGGAAAAGGAAAAACATAATCATTCAATCGTACTTTACCTACATTTTACAAAATGCAAGGTGTATGTTAGAATTTTAAATAAGGAAAACTTAAATACCAACTTACCCTTACCACTAACGTCTCCGGAATTATCCTTATATAAGAGAACGAGCTGTTTTTACCATTTTTACTATACTATAGGTACACCTACCTATCACTATCAGCTTGAAGTTAACATGCCTTTTGAATCTATTACACGGGTATTTATCGCGTTAATTACCTTATTTATTTTCCCGACGTTAAATAAATAAAATAAGGTAATTAACGCGATAAATACCCGTGTATTAGATTCAGTATTATGTTTTGATCGCGAAAGTTTAAAAAGTACTAACATGCCTTTTGCATAGGTAGCATATTTCCTACTGGTCTAGGCACTAGACGGCTAATAGAGGAGAGTGGAGAACGAAAACCTGTTGTGCCGACCCCACATGAAGTGGGATAAGGACAAAAAAATGATGGCATGGTTTAGGTATTGTGTCAGTGGCAAATTTTTTCACTCATGTTATTATCGGGACGCTATCCCTCTATTTAGTGCGCAGATCAAGATAAGAGCGGGGAGGAAACGGGATGTGACTAAGCAGTGGGTTCTGAACTTGCGTCATTAGGTTTGGGAGAAATCATTATTATTTATATTCTTCTCGTGTCGCTGTTGCAATATTTTAATTTTTATTTATATATTCATTAACATTGGCTGAGGCGGTCATGAGATCTCGTAAACTATTGTGCATGAGGTGGAGCACGATTCCAATGAAACCGGTTGGTAGAAGCGTAGGTTTTACCAAATAGTTCGATGAAAATAGAGGTTAAAAGTTATGAGAATTTACTCATTGCCTAAACAAAGTTGAAATGTTTTTGTCCAGTTGTGTAGGTATCATGCACGGGGAACAGTAAGGGGCCGAGGTAATACCCTGTGGTACCCCAAACTGATAATGGCACAGTCGGCGGCAGCTACGCTGCGCCAGTTTTTAGCTATTGCATTATTTAATAAAAAATATCTACCGTGTAGGGATTCAAATAATATTGATGAGAAGGAACCGTTAATAAAACAGTGTAAACATTTCGTATTTTAATGGTTAAGTAGTAGGTATGCAAACCTAGTTACCTCCAATCGAACGATTTCATAATTCATAATACCAACTTTGAGCAACGCTGTCCGACAGAGTATTTAACAGACTCGTCAAAAACTGATTTTTATCTGATGGATTGGATAGCGTTCCTCAGCGACTATGAAAATCCCTTAATCTAATAAATGCATTTATTAAGTACCTACCTAGCTTATTAGCTCTGCTTACGAATCATGTAGCAAAACTGCTCCTAAAGTTTCTTCTGTAAGGTATTCCAAAATGATATCCATTGTTATAACTTTGCCATCGATAACTTTCCTCCGGGGCAAACCTCTGTGGCGAACCCATGTTTTGAGATTCTGCACTTTGAATTTGTGTATTTGGATTAAAGTTTTCGTAATTAGCAGTGTATGTGTTTGTGTTTAAGTTGTCAGGAGCTCTGACGTAATTTGGTGGGGGTACGAAGTTTGAGGGTGGTAATACCACTGCTGGGACTGGCCCTTCGATCCCTGAAGGTACTTCGAGGTCTTTCTCCGAGTCTATTACATGGAAATCTGATAGATTTGGGTTATCTACTTCTCTGTGATTTTCGTGTTGGTCATCTCTGATTTCTATTCTGTGATTTGTAGGCTTTATTAACACAACATTATTAGCTGTACCTTGTTCTTCTTTTTCTTTTCCATCAACATTGGCCTGTTGTTTGTTTATATTTATATCAACTCCGTTGTTGTGGTTACTTTCTTTATTTACTATACGACCTTCATCTTCACTATTTTCATTTTCGTTTCTTCTAAAAACACTATCTGTATTTACACCTGCGTTTCCAACTTTGGCTTCAATTTCAACATTTTCATATTCCTTTGTTCCTTGATTCTTAATACCATTTAGATCTAACTTGTCATCGATTACTACTGTATTCGATCCTGCATTCTGCGGTTTGTTACTATTAACTGTAATTTCATTGTATTTACTGACTGTTTTATGTTCCTTGTTGACAGTATCGAACTTTTTATTAACAGTTGGTATTGTTTTGTCAATTTTACTTGTGTTTTCCTGTTCAGCTTTTAAAAGATTGGTGTTGTCCTTTCGTTGTGTAAGATTATCGTATAGAGTGTCTTCCAAAGATATGCCTTCAGGGATATCTTCGAAATCGAACTCTTGGTTTATGAGGATCTCGCTGCTATCTGATAGGGACCTTGCTTTGCTGAAGATGTTGTCTTTAATCTCTTGGGAAGTGTCGTGGGAGACTCTAGCCGGGCAATCTTCGGGGATTGTGTAGATCTGTACAAATACAAGCAAAGTAAGAGATAATACTTATGTCTCAGTAGTGATCCTCAGTAGTAGTCCTATTCCTAAAACCAGCAGTCAGTAGGTACCTACATTGTTTATAGCTCTGTTGTCTGCCCTACATATTTTGAGTTCGAAGCTTTGTGGAATGGAACTTATTAAATTAAGGCGATCGTAATGCATAGTTATATGAAAAAACCGGGTATTTATCGCGATTAGAATACCTTTATTATTTCCCAAAGTTTCGACCGTGTTGCAACCGCCGCGCCGTTGTCGCGGGCAGACTGGAATTCATTGGAGTAATCGCGATAAATACTTACCCGTTTTTTCCTTTGTGGAATAAACCCTCATAAAACGTACCTGCGTGTCATTGACGCTGGTTCGGTAGTAGTCGTATAGACGTGCATGCGCGGGCTTGGTGCGCGCGCGCGGTCCCACCGCATGCAAAGCCGCGCAGGCGTGTCGCGCGCGTGACGTCACCGCACCCCCTCCCGCACCGCTCAGGTAGAAGGTGGCGCGGGAACTACTCGCGCTCACCTCTATGCGACGGATCACTGGGGAATGCACATTCAACAATCTCAAAGAAAATACGGACACTGTAGGCCTACCATGAGCTCTGTCTGGCTCTGTCTCTGGCTCTGGTTTTGAGTCTGTGTGATTGCTCACCAGTGCATTATACTGTGTGTGTGACGTTTTGATGTAGGATTTATTTAGTCAACACTCACACAGACTCAAAACCAGAACCAGAGACAGAGCCAGACAGAGCTCATGGTAGGCCTACTGGCTCCCTCACCAGTCGCGGCTTCCGCATCTCAACCCCTTGTCTGATCTGACGGAGACCCCTTCATAGCTCAGTTGGTCCTATCGACACAAGTTTTTTTTGTTCTACCTACCTACTAAATTTCTCACGCGGAGTTTTCCTGCACTGTTTACGTTTTCTTTTCAGCAGGGTGTGAGTTGTAAGTGCCTTGTGTATAAACAAACCCTAAGATCCACTACCCTGCGTCCTCAAGTTGATGGACGCAGGGTAGTGGATCTTAGGGCACGTTCCTGACGTGCGTGACCTACGAGGCAATGCTTTGTTATAAGCGATGGTGACCGCTTAACATCACGTGGGCCATAGGGTTGTTCCATCAGCTAGAAATAAAAAAATCTCACGTGAGTCAGGTTGGTGCAGCTGCGAGTAGAGTCTCTTGGCATCAGCTTCATACCCTCCCGGTAACGTCACTTCTAATAACGCCATCTCTGGGAATAGCCCACTCCATACCACACATGCCTGGAACAAGATCATATTTCAGTCACGCAAAGAATACACGTAAAGGGTCAGCAACGCGCGTGTGATGCCTCTGGTGTTGCAAGCGACCATAGGCTACGGTAACTGCTTTTCATCAGGTGGTGTTTGATAACTTAGTTGCATAAAAAAAACCGGAACATTTAATTTTTTGCTTATCGTTTTTATCAGTTAACGTATACATTCCTTGTTCCATCTGCTAGTTGTATAAAAGAACCATCAACAACAATGTTCAACGATGTTTGCACTGAAAAAAAGAAGCAAGTAAAGGCTAAAGCCCGTATTCGAAATCTGTGTTTGAGGCTCGACTAAGACTAAAGCAGTGTCTCGGAATAACATCAACAACAATGTTCAACAATGTTTGCACTGAAAAAAAGAAGCAAGTAAAGGCTAAAGCCCGTATTCGAAATCTGTGTTTGAGGCTCGACTAGGACTCAAGCACTGTCTCGGAATAACTGCCATAAAGTCTGCAAGTCTGACCTCAATAACAGCAGCGCAGAAGCAGTTCCCGCTTCCATCGCAGTCGAACTCGCCGTCAGTGTGGACTGTCAGCTGCACTGACAGCTGCTTGTTCGCGGCTGACTGTACGGACAGCGTGTTGTAGCTTCTCGTAGCCTGGATGAGAGCGCAGCCAGTACCTGGGATTCGGAAGATGGTTTAGAACTTCTTTTCCTTATCGTGTCACTGGTTCTTTCGAACCAAGCGTGGTGAAAGGATTTTAAGTGCGCCTCAAACCTCCTTTCGTGCACGTGACAGATATTTTCAAACTTGTTAGACAATGGTTAAAAAAAAAATCCTTTGGTTTAGAACTAACAAGGGCCTTGATAAAAAAACATAACCACACGGTATTACAAATGTTACACCGCAGGAAGAAAGATTCTGATCCCTTTTCATAACCTTCCCACGATTTAAATATAATATGGCTTTGTTATAGGCGATGGTTACCACTTAACACCAGGTAGGCCATATGCTTGTTCCATCAGCAAGTTACATAAAAAAAAAAAAAAAAAAAAAAAAAAATAGGCAATCACGTTGAGGTCACGAAATAAGGTTGTGCTGCGTTTAACCCTCCCTATTTCAGTTGAGTTGAGTTCATGGGTTTTTTTTTTAAATTTAATTGCAAATTTGAATAATAACTTATTATTCAATTTTGCAATTAAAAAAAAGGTGGGTACTAAGCCACTTGTTGGCTGTTCTTCTAGGCTTGGTTGCGTGACACTGGCACCTAGCTTTAAGTGATCCTTGTGATAGGTGTAACTAAATAAGCGATTTTTGAATTGGAATTAATTGGTATTGCATGTTGTACAATGACCTAGATGGAGACGACTGAAGTGCATTGAGTGTCAAGATGAGGAAACCGGCGGCGTGAGGAAACCTCCATGTCTTAGAACTTAAAAAGCTGGAAAATATGTGTCAAGTGCACGAAAGGAGCCTCTTTGAGGCGCACTTAAAATTCTTCACCACACTTGGTTCGAAAGGACCAGTGGCTCTATAAGAAGAAGACTGTCAAAATAGTCACCTTCAACTTTTACTTTAACTCCATCTCCTTCCATCTTCAAAACTTCAGGAACCATCATCCCAGGCTTGAGATGCACATTCAACGTCTTGGAAGCACTGGTAGTGGTCATAGTCAGGTTGACTGGAGTTTGCTGGAGCGAGGACCAAGCGGATAACGCTTCCAAAGCCACTAGGGTGTCCTAGGAAATGAAAGACAACTTATAACATCAACTCATTATACTAATCAACATGGGATGCAAGCTTGAATACCAATATACTTGCCTGACCAGCAGGGCTACCACGAGCTCCATATGGCTATGGCTATGGCTGTCAAATTGTGTATACAAGGTGTATCTAAATATGTGTACTATGCGAAGGTGGAGGGTTTCAGACCACAATGGTGATCAGTTGTGGGGGGGAGAAAATTAAAAATTCCTATTTTCAGTTTCCCATACAAAAATATTTAATTTCATAATGCCTAAATAAATTGACAACCCTATCCTTGTAACCCCTTGACCCCTTGACCTACTACCCCTGTAGGTCTACTACTACTACCTACTACCTCTGTAGCTGAGTTTAGGGTTGTCACTTTGTATAAAGTCAGCTGTTCATGTTGAAACTTCGTTGCAGTTTTTTTCAGAGATACCAATCGAAGTTCGAAAAGTCGTTGAACAAAAGTTGTTCCCCGGGGGGTGGAAATTCACCCCCCTTCGGGATAGTACACATATTTTGATACACGTTGTATATGGCTGACCCACACATTCATTTTCATCTTGGGTTTGAATGTGTTGACACAATTTTGACAGCCATAACCATAACCATATGAAGCTCATGGCAGGCCAGCAGCTTGAAGAAATCCACTGCTGGACAATACCCATAGGCCAAAAATGTTTGTTTTCCGAACGGATTAAAAGGGGATGTTGGATTAAGTTCACCATGTTAGGCACAATGGTTGGCCACCGCAGTATTGGAATTCAGCTGCCGGGAGATAGGATTCCCTGGTACGTTCTCTTTCCATTCTAATCTCAGCCAAAGTTTAAGGGGTTTTGAAAAACACCATTTATATTTTGCCTAGCTGCGAAGACACAGCAGGTGGTTCATCCATCTGTTTCATAGCTTGTATCATCTATTCTTCTCATGAGAAGGTCCGCTTATAGTTCTTACCTGCGTGGAAAGAAATCCTCCCGAGGCAGCCCTATGCGCCGCCAGCCACCGCACGGCTCCGGCCCCAAACTCCTGAACAGCTGACGGACTCGAGCGCAGCGCTAGCAGTGCGTAGCTCGTCGCTTCTATCGATGTGGAAAGACTACCTGAAAACCATAAAGATCCTGTTAGATCACTGGTGGCCTATTTGTAGCCTTCCTATCCGCAGGTCGTGGGTTCAACCAATGAGTTTTTCTACCCAAAAATGTATGTTCACTATGCCAGCTTTCAAACGGTGAAGGAAAACATCGTGAGGAAACCGGCACGTCGTAGAACCCAAACAATTCTAAAATATGTGTCAAGTGCACAAAAGGAGCCTCTTTGAAGTGCGCTTTAAATACTTTCACCACACTTGGATCAAAAGAACCAGTGACACAATAAGAAGAAGAAGCAGCACTCTCTGTGGCTTAATATGAACTGGTCTCTGAGTTTCAAAAATCGGTCCAGCCGGTGTGATGAAAATAAATCTCGATGAAAATATTAGTGAAACATCCTCCGCACAAGCTTGGCAAGCACTAAGAATTTCGCTGACACCTAATCTTAGAACGGTTTTATAGGATTGTCAATATTTTCAGTCAGAGAAAGTCACCATGAAAAAACCAGTGGTTCATTAATAACAACCTTAAAATTTTGGATACATAAATAATTTGGTCATTAACTTACTTGTATCCCACCAAAGAAAATCCCCATCCTTCCTCCCCATCTTCACCAGCTCCATAACCTCGACCAGCCCCTCATTGACCTTCAAACTTTCCATCAACCAGCTCGCTTCATTGCTCCTTCTTATCTCCTCTTCATATCTCTTCAGCCTCATGAAAGCATACGCTAGTAGAGAATGAGCGTATACTCTAGTGGGCGTGTTGTATTTCAAAGGGGGTAGTGCTCGAAGGCATGAAAGGGTGTTAATTATGACGCGAGCGGGGAGGGGGGAAGTGCTTTCGATGAGGGATGTGATGACGTAAGCGGTGAGGGCTACGGACGCTATTTCCCCTTCTTCGTTCAGACCACCCTGAAAATTAGATTAACCAACATTTAGATAACCCTGAACTCACAATGAGATTCCTGGTGCGTTGATTGGCAGAAAGTATTTGCCCAAATTAGCCGATGTGATTTGTTGCCTACTACTAGGCAACCCCACCCAATTTCCCACTAACGACATTGTAAAGATCGCGGCTGGATGGAGACGAGTCAGAATTTCCTGGAAATGGAAAAACCTGGTAGGCTAATGTCAAGGAATGAAATACAATAAGTAGGCTGTCATTTTATGATGATGAGATATTGTTTTATCACGCCACGGGCATTGCACCCATTTCCTCTGGTTTTAACCAGTTACTCAGTGTGACTCACTGCACTACACTTAGTAATCGTTGGACACTCTAACGCCAGTATTAAGAAGTGTTCTTACCCTTAACTCTCTATGGAACACCTGTCCCTCGTTCCTAAAGCAGCCATTCTCCATCTGCTGGCCGAGCAACCATCGCTCCGCCTTCTCTATTGCTGGCGGAATCGGTAGCCCTGGCCAGAGTGTCTAAAACATAGGCATTTATTAATTTGATCAAAGATATCACCTTATACACTGTACCCAGCTTTGAATATAGTGTTGTGGGCTCAATAGGTCTACTCTTAGGCAGTTTTAACTTTCAGGAGTTATTACCTTCAGAACAATCTCAGCATTCTTATACCCTACAGCAGCAGGAGGTACACTACTATACAAAGATACAAATACCAATGGGTTGTCTGAATCTGACAGTGATGTCTTCTTATTCAGTACCATCACTCCAGATAGGTAAAGAGACTAACCTGATGGGCTCTCCTCAGATATCGCAAGGTGAAAGCTGTGAGCCAAGTGGATGCCGTCGGGTCTGATGATCCGAAGGCACTGAATCCACCTGATGGATGGACATACTGGAGCTGTCGGTTGTAACCTGAAAATTAAAATAGGAAATTTTGTGATGGGTGTACGAATATTTTCATGTCATAAATTGTTCTTTACCAAAGACCATCAAATGATTTGGCAACAACGAGCATTTCATAAATAATGCGAACTATAGGTACATACAACACCATCTAGCCCCAAACTAAGAAGAGCTTGTACTATGGGAACCAGATAGCTGATATAAACATACATCGAATACCATGAATATCTGTGTTCACTACAATAGTACATTGTTACCCGAGTGTTGAAAGTCACGTTTTTTGAGTCCCGAGACGGGTTTGGCGCCAGAGCGTAAGCGAGGGCGCCAATGGAGCTTGAGGGACTTAAAAGACTTTCACCCGAGGTAAACACTGTGCTTTTCATTACGAATACAAGGAAAGTAAAAATAAAAACATGAAAGAAAAATTAGTGAAAATGAAGATTGAATTGCCGCCTTCCTGGTTTTTTTTTTCTTTTTCTCTGGCGGGCCTTCGGCTACGGCTCGCCAGCATTATTCAGCCATTGTTTTCATTCTCATAATTTAAAAAATGGTAAATTGTTTGCTCAAATCTATGTTATTTTAATAAAATAGTTGAAGCTATATATTAATCAAGTAATTTAGAAGATTTATTATTTATTTAATACTATCTTTATGTTATTTAAATTTAAATTTTACATTGCGTTTTAATTAGACTTTTTAAACTTCTTACCGTTGTAATGGGTTTCCAACCTACTTGCTGAATAAAAAGTTGGAATTCGGTTCAACGACCTCTTTGCAGTCAGAAAGACTTTAGAAAGTTGGAACATGGTTGAATAAAATAGAACTTGTTTTTTTTATAATTTGACAGCTGTCAGTAGAAAGCGATTCTCCCTAGGGCTGAAAGTTTTACTTTCAATTAGGCCCCTCAGGCAACTTCAGACCTACTTTCAGAGTATGAGTAATGAAAAAGTATTTGTACACGGTGGTGGTCGAACCCACGACCTACGGCGTAGAAGGCAGAGCTACTGCCAACTGAGCTAAGAGGCCAGTCAACGAGTTTTTAAGCAGGGCACACACGCACGCACTGCCGCAAACTTTGACAGCGCGGTATTTGACAGTGCAGTGGTACACCGATCGCCCTCGCAGACGATCTAAATGTGCGCAAGGCTAAAGAAGCACACTGTACGTACCTCTAGCGACATGTTCCCTCGCGCTGGCGGCGGCCGCACAGCTCGGGTGGAGATGCGAGAGTGCAAGCAGGTTGGTGGCTAGACGAGCCATGTTCTGCTCCCCACATCCACGCGGGAGCAGCACGAGGGAATCTGAGTCCTGGGAATTAATTCTTCGTTTTAAAAAGAGGACAACTAGTAGTCTAAAACTCCTGCTAATCTCCAGATTAAAATACCAACTCCAGTAAGTAAGCTCTCGGTTGACTGGCAGGGCGGGTTCAAACAGAAACTGCAAAGCGACGTCTCATCATCAAATTCTGTGATGCCTGCTTGCCTATGAACGGCGTCGCCACTTTTGGCTGTATGACGTCGCATCGAACCATGTATTTTAGGCATGATAGAGGTTGATGGAGGTGGAACTTAGTAAGGAACCCTCAACAGCGATAATATTGTTTGCAAGAAGATGAAGCAATGGGTGCAAATAGGCTGAAATGATAACGACAGCTTAGATAAATGGGTCACCAAGCAACATTCTGCCTACTTAATCTTCTAATAAGTAGAAACTGATCTTTAACTCACAGCTAGCAATGGTCCAGTGATATTGCCGATAGCCCACACTGTCAGCGACTCTGTACCAGGAACCGCATCCACTGGAGACCAGCTCCAGGACACTTCGGATTTACCAGAGAGGGAGTTTCTCGAGTCTGCGAAAAAGGAAATCAGTCATTCGTACTAATAATATGAATAATAATCATCATCATCATCCACAGCGAGACTTCACCCACTGCTGGGTATAGGCCTCTCTCTGTATGTGCCACTGTTGACGGTCTTGTGCTAATCTGATCCAGGTCTTGCCTGCGATTTTCGCCACATCGTCTGCCCATCTTGCTGCATGATGACCAACGCTTCTATACCCAGTTCTTGGACACCATTCAGTCAGCGTCTTACTCCACCTAACTGTGTGTGTGTAATAATACCTACCTACGATAGCAGTTACTTTTATTTTACCTTTGCCACACAGTAGAATAGATTTCTGTTCATGTACCGGCATTCCTTCAGGTTCAACGGTTATTCTGATAATAACTTCGTCACTGAAATTTAAAACAACTGGTTAATGTCATGTTATTTGGACTAGAGAAAAGCTTTTGATCCGGGTGCAAAGTGTAGTGTACCGACGGACCATACAAGAATTTAGTAATTGCAGTGTTTAAACTGAGTGCAACGTATTTAATATCATTAAGTATTTTATTCACGTTTTGCTTTGTCGCAAGAGACGTTCTTATTCTTTGCTTTTATAACACAAACGCTTCGGGGTATGTCAGGGCTCACCTTTACGGTCTCTATTATTTCCAATAGTAAAAAAAATCTTACCTCACACCTCTGCCGTTAGTTTTATTTCCACAGCCACCGTCGCTGACAGATTTGGCGCGAATGATGACCCTCCCCTCGCCCTGCCCGGTAGCTGTAATCTCCCCCCTCCGAGCTGTCGACGCCCTCGGAGGCACACATACGGACTCCACGAGGTCTGATGGACCTTGCAGGTGTGGGTCTGTGAGGATTTGGATTTGAACCTATAAAAATTTACAAGAATCCATTATTATTAGCCTTGGTGATAGATAATTGTTCAAATTCAAACACAAGAACAAAGTTGGTGACATAGTCTGAAGCTGTGTTTTTTTCTATATAAGCCATGGTACTCACACTTAGAGGTTCGTACAGATAGTTGAAGAGCCGGTAGCGAATAATGGTGGTATCACCACGCCTCAGCCTTCTAGGGCTGTCTGCGTGGATGAAGAATTCACGCAACACCTAAAACAGCTTAGAATTGAGAGAAATTTAAACGGGAGATGGAGTCGCAATAGACGTGACCACGGCTCTTGCGGCTAAAAGAGAACCAAAGAAACATCGAAAAATACAAACAAACCAATAGGCGAAAATTATCCTAATGATACAATAAGTATCATTAAGTTAATTAAGAACTTATGTGAAGGAACATTGTGAAGGAAAACATCGTGAGGAAACCTTATGGCTTACTCAGCTCTGCACGTATTGACCATCTCTTTCCTGTGAATTACGCCGACTAAGCAGTCAGGATGCTAAAAGTGCTGGGCAAGCCTATTCCATCTAAAATTCTGTCCCAGGCACTATAGCGTCTCGCGATTAGACGTATGTAATCACCAGCTGCCTCTGACACTATATAAATCACCTACAATACATGCAAAGGCCTGTTTACTTTTTTCTGCTTAAGTATGTTGTTTTGATTGATTTACCTGTAATACAGCCGGTTGTGCTACAGAAACTCCCATCTTGGTGAGGCAGACAGCGTTAGCTTCGAACCTTGTTATGGAGTCCGGTGCCTTGGCTGAAGTTATCGTAGAACCGTTTGCTCCTACAGTAACTAGTCGCCACAGCCATGACTGTAATGAATAGATTGATTTTGAAGGAGAAACGATCAACGGCAAGGCAATATCAAAATCAAAATTTGTTTAGTTGAATAAAGTTATTTTGTAATTGGTATTTGTAAGTATAACTTACTTCAGAGAAGTCACTCCTAGGCACGGTTCTTTCCATCGTCAACGCAGCGGGATAGCATTGCCTTCTCAGTGGTACATCTCCTACAGTCCTGACTCCAGCTGACGCGAGCCAAGCGGCTGTTAGTTCTAGACTATCGGTTGGCATCTCAGGGCTGTCTACATCTGAAAGGATATTATATTGATCAATACGAGTTTTCTTTAAGTTTCGTTAAGGCCTTCAAAAAAGAATAAAATATAACTTTTAGAAAACTTTTATATGGACGAAGTTACAGCTAGGCTAGGTATACGTGAGCTACTTCCATAGTGTTATGTCTTATGGTATCCTTCTTTGGGAGAAATCAATTGATATACAAAACTTAATTTAGATACACCTCTGACCTCAAGGGCCGAACCCTTGAGGTCAGAGGTGTATCTTAATTAAGTTTTTTAACTTCCTACGGCATGGCAGGGAAAACATCTATAAATATTTTGTTTAGAAATACCTCTGTATCTTACTTTCGTGGTATATTATATTAGATACCAATTCCTTCAACACCTGACTTTCAATAGCGACACGGAATCATAATGGTTATTATAACGAAATCAAACTTGGTGAATGATTTATCAACTTACTTATAAAACAATCGCCAGCTGTATCATACTCTGTCAGATTCCGATGAGCCTCCATCATATTCCTCAGCCCACTGATAAGGACATCTTTCACAGACGCCAAAGGAGTCCATTTAGATGCACTATCTAAAACTGTCAAAGCACAGAGCGCTGGTCCTGGAGTAGAAATCTGAAGGGTGGTGATTGAACCAGGTAGAACTTGACGGTTTTGCCATGTTAGATCAACCTGTGAAAGGAAAAACTTAAACAGAAAGAAAGGACAAAAGGTTATTCAACTTTTTATGTAGGTACACTATCCCAGTAGGTACCTACTCTTAAACAGTAAAAGAAAACATTGTGAAGAAACCCGCGTGTCGTAGAACATAAAATGTCGAAAACATGTCGAAAGAACCTTTTCAAGGCTCACTTAAAATCTTTTCATCACATTGCATTGGTTGGAAAGAGCTAGTGACACAACACGCAGAAAACGTGATAAAAACACAAAGAGATTAGTAAAATAATTATTTAAAATGTTACTCAGAAGGGTACAGTTAGTACATCGATTGATCAATTGTAATAAGAAGAAGAGCAAGAAGAAAGAGTGATAAGAAGTAAAACTTACTTTATTCACAAAACAGTCATCCATCTCAAAATGCTTGCTAGCACTGACAAACTCTCCATTGTGGTAGAAGTATGCTATAAGATGGCTGTCTGGACACATTTGCTGTGTCACCTTTATAGGAAGCATCACTCTTAGAAGATTCCTGTCAAGAAGGGCATCAGATGCACTCCCCTCTAAACCATTTATGTCATTTAAAGTCTTTTCATTGGTCTCAGTCTTGGTTTCAGCGAATCTGTTATTGAAGTTTGTATTTCCATTATAAGAGTCTGTATTTTTGTCGAAATTAATATCGTTTCTTTCTTGAGTCTTACCAATACCAACGCTATTTCTACTGTTATTAATTTGATTAACATAACGGCTAAAATATTCATTGAAGTTCTGATTCTTGTTTTTGTTAATGGAATCTATATTTCTATTTAAATCTTTGTTTCTATTATAGCTATCATTCCCTTTATCAACGTTCTTGGCTCTTTCAGCGATTCTTGTGTTCTGACGACTGATGATTCTGTTGAAGTAATCGCTGATTCTATCGTAGTTTTTATCAAGTTTGGTTTTATCGTCAGTTAGAGGCATGGCTTCGTCGCATCTACTGTTTCTAGCTGTGACCTGGACGTGGTTGGTGGAACTTGGGACGGGGCATTGAGTTGTGGCACCCCAACGGTAGATGATTCCACCTCTGATGATAACCTGAAAATAAACAGATATTTAAAAACTATAGCTATTTTAAGAGAAGGGTTAGGTACACTCAGGAGTTACTCAAAGTTTGTAAAGTTGTATTAATATTGATCTTTTGATGGAATTCTTCTTGTTGAGTCATTAGTTCTTGCAGTGTGGTGAGAGGATTTTTAGTGCACTTCGAAGACGCTTCTACATTATTTACTTCAGGTTCTACCTCACATAAACTCACCACAAAATGAACAGTTACAGGCGTGGTCACGTTCTGAAGATTCAAGTACAGTGGCACAAAGGTCCTGGAGCCTCTAGGGTCAGCTCTGAGTGGTCCCAGAGCTGCTTGTGTCTTGGGACGTCGCGTGGCCAGTGTTAGGGGAGCTGCTTTTATGCTGCTGTCATTGGATAGCTTAGCCTGGGGAATAACGTATAACAAAAATAGTGTAAGAACAAGAGTGCTGCCTTGAGAGAAACCACTTTTTTATTTCTGAGAACTTTTAAAATTCTAATTTAGACTTCTCGACTGAAATAAGTTAAACTATTTATGATAGGGAAAAAGCAATAGGCTTGCAAGTCGATAAGATAAAGGCCGCCATATTTGAGCATATTGTGCCTATTGTAATATTTGGGTAGGCTTTCAGCTACTCCAGCAGCCATTAAATTTTAAAGAAGTCTAATTTAAACTAAGGAGCACTTATCTAGATAATTTATTGTTAGAGTTTTACTACTTACTTCAAATCTGTAGAAGGGGCTACCATCATCTTCAGCCGCGAACCTAACTCTCGCTATCCCGCTCATGTCTGTGTCACCACTGTTACAAGTTGGTTTGTTTGTTTCTGTCGCTTGATCTCCAAAACTGGAGTATCGG
Source organism: Thera britannica (assembly GCA_939531255.2). Classification (NCBI taxonomy): domain Eukaryota; kingdom Metazoa; phylum Arthropoda; class Insecta; order Lepidoptera; family Geometridae; genus Thera; species Thera britannica. The sequence goes on along the minus strand of OW618036.2, from coordinate 11,819,252 downwards.
CAAACACGGATATGTTCACTGGCCGCTGGCTTATCATCCCACCGAATTGCTTTTACCTGGAAAATCAGTTTTGTATAATTCGTCATCTACTTCTCGTATTACTAATTCTCTCGAACCAGTATGAACTTTATATAGAAGTAAGGATTGAAGATTGGGTCTATGATAGTCCAATATCTAGAAAAGGTTAAGGTGAAGGTTGCGTGATAATCATAATAAATTAAGTTTATTATGTTCTCTCTGACAAAATAGATAAGGTATCATTTAATAGTCATTGTGTTAAGGCGTCATTCATTGTCCCTCCTCATATTCCAACGGAACAGTTCCGTGATGATAAAAAAGTGGAGGTAGGTAGGTACCTAGTCACCTCACTTAGCGGGAGGGTGTTGGTATTCAAGAAATGAAGATGACCTATCTCCTGGTTCTATTCTTTTAATGCCTCTTACGGTAACCATGGAAGATTTTTTTGCCTTTTTATCATCATCATCAGCCTGAAGAAGTCCACTGCTAGACAAAGACCTCCCCTACACATTTCCAGGAAGAACGATTTTGAGCTCTTTGTATCCACCGACTTCCCGCGATCTTAACAAGGTTGTCGGTCCATCTGGTGGGTGGACGCCCTACGTTTCGTCTTCCGGTTCGTGGTCGCCATTCGAGAACCTTTCTTCTCCGACGGTATCGGTTCTTCGAGCTATATGACCTGCTCATTGCCATTTCAACTTTCTAATTCTAAAGCTATGTCGGTGACCTTGGTTCTTCTACGGATATCCTTATTTCTGATTAGCTTTTTAGCTTTGCTTAGCCTTTTACGCCTCTATTATAATCTTATTTCATGATTGGATGCTTTTCGGAATACATCATTTTAGCGGTAGTAGAGTGTCCTTGTGTGTTGCTCGTCCGGGGAAGTACTACCACCATGCCTATTTCTGCCGTGAAGCAGCATCACTGTGTTTCGGTTTGAAGGGTGTAGGTGCCGGTGTAATTACAGGCACGTGAGGCGAAACATCTGTAAGCCTCAAGTTGATGGACGCAGGGCAGTGCATCGTAGGGCACGTTCCTGACGTGCGTGACCTACGAGGCAATGCTTTGTTATAGGCGGTGGTTACCGCTTAACATCAGGTGGGCCATATGCTTGTTCCATCAGCTAGTAGTATGAAATAAAAAAAGACAAACAGTAGATAGATAGGGTACCTTCAACTTGTATGGAAGTCCAGGAGTGACCACAGTTCTGTGCTTCGTAATGAACTCTAAAAATATGGGCTTGTCCACTACTTGGGACACGACTGTCGTGTTCTGCCAAACTTTAGTGCCTTCCTCCTGAAACATAATTCAACGTGAGTTTAATAACTATTAGGTACAATTACCCCAGGTTTTCGTCAAAATCATCTAGAATGTGCCCACATTCCATGAGGGTATGACCACCTAACATGGTCCTTATCTCGCACTTCACTCCAGAAATTTGGTGAAGGTTGTAATGTAGTAGGATAACCATGTAATGCGGTCTCTTGGGGTGGTATTTGAAGGGTGCGTAAAGTGATATACTTTGTGATGTGTTTATTATTCAACGTCGTAATTAGTACTGCCATACATCGAGGTGCTCTCAAACGGTGAAGAATAACATCGTGAAGAAACCCGCGGTTTAGTCAGCTCTGCACGTATTGACCATGTCTTTCTTGTGGATTAGGCCGACTAAGCTGTCAGGATGGTATAGTTGCTGGGCAAGCCTATTCCATCTAAAATCCTGTCCCAGGCACTATAGCGTCCCGTAAGTAAGGGCATAAGTAATCACCAGTTGCCCCTGACGCTATAAAAATTATCTACAATAGATGCAAAGGCCTGATTTCTTTTAATTTACATCGAGGCATAAGGATAAGCTCTTAATCTATGGCTACGATGCTAAGTTGGCGCTCACACCATAAGGTGTTTCCCCCACAAGTTGGTGAAGGAAGGTGCGAATCGTTCTACACTTTAACTAATTTTAATCAAGAAGAAACATTCTTGTTCTAACACTCGTGTTCTTACGCTTATTGTTATACGTTATTCCCCAAGCTAAGCTATCAAATTACATTCTCCACTATTACTTTCACATGACTATACTCGTAACTATACCTGGAAGGAGAAGTCAGCGACCAGCACGCTGGGCGCGTTGACGCCGTTGAGGCCAACGCGGCGCGCGGCGGCGGCGTGGCGGTGGCAAGCGCGTGGCGCGCGCAGGCGGACGGCGGTTCGAACTCCGGGATGGGCACTGCCAGAGCCGCGGAGACGGATCACCAACATGCCTTCCACTGCTTCTGTCCATGGGTATCTGGAAATGAAATATTATAATATGTTAAAATTCTCAGAAATCCTGCAAAAAATTATGGACACATTAGTTACGTAGTACTAGAGAGAAAAAAAATACGCTGTTCGGTTCCGCTTGGTATTTAGCGTTTATGAATGAAATGATTTTTGCTTGTTGAATCATTTCTCAATATTTGACAAAAAAATTTGGTTATTTAAAAATATTGATTTATGTCTTAAAAAAATTTCTTTTTTCGTGGATGTGTTCAGTATCAGCAGCCAATATCGGCATTTTTTTTTGTTATTACAAAATAGTGGTGTATAATAGCTAGAACTCTGTTTTAGTTTTGATCACGGCAAACAATACAGCTATGCATTCCGACGCCAACTTTTCCCTCCCGACTAGTGATGTCACTCGTCGCTCGGTCTCATAGGGATGTCTTATTCCCAAAACCGGCTAACAGTATTAAGTTTTTGGGCTGATGTCATGAGTATAATGCCTGCAAGACCCGTACCTGACACACACAGTCCACACAAGTCGCTCGCTGGTCCGCAGCACGCGAGGCGCATGGCGGACGCTCAGCTGGAAGGGAGGCAGCTCGTAGTTGCCCACCCAGAAGGAAGCCGAACCCTGGAATAGTACATTGAAGAAGTTGGTAGCTTGACTAGGTGTGTATGTGGCTAGTCTTGGTGACTGAGCGAGAAGGTGGTCAGTTCAAAAGATATACAAAAACTTAGTCAGTGATTTTCGTATTTTCAGCCTTAGTTTTCATCTCTGTCCAAGGACTGTGTCAAAAAGTTTCCATAGACCCTCAGTTTCCTAACATTGTCAATGTCTTTATTCACCTTATAAAGGCGAGGACCCAGCGCGATGCACGCTGTGCACGGGCACGCGGCGTAGCTAAGCTGCGTGTATTAATTTGTTTGACAACGTGGGTCTACGTTTCCACTGAAGTACCCGAAGACTATGTACAGCGTGGCACGGCGCACGCGGAGAGGCACGAACTGCGCTGCCATAAGCTGTACGTAGTCGTGGGTCATATTCGTGTATTGCACAGTGGAAACGTAGATCCACGTCGACAGCGTTGAGCTATGTAATCGCCTATTTGAGCAAGCCACGACTGTGTCAATGTGTCCATTCATGCGCAGCCTCTCCGTGGTTATGCAACGCTTATTTTATTTTTATTTTTCTTTCTCTTTCTCTTTCTCTTTCTCTTTCTCTTTCTCTTTCTCTTTCTCTTTCTCTTTCTCTTTCTCTTTCTCTTTCTCTTTCTCTTTCTCTTTCTCTTTCTCTTTCTCTTCCTCTTTCTCTTTTTCTTTTTCTTATGAAAGTAAAGGAAAGGAATACTTCTGGCTTTAGTGAGGCTCTAGAGAGCTTTTCAACCCAAGCTTCAACTTTACTAACCTGACTACCGTCTCCAAGCCTCGCTCTAACAGTCCACTTCCCTGGCGGCGCTAGCTCGTCGATCTCATGCTGTACTTGCGCCAAGCCCATCTTACTGCGGACATTCGTCCACTGTGCCACTCGAGTCCCCTCCCAGGCTCCAGGGGGACCTTCGATCCAGATCTCTTCTATCTGGAAAACGGATGCATACAAAGATTTTTATAATGTCCCAAAAGTTAAGAGCTGAGCGGGATTTGGACCCACGACCTTCCCCTTTAGACAAATTTTTTTTCTGTTAGTGTTATAGAAAAAAAACAAATTTATCTTTGTATTTGGTATTTATAGGTAGGGCATTGTGATTACATTGTCCCACACTGCACTAGACAGAGCTTGTGGTAGGCCTTCTGATCTAAATAAATAATTCGTATTGTCATCAAAACGGTAAATTGCCATCAACAAAAGTATGTACTTTTTACAGATACAGCCTGTTATAACAACAATGCCAATGTCATTGTACGAGTAAAACTTGAATGAGATGTACATAATATAATAAAGTTCATCATTATGTTTGTGTGTTGACCGTGTCCAACCCAATCTATACTAACATTATAAAGCTGAAGAGTTTGTTTTGTTGAACGTTCTAATCACGGGAACAGCTGGTCCAAATTGAAAAAATATTTTTAGTGTTGGATAGTCCATATAACGAGGAAGGCTATAGGCTAAGATCTAAGTTTAATAGGAACAGAATCAATGCAAAATGTTGCAAAAATATATGCCTATCCTTTTCTAACACGTAGGGACTTTTCTATGTCCATCCTTTTCTATCACATAAGGATTTTTAACAAATTCTACTTATTGTCAAAGTGTTCTAGGACAGAACGTTTTTAAATATTCCAGAATGATCTAAAATATGACTACCCGGGCAACGTCGGTACACGTGGCTAGTTCTGATAAAAAGTCAGCAAAAAAAAAAGCAAAGTCGTGTCTTCATTCCACACAGCGAGACTTCATTCCACATCGTAGGAGGGCGTCAATAACTTGTTTAAGTAGACAGGCCTAAAGTCAATGGTTTTACAATGCCAAGGACAACATATCCATGCCCTTTTATGGGAAGCTGCGTAGAACTTGTAGGCCTACCATGAGCTCTGTCTGGCTCTGGTTTTGAATCTGTGTGAGTGCTCACCAGTGCATTATACTGTGTGTGTGATGTTTTGACGTAGGATTTATTTAGTCAACGCACACAGATTCAAAACCAGACCCAGAGACAGAGCCAGACAGAGCTCATGGTAAGCCTATTGTCATCAAACATGGAAGGCCCTATCATTGAGGCATTGAGCTATTTGATACAACGAAAAAACCGACATACGGTAGTTCTATGCATTGTTTTTTAAATTAATATTCTTCTTCTCATCGTGGCATTGCTAGTTTCAGACCAGTGTGGTGAAAGGATTTTAAGTGCACCTCGGAGAGGTTTTTTAGATTCAGCAATATGTCGGTTTTCTCTTGATGTTTTCCTTCACCGTTTAATAACTAATAACTGTTTAGGATGGGGCTCTGACCGATTGACTCACTTCACACAACTTCCAGTTATGCCAAATAAAAATTAACGGTAAATTTATCTGATGATAATTAATGAACAGCTAAAATGATATTTTATGATTTTGTTTTCGATGTTTATATGGGTCATATTTCACGCGGCCGTGAATTACAATGACGAATTCATTTGAATATATTTCGTGTGTTGTTATTGTTAGAAATAATTAAGCAGTTGTTCAAGGTCATGGTCAATTTGTTTGTTTTGTTCAAAGCCTTGGCATCTGGGCAATCTGCGATGGCGATCAGTTTCAGCATAGAGATATGCATCCGTACCTACACACTGTTGCTAACTTTGACAGTTAATATAAGAATGTACAGTTTATACACTACTACTTTGATAGTTAATATCATTTAGATACTTAATAGCGATACACTGATCGCCACCGCATGTGATCTAGATGTGTTTAAGGCTTTAAACATTTATTGTAGATGATTTATATGTATAGCGCCAGGAGGAACTGGCAATTACACAAAACCTACTTGTGGTATGCTATAGTACCTATTGGGACAGGATTTTAGATGGACTTGCCCAGGATCTCATCCATTCTGACAGCTTAGTCGGCCTAATCCACAGGAAAGACATGGTCAATACGTGCGGAGCTGACTAAGCCGCTGGTTTCCTCACGATGTTTTCTTTCACCGTGAGCACTAGCATTGTTACCTATGGATTTTTCTGTTCGGAAAATTATTGCACACAATGCTAGTGCTCGTTTTGTATAAAGATTGAATTTACATAAAACCGTGTACAATTCGATGACAAAGAGCAAAGTGCCCACCAAGCGTAACACTGACACAGATGCAAACGAGCACCGTACGCAAATAATTACTTATAGCTGTCCAGGGATGTAGTCAGGGAATAGGGGCACATGCCCCTGACCATATTCTGGCTGTGGTGATCAGAGAAAGAAAATATCGCGAGAAAATCGACGCTGCTTAGTTTACTCCGCGCGTTTAAAAATCTTTTCTCTTATACACTTGTAAATTTCACTTAACTTGACTTACGTATGTTTATGCAGTAAATTTTGTTTTTAAATTCGAAACATATATATCATAATTTTTTTAACTACTTGTAATTCGTGCTCTGTTTCAAAGATTTAAGGACTTTCCACGACCTTCTGGAGGAGTGAGGAGTGAGATGAAAACCTCTCCTAGAAAGAGCAAGAAAATTTCCAATGACCTGAAAGTTTTAGTCTTCAGACTTTAGTTTCTATTCTATTCTATTCACGTCAGGTACGTGCCCTACGATGCACTGTCCTGCGTCCATCAACTTCAGGTATGCAGATATTCAGCCTCACGGGCCAATTATTTTCGAACTAGATTTGAATGTAGAGCTAAAAGCCCTTTTTCGCAACCATACTCACTACCTGCTGAAGTCCCTCCAACATGAAATGGTTGAGCCTAAACACAGCCTAAGTACGGCCCTGTCGTATGCAAATAATTACTTACGAGTTGTCCGATACAATATGTAAATGATGTTAAGCCAATTTCTCTATAAGTGTATTCCGGTAATTTAATATACGACAATGGACAGCTCTTGAGTGAATTTAAGTAAAATTCAATTCACAATATATTTTGGCTACTATTTGCACCAATATTTTTATAGGACACGCACTGTCTCAATGCAGGGATAGTATGATTTCTAGACTAGATGATTACGCTGGTCTTTATAACCAACTTCAGTTATAAAAGGTTTCTCAATTCGGTTATATTCGCAATTGATATCGCATAAATTCATCATTTATTTAGTAAATTATTTTTATGTAGAAGGTTATATTTTCAAATTCGTCACATAATAATGTCATAAAAATCTAGGTTTAGAAGTTTTGCCTTATGATCGGTTTGTTCAGTTTTTTAACTTATATTATTAGCTGGTATTTTATTTTTGAAGGATGACCAGCATGAATGAATAGGATCTAGGGTAATTTTACAGCCTTTTACGTCTTAGAGTGCAATGCCAAAAAGAGCACATCGGTAAACTACGAACTATACGATAATTATTAAGAAAAGCAGTTCCCATGTGTTCCATTACTTCTCATTAAAATAATAACACATAATTATTTTTATCGTGTTTGAAGTTTAATACTGAAGTAGTTGGACCTGTGTCGCTAGCCTCAATTCACATAAACTTGTATTATTATGGAGCTCAAGAACCTGCTGAGGTAGTCAGGCCACTTTCGAGACGCTCTCTATTGAGAATATCAGAGCCTTACTTTCTTATGGGGTGTATGGTACACATCTAGATTGCCTGAGATGGCGAGTATTGTATCGCTGTCAAATATCGGACTGTCAAAGTTCGCGTCACAGTGCGGATGTATGCAAAACCCTATGCTGAAACTGCCATCGCCATCGCAGTTGATCACCTAGATGTGCACAAGGTTTAATTTTTATAGATTCTTTCTTAAAATTCTAAGAAACTTTTTTGCAATCTCAAGCGTTCCCTCCATGGGAACAAAATACCTCACTCCAGTAAATAAATTCAACTAATTCCTCACAGTGACAAAAGACCACCACTCTTCTAGACCGCCGCTTTCGGTACCGCGCGCGCTCTGGGTGGACTACCCCCACTCTGCCGCTGGACACCCGCGTCTGGACTAAGTGGTAAGGTGTCCCAGATCGTTCTTCTGTAATAGTGTACCATAACTTACAGTGCCATGAGATGGAGTGAGGTCCGCCTTGAGCGCGAACACGCGAGCTCTGATGGTATCCTTGGGTCGGTACCGCGCTTGCTTCAGGTGGACCACCAAAACTCTGCTGCTGGAGACCCGCAGCTTGCCGCGTCTGGGCTAAGCGGCAAGGTGTCCCAGATCGTTCTTCTGTATTAGTACCATAACTTACAGTGCCATGTGCGGGAGTAAGGTCAGTCTTGAGCGCGAACACGCGAGCTCTGACATTGTCTCCCGGCCGGTACCGCGCTCGCTCCAGGTGTACCACCACCACTCTGCCACTAGACACTCGCAGCCACTCTGCCACTGGACACCCGCGTCTGGACTAAGCGGCAAGGTGCCTTGGATTACTTCTTCTGTGGTAGAACCATACTTACAGTGCCATGAGAGGGAGTGAGGTCCGCCTTGAGCGCGAACACACGAGCTCGGACCGTGTCTTTAGGCCGGTACCGCGCGCGCTCCGGGTGGACCACCACCACTCGGCCGCTGGAGACCCGCAGAGTGACGCGTCTGCTCCACGTGCATTGTGCTTCCGGGTATCTGGGGAGGCGAGAAACACAATGATTCATAGACATCAGGAACCCTTTTGTTGACATTTCTGGCTTTGTCCTTCCGAGAGACCAACGCACTGCAAATGTGGTAGGTAATCAGACAATCAGCTGAGGAACATTCGACTCGTTCCTTAGGCAGAACAAGTGCTACAATGACTCATGAGGCACTATCTAGTCGCGTCTTCACTTATCTATAGGTAGGTACTAATATTATAAAGCTGCTTGGTTGAACGCGGTAATCTCGGGAACTGCTGATCCAAATTGAAAAAATATTTTTGTGTTGGATATTCTATTTCAAGGAAGGCTATAATGACTTCACGCTACAACTAATAGGAACAGCATCAATGCAAAATAATGCAAAAATCTATGTCTACCTACCCTTTTTTAGCACGTAAGAATTTTTCTCGTGATAAGAATAGACAAAGAATTCTATTCTATGGACGAGAACTTTGCCAAGAGCCTTGTCTTGCTTCTACTGCTTAAACAAGTTTTTGTGAACACTTAAATACTTACTTGACGCTAGTGACGAGATCAGCTTTAGTGTTCGGGAGTAGCGGCACTGAAATATCCACGCAGCCTCCGTCACCTGAAATAAGGGAAAATTGATGCAAATCTTTACACACATTACTTCTGGAATATTATTAAATTGCTTTACAAAATGTTTGCATGATCTGGCAGTATTTGACCAACACTAGAGCCCAAATCCCGATTTTATATTCAAAAGTATTTATTAAATGTATTTAAAAGTATATATATTTATTTTGAATAAAATCGAAGGCATACCTGGCGGCAGATCCCTTTCTGCTATGACGGTCTGTCGATCCTCAGTTACAAGAGAGAGGACCAGATGAGCTGGTCCTTCAGGGTAGAACCGGGAGACGCAGGCCCTGTTCGTGCTGCCAGCTGTAAGGACTCCAGGGACCAGGAGTAAGTGGTTTTGATCCGTACATGGGTTGCTGGAAATGAGGAAATTCGGAGATTTTGTAGGTATATTTAAATTTGTGAACATATTTTTAAGATTTCGCGCCACTGTATTTATTTATTCTTCTGTAGCCGCAACGCATTGCATGCAAGATTGCATGCATTGATTTCACCAAAGAGATCGCCGATTTGAGTTCCATTTTTAAAAATAAAATGTTCTTTTTTTATGAAACAGTCGGTAGTGTCTTTTCTTTTCATGATTATTCTACTTATGACCAAATGCTTTTTCATTTTTGTATTTTTGTATTATAAAAAAAGAAACGTTTGAAACTGTTGACGGTCATGACGGTCTTTTTCAGCAAGAGGAGTGAAAAATTAATTGTGCACTAAACCAGAGCATTCAAATAATGATAAACAACACGGATGCACCTGTTACATGTTTAGACGTGCCTCTCACTGCCTCTTTAGAGTGTCTACTGTGCTTGGGAATCAGAGCCTCTTTATTTTTTTAATCGAAGCAATGATAGGCGTGGTGATGACCGGTAAAGTAGGACAGCAACTGAATGGTGGCCAAGAACCAGCTACAGAAGCGTAGGGCGCCCTGCAGCAAAACGAATGGACGACATAGTCTAAGTCACGGGGCGGAAATGGGTTAAAATGGCACAAGATTGAGGTATATTTCACAAACTAAGAGATGCCCAGCAGTGGCTGATGATGATGATGATGAATGATTACAACATGAAATAGCAATTACCCGGCCTACAGCTGTCATGAAGTAAAAACTAATCGTGCTTGCATCTCAGTAGCTACCTATCTAATCGTTTCCTTGTATCAAGGCTTCTCGTTACAACTTGACAACTTGAGGTTGCGAGTTCAAAGTCAAAGACTTCTTTAATAAAATTATAAGAATCACTTGTTTTAGGTGTCTTTTATACTAGCTTGGCGAAATCGGTGCTTTTAACGATTATGCTTAGAAAATTATAGCATATTGGCACACTGTTTGAATTAGGCTGTGGTATAAGCTAGGTAGCCCGTGGACGTAATACATTTATGTACAGGCTCAAATATTCGCATTTTTTATAAAGAAACCTAAAAAATTGAAGCACTTAAGCAAAAACGAAATTCTACTCTAAATTACTCTAAAAGTTTAAACTTTTTGGAGCGTATTTTAGCCGATATAATTGAAAATTCATGATTCGGAACAAAAATAAACAACAAAACATAGTCAAAACAGCGTAATAAGAGTCTTCGTAGGTCGGTAAAGTTATTCTTAGGTTTCAAATTGCGTGATACAAATGCTTGCTGTTCTCAGAAGCAGAACATCTGTTTGTAAAACATGTGTCTTCGGTCGGTAAGAACGATTCGCATGGGAATACCATTACAATTATACAAATTATGTTACATTGTTTATGCTTAGTTTAGCACAATGCAGTCTTTTGTAAAAACTAGCGGTCACCCATTGGTATAATTTTCATGTTTAATGTAAATAATGTTAGGTACATTACCTAAGGTTTTATGTTTGTTCTAAGGAGTATTATTGTTGTTATGAGGTACTGGCCGTCGATAAATTGTCAACCGTTTTGAAAAAAGAACGTGAAAACGTCACTTGATGAATGTCAATAAAGGTGATTAAGAATAATGTTTGCCGAGGGCGAGGGAAAAGTTGGGTAAAAGGGTGAAATAAAAGGTAAATACTAGTAAACTAAGCGTTTCAATAGATTTGTACACGGCAGGCTATCAGTGTTTTGAAACAGATCTGTGTCTTAAGATCAAGTTCTGTCACGGTTTGTTGAGCTCAGCACTTTAAACTACATGACATAGGTAGGTAGTACATAATAGTGAATAATCTATTCTGTGTTATAAGTACTCAGTCGCAGACTGGTGGAATAGTGATAAAATATACTTAATTAAAGCCAATACTAGGAACGTGCCCTACGATGCACTGCCCTGCGTCCATCAACTAGAGCAGGGGTGCTCAAACGGTCGATCGCAATCGACCGGTCGATCGCGAAAGCTTTTCGAGTCGATCGCCAGCAATATGCTTATTATAGGCACCCAGTAGAATTTCTGGAAATACACGAATAATATGTAGTGCCACGCATGATCATCTAGCTAGAGATAGCTCAACTGATTCAAATCAGTGCCTGACGAAAGTGTCCTCAAGACGCTGTCGGCATTGCCACGCTGAATGGCATTGCTGATGACCTACCTCGACTGACTATAGTTTAGTCGATCCCTTGCTTTCAAAATATTATCTGGTCGATCGCCGACACTATAAGTGTGAGCACCCCTGAGCCTGGCATCCAGATGCCTCACGTGCCAGTAATTTCACCAGCGTTTTCAAGGGTGTGGGTAATACCCTTCAGGCCGAACCATAGTAAGCAGTAATGCTGCTTCACGGCAGAAATAGGCATTAATGAAGATATTTCACTCACTAAAAACTTACCCAATGTTTTCGGGTGCAATTTCAGAGCTATGTTCCAATTGCACTAGCGGCACTAATACTAACAATAAAAATATAATCCTCATTTTCACTGTTTTAACTCGAAAAAAATTGTTTTAGATTTTAATTATTAAACATACTTATATTATTTAAAAACAATTTTAACTCACTCATTGTTTTTATTTTAAACTTTTTGATAAAATTCCTTAGAACCATTATTTATTAAATCAATAATGTCTGTTTTTATAAAAAAATCCTTGATATTGTTTCGATTGAAATAAAGTTTCTTTGTAGCAGGTTGGAATTTTTCTGCTTTCTGTTTTCTTTTCGCGGTTTTAGCCACACAGTGATGTGTAGAGATGCGCTCGCGCAGAGGATCTCAGTAATTGTGGTGACCATACGCGCGAAAGGTCGCGGAATCATCAGCAGCTGTGGGCAACTTTTTGCAATGTTTCTCGAGATTTTTTTTATTGAATATGAGTTAGTCACTGCAGTGTAGTCAGCACTTACATTTCAGAGTAATTTTAAATGCTTTGAACGTTCTTGCGGTACCAGTAACGAAATACTTAGCCATAAATGTTTTTTTATAAGCATTTGTTTATTTTTACTGACTTTTTGTTTACCTATTTTTTAAATCATGGAGTACTAAACCATTTTTTAAACAATTTGTTGGCGAACCGATTTGGACGACAACATAAATTTCATTTGTTTTTATAATGTCTCAAAAGTTAAGATTCTCATAGATCCCTAGAAGAAGGACCTTCACCGAGCTGGTAATTTAATGAAACGTATTTTATATATAATTAAACATGCCAATAAATATATTCTATATGGGTTGCCTATCAAATTTCAGTCCAGGATAATTATGTTTAATTAATAACTAGTTTGGTAACCGAGCTTCGCTCGGAGTTTTTTTCGTTAATTTGTATTTTACAGAAATCCTAAGAGTCATAATTTATTATCATCTTAACTGGTTTATTCTTACTGAGCAACGCCATCTGGTGGACATGTTTGCAGTTAGTTGCTCACAATCGTCAATAGATGGCAGGAGCAGTCACATATTCAGTTTATGTTTAATTATTGAACTCGGAAATAAATAATCATTTTCTTAAAATGAATCCTAGCTAGATCAATTTATCGCCCCCGAAAACCCTTGTATACTAAATTTCGTGAAAATCGTTGGTTCAGTTTCCGAGATCCTAAATATATATATATATATATATATACAAGATTTTCTCGTTTAAAGGTATAAGATAAAAAAAAAAAATTTTAAACTTTCCACTGGTTTGTTTATTAAACCAATTTTTATACCAATTGAAAGTATAGACCCCAGTATTTTTATTCAATAAACATACCGGTGCAAAATGCTAGTATCGATTTTCCTGTTTATACCTGGCTACCCGAGAGTTGTGACCGGAAAAAAATAGGCAACCTAACGTTTGCATATTCTATGGGGTCTATACTTTCGATTGGTATAGAATTTGTCTAATAAACAAACCGGTGGAAAGTTAAAAAAACATTATTTTTAAATTATTAATTAATCATATCCTGGACTGAAGTTTGATAGGCAACCCATATAGAATATATTTATTGGCATGTTTAATTTAATATAAAATACGTTTCATTAAATAACCAGCTCGGTGAAGGTCCTTCTTCTAGGGATCCTATACTATAAGTGAGTTGTGATTTCCATAAGTGGAGTGAAACACTATAAAATCAATAAAAACTTGAAATTAGGTCAATTTAGTCGCAAAACGTTGCTTACCCCTGGCTAGGTTAATAGGTCGATCATCGACCGCCTCAAACAATAACTTGTCGGATAATTACTGTGAATTGTCTCGTACCGCTATTTCTATACATTATTGCGTTTTTTATTTTGTAAGTAGGCGGAGTCAACAGTAAAGTGTTTTATATAACCGACTTCAAATAAAAAAAGCAGCCAAGTGCGAGTCGGACTCGCCCATGAAGGGTTCTGTAGCATCAAGTAACATAATATAAAGGTTCTTGTATACAAGAACCACAATTTACCTTTCGACTATAGTTCGTCGAAAGGTAAATTGCGGTTTACGATTTATGACGTATAAAAAAAAAACTACTGACTAGATCTCGTTCAAACCAAATATCGTTGAAAGTTTGCATAGTAATGTACAACATATATTTTTTTTGGATTTATCATTCTCTTATTTTAGAAGTTAGAGGGGGGGGGGACCAACTTTTTTCCACTTTGGAAGTGTCTCTCGCGCAAACTATTCAGTTTAGAAAAAAACGATATTAGAAACCTCAACATCATTTTTAAAGACCTATCCATAGATACCCCACACGTATGGGTTCGATGAAAAAAAAATTTGCGGTTTACGATTTATGACGTATAAAAAAAAAACTACTGACTAGATCTCGTTCAAACCAAATATCGTTGAAAGTTTGCATAGTAATGTACAACATATATTTTTTTTGGATTTATCATTCTCTTATTTTAGAAGTTAGAGGGGGGGGGACCAACTTTTTTCCACTTTGGAAGTGTCTCTCGCGCAAACTATTCAGTTTAGAAAAAAACGATATTAGAAACCTCAACATCATTTTTAAAGACCTATTCATAGATACCCCACACGTATGGGTTCCATGAAAAAAAAATTTTTGAGTTTCAGTTTCAAGTACGGGGACCCCCAAAATTTATAGTTTTTTTTCTATTTTTATGTAAAAACCTTAATGCGTTTCACAGAATACATCTACTCACCAAGTTTCATCAGTCTAGCTTTTATGGTTTCGGAGAAAAATGGCTGTGACACGGTCGGACAGACAGACAGACAGACAGACATGACGAATCTATAAGGGTTCCGTTTTTGCCATTTGGCTACGGAACCCTAAAAAGAAGGTTCTCAATTTGATTGCATCTTTTTAGGGTTCCGTAGCCAAATGGCAAAAACGGAACCCTTATAGATTCGTCATGTCTGTCTGTCTGTCTGTCCGACCGTGTCACAGCCATTTTTCTCCGAAACCATAAAAGCTACACTGATGAAACTTGGCGAGTAGATGTATTCTGTAAACCGCATTAAGATTTTTACACAAAAATAGAAAAAAAACTATAAATTTTGGGGGTCCCCATACTTCAAACTGAAACCTTAAAAAAATTTTTTTCATCGAACCCCATACGTGTGGGGTATCTATGAATAGGTCTTCAAAAATGATGTTGAGGTTTCTAATACCGTTTTTTTCTAAACTTAATAGTTTGCGCGAGAGACACCTCCAAAGTTGAAAAAAGTTGGCCCCCCCCCTCTAACTTCTAAAATAAGGGAATGATAAAACTAAAAAAAATATATGTTGTACATTACTATGCAAACTTTCATTGATATTTGGTTTGAACGAGATCTAGTCAGTAATTTTTTTTTTATACGTCATAAATCGTAAACCGCAATTTACCTTTCGACGAACTACAAGAACCTTTATATTATGTTACTTGATGCCACGGAACCCTTCATGGGCGAGTCCGACTCGCACTTGGCTGCTTTTTTTCAATGTTTGCTATCGCATAACTTCGTCACTTATGGTTATGAGCCGATTTAAAGATTTTTTTATCCAAAAGGTTCCAAATTAGTCCCATAGTAATTTTAGAAAAATTGGTTCAGCAATTTAGCTATGAAGTCGGTTTCTCAAGGTTTTTAACTTCACTTGTTGTGTTTCTGATTAATACATAGAAATATGCCTCGACGTTACAGTTATCAAAATATCTATTTGTAAGTTTTCTACATCAGTAAGTAACAAATTTTTACATATTTAGATACATAAGTATTTTATTTTTTATAGTGTTTATCTACATTATGGAACTCAAAAAGTTTTTCATAATGTCCTTTAGTTACCTTTTCGTTTCTATAATGTCTTCACTTATAATAATTGTGTTTTGCTGATTGCCCTATTATATTTTAATCTATTACCTGTAAGCTAATTATTGTTATTTATGTAGTTTAAGTAGCATGTAGGTAATATTTAGTAATCATCAAAAATTAATAGATTTAGTGTAAGCGACCCCTATGAGCATTAAGTAAAACTAAAATATATGTTACTTTGGAAACAAAGCAAGCGATAGCGACCGACTTACTCTAGGTACTTCCACTATACTCTAGTTTAGAGTACAAAACAGAGATGGCACTATAAAGCAAAAAGTTTTTATCCTATTCAGTTTTGCTAAACATTTTCGAATTTGGGAGAAAATTTATAAAAAAAAAAAAAAAAAAACTGACCTTTATATTCATCTCCTGACCAAATTAAGGTCAGGCGAAAACATATAAGGCGGACGCGTCCGACGGACGCGGCTGACAGCCGCGACTGATAGATATCTAGATAATGAATGTACAATGAAGTGTGCAAACTATCGGACGCGTCCGACGTCCGCGGCTTACATCCGATAGTTTGCACACTTCAGTGTACATTCATTATCTAGATACTATCAGTCGCGGCTGTCAGCCGCGTCCGTCGGACGCGTCCGCCTAATATGTTCCCAGCTTAAGTAGCAAAATAAAACCTAGGTTAAAAAGCTAGTATCCTCTTAAATATTATTAGATTTTATTCATGAAATAGATTGAATTTAATTTTCAAATGATGTACTTACTATTACTTTCTATCATGAGTACATTTAAAAAATGACGTTTTGCTACCTAGACGTTCTGCTATACAGACCACCGTTGGACGTTTTGCTACTTGGTCATTTTGCTAATTCGTCTTACTGCTCATTAGACCTTTTGCTCTGTTGGACATTTTGCTACTTAGACCTTTTGATCAGGAGGCCCTAATTCCTACCTTTACACCAAAAACTTGTCTGTGATGATCCGGTAAATAATAGATACATCACCTCCCATGGATTTGGCAAGAGACGACCAATGGAACGTACCAAAGAGATGGGCAGCAACAACCCAGCAGTGGACTTCTCCTCATAGCCAAGATGTTTAAGGCTCATACAATGATCTTAGCTTCACCCGATTACCAAAGCAAATTTTATTAAGAAACAATGTTTCATTCGACCGATGCACCGAGAAATTGAAACAGCTACAGTCAGCATCACAAAAATATATTAGTTGTTTTTTTATCGAACCAGAATTTTGACTTCAAAATATAGTTTCTAAAAAACAATTAGGTACCTTTTTAAAATTACAGTGTCATTACAGTTTGAATGAGTCAAGAGCACTGGTGGTCTAGTGGTGGGCCGCTACCTTCGCCTCGTTCAAATCCAGTCGCATACCCCTAAGTTTTTCTGTCGATAAATTGATGTACACTACGCTAGTTCTCTCAAACGGTGAAGGAAAATATCGTGAGAAAACCAGCATGTCGTAGAACCTAAGAAATCTCATAATGACAAGTGCACGAAAGGAGCTTCTTAGCGCATTTAGAATCCTTTCACCACGCTGGATCGAAATAACCAGTGACACGATAAGAAGAAGATAGTTTGCATGGGATTTGGTCCAAAACGAACAGAACAGTTGTAGCTGTATTTCAGTGTACAATTACTCCAATCGCCGCCAATTTGTATGAAAGTTGTACCCCCTATAGTAAAATAAAATAATATTCAAATATAATGAATTATTTTAAAAGATCTGGAAGTGATTTTCAAGATTTTAATTCACCTAATTTTAATGCTTATAATCTTCCAGTGCTGCCTGTTCTTAGCTTGCGAGGTATTTCTACGAGAATTCCTTGATCCCCCACACTTGACCGGGAAACGTCTCGGCTAACAAGCTGTCTCCCTCCCGCTTTCACGACTTGGCACCTGTCTCTTTCATGCACGGGAAGGTATGCTGATTTTCTGCAACGCGCTCAAATTCGGATTCTGCGAAAATTTTATTTTATTACGTACGAATGGGGGAATTTTAGAATTTTTAAATTTATCGGGATTTGTGAAGGATTTTTCTGATATCTCTAGTTGAAGTAGCTATCTGGACAGAAGTAAGTTTGCTTACTTGCTTGAAATATTTTTTTTATGCAGCATTGTAATTTAAATTAAGCCATTAGCGAAATAAAATAAATGACTGGCTGTCAATGCAATCTAGAAGCTATGCTTCAAATTCATGGGAAATTAAACATTTTAATGGCTAGCCCAGTTGGAAGGTTGCCAAGCGCAATTGCCAATGTGCGTCGCCAACTTTTGCTTGATTTTTCAGCCTTCAGCAACTTTGATATTTTGTTATCAAAATTTCTGAATGCAATTTCTGCAGTACGTTTTATTATAGGCGATAAACTTGTTTCTTGGTATTTAAATTGAAAATAACTTGAAGAGGAACCTGAAATTGACGGTCAATAAAGTCTTTGCATCTTGTAGATGATTAGTGCATCCTCTGGACCCCTATTCATAGAACGCTACAGTATCTGAGACAAGGGTTGACATGGCTTACCCAGCACCTGTTCCGTCGTCACAGCTTAGTCGGCCTAATCCTCAGGAAATTTAGGACATGGACAATACATGCGGAGCTGACAAAGTCGCGGGCCAAAGTAAAAAAAAATATATTCAGTTATATCACAAGGATCACTTTGAAACGTCTCAAAGCTAGGGTTTTTACAGCTATAGCTGATGGAACAAGCAATCACGCACGTCAGGAACATGCCCTACGATGCACTGCTCTGTGTCCATCAACTTGAGGTGATGATTGATGTTCAGCGTCACGTGCCAGTAATTTCACCAGCACCCACACTCATAAAACCGGAATACAGCAAAGCTGCTTCACAGCGAAATAGGGATGGTAGTACTTCCCCGGGCGAGCCCTTCACAAAGAGCTCTTTGGCTCTAATCAAGGATATTTTAACCAATAATACTACAAAACTAGGTATAACCCGACCAAGCCTAGAAGCGATCTTTTCGTTCGCTGTTTGACATCTAAGGACAAAAAAATCCATAGTCGTCTAAGTTTGAAACCACGAGCTTAGGAAGGCAGGGTTGCTACCACTCGACGACAATCTCTTTGCACAAACAACTAGCGCGTCCCGGCTCAGTGCACTTGACGCCGCGTCTCATCAGTCAGGCCGAGGATTAATGAGATCGACGAGCTACACGCGGTAATGATATCTACATTACAGATGTATTCTCATGACTAGCACTTGCTGAGAGTATTGAGCACCTAATGCTGCCTTCCTATGGTGCGCGGTTCTGCAGATCATCACGCACAGCCGACGACGACGTACGGCAACGCACACAGAAAGGGCTCCTGTGCTACCGCGCACCTCGGCGCACGAGACCGTTCCCATGGTGTGTCGTGCGAGCTGATCCGGCCCTCAGTGCGCGATATCACACACCGGTGGGAAGGGGCTATAAGCCTTCTGCAGTGGCGATCAGTAAAACACTGTCAACTATGACAGGTTTCACTGATCACCAACGCAGAACGCTCAAGGCCCAAGGATCTGAAATGCTGTCAAATATCGCTGTCATATTATTATTTGACATTCAGCTGATCGCCATCGCGATCGCCTAATGTGCTCAGGCTTTAGGCTTGCGCAAGGCTTCAAAGAAAATAAAACACGGTAAAAAGGTAATTACATAATAATGCGCCACTGAACTAAATGTGAAAAAAACAATTAAGAAAGGTCTTTTTTTATCGTACATCAAAATTCTTTCATTGAAATTATTTTATTTTCTACTTTTTTTATTTATTTTATTTTTTATTTTGCTCAACAAAGTGTATAAAGTTTGTAATGCTGAAAATCTCCTAGTTACGGGGTAGGAAGATAAGAAACACTTATATTACAAAAGTTTTTATTGGTGCTTTATTCGGTTAACAAACATAGGAAAATATTAGGTTCTAATTACTCTAAGGGGCCCGCTATGTCCCTAGGCTTCTTCGGATCCTTGAGAACTTATTAGGTGCCTATAACTTATTACTATCTAAACTTATTGTCCGTAACTAGAAATATCTTGGGTTGGTGACCTGCCTGCCTCGAATTCGGTTTGGCTACTAATAAGGAGTTGCGTTAGTTTATCCTACAGGGGTTGAACAGGATTAGGTCCGTCGTAAGGGTATATGGTCCGTGGGAGGACGGTGTGATGGTGGCAACAGGGAACAACGGCGGGCCTTAGGGCGCCGAAGATAGCGGCCGCAGCCGGTGTGTTGGTGCTTCCACGAGCACCTTGACTAACCTCGGAGGCTGAGATCTAACCAATATCACGTTCGCAAGTCGGTAACGGCCTCGGAACGGGCCTGGCGTGGGCAAATGCGCGCTGGTCCTTCAGCCGAAGTTTCGACCACGGGGAGTGACAGTCGGTGCTCCCTTGTCGAAGAGACGAGTGCCAATATTCGGAGCCTGGGGCCCGTATGCGCAGGAACCTCCAGGAGCTACCAGACGGCCTCTATTGAGGCTGATAAAATATTATGCGTAGGGTATATTTTTATCCACTACGGGACAATAAAATCGACAGAAATCTGTTAAATAAGATGTCGAAGAATCAATTCTGTTTTCAACGGGTCGTTGCTCTCTCTCAGCTGGCTGTTTCAAAATCCAGACCATAGACTAGAGTAGAGAGATTCGCGCTAGCGATCTTATAATCGATTTTCAAATGAAATCGATGGAGAAAAAAGACAAACGAATCGGCCCGAATTCAGCCGTGAAAAGGCGGACGGAGGTCTAGGACGAATGCATAACGTTTTGAAAATCCTGTATCCTGTAAAAACAGGGCACATTCTCGTAACAATGGCAATATGTTCGTAGGATAATCGATTCTCGATACTCGATGGCGATCAATAGACAATCCCTCGGATCGATAAGCCCCTATTCGCAATAGACAGTCTGTGGCACGTCGCGCGGGCATGTTGCCAGCTACCGGTTTGCGGTTACCCTAAATTCAACTCCGCAGTATCGATCGCAAACTCTGATCATCATTATTTTACTATGAACAAGACCGTAAGCTCGGATATGGAATCGCGTAAGCATTTTAAGACGTAGTAAGTATTCAATGATGGATAATATGGAGGTATAAACAATTTAATGGGCTCTCGGGGTTGGGTGTCAAGCCGACTCACCCAACCCTTAGTGTGAACCGTACTGAGCGGGCAACCCCGAACCAGCTGTTGTAAATAAGATAACTACGAACAAAAATCATGTCTTCAAGCTCATGTGATAATAAAATAATATGTTTTGTGGACACTGTGACAGAAGGACTGATGTTTCCGTCGCACGGCGCCGAAGGCGACGTGCGAAAAAAAAAAATAATGCGGAGCCGTTCCATTTGGCGATGTTCTGATATAAAAACTATCTCGCTGAAAGGAAGCTTCAAATTGAATGGCGGGAACGTTTGAAAAGGTATGAGTTTATTCGATCGTTACCTACTATTGGGTTTACCTATTAGAAATCGGGTGTTACAAGTTATGAAACAAAAGAAATGGCAGTAAGTGAATAAATGCTGTGTTGTAAAAGTTGCTTACAGTTCATACCATTGCACTCTAGTATTTTATAGCTCCACTTCGTACTTATGAGAACTTCATTATCTGTATGTAAAACCATGTAAAACAGGTGATTTCATTACAGAACTGAAACTTAATTATGAAAAACTTCGTTTACAGACTCGTGTGAAAAACCTTTATCCTCGTAGAAATTGAAAATGTATATTAAGCTCTTTGAAATGTTAAAAAGGGCTTTTAATTATTAAACTCGGTTTTGGTAAAGAAACAATTAATTTTGTATGTTATCAATACTCTAACCAAATTCAAAATCAGAAATTCTTTATTCAGTTAATTATACACGTATTACTGTATCTATATGTATAAAAGAAAGTCGTGTTAGTTACACTATTTATAACTCAAGAACGGATAAACCGATTTGGCTAAAAATTGAGGTAACTTAAAACCAGGAGACATAGGATTTATTCCGAAAAAGTAAGGAGAACGGGTCGAGCGAAGCCGCGGGTGGACGCTAGTAACTAATAAAGCAAGGTGAGGATAGGCCTACGCGACGACTAGAACCAAACTGAGGTATTCAAATGGATGCGTCGACACACAAAATTCTCCTGCACGATTTACAGTATTTAATTTGAAACTTTCAAAGTCGAAATATACGTATGAGTGTGTACCTAACCACGAAATAAAGAAGTAAGCAAAAGCGTGTTTGGTGCTCTGTGTACCTAACCTACTTGTAAAGGTGTAAATCTTTTAATACTAAAGATTCTTTTCACACTTTATATACTTTTCACGTGTCCATAAAACGGTATTTCTTTCGAGCTCTGAAAAGATTCACAAAAAATTTCTCCTTAGCTGAATTCTGACACATTTCTTTTTAAATCAAATTATGATCCAATTCGCATGTTCTCACGATTTCAATTGCTGGATTTTTGCCACAATTAAAAAACCCGTCATCCTGGCAACACTCCAAGGAAAAGGTATGAAAGGCTGAGCTGGCAACTTTGTTCGCGCCAAAATAAAAATTAATTATTATTGCTCAGTTGAACGTGGGATGAAAAGAGAGCCAATTTGAAAAGGCAGCTAAATGTTTATTATTCGCTCATAAATTGATTAAACGAGTGTAAAAATAATTAGGAGAGCGTTTTTTGAGAAAGCCTTTATGAAATACGAAGGTCGGTGATCTTCAAAATTCTAAAGCCTGCGCACACCTAAGCGTTCTGTGGCGGTGATCAGTGCTGTCAAATATCACTGTCATATTTGACAACGTTTCACTGATCGCCACCGCAGAACGCTTAGATATGCACAAGGCTTTATAGGTAAATACACAATAAAATTGCCAGTCGATAGCCACAATATTTGCACTTGGCTGCTTGCTGCGGTTTGGGCTGCGTTCAAAATGTTTTAGTGCTGTACCACATTCAATTTGGTTTTGCAAAAGTGGTGAGGATTCCCACTATTTTGGTTATTTATCCAATTAAGCTGTGAATAATTAATCTTAACTATTTAATTAACTAGCTTTGGAATTTGCTGATTTATTATGAGTTTTTTACGCAATAACAGTCAACCAATACAATTTAAACAATAAACCTTTTGTTTATAAATTAGATCTTTTTATATTCTTTTTTCTAAGGATTTGGGCCGGACACCTGCCAAGACGTGGTGACGACAGGTGGGGCAAAAGATTGACGGAGTGGTGTCCAAGGAAAATGTCAAAGTCAAATATATATATATTTATTTAGTAGTTAAAAATAATCACTTTGAAACGTTTAAAAAGCTAGGTGGGTCTAGGTGCCAGTTCCACGGGACCAAGCCTAGAACGGGCCAGGACAGGAAGAAGAAGCGTCCAGTAGCCTGATGGGTTGACATTAACAGCGTCGTGGGACGCACATGGATGAGGGTAGCCCAAGATGAATGGCAAGAGCGAAGAGAGGCCTTTGCCCAACAGTGGGTTAAGTCGGGCTGCGGGTAATGATCATGAAGGTTCGTATAGTTTTGAATAAAACCTCATTGAAACCATTGCGAATTTTTCTTTTGGAATTGGAGCTGTGTTACATAATGGAGTAGCAGGAACTGTGTAAAATCGTGCTCTTTAGTTTTGCTTGGCTGACCAATTTTAATTCATCTAAGATGAATCGCTTTATTTCGCTCTATGTTCTAATCATCATCAACGAAAATGTAAAACGACAGGTCTTAGAACGTATGCCTATTTTCGGTATAATCTCGATTCATACAAAATTTCATCTGAATCTTTTCAGCAATTTCGGAGATGAATGAGAACAAACACTTACAAACTCTCTCTTTTATAACATTGAAGGAGAAATTGATAATTTGACTTAAATATAAAATCAGAGATCCTTGAATCATTTCAAAAGCTTTCATCAAAATATTATTCCGTACGCGTAAGCCAAATAATATTTACGACATAATAATATAGACATGAGCTTATACGGCGATAGGGTATTTATTAGGCAGGTATTATTGGCTTTAATGGTTGCCGTAAAGCCTGCGTTTCTTACAAATCGGTGTCCGTTATAAAAACAACAGAAAATAAACGAAATGTCAAAAAAGAGTTACCGGCTATGACAACCGAAACTCTATAAATAAAAAACTCAGCCTTAATTAGATTTTTACCACGTTATGGTATTAGCCAAGATCCCACTATACAACGACCTTCACCCACCTGTTTATTGGATGAAAAGTAATTTATATTAAATTTAATATGCTATAAAATATATTTCAAGTGGGTTGGCTAATAAATTCCTGCATGGCCAGACTATGAATTATTGAAAATTGATTTTTTTTGTTTATTGAATATTGCACTTATGAGTTAAACGAATTAATTTAATACCAACCGAAAGTATAAAGTCTATTTGATCTCCCTAATCTCTCATGTCACTCAATCTGGCACTTGAGGCTGAACAACTGTATGCCTCAAGTTGATGGCAAAGCACATTCCTGACGTGCGTGACCTACGAAGCAATGCTTTGTTATAGGCGATGGTTGCCACTTAACATCAGGTGGGCTTAATGCTTGTTGCATCAGATAATTCATAAAAAAAGTCAACAAAAAAAGTTACGGTCTTTACAAAACGCGCACGACTTGTTTGAAAACAAAGCTGTAAGTTGATAAAGATGAAGTAGTCGTTACGGTTGTTATATGACGCTCGTAACATCTTTGAAAACAAAGCTTTAGGTATACACTCCAGTGTCGGAAAATGGATGATGTGCAAAATAGGAATTGCTTTCAGCCGCTGCGTGGTAGGGAGAGCCGTGAAGTGAAAATTATGGCAGGGCTGTCCATTATGACAGCAAATATACCCTAGAAAATGACTAGAATTCCTAGTTCGTAGTTTGGTCTACATATTATACATACGAGTACATGTATATAAACTGGACAATCCACACAACACGGCCGTCGGCAGTTTTCCCTGACAACTACAATCTGGGCCTCTTCAAGGCAAGAGTGAAGGTGTCTTCTAGACCATCCTGCTTCATCGTCGGCTACATCGTCGCTTACCATCAGGTGAGATTGTAACCAAAGGATGGTCTATTGTAAAAAAAAAAAAAAAACTCCAGCCCCATTTTTAGCAGAACTTGTACTATGGGAACCAGATAGTTGATAATAATACTTTTGTAAACACTTACTTAGAATACAATATAACACCCAAACAGAGAACAAACAACTGCGTTCACCACACAAATATTTATTCTCGGTGGGAATCAAACCCACGACTTGACTTGACACGATGGCGCGAAAGGCAGAATTAGTACCAATTGAGCTGTGAGGCTTTTTAATTAGTGCAAAGTTCTGTGTGTAAAATTTTAGGATGGGTGACCGAGGGCGTTTTTAGATATCATTTTTGACAATCGGCTACAAACTCCTGTCACCAGTATGGTCTCCTTAGTTTATTAAAATCAGGGGGCTAATTCTCGAGCCGATCTCGATCATTTTGAAATATGATTTTAATGCTTCTTTTCGAAGGGGGAATGGATAATTTCCTCGAGTAATTCATAAACGACTTCTTCGTAAAAGCCTCGACAGCTACGATATACGGAAAACGTACAAAAAGTGCGGGGTTGAGAAAAGAAGCAATAAAATAAAATTTCAAAATGATCGAGATCGGCCCGAGAATTAGCCCCCAGTTCAACATTCGAGACAATTTATTCTTTTAATAAAGCGGTTCTATTTTTACCCTGGCACCCCTATTATATCAAAGGGTTGCAGGTGCGTTAACCGGCCGGCCGGAAAATGTGTGCCTCTCGTACAGCCTGCCAATATTTACAGGGTTAGGTAAAGTGCTAGCTGTCTGTTGTCTAATATTGTCTATGTCTATATAACCATGTCTCACCTGGGTACTCTGAACTTTGCCCAAATCTCAGCAGTTGATAGGTGTACCTTGTCTTGAAAGTTACGAGTAGAATACAGTTGTATCCACCACGTCATCACTGTGTGTTTCCACTGTTGAATGCTTTCAGTTTTATTTTTAAATGTGCTGTATATAATGTGTTTAGTAATATATATTATTTGTCATAGTGAGATGTTATGTAGCCTAAAGTATTCTTTGATAAATGGACTATCCAATACAAAAAAGTTTTTGAATTTGGACCAACAGAGCCCGAAGTCCCAGTGCATTTACAACATTTCGTTACCAAATGTTGTTTTTTTGCCTATTTGTCTCTGTCTATTGTATGGAGAAAAGATGAGACAACAACTCTAACTACGTAACGTATTTTTGCCGTCTCATATTTTCTCCATGCAATAGAGAGAGACAAATAGATGAAAACGAAAACAACATTTCGTTACCAAATGTTGTTTTCGTTTCGCCAAAAATACATTACGTAGTTAGAGTTGTTGTCTCATCTTTTTTTCATACAATAGACAGAGACCAATTAGGCGAAACGAAAACAACATTTGGTAACGAAATGTTGTAAATGCACTGGGACTTCAGGTACAGTTCCCGAGATTAGTGAGTTCAAACCAAATGAACCAGCAAACCAACAAACAATCAAACTCTTCATCTTTATAATCTCTAACTAAACCTATCTATAAAAGAAATGTGTGTAATTTACACTACTTACAAGTCAAGAACGGCTGAACTGATTTGGCTGAAAATTTGTAAAAAGGCGGCTTAGAACCAGGAAACGGACATAGGCCACTTTTAATCCCGAAAAGTAACGGGTACTGGGCGAGCTAAGCCGGGGCGGCCGCTAGTATATATATCAGTATAGATATCAGTTCAGTTATTCCCATTAGTAAACAAGCTTTGCTTCGCTTGCTGTGCTCGATAGTGCTTTTGTATGAATGTTCTCTATAAAAATAGAGGTTACTGTTTTTCACAGACTAAGGTACCTACCTACTCACAGACCAGTGTTAGTTGTGGAACATCTCCTAGTTTAAGCACGCGTCCCATTTTATTTAGTCTCTCTCCAGTATAGAGTCTTTTACTATCGCTGAGCAAGATTTTAGTGAAATGAGAGTTCCTGCAGTCGTTATTGACGCGACTCTAAGCGCGCTTAAGATACTCCGCTTAATTTCTTTTACAGCTTCGTAATGTCGTATTTTTTTATTTGTCTCGAAAGTACGGCATCGCAGTTTTAAGACGATGAATTCCGTCGTTTATTCGGGAGGGCTTATGTGCTGTTATAGTGATTGTTATTCGGAGCTTTGAGGAGCGTCTGTCTTTAGTCGACCAAGTTTGTTATCTTCTCTTTTTTAACTAAGATTGGACTGGCTTGATGAAAAAGACGGATTGTAGAATAGCACATTAGTGCACATCTGATAAACAGACTGAAATAACTGTCCTTGTTTAAAGGCAGATTTTCCTATCTGCGGAATAATTCTTCTCGTTGAATAAAACCGTCACACGTGACCTACGAAGCAATGCTTTGTATAGGCGATGGTTACCACTTAACATCAGGTTGACCATAAGCTTCTTCCATCAGCTAGTTGTCTAAAAAATATACCAATTGGAAATATTTTTATCTGATGGTTAATCAGAAGATTGAACAATTGGTTCTGAGACAAATCTAAAGTAGTGACGAAATAAGGGATTTAAAATTACATAGAAGAATGACTTTTAACGGTTGGCTCATTGGCTTACAAATGAAAATCCATAGAAAACAAAAAGAAAGATTTTTATAAGGCCCTTTATATAAAGGCCCAATAAAACACCGGTAACACGGCAAACGAGCCGAAAGTAGGCCAGTGTTGCCACTCCATAAAACACGTTCACAGTCAATCATCATAACTATTCGTAACACGGCCCGGCCACAAATCACAGTGTTGCCAGTAACTTGCATCTCCCGAATATGCCGATATTTTCCCCGGCTGTAAATAACCGATGCTGTATTGCCAGGTTTTTTATTTCCACAAACAATTTTCACAGTTTGATGTGTAAACTAGAATTGGGGTTCTGTGGTCTTTAAATAAGTTAAGGTACGCAACCATTACCGTTTCAAAAAAATAAGCGTATTTAAGATGAACACTTCAGTAGAGTAATCTTTTTAGACACAAACATTTACTTTTCATCTGAGTACGCGAGTAAAGTCGCGGTCGAAAGCTTGTCAAGCATACTCATTGCAGAATACCGCAAGCGTGATGGCAGGCGACAGAGAGAACCACTGTGTATCCATTATATCCGCCCCGAGCTAGAAATTAATTCAGTTTCAAAATGGTACTGACATGACGGCAAGTGTTGCCAGGTCAAGCAGTTAAAACCATAGAAAACGATAAATTGAACTATCGTATTGACATTTTGAGTGACATTGTGACAGTGACTATTGTTGCTTTGCTGCGTAGCGTAATTGAAAGTGTCATCAATGTCAACACGCACTTGTGATTCCATTTAGAAGTCTGCTGTACCTCAATTTTGACTTTGTTTGATGATTTCCTGATTTGCAAGCTTGGGTTTTGTATGGAGACGCAATGAGCGCCTCTATCGGGCGTGTTTGAGACCTATCATGACTCCACATTAACCCAGCCATTCGTAAAAAAAAAACAAAAACATAGCTCGGACTTAAGGAAGGTAAGTACTTGATGAAATAAAATTATCTTAATAAGTAAACCTTATTCCCAAGATAGCTTGAAGTAAGATAAAAAACAAAAACAAAAAAAAACGATGCGATAATTTACTATATTTTAATAATCAATAATCAATAATCATTTATTTGGTAAGAATTATTAAAGGTCAATTATATTCTTTACAAGACGGAACTCTCAAGACGCGACTCCTGCTCGCACTTTCCCTCGCTTTTTTTATACGATGGCTATCAGTAACAAAACAGCCACCGTTATATGACGGTCGTGAACTTGTAAGCAGACGAGTGCGACGGAGCGCACCACTGGGCATCCAATAAACCGTACAATCAGCGGTAAAATTAATTAATAAACCAGGAATTTTCTTTGTTTTGCCGCGAATTTGCAGGTGACAATTTGATTTATTGCGCGTCTGGGTTTCAATGGAGGCTTTTGTAACCGCTATTAGAGAGGGGAATTAAAATTACCGACTCATAATAAAAGGTTTTAGAATACAAAAGAGGTTATACTTATACATATAAGTACTTTTTTTATTTAAATAAAATTAAATTAAAAATTTGTTTATTCAGATGTCAATAGATCCATTCCTAAAACTAACACAACACATACAATAGCAAATCAAAAACTAATAAAATAAACAGAGAACATTACAGTAGGAGTTCACACGAATGGTTAGTTGATGTAATAAACTTGACTGGCATTGGGATTGATTAAGGCAGCCACCCAGTAGTTTTGTAGTGGGCTGTTCCATCTGCCAGCCAGTACTCTAAGTATACTGTTGGAGCTAGCCAACATTCTGCGCTTGACGGAAGCTATTTTATTACGCATTATGGCGTGAAAGTCATTGACATGTGTCATTTAAGCATTACTGTCCGAAGGGAGTAGAAAATCTTGGGGGAGACATTTGCCCAGCAATGGGTAGGTAGTTATATATGTAGCTCTTTTTACTAAGTGATCCTTGTCACGAACTTGCTGCGTCCATCAAGTTGAGGCATACAGATGTTCAGCCTCATGTGCCAGTAATTTAAACGGCACCCACACCCTTCAAACCGAAACACTACAATGCTGCTTCACGGCAGAAATAGGCATGGTGGTAGTACTTCCCCGGACGAGCCCTTCACAAAGAGCTTTACTACTACTAAGACAACTTGACCTAAGATCACCTTAGTTACCATATTAATACGGTCTGACTGTAATTAGTGAACTTAGCAATATTGCACTTTACCTCTATCATTTTGATGTGGGTTTGTGTCAAATGTATTATTTAAGATGTATTATTAATTACCTTTGACGTCTCATAAACATTCTCAAAGAATTTTGAATTGGTTCGAGATCTGAAAGGATATGTACTGGGCCTGGGTCTCAAAGTCGTGTGGCTTTTCTTGTTTTCTATATTATCTATATATTACCTACTCTCTATATTATATTACTATAAATTACGTCATGATTATGACGGACACAGCTTTCTAATAGACCTTAAAAAAACGAGTTAAGTGCGAACTCGCGCACGAAGGGTCCCGTACTCTTATCTATAAAAACGGCAAAAGAATAGTCTGTTGTATGGGAGCCCCCTTAAATATTTATTTTATTCTGTTTTGTTTGAAAATTTCAACTGTCTAACTATCATGGTTCATGAGATATAGCCTGGTGACAGACGGAGAATAAAATCTATATCTATAAAAAATTCCTGTCCTAATTTGGAACGCGATAAACTCCGAAACTACTGAACGGATTTTGATAAAATTTTGTAACCGTCTATAATATGATCCAACTTAAAAGATAGGATAGTTTATATTCAAAATTTAAGTGTTATTAATTTATAAGGGGCAAAAGTTTCGAAATCTATGTCTATCCCTTTCTATCGCTTAGGGATTTTTCAGAAAATTCACGACTTTGACGAGAACAGAATGCACATAGACGCTCTAGAATGATCTGGAATAATCAAATTTAAAGTCGGTTAGCATCCGGAATGCTCCCACCCAAACCTTAGTAATCCAGAATTATCTAGAATACCCATGCAAACGGTTCTGAATTCTAGATTTGGACAAAATGTTCTAGAAAATAGTGCTCCTAAACGTTATAGAATGTTCTTTCATCATCATCATCAGTTGATATCAGTCCACTGCTGGACGTAGGGTCACCTTGAGTAACATAGGCTATATTTATGTGTTTAAAAAATAAATGTCCACCCGTGCGAAGCCGGGACAGGCAGCTAGTAGAATATAATTTCTTTATTTGCTTGAAATAGGTATAACAGGGTGTTGCGATTTCCTAAAAATGTTCCATATTTCGCTATAAAAATCTGATAGCATGCAAAAATTAACGGGCGGACAGCGGAGTCTTAGTAATAGGATCCCGTTTTACTCTTTAGGTACGGAATCCTAAAAACCAAACAACTGCTACGTGAGCCCCACAGCGGCAGCGGGCCGCGTTGGTTGATGGATGCGAGGCACATTCATCATAATCATGTGTTTCGGGTGACGTCACGCGTCACGTGACGTGCTCCACGCGGCCCCACCGAGTGCGGAAGTAATGACCTGGATATGTGTTTTTAAGAGATAACATGTGAGGTGTATTGGGAATCGTGTTGTGCTGAAATATAGGTGACTGTGATTTACAGGCACGGTAAGCATTCTGTCTTTTTAACATACTTCGGAAAAAGGCGGTTTTTCATGCAATATTGAAAAAAACGTATAACGCATAACTTCGTCATTAATAAAAAAAAAAAGGTTTTTTCGGACGCACATAAAAATTTATGAGTCGATTTGAAAAAAATCTGCAGGGCGATCATGTAGCTTTTGTTGCAATGGTTTCAATCAAAATCTTATTGAAACTGATAATTTTCGAACAAATTTTGAACATGGTCGCAAATTGACAGTTTCAATAAGATTTTGACTGAAACCATTGCAACAATAGTACATTGTTACCTGAGTGTTGAAAGTCACGTTTTTTGAGTCCCGAGACGGCCAATGGAGCTTGAGGGACTCAAAAGACTTTCACCCGAAGTAAACACTGTGCTTTTCATTACGAATACAAGGAAAGTAAAAATAAAAACATGAAAGAAAAATTAGTGAAAATGAAGATTGAATTGCCGCCTTCCCGGTTTTTTTTTTCTTTTTCTCTGGCGGGCCTTCGGCTACGGCTCGCCAGCATTATTCAGCTATTATTTTCATTTTCATAATTTAAATCTATGTTATTTTAAATAAATAGTTGAAGCTATACACTAATCAAGTAATTTAGAAGATATATTATTTATTTAATACTATCTTTATGTTATTTAAATTTAAATATTACATTGCGCTCTAATTAGACTTTTTAAACTTCTTACCGTTGTAATGGGTTTCCAACCTACTTGCTGAATAAAAAGTTGGAATTTGGTTGAACAACCTCCTTGCAGTTAGAAAGACTTTAGAAAGTTGGAACATGGTTGAATAAAATAGAACTTGTTTTTTTTTTATAATTTGACAGCTGTCAGTAGAAAGCGATTCTCCCTAGGGCTGAAAGTTTTACTTTCAATTAGGCCCCAGGCAACTTCAGACCTACTTTCAGAGTATGAGTAATGAAAAGGTTATATGACCGGCCTGCTGAAAGAAAATACCTACTTCCAGATTGGTCCCATATGAATTTCATCCAAATCGGTTCAGCCATTAGCCATGAAGTCAGTTTATCATGTTTTTTAAACTTATAATATTACTAATCACACAATTATATTATTACTAGAATCACCTAGCTTTCGTTTCAAAGTGGTCCTTGCGATTCTATTAATAAAACATTTTTTGCTTTGACTTTTTATTTAGAACAAACTCTAATGGTCATGCTTTTTTTATGAACAACGGGATATTTACCATGATTCAGTTGTGTGAGTTTTGACTCCCAATATTTGAGCACAGTTAAAAACCATGATATTTTCAAAAGTTATATTTAATCGTAAAGCCATACTTTTAAAAGTAACATGTTATAGTTATTTTGAGCAAGTTTTGAACCACAAGTTAATTCTAATCGTGGTCAAGTCTTATCTTACCACAAGCTCTGTCTGGCTCTGTGTCTGGCTCTGGTTTTGGGTCCGTGTGATTCCCGTCTAAATAAATCCTACGTCGAATCGTCACACACACAGTATAATACACTGGTGAGCACTCACGCAGACTCAAAATCAGAGCCAGAGACAGAGCCAGACAGAGTTTGTGGTAGGCCTACTGAACCTCAGTTGAACCACCGGTCAAGTCCCTTACCTACCTATTTTGAATGAGTTCAATAACCTGTCCTGGTATGTTTATGTACACCTATGTAAGTTGGTACAGGTGTATACATTACTAGTGGAAACGCGCGCGACTTCGTTTGCGGTTAGCTTTTTCCATACAAAAATCAAACCCCGCTGTGCAAATCTATGCGGCTTGACTCAGACTCAGGCACTGTTTCGGAATACGGGCCTTAGGCCCAGATTCATAGACCGAACTTTGACTTTACTTTGATGGAAAGTTCTACTTTCAACCAAAAATATATTTCATAGTTCTGTCAAGCTCTTTTTCATTCAAAATGTTGAAGGTAAACTTCGATAAACAAAGCTTACTTTGCGAAGACTCCTTTGCTGTAAAGCAAAGTCACGACTATGAATCTTGGCCTTAATTTCAAATAGCTAGGGCTAACTAAACAAGGTCTCTGTCTAAAACTTGCTATGTATAATAAATTACCTTTAGAAGTGAAAAAACTGTCTATAAACGAATTTAAAAACAAAATTTTCGAATGTCACCCGTTTTACCATATAAATGAATATTTGAGCTGCTCATTCTCTGATTTGCAAACGTAACGTAAATGTATATTATATAAGTGTGTATTGAATTAGATAATATTCATTTTAAGATTAATTGTGAAAAATTGACGTATAAATGATATATTACTGTAACGCAATGGTTTAATAAATAAATATCAAAATAGGCTGTACGTTATAAGTCAGTCACTCACAAAGTTCTTTTTATATTATGAGTTGTGATGAAGGAAATTCGTCAAATCTGTTGGAGAATGGAGAGAGAATGGTCTCGGCCTCTGAACGGAGTGTCGAGGTTCAATGACCTTTTGATTGAGGTTCAGTTTTGACAGTATCGTTTCTTTATCACATTAGCATGAATGACGGTCGATTAAAAAAGTGAAACTCTTTTGTATTGAGAACCTTTTACATTTAATTTTTTTATTGTATTGAATTAAATTGCAATTATAAACACTTTTAATTTGCCGTTGATTGCAAAGCAATAAAAAACTGCTTGATTGATTTATGGTAAAATGTGTGTTTGTAAAAAGACTGCAAACTAAACTCTCTAAAACTCAAAGGTTGACTGGAATAGTATTCTAGCATTAAGTTTGCGTCTAAAACGTATTTAGTTATTTTTGTTTTAGAGCTACATCATCATCATCAACCGTGACCCACCTACCTACCGTACCTACGACCACCTACTTAGGCAATGCTTTGTTATAGGCGATGGTTAACGCTTAACATCAGGTGGGCCATATGCTTGTTCCATCAGCTAGTCGTATAAAAAAAAATCATCTCAGTCCGTTTGCACCCACTGCTGAGTATAGGCTTCCTCTTTATTGCACCACTCTTTCCGGTCTCTCGCGAGTCTCATCTACTCATTTCCAGCATTAGCAACAATATGTCGTTCGGCCGACGGGCGCGTAGTCTGCTTCTATAGGTCTTTGAGCATCCCTTATTTAGAGCTTCTATTTCAATAAAATCTCTTTTTTCAAAAACTAGGACTGACATTTCTAGGGTTCCGTAGCCAAAATGGGATCCCCATACTTGAAACTGAAACTCAAAAAAAAATTTTTCACATGTGAAATCTATGAATAGGTCTTCAAAAATGATGTTGAGGTTTATCATATTATTTTTTTCTAAACTGAATAATTTGCGCGAGAGACACTTCCAAAGTGGTAAAAAGATGCCCCCCCCTTCTAACTTCTAAAATAAGAGAATGATAAAACTAAAAAAAATATAATATGTTGTACATTACTATGCAAACTTCCAACGATATTTGGTATGAACGAGATCTAGTCAGTAGTTTTTTTTTATACGTCATAAATCGTAAACCGCAATTTACCTCGACGAACTACAAGAACCTTTATGTTATGTTACTTGTTGCTACGGAACCCTTCATGGGCGAGTCCAACTC
This sequence comes from Thera britannica, assembly GCA_939531255.2. Lineage (NCBI taxonomy): Eukaryota > Metazoa > Arthropoda > Insecta > Lepidoptera > Geometridae > Thera > Thera britannica. The sequence goes on along the minus strand of OW618036.2, from coordinate 11,784,856 downwards.
GCACTTGGCTGCTTTTTTATTCAACGAGTAGCATTACTGAAAAATCAGCCCTCAGTGCAAAGACTTTTCAATGTAGATATCTTTGCGAAATCTAATAACATTAAGAGAGTAACTAAAATTATACTCCATTTCATGCTCACTGCTACAAGCTGAACGAAATCTTTCGCCAGAGCACAGACCATTCTACTGTGTGGGTGAAAGATCTCAGCCGGAAATAAGCCCCTAGCACGAAGGGTATCGCTTCATAAAGCTTGTGTGCACTAGAACGTACAGACTTATCTCTTGCCCCACAGATAAGAAATAAGAAAACATTGGACCTATGTTTTGTGTTAGTTAAACCCAGTCGCGCTTACCTAAGTTTCTTATAAAGAAAAACAAAATATATATTTATAAAAACTTTTTTTTTTAGATATAGTGTACGCTATGTTTTATAACCTCTTCATCATCATCATCCACAGCCCGACTTCACCCACTGCTGGTGTAATACTCTGTATGTGCCACTGTTGCCGGTCTTGTGCCAATCTCATCCAGGTCTTGCCTGCGATGTTAACCACATCGTCTGCCCATCTTGCCGCAGGGCGACCAACGCTTCTATAACCTACTCTAATAATATTACAATCTAGCCAAATTTCTGGCTAATAAGTAATTTGTCATTGACCTAAATTTCTAAAGTAAACTACAAATTAAATAAAAATAGGTTTGTAACAAAAAAGCACACGGTCAATTAGGGCCCTGTCTTAGTATTTGTCGCACCGTGTAGGTCACATGACGTCACACACAGTGCAACGCTGGTATTCTGCCAAGGCCTAGAGCGGGTCACATCTCACGGTCAAAGTAAAAAAAGAATACACTTAGAAAGAAAAAAACAGAGAAATGTAAAGGAAAAATATAAAAAGAATGTGAAAAGCATAAAAAAAAGAAGTAGGTAATGTACAAACAGTTTTGGTACTTGCACATTAGTTATAATAGTAATATTTTTTTCTAATGAAATGGGATTCATGGACAAATATTAGAATAATAATTTTTGCCACTTCAACTTTTGGGTTGCCTAGAGTCTAGATCCTAGATTCACCTTGTTTATGCACCGTTTCATGTAATCCTTGGGATTATATTGTACTATACTATTTTATTTGATATAAAAACTATGCACACCAAACTCTTTTGATGGTATTTTACCGTCTGTTGGCACTTGGCACTGCTATTAGTTGCTCATGCTTGTTTTTTACATCAAGATAAGGAATGTTTCAAGTATATGTAAGAGTACCTATGTTCTTTTGTGATGACATGCTACATAAAATATCAAGAAGAAAAAGAACTCGCTCTGTGTTCGGCATTTATTTTGCGCGAAATCAAATCGCAGGCGGAGTTTTAGCTTTTTTCCTGTCCTTTTCATGTCCATTAATTAATGAAACAGGGCAGTGCATCGTAGGGCACGTTTTAGACGGGCGTGACCAACGAGGCAATACTTTGTAATAGGCAATGGTTACCACTTACCATCAGATAGGCCTTATGCTTGTTCCATCAGGTTTACATAACGATGAATGAGTATTTAATTTTATGCCCGTATCAGAAACAGTGCTTGAGTCCGAGTCGAGTCTCAAGCATAGATTTTTGTCATTTTGCAATGGAGAACTGTCAAAAATTCCGTAGTCTCTGATGCAGGTCATCGCCCGTTGCCAATACATCAGTTGGCAGAGACGACGTAACCGCGGCGTAATGGACGTTACATAAGGCGACGTCGCTATTAGTGTTCTATCGCGAATAATTACGTTATAATTAGTGACGCCTGCAGGCTTTGAAGAGCCTTTGAATAATTACATCATGGCTGTGACGTAGTGGATTTAATGTTGGAGGTGCGGGTTCAATGGAAAATATAACCACCGATCTACTATTTTTTTTAGCTTATACAAACAATATGTCATATCACAATATGTATGGTTAAAATCTAAATTTGATTAATTATGGTACCAAGAAAGGCCATTAGAGTGGTTGATTTTATGTATGGTTAAAATCTAAATTTGATTAATTATGGTACCAAGAAAGGCCATTAGAGTGGTTGATTTTATAGGTCTATCTACATCAGTCGGACAAGTCTAGTCTCGCTTGTTCGTGGTCTCTCTGCTAGGTACAACAGTACATTATTATTATTCCTTTCTATCCTGTACCTATACCCTGGTGTTTTTATGTTATAGTTTGTTTTTTTTGTGTTTATTCAATAAACTTTTTCATTTCATTTCATTATTACGAGCTGGTATGTCCGAGCTTTGCTCGGTATTTTTTTTTTGTAAATTGTGTTTTTTTTGAACTTTTGTGTCGAGTGTTTACGTAAAAGTTCAATAGATGGCGTTCTCTGTGACACTAATTCGTGATTTCGACTACTCGACAAGAGATGGCGCTAATTTTTTTATTATTAAAATAACTTTTAACCCGAGTCTTTCCTGAAAATGAAACCTAGCTAGATCGATTTATCGCCCCCGAAACCCTCTGTATACTTAATTTCATGAAAATCGTTGGCGCATTTTCCGAGATCCTAAATATATATATATATATATATATACAAGATTTTCTCGTTTAAAGGTATAAGATTATGAGCCTTCTATGTCTCACTGCTGGGCAAAGTCCTCCCCCAATCCAGGTCCAGTACTGAGATGTTCCACTGTGGACACATTATGTCGAACTTGTCTCGCCATCTTGTTCTTGGTCCCAAATCAAATATAATATAATAAGTATGTAATCTAATCCAGGGGTGCTCACACTTATAATGTCGGCGATCGACCAGATAATATTTTGAAAGCAAGGGATTGACTAAACTAATATGTAGGTAGGTCATCAGCCGCCAGTCTTGGGAACACTCCCGTCTGCCACTGATTTGGATCAGTTGAGCTATCTCTAGATGATCACATATTATCCGCGTATTTATAGAAATTCTACTGGGTGCCTATATTAAGCATATTGCTGGCGATCGACTCAAAAACCTTCGCGATCGACCGGTCAATCGTGATCGACTGTTTGAGCACCCCTGATCTAATCTAACGTAACAATATCAAAACATTTGCTAAATGCCTAGCGGTAACCTAACTGAAGATCATGCAGACCATTGCCTAGTTTCAAGCTAAGCACCACAAACGTAGCGAATGGGAGCCCACTTCCACAGTCAGAGCGAGGTCAGTTCTTAGCTGTGTACAAGATATCAGTGCCGACCACTCCATTAATAACGACCCGGCGGGCCACTGTAAACGGGATACGGAACGTGCCTCTTGCAGCTCGGAATATGTGGAGCAGGTAAGATCATGGGTGTCGAAAGTTTAAATAGAATTGCAATGATCACTTTTACGACGAGTTTATGGATATACTTACTTACTTACTGCTGTGGCGCAACGACCCAAAGTGGATCTCGGCCTCCGACACCAGAGTCCGCCAGGCTTCTCTGTCCATACAGGCTTCCGCGTAGTTGCTGGCTCCGAGTTCTTGCAGGTCCTTTACGACTTTGTCGCCCCACTGGTACCTGGGATGACCAACGGGCCTACGTCCAGGTATGGATATGCATGTTTAAATTCCAATCCAGAGTAGGTAATAATAAAACGATTTTGTCTCAGAAGCAAGCAATAATTACACAACCACCCAGCTTTTTTTTTTTTTTTTTTATGTAACTTGCTGATGGAACAAGCATATGGCCCTCCTGGTGTTAAGTGGTAACCATCGCCTATAACAAAGCCATGCCTCGTAGGTCACGCACGTCAGGAACGTGCCCTACGATGCACTGCTCTGCGTCCATCAACTGGAGGCATACAGATATTCAGCCTCACGTGCCAGTAATTACACCGGCACCCATACCCTTCAAACCGAAACACAGCAATTCTGCTTCACGGCAGAAATAGGCATGGTGGTAGTACTTCCCCGGACGAGCCCTTCACAAAGAGCTCTACTACTACTACTGCTACTGCTGGTTGAACTATCTCGTAGGTATTTTGAAGTTTGCTCAATATAGGTTAGTGCTATAAAACTGCGCGGCCTTGTGGTCGGTACTTCATGACTGAAGATCATGATCACTAAGATTTTTTTCTTGTACACAAGAATATGCATCAGGCTATACACTGCTAGCTCTTATGTCCTTGCGGTAAGCGTCATTTTTCTTAGTTTTTAGTAACTTGAGCTGTACCCTACTGTACAGATTGAAGGAGTGGAGCTGCCTCCAGTGCGTTCTATTTGTAGCAATTTTCACCACATCATAAAACAGGCTTCTCCCCACCATGTTCCTCTATTTAAATTGGTGAGTCCACTTAGTCGGGGATCTAGCGCGAGATAGTCTTCCTTCCACGTTCCCAACGATAACCAGTTTTTCAAGGCTTTAGTCGCCGCGCCTTGCTATAAACGTATAGCCGAAGTAAGTAAATATACAGCGGTAACTATATCGTGGATAACTTATCCTTAACTTTCAGTTGCGTTAGAATTGATACGTGGTGCGCTTTGCAGTTCACGGTACTCGCAACATTTGTCTCCAGCCAAACATCTCAAACTGCGCATAAGTGCAGCTCAAGGGTTTCTGCTATTCACCACATCCTCAAAACTTGTTTCTTCGCGGTTAGCTGCTATTGTACTGTAGGAGGCTAAGCTAGATATAACGTGAGATAGCCAGACCGTTGTTATTTAACTGTGGCGTTGCAGGAAAACCATTTAATAGAATTTCTCCAAACGACTTCATCCAGACTTGCTATCAGTATCTTGTAAGTGGTAGTTGCATCTGATAGCATAGAAATAAAAAAATAAATATTGTGGGTAATGCAACACTATCTAGCCCCAATCTAAGCAGAGCTTGTACTATGGGAACCAGATAGCTAATATGTTTTTGTAAATACATACGTAGAATACAATATGACACTCAGACAAAGAACAAACATCTGCGTTCATCACACAATATTTGTTGTAGGTGGGGATCGAACCCACGGCCTACGGCGCAAAAGGCAGAGCTACTACCAACTGAGCTGAGAGGCCAGTCATACAGCCAGGTACCTATGCTGCTCTGATACCTGTTCTTCTAGGATTGGTCGCGTTGAACTGGCACCTAGACTCACTTTGCTTTAAGACGTTTAAAGTTATCCATACAATTTTTTATGCAATTATTTGATGGAACATGCATATGGCCCACCATGTTGCCTATAACAAAGCATTGTCTCATAGGCTACGCATGTCAGGATGTGCCCTACGGTACCCAGCGTCCATCAACTTGAGGCATGCATCATATTCAGCCTCACGTGCCAGTAATTTCACCGGCACCCACACCCTTCAAACCGAAACACAGCAATGCTGCTTTACGGCAGAAATAGGAAATAGAAATGCTTACTATAAGTTTTCCTCCTAGGCGTCGTGTCCTAATCTGTAGTTCCTAACAATTTTTCGATTTTCCTGGTTATAATCATTCAAGTTGTCATTTTCGTTCTTTTTTCAAACCACTGGAGGTTTGAAAAACGAACGAAAATGCCGTTACTTTGTTTGTTTTTTTTTGTTTGGGCGTGATCGAACCATAAACATATTATAAAACTTTTATTATGATTACGTAATCGCGGGTCAGGTTATTCACCTTGCAAAAGAAAGAAGATTCCTAATTTGAAAGCATAATAATAAAAGCCCTTCAAAAACCGCTGACTACAAAAAGTTCGATAATCCTTCTCTTGCCCTTCAAATGACCCATAAAAATGTAAGGTAGCTTTACCCTTCCGAACAATTACGACTTCTAATTAATTTGAATTCTGAGTTAAATACCCATTCCGTTGATTCAAAATTCTGATCCCAAATTCATTGTTTCACCTCGAAATCCAATTTAGAATAATTGTTACCGTTCGTGTAACCAATCAGGGAACCCTAAGTGGCCGTTACGGCCTTTCCTCCGATCATATTATTCTTACAGATTTTAAAATATTTAAATCGCTGTAAAGTGAGAGAAATAAAAGTTAAGCGAAAAAATCATCGGTCGGTTTCTCAATTTTTTAAAACTTTTGTCCAATGCAGTCAGATAAAGGCCTGCCTACATCTAAGCGATGGCTATGGCGATCATTGTCATACACACTGTCATACTTTGACAGCGTTTTACTGATCGCCACCGCACAACGCTTAGGTAGTGTTAGCCGGTTTTGGCAATAAGACATCCCTACTCAGACCGAGCGACGAGATACATCACTAGTGGAAGAGGAAGATCGCGTCGTGCGTAGTTGTAATTTTTTGGCGTGTAATAAAAAAAAAAAAAAATTGTAGACAATCCACACAAGACTATCTAGCCCAAAACTAAGCAGAGCTTTTACTATGGTTACCAGATAGCTAATAAAAACTTATATTCATTTTTTTTGTAAATACATACCTACTTAGAATACAATATAACACCCAGACAGAGAACCAACACCTGTGTTTACCACACAAATATTTGTTCTCGGTGGGGATCGAACCCACGACCTACGGTGCAGAAGGCTACTACCCACTGAGCTGAGATGCCAGTCAAACGCTGTCAAATATCACTATCATACTTTGACAGCGTTATAATAAAGTAAAACAGAGTTGTAGCTATAATGGAGATGTTTGTATATAATGGAGAGTTTCACCGTAACATGTGCAAGGCTTAAAATTATGCTAACCATTGGCAAGCGTTTGTCAATTTAAAAGTCGCGTCTTTAGTTCTCTAACGTCTAGGAACGTTCCATTGTAAGACGGGTTAACGACCCGGAAATCTACTATCAATACTAAATTTCTTCCACAAAGAGGGCGAAAAAGACGTTGAAACGAATCCAATTTTAAGATGGTATGAAACGAGGTGCGCTCCGGTTGGATCCGGCGCCGGCGGTGGAGACCATTCTTTGAAGAGATGTAACACCTACCTATCTCTTTGCACTGGAAGAATTACTTGATGCAATACAATACCAAACTTTATGCCACGGATAAATCAAATCTTATACCTTTAAACGAGAAAATCTGAACATACATATACATATAATTAGAATCTCAGAAACCGCGACAACAATTTTCACGAATTTTAGTATACAGGGGTTTTCGAGGGCGATAAATCGATCTAGCTAGGATTCATTTTTAGAAAATGATTTTTAACCCTTATAATTAAACATAAACTGAATATGTGACTGCTCCTGCCATCTATTGGCGATTCCGAGAAACTAACTGCAAGCATATCCAGCAGGCGGCGTTGTTAAGTAAGAATAAGCCAATAAAGATACGACTCTTATAATTTCAAAAAAATGCAGATAATTAATAAAAAATACCGAGCAAAGCTCGGTCACTAACGGCTAGTGTCATATTATAAGGAAGCCAACTGTTATAAGCCCCAAATAAAGCAAAGCTTTTACTATGGGAACCAAATAGCGGGTATAACACTTGCATATTTTTTTTTGCAAATACATACTTAGAGTACAATATCAACCACAATACAATTTACTTACCAGATATACAAGAAACCAATCAACCAAAAAGATATACCAAGAAACTTCTGTGTGGTGTGTGGTGAACCACATTAATTATATTTATTTAAAATATTTGTTCTAGGTGGGGATCGAACCCACGACTGCACAAGCGAAAGTAACTACCAACGGAACTGACAGGCCAGACAAAATAGGGGTAGAGCCCACGCAAGATAACTTTGCACGTGACCTAAGAATAGGGATAAAATGCGTGACGGATGGCGGAAAATGTAAAAAAACTGACTTGTAAACTGATGATCACATCTGATTCTCACCCTTGCTTACGGTTCATAGTATCTACAACAGCTTGCATATTACCCCTCTGAGGTCCAGTGATAAAATCTCAAGATACGAGTATATCCCCCTGTCGTCAATTTTCGGGAGGTGTAGCGTTTAGTGAACACGGTGAGATTGGTGGTATATCGGAAAGCTTGTTGGGAAGGTCCCTACTATCATCTTATAGTTGCGTATTTATTGGTGTTGTGCGAAAATATCTAGTGTCCCGACGGATTAGGTCCTAAAAGTTCATAATTAATAATATTTTATTGCGAGTTGGAGTGGGAAATACAGATGACATAGCATGCAATGATGAAGATTTACAGTTTAATAAAAAAAGAAAAAATGTCACACACAAGGAAGCGCAATCAAGACAGCTTGATTTTAGACCGTCTGTGACCGCTGACCGCTGCGCCATCAGATCCTAATCACACCCGATGAATAACTCCGCGACCGTGGCTCCATCTATAGGTTTGACGTTATAGTCAACTACACTTACCTGCTCCATAACCAAAATTGCATTCAGTTGAATGCAAAGTCGGATTTTACTGTTAAAGGTGACATCCCAAGAGAGTGATAAACGCACACTTACATAATTTGGCAAAACAATTTATTGATGACATTATCAGTTGAGTTGAACCTAATTCAATTTATTTCAGATTAAAAAATATCAAAGTTACTACCACGGAAAATATAAAAAAAAACTTTCAAGAAACCTTTGAATTATTTGCATGAAACCTTCAAAACGAGTTTCAATGTGGTACTTATTAATCTAGTGTGATGCTGGCGGATTTACTATCGAGTGTTTTCGTTCGAGATATATTATATCACCTATGAGATAACTCGAACGCTTCTGATCATACAGCCCCCCCCCTCCCTATCCCCTTGTAACGCGTCTGCAAAAATCTGCAAGAATTGGGGTTGTCTTAGGCTATGGTGTTTGTTTTCTTGTTTACGTGTCGAGTATCTTATAAATAGGTGTGTTTATTCAATTTTAACTTACTTGTATTTTTCTTATGCCGAAGCTGGCAGACGAGCAAACGGGCTACCCGGTGGAAAGTAGTCACCGTCGCCCATAGACATTTGCAACATCAAAAAAGGATTTTTTTATAACCAAAGAGGAGAACGACTTCTTTTTTTCAACTAGTTGATGGAACAAGTATATGGCCCATCTGAAGTAGTAAGCATCACCTATAATAAAGTATTGCCTCGTAGGTCACGCACGTCAGGAACGAACCCTAAGATGCACTGCCCTGCGTTCATTAGCTTGAGGCATACAGAAGCTTAGCCTCATGTGCCAGTAATTTTATGATTAGTCGTGGATTTTAAATATCCAGATCTCCGTGACTCCGGACCCAGGTCACTGTAGAAAAGCTTGGCTAAGTGGAGAGTTATCACCCCGACCAGAATACCGCACAATGAGGGGCATACCCATACAGAACATACCACACCTCCTTTCATGTCCGCTGTGCACGACCAACTGCATTATGGAAGACTTAAACGTGGCAACCAAAGGAGCTATTGGTCGAGAAGAGTTTGAGAGAGTCTTGACTCGATAAGAAGCAGAATATCCAGATCCTTCTGGAATAAACCAGAACCCGACACAGGCGTCCATTTGTAATAATTGAAATAATCATAAATTAAATTAGGGACCACGAATAGGACATTACACTCCGGGGAAAATTGAAAAAGCATTTCGATTTTAACTTACCTTGAGATATGGCGGCCATTTTATATTACCGATTGAAGGATGGCGTTTTATAAGAATTAGGAGCAGTCGTGAATCCCAAATCCATTAGATTCATTGTATTATTAGGTATTGTAACGTCTGGATTCGAACCAGCACCTTTTAATCACCGGGCAAAATTCGGTATACTTACCAATTGTTCCAAGCGTAGCGTGTGCTCTCTCTTCGTCTCGTCTCTCTCGTCTTTGAAACTTTTGCTTTTGTATTATTGCCTACGTCTCACTAAGTGTAGCACCACACTGGAACTTCACTGCTTCTATTGTTATTTTTGTTTTGTAAAAGAATCATACCAAAAAACGGTAGGAACCAAGCCGCATCAGCTTGTTGCCTGTTCTTCTAAGGCATGGTCTCGTGAAACTGGCATCTAACCTTACTTAAGTTTAAAACGTTTCAAAGTGATTCTTGTGATACTATTGAATAAATACATATTTGACTTTTCATTTTCCAGGTTTCCACAGCCTTTCAGAACTCTTTGTGAAGGGCTCGTCCAAAGAAGCAATACACCATACCTATTTCTGCTGTCAAGCGGCGTTGCTGTGTTTTGATTTGAACTTTGACCGCTAGGCGATACAAGTATCATGTTATGTTATCGCAAATTGCTGTGTTATCGCTATGTATGAAAAAAATCGGTTGTCTAAAAAGTCAGTTTACTGACGATAGTTGAACGTGACAACGTCATACAGCTGTCCACGCGGACGCATCGCTCACTCAAGTAGGAGAGAGACAGATGTCGAATGCTGCCGAACGCGGAGGCCGATTGTGCCTCTTTGTCGCTCGTTCCGCGCTCTCGCTTGCACTTTAAGCCTTAAATAGAACGCCTCAGAGCGAGGTAACGCCGCATGCATCATGTTTTTTCGTGCGTGCAGCCGTCTCCATCGAATTATAAGACGTTGTCACGTCAATAAAAGCGATGTTTGTAATGCCGTCAGCCCATTGGGTTTGAGGGGAAAACATCCTATGATTTCGTTCGGTTTGACCGCTAATTTGCATAGTAAAAGTTAATATAGTTAGAACTTTGGTTAGTGAAAAGTTTGGAGGCAACATTTTGGCCTTGCGTGAAGCCAGCCGCAAAAGGTTCTGTAATCAAGTCCCGAAATCAAATACTACATTCGACCAGCGAATCTCTAGTTTCTAACACAAGCTGGCCTCAATTCTCAGCGGTCGGTGCTAATCAGTATAAGTAGTGATGTACTGCATCCGGACAAAATATACGTTTACATCTTGAGAATAGAATTCGGATAAAATGAAAAACTACTTTTTAATACAGTTGCTCAAAAAGTGGCGTATTGCAGGGACGTATAGCGTTCGGGATGTGGGCTATTACACACGCGTGCTTTTTTTTTACCATTCCCGCACTAGTGCTTTTTCTTTCCCAACTGTCAAAATAATGTCTAAAAAGAAAAACCAACCATGAAGTTTTTACTAAAAAAATTCATCGAAGTTTTTATGATTCATGCAAATACGTATTATTTCTAAAAAGAAGCTACTAATTTGTTTCATTAACAGATTTAATGATTTGATTGAATGAGTTATGTTAGGTTTCATTTCATTTCATCTCATTAAATTTCATTTTCAATTCATATCAATAAAAAAAATCTACTGAAGACTTGGCTGTATGGGTATAGTTCCCTTTGCCTTCCAGAATGGGTGAAGAAAAAAAAAAATCTCTGCTTATATTTTACGGTTGGCGCTTGGCGCCATTTTTCAGAAATTTTCTTTGCGATTTTATTTGTTTGTTGCACAAAATGAGTAATTTCGACCCTAGTTTTTTTGAATTAACACCACCGGAACTCAGTATAATTGCACAAAATGCTTCGGAGAACATTTTACCGGAAAGTCAAAAAGTCGCTACATGCATACATACGACGAACTTATTGCGTGGAGAGAAGAGAAAAAAGCAAATGGTATTTTTATTATTTTATTAAATTGCTTAATTTTTTCGCAACTGTATTAAAAATAGTCGTTCAGTACACGTGCGGAACCGTCATTGCAACTTGTTCCGACTGTCAACCCTCGCCTTCGGCTCGGGTAGACATTTGTCGGAACTCTTTGCAATGACAGCCTTCCCGCACTTGTAATGAAATATACTATTTTAAACTTACTACACACTAGAGTTCTTTAAGAACGTATCGTGCGAAAATTTGAGATTTAAAAAAAAAAAAATTCATAACTAAATAACTAAGTGACATTTTAAAAATCGCAAAAGGACTTATTGTAGACTATACATTTGAGATTAATTCGAATATAAGTGTATTAAAAAAATATACTATTTAAATAGTATATTTTTTTTATTATATTTTTTTGTCGAATTAATCTCAAATGTATAGTCTACAATTTAATCCTTTTGCGATTTTTAAAATGTCACTTAGTTATTTAGTTATGATTTTTTTTTTAAATCTCAAATTTTCGCACGATACGCTCTTAACGATGAACGAAAAGAATAACGTTAATTATAAATAACCCTTTTATCATTTTATACTAAACCTGCTTACAATCTGCGTGATTATAATCATATCGGCCGCTTCTACAGTATTACAATACCCTTACAGGGTAAATTATGTATTGATTCAAAAACCAGTTCGAAGATTTGACACTGTTAAATTTACACACATGGCAATAAATATACTGAAATACTGAACTATTTTGGCTAACCACCGCTAGTGAAGTAATTGCGTATCTTTTGATGCAATCAAAACCTGTCGCATTTATCAGTTTTGTTGTTATTTGGAACTTCAATTGCAATCAAACTTATCTTGACTAGGAACGATCACAACAAGACTGAATGTTAACGTAATAAACATGAGATGGCGAATAGGAACTTCGCTTTGTAAATCTATTAGGAATGGCAATACACAGATAGTGGTTGAAAAATGATGGCGTCAAGATACGTGATCGCTGTTCGTTGTATTTTTTTTTCTATTTTGTGCTGGCTTGGATTCAAAGTCCTTCCGCCAAGTCCTCTAAGCTTTTCAGTCTTTTTTTTGTCATTTTATTCACTTTCACTCATGTTTGTTTTTGATTGACACGCACTTAAAATTTTCATATGTCAGCAATGTCAGTTTTAGCATGGTTTTTGTAATCATAATAACTGTTTTCACAGTGTTGATCACATAATTATTTATATCGTTGTAAGTATCGAACGATTGTGTGGCCAGTCTGACAATCGCCAAAGTACTTTTTTTTTTTTTTTATAATTTTCAAGTTTGGAATACCACTGAGGTTTAGCTACATGAGCCGAATAAAAACGAAGATCGCTATCATATCGTAAAAACTCCTTATACAACGTGAGAGCATCAAGGAGGTTGTCCTAAAAAAAACCTGGAGAAAAATGCATGCATTATGCCGACAAGAGCAATGCTCTTATCTAAGAAGAAGATTATAAAGAATAAGAAGTATCAAATGCAAATGTTGTTGCAGTTAGTAGAATAGCAATAGGGAATCTTATGTATGAGCCATTTCGAGATGGCAATAAAAAAATCGGTTGTCTGTAAAGTCGGTTTATTGACGATAGTTGAACGTGACAACGTCATACAGCTGTTCACTCGGACGCATCGCTCACTCACGTAGAAGAGAGACAGATGTCGAACGCTGCCGAATGCGGAGGTCGATTGTGCTTCTTTGTCGCTCGTTCCGCGCTCTCGCTTGCACTTCAAGCCTTAAATGGAACGCCTCAGAGCGAGGTAACCGCATGAGTCATGTTTTTTCATACGTGCAGCCGGCTCCATCGAATTATAAGACTTTGTCACGTCAAAAAACTCACGCACCTAATGTTAATTGCCGTTTCATGTCTACTTTACTCACCTTAGTTAAATTAGCTTGAAAGCAGCTAACAAGGGCAAGATAAATATACAACTTGTAACAATGAATTTGTTTACTCAACTGTAAATTGCTGAAATTTATGAAATAAAGGCTTCTTTGTACACCGCATTAATTTATGCTCATTGCTTCACTCGCTATAAAAGGTATAATTTAACTGGTCGGTTAACTTAATTACTACGCAGTCTAATTAGGTTTCAGGAGATCTTAGATTATCTAGCATGCCTGAAGATATTAATCCTGAACCAGTACCTAGTAGTAGAGCACATTGTGTGTGTCTCGTCCGGGTGCGTACTACCACTATGCCAATTTCTGCTGTGAAGCAGCATTGCTGTGTTTCGATTTGAAGGGTGTGGGTGCCAGGGAAATGACTGGCACGTGAGGCTGAACATCTGATGCCTCAAGTGGATGGACGCAGGGCAGTGCATCATAGAGCACATTCCTGACGTGCGTGACCTACGAGGTAATGCTTTGTTGTAGGCGATGGTTACCACTTAACATCAGGTAGGCCATATACTTGTTTCATCAGCTAGTTGTATAAAAAATTGATTTGTTCTTCATTGTGGATTTTGGACGTAAAAGACCAAATTCGTAGATTCAGTAGCAAAAAAACTGTAGGAAGCAAGCAGAAAGTTTCCTGTCGTGGAACTGGCACCTAAACCTATAATTTGGACGTTTTATTCAATAGCTTATTTTATTCTGCATAAAAAATGGTGAAAATAGTAATCCGAATATTTTCTATAAAAATTAAAAAAATAAAAATCCGTAGACAACCTGTTAAAACTAATACATACATTTTCCCAACACTACTGTAAAACATCACGTAGGGCGGTGAGATCGGTTTCGGCAATTAGACTCGTGCTGATTGGACCCAGCTGGGAGCATCGCTTAATAAAGTGAGTTCGATTCTCGGCCCTTAGATAAACGGCAGTGCATAACGAAAGAGATAAAGAGCTAAGATAAAGATTGGTGATGTATTTTTGAAGGTTAGCTGTTTTCATCAATAATATTTTTTGACGTGACAACGTCTTATAATTCGATGGAGCCAGCTGAACGCACAAAAAAACATGACTCATGCGGCGTTACCTCGCTCTGAGACGTTCCATTTAAGGCTTGAAGTGCAAGCGAGAACGCGGAACGAGCGACAAAGAGGCACAATTGGCCTCCGCGTTCGGCAGTGTTCAACATCTGTCTCTCTCCTACTTGAGTGAGCGATGCGTCCACGTGGACAGCTGTATGACGTTGTCACGTTCAACTATCGTCAGTAAACCGACTTTACAGACACCGATTTTTTTTTATATAGGTGGTTAGGTGAGATTAATGTTGTGATTATCTGAGGACTTAGCCCTTTTATAACGCCTGTATAAGACGAAAAAAAAAATAAGTAAGTAAACATTTCTCAATCGATGGAGTATAACTTTGGTGGTTATTTTTGATCTTTTTGTCTGTTGGCCTAAGCAAACTGTTATGGATGTTTTTATTTATGTATTGTCAAAATTCAATTTTGTAGTACAGTGGGATACAGCTCAAGTTACCTAAAGACAAAGAAAAATGACGCTTACTGCAACGACATAAGAGCTAGCAGTGTATAGTCTGATGCATATCCTTGTGTACCTATCAATAATTATATTCAATTTTGTAATAGATACTTCATAGATACAATGGCTGAAGTAAAGTTGCATTAAGTTTCATCCATAATCGTTTTCGTAATGTTATCGATTGCCGTTTGTCCAGAGATCTCTCGGTCACGACCTTCTGATTTATGAAATAGTCATACAGTAAATAAATTAACACTAAAACTAAACAGAATCAATCTCTTAGGAAAGTAAATAAAGTAATCAGCTACAGACTGTGTTTCAGTCATAGGTAATACGTGCATAAATTTTTCAGTTTTCAAAATTTGCGTCTAAAAAAATTCTGAAAGAAAATTTATTTTTATCGTGTCACTCGTTCTTTCAGACCAGAGTGTGGTGAAAGGATTTTAAGTGCGCATAAGAAAGGTTTCTTCGTCAGATGGTTTTCGAACTTCAGGGTCTACGGACATGCCAGTTTTCTCAGGAGGTTTTCCTTCATCGTTCGACAGTACTTACAGAAAAACTTATTGGTAGAGTCTGTTCAGAAAGAGAGCCGTCGTGGCCAAATTGAGAACAAACGTTTCGATTTTTATACGGCAGCTCATCCCTTTCTTTCTGTCAGCATTTTGCATCATAAAAATTAAATAAAGGAATGTATTGCCCACTAAACAAAAAAGGTGATTAAGCACAGCAGCGCCCTCCAATCCCACGACGGTTCTCTTTCTGAACAGACTCTACGCGGCTGGATTTGAATACACGACCTTAGAATCGGAAAGCTACTACTAGACCACCAGTAGGCCACAAGCTCTGTCTGGCTCTGTCTCTAGCTCTGGTTTTGAGTATGAGTGGTCACCACTGTATTAAAATATGTGTGTGACGTTTCGACGTAGGATTTATATGGTCAACACTCACGCAGACTAAAAACCAGAGCCAGGCAGAGCTTTTGGTAGGCCTACAGTACTCTCGTCTAAAACTCGTTTTACCAAAGGCAATACAGACGTACAAAAAAAGATCGCGACAAAATCTTATCCGTTTAAACCCTTACTGATCTTGCAATGTCAGTAAAGCAGGCTAGTTGATCCCTCGTAAAAAGTTAATTCAAGCCGCCCGCGTCACGACTATGTTGTGGAATTACGACTTTCTGAGCCCGAAGTCCCAGTGCATTTACAACATTTCGTTACCAAATGTTGTTTTCGTTTTGCCTATTTGTCTCTGTCTATTGTATGGAGAAAAGATGAGACAACAACTCTAACTACGTAACTTATTTTTGCCGTCTCATATTTTCTCCATACAATAGGCTCCATATTTTCTCCATACAAATAGGCGAAACGAAAACAACATTTGGTAACGAAATGTGGTAGCAAAACTCCGACTTCGGGTACTGAAGGCTTTATGATGTACCTACTGGTAAAGTAATGACCTTTTGATATAAACCATGTAAGAACGTATTAGCTCTTTGTGTGTGACTCGTCTGGGGAAGTACTACCACCATGCCTATTTCTGCCGTGAAGCAGCATAACTGTGACGTGAAGCAGCGAACCGGAAGACGAAGCGTTGGGCGCCCACCCACCAGATGGACCGACGACATTGTTAAGATCCCGGGAAGTCGATGGATGGAAAGGGCTCAGAATCGTTCTTCTTGGAAACGAGTAGGAGAGGCCTATGACCAGCAGTGGACTTCTTCAGGCTCATAATGATGATGATGATGTAAGAACGTATTAGCTCTTTGTGTGTGACTCGTCTGGGGAAGTACTACCACCATGCCTATTTCTGCCGTGAAGCAGCACTGTGTTTCAGTTTGAAGGGTGTGGGTGCCGGCGAAATTACTGGCACGTGAGGCTGAACATCTGTATGCCTCCAGTTGATCGACGCAGGGCAGTGCATTGCCTCGTAAGGCAATGCTCTGTTATAGGCGATGGTTACCACTTAACATCAGGTGGGCCATATGCTTGTTCCATCAGCTAGTTGTTTTAAAAACAGAACTTCATAGTTTTTTTGGACTTTAGGACAGTGAAGTTTAACGAAGGTAGGTATTAGTATAGGATCCCGCTATAGAAGGACCTTCACCGAGCTGGTTATTTAATGAAACGTATTTTATATTTAATTAAACATGCCAATAAATATATTCTATATGGGCTGGGCTGCCTATCAAATTTCAGTCCAGAATATGAATTAAAAAAAAAAAGTTTTTTTAACTTTCCACCGGTTTGTTTATTAGACAAATTCTATACCAATCGAAAGTATAGACCCCATATAATATGCAAACGTTAGGTTGCCTATTTTTTTCCGGTCACAACTCTCGGGTAGCCAGGTATAAACAGGTAAATCGATACTAGCATTTTGCACCGGTATGTTTATTGAATAAAAATACTGGGGTCTATATACTTTCGATTGGTATAGAATTTGTTTAATAAACAAACCAGTGGAATAACCAGCTCGGTGAAGGTCCTTCTATAGCGGGATCTTAGACTATATTGGGCGCAGTGTTTTTTGAAAAATATGAGTCCCGTTTTATCTAATAAGTTCTAGACACCAACTTCATTAAGTTAAAACAAGGCACTGTCGCCACCTCTCTAATGAAAACCACAACTTTATTGCCACTTCAATGGCTACATTGAATATTTTGATTACCCTCGTGTTTTAGCCGTCGAGCAAAAACCACCCTACTTGCTAAAATAACAGCCCTCACAGCTCAGCTGGCCTACCATGAGCTTCATATGGTTATGGTTATGGCTGTCAAAATTGTGTCAGCAGTGTCAACACATTCAAACCCAAGAAGAAAATGAATGTGTGGGTCAGCCTATCTATACACAATTTGACAGCCATAGCCATAACCATATGGAGCTCGTGGTAGCCCTGCAGTAGTAGCTTTGCCTTCTGCGCTGGAAGGGTGGGTTCGATCAGCAATAAAAGCAAATACTTGTGTGGTGAACGCAGATGTTTGTTCTCTGTCTGGGTGTCATATTGTATTCTTAGTATTTATTAACAAAAAAAAGTATTATATCAGCTATTTGGTTCCTATCGTACAAGCTCTACTTAGTTTGGGGCTAGATAGCAAAGTAAAGTTTATTTAACAAAATAACAATTACAGAGGAAGGTAACAAAATCAATTTACACATTATAGGACACAGTTATAGGACACAGATAAAGGACACTATAGTGTGCTTTACAACTTAAAACGAGCAAATAAGAATAAATTATTTGAACGCCGCGGGCACTTTAAACTTCAAAGTGAAAACAAACGTCCTTTTCAAATTAAACATCCTGAAATACTTATTTGAAGCCTTATTAAAGCCGCTTTAAGCTCTGCCCACTCACGCATGTGTTTGGTACGTCACGTCCGGTTCGTTCTATAGGGCTGTCAAAAGGTCGGAAGCGTGGCGGTGTAGGTTGCTAGGTAATTTCTAACCTATCAGTTTTAGACAGTAAACAGCGCAAGGCTTTGTACAGTTGCGGTATGAAAACGTTCGTCACCTTCGGTTTTCGCTTGCACCAGTGCCTTGATCCTGAATTTATTTTGACATAATTTGTGACGTTAACTTATCGGTGTATTCTGTCTATTCAGTTTCAAAAGGTAGTATGTGATCGTGATACGTTGAACAAATCCAGTTGAAAATCGACGAACATTTTCATTCCGCCACTATACATACACACATTTTTATGTGTTTCAGAATCACAAAGTCCTCCAAGCGCCTCCTGCACTCAATAATTCCAATTAACCTTCTGATTACTCTTCTCGCAAACTAAAATAAAATCCCTCGATAAAATTATTAAATGGGCATCGAATGACATCGGCCAATCAAGCTACTCCCACCGGAAGCCAGCACTACATCCGGATATCCGGTCCAGGCAATAATTACGCGCCGCAAATTACGTGTTAACCGATACCCGGGTATTTCACATTCTAAATTCAAATAGTTAAAGCGTGCTCAATCTGACAGCAACTGTCAAAAAACAACTGAAGTTGAAGTGATCCTCAAACATGGGCTATTTGGCGTTGCATATTTGTATATTAGGGTTGAAGCTTGATATTGATAACACACTGGTAGATTTTTTTTAATTTAATAAATAAACAAACGAACTTACGGCCCACCTGATGGTAAGCGGTCACCGTCGCTCATAGACACCAACAACACCAAGGGTGCTGTCGTTGCGTTACCTACTCTGGAGGAGGTTTTTAACGTTTTTCTTGAAGCTATTCATGTAAAGATGCCCTAAAAAAATAGGCCTGGGCTAGGATAGACTAAATAAAGCTATAAATAATATAAGTATATGATCAAACAAATTTCACAGGTAGGTACTTATATCGGTTATCTCACGCTCGCCTTAAAGGTTTCCTGGAAAAAAAACGCTTTTCTTTGCGTATTGTTTTGTATCTAAATGAAAAAGGATATAAAGAAAATATTAAGAATAATATATTAAGCCCGATACACAAAAAAATTCATTATATTCACGATTCTTCCTGAAACGTTTACATGAAATATATATTTTCTCATAAAACATTATTGTTTTTCATTATCAGAACCGAAAATCGCCCTTTTCGGACACACATCTGGATTATCTCAGTATACTTGTATTCCCACCCTGTATAATGTTCATTGTACGGAAAACATACAGGGTGTCCAAATACTAATCCCGAAAATTTAAGGTAACTCCCACATCAAGACTAAATAGCGTTGTTATTATTCGTGCTCAGATTATGAATTGGTTTTAAAATACCCCGCCGCCTTTAAAAAAAAGTTAAGTTTATTTTATGTAGTTTATGTCATCATCGTTGTCCCTATTTTATTCTCATATGCTATACTGAGCTTTGCATGGTATGGGCATTGGGCAACTGGGTATGTCATGCGGAGAAATGAAATCATATTACGAGAAAAGTTTTCGATATGGATGTGGATGATCAAGGACCACCAAGGCCAATTTTTTTTTTTTTTCGTATCAGTTTTTGGGCGTAATCATTTTACACCCTGTATACCTTTGCCGTTACATTGTTCTGGGTAAATACGTGGCGGGTATTGTGCGCGTGGAATAACTAATGGATATAACAGTTACTAACCCGTAAATAAACTAACAGTTACTAACCCGTAAATAAACTAGGAGCTAACTTCCACGTGTAACCGGTGGGACTATTATGTAATAAATAATATTACTCACATCAAAGTAGTTATAAGCGTTTATTGTGAAATTATTACTTCAATGAAAATCTTTATAACAGCAAGGAAATGTGATTTTACAAAACACAAACAAAACAAATTTTAGTTAACTAAGTAAAAAAAAACAACTGAATTGAGAACCTCCTAATTTATAATAGGCCATCTTTGACTTAGGGGTTAAATCAAGCAGATGGCTCACTTGATGTTGAGTGGTAACCTCTCTAACAATTACGTTTGGCAGAGCAAAATAATATGCACTCTTTAGGATATCAGTGTGAAGGCTTATGTGCTTGTAATTGACACCCATAAATACCTTTCAAATTTGAACACGGTAATGCTAACATTTCTACATTAACTTGTAGTAGTAGAGCTCTTGTGTGTGGCTCGGCCAGGGAAGTACCTACTACCACCATGCCTATTTCTGCCGTGCTCGCTGTGTTTCAGTTCAAAGGGTGTGGGTGCCGGTGAAATTACTAGCACGCGAGGCTGAACATCCTCAAGTTGATTACGCAGGTCAGTGCATCGTAGGGCACGTTCCTGACGTGCGTGGCCTACAAGGAAATTCTATGTTATAGGCGTTGGTTACCACTTAACATCAGGCGGGTCATATGCTTGTTCCTTCAGCTAGTTATATAAAAAAACTCGCAGACAGAAATAAGTATAGTCGTAGTACTTCTTCAACCCCCAACTCTTTCACAAAAATATTATCTTCTATAGATAGTGCAATTCACGAAGACGCGCCCCTCACGGGGTGCGGGGAGTTTGCTCCGAGCGGCAGTCGCGAACCGTAGTCTATTCATTGTAGTGTGCGTGTGCACTCATAGGTAATTAGTGTGTACCGATAACACTCAAACATTGACGGAAGCTTGCACACATATACTATAAACGGTTAGGAGGAATAGTGGGGCGCGCCTTCGTGGATTGCACTATCTATAGCTACTAAACCGTTTTCGTAGAGGTTTGCTACGAGTCTACGATGTTGCTACAGCGTAGAGATAGTTTTTAAAACAGTTGCTATGAATAAATTTATTTTTTCGTAGAGAGCAAGCTAAATTCCTGTAATAAGATAAGTTGGTTTGCTACAAAAATTAAAATTAGCTAGCATAAGTTAAACTTACAACACTTTTTGCTCAATTGGTTGGCTCTGGCTATTGTGGAGGGCGTGGGTTCGATTCCCATCGAGAACATGTATTTGTGAGGTGAATATAGATGTTTATTCTCTGTCTGGGTGTTAATGTATATTGTATTCTTAGTATGCATATACAAAAAATATGCTCAGAATACAATATAAATGTATTATATTAGCTACCTATCTTAAAGCATAAAAATGTAATTAACTTAGCTTTTAAAATCCTTTCACCACACTTGGTTTGAAAGAACCTGTGTCATGATAAGAAGAGATTAGCAATCTGGTACCCATAGTACAAGCTCTGCTTAATTTGGGGCTTTAGTGTTGTGTGGAACATCTAAAATATTTATTTATTTATTTCTATTGCAGAAATAGAATTCCTTTGAATCAACTGGCTTTCTTTTTGTCGAAACTCTCTTCAGTAGAAATAAAGTTGCTTAAAAAGCGAATAAAACTGCTGCCCTCTGCTCATAAAGACTGGTTTTCTACACGTTTGAAGTCACAAGCAAACGCTACAAAGCTAGTTCACTATATTTTACTAACAATTAACTGACCGCAACGTTTACTCTGATATACGAGTCTGGAACCAGGGGAGGAATGACATAGCTGGTAACACTACAGCTGGCTCACTTATGTTTTAAATTGAGTAGTACTCTGAGAGCTAACATCATCATCAGCTCAAAAAAGGCCACTGCTGGAAGTAGGCCTCTTAAATACGTTAACAGGATAGATAGATATACTTAAAGAACTTTAGTGTACAGTAGGATACAGATCAAGTTACCTAAAAACAAAGAAAAATGACGCTTATCGCAAGGACATAAGAGCTAGAAGTGTATAGTCTGATGCGTATCCTTGTGTACACCACAAGAATAGAACATTACACAATAAACGAATACCAAAACTATAGAAACGTACAACCGCAGTCTTATCACTATGAGCGATCTCTTCCAGGAACAATGATTCTGAACTCTCTGCTTCCACCGATTTTCCGTCTTCCAAATGGCGTTGGCTCATCGCGTAGGGGACTCCCTACGTTTCCTACGTTCCTGAGGCTGTCCTACATTCGGATTCACACGTCATTCGGATTGTGATCTTCAATCGAGAATCTTTATTCAACGGCTGTTCTATGACATTCCTGATACATGCTCGTCTCTAACTTTTCCCTAAATCATTTTTTTATTTTTTGGGTTTGGTATTGTGAGCCGGGGTTGATTATGATATTGCAATAAGCGTACCTGCTGGCCTACCATGAGCTTCATATGGTTATGGTTATGGCTGTCAAAATTGTGTCAACAGTGTCAACACATTCATACCCAAGAAGAAAATGAATGTGTGGGTCAGCCTATCTATACACAATTTGACAGCCATAGCCATAACCATATGGAGCTCGTGGTAGCCCTGCTATTGGGACGTTGAAAACTCTTGCTCAAGACTGCGAACTCGCAATACAAAATATTTTATTTTTCTTCTTACCCATAGCCCACTTCAAGTCGGGTTTCCACTCTGTCAGCCGTCGTATCTGCAGCATTCTCTCTTCTCTTATGCATGTCATCTTGTACACAGTTCTTTGGTCTACCTCTACTCATACTAAGCAATACAGAATACTATGAATTTAAAAAAACTCAGGCTTCGGTGACTGATCTAGCCGACGTCGTTGTAAGCTGTGGTACATTAACTGTGTACAAGACGAATAATACTCGGTACACAAGTAATCTGCAGATAACATTGTAATGGTGTAGAAACTCGAAAAGCGATGTAGATGATGATAATACAAAGTTATTACTGAATGTGAGAATTACTCTGTAATGGACGACATTTTGTATGAATTACAAGCATATGAGGCTGAACATCGTGGAGTGAATTGTAGAGTACGTTCGTGACCTACACACCTACAAGTGCTTTGTTATATTTGATGGTTACTACCTAACATCAGGTGGGCCATTTATGCTTGTTCCGTATGCTAGTATGTATAACTACCAGCTGCCCGCGGCTTCGCTTGCGTGGTATTGCTAATAGAGTTTTTTTTCTTGGGCTCAGTTTTTTTTTCGGAATCAAAAAACTTTTTTTCTATAAAGCTCAGGATAAAGTTTTGAATTTTTTTCGAATCCCTATAAACATAATTATTATTTATTCCAAGTCAAAATCATATCAGTGCCAAGTTTCATTCCGATCTGTTCAGCCGTTACTACGTGACAAGAACGGCGGTCAAATCACGATCGCCGCTTTGTTGCAGCTTTACGCTCTAATTAAGTATTTGCTTTGAGATGAAAGTGCACAGGAAATTGAAGACATTGGAATTTTTAATGAGATCGAAGGCATCCTATAGCCACTACCACGGAAAGATACACTGCAGAGCAAAGAATCCGGGTCACTATAACTTTATAGGTTAAGCATTGCAAGTTTGAAGAGAAATTCTGCGGCGACAGACCATGTTTTATCTATTCCTAGCGGCCGCCCGCGGCTTCGCACGCCCCGTTACCGTTCCCGTTGAAAAAAAAAAAAAAAAAAAACCTTCTGAACCTTCTCTGGACCTCCACAAATCATTCAGGACCAAAATCAGCCAAATCGGTTCAGACGTTCTCAAGTTTTAGCGAGACTAACGAACAGCAATTAATTTTTATATAAGACTAGCGACCATCCACGGCTTTGCTACGCCCGCTACTTTTTTTGAATATGTCCGTCCAATTTCACAAATTTTCAGCCCAATCGGTTCTGTTCTGGAGTTATAAATAGTGCAACTTAGAATCCTTTATTTTATTTATATAGATTCTGATCGCGAGCTAGACACTACGTTTCATTGCTCTTTGGAAAATGAAACCAGACCTAAATCCAGTCCAATTGACTAAGGTGTGCAAAAAAAAACTTAAAATCTGAAAAGAAGAGAAGAGAAAAAGAGAACCTAAGACTGAAAGGACTTGGACTGACTTCATTGAAATAGATTGGGCTAATTTGGACGAAAATCGAGTGAGAACGAAAAACATAATATTGGGTTAAAAAAAACTTTTAAATTCACTAATTTATTGCTCGCGAGTTTACACTCTCGCTGGCATTCACTGCCATTATTTTACAAGATAATTTGTTTTTCAATTTTTTACCTACCTGTTCTTTTGAAGTCTTCTTTTATACAAAACTAGCGGCCGCCCGCGGCTTAGCTCGCCCTGTCTCGTTACCTTTTTGGGATGAAAGTATCCTGCAGAAGTATAAGACTATGTCGCAACCAGTAACGCCCTCCTCTTGGCAGGTGACATCCAATTTAAAACAAAGATGGTAGAAATATTTTAAGTTAACACAAGGAAAAAGACCAAAAAAATTCATTTTTTTTTACTTAAGTGAATGATGTGTCTAAGTGTGGATTGTGTAGTGGTGTGTGGGTGTGATTAAGGGTAAGCAATAATATATTTCCAAAATAAAATAAAATGGATGGTTTGGACATGCAGAGAAAATGGATGAAAGGAGATTAACAAAACAATTGCATCAGGCGAGTGTGAATGGAACTGCTGGAAGGGAAAGACCTAGGCGCATGTATCTCTATCAGATCGCAGACGTTTTAGAGAAAGGCCAGGTTAGGAGTACCCTCAACCGACGAGCATGTATGAAGAATGTTATGCGAGTGAATTAAACGAAAGAGGTGTGTCAGGATCGTAGCAAGTGGAAATCCGTGATAACTGCCTACCCCCATGGGAATGAGGTGTGATTTAAGTATGTATGTATGTAGAATAAAATAAAATTGTCTAGCACATGCCAGCATCATAAAATGTCGTGTGAAATGTAAAAGGACGTTGCATTTAAAACTATTTCCATGGCAGCCGCATGCAATGCTCGCCCGATTACCATCGGCGCGTATGTGCAAAATTCGTAATTTTCCGACACCCGACACCCGACACCCGACGCGGACGGGACGTAGATAGCGAACCCGACATTACAGTTGCATATTACTTCGCAAAATGCGCCGTTATGCAGCCTTTTGCTGGATAACACCCGGTTTTATGTCAAAGTGTTAATAACATGACGTTTTGTAGACGACGTTTTTGGATTTAATATTTAAAAGATGTAGGATAATACGAAAACATCATTTTTTTATATTGCTGATGGGAGAAGCGTGGTAGCCATCGCTTATAACAAAGCGTTTACAGGGACGTGCCCTACGATGTCCTGCGTTTATCTACTTGTGGCATAATTCTTAATTCTTAATTCTTTATTGCACACAATACAAAAACAAAGGAAAAGAACAGAAATAGAGGTCATGTACAAAGGCGAGCTTAACCCTGAGTAGAGTTTTCTTACAGCAAACCTTTGAGGCTAGGGAGAGGTGACTATATAGGCAGGTTAGTAAAAAATAATAAAAATACATAAATGAATAAATTTACTAATATTCAAAATAAATAAAGGCATATAATACATAAATAATAATAATAAAATACAATACATAAAATACATAAAAATTACATACATAACAATACGTATCACAGTTCAGAGAGACAGATAGTGCTCCTTAACTTTCCTCTTAAATATGCTATGCGATGGACTAGCGCGAATATCGTGTGGTAAGGCATTCCATAACTTGACCCCTCTTACGGTAAAAGAGCCACCGTAGCGGCTAGAGGAGTGTTGAGGGGTTTTGAGGAGGAGGGAAATAGCCGTCCTGCACGGCTCACCACGCGGGACCAGGAATTCGAAGCGCTCACTGAGGTAAGTAGGAGAAAGAGGACAGTAAAGAATTTTATAAAGGAGCGCCACTACGTGAAGATCACGGCGACGACGAATAGGAAGCCAATTTAATTTAGATCTAAACTCAGAAACGTGATCAAACTTGCGCAGTCCGAATATGAAACGGATGCACAAGTTTTGAAGGCGTTCGAGCTTATTGAGCAGTTCTTCCGTGGCATCAAGAAAACAGACATCAGCATAGTCAATGAGTGGCAGCATCAAGGTTTGAGCAAGAGTAATTTTAGTTTTAAACGGAAGAAATATACATATGTTCAATCCTTTCACCACACAGGTTCAAAAGGACTGGTGACAACACGATGAAAATCTCACAAAAAAACTCAGATATGATACTTTTAAGGCCTGCGTACACCAAAGTCGCTGGCAATAGCGATCAGTGAAACGCTGTCATATATCACTGTCAAATTTGACAGCGTTCCACTGATCGCCGACGCCAGCGACCTAGGTGTAGGCTTAATCGCGTGGAACTGGCACCTAGACTCACCTAGCTTTAAGACGTTTCAAAGTGATTCTTGCATCGTACTGAATAAAAAACTATTGACTTTGACTTTGACTTAGGTGTGCGCAAGCATTTAAGCCTTGCGCACATATTCTAAGCGTTCTGTGGTAGCGATCAGTGAAATCAGTGAAGGCCTGCACACACCTAGTTCGCTGGCGGTAGCGATCAGTGAAACGCTGTCAAATTCCGCTGTCAGAACTGAGATTTGACAGCGATATTTGACAGCGTTTCACTGATCGCTAACGCCAGCGAACTAGGTGTGCGCAGGCCTTGAAAGGCTGTCAAATATGACAGTGATATTTGACATCACAAGCGAAAGGCTTTAATAGTTTTAATTGCAATAACTATTTTTCATTTATCTGATTTATAATGCATTGTTATTTACTGTGTATAGGGATATGGGACAAACATGATTTATTTTATGGAACACATGTTGCATAGTTAAGGCATCTATTACCAATTTGTTTACGCCACCGAGCGGCTCGTAACCAGAAAGCCGTAAAATTATTACGTAAAACAAGATTGCGACAGCTGTTAGCTGTAACTGACACTTGCGTTTCAATTTGAAGGGTTGTGGGTTATGTATAGTAGGCAAATGGAATTATTGGTACGTGAGGCTGAGCTGTTTGCCTCAAGTTGGACACAGGGCAGTGCATCGTTGGGCACGTGAGAGGGATAATGCTTTTTTAAAAGCGATGGTCAGGTGTTGTTCTATCAGCTAGTTGTATAAAAAAAAAACTTTCAAAGAGTGACGGATGCAGTGCACGTTTACGGACGGACATAGGGCACGTTTTCACTGTGTTACTTGATATAATAAAATTGTAATAAGCTGAGATAAACGCTAAACACCAGGCCATCTAACTTTATTCCGTAATTCTCATAAAAAAGTAACAAACCTACATTTTTCGCCGACTTATCCTGTCGTAGGAAACGCAATCAGACAGCCAATGTCCCACCGGCAAAAAGCTGATAACATAATACAAAACGCCGCGGGAGCTAGTTAGAGTTTCTCGTTCGGGGAACTTTTAACGAGTGGGATCCAGTTAAATTGGCTACGAGTGTGGAAATTACGGATTAAAACAACCTCATTTACCCAGTATCGGCGTGTGTGAGGAAATCTATACTCAATGAATATAAACTTATTAATTACTAGCGGCCGCCCGAGGCTTCGCTCGCCCCGTTCCGTGATCATGGTGCATGCAACTGTGCCAAAATATCGAAACTAAAAACTCATTAAAAAAAAACATGGTAAATATCCCGTTGTTTCATAAAAATAGTGTTAAAAACTATGACAGTATCAAAAGAAATGTATTAGCTATATTTTTGTAAAGTTTCTTTAAAATCCATTTGGTTGTTTTTACGTGTTTAAGAGTAACAAACATTCATACTTACAAACTTTCGCATTTTATAATAAGTAGTAGGAGGAAGGATTTTATATGAAGGCGATATAATGTAGGTACATAATTATGTTATTGTATACCCTGTTATTATGATGCCTGTTAAGCCACATGTGCTCTGTAGCAACTCAAACTTGAATTTTGGCTTTTTTGTTCTGGTCCTTGATACTTTAAAGGCAGAACTGATTTGGATAGTTTAAGTTATGCTAGAACATTATAAATTACGCACAAGGCAAGCGAGCAGAGCGAGCGTGTCGCGGCAGCGGCCTCCGTTGTGCCAGCAAATGTTTTTTTCTTACAATAAGCTCAAAGGGGATGTCCCCTCTAGGACAATTATTATATTAAAAAAAAAAATTATCTGCTGCAATGTAGGTACATACATGGGTCTTAGCAATTTGAAAGTGGGAAGAAGTGGATTCGTTTTAACGGATCAAGTACTGAAATATTTTTTTTTTATTTATTTATTTATTAACTGGCCGTCCATTAACCGGGCCCTCCAACACTTTCTTGGCCGACCCCGATCTGGCCTTTCCTCTGGTTGCCACTGCTTGGTTTATTTTACTTTAATTTCGATGGAAATAGTCTTTAAACAAGTGAAGTTTTAAAAACTTATGAAGATTTTGATGAAATGTCTCTAAGATCAATCTAGAATTTAAAATAAAAATCTCAAATTACTCATCTACTCTTTTCGCTGTCTGTACCATGCACAAGTTCAACCAAACGTAAAACAGAAGCGTTGCAAAAGTTCAATTTTCAAGTCACGCTTCTGAGCTTTCGATATTGCAATTTGCAATACCTGGAAGCACTGAATAGTGTTATTTTATCAACACGACTGTAGCGGAGTAAAAACAGTCTTGAAAGTAGAATAGAAGAAGAAAAACAGTTTATTCAAACCACCACGACACAATAAAATTAAAAAATATAAATTTACAAAACTTTCGAAACCGTCTTCATCGCTAAACTACTAAACCGGTTTCGATAAAATTTCTATGGAATAAATCTGACTTTACCTTCCAGATAAAAAAAAAACAAATCGGTTCGATTTGTAAATGACAAAGTTATGCGATAACAATTTCAAAAAAATCATAGACAGAAAACAAACACAGGCCCGTAGAGCATCAGCACCACTTCTTTAGGCCTACCATGAGGTATGTCTGGCTCTGTCTCTGGCTCTGGTTTTAAGTCTGTGTGAGTGCTCACCAGTGCATTATACTGTGTGTGTGTTGTATTGACGTAGGGTTTATTTAGTCCACACACACACAGACTCAAAACCAGCACCAGAGACAGAGCTCATGCTCTATCTGGCTACCATGAGGTAGGCCTACTGGTTTTGCAGGTGTCTATGACCTACGGTAACTGCTCTCCATCAGGTGGCTCGTCGGTTAGTCTACCAGCTATGGCATAAAATATACAACCAAATTGAGAATCCTTTTTTTGTTAAAAGTCGTTTAAAAATAAACATTGTGTATACTACTGTTATTTGTTCAATTATAAAGTTTATATTGGGTCTCTATTCCAAAACTAATCTCTAACTAAACAGTCTCCACTGAGCTTCGTTTTAGAATCGGGGCTTAAATTGATCGACCTGCATACGTTTGCTAACCTGCGGTGACCGTACTTTGACTTTCACACCTTATAAAAAAATCGGTTGCCTGTAAAGTCGGTTTACTGACAATGGTTGAACGTGACAACGTCATACAGCTGTCCACGCGGACGCATCGCTCACTCAAGTAGGAGAGAGACAGATGTCGAACGCTGCCGAACGCGGAGGCTGATTGTGTCTCTTTGTCGCTCGTTCCGTGCTCTTGCTTGCACTCAATGTTGCCTTAAATGGAACGCCTCAGAGCGAGTTAACGCCGCATGAGTCATGTTTTTTCGTGCGTGCAGCCGGCTCTATCAAATTATAAGACGTTGCCACGTCAAAAATACTATCGCATTTGTTGATCAACCCTGCTATTCCGGCAACACGGCTCGATTGAATGATCGCTGAATGCGCGTTCCATTTTCAAATTTTCAAACAAAAATTGACAACTCACATCGAATTCAGCGATCGCTTGAGTGACTTGTGTTGCTAGAATTGTACCCCTGATCGAAACAGTGACAACTTTAGGCCTTCCACGAGCTCTATCTCTGACTCTTGTTTTGAGTCTGTGTGAGTGTTGACTAAATAAATCCTACGTCGAAATGTCACACACAGTATAATGCACTGGTGAGCACTCGCACAGATTCAGAACCAGGCTTACTTGGGTGAGTTGGCGTTGTTTGTTTAAGCATAACATTCACACCCATTTGTAATTGGTAATAAAAACTTTATAAAATAAGTTATTGGAGTGTAGATTGAAGAATAGATTGGCTTCTCAGCCCAGTTGATAGTAGCTCTGCCTTCTGCGCCGTAGGTCGTGAGTTCAATCCCCAACGAGAACAAATATTTGTGTGGTGAACTCAGATGTTTGTTCTCTGTGTGGGTATTATTGTTTAATAAGTTATGTATCTAAATAAAAAATGTTTGTAAGTATTATATCAGCTATCTGGTTCGAACAAGCTCTGCTTAGTTTGGGGCTAGATAGTGTTCTGTGGATTAGATAGATAGATAGATTAATACTTTACGTACCTACAGCGCAGGTAGTGGAGTGGGTATGTAACTAACCTACCTACTTTATTATTTGTGTTGGATTATATTTTTTATTTTTGTATTTTTTTGTGCCTATTTATTATTATGTATTATTATATTATGTTTTAGTATTATGTTTGTCAGTGTTCCGTTCTGTGTATGTTATGTTAAATAAATATATTTTCTTTCTTTCTTACTTTATTGTACACAAAAGAATACATTTAAAAGAACCATTACAAATAAAGGCCTTATCGCTAAGAGCGATCTCTTCCAGACAGATTCTCGGATCTCTCGGATTATCCATAAATAAATAAATATTGTCCACCCGATACTATCTAACCCTAAACTAAGCAGAGCTTGTACTATGGGCTTGTAATAATTATTCATTAGAATAAAACGGCCATTATTTTACGGTCATTATTTCTCAGGAACCAGTTTAATAGGTTAGCCTGTACCTGTGGTCTAACAACATGGTGCGGAGCAAACTTTGAGTTTTAAATTAAGTTATGAATATGTAAGCTTAGGATCTAGCTCGATCGAGTGAGCCTTATTCTGTTTCTGTATAAATAATTAAAATACACAGCGCCATCTAGCACCAAACTAAGCCAAGCCTGCGTTCTATGAAATAGATAACGGGTAAATGAGTAGAGCATTTTTTGGACACGGCCCATCTGTGTTAAGTGGTAGCATCGCCTATAAAAAAGAATTGCCTTGTAGGTCACGCCAGGAACGTGCCCTACGACTTCTTACAGGAGTGGCGTATGATGCAGTAGGTTTATATTCAGCAGTGGGTTAGGAGCTGCTTATGATGATGATGATGACGATGATGATGATGAACCTAAATACTAATATTAATTATTTTTACGTAAGATTGATAAATGGCGACAACGAACTAGAAGACGAAACGTAGAGCGCTCAAGCACCAGATGGACCGACGACATTGTTAATGTCGCGGGAAGTCGATGGATGGATAAAGCTCGTTCTTTTTGAAAATGTGTGAGAGGCCTATGTCCAGCAGTGGACTTCTTCAGGCTAGTGATAATAATGATGATAAAAAACAGTATCACATGCTAATTTTGATTAAAATAAGTAGTCAAATTAGTGTAGAAGCCGTTATGCCACCGCCTTTTTGAATTTCAATTAAATCCTGCCCATCCAAAGGTTGTCTGGAAGAGATCGCTAATAGCGATAAGACCACCCATTGAACTTCGCTTTAGTTTTAGTATAATAATATGGAAAAAACGGATATTTATCGCGATTACCTTTATTATTTCCTGACGTTTCGACTGTGTTGCAACAGCCGTGGTCACGGGCAGACTCAAGTAGTAAGTCTTAGTTTTAGTATTTTCGTTAAATTTGTAATGTCCTATTCTTGTGGTGTACAATAAAGTGTTATCTATCTATCTATCTATCACTACGAAAAGGTCTATGGTCCCCGTAAATACCAAAAATGTCTATGGCATGGTTAAAACTTACGTTATTTCCATGAAATGGCTCCGTAGAGGGTAGATATCCGCGCCGAACATTAGGCTGCCCCCACACGTGATGTGTGTGGCGTGCTTTCCGATTTCCGGCCGACGGCGAACGCCCATTTGCGCAAGCCTTTACGAGTGTAGGTATGTAGCTTGGTACTGGTGGGGAAAAATGTTGGTGAATAAAAAAAAACTACTATTTTAAGCCTTTGTCGAAGGACAACCCGACCTATGTACCGCCACGTTGGTGTCATAATAGATTTAACTTTTGCTTAGTTATTATATTTAGTTAGTAGGATTAGTATAAGTTAGGTTAAGCACTGTGTTTGTATTTATTTATACTATTTTAATAGCTTTTATTGAAATTTGCTTCATAAGTTTGTTTTCAATAAGTTAAGTCTACCTTCATGCAAAACAGTTGTGATTCAGAAGACGTGTAAGGGGTTTTATAGACGCAACGTGTTTGTATGTTCCATGTTAAATAAATAAATATTGAGGGCAATCCACACACCAATAAGTAGCCCAAAATTAAGCAGAGCTTGTACAATTTTTTTTAAATACTTAGAATACTTGCTATACCCTTGCCTTGCCACTTCAGCTTGCTAGTTCTTTGGGCTATGTCAACAACTGTTTTTAATGGTTGATGTTCCAACTGTCCACACCATGCGTTTTGCTTCAAATTTTATGTTGCGGACAGCCAAGGAGTGGAATTCCTTGCCGGCGTCTGTTGTTCCGAACACTTATAGCTTGGATGTTTTTAAGAGAAAAGTGATTAGGTATATAAAGGTAAGCGTGCTACGCCGTCGACCACATCATCACTTAACAGCAGGTGTTATTGCGGTCAAACGCAAGCCTATATTATAATAAAAAAAAATGGTTGCCTGTAAAGTCGGTTTACTGACGTTAGTTGAACGTGACAACGTCATACAGCTGTCAACGCGGACGCATCGTTCACTCAAGTAGGAGAGAGACAGATGTCGAACGCTGCCGAACGCGGAGGCCGATTGTGCCTCTTTGTCGCTCGTTCCGCGCTCTCGCTTGCACTTCAAGCCTTAAATGGAACGCTTCAGAACGAGATAACGCCGCATGACATCATGTTTTTTCCTGCAGCCGGCTCCATCGAGTTATAAGACGTTGTCACGTCAAAAAATATTCTTGTCTTATAAGTTTCTTCCGAGACTGTACAGTATTCGGTACGTAGCTATAATCTTTAATCCAAGAACGTCGAACCGAATGGCTCCCAATGATAGTACACGCGATCGTGGCCCTCGCGATAGATACACTAACTATTTCATTTTATCTACCACCATTTTGTTTAGCTTCCACTACGTATAGAATAAAATAGAATAAAATAGAAATAATTTATTTTGCATCAACTTAAAATTAAAAGGTACAGTACAACTTGAATGAAATGACGGCAAAAAAAGTAGCTCTTGCAGCGCTGGTATCAGTGGCACCATATTACAATAATAATAACGCTAAATAATAATAATAATTAAATACCTTACACGAATTAACGTAGTACTAACGTAGTAGTAGTATAAATGTTTCATTTTTTTCTCTTTTAAATCTAAATTTAATTTTAACCTTCTGTGATTTTACTCGTCCCTAGGCCTTGGCAGAATATCATTGTTGAATGTACCAGTGTAAGGTGACCCCACTCAGTGCAACACTGGTATTTTGTTGATTGCTTTGTTATAGGCGATAGTTACCACTTAATATCAGGTGGGCCATATGCTTGTTCCGTTAACATGTAGTTTAAAAAAAAATCGATTATCTCAATGAAACTTAGGGCTTAGTTCTTAGTATTTTTCATCGTAAATTAACTTTTCCTCAGCTATTCAAGGAAAGGAAAATAATGAGAGAGAATCTTGACAAACATCATAGCATTGGAACGTAGCCTGAGGCACCAATATCACTGCGCAAAACCAGTGGACTAGCGGTGAGACGTGAAGTAGGACACTCTGTTATCTTAACTTAAAAAATGCCTACAATTTTTCAGTTTTTTTTTATACCTACTAACTGTTAAAAAACAATTTCCTCGTAAGCGTGACCTCGTACGAGACAATTATTTTACCACTTAATATCGGGTGAGCTATATTATACTAGTTCCATCAGCAGTTTGTATAATAAAAACGGAAAAATTACAAGGTGCACCAAAAAAGGTGTGAAAATTATTATTTCAGGTGTATGTTTTCCATAGTAGGTATACTTGCAAGCTCTGTCTTATTTTGGCCTTGAAAGTGTTGTGTGGATTGTCTAAAATATTTATTTATTTATTATTAGTAAAGAAAACATGCTTTTTTCAGATTGGCAATAAATAACTAAATTTTTCATTGCTCATACTCTGAAAGTAGGTCTGAAGTTGCCTGAGGGGCCTAATTGAAAGTAAAACTTTCAGCCCTAGGGAGAATCGCTTTCTACTGACAGCTGTCAAATTATAAAAAAAAACAAGTTCTATTTTATTCAACCATGTTCCAACTTTCTAAAGTCTTTCTAACTACAAGGAGGTTGTTCAACCAAATTCCAACTTTTTATTCAGCAAGTAGGTTGGAAACCCATTACAACGGTATGAAGTTTAAAAAGTCTAATTAGAGCGCAATGTAAAATTTAAATTTAAATAACATAAAGATAGTATTAAATAAATAATATATCTTCTAAATTACTTTATTAATATATCATCCATGTCAACAATATTTATAAAAAATATGATAAAAATTAGAACTGCCTACTATCCTCGTGTGTTGATCCCTTAAACGGCTTAATTATTATATTCGTACTCGTACGTTCAACAATTTCTTTAAAATAACATAGATTTGAGCAAACAATTTACCATTTTTTAAATTATGAAAATGAAAAGTTTGGCTGAATAATGCTGGCGAACCGAAGCCGAAGGCCCGCCAGAGAAAAATAAAAAAAAAACCGGGAAGGCGGCAATTCAATCTTCATTTTCACAAATTTTTCTTTCATGTTTTTATTTTTACTTTCCTTGTATTCGTAATGAAAAGCACAGTGTTTACCTCGGATGAAAGTCTTTTAAGTCCCTCAAGCTCCATTGGCGCCCTCGCTACGCTCTGGCGCCAAACCCGTCTCGGGACTCAAAAAACGTGACTTTCAACACTCGGGTAACAATGTACTATTTATGTTATTTTCTAAATATTTGAAATGAAAACACATTAATAAACTACTCTGTGGTTTATTGAACCACAATCTCATACTAACTATTTACAGATCTGTATTCCGTATCAGCGGCTTTCATACTGATGAGTGTAAGTTTTTTTTAAAGCTGCCTTTACACGCTGTGGCTATCAGCCCTGTGGTTTATACTACCAATTATTCATGCTGGGTTAGTACTAGGCACGGAATAAATAACGAGTAGGAATGATAATCACTTGCTCTTTTGTCAATCGTAATGATGTGACGATGGTTTTTGACGTGACAACGTCTTATAATTCGATGGAGCCGGCTGCACGCACGATAAAACATGACTCATGCGGCGATACCTCGCTCTGAGGCGTTCCATTTAAGGCTTGAAGTGCAAGCTAGAGCGCGGAACGAGCGACAAAGAGGCATAATCGGCCTCCGCGTTCGGCAGCGCTTCTGTCTCTCTCCTACTTGAGTGAGCGATACGTCCACGTGGACAGCTGTATGACGTTGTCACGTTTTACTATCGTCAGTAAACCGACTTCAAAGACAGCTGATTTATTTTTTTCTACCATGCAGAGGGGCAAGTCGCAGTTTTACTCGATCAGTTTGAACAATTCGTTTCGCCTACGTATCTCTCTCTTTTGTATGGAACATTGATGAGACAGCAACTAGTTTCGATTGTTTCTACGTAACATGTTTTTGCTGCCTCATCTTTTTCCATACAATAGAGAAAGACAAATAGGCGAAACTAAATGTTGAAACTGATCGAGTAAAACTGCGACTTGCCCTTCTGAACGTCTGCTACTTGTTATTTTTAACAGTCTTTAAATAAAAAAGGAGGAGGTTCTCAATTCGTTTTTTTGTGTACTACTTTAAAATGGTAGTAGATAGTAGGTTAACAAGTGCTTAGTGTAAAGGCAGCATAGCGAAGGTTCGTATTTTTATGCTAGATGCAGTCAAAGTGCCTATAAATGTATTGGATCGTGGGAAAGTGTTCTAGTTACACAGAGTGGTAATACACTTAGGCTGCGGTATTCTAGGCTGTGCCGGCCTTATTAACGGCGTAAAAGTTGAGTGTTTTATGAAAAAATGATGATCAAACGAACTTTTATGTGAGGTTCGACCAATGATTGGTTTTTTACTAGAAAAAATATGGAAAGTTAGAAAAAACTGTAGAAAATTTAAAGGTTTTCTTTTAGAACACTAGGTAGGTAATCATTACATTCATCAATATCATCATCATCAGCCTGAAGAAGTCCACTGCTGGACATAGGCCTCCCCTACACATTTCCAGGAAGAAGGATTCTGAGCTCTTTCCGTCCACCGACTTCCCGCGATCTTAACAATGTCGCAATGTCATTATATCTAGACAGAAAGCAAACATCTGTATTCATCGCAAAAATGTTTGTCTTCCGTAAAGGCAAAGCTAATACCAACTAAGCTAGGATGCCAGTCAATAAAACATAATAAATTATTCAATAGTTTATAACAAAGCTTTAAGACATCATCATCATCTTGACCTTATTCCACTTGACGTTTCACTTTCCTCACCGAGAACAAATATGTGTGGTGAACACAAATGTTTGTTCTCTGTCTGGATGTTATATTTTATTCTATGTATGTATTTACGAAAAAAATATATGTATTATATCAGCTATTTATGGTTCCCATAGTACAAGCTCTGCTTAATTTGGGGCTAGATAGTGTTGTGTGGATTGTCCACAATATTTATTTATTTATTCAGGAATTAATTTCATTTCAGGAATGTCTGCCGTCATTTCTGTATTCATTAACAGAGTACTATGCATATTTTTCTAAGATATCTCAATTACATTAATTACTGCCCACCAGTAGGTAGGTATTGCCAAGTGTGAATGAGAGTAAGTAAATCAAACATCAAAGGTGACTCTAGAACTTTCGAAGCAAACAAAAACATCGTGAGGTTACGTCGGTCGCCATTCCCTTGGTATTCTTAAAGAACTTGTTTACCACAGTTTATATTAAAACGCCCATATCGCCGAAATACATAAGAGTATTGGTTCAAAATTAGGTCTTAGATCTGACTATTAAATTACATGCATAATAAGGCGATAAATGTACTGAATACTGAGCATGTGCTCCGTTCTTCATACAAATTCGGTGGTTTGTTCTACAATCGTAAAATGAAAATTGTCCTTTTGCGCAATTATTACTTCCAAACACAAAGTCAAGTGACAAGTAATAACAAGAAAATGCTTTTCATCCACCTCTTGGAAAGTTTTTTTTGCTATTCGATATCTGAGTGCAAAAGCCGTTTTTATCCGCTAGAGGATAAAGTAAAATTGAGCAACCCAGCTAAGAGCGCACGCGCATTCATTATTTTAATATTTCTCTTACAACTCATCGTAAAACGGCAAATCAGGCGATATTACATCATTGAAGTGTCTGGAAGAGATCGCTCTTAGCGATAAGGCCGCCCATTCTACCATTGTAACAATGTATTCTTTTGTGTGCAATAGTATAGTATTAATTCTTCACCATTTTCACCCACCTTCCTACGAGCCCAGACACTCGATTCTAAACTTATGGTAAATTATAAAAATCTTCATGCTTTTCAGTGTTTAAAATGATCACGTTTAGTTCAACAATCCATTAGTGCTTGGCGTTCAACTTTCAACACGTTCTAGAAGTATTTTTGACACATGCCAAGACCTACAAACTTCGTAGACTTGCAAATTTTAGGACACTTGGGACCAAAATATGCTTGTTACTTATTGTTTTTTAGACTGCGAAACTACTAACGATAGTTTTAAACAATAGATTAAAAATTATAACTATGGCGTCCCGTAAGTAGGGGCATGAGTAGTCACTTGGTAGTCACCAGTTGCCTCTGTCGCTATATAAATCATCTACAATAATAGAAGCAAAAGCCTATTTAAATCTTTTTGTCGTGACAACGTCTTATAATTCGATGGAGCCGGCTGCACGCACGAAAAAACATGACTCATGCGGCGTTACCTCACTCTGAGGCGTTCCATTTAAGGCTTGAAGTGCAAGCGAGAGCGCGGAACGAGCTACAAAGAGGCACAATCAGCCTCCGCGTTCGGCAGCGTTCGACATCTGTGTATTTTCTTATGAAGATGTCACGTTCAACTATCGTCAGTAAACCGACTTTACAGGCAACCGATTTTTTAACTAGGGCTTCTTTTTAGTTGTAGTTGATGAAAAAATTACTAACTTCTGAGTTAAAACAAGAAAAGTAAGCAAAAAACCAAGCTGAGCTAAAATAAAAACTCAAACATAGTAGCGAGACGTACGAGTATTTAGGTTGGCGGCACTCTCGACGCGCTAAAAGCCGCCGGGGTCAAGGGCCTTTGGAGCCCTTTCTGCTCGCTATTACTACTCATTCAAAACACAGGCGAATGAACTGTAGGCCTACCACATGCTCTGTCTGGCTCTGGTTTTGAGTCTGTGTGAGTGCTGTCTAAATAAACCTACGTCGAAACGTCACACACACAGTATAATAAACTGGTGAGCACTCACGCAGACTCAAAAGCAGAGACAGAGACAGAGCCAGACAGAGCTTGAGGTAGGCCTACTGCTCGCTATTACTACTCATTCAAAACACAGGCGAATGAACTGAGATATATTGTACTACATCCAAAGTAGGCTCTGAGCTCTTAATGTTATTAAATTCTTTGTAAATTGCCTTCTTTCTAATATGACCAGATTTGTTCGCAGAGTGGAGCTTGGTGACCTGCCAGGTTCTGACGAACATATTTCAACATAACGTAGAATAACATAACATTTTACAATTTTGGCAAAGAACCGACTTACATACAAAAAATACCCTCATCGTTTTGGGCAGTCGGGAAAAAAAACTTTGAGGCTATGTTATTTTGTTAAAAGGTAGGTAGGTGATATTAATATGACCAGAGCTCGGCTGAACAGACGATTTTCTTGTACTTTTTAAAACATTATTTTTTAGAGGTCGTGGGTTCAATCTCCACCGAGAACAAATATTTGTGTGGAGAACACAGATGTCTGTTCTCTGGCTGGCTGTTATATATTATATTCTAAGTATGTATTCACAAAACAATGCATTTAAATATTTCAGCTATCTGGTTCTCACAGTACAAGCTCTGCTTAATTTGGGGCTAGATAGCAATGTGTGGATTGTCCAAAATATTTATTTATTTAATTTAATCCATTTTTTTTAAATAAGGATGGAGAAGAATAAAGATAGAGACTTGGCCCAGCACCATAATATTCCTACAGCTTCCCAAATAAAAAAGAACTCAAACGTTAGGATTTTATCTTTCTCAAAACACCATTTAGAACTCGATTGAAAAACATCATTTTTGAAATACCATGGGAGCCTATTAGGCCGACCATGAGCTCTGTTTGGCTTTGTCTCTGGCTCTGGTTTTGAGTCTGTGTGAGTGCTCACCAGTGCATTATACTGTGTGTGTGATGTTTTGACGTAGGATTTATTTAGTCAGCACTCACACAGACTCAAAACCAGATCCAGAGCAGAGCCAGACAGAGGTCTACTGGAATCTCTTGTCCTTCTGTCCGTAATCAAGCCTTATGCCTCTCTATTCTCAATCCAAATCCTAAAGCACTTCGCATTTATTCTCTAAAACTAAAGCCCCGCGCGACAATAAAAACGATAAAAACGGCGATCATGGCCGGACTGAAACAATATTCGGCCCTGAAACGGGGCCAAAAGGCCAGTAATGGCCTGGAATGGCCTGAAATGGCCACGGCGCTGTTAGCCCGAGGCCACACCAGCCACACTAGTAAGCCGCAAGAAGAAAAAAAACTCCTAACTATAGCAAAAAAGTATCATAATATAACAAAAGAAGCCCACTTATCATGAAATATCCGAAAACTACAGAAAAAGCCGGTAAAGGTGTACGGTCATATCTAAGCAATAAGCTGCGATGTGACAATAATACCTGTATGGTTGCGATATTTATCACATTGATGTGGCGATACCATAAATGTGAACACTTCCACTATCAGTTCCTGCTCCGTTTTCTAAAATACTTCTTTAGATTAGAAAAGCCTTTGCATTTGAAGTTTGGCTCATCCACTCACTAAAGGTCTGCGCACATTTAGGCGATGGCGATCAATGAAGCGCTGTCAAATGCCACTGTCATATTTGACAGCGTTTCACTGATTACTATCGCAGATTACTTAGATGTGTGCAGGCCTTAAGAAATCAGATTTTGTATTTTCACACTCAAGGGGTTGAAAAAAGGGTGTCAAAGTTTGTAAAAATAGCTTACCGCGTACAAAGTCAAAAAGATAAGCCACAATATCTAAACCAGCGGCGAGCGAAGTGTATCTTTTTATCTATTTTGACAGTTATGATTGGACATTACCGTCGCTATTAGTGTGGCCTTGGCCTAAAGGCCTGCGCAAACCTAGGCCGCTGACGTCGGCGATCAGTTAAACGATGTCAAATTTGACAGCGATATTTGACAGCGTTTCACTGATTGCTACCGCCAGCGGCCTAGGTGTGCGCAGGCCTTAAAGCTAAAAATATCCACGGCACGCTGTTGTTATCCAGAGGTCTGTTTTATCTATAAGAATAACATGCATTTGTTATGTTGAATTCAACACATGCATGAACTATGCCCAAGAGAAACCCTTAACTTGATTATGATTTTCCTCTGTAATGAAGGACACTTCATTCATGTTCAACACTTTTTATTTATTTGTCCAAACCTGAACGTAAATGTTTGTTCTCTGTCTGGGAGGTAGGTGTTTTATTGTATTCAAGTATGTCATTTGCAAAAAAAATACACAAGTATTTTATCTTATACCTTTAAACGAGAAAATCCATAATCCATAATTCAGATTATGTTAACCTGAATCTCGGAAACGACGCCAACGATTTTCATGAAATTTTGTATACAGGGGTTTTCAGGGACGATAAAACGATCTAGCTAGGATTCATTCTTAGAAAATGTCACGTTATTCTTGTAGTAAATAATCAACTTCATCATAAAATCATAACTCCTAGCGCCATCTGTTGCTTAAGTCATAAGTTAGTGGGACAGAGAACGCCATCTATTGACGAGTAGTGGAGTTTATTATTATGTCGGTAAGATCGAAAAATATTATGAATATTCCATCAGTATGTAAGTAATTCGAATTTAAATATAATCTACAACAACAATTTACCAAAAAAAAAAAATACCGAGCGAAGCTCGGTCACCAACTGCTAGTGTTTCTTATAAGATCTTATGTTTTGGGCACTTTGGTGCTAGCTGTTATTTGCTTTTTGATTTAGTTATTGTATATCTGTGTTTTTTTTATTCAAACACATAGTTTTTTATTGCCTTGCGCACATCGGCGCCGGCGGTGCAGAACGCTTAGATGTGTTTCGATTTATTTATACATCGTGTTTTCCCTTTATCATGACCAGCGCTAGGCATCGCTATAAGCGCAACATGTCACGAACTAATAAAATGTATTCGGTGTGAAAATGGGACACACTGACCATGACACGGGTCGTGTAGACATGGTTTATTAACTTGGGCTCTTAGTTTTTTTAGTTGTTTTTCACCCTGAAACTCGTGTAAGACTGGAGAACGCGTTCATGTTAGCGTTGCTTGCCAGGGCCCTGTTTTATAAAGCTGACAATTTGACATATGACACAAAGCGACAAAATTGTGGAATTGTCGCGCTTAGGCTATTAATAAAACTGACAAATATGTCACAAAGGCGCGACAATTTGAATTTTGTCTCTTTTTGACGTATAATATTATGTCGAATTGTCAGCTTTATTAAACAGGGGCCTGGGTGTTTTGATAAGAACCCACTATCTTGCGTTCACATCTGCGGTCGAGCCATCTGCCTGTGTCACCAGTAGGTCTATCACAAGCTCTGTCTGGCTTTGGTTTTGGGTCTGTGTGAGTGCTCACCAGTGTATTATACTGTGTGTGTGATGTTTTGTGACGTAGGATGTATTTAGTCAACACTCACACAGATTCAAAACCGAGCGAGACAAAGCTTGTGGTAGGCTTACTGAACCTGGTAAAAAATTCAATTAAATGACAAAATAATGCTCAAACCGAGTATGTTTGAGAAAAAGTTTTTTTTTGGATTTGGATAGGAAATTAGTGGCATTTATTGGGGATAAAAAAAATTAACAATAAAAAATAGTTAAATATAATTATAGAAGAAGAAAAGACTTTAACAATAAAAAATAGTCAATTATAATATAGAAGAAGAAAAGACTGTAACAATAAAAAATAGTCAATTATAATATAGAAGAAGAAAAGACTGTAACAATAAAAAATAGTCAATTATAATATAGAAGAAGAAAAGACTGTAACAATAAAAAATAGTCAATTAGAATATAGAAGAAGTAAAGACATTTTTGTTTCAAAGCAATATTTTCTTAATACTCTCTTAAACAGTGGCACAATGTGTCGTGTACTAAGTACGTGTGTGCTAGCTTCACGTCCAACCTGTCAACGCGAACGTTATTACACGTCGAACGCAAGGCTGGGAGAAAATCAAACGGTATTCCATGATAAAATATTGCTTGGAAGATATTCAGCGATAAGACTGGTCAGTGACGTCAGCAGATGGTACTTTGCATTGCATTGCATTTCTTTGTTTGCTTTGTTTGCTTAGCATTTAATTTTTTTTTTTTTTTTTTTTTTTAATTTATTTAAAGGGCTTTGTCGCTTAGCGACCACACTGCCCTATTATAAAACAACAATAAAATATTCCATCAAACTATAAAAAAAATCCATTGTATGCTATACATAATGCGTTCAACAAGCCAGTTCTAAATTTAAATCCAAACTTTTGTTAGTTAAATTCTTGGTTGCCATGTTTCGGAGTAAAAGATCGTTCCATTTTTAAATTACAAGACAGATATGAGTTTATTATGTAATGTATCTGGCCACTAAACACGCGACAGAAGGCCTGCGCACACCTACTTCGCTGGCGGTAGCGATCAGTGAAACGCTGTCAAATATCGCTGTCAGATTTGACAGCGTTTCACTGATTGCCGACGCCAGCGGCTTCGGTGTGCGCAGGCTT
The DNA here is from genome assembly GCA_939531255.2 of Thera britannica. Classification (NCBI taxonomy): domain Eukaryota; kingdom Metazoa; phylum Arthropoda; class Insecta; order Lepidoptera; family Geometridae; genus Thera; species Thera britannica. Next base: position 11,741,807 of record OW618036.2, on the reverse strand, counting down.
TAATAGATTTTCATACAACTTTTGCCGGCTGCTGCTCGCATGTATTTTGCCAGTACAGCAATTTCGATATAAACCGGAGAAGGTTATCAAAATAGTGCTCAAATTTCCGAGCATGTTTGCGAAAAAGTATTAGATCAGCTATCTTTCCCATAATATTGGCTTTGTTATGTAGATAGTCCACAATAATTATTTATTTATTTATTACTGGTATATACTAAAAACTGTTTTTTTTTTGCGTTGGTTTTTATGATCTGCGAAGATTTTATATAAAGTTTCTTAATTATTATACCTTTATTATTCCCCAATTGGAGGGAAAACCTCCTCTTTTTAAAAGGATCTACTGGATAGGCCTGCGCACATCTAAACGATGGCTATGGCGGATTGGCTGAAATGCTGCCAAATATCGCTGTCATACGAGTATTTGACGTGCGTTTCAGCTGATCGCTATCGCTATCGCCATCGCCTAGTTGTGCGTAGGCCTTCACAAAGAAAGACAAGGAAATCTTTATTGAATTCGACTTTCAGTTTCCCATTCATGTGTTATCAATGAGGATACAAAACCATAGAGAATGGATACTGAGCAGAAATAATAGGAGTGACGGAACGAGACAGCGACGTAATAACTATTGAGGATGGACCATTCACCGCTATTTCACGCTCGGTGACGTCGGAGACAGCTCACACAGAACAGCTGGGACAGTACATATTGAACTCTATGATTCAACCCTAGACTGCTACCAATAATGCTACCAATATGGGCGCAGATGCTATAAGATATTAAATTAACATATTTTTCATTACTCATACTCTGAAAGTAGGTCTGAAGTTGCCTAAGGGGCCTAATTGAAAGTAAAACTTTCAGCCCTAGGGAGAATCGCTTTCTACTGACAGCTGTCAAATTATAAAAAAAACAAGTTCTATTTTATTCAACCATGTTCCAACTTTCTAAAGTCTTTCTAACTGCAAAGAGGTCGTTGAACCAAATTCCAACTTTTTATTCAGCAAGTAGGTTGGAAACCCATTACAACGGTAAGAGGTTTAAAAAGTCTAATAAGATAGCGCAATGTAAAATTTAAATTTAAATAACATAAAGATAGTATTAAATAAATAATATATTATCTTCTAAATTACTTGATTAATATATAGCTTCAACTATTTATTTAAAATAACATAGATTTGACATTTACCATTTTTTAAATTATGAGAATGAAAATAATGGCTGAATAATGCTGGCGAGCCGAAGCCGAAGGCCCGCCAGAGAAAAAGAAAAAAAAAACCGGGAAGGCGGCAATTCAATCTTCATTTTCACAAATTTTTCTTTCATGTTTTTATTTTTACTTTCCTTGTATTCGTAATGAAAAGCACAGTGTTCACCTCGGGTGAAAGTCTTTTAAGTCCCTCAAGCTCCATTGGCGCCCTCGCTAACGCTCTGGCGCCAAACCCGTCTCGGGACTCAAAAAACGTGACTTTCAACACTCAGGTAACAATGTACTATTATGAAAAATCTGATTTAACATTGCACTTTTTCGCAATATTGCAATATCATTCGTGTATTATCAAAGTGATTTTGGTACTTATTTTCCTGTTATGCTCCATAAATATAAAAACAGAAAAAAAGGTGCTAAAATAATGTTTGTTTTTTCCGGATCAATATTTTGCGAATCACAGCTGACAGCTAAACAAATATTTACAAAATACACAAGAAACAGTTGAGCTATCTGCATGCAGACTGTTACAAACGTTCGAGGGCACATTTTACCACTTTGGAAGTGTCTCTTGCGCAAACTATTCAGTTTAGAAAAAAACAATATTAAAAACCTCAACAAGACATCATTTTTGAAGACATATCCATAGATACAGGGTTTGATGAAAGTTGTAGTTCAGTTAATGATCTAAAGTTTGGTTTAAGTTATAGTTCTAAGTATGGGGACCCCCAAACTTTATCTTTTTTTATGTGATAGTATTAATGCGGTTCACAGAATACATCTACTTACCAAGTTTCATTCACTTGTTCAGTTTCAGTATTGCTCTTATAGTTTCAGAAAAAAGTGGCAATATGGACGGACAGACAGACAGACATGACGAATCTGTAAGGGTTCCGTTTTTGCCATTTGGCTACGGAACCCTAAAACTGACGTGTCATGGTTAGTGTTCTAGCTGTACAGTTTGAGCTGTGTAAAGATCGGTAAGTTGACCTCCTTGTTCAAAAGCTGGTCGCCAGCTTGCACGAAAATAAGCTTTTAGTGGTCTCCATGTTGAGCTCATACGCTTACAGCCAAAGAGCTACGACAAAACATTATTAAACGTCTGCAAGCACTGGTTTGGACGGCAATGAAGTGATGGCGAGAACGTTGTTAAAATTATTAGAAACATTACTCTCCATCTGGGTTGGTAAAAATTGGGCACACAGCGAAAACTTTTTATAAGATCATCATCATCATCATCATTATCAACCTATATTAGTCCACTGCTGGACGTAGGTCTCTCCTAAGACGTGCCACTAAGATTTTTTATAAGATATTATTTATATAAAAAAATTCAAACTTTTTCTAAGCTTTGTGGTCTACATAATATAAATAGTCATGGGAAAAGTTTTGAGATACTTACCTGATTAATTAAATTAGAAAAACCAAACGGTTCTGGAAAAAGATGTCTAAATTTCATCTTTCAAAGACTTGTGGTCACTATAGTTCTTCAAATATCTTGTCTCAAAACTTCTAGAAAACTGTCAGTTACCATAATATTATATAGAATACAATATAAACCAAAATTTTGAATTTTGCTTTACTTTTTTGGCATAGTAAAATAAGTTTAGTGTAAACTTAATAATGTTTATAAGGAAAGTAGTTGTACCTCAAGTGCCTTGCCCAGGTGTGGTCCGGTGACGTATGGTTGTACTTAAGGCGGCGTCACAGGTGACCAATGACGTCACACGACGTTTTGATAGACGACGGTTTTAGAGGAGTTCACACTACACATGATCTAACATCTAGGCATTTCCATGACTCTAGAGATGATAAAGATTTTTGACGTGACAACGTCTTATAGTTCTATGGAGCCGACTGCACGCACGAAAAAACATGACTCATGTGGCGTTACCTCGCTCTGAGGCGTTTCATTTAAGGCTAAAAGTGCAAGCGAGAGCGCGGAACGAGCGTAAAAAAGGCACAATCGGCCTCCGCGTTCGGCAGTGTTCGACATCTGTCTCTCTTCTACTTGAGTGAGCGATGCGTCCGCGTGGACAGCTGTATGACGTTGTCACGTTCAACTATCGTCAGTAAACCAATTTTACAAACAACCGATTTTTTTAAACAAATTAATACTCATTGTTGACTTTAAATGAGTAACATGCTAGCTGCATTAATATATGATATCTATGATTTTTATTCTGGTACTCGATAACTCAATATTGGCTTGGTACTTAATAACAATCAAAGAGCAATAGTCCTGTGTGTAAGCACCTTAAGCAAAGGATTGAGTGCGATTACTCATTGTGAAGGGGAGGCTATTAATTCCGGGTCTGCATGTGCTTAACCCTGGCATACGGTGAAGGAAAACATCATGAGAGAACCGGCATGTCGGCAAAGTCAAGTCGTATTTATTGCATGAAATATATTTGAAAAAGATGTTAAATATACAATGTCCAATGTATTCTACAGAAAACTTATTCAGTAATGAAAATTAAGATTTATACAGTGTGTTAGGTTAAACGAGGGACTTATTGAGGGAGGGTATTCAGTATTCGATTCTCGTCCCAAATATGTAAAAAACCTATAACCTTAATTTGTGACGTAATTGTCCACTAAAATACATTATTCATGAACACTGAGCGCGCAAGAAGTGAAATTGTAAACAGTAAAATAATCACGCGGCAAAACACGTGCCGATCCTACCGAAAAGGAAGCTTGTGCGCAAACCCCGCCCCTTCCCTTTGTGTTGCACCGACAGGAGGACACACTCCCGCGCTGACCGCAGTCAGTCTATGCGAGTGCGCTGCTATTTCCGCATGTCTAATATTGCGCTTCCGCGTATCGCAAAAACAACCCCGCTTACTTCGGGATAAGTGTGTCCTGTAAACGTGTTCTTTTAATAACCAAAAATGACGTCTTATCGATATTCTAATGAAGAATATTGGGATATGGTTCGTGCCTACGTGTTATCTAATGATAGTGTGCGAAGAGCCATTATTTTGTACCGAGAGATGTTTCCCAACCGCCAGATTCCGTCGTACAATCTTATGCTAGGTGTTAACCAACGATTGCGAACATTCGGTCAGTTCACCGTACCGACGCATGCCCAAGGACGAGGAAAGGAGCCATACCTAGGTAAGCCAGGTTTAAAGTACGAAGGGAAAATGGATTATACCTAAAGGTCATTGACCCGCGCACATGTTCTGCGATAATATTAAATCGCTAGCGCAAGGGTGTACACACGTTGCGAGACTTTAGCGAAATTTTTGGTATGGTTCTGTCTGTTATTTATCAGTGTTTTTTTTTTATTCATATTTTTATTAGTATCATATAATCATGCACTATTGTGGGTTTCAATATGTCTCTCGTTTAAACTAACATACTGTATAAATTTACATAAAGATGATGTTAAAATGACATAAGATGATAAAGAGTTAAATATCTTATTATGTTTTATATAGAAAATAAATAAATTATAAATTTGCTGACTCTTGCGTGTTTTAAGGAATAATTCAGCGTATCGCGTCACCGCTAAGCTGTAGGCCTACTACAAGCTCTGTCTGGCTCTGTCTCTGGCTCAGGTTTTGAGTATGTGTGAGCGTTGACTAAATAAATCCTACGGCGAAACGTCACAGTCTTCTTCTTCTTAAATTTAAGAGCTTAGCTCTTGTCGGGGTTTTATGCAGTTTTCTCCAATTAAGCCTCTCGAATGCGGCCTCCTTGACTTCCTTATACGACATGACAGCGACTTTTTCTTTTATCTGGCTCATGTAACTTATTATTGGCCTTCCTCTTCCCCGTTTCCCTTCAACCTTTCCTTCATGTGATGTTCTATAGGTAGCTGTCATGTTCTTTATGTAAACGTCACACAAATAAATAAAATAAAATAAAAATAAAAATAGCTTTATTTACTTACACAAAGAAAAACTTAACCTAGGTGCTGTTAATTATATAATAAAAAATAACTATATGTAAATGCCGCCTGTGGCGGTGAAAGCCTCCTCCAAGAGCTTCCATTCTGTACGTTCTCTTGCCTTCCTTAGCCATAGTTTCCCGGCTACTTGCGCGATGTCATCACTCCATCTCTTGGGTCAGTTTTGAGTCTGTGTGAGTGCTCACCAGTGTTTTATATTGTGTGTGTGACGTTTTCATTTTGCAAACAACAACCAAAACGTCACACACACAATATAAAACACTGGTGAGCACTCACACAGACTCAAAACTAGAGCCAGAGACAGAGCCAGACAGAGCTTGTGGTAGGTTTGATTCCTGGTAAACGATAAACGTAAAACGAGTCAAGGGCTTATTTAACTTCGAAATTGCCTTCGAGGATGCGAAAAGATCTCTTGAGTAGATTAGTAAATATACTCGAAAGTCACGCATGACGGCTCTGACACCGTAATCGTGTCACTGATCCTTTCGAACCAAGTGTGGTGAAAGGATTTTAAGTGCGTCTCAGAGAGGCTCCTTTCGTGCACTTGACACATATTTTCGAACTGTTAAGGTTCTAGAATATGCCAGTTTCCTCAGGATGGTTTCCTTCACCGTTTGAGAATACTGGCATAGTGTGCGCTCTAAAAAATTAAAAAGGATCTTGCATCTACTGTAGATGATTGGTGATTACTCAAGCCCTACTTACGGGACAATATAGTGCCTGGGACAGGACTTTAGATGGAATAGGCTTGCCCAGCACCTATACCATCCTGACAGTTTAGTCGGCCTAACCCACAGACTAAGCTAAGGTTTTCATCACGATGTTTTGTGATTATTATTGAAGGGCAGTGATTATTAAACATTGCTTAGTTTAAGTCGTAATATCGGTGGATGCTACGCGATATAGCCCCAAACTAAGCAGATCTTGTTTTTAGGGTTCCGTAGCCAAATGGCAAAAACGGAACCTTTATAGATTCGTCATGTCTGTCTGTCTGTCTGTCTGTCTGTCTGTCCGTCCGTATGTCACAGCTATTTTTCTCTGAAACCGTAAGAGATAGACTGATGAAACTTGGCGAGTAGATGTATTCTGTGAACCGCATTAAGATTTTAACATAAAAATAAAAATAAAGCTATAAATTTCGGGGGTCCCCATACTTGAAACTGAAACTCAAAAATTTTTTTTTCATCGAACCCATACGTGTGGGGTATCTATGAATAGATCTTCAAAAATGATGTTGAGGTTTCTAATATCGTTTTTTTCTAAACTGAATAGTTTGCGCGAGAGACACTTCCAAAGTGGAAAAAAGTTGGTCCCCCCCCCTCTAACTTCTAAAGTAAGAGAATGATAATACTAAAAAAAATATATGTTGTACATTACTATGTAAACTTCCAACGATTTTTGGTTTGAACGAGATCTAGTCAGTAGTTTTTTTTTTATACGTCATAAACCGTAAACCGTAATTTACCTTTCGACGAACTACAAGAACCTTATTATGTTACATCAAGTAACATAATATAAAGGTTCTTGTAGTTCGTCGTGCTACGGAACCCTTCATGGGCGAGTCCGACTCGCACTTGGCTGCTTTTTTAAATAGGAAATACATAGAAACCAAAATATGATTACCATACATAATAAAAATATGCTACGAACCATTGTAGATGATGTAGATACGAACCAAATGCTAGTGTAAATGTAGATATGGATATGTAAATGTAGATAATTGAATAGAATAGAATACAAGTGAAAGATTACAAAAAATAAAAACAAATACAAAAAAAACAAAAGGTACAATACGCAGCCTTAAAGCTAAGAGCGATTTCTTCCAAGAAATACTGCTTTCATAGAAATCATATTTTATAAGCACCGCATAACAACCAATGAGGATATAAGATAGTACAAATATTTTGTCAAGTTCACCAAAGTCAGGCAACTCGATTCCCTACAGAAAGGTCGTCTTCTATGTGGCGTGGTTACAATGCATGCGTTTTAGGAATATCTAGAAAAAAAACCATTTTACTGGCCTCTAAGCAAAGTAGGCCTACCACTAGCTCTGTCTGGCTCTGTCTCTGGCTCTGGTTTTGAGTCTGTATGAGTTTTGACTAAATAAATCGTACATCAAAACGTCACACACACAGTATAATACACTGGTGACCACTCACACAGATTCAAAACCAGAGTCAGACAGACCTTTTGGTAGGCATACTGTACTAATAGATAGATAGATTAACTCTTTATTGTACACAAGGAAATAAATACAGAAACTATTACAAAATAATGAGTACAATTAATTATTATTTTATTATTACAACTAATTATTATGAAGTTTCTATGGTTTTAAAATTATTCCATTATTTCAAATTTAGACAGTCAATTTACATACACGACTTACGTAAGCTTATAGGATATTTTCATCCTTTTAACTACCCTTTCAGAGGCTTAAAAAAGAATGTTAATCTAATACAGTTGGCCTACCACAAGCTCTGTCTGCCTCTGTCTCTGGCTCTGGTTTTGAGTCTGTGTGAGTGTTGACGCAATAAATCCTACGTCGAAACGTCACACATACAGCATAATGCTGCCTTCCTACGGTGCGTGGTTCTGCAGATCATCACGCGCAGCGCACGACGACGCACGGCAACGCACACAGAAAGGGCTCCTGTGCTACCGCGCACCTCGACGCACGAGACCGTTCCCATGGTGTGTCGTGCGAGCTGATCCGCCTCCGTGCGCGATATCACACACCGGTGGGAAGGGGCTATTATACATACACACAGACTCAAAACCTGAGCCAAAGACAGAGCCAGAAAAAGCTTGTGGTAGGCCTAGCTTACAGTACATACGAAAAACAATCAGTGTCACCCCTTGAGGTTGAAATCCACTCTTGTATTTCACTTTTACGCTTCGCTTGCATCCCTAACCGCACCCCTAACGTGTTTAGGGAGCTCTTCCAGTAAATGCGTGTGGGAAATCCCTTTCGGCGTCCATATGTCGTGGGACATAGGGTTGTACCTAGTGCTAAACCGTCAGTCCGAAATGTCAGTCCGAAAGTGGTCCGAAAAATATCGAATGTTGGCTACATCTACAACAACAGGTGAATGATAGCAAATGAAAAACATGATTTTTATTTTATATTCTATGAAGGGATTCGTAGAGGTGTGTTAGAATTTGTGGAGGCTTTTAGGGGCTTTTGGGGCATACAGTAGACCTACCACAAGCTCTGTCTGGCTCTGTATCTGGCTCTGGTTTTGAGTCTGTGTGAGTTCTGACCTGTGTACTGTGTGTGACGTTCCGACGTAGGATTTATTGAGTCACTCACAGAGACTTAAAACCAGAGCCAGAGACAGAGCTTAAGAGTAAAAAAGATCGAACTGTTTTCCATGGACAACTCTAGTTTAATTATAAAACAAAGTATAAAATATCGCGTTTTCTCTATGTCATTGTTTGTTTTATTATATTAGTAGAATAGTTAGTTGGTTAGTGTCCTACTCAGCAAGCTAAGAGGAGTGCTCTAATCTAATAACATCTTTGTCCGAACATTAGACGATACACAGCCTAGACACAACTACAGTAGGTCTAGCCTACCACAAGCTCTGTCTGGCTCTGTCTCTGGATCTGGTTTTTGGTCTCTGTGAGTGTTCACCAGTGTATTATAATGTGTGTGTGACGTTTTGACGTAGGATTTATTTAGTCAACACTCACACTGACTCAAAACCAGAGCCAGACAGAGCTTGCGGTAGGCCTACTGGTCGTTGGGACTTGAAATTTTGAAGGTTTATTTGTCTTGGTGCGTAGGTGTGTACTAAGAAAGGAATGCTCAAAATTGGATCCCTTGAATGGGGTGCAGTAGAGAAATTTGCTGAAAATACCTCGGGCTAACGAAGTCACGCGAGATTTGCAAATGTAGGTTAAAATTGTTCTATACTGTTATTCTAGTTTTGAGTTTAACCGATTAGTATTTTATTGAGCGGAACTGAGAAAGATAACTATTTTTTTTTGGTTTTAACCCGAGACAATCAATAGTTTGTACTTTAATCCTGTATATAATCTACATACATACAAAATTTCATTCAAATCCTTTCAGCTGTTTCGAAGCTGATCGGGAGCAAAAAATATACCTACTCACTTTTTCTTCCTGTAGTGTCACTAAATACATACATACATATATAAAATCACGTCTCATTCCCATGGGGGTAGGCAGAGATCACGGATTTCCACTTGCTACGATCCTGACACACCTCTTTTGCTTCATTCACTCTCATAACATTCTTCATACATGCTCGTCGGTTTAGGGTCATTAAATAAATAAAATAAATGATGTCATTATTCATTATTTCGTGGGACGCAGATGGATGAGGGTAGCCCAAGATCGTAGTGAGTGGTAAGAGCAAAGATAGGCCTATGCCCAGCAGTGGGTTAAATCACATGGCTAGGCTAGGATGAAGAAGAAGAAGAATATTAGTAGGACACAACACTACTGAAATACATAACAACGTCCCTAGATCGCCATAACTCTTCACTTTGTTACTGTCCAGTACTTCCTCAAATGTAACATCGCCTGAGGGAAGACGTCAACTTTAAGATGAGGTTTTTTTCAATATAAGTTTTAGAGTTACTCCCTTGGAAAGGACAAAAAAGGACTTCTCAAACTGTTGGGAAAGTGCCGCCGGAGCAAAAAGTACTTTTGGGAGTAAAAATAAATAGATAGGACTATATTAATATGTCCAGTGTTTAATCCCAGTAGTTCTTTGCTAGGGCGTACTTTTTTCGTAATGGAACTAGTGGGAAAATAAATCCCATTAGTTCGGTCAACAGAACTGTTCAACTAAACTACTGGGAACAAACGATCCAGTCTAGGTTTGGCTTTGTTTTTGAGCTCGACACTGGTCACAAAAATGTGTTTTTTCAAAAATGTGTGTAGGTAGGTACCTACACTATATCAGTGCTCTCAAACGGTGAGGGAAAACATCGTAAGGAAAACCGGCATGTTGTAAAACTTAAAAAAAAAGTTCGAAAAATGTCAAGTGTACGAAAAGAGCCTCATTGAGTCGCACTTAAAACCCTTTCACCACACTCGGTTCGATAGTATCAGTGCCACGATCAGAACAATTAACCAATTTAACAATTTACCAATTTAACAATTTACCAATTTAATACATTTTATTTACAGTGAACTTAAATATACTTTAACTAAATTAGCTATCTGCAGACCGTTGCAAATGATCTAGAGATGGATCATTGTAAATAAGTTGTCCTGAAAAAGCAATTCCAAAGCGGGTTTCTAAATAAAGCCGAGGTCAGACGGTGACAGAACTGGTTAATTATTTCCCATGTACCGTCAGCCGCAGTAAATAAGGTTTGTTTATGTAACACTTAAAAAAAATAAAAAAAGTACTACGTAACACTTATCTCGATTGGCACCACACTGGAGCATCACAATTTTTCTTTAAGTTCATACAAAAAGTCGCCGAAAATCAAGCTGCTAAGGTTGTAGCCTATTCTTCTACAACATATTATGTTACTTCCATAGTTGGTCTCTATTGTTGAGGATCGTTACTCTTTCCCATTTTGTGGACAATATCTCTCCATTTGACTGGCCTTCCAGCTCAGTTGGTAGTATTTTTTTTTTTTTTTTTTTTTTTTTTATTGTGGACAATTCACACAACACTACCCAGCCCCAAACTAAGCAGAGCTTGTAATATGGGAACCGGATAGCTGATATAATACTTGAATACATTTTTTTTTGTAAATACATACTTAGAATACAATATAACACCCAGACAGAGAACAAACATTTATGTTCACCACACAAATATTTGTTCTCGGTGGGGATCGAACCCACGACCTACGGCGCAGAAGGCAGAGCTACTACCAACTGAGCTAGAGGCCAGTCGAGTATCTCTGCCTTCTGCGCCGTAGGTCGTGGGTTCGATCACCTCCGAGAACAAATATTTGTGTGAATCAATAGATCTTTGTTCTCTGTCTGGGTGTTATATTGTATTCTAAGTATGTATTTACAAAAAAATTATGCATGTTTATTATATCAGCTATCTGGTTCCCATAGTACAAGCTCTGCTTAATTAGGGGCTAGATAGTGCTGTGTGGATTTTACGCATTGTTTATTATTTATTTATTACCGTTCAACCATCATCTACTAGATAGTGTTGTGTGGATTGTCTATAATATTTATTTATTTATTTATCTACATCTACAACTGATGCGTGGCGACCAAAGCCTTGAAAAACAGGTTATCGTTGGGAACGAGGAAGGAAGACGGTCTCGCGGTAGATCCCCAACTAGGTGGACTGACCAACTTAAAGAGAGGAACGTGGTGGGGAGAAGCCAGTTTTATGATGTGGTGAACATAGCTGCAAATAGGACGCGCTGGAGGCAGGCCGTCCACTCTGTACAACAAGGACATCCTAGGGCTCACGATCTTTAGTCATGAAGTGCCGACCACAGAGACATCTGATGCTGACTGTCCCGCCATTGTAGAGGTTAAATAAAGACAAATCGCAGACGACGTTCGATTCCCACTGGAGGAATGGTGCCAGCGGATCTTGGTTGGCACCAGTTAGGTTTATACCCTCATACCTTTGAAATAAATGCATTCTTTAAACGTTCTTAGAAAACAATATAGCCCTCAGACAGAGAAAAAACAAGAAAATGAAAGAAAAGAAAAGAAGAAAGAAAACTTATTTTTTCATTTAAGACTGGTGTAACCTAGTATACCTAATGCGTTTAGGGACTAAGTCGCGTTATGACTATACTCGGATTTTTAATTAGACGAAGCTAGCTAACGTTTACTGTGTTGTCAGTTTTTGATGAAATGAAAATAGTGTCGTGACAAAGTGAATGATTGAAAAAACTCCTGAATGAATGAAATTGCCTCGTTTTTCAAGTGAATAGTTAGTGTGCCGATTTTGACTTGACGTGCCCGGTTGAGGATCCATATCGTTCGCGTGAAACAATATAGCAACAAAATACACAACAATTACCACAAACACAACGTAACGAAAAACTTTACAAAAACAATAACTAAACAGCGTGAGCGCAGAAAAACATTCGTGCTATCAGACCAGAGGTTAGAAGCCGAATTACAAACAAAATGGTGACCGACGCGCAATGCGCATGGCGTTCATCGGTGTTGGCACTAGTCGCCACGCCGCGCTTTCGTCAAAAAACTGATTGTAATTACCTACATACTACAAGTAACTTATATCAGAGCACTTTTATACATTTTTTTATACAAATTTCAATATTATTTTATATTTTGAAATGATTAACTATTCACTCATTGTTCATTCATCTGATTGAACGAGAACTGAACGCAGCACTATTACTTTAAATATGGCAACATTATTTTACAAAGTGACATTAGCTCCTGTCAGTGGGTATCGTCTAATTAAAAATCCGACTATAATCATAGTGCAAAGTAGACGCAAAGTTAGTAAGACTTATTGCCGTTAGAAGAGAGAGAGGTCAATAGATCTATTGTTCAACAAATTAGTAGGTACCTAACAATTAAAAAAACACAATTAAAAACTAAAAAGAAAATATAGTAGAAATAATTTTTACTTTTTGAAATGTGTGCTATGGATGTAATGTTGTCCGAAACAAATGTTTTTTTTTTAAATATAATTAACATTAATTTGATTTTTTTTTAATGGACCTCTCTACCGGCGTCAGTATTTCCGGAACGTTTCAATTAAGGATTTTCAAGACAAGAGTGAACAAGTGAATTAGGCTAAGCATGCTTCATCTTAGGCTGCAATCTCACTTTCCATCAGATGTGATGGCAGCCAAATGCTTATCTATCTATATTAAAAAAAACATCTGAGTTCACCAAACAAATATTTTGTAGGGATCGAACTCACGACCTACGGCGCAGAAGGCAGAACAAACCAACTGAGCTGAGAGGCCAGTAAGTTTTCATGTTGCTGACCCCGTGACTGGTCGGTAGTTCGTTTGCACTGTCTTAAGGAGTCGATAGCATTAAAAACGCGTGTTAAGGCTACAGTCTCTAAGGGGAACAATTTGTACAAAATCTAAGAAATTGATTTAGAAAGCTCTTTCTTCTCGACTTTCTTAACCTTTCAATTTAAAATTAGACGGCTTGGTTAACTTATGAACCAAAACGGCATTATTCCAAAGTGGTCATAGATTAGTTGGTAGTAGCTCTACCTTTTGTAGGTAGGATAGATCATTTTTAACCGACTTCAAATAAAAAAAGAGCAGATTCTCAATTTAGTTGTATTAAATTTATTTTTTATATATGTTTTTTTAATTAACTCAAAAACTACTGTGCCGATTTCAAAAACTATTTCACCATTGGAAAGCTACATTCACCCTGAGTAACATAGGCTATATTTAGGTGTTTAAAAAATAAATGTCCACCCGTGCGAAGCCGGGACAGGCCGCTAGTGTTTAATAAACGTCAGTTTTCAATAGGCCTGACGACTAATTTTCAAAATCTCTTCTATCATTAAGAAGTATCTATTATGTCTAAAATATATCATATTTCTGTATAAAATTAAGGTTTTTGTGCAATTAAAGTACATTTAAATTGAAATTTTCAAATTCACGCCAAAACGCTCGCTGGTGTCACGGCGTCTGTTATTACGTCACGGTGTTAGTATATCAACAGTAAACATTGGTGATTTTGTACTAAATCAGAATGACGTTTACGTAAACGTGACGTAATTCGCTCTGACCGGTGTTTTAGCTATCATGGCGGATTATTGTATTTTGTAGATTTGTATTATCAAATAAATTGTCAATCTCGACATTAATAAGAGTATAAATACATTTTTCAAAATCTTTGAATCCTTTTTCATTAGATCAGATAAATATTTTGGCGATACTTGATTACTGTCTTCATGCCTATTCTCTGAGAATAAGCCTACGAGCACATGGTTCGACGGTCGTAGCAACATTCGTAACACTTGCTACGGCGTAGGCATTGTGTCGTAGACAAGGATCTACGCTGCGTTGTAGTTACTAGTACTTTATAGCATCTGCAATGCAGACCTAGCCGATATTATACATAATACTATGCATGCTACAAACAAATACAATTTATACCGAGCAGCTGTTTTAAGTTCTTAAATGATTGTGAACGTATTGTCGGTATACAGGGTGTAATCGTTAAGTGTGCACAGGTGATTATTCCGTAACTATTGCAGATACCAAAAAACTTTAAACTGATATCGAAAGTACTTTACCTAATGAGTAAAATGACATTAATAACTTTTTAAAATAAAACGAGAAATATCCAAAAAAATTACATTAATCACTCCCATACATTTAGTATGAGATAGTAGAAAGGTTTTTCAAATTGAAAAATACAATAAATTGGCGGGAACGAGAACCCGCGATAAAGAATTTGAATTTAGAACGAACACCAAAGAGTATCTTTCTTTTTGTTTTTATTTAGTATGTTGCTTTTCAGCTAGTTCAAATCAATACAATATTGAAACAAGGTTTATTATAAATTTGAAGTGGTAAGATAATTAATCTACACGTGTATCTACTTGAAATTCATTAATACCTTCATATCGTACATAATTATAAAATGACAAGGGTAAAATGAGTAGGTACTATTCCACTTAAAATAAGGAAACTAAAACCTTTCTACTATCTCATACTAAATGTATGGGAGTGATTAATGTAATTTTTTTGGATATTTCTCGTTTTATTTTTAAATAGTTATTAATGTAATTTTACTCATTAGGTAAAGTACTTTCGATATCAGTTTAAAGTTTTTTGATATCTGCAATAGTTACGGAATAATCGCCTGTGCACACTTAACGATTACACCCTGTATACCGATGATAGTATTTTTTTAAGACGGTAATTGTTTTTGACGTGGCATCGTCTTATAATTCGATGGAGCCGGCTGCACACATGAAAAAACATGACTCATGTGGCGTTACCTTGCTCTGAGGCGTTCCGTTTAAGGCTTGAAGTGCAAGCGAGAGCGCGGAACGAGCGACAAAGAGGCACAATCGGCCTCCGAGTTCGGCAGCGTTTGAAATCTGTCTCTCTCCTACTCGTTCTTGAGTGAGCGATGCGTCCGCGTGGACAGCTGTATGACGTTGTCACGTTCAATCGTCAGTAAACCGACTTTACAGACAGTCGATTTTTTTTGGAAGCTTTTTAATATGCCTTCACAGTTACTACTAATACCTTTTCTATAAATCAATGAAGGAAAACACCGTTAAGAAACCGGCATTAGAGCCTAAAAAAATTAAAAACTGAATCACGTGCATCCTCTTTGAGACGTACTAAAATTCTTATTACGACACTGTGTACTGGTTGGAAAACTAGAAACACAATAAAACACAAAAAAATAAGCAAAATCGTGTTGACGTTTGATAGCGTGACCAAAGGAAATAGGGATTCATTTATATTATCATCATCATCATCATCATCAACCTATATTAGTCCACTGCTGGACGTAGGTCTGTCCCAAGACGTGCCACTGAGCCCGGTCTTCGTCTCTCTTTCAGTGCTTGCTACATTTCGCAGATCGTCGCCCCACCTTGCCGGAGGGCGTACTACGCTTACCTAAACACGGTCTCCACTCTAGTATTCGTTTGCTCCAACGATTGTCTGACTTATATCTATATACAGGGTGGAATTTTGTAATGCCACCTGGAGGGAAAGTACTCTTAATACTGCAGATAGAAAATTTTACACAAAGGAAACATTCCTTTATTATTTGTTCCGAGCCGATATCCGGAATCCATCTTGAGTCAAGCACCTGTCTTTTTCACGTTTTTCGTCCTAGCAACTTCCTCCCTTCGACTTCCGGCGCCACCGTCGCCTCGTTTGGTTTGCAAAATGGCGAGGCGAGCCGCATGGCGCTCAGATTTTACTTCATTATAGCGTCGTTTTTCGTAGCGTTAACACGTCTTGGCGAATATTATATGAGATTAAATTTAAAAATTATATTTAAAGTTTAAATTTAAAGTTAAAAGTGTAAACCTCCCTTCGTTATGGAAGGCGAATTTGATCGTGAACCAAGTGACAGTTTTAACGAGCACGCGTCACGGAAGAGAAATCGTTCTCTAAGTTTAAGCAGTGCATCGTCGTCGGAGCAGGACTCTAGTCCGGACAGAAGGAAATCGAAGCAATCGAAATATGTAAGTGACGCTCAATTTGAATTCCTTTCACAACAAGTTGCGTTTTTAACAAACATGATTGCTCAAAAACATTGTGAGTCACAACCTCAAGCGAGTACTTCGCAAGTGACAGAGGCTGTAACCGAACCCACAGCTTCGACAAATGAGCTGGGCTTACGCCCGCCCTTAGGCACAAGTGATGCGGATAAACAACAGCTTCAGTTGTCTGAGCTATCAACTACATTGAAAGATCCGCCCTACCCGCCATCAGATGAAAAACATTTGGAAAAAATATCCCAACTGCAACGTTTTAAATCGAGCGATTGGTATGCAATTCGTTTTTCGGAAGCTCAGAAAAAATACGTCGCTACCCCCGGTTTTATAGAACTAAATGTGAATGATGAACTGAGCCGTTTCAATGTTCCTGGCTCTAACGAAGATCGTTTGTACCTTATAGAGCGAAACTTTGCAGCTTTATCTAATGCTATACTGACTCAGAAAGATGAATTGCGCACAAATTTACAGAGTTTAGTAGATTGGTCTAATGATAAAAGCACGACACTGTCACCGAAATCGCTTTTCGATAAAATTGAACAAACATTTGACAAGGAATCGAACTTCACAAAAGTGACCGACGATATTTTACAAATATCTTGCGGCAGACGAGCTGACTGTATTAGCATGCGCAGGGATATGATAATTAAGAAAATTTCGGAACAATATCATTGCGGAGCATTACAAAAAATACCACCAAGCGCAGAAAATTTATTTGATGGTGACATGCTTGCAGCCTACCTTCAAAAAATTGGGGGGGCTGAAAAACTAACTGCTAGCTTCCAGAGAACACAGCAAACAGCGGCAGCCTCCACATCCGTACAGGGGCGCGCCTATGACAATAGATCGAAGCCATCGACGAGCAAGCAGACTGGCGAAAACTTTTTTCGTAGAAATAATTCAGCCTCTAAGGACAAAGACAAAGGTCAAGCGAGGTCATCTGGAAACAAGTCGTCCAATGCCAAGAACAAGCGGTACTACTCATCCAGAGGTAAAAAATCCAATTCTTACTCGTCAAATAGGCACCATCAATCGTGACTCGCGGTCATTTCGGGGCGGCTGTCTAAAGCAATACGTACATGCCTGGAAGGATCTGGGAGCCCCCGACCATATTTGCAAACTTCTCAGAGGAACACGTATCCCATTCGTTATGAAGCCGCCCCTGATATATCCAAATCCATCTATAATAGTAAATTACAAGACCAAGAAAAGCAAACATATGACACAACTAATCAAAACTATGCTGGACACTCATGTACTAGAAAAGGCAGAGATCAGTCCCAGCTATCTGTCAACGTTCTTCCTAGTTCCAAAGACAGACGGATCATTTCGCCCTATCTTCAACCTCAAACGGTTGAACAAATTTCTCGAACTAAAGGGCTTTCAACTTTTCAGTCACTTTCGAATGCCAAGTTTTTTACAGAGCGAAGACTGGATGGTAAAGGTGGACCTCAGCCAGGCATATTTCCACCTGCCTATAGCCAAGCAACACAGACGATTCCTCAGGCTCAGCTACGATGGCCAGCTCGTCCAAATGACTTGCCTCCCCTTCGGTCTTTCATCAGCTCCACGAACGTTCACCTCTCTAACGAACTGGATTGCCGAATATCTAAGAAGCCGCAACATAAGGTGCGTGGTATATCTGGACGATTTTTTACTGGCGAATCAGTCCTGGCGAGTTTTACAAGAACATATTGCATTTATGATGACTCTGCTGCAACAACTGGGTTGGACTATCAACATGGACAAATCTGTACTGGTTCCGACACAACGCCTAGAATTTCTGGGCGTCACATGGGACACCAAACTCAACACGAAGTCCTTGTCGGAACCGAAGTGCCTAACGCTACGCAGGGCACTTCTCAGTCAGATGAAGAAAGGAAGTTGGTCTCTCAGACAAGCTCAGTCCCTTCTGGGCAGACTCAACTTCGCATCGTTTGTAGTACGCAGAGGGAGGTTACACTGTCGAATCATGCAATTTCACAGTCGACGCCTTCCCAAGGAACATCCCTACAAACAGATGAAACTACCAGAACCTGTACTAAGCGAAATGAGATGGTGGTTAGAAGCAGCGCAGGGCGCACTTCCGATACACACGGGCCCGATCTCACACCTGCTCACTACGGATGCATCGGACTTCGGCTGGGGCGCTCAGCTAGGAGATACAAAGATGTCAGGTCAGTGGACGAAACGACAACGATCATGGCATGTCAATCTCAAAGAGCTGTTTGCGGTCTATGCGGCAATACAACAAGAGAACAATCAGCTGCGCGATGCTCACATCCTCTTGCAGACAGACAACCGCACAGTCGTAGCTTACATCAACAAGGAAGGTGGTACAAAATCCAAGAAACTTCTGGATCTGACACGGCAACTGTTGAAGGTAATGGACCAGTTAAATATATACCTCACAGCGCAGTACTTTCCAGGTCGATTCAACTGCGAAGTGGACGCCTTATCGCGAGGCAAGATCTGCCCAGAATGGCATCTAATGTCGTCAGCGACGAACGAGATATTTCAGATGTGGGGAACACCGCAGGTCGACTTATTCGCTTCGAGGACAGCTCATGTAGTAATGCAGTATGTATCGTTGGACACACAGGATCAAGAGGCACTATTTCACAACGCGTTCCTTCACCGGTGGGATTACGAACTAGCATGGTTGTTCCCGCCACCGAACTTGATACCCCAGGTACTGTTCCAGCTGAACACTGCGAAAGGCCGGTATATCCTGATCGCTCCGAAGTGGAAGATGGTATTTTGGCGTGCAGACCTTCGAGCCCGAGCCATTCAAGAGCCTTACCGCATACCGAACATCCCGAAGTACTTATCGACACCAGGACCGGAATCCATCCGCCAGAAATTCAAAACATTCATTTAGAAGCCTGGCTGATTTTGGGTGGACAGACGAAATCAAAGATTGGTCAGTAGAAGAAAAATCCTTGTTATTGTCTAGTTGGCGGAATTCTACATTGAACACATACATACCTGCATGGAATAAATGGAAAACATGGTGCCTCTCTAATAACGTAACCTATAAAAAACCTTGCCCAGAACAAGTAGCTCGTTATCTGGCATATCTACACAGCAGCGAACGTTTGGCGTATCGCACAATATTGGTCCACAAATCTGTAATTGCTACCTTTACTAATTTATCAGAAACATTGTCATCTAATTTCTTAGTTAAACATATTCTCAAAGCTATTTCAGTTTCTAAGGAGAGGAAAATGAAGCCACCAATCTGGAATGCAAAAAACGTGATAGAATATTTAAAGAATAGTACCCCGGATAACAATAACTTATATGAAGTATCGCGGCGTACCGCTATATTACTTTTGCTAGCGGCAGGACGACGAGTACACGACCTCACCTTGCTGAGAATTGATGCCGACAAATACATAGAAGAAGAGAATGCTATTATTCTGTGGCCTTGCTTTGGATCAAAGACGGACGATGTCGGTCACAGGCAATCTGGATGGAGACTGAAGGTACATCCAAACAAAAACCTTGATTGTGTATATTGGACTCGACAGTTGATCAGGACGTCACGAGATCGTCGCAAGTCAGGTAACTTAACCGAACTCTTTATAACAGCTAGAGGAGAACCTAAACCAGCATCCAGAACTGTGATAGGAGGCTGGATCAAGTGTGTACTCAAGGACGCCGGTGTCGAAGCCACGCCAGGCTCAGTGCGCTCCGCCGTAGCGTCCCTAAACTGGCTAGAGAAGTTTCCTATTGATCAAATTCTAGATACAGGAAATTGGCGGCAAGAGCATACTTTCAGAACGTATTACCAAAGAGAAGTAGCCGATTTATCAAATAATGATGACTTAACCAGTTCAGTATCTTTGTCAAATTTCTTTGAATCGGTGCGTTAGCCGATTTAGTTATTAATGATTCATTTATTAAGATTGCTATTGAATAATTATTATAAAAGCATTAAAATATTTCCTTACTTTCCAGTTTATTTTTATTTATGCAACACATTATAGCATCATCATAATTAAATAATTATTATGGCATACCAGGAGATAACAAACACATCACTCAAGATGGATTCCGGATATCGGCTCGGAACAAATAATAGAGAGTTTTAACTAACAATAAAACTTACCTATTATTTTTCCAACGATATCCGGAATCCAGGTAATACCTACCTGGTACATCGTGAGTAAGTATAATGAAGTAAAATCTGAGCGCCATGCGGCTCGCCTCGCCATTTTGCAAACCAAACGAGGCGACGGTGGCGCCGGAAGTCGAAGGGAGGAAGTTGCTAGGACGAAAAACGTGAAAAAGACAGGTGCTTGACTCAAGATGGATTCCGGATATCGTTGGAAAAATAATAGGTAAGTTTTATTGTTAGTTAAAACTCTCTATTTTTGAATAGAAAGCAAACTGCATTCAAAGATTTTCGAAAATTCTCTTCTCCCACACCCGGGAATCGAACCGGCTAAAATCTGAAAAAATACACCCTGTACTTTTATTGCATCGATCGTTAGGGTCAATTATAAGGATGAAATCTCTATACCAAACATGATAAATTAAATGAAAGGAAAACCTGTTTTTTTTTCATTTTTTGTAAATAATTATATTAATTTAAGATTTCCTGGTTTTTCTTTCATTTAATTTATCATGTTTGATATAGAGATTTCATCCTTATAATTGACCCTAACGATCGATGCAATAAAAGTACAGGGTTTTGTTTTTTCAGAATTTAGCCGGTTCGATTCCCGGGTGTGGGAGAAGAGAATTATCGAAAATCTTTGAATGCAGTTTGCTTTCTATTCAAAAATAAAGGAATGTTTCCTTTGAGTAAAATTTTCTATCTGCAGTATTATGAGTATTTTCCCTCCAGGTGGCATTACAAAATTCCACCCTGTATATACAGGGTGTCCCAGAAAGTATGGTCAAGCGAAATTCCAGAGATAGAACACCCTTTGGGGTACCCGAATCACCCCCATGTATGTTCCGCGATTTCTTATAGTTTTCGAGTTATGAATTTTTTTCCGAATTTTAGAATATTTTCCACTTGAACAACTTAAAAAATTCTAAAAAAAAAAGTAGAGAACTTTCTTAAGATTTTTTTTTTGCCACTAAATACTGATGAGTGTTTCTTTTACGCATAAAATAGTTGGCGACGTAACTTTGATAAAAACTATGAACATGTTGGTGTAAAGTCAGAAAATTACATTCGGTGAATTATGACTTCCATTTTCAACTTTAAATTAAAAATCTTAGCAAGTGATTCCATGGTTTTAAAATAAATTTAAAAACATTTACAAACTCCCAGCTTTCATAATCATTCAAAAAAAATAGTGCTTAATAGGCTACTTTGGCTAAAATCAGCCTTCAAAGATAACAGACAGCTAATTTTAGGCTAATTTTACTAATTTTTCCACCTCACCGAGGTGGAAATTCCTAAAATTAGCTATCTGATTAGAAAATAGATTTAGACCATTTTATCATTCCTAGGCTTAAATTGTTTGTTAACTAACCAAAAACGACTGCGAAAAAAGTTATATTTAATTAATATTTGAAGATATGAGTAACATTTACTAACAAAAAAATTCTTAATGTCGACCTTCTAGGTCGATACAAATCCTACACCGTCTTAATAAGTTTTCCTTTAATCGTATGAAAGCTATTCTATTTGCCTTATTTTTTTCTTGGGCCTGTCTTAATTTTGTTCTTAATTCGGCCATATTTCTGATTTCTTTGGCGTAAACTAATTCTTTGTAGTAGTTCCAACACAAAGAAATCGATCGGGTTCAATTACATTAAGAATTTTTTTTGTTAATAAATGTTACTCATATCTTCAAATATTAATTAAATATAACTTTTTTCGCAGTCGTTTTTGGTTAGTTAACAAACAAATTAAGCCTAGGAATGATAAAATGGTCTAAATCTATTTTCTAATCAGATAGCCAATTTTAAGAATTTTCCACCTCGCCGTCTTTGAAGGCTGATTTTAGCCAAAGTAGCCTATTAAGCACAATTTTTTTTGAATGATTATGAAAGCTGGGAGTTTGTAAATGTTTTTAAATTTATTTTAAAACCATGGAATCACTTGCTAAGATTTTTAATTTAAAGTTGAAAATGGAAGTCATAATTCACCGAATGTAATTTTCTGACTTTACACCAACATATTCATAGTTTTTATCAAAGTTACGTCGCTAATTATTTTATGCGTAAAAGAAACACTCATCAGTATTCAGTGGCAAAAAAAAAATCTTAAGAAAGTTTTCTACTTTTTTTTTTAGAATTTTTTAAGTTGTTCAAGTGGAAAATTTTCTAAAATTCGGAAAAAAATTCATAACTCGAAAACTATAAGAAATCGCGGATCATACATGGGGGTGATTCGGGTACCCCAAAGGGTGTTCTATCTCTGGAATTTCGCTTGACCATACTTTCTGGGACACCCTGTATATACAGGGTGGAATTTTGTAATGCCACCTGGAGGGAAAATACTCATAATACTGCAGATAGTTAAAATGTATAATATATATATGTATAGTTAAAAAATATTTAGTAATGAGATAGATCCCTAAGTCCCCTGGATCCTTATTCGATATTGGAGACTGCAGCTTAAGTTTCAGCTCAAATCCAAGGGAAGTTCTCAAGATATCTATTTAGTAGTTTGTATGGATGCTAAAGTTATTACAAGTACAAATGATCCTTCGAACTTCGACGTATCCTGTTATGGCAATGCCTCTGACTTCAGAAATGTTTCCTTGCAAAATTTACACAAAAGTTATGGAACAATTTGAACTTTGCTTCTTCCAATTTCGTGATGGTAAATGACAGTAGGCCTACCATAAGCTCTGTCTGGCTCTGTCTCTGGTTTTGAGTCTGTGTGAGTGTTGAATAAATAAATCCTACGTCAAAACGTCACACACACTGATGAGCACTCACATAGACTCAAAACCAGAGCCAGACAGAGCTCATGGTAGGCCTACAGGGGATGGGCAAGGTCAAAGTCTGCTTTTTATCGTGTCATTATTTCTTTCAAAACCGTCGTGTGGTGAAAGGATTTTAAGTGCGCCTCGAAGGCTTTTTTTTAGGTTCTAAACACGTATTCCTCGGCATCTCTATTTTCAGCGTCTTAAAATATGGTGGTGTGTTATGATAATTGTGTTGTAAGTAAAAATAAAGATTAAGGTATGTAATAAGTAACTACTCCTAACATACTCATATTATTTATTGCAATTATTATATTACATGGTGAGGTCTTAAAGTTAAAAATGGTGAATACATAATAGGCTCTTTAGGTTAAAATTTGCATAGCAATATTTGAGTGGAAGCGGGCTGAAGTCTGAATTAATAAATAAATAAAAAGCTAGCTGTTAGTGATGTGCATTTCTCCAGCTTCCTCATATGGAAATTGCGAATTCTGAAAACGCCAACATTTAAAGCATAATTGGAGCAATCATTGATTTGAAGGAAAATTTAGCAGCAAAAAAAACAACGACTCAATGAGACTTTATAGGTGTGTTAGCTGTAGTAACGGCTCCACAGCTTCCTCATTCAGTGTGGGCAAACGGTTCTATTGTTGTATGTATATGTTCTATTGTGAATACTACTAACTAACTTACAGCCTTACTTATAAACGCAATTTAAATTTAATCATTGCTTAAAATTAGCCCAGCCCTGTCACTGTTTGTCATTACCCAGTGGTAAGGGATGGCAAAAGTTTAAGCACTGTTTATAGATAGTGCAATTCACGAAGACGCGCCCCTCGCGGGGTGCGGGGAGTTTGCTCCGAGCGGCAGTCGCCAACCGTAGTCTATTCATTGTAGTGTGCGTGTGCACTCATAGGTAATTAGTGTGTACCGATGACATTCAAACATTGACGGAAGCTTGCACACATATACTATAAACGGTTAGGAGGAATAGTGGGGCGCGCCTTCGTGGTTTGCACTATCTATATATTTTGACATATTTTTATAAGGCCATAAGTGTTTTTCTAATAATTACTGGTTCACCGGTGTGCGTAAGCCCTTAAAAATTCAAGTTAATATGTAAATTGTACCTTAGCATTGGCAATTTGTGAATAAAATCGTTTCCGTCGTAAAATCGGAACCTGAGCTAATCTGAGCTAAATGTCCCAGACCACTTACTAGCCCTGTGCCTGAATAATGCATTAACAAGCATTGTTGAATCCACCAGAGTATTGAGACCCGTCTATATTGTAAGGACGAAAGCTTTTTAGGGATTTTTCGTAACCAAGCTTCGTAACCAGCTAAGTAGAAGAAATTACTGGGTAGGTTGGAAGGCTTAAGGGACCTGCGGAGGACGAATTTTCATACAAACGTAATACCGAAATGATTACTAATTTAAGCAGATTTTTACTATATTATTGTAATAATTGTATTTGTATAGTATTTATCTAGGTTCCTCAACAGATTTTATTTTAAGTTACTTACCTCAAATAAAATTAACGCCAATCACATTTTGCAATAAAAAAAATGTGTAAATGCGATTGGTGTTTATTTCATTTGAGGTAAGTAATTTTAAATAAACACTATTCAGGAACCTAGATAAATACTATACGAATGTAGTTATTACAATAATATAGTGAAAATGAGCCTAAACTAGTAATAATTTTGGTATTACGTTTGTATGAAAATTCGCCCTCCACCGGCCTCTTAACTGTATGCCACAGCTCTGTCTGGCTCTGGTTTTGAGTCTGTGTGAGTGCTCACCAGTGTCTGTGACGTTTTGACGTAGGATTTATTTAATCAACACTCACACAGACTCAGAACCAGACAGAGCTCTTGGTAGGCCTACTGGTTAGTCGTCTCGTCTTGACATATCTATGTTGGGACCACAAATAATATACCAGTAAATATCGATACCCAATTATATTTTATTCGTTCACTTGCAATATCGAAGTGGCTGTTCGAGTATAATAATGAAGTCAAGCAGCTCCTTGACAAACTTTGTGCTATTTCCGAGCTAAATAATTCAGTTGATCTTGTTACGGTAGAAACTGGGATGCTGACAGGCAGTCCGGCTATTTCGGCTGCGTTGGACCTGACTAGCTCAGTTGGGGTTCGATGTTCCTACCACACAAAAGATTTTAATATAAAATAAAATAAATGTTAAAAATTAGTTTCAGAGTTTTATTTAAACATAATTATTTGTGCTGCTTGGCTTCGAAACTTTTTGTTCATGGGGTTTTTTTTAAGCAATTGTTTCCTCGGCTGGTCAACGCCACTGGTGACAAGAGGGCTCTTTTTTCGCACAGAGAATAGCTATTGCTATTTAACGTGGGAATGCAGCCAGCGTTCTTGGCACCATGCCTCATGGACACACACTTTTGTTAGATTTTTAAGCTTTAGTTTTTCCGACGACATTGTTAAGATCGTGGGAAGCCGGTGGATGGAAAGAGCTCAGAATCGTTCTTCCTGGAAATGTGTAGGGGAGGTCTACGTCCAGCAGTGGACTTCTTCAGGATGATGATGATTAAATGACGAGGTTTGAAGTGTCACTGCGGTCATTTAATTCACTGTTCAAACGCACAAAAAAGCCTCTTTGAGGCGCTCTTAAAATCCTTTCACTACACGTTTAAAAGAACCAGTGACACGATAAGAAGAAAACTGTTTCCTAGTTCTAGTTAGTGAAATTTCAGTGTGTCCCCAGTCGTCGGTCCCCACAGCTCGGTCCCCACAGCTCGGTCCCCACTCCTCGGTCCCCACAGCTCGGTGCTAGTCACGTCGGCAAGTTCTAACGAAGCAATGAACGATAACAATATGGCTGTGTTCCGACTTCACTAGTTTTATTGTATTAGCCAAGTTTTGTTGAGGTAAGGTTATTTTGTCTTGAAATAAATTAAATAAGACTAAAAAAATAAAATGAAACAAAAAAAAAATATAATAAAATAAATAAAATGATACTAAAAAAAACTAATAAACTACATAAATAAATGATGATGATAAAATCATCATCATCGTTATCACCATCAGCCTGAAGAAGTCTACTGCTGGACAGTGGACATAGGCCTCCCCTATTTTCAGGAAGAACGATTCTGAGCCCTTTCCATCCACCGACTTCCTGCGATCTTAACAATGTCGTCAGTCCATTTGATAAAATGTACTATAATATAATGTTTTGATTATTTGTAATCAGTTTCAGTTTCAGTTTATTTATTCATTAAACAATTAAAATCGTATTCGAATATGACTTAAAACTAAACACTTAATTCAACTTATAATAATAACAATGACACAAATAAATTTAAAATTAAATATTAAGAATTGAAATTACATTTACTGAGCTGAGATGATTTACAATTGAGTTCAACTCTTCTTTCCAATTCAAGAACTGATCTATGTTAACGCCAAGAAATTTGACACTCTTCGATAACTCCATACTTACACCCCCATAAAGTACATCAAAGTGCTCATGTGTATGCGCAGTAGATTTAAAGAGAAGAGCCTGTGTCTTTTTCATATTCAGCTTTAAATTATTAACAAGAAACCATTGATTAAAAATTTCGAGTGCACTTTTAATTTTAATTTCGAGCTCAGGAAGAGTCGATGCTGGGATTACCGCATTGGTATCATCTGCATACACAATTAACTTAATATCAGGAATAGAGTTGCTGACATGGTTAATTAAGTCGTTTAGAAAGATAACAAAAAATATGGGCCCCAAGATAGAGCCTTGTGGCACTCCACGTTTAACATCAGACACTTTAGACTTGGCTACCACCTCCTGCTCATGCACAATATTTTTGACCTCAACAAACTGTTTCCTATTGTCAAGATAGGATCTGATAAGACACAACGCGTTGCCTCTCACCCCATAGTGTTCAAGTTTTGCTAAGAGAATATCGTGATCAACCATGTCAAAAGCAGAAGAGAGATCCAGAAATAGACCCGCTACCTTCATTTTACTATTTAGATTGCTTAGTACATCATATATTAGCAGATCAATCGCATCAACAGTACCGACACCACGCTGATAACCGAATTGCCGTTCATTAAGAATTTTGTTCAGGCGCAGGTGTGATTCTAGTCTGTCTTTTATTAATTTTTCATAGATTTTAGATATGGTTGGCAATAGAGAAATTGGCCGATAGTTATTTGGATCGTTCTTTTTCCCTTTTTTATGTACAGGTAATAGGTAATAGCATAACAATTTACACAGATTTTTAGGGTTTAAATCAATGATAGGATTCTAAGTAGTTTGTAGAGCACTGGTGGTTTAGTGGTAACGGGCCCACCTTACGATAATAAGGTCGTGATGTTCAAATCCAGTCGTGTACTAATGAGTTTTTCTGTCAAAATAGTTTTTTGCCATATGCCAGTAGTCTCAAACAGTGAAGGAAAACATCGTGAGGAAACCGGCGTGTCATAGAACCTAAATAAGTTTGAACAACACGGTGTCAAGCGTCCTACTTGCGGAAATCAGTCCGCACACCAAGTGCGGATGATAAATTTGCCAATTTGCATGTTTATAAGTAGGTCGTAGGGCGCGTTTTTGATGTACGTGTGCTACGAGACAATGCTTTGTTATAGGCGATGGTCACCACTTAACATCAGGTGGGCCATATGCACATTATTAAAATCAAAATGTCTTCAAAAGTTTTAAGTTCTCTGTTAGTAGTAATAAATTACTATATGTAGCTGGCAAGCATTTTATTTTTTTGGGTTATGCATTTTTCATATACATTTTATTTTACGTGTAATGAAGCTTTGGACTTGGTTGGTTTTGTTTGTACACAGACAATGTTGGCATGTTTTGTGTTCAGCTCACCCTTAACAAATACCTATTTATCAAAACACCGCCGAATGATGCAACATAATGTATGTCTGTTAGTAATTCTGTTAAGTTTGGCAGTGGCGTTCAGGGAACCCTTCATAAATTGGCTTTTTAATAGCAGTTGCATGCTTCAACGCATTTCATAGCTTTGTACCTATCTAATGTTATTTTATTTGGTTCCGCTAGCTGTAAGAGGGCGTGGGTTCGATCCCCACCGAGAACAAAATATTTTTGTGGTGAACATAGATGTTTGTTCTCTGTCTGCGGGTGTTATACACCACTATTTTGTAATTACCAAAAAAAAACTGCTGATATTGGCTGCTGTTACTGAACACATGCACGAAAAAAAATATTCAAGTCATAAAAAAAATATCTATCACAATTTTTAGTCAAATATTAGGAAATTATTCAACAAGGAAAAATCATTTCACGCTAAATACCAAGCGGAACTGAACAGCGTAAATTTGTTTCTCTCTAGTCTTCGTAACTAATTATGTCCATAATTTTATGCAGGATTTCTGAAAATTTTAACATTTAATAACTTTGAAACTAAAAATTCTGATTGCACATTCATAATGTTCTACCCCTACTAAATTACCCTATATTTTTTTTGGTAGTTACAAAATAGTGGTGTTTAAAGTATTCTAAGTATGTTTTTTTAAAGTAACCTGTAAGCCTACCATAAGCTCTGTCTGGATCTGGTTTTGAGTCTGTGTGAGTGCTCTCCAGTGTATTATACTTGTGTGTGTGACGTTTCGACGTAGGATTCATTTAGTCAACACTCACACAGACTCAAAACCAGAGACAGAGACAGAGCCAGACAGAGCTTGTGGTAGGCCTACAGCATTGTCCCAATGCTGGGCAAAGGTCTAGCAAAGTTCATACAATCGCTATGCTTTTGTATAGGCTCTACAATTATTATTAAGTTTCACAGTTTCAAGTTTCGGATACACGCTGGAACTCTTCAACGGTTCATTAAAACTTGCTCTGAGTGTACTCACTGCTGAGTATCTGTGGCTGAGTGTACTTACTTAAAAATGTCCAATGAACGAGCGTACTGAAAACTCAGTACAATAAATTCACGACTGAAACAAAAACCGATGGTAATTAAAACATACAAAGATACTTAAGGTTTGTTTGCTAGGGTGGTGTTCATAACAAATAATATATTTTAGGACAGTGTATTATGTATAGGTGGTTTGTCTGTCTGTCCATTCTTAGTCTGTCTATTTGTGTGCCTGTTTTCTTACTTACTTGCCTGCCCACCGGTCTGTCTGCCTGTCCATCTCTCTGCCTCTCCATCTCTTTCTTGTCTGCCTGTCTATTCCTGTGTGTCTGTCCGCCTGCCTCTAATCTCTTCGTCTCTTTCTTGTCTGCCAGCCTATTCCTGTGTGTCTATCTATCTGCCTCTCCATCTCTGCGTCCCTTTCTTGTCTGTCTGTCTATTCCTGTGTGTCTGTCTGTCTGCCTATCTATTCCTGTGTGTCTGTCTGTCTGCCTTTCCATCTCTCCGTCCCTGTCTTGTTTGCCTATCTATTCCTGTGTGTCTGTCTGTCTGCCTCTCCAACTCTCCATCTCTCTCTTGTCTGCCTATCTGCTTGCCTGTCTGCCTATTTGCCTGCCCTCCCGTATGCATGTTCATTCATCTGCCTGTCCGTCTGTTTTTCTGTCTTTCAATATGTCTTTACTCTAAACTTCCTGGCAACTCCTATAAGGTATGATAACATACATCTATTCAGCACATTTCGTTTGAAATGATAAGTGGGGTGGATTCTCCATTATAAAATGGGATACCCTAGTTTTCGCGAGATCATGAATTTCAAGTGTATTTTTGAACCAATATTGGAAGTTTCGCGTCAAAGGTATGGAAAGACGTACCGTGAGGTAATATGAAAATATACAGGCTAGGTCATGAGTAGATTATTGTGGGCATGTCATGCGAAGGGAAGAATGTCATGACGGCTGAAATGACAGCTAATAGCCCCTTCCCACCGGTGCGTGATACCGCGCACGGAAGCGGATCAGCTCGCACGACACACCATGGGAACGGTCTCGTGCGCTGAGGTGCGCGGTAGCACAGGAGCCCTTTCTGTGTGCGTTGCCGTGCGTCGTGATGATCTGCAGAACCACGCACCGTAGGAAGGCAGCATAATAGAGGAGAGTGGTGAACGAAAACCTGTTGTGCTGACCCCACGTGAAGTGGGATAAGGACAAGAAAATGTTGATGACCGACTATACAGAAAAGTTTTTACACTTCTATGACGTCACTAACAAATGGGAGTTACCAGATAAGACAGCATTACATATAACAGTGTACTCATTTAAAAAGTAAAAAAACGTTCATTTACAATATTTTAAAAAAAATATTTACAAAGTTAAAACCCAAAACAAACGAAGCACGCAGTATAAAATGGAATGCATTTAAATCGTCAGTTATTGGAACAGCATTCGAATATTAAAATTAATTCGTGTGTGGCCAGTACGGTTAGGCCCACATCAGACGAACGTACGGCACGGTACGGTTGCGATTTGGAAAATCAGACGCGAAAACAAAAGTTGTAATGGCTTGCAGTGCTGATGCAAAAAAAGTTATTAAAATAAGTAAGTAAATATATTTGATATAAATACCGTGTGGCTCAAATGCGTGCAGCTGTCTCTGTTTTTTTTTAAATCGGTAAGTTTAGCTGGGTACATTTTAGATGTAAAATCGTAAGCCTATCAGATTTTTCGCCGTTAAGCAAAAATTCATTTTGTTTAGGTGGTACATGACATCCGATTCCATACTCATACAAGATTGGTAATATCATCAGATTCGCTATAGAGCTCAAATTGCACGCACCGCATGTACACTCAGGAGCATAAACACGGTTGTATTCTGAAAAAATACTGCGTATTAATTCGTTAAATTTAATTTATGGAACAGAATTGTTTATTTCATTTCTATGAAGTTTGAAATAAAATTCATAAAATATACGTAGTAACAGAGTTATTTTATTGTTTCATCATCGACATTATCAGTCCACTACTGGACCATAATAAACTGTCTCTCATATAAATTGTAAAGTCATATAAACTGTAGGCCTACCATGAGCTCTGTCTGGCTCTGTCTCTGGTTCTAGTTTTGAGCCTGTGTGAGTGTTGACTAAATAAATCCTACGTCAAAACGTCAAACACACAGTATAATGCACTGGTGAGCACTCACACAGACTCAGACAGACAAACCAGAGCCAGAGACAAAGCCAGACAGAGCTCATGCTAGGCCTAACTGGACTAGGTAGGTTTTACCAAGATTACAACCCACCTGATGCTAGGTGGCTACCGTCTGTAAAATCAGGAGCATTGTTTTAATGAAAAATATTCCGAGGGAAAAGCTTTTTTATTTTTTTAAGCCGTTTATGTTCGTTCATCCTTAAAAATCAGGAGCATTGCGTATAGAAAAAAATCCCGAGGTTTTTGTTTTTTTTATTTTTTTAAACCTTTCATGTTATTGTTCTTTTTTTGCAGTGAAGTGTACCACTCGCTAGTCGCGCTACCAATGATCGTAAAAGATAATAATAGGCGATAACGCGCGGTATGGAGCTCCAATATGGCCGCTCAAAATAATTGGCGGGAAATTACAAGCTGTACGGAAAATCTATACCTTACACGGCTTTAATCAATTTTGCTATTATTTTTTGCTGCCTAGGTTTTAGTGCGTTCTCATAAGAAACCCTATAGTTTTGGCATAGATACGTAAGAATTTTTTTTGGTAGTAAGAAAACATTTTCAAGAAAAAGAAAACAGTTTCAAGCAAGACTATGTTACGAGCTCGTCACATTAGAGCATTTTCAATGTTAACATAAAAAAAATCTTATCAAAACTTCAAATCTCTAATTCACTTTTTAGCAAAATACATAGTAATTTTACTAGATTATTTAATATCAAGGCAAGGTCAATTTTATTTATTTATTCATCTAGGCTTGGTCGCGTGGAACTGGCACCTAGACTTTCCTATAGCTTTGAGACGTTTCAAAGTGATCCTTGTGATACAACTGAACTTGACGTCAAATGTCAAGTTCAGTTGTATCACAAGATTTAAGATCCCTGATAAAAAGAGGAACTGAAAACGACCAATAAAACTTCCCCACATCCGAAGTAGGTTAAAGGCGAACTCAAATGTCACTCCTACAAATCCCGTTTCTTAATTAACGTTTTACATTAACGTTCCGATTTTATTAACATGACATTTGAACACTACCCTCCCTAAAAGTATTCTCTCCACCACTGATAATAAAGTCCAATATCCTGCAACTCGAAATCCTAGAATACCTTTGGTGTTTTTTTTAAGCAGAAGAAAATCAACCGTAATGTCTCAATTATAAGGTTTTGATTCGCAGAATGAGATGTAACTTTGCATACCTTTGGCCGTGAAAGTACTTTGTCAGTAAGACAAATGTGCCTCATACATAGGTAGTGGTTCTTGTGTTTATGATGAGGTGATGTTACGCACAGATGTGACGTTTCATTATGTTGATGTGTGTATTTTTTACCTGTCGTAAATATATTACCTACTCCATGCAGAAGAGACAATCAGTTAAAGGCTTGCTTTTTTATAAACATCGATGGTTTTTTTCTCTGACGTGAACGTGGAAAGTTAAGGTCAAAAAGCATTTTATTTAATTAAGTCACTTATTCTCCTCATCGTGGATCAACTGGTCTCTCAATAATTAGATATCAACAAATAAATTAATGATACTAACAAGGAATAGTGATCAGATATTTTGTTGCCATAATTTTTCGATTCGCCCATGTTTAGTACGTTATTCAGGCTTGTTGCAATTAATCCTTGCCAAAGATATGTTTTAATTCAATTCATTTTTTATTGCAAATGATGCTCAAAATAAAGTAACTCATGAGTTGGCTTTTACGACATTTGATCCCAGAAGGGTCGATATTTTCGAATTTTTTTACGTGCCGGTTTCCTTGCGATGGAATCACAAAGACGTGTCTGAAAATCTAGCTGAATCTGAGTGCCAGATTCATGAAAGAAACAAATATTTAATAAAGATTTTCTTCTTATATCACACTGGTTTTTTTCTCAATAAGACAGTATACTCGTACTAATAATGTAAGTTACACTTGCATTTTGGCGAATTTATGCCTTATAATAACAATCTCATCTAGCCATAACATTTCATCTGTGACAGCTGACATCATGAATGCGAACAGAAAATTAAATTGCCAAGTAATTGACAAGAAGGTATACAGTACATTTAAAAGCGAAGCGTGCCGCTTATTACAGAAGCATTAATGTCAATGCACAGAAGCAAAGTCTTTGTAATCAATATCTACAGGGTTATTCATTATTAACTGCAAATACTCAGGAATTAGGTTCAACAAATAGAATAAAAAATATTTATGTAACTATTTTTTTTAAATTTGATCAAAAATTTTTTCAAGTTTTTGTATCAAAATTTTATTTTTATTAATTTCTTTACGGCTATTGCATAATGATTGCCATGGAGAACAGGACGATGACCCACCCAGGCGGTGACTGAACGCAGAGTGTCACTCACGGCGCGCGGGCGCGGATTAAAGGTGAAAATAGGTCAGGCGCCAATGATTCCTTTATCGATTTTCTCGGGATTTTCATAACAAAACTTTAAAAAAATCATTTCATAAATATTTTTTATTTTATTTGTTGTACCTTATTCCTGAGTATTTGCAGCTAATAATGATTAACCCTCTATACCTTGGTGGCCATAACTTCTTCTTCTTAAATTTAAAATCTTAGCTCTTGTCAGGGTTTTGATGCAATTTCCTCCAATTATTTCTTTCGAATGCGGCCTCCTTGACTTCCTTAAACGACATGACAGCGACTTTTTCTTTTATCTGGCTCATGTAACTTATTCTTGGGCTTGCTCTTCTCCGTTTTCCTTCAACCTTTCCTTCAATGATGTTCTTTATGTAACTGACATGTCGTAGAAGATGTAAGCCCTTTAAACTGCCATAATTCATGCCTTCAAATTACGCCATCTTCAAACGATTTTCTAAATTCATTATGGTTCTATAGCAGTTTAGTATAACAGGCTGCTAAATCTGCTGTCATAATATCTATTTATTGACATGAAAGTGACAGTGACAAGAGACTTTTAAAAGCCAATAAAAAGTGTCAGGCATTATGAATTATCGGTATATCCTCACTTGACATTGGCAAAATTGACCGAATGGGCAGATGCCATCTAATTAAGAAGAACAAGAGTTTAACTATTTCGCGCATTTATTGGTTGAGTCTATGGCTGGTGTCTATGAGCAACGGTGACTGCTTACCATCAGGTGAGCCGTAAGCTCGCTTGTCTATCTTTTACATAAAAAAAAGCAGCCAAGTGCGAGTCGGACTCGCCCATGAAGGGTTCCGTAGCATCAAGTAAGAATATACAGAAAATAAACAGGAAACAGGTTCTTGTAGTTCGTCGATAGGTAAATTGCGGTTTACGATTTATGACGTATAAAAAAAAAACTACTTGTTAGATCTCGTTCAAACCAAATATCGTTGAAAGTTTTCATAGTAATGTACAACATATATTTTTTTTAGTTTTATCATTCCCTTATTTTAGAAGTTAGAGGGGGGGGGACCAACTTTTTTCAACTTTGGAAGTGTCTCTCGCGCAAACTATTCAGTTTAGAAAAAAACTATATTAGAAACCTCAACATCATTTTTGAAGACCTATTCATAGATACCCCACACGTATGGGTTCGACGAAAATTTTTTTTTTGAGTTGCAGTTTTAAGTATGGGGACCCCCAAAATTTATAGTTTTTTTTCTATTTTTGTGTAAAAATCTTAATGCGGTTTACAGAATACATCTACTCACCAAGTTTCATCAGTGTAGCTCTTATGGTTTCGGAGAAAAATGGCTGTGACACGGTCGGACAGACAGACAGACAGACAGACAGACAGACAGACAGACAGACAGACAGACATGACGAATCTATAAGGGTTCCGTTTTTGCCATTTGGCTACGGAACCCTAAAAATCATCGAGAGTTGAAATATTTTTGAGTGCATGGTTGTCTGGATGATATCACATTTAACAATAAAGCCACAAATTGTATTCATGGGCCTACCACAAGCTCTGTTTTGCTCTGTCTCTGGTTTTGAGTCTGTGTGAGTGTTGACTAAATAAATCCTACGTTGAAACGTATAATACACTATAATACCCACACAGTATAATACACTGGTGAGCTCTCTCACACTCAAAACCAGAGCCAGAGACAGAGACAGAGCTTGTGGTAGGCCACAGTATATTTATTTATTTCTATTCTTAGTCTACAATACGGACACAATATCACAAAAATGTTATTGCGCTCACAATATAACTTTTTGTCATTCCGGCCACAAATACTTTTACTGCCGGCGGCGCTTCCTAAAATAGAAAAAACAATCACGAACGAACAAAACAAAACGAAGCTTCCAGAATGACTTGTGATTCTAATAAATCAGACTAGTTGGTGCGACAGCGCACGCGCCGATTCGACGACGATAAATTGGGCGTTTTAGGTCTTTTTGGACAAATTTTGACCAAAATGGATTAGGATAAATTGGAGACGTGTATCGATTTTAAATTTTCCTTTTGCATTCGTGTATAAGTGGTAGCGAAATGTCTTGTTCTGTTTGGGTCTGGCTAATAACATTCGAAAACATTGAAAATGTACTTACAAATCAATTTTTCTAGATTTGCTTGCATACAAAATCTATAATGTATAAAAGAAAGTCGTGTTAGTTAACTATTTATAACTCAGGAACGGCTTAACCAATTTGGCTGATAACTAGTGTGGAGCTTTGAACAAAGAGACGGACATGGAATATTTTTTATCCCGAAAAAGTAACGGGAACGAGGCAAACGATGCCGCGGACGGGCCCTGGTACATATTATTAACTACTAGATTTGCTTGCACACAAAAAATATTATAAAATTAGGAAGTGATAATGCATACAATTAGTCAATTTTTTTTATATGTAAACTCTTTGTTTGTTTAGCACAGTTTGTAGAAGAATGTCCTTCATAAGCACTGTCAAATTTCTCAGAATAGGGTGCATACATATATTTGGATTACATTTTATGAATACTAGAGTGGAGACCGCGTTTAGGTAAGCGTAGTGTAGGATGCCCTCCGGCAAGGTGGGGCGACGATCTGCGAAATGTAGCAAGCACTGGAGGAGAAGAGCCGAAGATCGGGCTCAGTGGCGCGTCTTGGGAGACACCCACGTCCAGCAGTGATAGATTGATAATAATGATGATGAAACACAATTAACTGCCAAAAATATTTTGAGCGAATGCCCAATTCTGATCAATATTAATTTAATTTGGAACTCGACTGAAAAAACAGCGAAATAAACGATCCATCAAGCAGGCCAACCTGCGTTGACAGTGATGTATGAATTTATTTAATCAACTCGCTCATTCACCCCAAAGAAAAGTAATTTGAAAGTTTGGAACTGCCTTGCATAGGAAGGTGTAGGCAGAAGTTTATTGTTGAATATTGGATGAGAAAGACATGATTCGACTGAATATCATATGTTGTGAGTTGACGTGCTCTTAACGAGTTTCTAAATTCCCCCGATGCCCTTAAGCCTCTGAGGTGCCTTAGCAGATCTGCAGATCTTATACAGGGTTATTCATTATTAGCTGCAATTACTCAGGAATTAGGTTCAACAAATAAAAAAAAAAATATTTATGAAATGATTTTTTTTAAATTTTGATTAAAGTTTTTGTATCAAAATTTTATTTTTTTTACGGTTATTGCATACTGATTGCCATGGAGAACAGGACGATGACCCACCCAGGCGGTGACTGAACGCAGAGTGTCACTCACGGCGCGCGGGCGCGGATCAAAGGTCAAAATAGGTCAGGCGCCAATGATTCCTTTATCGATTTTCTCGGGATTTTCAAAACAAAACTTAAAAAAAATCATTTCATAAATATTTTTTATTTTATTTGTTGAACCTAATTCCTGAGTATTTGCAGCTAATAATGAATAACCCTGTATAGCAGATCTGGATTTTATGAGACAAAATGGTTACTCTAGAGGCATTATCCAGGGAGGAAATAGGGGACTACGTTTGTATGGAGAGTCGCCTGTGTTGTACCCTCTTAAAATTTTAAAGGGTTGGCAACGCGCTTGTGATGCCTCTGGTATTGCAAGCGTCTATAGGCTACAGTAACCGCTTCCCATCAGGTGAGCCGTATGCTTGTTTGTCTACTTTGTTGTATATAAAAAAAATACACTGTGCCAAGAGAGGTTTTTAAAATGTTGATCCCATTTTTTCATTTCACACATTCACATTTTTTTTCATTGTAAAATGTGATTGGCGTTAATTTCATTTGAGGTAAGTAATTTAAAATAAAAACTGCCCAGGAACCTAGATAAATACAATAAAAATACAATTATTACAATAATATAGTGAAAATCTGCTTAAATTAGTAATCATTTTGGTATTACGTTTGTTTGAAAATTTACCCTCCGTCGGCCCCTTAAGTTAATCTAGTAGATTGTGTGTTTTCTTTAGTTTCAAATTTACAATAGAGAAACGAACCTTGAATAAATTATGGTAAGTGCTTAGTCTGGGTTCAAGATGGCGTCTGGACATAGGTGGTATTTGAACGAGTTAGGTACCTGTCTGGACATAAGAATTTACTTTTTATGTATTGCAGAAGGGGCTTACTAACCTTTTTGTAAGTTTTAAAGGATTAACGTCTAACGCACTCTAGATTTGGGATCAATTTGTTATTTCAGGTCACGAACTATGTTTTAAAAGTTTTATCTAACTTCGTTCAACCGTGGAGTTAAGTGAGAACAAACAATTAATATTGACGCAGGACCAAGACTGGTAATAATAGTAAACTATTATTAACTGTATGAAAGAGAGCTGTGCAGACAGCATTGGTGGTCTAGTGGTAGCGGCCCAGCCTTCCGATCCGAAGGTCGAAGGTCGGGTTCAAATCTAGTCGTGTACTAATGAGTTTTTCTGTCGAAAAATGTATGTGCGCTATGCCAGTACTCTCAAACGGTGAAGGAAAACATCGTGAGGAAACCGGCGTGTCGTAGGACCTAAAAAAGTTCGAGCAACACGTGTCAAGGGTCACGAAAAAATGGCCCGCCAGCGGCCTACTTGCGGAAAAACCGGCCCGCACATCAAGTGTGGATGATAAAAATTTGCCGAATTTACCGAGTACTTTCCCGAACGAGCCACACACAAAAAGCTCTACTGCTTCTCTTAGTTACTGTACAATATTGTAGTCAGGGTAGGTCATGTCAAGGAAATGAACCCATCTTAGCCTAACCGACTGTACATGTCCCCCTATATCCGCGAAAATTGACACGATCTGTCAGTCTGATCTCCGTCTCGTCTCAAATGGATATAATTTGATCACGCCACGTCTCACCCTCGCACCCTAAGTCATTCACTCAACTTTGCTTTAAACCTTCCTCTGTTTGCATTACTAGATATTTCGAATCAGTGCGGTAAAAAGATTTGTAGTGCGCCAAAAAGAGGTCTCTTTCTTGCAATTAGGGCATGTTTTTGAAACTTCTAGATTATACGGCATTTCAGTTTCCTTATGGATAGAAGGATTTAATGAGGGTTGTCTTCACCATTTGAGAGTACTGGCACATACGGTTTAGGACCAAAAAATCTTTGATTGGATTTTTGAATTGGAAAGAGAGGCTACCATTACACCTTCTTCTTATTACCAGTCTTCTGCGCGAAAAATGTTCAATTTTACTTAAAAAAAAATGTTGCACTCAAAATCTGGAAATTTCTCTCTAAAGATGAGCTTTAGTTTCATAGGCATTATCTTCTCAGCTTAGGATACTGGGGTGAGCCATGAGCTCGTGACAGCAGTAATTGAGCGATCAGAGTTCGTCTGGGTTTCATTTGTACGCTAAATTAGCACCCTATCAATGAAATGTCGTTTTGAAGACCAAATTAAGTCTACAATTCGATTGAAGTTTAAGCGCTTTTTGGATTTGTGTAAGGCTGGGGTTACACTTTGATTAGTGCGAGTGCAGGTGATTAGTGCAGGTGCTTAGTGACTAGGTGTGGACAGCGACTGATTAGTGCAAGTGATTAGTGGGCTGTGTAGTATAGTGAATAGAAGCGTGTTCTATTTTTTTGCGAGTGGACTGCGAGTAGCCATTCCGCGCGCCCTCCCTTCCCCTTCACTCGCAGCGTGCCTGCCACTAAACACGTCTGGACAGGAGTGTTTAGCGTTTAGTGTGTAGCGTCGGACGCTTGTTGTTGTAAAAATTGGTAAAGTGGACCGAAGACACTCGCAGTGAATTGGACACTACTCGCACTACACACTCGTATTCGCACTAATCACCTGCACTCACACTAATCAAAGTGTAAACCAGCCTTAAGAAGGAATAAGCACGGTTGAACTCAAACGGCCTGGTAGCTATTTGCTTTTCAAATTATTTAAAATGTTTGCGCTTACCTTACCCCCCTACGTAAAACCAATACTGCGGTTACTAATCCGTCTGCCAAGCGTGTAGTGGCTAGCAAACCCCTTCCAAACAACATTTATGGGGAGTGACTAGTAACTTTCCAGCAGTGGGTATTTGCGCTTATTAGTTAATGAGCTGATTTAAAAAAAAAAATCGTTTATCTGGCAGGTCTGGTTTATCTTCCAGATTGGTGTCAAATAAATTTCATCAAAATCTGTTCTGCAGTTTGTTCATGAAGTCAGTTTCTCAAGTTTTGTAAACTGCACTTGTTAATAAAAATAATGTGACCCATGATACTTTGAAAAGTTAATTCAAGTAAATAATTATTGTAAATCCAAATTCTAAACTATAAAACTTTATTACCTCAAACCCAAGTGAACCCGCCAGAAATAGCTTGTTTACCCAACCGTCGTAAATCTCACTGCAAGCGGACAGACAGACAAATGCACCCTAAATTAAGTTACAATTTACATTCTTCAGCGGAGTCATGAGATGGATACCACATTTTACGACTATTTCTGTTTAGTTTCTACCAAATTAACCCGATACTTAAAAGTTTTGAGTATTCGGGATGTTTGGGTAGAGGTAAAAAAACAGGCTTTTGCATCTATTGTAGATGATTTATATAGCGTCAGGGCCAACTGGTGATCACTCATGCCCCTACTTACGGGACGCTATAGTGCCTGGGACAGGATTTTAGATGGAATAGGCTTGCCCAGCGCCTATACCATCCAGACAACTTAGTCGGCCTAAAACTCAAGAAAGACATGGTCAATTACATAAATTAAAATGTTATAATAAAGTTGGTCCTAGCAGTCTGCGCTCGTGGCTCGAATTTGAAAGACGTGTCATGTCTAATTAAATCATATTAAAAACAATTGTGTTTTTATTGAGTGTTCACAATATGCGTCCTTAGTCCAGCCCTGGGTCTGACAAAGCGCACGGAAAGCCTGAATGCTTATTGTCATGAAAATACTGTTTGTTCTCATAGATTATTAACCCAAGATTGGCCCCGGTATCCGTCTTTAGTCCATCCCTGGGTCTAACAAACACACAGAAAGCCTGCATGATCCATCGCTTATTGTCATAAAAAATAGTTCAGGTGACTTTGTTCTGATAGCTTATTAACCCAAGATTGGCCCCGATATCCGTCCTTAGTACATCCCTGGGTCTAACAAAGCGCAGGTAAACAGTGAGACGGCAAAGTTTGGAATAACAAATATTTGCGCCAGCAGCCGTGTAGGCAATTTGCTTTTAAGACTTAAAATGGAGCGATGTAATTTGTAGTGAAACTGGCTTTTGTTCATGACTTTGTTTGCGACAGTTTTAAGGCCTGCGCACATCTAGCGCGATGGCGATGGCGATCTGTGAAACGCTGTAAAATATCGCTGTCATATTTGACAGCGTTTCACTGATCGCCATTGCGCTAGAATGCGCAAGGCTTTACTTGTCAGTGCAACCTAAATTGATATAGGTTTCTTTGTGGTAGGCAACGCAACGATCACGTCTTTGACGTTTTGGTGTCTATAGACGGTGACCGCTTACCATCATGTAAGAACCTCAAAATATTCCACAAAATTACAAGTAGGTAAGTGCGTACAACTCTTAGATATGTATAGTATTATCATAATTTTCGTACAAAGTTTATGTGTGACGTCACATAAATAATTTAAGGATATTTTGCTCTACTGCAACGTCAAGAAAGAGAACGATAGAACGTTACAAGTGAACACAAGCAACACGATATCCAAACATCAGGAATAAAACGGTTGTCTGTAAAGTCGGTTTACTGACGATAGTTGAACGTGACAACGTCATACAGCTGTCCACGCGGACGCATCGCTCACTCAAGTAGGAGAGAGACAGATGTCGAACGCTGCCGAACGCGGAGGCCATGCGTGCCTCTTTGTCGCTCGTTCCGCGCTCTCGCTTGCACTTCAAGCCTTAAATGGAACGCCTCAGAGCAAGGCAATGCCGCATGAGTCATGTTTTTTCGTGTGAGCAGCTGGCTCCATCGAATTATAAGACTTACCCCCGAATACTGAAACGCAACTCAGATTTAAGCACGTCTCAAGCGACAAATATTTGACAGTTTTCAATGAAAATCTGTCAAATATTCGTCGCTTGAGACGTATTTAAATCTGAGTCGCGTTTCAGTATTCGGGGGGTTGTCACGTCAAAAATATCTCAAACTAGGGGCCGCCTACAGGTTTGCTCGCCCTGTTCCCGTTACGCCCCGTTTCCGTAAATTTTTCGAGATAAAAAGTATTGTGTCCGTCTCCTGGTTTTAAGCTACCTCTCAACCAATTTGCAGCCAAATCGGTTTAGCCGTTCTTGAGTTATAATATAAGCACGACTAACCCCCGAATACTGAAACGCAACTCAGATTTAAGCACGTCTCAAGCGACGAATATTTGACAGTTTTCAATGAAAATCTGTCAAATATTCGTCGCTTGAGACGTGCTTAAATCTGAGTTGCGTTTCAGTATTCGGGGGTTACTCTCACTATAGATTAAAAACAAATCCATACAATGGAAATCATTCGTTTCAATGTGATCTTCTTCTTATCGTGCCACTGATTCTATCGAACTTAGTGTGGAGAAAGGATTTTAAGTGCGCCTCAAAGAGGCTCCTTTTGTGCACTTGACACATATTTCGAATTTATTAGGTTCTACGATATGCCGGTTTCCTCACGATGTTTTCCTTCACCGTTTGAGAGCACTGGCAAAGTGTACACAATTTTTTTGGCAGAAAACTTCTTTGGTAGACTTCTTTGGTTCAACGTGATAAAAAGTATGTGCTACTCCAGACTATGGTGTATTTTTGTGCCAAATTTCATCTAGATCCGTTCAGCCCTTCTGGCGTAACAA
Source organism: Thera britannica (assembly GCA_939531255.2). Taxonomy (NCBI): domain Eukaryota; kingdom Metazoa; phylum Arthropoda; class Insecta; order Lepidoptera; family Geometridae; genus Thera; species Thera britannica. The sequence continues at coordinate 11,699,385 of OW618036.2, read as the reverse complement.
ACATTAATCAGTCCATCCAATGTTTCACATGTTATAATATTAGTGGGATTAGTGGGATAACTCACGGAAAAAAACACGTTGTGAATGTGTTATGCTGCCTTCCTACGGTGCGTGGTTCTGCAGATCATCACGCACAGCCGACGACGACGCACGGCAACGCACACAGACAGGGCTCCTGTGCACCTCGGCGCACGAGACCGTTCCCATGGTGTGTCGTGCGAGCTGATCCGCCTCCGTGCGCGATATCACACACCGGTGGGAAGGGGCTATAATATGAACAAGCACTCACACAAACGTCATCAGTCACACACAGTGATTGAATTCCACCGCCTGCGGTTCCCCGGGGGGATCGGTCAGCCATAGTGATTCAAATAACTGGCTTAAACTGGATCTGGCCACTGATTAGGCACCGCAGTTCGGCTGGAAACGTAAACATTCAGGCGGAAAATTGAGAGAAGATATGCAGAAAAAGATACCTTTTCAGTATGAGGCTGAGTATGTCCATACAAAAACCTGAGAATCACAAAACCCCGAGATCATCATCTCATTCTCTCTTTAGTAGAAGAAAAAGAGACTCACTCCTACTCAAGACTCTCTAAGGATAGTTTTATTTGAGCTTTCGTGATCATGACACGTAAAATATCACACATTTTTTCTTCTAATATTGAAGATGTTAAAAGGGCGTAGAGTCAGAGGTACAGGTAAACATCATCATAATCTTGGTTTTTGTTCTCAACTCCTCTATTAGCAGTCATTTCAGCAGTCACTCTTTTCTAACCCATGTCATCCTTTACACAATCTTTTCTTCTTCTTTTTTCATCTATTTCTAGGAACAGAGTTACAATAAACATAAAATAATTAAAAAAGCTGCAAATAAAATGAGGCTTAGAATTCAGCCGAATTGTATGATAGAATCTGTGGTCCAACCGCTTACTAGTCGAATCGAAGGGTCCGTAATTACCTACTTTGAACTTATTCCCTTTTCGGGTCCCTAATCTCTAGTGAAAAATCATCAGATTTACGACTTATAAAGGGTATTTTAGAAACAATACAGGTACATAGTTTTTATGACTTACTTCGTGTTTCTAAAATAAGCTGATACTTTATAATAGCGATCATAATTGACAAATAGGCTTAGTAACTGCGGGGGAGACCTGCTCTCCCCAAATTATTTCTACTGTGAAGCAGCATCGCTGTGTTTCAGTTGAATATGAAAAGATGAAGCTCTTGTCATCTTGCATTGTGACAGTTTCCAGTGCTTCACTTTAAAAGTGCATTACTGGTGCGTGCATTTAAGTGCAGAGGTTCTACTCACCTCAAAACTTAGACCAAGTGATTATATTAAGAGGCTCTAGGTCCCAACTTGGTCGGTTCCAGAATCAGCGCTGAATTCACAAGTTTATAACTCTTATTAAATTCAAACTATGGTTTGAATTTTAATTTTACAATTAGTTTGGAAGTTAGTGCGTACTTCGTTAATTAACTTGGCAGTGTCGTTTTTCAGGTGACGGCCGCTTGCTGACATACATCGTATAAGAATTATCGACTTTAATATGTATGAAAAAACATATAAGTGTTATATCATCTATCTGGTTCCCATAGTACAAGCTCTGCTTAGTTTGGAACAGATAGTGTTGTGTGGTTTGTCCACAAAAAATATTTATTTATTCAAAATTCGAATATTTGTTGAGCACCCAGCTTGACAGAGCTGTAGCTTAACTCGTAATCTGATTGGACGAGGTTCCACATATTATGGTCTTAATTTATCCCGCAAATCGATATATTCCAGAATCCTCCAACAAGATTTACAAATTGGTGGGGAAATTGATGGTTTTTGGAAATCCTCTTAGCATGCTGCAATTTACAGTCGGCTCCACATCTGGCTACACACGCTATATGCCCATAACTACGCCACAGAGAGAATGGTTCGAAAAGCGCGGTACTGGGATCCAGGCAGTCAGCTGCGATATTTGACAGCGATACCTGAACAACTGATAGCCCCTTCCCACCGGTGTGTGATATCGCGCACGTAGGCGGATCAGCTCGCACGACACACCATGGGAACGGTCTCGTGCGCCGAGGTGCGCGGTAGCACAGGTGTGTGCGTTGCCGTGCGTCATCGTTGGTTGTGCGTGATGATCTGCAGAACCACGCACCGTAGGAAGGCAGCATTATACTGTCATCTAAATGTATAAAACTCTTACGTTTCTGACTGACTGACTGACAATCAACGCTCAGCCTAAACCATAAGTCCTAGAAGCATGAAACTTGGAAAGTATGTTTATTTTATAGCATAGGGGTGCACTAAGAAAGGAAATTGGCAAATGATTTCCATAAGCGGAAAAAAGAGGAACAACTTTTAAAAGAAAAATCAACGGGGCGTAACGGCAAAGGGGCGAGCGAAGCTGCGGGCGTCCGCTAGTATAAATTATTATACAGGGTGTTAAGATTTCCTGGTTTTTCTTTCATTTAATTTATCATGTTTGTTAGAGAGATTTCATCATTATAATTGACCCTAACGATTGATGCAATAAAAGTACAGGGTATAATTTTTTCAGAAGATATTTTTTTTGGGAGAAGAGAATTTTCGAAAATCTTTGAATGCAGTTTCCTTCTATTTATAAATAAAGGAATGTTTCTTTTGAGTAAAATTTTCTATCTGCAGTATTAAGAGTACTTTCCCTCCAGGTGGCGTTACAAAATTCCACCCTGTATATGTAGATGTGGCCGCACCTTACGTACGTCGTTGCATCCTTCATTCATTTCTGTTGTAGTGTTGTTTACCCCAGTTAAACTAAACAGTTTAACGGGGGTAAACAACACTACAATTGAATCATAATTCAATATAGGTAATAGGCAATATAACGGACATTTTAAAAACCAATAATAATGCGTTCAACTGAGAGCTAATGAATGAATTTAAATTATTGGCCAATTAAAATTCGATTTCGATAGGTACGTTGAAGCGGTATTTAAGCATACCCACATCATTGGAAACTGAACAAAAATGTGAGAGATTTTTTCATAAATCAAATAATACTGGGCCCATTCCACTGTCTAGCTCCAACCCACACAATATATTAGGTCTTTACCTATGAAATTGCCGTTTTGTATGGAATAAGTAAAAGTACTTTTTTTTTAAACTTTTTTTATTTCTTTTAATCAAAGTTATCACCCATGCAATCGACGCATTTTTGCCAACGCATTGGCAGTTTATTAATGCCCTTCTTGTAAAATTCAGCTGGACGGGAGGCAACAAACTCTTCAAAGGCACTTTGTACTGCCTCTCGGGAATTGAATTGTTTACCCACTACAAAGTTCTCTAAATTTTGGAAAAGGTAATTAGCCGGTAGCTGCAAGGTCTGGTGAGTATGGCGGATGAGGGAGAGCTTCCAATCCCAGCTCTTGCAGCTTGGGGACTGTCTGATGTGCAGTATGGGGGCGCGCGTTGTCGTGAAGGAGCAGTGGGGACGACCGATTGACCAAAGCTGTTTGCCGATGTGCAAGCTTCTCCATCACTGTCTCCAGTTCTTCACAGTACACATCTGCAGTAATGCTCATGCCGTTTTGTAAAAAGCTGTGGTGAGTCACAATCGCCTTTAATTCCTCATTGTTGACCAAAGTCTCCGGACGACCACGAGCACTCATTCTTCAAGTCAAAATTTCCATAACGGAACCGAGAAAACCAATAACGGGTTGTGCGTTCGTTTGTACAGTTCTCTCTGTAAACGTTTTTGATGTTACGTGTCGTTTGTGTCGCATTGGTGCCACGACGGAACTCATATTTCATAATTACACGAATTTTTAAAGTATCCATTATGACGAAAAATGTTCAAAAGTAATGAAAATACAACGCTAATCAATAAACAAAAGACTGATTTTGTAAAAGGAATGTCATGTTTTGAAAACAATACAAAGCCATTCCAAACTTTTTTTCTATTTGAAATGACCAGTACTGAAGAACGGCAATTTCATAGGTAAAGACCTATTAGTTTACAATATCTACAACTAAGCAAAGCTAGATTTAGGAAAACTAGATAGATAGCAATTACTTTTGGTAAATAATACTTCTAATATTTTACATCCAGACAGAGAACGTCTGGTTTCATCACACAAGATATTTATGTTGTTATTGCCTAGTTTGTAGTACTGTTTGTTTTCCGAATAAAATAAAATAAAAATAAATAAATTAAATATTTAAAACTAAGTCCATCGACCCATCTCGCTTTCAGACGCCCCAAATTTCTTCGGCCCTACTTTGGCCACCATTCAAGAGTTATGCTCTTGTCGGTGTAATGTACCTATGAATTTTCCTCCAGGTGTTTATTTGATGGGCAACCTCTTTGACCTACATAGGTAGGTCAAAGAGGTTGCCCATCAAATAAACACCAATCAATGACGGCGATCATCGCTTTTATTTGGCTCATGTAGCTTATCCTCGGTCTTCCCCTTCCTCTCTTTCCTTCTATCTTTCCACTGATGATATTTCTGATAAAGCTGTCATGTCAAACAAGATGGCCTATCATCTTTTTTCTTCTGTTCTCAACCACTTTTATGAAGGCTTATGAACTTATGTTTATTTTATTTCTTTCACAATACTGGCGCATATTTTTTCCTCGTTGCCCTAAATGAAAAACCTACTTCCGAACTGTCCCCGTTACCGCGTTCACAAACGTTCACATTCTCCGAGTATTTTAATATTTGCAAGTTTATATGCAAAAATATGCAATAAGTTTGTAAATGAGAGTATCCTTGTAACTTTAAATCGGCGATTTGCATTCTCGCCGCGGCGCTCCCTGGGAATTGTGCTTTTATTGTTGGTGGAGATACTGGCTCCTTGGTTGTGGGAAACACTGTGAACTGACTGTGTGTTTGATACTGCACTAGCTTTTTCTGATCCTGCAGCCTTGTCGCCAAGTTCGGTGAAGTTTACCGAGCATAGACAACTTCTGATTTCAATCATCTTTATCATCCTGAAGAAGTCCACTGCTGGACCTGCTCCCCTACACATTTCCAGGACGAACGATTCTGAGCTCTTTCCATCCATCAACTTCCCGCGATCTTAAAAATGTCGTCGGTCCATCTGGTGGGTGGGCGCCCTACGCCTTCTGATTTCAATCAATCAGCTTCAAATCTTTTTCCAAAGCTTGTAGCCAATAGATAAATAGACAACTCTTGATTCCAATTGTTTGAATCTGGAGTAGTTAAAGCTCAGTGAACTTCATTGAACTTGGCGGTAAGACTGCAGAAGCTTGAAATTTTTCGATAGTTAAGACTTTGCTTACATAATGACAGACATTAGCTGTCATTTTGGTCGACAGTTTTGCCAGTGTCAGAGATTGTAAAGTACATAATCACTTGTCAGAGCTCAACTCTCAAACAATGGGGCATTGTGGCTACATAACGAAGAAGAGTAAGAAAATTACGTGAGTTAGTCTAATAGATTTCAACAAGAATATTTTTGAGTGTCGAATACACAGACGTTTACTAGAGAATTAAGTCTTATTCCAGAGATGTAATGAAATTGCACCAACATTGGCTCGTTTAATCTAGACATGACAGCCGCCTAGATTTTAACTAAAGACTTTGTGTAAGAGGGATTTCGTGATTTTTGCTACTAATCAGGCGATTTCAACCAAGTGATTACACTAGATTCTGCCACCGGCTCTCCTTGCGCACATCTAGGGGCATTGCAATGGCGATTGCGATCAGATGAACTTGGACAGTTACGGTATTTGACAGCGATACACTACACTGTCTGGCTCTGTCTCTGGCTCTGGTTTTAAGTCTGTTTGAGTGATGTCTAAATAAATTCTACGTCGAAACGTCACACACACAGCATAATACACTGGTGAACACTCACACAGACTCAAAACCAGAGCCAGGCAAAGCTTGTGGTATGCTTTCAGATCTTCATCGCAGGCAATCCAGGTGTATAAGGGATAAATAAGCCTTTGTGTTATTCCAGTTATCAAATCATCAATCACTTTTAATCTAAGTTTAATTATCAGAAATGATCTGAATTATTGCCATCGCTTTTAAAACGAATAAAACAGAGCATTAAGAAGAGTTGTTTCACACTATACATAAATAATACATTTTTTGATCAATAGCCAGATAAAAATAAAATACTTCATAAGTAAAATTAAACTAATTGAGTTTTTCAAATCAACAAAAAGTAATTTGGGCGTGACAATGTTCTTAAGTGTAATTTAAAATACATTTTCTACGTTTAACCACAATCTATAACATAACGGTATTACAAATGATTAGGATCTGTGATCATTAGCAAGATAAAAGTAATTGATAATAAACAAACATTATATAAATTAGTTCAGTTTATTATAGTAAATTGAGCGTTACAATTTCTTTATGTAATTTTACTTTAGTGTTCTACGTTTGCTATCATGAGTACGGCGTATACTTTAGCTCCTATCAACCGTGTCTTAAGAATATTCTTACTTTCCAACGTTAGGTGCAGTAACCATGAAATAGTCCCTTGCTACTCTAAGTTCAAAAGTATCGCGCTCGTCTTGTGCCTCTTTGTTATCAATACCATGTTCTTGATCAAAAAGATTGAAAGCTTTAGCAAGGCTAATCGCCATTACCAATTTCGGACCTCCATTCAAACTATTTATTGGTTCGGTTATTGCGAGTACATCTTTGATGCGATCTGGGTGTACAAAACAAGACACAGTTTTTTAGAATATATACATCTTTATAAACCAATCGACAGAATACTGCAATCTCCTGATAATTTAGCTATCAGAGCAAAACTTTTAAGAATCTTTGTTGGGTTTACGGTCGCCTTCATCCTTATGTCAACGTTTGATTTCTACATTTGGTATATTAGCTATGGCTTGCTTTCACCAATTTTGTATTCAATCAGCTATGTTTACACTTTCATCAATTATATGCCGGCAGTGGATGCCATCTCACATATAATACAAATTGAGTATAGATTACGACCTATTGTCAGTGCTGTAGAGAGATATCAAAAGATTTGGAATATGGAAGACAACATGAGTAACTTCATGCATGGAGAAGAACTGGTCAATGTTTGGATAAGACCAGTGGCATTGAAGAATACCAGTTTTGACAAAGTTGTTAAAATTCACTCTCTGAGCAAGTTGTATTTGCTTTTGACCGATCAAGTCACTTATATCAACCAAAACTTTGGTGCTCGGGTAAGTAAATTATTCTAAGCGACTGCAAAGTATTGTACTTTATGAGCTCTGGCTGGTTCTGGTTTTGAGTCTGTGTGAGTGTTGACTAAATCAATCCTACGTTAAAACGTCACACACATAGTATAATGCACTGGTGAGCACTCACACAGATTCAAAACCAGAGGCAGCTACAGAGCAAGACAGAGCTCATGGTAGGCCTACTGAGTATGCTATGATTGTTTCTCAACTATTATCAGTATCAACTTTACTAGTTTTTTCTCTTCTGTTTCAGCTCGTACCATGTATACTAGGCCAGCTGCTCGTGTTAATTCACATGACAAATGTCATCATAAGAGATCTGATAAATATTGATGTATGTATTTATACAACTACTTCCTGAATATCATTAGCAGTAGTGCAGCTCTTTGTGTGTGGCTCGTCCGGAGAAGTTCTATCACTATGCTTATTTCTTTCTTCGAGAAGTTCTATCATAATGCTGCCGTGAAGCAGCATTGCTGTGTTCCGGTTCGAAGAGTGTGGGTGCCAGTGATATTACTAGCACGTGAGGCTGAACCTTTTTAAGCTTAAAGTTGATTGACGGAGGCAGTGCATCGTTGAGAGGATATGGTGGAAGGAGGCTCCTTTGCCCAGCAGTAGGACGAAATAGGTTAAATAAAAAATTATAATAATTATGTGATCAGTTTTCTGTTAATTATGCAGTGTGTTTTTCATGTTTATTTTTGCTACAGGTAACAGTGTATCCGTCATACCATTTACCAGCATTAGCCAACTTCTTATGGGTGGTGCTGTCAGGGTCTATGCAGTTTACCACAGCTTACAGATGTGAACAGACTTACAAGCAATGCAAGAGGATTACAGACATTATCGATCACATCTTTATCAAGAATAGAGCTATCAGTAAGTAAGCTGTTATTACATTTGGGTCGGTTTTAGAATTCTACCTACCTGCGAAAGAGGGTACAAACGATTAAAACTGGTAGGGTTTGGGTTCCGATTATCAGGCTAGCACTCTTATTCAACGGAAATGCATTTTTTTTAGAAATTCACTAATAATTTTTCTAACCTCAAATCAGTTTTATAGCGAAAACGGAACGTTAAAATGGGTGATTGACAATCAAAACGTGGTCTTGTGGTCCCTACCCCTAGAGTGTTTATAAAAATTGTGAAGCGAGCCGGTGACCTCCGAAGTGGAACGAAGCGAAGGTAGAGCGGGCTAGCTCCGCTCAGGGGCGACCTCGTGAGTTTCTGGCTGAGCCATTTCAGATCCAAACACGGGGCACCTCGACTTGAGTTGGTTAGGTTGTGAGGTTTTTTTTTATATCAGTGGGAGTCAAACGCGGGGCACCCGGACTAGAGTAGGTTAGGTTGTTAGGTTTTTTTTATTTCTTTGGGAAATTGAGTTTGGAGGAAGCTTCCCTACTGTTGCTGGCAAAAGGAGAGGCTTTTTACGCCTTTTAAGCGACTTTAAAGTGTTTTGAGGTTAGGTTACAAAAGTCGGTTTCCGTTGAATGGGAGTGCTACCGGGCTTGACTGTCCGCAACATAAATGTTGGATCAAAGCACTTGTTGCGGACAGTTGGAACATCAACCATGATTATTGATTTCATTATGTATTTTACCCTAAAAAAATCACCTAAAATAATGTTTTCAGTATTTATTTAACTCGTAACTAAATGAAATTTTCATTTTATTCCAGATCCTGAACTGAAATCAGCCCTGTCTGAGCTCCGCGAGCTGATCAGAACAAGGCCTATAGTGTTCTGCACTGGGTTCTTCAAGCTCAACTACCCTCTTCTTTTGTCGGTTTTTGCTACTGTAGCCTCATACACTGTTATACTGTTTCAGAGTTCGCAATGAAGACCAAGAACTTAATTATATTATACAATAGAACAAGTTAAATGTAAGAAAAAACAGACCTCAGCACATTAGTTGGCAATTTGTAAGGTATGAAAACCAGTAAAGTAAAATTTGTGAGAAGAAAAACTGTTTTTTTGCTTGCGGTTTTTATTGTTTCATAAACTAATTCAGTGATGATATTCTTTCATTTCATGACAAAGAAAAGCTGTTTGATGGGCTTAGCGCCTTAAGTAAAGAAATTTTGCATCTATTGTATATGATTTATTTAAATTCTGGGGCAATTTCAAGAATTTTAGTACAATAATTCCTACTTATCTGTAGGTACTAACAATAGAAAGCTATATCTTTTGCAATCCACTAAAGACCTAATTTACTGAGAAGCTGTGGCCGTTATTTCCCGGCCGTTATAAAAGTGATGAGCTCCGGTGATAATGTTCTACATACTTGAGAATGTTCAAGGGTCTATGCGTAATATGATGAAGCCTATATGTGAGTATTGCATAATACTCACATATTAATATGCATTTCAACACGTAGCAAATCCGACTTTTGGGTGATTCGGAGGCTCCCATGCATACAGACATGGTTTTTTGCCGTATATAATGGTATGGAACTTTTCATGCGTTAGCCCGACTTACACTAGGCCGGTTATTTGTTTTCAAAAAAAGGAAAAAAAATTAAAAGTTTTTTTTTTATGCCACGCAACAAATTTTTTTGGTTTTCATTTCATTTCTCAGTTTTGACGGTCGCCGTTTTTCAGGAAAGCTTAATGCAATTTTGATTGCCATTCGCTTGATGATAGCAACAATGACGTATCATGGAACATTGTACATTGTTGCATTTGTACAATGAGTTGCAAATTGCCAGTATTGGGAAACGCAATGGATTAGGGATTGCACTGTTGTTTGTCTCACTAGGCATTTTTTGGTCTTTGGTGTAGTTAGTGTTACTCTGTATTTATTTGTGATGGATTAAGAAAGGAGGGTGTTAAGATTATGAGAGTTATAAAATGAAACCCAGTGGATAATATAAAGAATTATGTATCCCATCAAACAAAATAAACAATTATTTTTCGCTTTTTTATTCGATAGAGACGCTCGCTCTGGTTTGATGGCCAATTTAAAGTTTTTAGGTCTATTTTACGTTATAAGCTTGCTATTTGTTCATAATGATTATGTGAATAATAAAAACATGAAATTAAAGCTTTGTTAAACAAAACCCGTGTTTTTAGAACCAATGGAATGCAGTATCGGTCTATTCCAAACGGCCTCTAGTATAATTGAATGACGCTTACCTACGATATAAATATATTGCAATAAAAAAATGCAATGTTATTTACAAAACTAACCAAATTCTAAGAAACTACTTGTAACTTGAGCAATAACATCATAGTATTGTATTGAGTTTCATATTTTCCCTGGGGTTCTAAATTGATTTGAATTTGGAACCTCAAAATTCACATGAAAACTTTTACCAACATCGAAAAAGAAATATTGGAATTCGAAAATCGAACGTTGCTGGCCTTTTTATACTTTGGACATACTATTTTTAAAGTGTTTTTCTTTTTGGTAAAATTTTCAAAAGGTTTATATTTAGCCCGAGTACTAAACTCGGAGCAAACTACATACTTGATATATTCTGTAATACAAAACTAAATAATATTAACGTGTCTGCTAACAAATTGTCACAGAAAATTGTTTTCTTAATATATTATGAAGGCAATATCCAATAAGAGTCAATTCGAGTCAGCACTTGGGATCCACTGATATAAATCTGTTAAAATTTATTATAATGGTTAAGCATCTGGGATTTTAGTATTGGGGTTTCCATAATCATTATCACGTTAAAGTCCACTGTTGGATATCTAAGCTAAAAAAAAAATACAACTGAATTTTTCCTTCTTTTTTATTTGAAGTCGGTTAAAAATGAGGTATTTTTTTCTGCATTCTATCTGCCTTATCTTTTGCTGCAACTCGTCTTAAACAGGTATTCGTTGAATCCATCTTCGATTATAAAAAAACTCCAACAAAAATTAAAAACTAACAGCGGATTCGGCGATCGCTTGAACGAATAGTATATTGTAGGAATAGATCCAAAGGTTCCCATAGTTAAAACTTCTCTTGCTATGGGTCTGCAAAAGTGCCCACATAAAAAAATGCTCTTATAGTCTTTCGTGTTCGATAGGGTTATGTTGGGACTCCAAAATGGCCACATACCCCATTCCAATGCATCCATAACCTTATAACAGTACGATTTGTTGGATCGAAAGCCGATTTCAAAATGGGATATCGCGTTTACACAGCACTTTTATAGTACGTGGAGCGTCGGGTGGGTGTGTGCTTAGACTCATTGTGGAGTTGTGGGTGTAATTTTTGCTCCAACAATTTGATTTCATTTTTATTTGCCCGAGTTTTTGCATGATTCGATTTGCAAGTTGAGTTTTCAGGTCAGTTTATTACTTTTATTCAGGTCATTCGCAGACCCTCAGTGGTTTGGGGTTGAAGGTAACCTTGTCCTTTTCATTTATTTGAAACCTTGCAAATACTGCTGTGTAAAAGTATAGATTTTATATATTTTTCATAAAAAATGTAAGCAAAATTTTGATACTTTGGTGGCTCAATCACGCCGTAACTACACTGAAACAGTAGTACCTAGCCTAGTAGAGGTTTTTTTACAGAGCTTGTCCGGGGCTAGTATTTAGTTTTAAGTAATATTCGAATACGATTTTTAATTGTTTTAATGAATAAATAAACTGAAACTGCTCGTCCCGGGAAGTACTACCACCATATATTCTGCTATTTAGCATTATTTCTGTGTTTTGGTTTGAAAACTTGGCTTTCGTTTTATAAGCTTTTAATATAGCCAAACATAATTAGAGTGATCCAATAAACGTTTTTAATCCAGGTTTTTAGGGTTCCGTAGCCAAATGGCAAAAACGGAACCCTTAAAGATTCGTCATGTCTGTCTTTCTGTCTATCTGTCTGTCTGTCCGTCCGTATGTCACAGCCATTTTTCTCCGAAACTATAAGAGCTAGACTAATGAAACTTGACGAGTAGATGTATTCTGTGAACCGCATTAAGATTTTTACGATAGTAGAAAAAAATCAAAAAATTTGGGGGGTCCTCATACTTGAAACTTCTTCTTCTTCCTGCCCTTATCCCACTTTATGTGGGGTCGGCACAACATGTCTTCTCCCTCCATTCCCTTCTGTCAGCCGTCATCTCTGCATTCACTCCTCTCCTTTCCATGTCATTTTTCACACAGTTCATCCATGTTTTCCTTGGTCTACCTCTGCTCACATATCCATCCACATCCATACTCATCACTCTCCTAGTCACATGACTTTCATCCCTCCTCATGACATGCCCGTACCACGCCAACCTATTGCTCTTCAGTTTTTCTGTCACTGGCGCTACTTTCAAACTTCCCCTGATATACTCATTCCGTATCCTATCCATTCTTGTCACTCCACACATCCATCTCAACATTCGCATCTCTGCCACATGTACCTACTACTGAAACTCATACTAAAAAATGTTTTTTCATCAAACCCATACCTGTGGAGTATCTATGAATAGATATTCAAAAATGATGTTGAGGTTTCTAATATCGTTTTATTCTAAACTGAATGCATGGTTTGCGCGAGAGACACTTCCAAAGTGGTAAAATGTGTCCCTCTGACTTCGAAAATAGAGTTGCGTTGGTCTAGAAAAGCCTTCTGCAGCTAACACGCCAGCAGTTTTCCATATGATAACAATATCATAGAACGTCCAGCTCAGTATAATCCGTCCATTCATCCCTTTGTTCGTAGTGCCCTGTAATTAAGTAATCCCTCTCTGTACGACAATGGACCGTATGGATTCAACTGCTATCCTTATGCCTGTGACATCACAAACGAAGGTACAAGCGAGCTATTTAGATCATCATCATCATCAGCCTGAAGAAGTCCACTGCTGGACAAAGGCCTCCCCTACACATTTTCTGGAAGAACGATTCTGAGCCCTTTCCATCCATCGAAGTCCCGCCAACCAAGGTCACCGGCAGGTAGAAGAACCAAGGTCACCAACATAGCTTGTAGAGTTAGTAAGTTGAAGTGGCAATGGGTAGGCCATATAGCTCGAAGAGCCGACGACCGTTGGGGAATAAAGGTTCTCAAATGGCGACCACAAACCGGAAGACGAAGCGTAGGGCGCCCACCCACCAGATGGACCGACTACATTGTTAAGATATTAATATACTTTTATCGAAGTAATTTTATATCGAAGCGACGCGTGACCCAAGAGCTGGTGGGTATCTGGCGCAGCGTATAAGCATTGCTATTCAGCGTGGCAATGCCGCCAGCGTCTTGGGGACGCTTCCGTCTGGCACTGATTTGGGTCAGTTGAGCTATCTCTAGATCGTTTGTAACGATCTGCAGATAGCTCAACTGTTTATTGTGTATTTTGTACGTTTTGTAAATATTTGTTTAATTGTAAGTTTCTTTGTGTAAATAAATACTTATAAAGATACTTTTTATTAATATATCATTATTTTATGGTGTCGAGACATGGACGCTCACTAAGGAAACTGTGTACAGAGTACGAGTTGCGGGACTTCATGGTCCTTTGGATCCAGAGAGGTAAATCTCCGGAGGAGAAGCTTGACTGAATGGTTGCCGAAGTCGGGTTGAAAAATTTTGGTCGTTCGAAAGCGCAATGGGTCGACGACATCGTAAAGGTCACATGAAATACCTGGACAAAAGACACATGACAGAAGAGGCTGGCAGAAGATGAAGGAGGCCTATACCCAGCAGCGGGAGATACCGGGGGTCGGGGTTAAGCAGATTATGATGAATATCCCAGTCATGTCTTATGTGAGCAACTCCACCTTCTGATCCTCAGGTCGTGGGTTGAAATCCGGTCGTGCACAATAATTTTTATTTAAAAAAAATCTACGCAATTCCAGCTTATTGCTCCCAAACGCTGAAGGAAAACATCGTAAGGAAACCGCCATGTCAAACCTAAAAAGTTCGAAAATATGTGTCAAGTGCACGAAAGGAGTCTCTTTGAGGTGCACTTAAAATTCTTTCACCATACTTGGTTCGAAAGAACCAGTGACACGATATGAAGAATTTACCAGCACGTGTGAAATCTTGCAAATGATTATCAAGATGATGATGATGATGATAATCTTGGTGAAAATAAACACTCATTTAATATCTTTCATTTCTGGCGCAATTACTCTGCCTACATGTCAGGAATGCTGATACAAATATTATTAGTTATTGGTTGCCTATATTATTAACCTTTTGCCGGCACGAAGGAAGAATAATATTATTGGAACTACTCAGATTATGTAAGACCTGTTTAATGGTGGTAACTCAGCTTTTCTTAGGTTCGAATACAGATGGTAAAGAAAAATATTTTGTGAATATACCTCTGATTTCTAATTATTTTTATGTAACTAGCTGATGGAACAAGCATATGACCCACCTGATGTTAAGTGGTAACTATCGCCTATAATAAAGCAATGACTCGTAGGTCACGCACATCAGGAACGTGCCCTACGATGCAGTCAAGGCAATCCTTGCGTCTATCAACTGAAGGCATACAGATATTCAGCCTCACGTTCCAGTAACCAAACCAAACTTACCTAATATCTAACTTATCAATATTTATTTGCGCAAAAAAACTTATAATTCAATAAAGAAACAGTTGAGCTATCTGCAGACCGTTATAAATGATCTAGAGATAGCTCAACTGATCCAAATTAGTGCCAGAGGGAAGTGTCCCTCTTGTGATGAATTTCAATAATGGTTTTAATTTTAATGGTTTAATAGAAATTATGATATTTGATGACACGACTTGTCATATTTGTTTGTAAAATAGTCTGTCAACTTCATAGAAAATGCCGTTGGCAACACTGACTAAACCCCTCCCTTGACGTTGGTTGGTAAAGGAGGGGGGATAGACGGTTCACGATGGTAGGAGCGAAGAATTGTAGGCAGTCGGTCGTTGGCACGAGTTCGGAATACAACTTAAAAGTGTAGTCTTTATGTATATCAGTTTTGTTAAATATTAAAGTGTAACGTGGAGTAATTATTACAGCCTATTTTAATGAAAAGAAGTGAGTTTCATTTTACTCTCATGTCAAGTAGTAGTAACTAACTACTACTTGACATGAGAGTAAAATAAACGTCGTAAAGCATTAGCTTTAAGACGTCTGGCTGGTGAGTCTAAGTGCTAGTTCCACGCGACCAAGCTTAGAGGAACAGTCAAGAAAGTTATTTTATTTCACAAATAGAGATTAAGTACAAACGAGTTACAAAAACAATATCATACTAAGTATATCTATCCTATTCGAGGGAAATTTTAGCTATTTGGAAATTTAAGTAAGTTATTGTTTGGTTACTTGTATTACAAAAGTAACTTGTAGGTTGATTACTGATTGCCTCTCGATACAATCCTGGCCTTCCTTTTGTGGTTCAGTACGCCTCAATAAATATCTTCATTCAAAAAGCTTCGCGTATTCCCAAAGGCCATTGAAAACAAACAATAGCTCATGAAAAATCTAACAAACAATACATTTCCAGCGTTTATATCAACTTGGCTAATTAATATAACTTCGGCGAGTGCTAACGACATTTTAATGAATATTCCGTTTATTTATTGGACATCCTTTGTGTAGTTTCTTCTTTGTTTTTTCATTCTTGGAAATAATATATTACGAGTAATAGTTATATTCAATATTTTTATCCACGGGCTGTAATTTAATGTGAAGCTTTTCGCTTTGAAGCATTTCAAGGCCGACTCACATCTAGGTAATAGCGATGGCGATCATTGCCATAGGCCTGCACACATCGCCTAGATGTGTGCAACCCTTAAGCGTTTTGCGATGGCGATCAGTAAAACGACTAAATATGTCAGCGATATTTGACAGAGTTTCACTGATCGCCACCGTTAATTGCTTAAGGCCGGTGCTCATTTAGCGCGATGGCGATGGGGATCAGACGCTGTCAAATATCGCTGTCATATTTTATAGTGTTTCACTGATAGCCATCGCCATAACGCGAGATGTGCGCAAGGCATAAAAAGGAAAAATAATGAGTTGTACACTGAAAGTCAAAGTTAACAAAATAATAATTAAAATAATTGTTATAAATTCAAAATTACATGAATCAATTTTTTTTATTCTTGTTTGAAGTAGGTAGTAGGGGTTTAAAAATAGATAGATAACTTTTTTATTTGGCTCAAAAAACACAATAAAGAAAATAAAACCACAGAAAGAGAATAACATTGAGTAAAGGTACGGCTACACAAGAGATCATAAGAAAATAGGTTTGGGTGAACGTTAATCTAAAAAGCTTGAAGTTGAGTTTTAGGGGTAGTTTTTAATAAACTATTCCAAAGTCCAAAGACCAAACAGCCGTTCTAAAATCCGTTCATAACCTTACAAAAGGCCAGGTCATTGCAGACAGCATTCATCCCTTGAATGGGCTTCAGCGCTTTCGCTATCTAAGGCATAATGCACATGGTTCAGCATGTTTGAACAGCCGCTGATGTGTGCCCGCCTAATGAGTCCCGACTTATCACGGGATCGTCTCATTGACGGGGATTTTGATGGGGTCTGGGTTAATGTGAGCTTTTTTGCTGATAAGTTTTCGTTGCTTTAACATTTTATTATAATCAGTGTAGTAAAAATTCGGTTTATATACATTAACCGACTGATATAGCTAGTGCAATCCACGAAGGCGCGCCCCACTATTCCTACTAGCCGTTTATAGTATATGTGTGCAAGCTTCCGTCAATGTTTGAGTGTTATCGGTACACACTAATTACCTATGAGTGCACACGCACACTACAATGAATAGACTACGGTTCACGACTGCCGCTCGGAGCAAACTCCCCGCACCCGCGAGGGGCGCGTCTTCGTGAATTGCACTATTTGTAGTCATTAAAATCTTCTTCGTCCTAAATTTAAGAGCTTAGCTCTTGTCAGGGTTTTGATGCAGTTTTCTCCAATTAAGTCTTTCAAATACGGCCTCCTTGACTTCCTTATACGACATGACAGCGACTTTTTCTTGTATCTGGCTCATGTAACTTATTCTTGGCCTTCCTCTTCTCCGTTTTCCTTCAACCTTTTCTTCAATGATGTTCTCTATGTAGCTGTCATGTCGTAGAAGATGCCCAAACATTTTTCCTCTTCGATTTTGTATCGACTTCAGGTAGGTATACCTAAAACATTTAAATACGAGGGAGTAAATAGAAGCAGTGTTTTAATGGGGTTTTAGTCGTGTACCTATCACACTCTATTTTTCACTACAAATTGTGAGAAAATAAAAATAATCCAGTACAATATGAGTACAAGTTGAGAAAATTCTAAAGATTTCGCGCCAATGACTTTTTGATTTCTTTTGTAGCAGCAACGCATTGCATGCATTCTACTCAAGAAAGCGCCGATTGTAGTTCCATTTTCAAAAATAAAATGTTGATTTTATTTATTAATAAGTCGAGTCTTTATTCGTGATTATTCTACTTATGACTATAGTTATTTGTTATACAAGAGTGCAAAGCTGCTTTTTAACCGCGTGCTCAATTTTGATGACCGAGCAAGCGCAGGATTCTAATATTTAACCACGAGCAGAGCGAGTGGTTTAAAAGTTAGAATCCTAAGCGTTGGCGAAGGAATCAAAAGAGCACAAGGTGAAAAATCTTTGCACTCGAGTGCAACACGTAACTTTTCATCCCACCTCAGCGAGGAAATGACCAAATGCAAAAAAGAACATGGCGCGACTAAAACACACCAAGAAGGTTCCGAGTATGAGTTTTTACCAAATTAAAAAAGGTTGTATGATATATTCAGCACCATGGAGGTAGAAGTACATAGGTTGTGTATTCACAAACTTAGTGAACACGATATTCTAAATTCAAATTTACTTTATCCTCTAGCGGATAAAAACGGGTTTTCCACTCAGATATTGAACAGTAAAAATACACTTTCCGAGATGGTGGGATGAAAAATACTTTTTCGTTTTTGTAGTCTCTTTGTCATGTGACAGGCAAAAATTTAAAACAAAAACTTTTTCCCCTAGAGGAAGTAATGCATTTTTTTCTTCGGTCTGGTACGCCTTGAATGGCGGTCTTTTTGCGGCACACCTAGGCCGCTGGCGTCAGTGAAACGCTGTCAAATTCGACAGCGTTTCAGTGATCGCTGACGCCAGCGGCCTAGGTGTGCGCAGGCCTAAAAGTGATCTAAAATCTGATCGGAAAGATTACTCTTATTTCTAGACTGGCCTCTCAGCTTAGATGGTAGTTAGCTTTGATTCCTGCGCTGTAGGTCGTGGTTTCGATCAACACCGAGAACAAATATTTGTGAGGTGAAAACAGGTGTTTGTTCTCTGTCTGGGTGTTATATTGTATTCTAAGTATGTATTTACAACAATTTGTATATTAATGTTCTCTGTCTGAGTGTGTTCCGATAGTACAAGCTCTGTTTAATTTAGGGCTATATATAGTAGTGTTGTGTGCATTGTCCACAATATTTATTTATGAAGTACTAGGGTAAATCAGCCAGTTCCACGCGTCTTGTAGAGCCCACTCGGCCCCAAGTCCTAACTTGGGTCGTCCTAACGAATAATGTATATTCCTTAATACGCTGAGCCGACCCTGAAGCCGAGTTCATAGGCCGGGTCCTAATGGCTTAACGACTGCAATAAACATGACTGACAGCTTTGTGCCCTACTTAGCACGAAAATGCTCTGTCGTAAAATTTAATGCTATCAAACTCATCCCGATGGGGACAGAGAGATGAAGTGGCTTATCTGTGCAACTACAATTAACTTATTAATAGCTTTGGGTTTTCAATAACTTTACAAGTGGCTCGTAATAAGGCAGTATACCCCAACTTTGGTTTTTTTGACTTGATCGCGTGGAACTGGCACCTAGATGATAGCAACTAGATATAGATTAATCTAGATTTGAGACGTTTCAAAGTGATCCTTGTGATTCAACTGAATAAATGCCTTTTGATTTGAGTGATAGATATTTTAAAGCCACACTTAGGCCTCTTGATTAATAGACCATTACCAAGTACTCAGATGTTAATACCATTAGCAGCCACCCATCCAAAATGTATATCACGAGGCACGTAGCTTAATAATAACTTAATCGATCGGTTAGCAAAGACAAAGCAAACTTCGAGCGTGTTTTATTATATTGAGAGAAACAGGCAGCGTCAATATGCGCTGACCACTGCGCCATCGGATCCTAATCACACTCGACGAATAACTCTTAGGGACTGTTCGGCACTAACGCGACCGTGGCTCTACAGGTTTGACGTTACAGTCAACTACTTAACCAGCTCGATAACCGAAGTTGCATTCAGTTGAATCGACGAGAGATGTCACCTTTCTTTTTTCATATTTTTTTATTGATTTTATAGTGTTCACTACACTTTGTATTACGAGTGTAGATAAATCATGGTTTGATAAAGAATTTAAAATCGCCTACATAGTTTCATTGTTTGTTGTGTCCCAATTAAATTACCGATGATCATGGATGGTTAATCAGCGGCCGCCAATTATCTCAAACCTCAGTGGTCAATATTTGAGCCCCGAATAATTTTGTGTACTATCGACTACACTATCATTAGCCTGAAGAAGAAACGACAACCGTTGGGGAATAAAGGTTCTCGAATGGCGACCACGAACCGGAAGACGAAAAGTAGGGCGCCCACCTACCAGATGGACTGACGACATTGTTAAGATCGCAGGAAGTCGGTGGGTGGAAAGGGGTCAGAATCGTTCTTCCTGGAAATGTGTAGGGGAGGCCTATGTCCAGCAGTGGACTTCTTCAGGCTGATGACGATGATGATGATGAGACTACTGGAAGACCTTAAGGCCTGCACACATCTAGGCGATGGCGATGGCGATCAGTTGAAACGCTGTCAAATATCGCTATCATATTTGACAGCGTTTCAGCTGACGGCCATTGCCTAGATGTGCGCAGGCCTTTAATCACCACGCTTGACAGAGGTCTTTTATAGGTGTTCAAACGGTCGATCGCGAAAGCTTTTCGAGTCGATTGTTAGAAACATGCTTAATATAGGCACCCAGTAGAATTTCTTGAAATACACGGATAATAATGTAGTGGCATGCATGATCACCAGAGATAGCTCAACTGATCCAAATCCCAGACGAAAGCGTCACCAAGACGCTGGCGGCAAAAGCATTGATGATGACCTACCTTCATATTAGTTTAGTCGATCCCTGTCTTTCATAATATTATCTGGTCCATCGCCAACACTATACAGGGCTATTCATTATTAGCTGCAAATACTCAAGAATTAGGTTCAACAAATAAAATAAAAAATATTTAAGAAATTATTTTTTAAAGTTTTCTTATGAAAATCCCGAGAAAATCAATATTATAGAACATCCTTTGGAATCATTGGCGCCTGACGTATTTTGACCTTTGATCCGCGACACTCTGCGTTCAGTCACCGCCTGGGTGGGTCATCGTTCTGTTCTCCATGGCAATCTTTATGCAATAGCCGTAAAGAAATTAATAAAAATAAAATTTTGATACAAAAACTTAAATCAGTTTAGGAATTAAATTAATTCGGCCAAACAAATATTCACGACTCAAAAATTAGGCCCTGTCAGTTTGTGTAGTCAATAATGAATAACCCTGTATAAGTGTGAGCACCCCTGTTCTAGAGTAATATTCTTCCTCATTACTACGGGTCGTAATTCCTATGACTAGTTTTGGTGGTAGTGATGGTCACTATCTGTGCATGTCCTTGGCATCGTGAAGTGCATTTTACTGCCTGTTCTTTTCTTATCGTGTCACTGGTTCTTTTGAACCAGTGTGGTAAAAGGATTTTAATTGCACTTTCAAGCACTTAACACATATTTTCGAAGTTTTAAGTTCTATGATACGCCAGCTTACTCAAAATGTTTTCCTTCACTGATTGAGAGCACGTAATTTTTTTTTTTGTAAATTGTATAAGGATAGTATTTAGTATTTCCCCTGACAAGCTAAACAGAGAGCTAAATTTACTACTATTGAAACTATAGGCGTCTAGATAGAAGACTCACCCTGTAGAAAGCCCCCAGTGAGCAGAGATAATGACATGCCCTGCAATAGACGAAGATTGTAAAGATCTGGATAGGAGCTGGCAAATGGGCACGCAATTGAGCTCTGGCAAATGTAGTTCTTACAACAGCGGGGTTGGTCATAATACGGCCGTACGAAATCGATTTTTGAGAACGTCCTCATTTTTCATTTGAAGTCAGTTAAAAAAAATACTTTTACATATTAAGCATTGCTACACTGTTGGTTGGTTGCTGGTTGGTGGTTAAAACAGAGGTTTTAACCGTGTGAATGGTACCATATTCACATGATACCAAATTTCACATACAACGGCCTTGGTAGACAGGCGTTCCCGGCAAATCACTGGCAAAAGTTGTGGTTTAAAACCGTCTAGCAACCAATTTTGCATTGCTAAAAACTAAAAGTCATCTGAGAGGCCAGTCGCGATACAATACTCATTAACCGTTAACAGCCACCGCATCTTAAAAAATACTTCCAGCACAATGTCTTAGCAATCTTGAAGTAGGCCAAAGCCATACGTATAGAACAAACCATAAGCTTAAGTAATCGTCTCTGCTTTGCATCGTACTCAAATCACAATAACCGTAGTCTTATTTTATGAAATGCACTAGCAATCATCAACAAAGTTGCACTATTTGTATATACTATATAAATTACTATTTATGTTTAAAGTTATTTTAAGTGCGTCCCAAAAAGGGGCACTTATATAACTAAATCTATTTAATGAACAACAGGATATTTATCATGATTAGGTTTAGTGAGTTTTGACTCCAGATATTTCGGCGCAGTTGCATCCACCATGATCACGGTTGAACTGAAGTCTACGAGTAAAAAAAATGTTAGTGGCAGACAAATCGATCTACCCTCTTTCACATACTCTTTTATTGGTTTCAAAAGTTATAAGTATATCATAACAAAATCTTTTCACCACTCTTTTCATGAAGAAGAAAGATATATACTAAAATATATAATGTATATTAGTTTGCTGCTAGTTCTTCTGCGAGGCCAGTAAAATATTACACAAGACTTATATTTGGCTCAAAAAGCAAAGTCGCGTGCATAACAAAGTACCAACAATCCCTACACAATAAACCAAACCGTTTGCATACGCCTATCTCGCTTTTACATAACGCCTTATCAGTTCATTGCTCCCTACATGCACAAACATATTCAACCCTATTCTGTAGGCCATAAGGGCGGGTTTATAGTAAGGGTTCGTGCCAAGATTCCATGGAATAAAGCGATAAGTACGGGTAGGAAGTCTTGGCTTATTGAATGGCCGCACGCGAAATAAATGTAAACCAGTAAAATTAGAACTCTGGCGTAGTAAACGGGCAGAAAATCAAGTTCAACAAATTTATTAAATCACAATCAGATTCTCTCTCAGATAGAATCTGGACGACTGGACTTGAACCCACGATCTTAGATATGAAAGCGGAACCATTACCAGAACCCCAGTAAAAAATACAATGGTTATCCTCGTATACTTTAGAAGATAGGAAAGTAGAGAGAATACGCTTTTTTAACAAAGTGAATTTATTCAGCACAAGCAGCACAATAATTTTTTTATGATAACTGGTAACCCTCAAGAAATGTTATTTTCTGTATTAACAAGCAGAGTAACCCATGACACGTTTTTTTTGGTAGTATTTCAGATGGCGTGATGCTAACTGGTAACCCCATAATTAATTGTGATGGCTGACATACTGTATTTTTTACTATACTATTGCACTTAGCTTTAGGAGGAAATAGTGGACTTGCCCTAAATTAGCTTTAGTGAAGTGTTAACGTAAGGATAGTTTAGAATCCCAATAAATCTAGACAATCAGGGCATGATACCTAAAAACTAGAAATAACATGCTAGAGCTACGACTTAGACGCTTACCATTTAGACGATTGAGTTCAGAAAAAAGTTTTGAGTTTTTGTAAATACAAAAAAATGCCTAAAATTGGAAGGCAAAAAAAAAAGTGCCACCCTATTAGTGAAGGTCGTGACCGTCTTGAAGTAATAAAAAAAAACGAATCCAAACTTTAATTCAGTTGAATAAAAAAAATATATTGTGGACAATCCACACAACGCCATCTAGCCCCAAATTAAGCAGAGCTTGTACTATATGGGAACCAATAGAATACAATATGACACCCAGACATAGAACAAACATCTGCGTTCACCACAAAATTATTTGTTCTCGGTGGGGATCAACTCACGACCCACGGCGCAGTAAGCAGAGCTGCTACCAACTGAACTGAGAGGCCAGTTCAGTTCAGGCCATTCAAGTCAACTATCACAAGGATCACCCTAAAACACCATAATTGTAACGCCATATGACAAGATTTTTCCAAGAAGCCTTATCCTCGATTTGTCTCATGGCGACAGTTAACAGTTCCTTATCTGATTAGGCCCCCTTAAAAGACTTGCCAGCACAAGATTTTTATTTATTTAAATAAAAAGCTTTTATTTAATTTGTACAAAAGATAAATTATTTTTGGAGAAGTACCCAGGAAGTAGGAAAGTTCTGTTTACGTTTTGAGGACTATTTTTTCCAAGCTGTAAAAACATAAATAGCAAAACCAACGCACATTTATTTTTGATGTCGTTTGCACCTCTTCAATTTTTGAAACAAAATCGCCAACTGCCGTTTTAATTCACCAACCGTCAGGTATTTTCAATTATTCCTGCAATAAAAGCGAAAAATGGTATTCCTTGCAACGAGGGTAGCGAAATATTTCCCGCGCCAAAAAACGGATCAAACAATAAAGTTTCGACACAAAGCAGTACCACAATACAACTGTCGCCATCTAGTGATGGACTGCGAACGTGTTCTGCCATCCGCGCCACGTATCATGATCAGACCTACTCATGAGGTATTCATGCGCTTTTTGTGGGCATTCTGACCAAAAAATATTTTATTTTATTTTACTTATTTATTTTTAGCCTGGGTCGTCCCACTGCAGGGCAAAGGCCTCCCTTATCAAAAAAAAAAAACAAAAAATATATTATTATTATATGTATTAATTTCTCAGACAACTTTGTGGACCGTTCGATCAACAGTCGATCGTTGGCTATCTTTTATGTAAAAGCATTTGATAAAAACTGTATCATATAAACTGACTGGGTTTGTTTGCAAACTGAGTAACTATCAATCAACATCAAATTACAAGCGTTTTTCAAAAGATAATCGGTGTTCAAGTAAATGCCATCTTCTACTAACGGGTAATGAATAATAGTGATAGGGCGAATTTTAAGCAGTATGTCACAAATATCCGTCCACTGTTTTATGGTCATCAAACAAAACCAATTTTTTTTATGATTAAATTTTGGAAATAAAAAAAAACACTTTGAAAAGACTGATGATGTCAATCTGATGAGTTGCATAAGATACAAGTAAATACTGATGTGTACCGTAGTGTGATTTATCGGACAATGTTTTCGGATCACTTGCCCAGAGCCAATATGGCGGCAAGACCCGTAACAGATGCAAATGTAACGAACGTCAACGTGGAGTTTGAGTGAAATGAGGACGTAAAAATAAATACCTATCTAGCGTGGGGAAGGCCACAGATGGGTCTTTCGGGCTTTTTCGATGGTTTGCACGGTGGCGACAGAACGCTTATTTTATTGGGCTACCACCACAAAACACGATTGTATACGTGTGTATAAGGTTGCAACTCGTACTGAAATGTATAACCTGGTAAAAAGTTCGCTACAAAAACATGCAATAAAGAATATGAATGACGCGGTTGTGACCCAGTTCGCTTTTCAAGTTCGTTATCAAAGCTTCAACAACGTTCTAACTAGAGGAGGCGTTTGGTTTTACCTACTGTTGTAGGTAGGGTTAAATAATACTGGCTCTGGCTCTGGTCTTGAGTCTGTGTGAGTACTCACCAGTGTATTATACTGTGTGTGTGATGTTTCGACGAGTTTGTTAAAATTTCTCCTTATGCAAATTTTTACGAAAAAACGATACCATATTTTTGGACTGGATGTGTGACGAGAAATGTATTTAATCACCAAACAATATGTAATTTTTAAATAATAGCCGTGCATGAGAAAAAGAAACACCAAGGTCTAAATAAAAGTTGTTTAGAATTAGAAGAGCTCTTTGTCTGTGGCTCGTTCGGGGAAGTACTACATGCATTTTCTGCCGTGATGCAGCATTGCCTTGTTTCGCTTTGAAGGGTGTGGGTAACGGTGAAATTACTGGCACGTGAGGCTGAACATCTGTATGCCTCATGTTGATGGACGCAAGGCAGTGATCCTAGGGCACGTTTCTGGCGTGCGTGACCTACGCGGCATCATTTTTTAAGCGGTCGTTACTGCTTAACGTCAGGTGTGCCATATGATTGTTCCACTAGCTAGTTGTATAAAAGGTAGTACAAAACGTAGTTCGATTATGTGAACAACATGTAAGGAAGCAAAAGTTTTGATCGAAATTGTGAGACATGGACTTTCAACATGCGATGCATAGTTTATCGGCATGCGAGCTCAAAGTACGTCAAAATAGTAAATTGTTACACAAGGGCAGTAAGTGAGCTATTACAAAACAAGATCCTTTTTGGCACCCGTGCGCAAATGGCACTAATGGATCGAGTGCACCCGAATATAAGATGCAATTTCTACTTTTAATGGAGGTAAGCATTCTATTTTACATCATTCATGCAAGGTAAATAAAACAATAATGATTAATTATGTTTGACAAAATTTAATTTTTAAAACAATCCAATAATATTTTTCAAAATTAATATGTACTAAAATATTTGCACTGATATCTGCTAAAATAGTCGCAGACGCACATCAGTCTGTGCGTGTCTATACTACTTTTTCAGCAAAAAGTTTTCGTGTAATTTTGTAAGAAAAGAGTTTGTTTTACAATAGTACATTGTTACCTGAGTGTTGAAAGTCACGTTTTTTGAGTCCCGAGACGGGTTTGGCGCCAGAGCGTTAGCGAGGGCGCCAATGGAGCTTGAGGGACTTAAAAGACTTTCACCCGAGGTAAACACTGTGCTTTTCATTACGAATACAAGGAAAGTAAAAATAAAAACATGAAAGAAAAATTTGTGAAAATGAAGATTGAATTGCCGCCTTCCCGGTTTTTTTTTTCTTTTTCTCTAGCGGCCCTTCGGCTTCGGTTCGCCAGCATTATTCAGCCATTATTTTCATTCTCATAATTTAAAAAATGGTAAATGTCAAATCTATGTTATTTTAAATAAATAGTTGAAGCTATATATTAATCAAGTAATTTAGAAGATATATTATTTATTTAATACTATCTTTATGTTATTTAAATTTAAATTTTACATTGCGCTATCTTATTAGACTTTTTAAACTTCTTACCGTTGTAATGGGTTTCCAACCTACTTGCTGAATAAAAAGTTGGAATTTGGTTGAACAACCTCCTTGCAGTTAGAAAGACTTTAGAAAGTTGGAACATGGTTGAATAAAATAGAACTTGTTTTTTTTTATAATTTGACAGCTGTCAGTAGAAAGCGATTCTCCCTAGGGCTGAAAGTATTACTTTCAATTAGGCCCCTCAGGCAACTTCAGACCTACTTTCAGAGTATGAGTAATGAAAAAGAGTTTTGCATAGCTTGCTATGTAATGAACAGTAGAATATCAAACACAATAATGAAGGTAAGGTAAGCGGATTTGAAAATGGAACACATTTACAATGAGGTGATAGGAACAAATTATATAGTTTTTTACCTAGATTAACACAATTAATTAATGTTTTGCGTTCCTCGTAAATGTGTATGTAACTATAGATATTATGTTTTCTGGGTTAAAACTTTTTTGACGTGACAAGATAATTGGTAATTTGATGGAGCCGGCTGCACGCACGAAAAACATGACTCATGCGGCGTTACCTCGCTCTGAGGCGTTCCATTTAAGGCTTAAAGTGCAAGCGAGAGCGCGGAACGAGTGACAAAGAGGCACGCACGACCTCCGCGTTCGGCAGCGTTCGACATCTGTCTCTCTCCTACTTGAGTGAGCGATGCGCCCCGTGAACAGCTGTATGACGTAGTCACGTTCAACTATCGTCAGTAAACCGACTTTACAGACAACCGATTTTTTTTATAATTATAATGAGGCTTTCCATATTTTTCGAATAGTTTATCAAATCATTTCAAAGGGCGTTGAAAACCTAAGCAAACATAATTAAACTAGTTTACATAATAGACTGAAATTATAATCTGATCCATAATTTGTTCGTGTTAACGAAGTGTTTGGTTGGAAATTACTTAGTAAAGGGGAATTAAATTGGGCGACCGGATAAGGTCGTTATAACTGTAATAAAACCACTGCCAAGCGTGAATAGTAGCCATTTTGAAATACAAATGGAGCTTGTTAACCGACTTGCTTAGCACCGAGGGTCAAGCTTATTTTACCTGCGTCATTAAAAAAGTACGCTTATTGCCTTGAATTGAAATAATTTACTGGCTTTTCAGCTCAGTTGGTAGTAGCTCTGCCTTCTGCGAGTAGGTCGTGGGTTCGATCCCTGCGAGAAAAAACGTACCTAATCTGCGTTGATCAAATATCAACGCAGATGTTTGTTATCTTTCTGAGTATTATATTATTGTATTTTAAGTATGTATATTAAAAAAAAAAGTTCACTGTTTCACCTACCTCCCCGGACGAGCCTTTCACAAAGAGCTCTACTACTACTTAATAAGTACTACTGGGTTTCCTAGAGGCAGATAAGGTTATGGCTGTAAAGTTATACTTTTCTATTTATCTTTGGTTGTAGGGTAGCCCATCACATCACTCAATTCAATAAAGCGTATGAAGCAAATTCTGTTCGATCAGCGCAGCATGGCTCAGACATTTGCATAGAAAGCGAGGCTTACCGAACCTTTACTAACAATCTGCAAGAAAATAGAATTGCGGATAAAACGTCTAGGAAATATGCTACAAAGTGTTGATTTTGGATTTTTTCTGTATTGATTTATTTTGATCAAATTGCGGGGTACATGATAGCGATTTAGAAAAAACTAGCATAGTGTCCATAAATTTTCCGAACAGAAAAACCCAAAGGTAGACCACCAGTGTACGTACGTACATAGTATCTTATACCATTAAACGAGAAAATCTTGTATATATTATATATATAATTATATATTTAGGATCTCGGAAACTGCGCAAACGATTTTCATGAATTAAGTAGGTATACAGAGGGTTTCGGGGGCGATAAATCGATCTAGCTAGGTTTCATTTTCAGAAAAGACTCTGGTTAAAAGCTTATTTTAGCTATTCCAGATGCAGATGGCGCTGTTAGTAAGATCGAAATATATAATTAAAAAACCGAGCAAAGCTCGGGCATACCAGCTCGTACGTACATAATAAGTGAGATATAAGTGAATTTGCGTCAAATATATCGATTACCATTTCTGAGGTTAAACTTTGGTAATATACTTGTTCCCTGCGGCTTCAATCAGATCGCAAATGAAGCGAGGATCCGCTGCCTATTGACGGATGGTCTCCTTATACTGCTGAGAGCAAGTCACAAGCTGATGGTGGATAAAATAAAACGGAGGCCCTTATAGATCGGTCACACTGTAGCGAACTACCTCGAACGGCAATGTTCGTGCAAACAACATCGGCACACACCGCGAACACAGCTCTTCGATCATCACTGTTACCGTTAGGGCGCCATTTCGTTTCCACGATCAGTTTGCCATCGTAGCTTGCAGTTTTTCGCCGCAGTGTGGCAGGTCGGTCCATTAGATACAATGCAGACTGACGGCCGTTCCCAATATTCAATATCTTGTGTACTTAAGATAAAAAAAATTGTCAAACAAACATTTTGCTAATTGTTTATTAATTTTATAGTGTTTACTACACTTAAGGAAATCACAAAGATTTTTATAATGTCCCAAAAGTTAAGAGCCGAGCGGGATTTGAACCCGCGACCTTCCCCTCGGTACGTGGTCGGTGGGAGGGGAAGGTCGCGGGTTCAAATCCCGCTCGGCTCTTAACTTTTGGGACATTATAAAAATCTTTGAAACATTTTGCTACTGAATAAGAAAAAGCCGTTAAAGCCTGTTACTGAAAAAGTCAGTAAAACGACAGTTATACTGACTTTTCGATCTTTAAGAATGTATTCAGATTTCTGAAGCACGTGGCACACTTTCATACACCTTCGCTTAACTTCGCTCATCTTTGTTCACTTTCACTCAAATTTGTTTACCTTCACTCGTCTTCGTTTTCATTCGTTCACCTTCGTTCATCTTCGACAACCTTCGGTCACCAAGCTCACCTCTACCGTAGAGTGCACAAACTACGAGAAGCCAGCCACTGAGTGAATTCGGGTGGTTAGTGACGATGAAGAGGTTATTATCAGTATCCGCTATTTAACAGGTACTTGCACCCAACCTTGGGAAGTTTAGTTTTAAACAATGTTGCGGAACTTGTTGCTAAAGGGTGGCTCAGAGCAAATTAAATGGTACGTATGTACTTGTAGTTGCACGTGCAGCACACAGTAGTTTTTTCGGTAGCTTCCATTTGTTCTATGGGACTGTGACGACATACACTTGCAAAAACTTTTGTATGCCTTTAGTTCCAAAACTAGCCCATTTGTTCTATAGATGTATTAATACCTGGTAACTTCCATTAGTGGTCTAGACAGAGAGAGATGGAAACAGCTGGAGGAGGCCTTTGCGTTGGATGGACGTACTGAAATAACTGATTTGCATTAAATTTATACTCATGCTCATATAATTTATTGCAATTATTATGTTACATGGTGAGGTTTTAAAGTTAAAAATGGTGAATACATAATAGATAGATTGATAGATCGATAGAAAATTATTTATTGCACTAAAACAAAAATTGCATTGTACATAGGCGAACTTAATGTTAGAGAGCATTCTCTTCCAGTTAACCTTTGCGTAATTCGGACATTCTTAACGGGTAAATTTAGGGCAAAGTAAATATTAAGAGTGGAAGCGTTCCGAAGTTTTAAATAAAAGCTAGCAGTAACTAACACTAACAGTGTTGTGCTGTGATATATGCTTGAATAAATCATGTTATATTAATAATGTTAATTTAAGTTTAGGAATAAAGGCAATAATGAAAAACAATAATAAACTTCCATGGAAAGTATCTGGCCAATTATTATTTACTCAGTAAAAATCACTGATCTGTTTACGGTAGAAAGTTTCCAATCGAATCATAGTAATCGTACCACAAGCTCTGTCTGCTCTGTCTCTGGCTCTGGTTTTGAGTCTGTGGGAGTGTTGACTAAATAAATCCTACGTCGAAACTTCACACACACAGTATAATACACTGGTGAGCACTCACACAGACTTACAACCAGAGCCAGACAGAGCTACTGCTTTCGTGGTAGGCCAACTATTTTGTGGTAGAAAATTTCCAATCGAATCATCAGTATTGCTGACCAAAATTAAATACCAATCACGCATAACTAATTAAATAATTTAAATTTGAATGAGATATATGTATTTCGCACCGGTTTGGAATTTGATTTGTGGTTTTCATAATATTTATCACGAATTACCGCCTGTGAGTTCATTCGCTCTCGCTATTACGCTCCTCTCTATCCAAAGATTGTCTGGAAGTGATCACTCTTCAGCAATAAGATCACTTAATGTATTGTACATTATTTTAGTAAAAAAATATTGTAACTTGTTTATAATTACTCTTTACTGCTGTTGAAGCTGTTTCGGGATTTCGGGAATCAAACCCCCACCTCGCGCTACAAGCTACACAGGTTTTTAATGAAGTTTCAGCTAAGTATTAAAATGTTAAGCTCCAATTAAAACTCAAATAAAACTGTTTTCAAAGATTTTGTTAAAAATTGTATTAAACCAAACGTTTTTATGGCCAAGGCATTATAGAAATTGTTTTACGATCAACATTTTAAATAGCTACTTTGCAAAGTTTGGAAAAGTCGTAATTTTATAAGTATTTCTCAAAAGATGGTGTCGATGAAACTGAAGAACTGTATGCCTGCCACAAGCTCTGTCTGGCTCTATCTCTGGCTCTAGTTTTGAGCCTGTGGGAGTGTTGACTAAATAAATAGCACGTCGAAACGTCACACACACGTCAAACACTGGTGAGCACTCACAAGTATCAAAACCAGACCCAGAGACAGAGACAGAGCCAGACAGAGCTTGTGGTAGGCCTACTGAAGTCAAAATGACTAGTACGTACGTACGACGAAGTACAATAAATAGTTCAGTCATTTGGTATTTTTTTTTGGAAAGTTTTTCAGGAGTTTTGAAAATTAGAATTTTATAGATTTTGATATGCTCTTTCCAAATTTCAACTTTGCCACCTCGTATGTTTGCCACTCGCGCAGCCATATTGAAAAAAAAAAAAAAATATGACAGCAATAAAACATTTTATCTTAAAAAAATTAGGAGTTACAAATGTGTAAATAGATGCTTAAATAGAAGTTGTAATGTATAAATAAATAATTAAATAATGAAATATTGTGGACAATTCACACAACACTACCCAGCCCCAAACTAAGCAGAGCTTGTACTATGGGAACTAGATGGCTGATATAATACTTGAATACATTTTTTTTTGTAAATACATACTTAGAATACAATATAACACCCAGACAGAGAACAAACATTTATGTTCACCACACAAATATTTGTTCTTGGTGGGGATCGAACCCACGACCTACGGCGCAGAAGGCAGAGCTACTACCAACTGAGCTAGAGGCCAGTCAAAAACCAGCCAGTAACTTAATAAATAATTATTAAGTTACTGGCATGTGAGAACATCTGTTTGCCTCAAGTTGATGTACGCAGAGCAGCACATTGTAGGGCACATTCCGAACGCACGTGACCTACGAAGCAATGCTTTGTTAGGTGATGGGAAACTATAAAGTTGAAATGGAGCTATTCAAATTAAAAACCAATAGAGCAAAAAAAGCAATACTCAATTCAAATTTTAGTTTCCTCCCATCATTGTTTCGACAAAAAACAATTTTATAACAAAACCATCGTGCAACCACAAAACTATGATGCTTTAGAATAGGTACCTATACCTACTACAAATAAAAGTGAAAGAATTAAAGAAATTATAAAATAAAATTGAAACGTGGTTCGCAAAGTCTACATTCAAAAACCCACTCTATCGTTACTAGATAAAGTTTAAAACGAAGAAACTAGCATCAAAGTAAGCAAAAAGGACACCGCTGACCTGAAACTGGCACAAATTTAATAATAAAATTTCACTGAAGAAATAGTGCGGGAGCCAAGAGTCATCTGTCGGCTTGATTTAAAGACTCACTTATGGCAAAATTGCAAAGTGATTCTGATTACATATCATAAAAAAAAACTGTATGCCGTTTTTGGTTGTCTGTTCTTCTAGGCTTGATCGCGTGAGACTGGCACCTAAACTCACCTAGCTTTAAAACGTTTCAAAATGATCCTTGTGGTATAACTGAATAAAGATTATTTTGAATTTTAATCTGTTTTGTCACCAGGCTTCTTCTTTATATCAGGTCGCAATTTAACTGCCGGCTTCCGTACTACAACCCTCAACCACAGAGTGAAGGTATAATCCTTTCAGCACACCAGTTGTTAATCCACAAAACGAAATGGAGTAGCCTTAATAATCCCTCTGTGACCTGCAAACCAGAGGACCTCGTAATTTTTCAGGCTTTTTAGAACATTTCTTGTTAAAATAAGTAGATTTAAATATATTTAAATTTTATGCCTAGTCTCTTGAGGTAACTTAATTCTATTTACCTGCTTTGTTTTTTGTCGTCTTTTTTTCAGGTGAATCACAAGGATCACTTTGAAACGTCTTGAAGTTAGGTGAGTCTAAGTGCCAGTTCCACGAGACCAAGTCTATAAGAACAGGCAACAAACTTATGGCTTGGTTCCTACCGATTTTTGTATGATGGTAAGAGATCTTTAACATTTGAGAGGCTGTTGTAAGGCCATTAATCTACAAGGCCAATCAAACTGACTGCAGGGGCTAAATTATGTGAAGGCTGTCGTATCAAAAGCATAATATTACTTTATAGAAAGACAAAAGACCTCAAAAGACAACAATTTGTATGCTCCAAACGGTCAAAGCAAAACAAATAAGTACTCAACGGACTTTTTGCAAACAAAGAATCTTCCTAAACACAATAAATTCGAAACCACTCACTGAGTACCCCTAATTACTGGGCCCGTATTTTGGTTTGATTCACAGTTTGGATGTTCAACGCAAAATGAGTTTTATTGCTTCGGTAATACAGTAAAATGTGCCTCTAAATAAAATCTCGTCAGTTTGCTATGTTTCAGCATAATATATGAGTATTTCAAAGTTTAAAGTACCTTTTTTTTTTTTATTAATTTTATAGTGTTTACTACACTTAAGGAAATCACAAAGATTTTTTGAGGATCCGATGGCGCAGTGGTCAGCGCAGCCCCGTACCGAGGGGAAGGTCGCGGGTTCATCTCGCTCGGCTCTTAACTTTTGGGACATTATAAAAATCTTTAAAGTACCTATTTAACAATAACTAAAATAAGAACCTAACCAAACTACAAAACGGATTTTATGAAATTTCTATGAGACTAATCGGAAAGATTTTTTTGTTAGTTGATAGAGCAACTATCGCCTTTAACAGAGCATGGCTTTGCATGTCACGCACATCAGGAACCTGCCCTGCGTCAATTAACTTGAGGCATACAGATGTTTAGCCTCACGTGCCAGTAATTTCATCCACACCCCTCAAACCGAAACACAGCTATATTGTTGCGAATTAGGCATGATGGTAGTACTTCCCTGGACGAGCCCTTCACAAAGAGCTCTACTACTACTAAAAAATCGGTTGTCTGTAAAGTGGGTTTACTGACGATAGTTGAACGTGACAACAACGTCATGCAGCTGTCCACGCGGACGCATCGCTCACTCAAGTAGGAGAGAGACAGATGTCGAACGCTGCCGAACGCGGAGGCTGGTTGTGCCTCTTTGTCGCTCGTCTCGCGCTCTCGCTTGCACTTCAAGCCTTAAATGGAACGCCTCAGAGCGAGGTAACGCCTCTGTCGAGTTTTTTTCTTCAAGAGCTGTGGATTTTGTTATTCAATAAAATAAAATAAAAATAGTAGTGAAACTTTAACTTTTGCGTTTGCGTGTATTTTGGAACAATGAAAGCCTCACCTAAAATTTGTGAGGCGAGCCGTTGAAAGGGGTACAAATAATTAATCACCTTTCATGGGGAGTTTTACGTTCTGAGCTCTTATTTGCGTTTTCAAATTAGGTTTAAATTAACTTGTTTGTGGTAAGGTTTGTGGTGTGGGTGCACAGAGATTTAATATATAAAATGGGTCAACAAAATGGTACTGTCTACTCGCTTGGGTGCTGTTTTTTGGTGTTAAAACAAAAAGTAGGTATTAATAAATATAAATAAATATTATAGACAATTCACACAACACTATCTAGCCCCAAACTAAGCAGAGCTTGTACAATGGAAACCAGATAGCTGATATAATAAATATATACATTTTTTTTTGTTTTTAAAACATACAACCTTAACTTGATTTTTTTTAAAACATTCAAGATTACTTTTAGCGCTAGGGTAAGTCTTGAATCTTACATTTTATGAGGGTCCGGTGCTTTGGTTTTCAACCACTATCGTGTTTAACCAGTTATGCTTCCAAAGGTACGTTATCACCTACTAAAATAACCAATTTCTTGAACCTGTAGGTAAAGGCTCAGCCACATCAAGGTGACAAAGATCGCTGTACTGTTGCTTTAATGTGGCCGGGATTAGCACGTTCAACCAAACAAAAAATAAACAATCAAACAATTGAACAATACCAGTGATTCATATTACTATAATATTATCATCATCATCATCATTTCAGCCCGGTATCACCCACTGCTGGGTATAGGCCTCCTTCATATTTTGCCAGCCTCTCCTGTCCTGTGCGTCTCTTGTCCAGGTGTTTCCTGCGACCTTTACGATGTCGTCGACCCATCGCTCTTTCGGACGCCCAAGATTTCTTCGGCCCAACTTCGGCCACCGTTCGGTCAATGCCTTAGTCCACCGACCATCACCACGTCTAGCAAGGTGTCCTGCCCAACTTCACTTGCGATCTATAATATTATAAACTGCTTTATAATATTAGTATAGATATCGATTGATTGATTGTGATGTGATTGAAATGATGTGATAAAACGAAGGTTCATTCGTTCAAGATAGGCCTACCACAAGCTCTGTCTGGCTCTGTCTTTGGCTTTGGTTTTGAGTCTGTATGCGTGCCCACCAGTGCATTATACTGTGTGTGTGACGTTTCGACGTAGGATTTATTTAGACAGCACTCACACAGACTCAAAACCAGAGCCAGACAGAGCTTGTTGTAGGCCTACAGATATTCCCGCATATTACTAGTTCTCTGCTTGTACCAAAATTCCTACATTTCACAACCCCTACCTTTTCTTACCCCCGAAGCTTCCCCAAATCACCCCCGTCCGTGTCACAAGTGCCTGTACATAATAACATGTCTCTGGGGTGCGTTTCTGTAATTATATAGACAGTGAGCTTTGGTTTCTCATGAAACGGCAACCGCTATTTAGCACATACTTCGTCATCATCGGCCTGAGGAAGCCTATTGCTGGAAATAGGTCTACCCTCTTCTTTTTTATACAACTAGCTATGGTGAACACAGGGTGTTTGTTTTCTGTCATGCTGTCTACTTTTTTCTGCCCTTACCCCACTTTATGTGAGGTCAGCATGTTTGTCTTCCTCCTCCATTCTTCTCTGTCAGCCATCATCTCTGCATTTACTCCTCTCTTATCCATGTCATATGTGTATGTATTTACAAAAAATGAGTATTATTTATACCAGTTCAGCTATCTAATTTCTATAGTACAAGCTCTGCTTAATTTGGGGCTAGCTAATGTATGTAGTGTGTATAAAAATAACCCTTACTTCGGCATTGAACAGTACATAGAAACTTTGCAAGTGCATTAAAGTTCCAGAAGTAGAAAATAACAGTAAAATAAATAGAAAATACTTAGAAACACCCCTAACACTCGTTAGAGTCGGCAGTTGGCGTAAAAACTTCCAATTCCACTTTATGTAGTCGGACGTTCTCACTTCGTACTGGAGTTTAACAGTATAACACAAAGAAACTTACAATTAAACAAATATTTACAAAATATACAAAATACACAAGAAACAGTTGACCGTTACAAACGATCTAGAGATAGCTCAACTGATCCAAATCAGTACCAGAAGCGTCCCCAAGACGCTGGCGGCAGTTTTATTATGACTGTTATTATTAGTTTTTTATTCAGTATTTGATAAAATAATACTCATCAGTAAAGATGGGCGAAACGAAAAGCATTTAATAAAACAAAACTTTTTTAGTTAAGCAGTTAAATAAACTCACAGTGACAACCACTTTTCGTTTAGTGCTTTTTAGTTACCTGATGAACTTAAACCTTATTTTTACCGTAAGCAATACGTGCTAAATGCACAATCAATTGAAAAGTATTACCCAATCAAATTCAATGACGACAATTTAGATATGTAATGCTAAAAATTTATAACCTTTTGGATGGGTTATAAAATTATAATCTGCTTTTTGCTTTTGAAGATAAAAGTTTTGTAAGTTGAAAAAGCAAATAGCTATGTGTAAAAGCAAATTACAAAAGTCGTTTATAAAAATAAGCGTAGACATAAATATACTAGTCTTAGGGCACCCTATATACTTTTACAGATATATTTTCAAACTGATATAATAAAACCGTTGTGCATTTTATTAGGCCAACCGCCATACCAACAGTACATAAATCAAACAGGTCGCCGATTTTAAACTATAAACCCTGTCTGGGACAGGACTTAAATTGACAAGGGCCATATTTCATCCTGACGAGTTGACCCGGGCGTCCGAAACACTGGTGTCCAGCCGGGTCGGAGACTGGACTGGAAAATACATATGCGAGCAAAATGGCTCATTGGTGACAATGAAATAAAATAAACATTACAGACAATCCACACAACACTATCTAGCCCCAAACTAAGCAGAGCTTGTACCATGGGAACCAGATAGCTGATATAATTATACTTATATAATTTTTTTTGTAAATTGTTACGACTTAAATTTACAAAGGTGCCATCTAGCGGCGGAGGAGAGAACTATGTCGTCAAGCTTCTGGCTAAGATCCATATTGTTGACATTGTTGCGAAGAAACGTCACTAGATGACGCTCGGTTGTCTTCGTCCTCCCTGGACTTAAATTTTATGAGTAGTTGAACTGTCAGATGTCACTTTGATTGACAGATCAACCATATGCGTTGTTTGTATTTGAAGGTTAGGGGAATCAAATTTTAATCTATGCATTAGGCGGAAACTGAGTCCTTGAGTTATTACCTTTTGATTTCGTCTCGAAGCAGATTATGACCATATTTGGGCACGTTTTCGGTGATTTCCGCCCCGCGTCGCGAGGGTGGGAGAATACTATAAAAGACTGATCCACGGGTGTTCGATTCTCTTTCTTCAACTTTTGCTAACCTCAGCATATTATCCGCGCGTCATCTCACCACAAAGCAAGGTGAGTTTCCTTTGTTCTTCAACGTGGAAACGGTTCAGTGTAGTTTCGATAGAAAGTATTTTAATTTACAGTGTCTTGTGTTGAGTGGTGTCGACGCTGGGCTTCCCAAAGAGCTTCGGGCGGCTGCCAAAAACGCGTGATGACGCGGTTGGTCTTCCGTTCCCAGTCCTTGTAAGGGACATAATATCTACACCACACCTCCCAAAAGGTATGTTTTATTTTATATTTGAATAGCGTTTGTTGTCCTTGCACCTTCGACCCTTCATAACCTGGGTGCCTTGCATACTGGTTCTCCAGCACCCTTTGCCATTTCTAGTGCTGCTTGTGTGGTACAGTGGACACTATACTGATTGTACCACCGTACCTTGAAGCCTACAGTGTCATCTTATTTGTCTTTGTATTTCTTATTTTCTGTTGCCAAGAAGAGTGAGGTTAACCTCCACATGACGGAGACCCTCACTTCTTTGTCTTGTGCTTACTGCTTTGCTCACTGGGAAATGTCACATTCCAGGAGGTGTTTAGTACGGGCTGTCGGTACAGATGCATAGTACGGGTGTTCGGTACAGGCTCGCGCCGTACGAACACGTGTAGCCTGAGTCTTCCCGTCTGGAGTTACGGCGGCCGAGTCGTGGTGTGGTAGGCGGGACACAGCAGACGCACGGTCCAGCCGCGGCCACCCACCACGTGCTCCGCGCGCCCTAGCTACCGGCTCCGGGGGCCATCCCCGAGCTTTACCATTAGCCGGCTGATGCCCTATAGAAAAGTCGGTATTTATTCTTATTAATTCTCCCTACCATGTGTTAATTATTCTAATCGGACGATTGTCCTGGCGCCCATTCTAAGTCTACGTCCCCGTCTGGAGGAGTATCGGGATGCATTAAGTATTTTATAAGGTCTGTCATAGAAACTGGAGTAATCGTATAAAAGAAATCATTGTTCACCGAGGTCGTACCCACTCTTTACCCTATAAGCTCTAGTAGCTAGTCGGCAACTTATGTAACTTAACCTTAAGGTATCAGGTCCTTTGTTTTGTAGTAAAACTAAATTAATTATCTTAATTAGCTACCTAGTTTAAATACCATTATATCCTTCAGGTCTTTCCTTTCTCTAAAATACCATGTGTTAGGATGTCTATGACTTAATAAACTTTCATGTACTGTGTTTCCTAAGTATTTCATTTATCAGCCACTTAGGGTTAGGACCCCCAGTAGGAAAAAATTGTAACAGTTGCAACCCAACGTAGGGGCTTTTTAACCGTAGGTAACTGACATGTCTTTTTCTTTTTTTGTGCTGTGTCAGAAGAACAATGATTTTTTTTTTAATCTTTTTTTTTTACTCATCTGTCTTTTGGTATGATTGCTCCAGTTTTTAAGACCATGCGTGATATATTTTAAAATGAAACTTATATTTTTATTTTTATACCTTTTTTTTGAAATTGTTATTGGATGATTTATTGGATATTTGTATGTTTTTGGAGTTAGCCGCTCGAATTAGGTAGGTTTAGTTGGTAGGATTGACATTTTTTTTTTAAATTGTAAAATATTGTTGATCAATAATTCTAATATGTACAATAATGAACACGGTGAACAATGAACATTAATTTTTCCAATTTTATTATTATCTTGCATTGAATTTTATTATTATTTTATTTTGCAATTTTATTATTTTTTCTTTTTGATTGACTGATTTAGATTTTTTTTTAGCACCCCATTGTGTGGTTAATTTTTTTTTCTTTCTCTTTCTCTTTCTAAAATTTATCGGGTTTTTTTGTTTTTTTTTCTGTTTGGATATTTTCTATGTTTTCTGGTTATGTTATGTTGTTGTCTTTTTCTTGGGGTTGTTTATTTTTAGGTGTACGATGTTTGATGTTGGTGTCCGTGGGGTGTTCGTTTCACGCACAGTCGTTACGGAGGAGTCGTAATGCATTGGTAGTGAAATTTTTGAGCACTTCGCGGGGATGTTTTTGAAGTTTGATGGTGATGTTTTGGACGTATATAGCGTCCAGGACGTTTTTGAAGTTGGTTGTTTGATGTTGGTGTCCGTGGGGTGTTCGTTTCACGCACAGTCGTTACGGAGGAGTCGTAATGCATTGGTAGTGAAACTTGTGAACAATCCGCGGGGGCGTTTTCGAAGTTTTGAAGTTTGATGTCGATGTTTTGGACGCGTATGGCGTCCCGAACGTTTTGAAGTTGGATGTTTTGGACGTGTATGACGTCTGGGAAACTTTGGGAGTTTCGGAGGTGTTGGAGGGGTGTTTGTATCATCACGCACAGTCATCACGGAGGAGTCGTTATGTATTGGTAGTGAAATTTACGAACACTTCTCGTTCTTTTTGTAAATATTTTTTTAGTTGTGGGTTCGATTCGTGGGAGATAGATTAGTATTAGTAGTGATTAAATCTAGGTGTACATTATAATTCTTTAAGTTTGAAGCTTGGTTTTTTTTATTAGTTTTTTTTTTTTATTAAAACTTGTAGGTTTGAGTTGAACGGTTTCCTATCAAAACTGTTCCCCGGACCGTAGTTTGACTATGTATGATCTTGTCCTGGGCGTTGGCTATAAACACGGAATAGATTGCTGGAGATTAAGTTTGTTATTATGTTGGTGACACAGTTTGTGTGCGGATTGCTAGTTTTAAGTAGATAGGGTAGGGTTAGTTTTATTTATAGGTGTTGGTTAAGGATAGTTTTTTTTTTATTATATTATATTTTTTTTTTCGTTGTGTTTTTATGGTATGTTAGATTAGATTCCCCCGGTCCGTAGAGATTATATTTTGTTGGATAACATTAGACCTGGGTGTTGGTTACTTTATGGTTCGAGAATGTCTTTAGTTTGAATAGATAGGTTTTTTCGTGGTTTATTTAGTTTATATTTTTACATGACTTACCTAGCATGGACAGTTACCTATGTGGAAGCCTAGTGCGGGAAAAATCTTGTTTTTTTTTTTATCATTATATGTATGTTTATTTAAACTTTAAATGTACAAAAAAAATAAGCTAAAGCCGTTTTGCAGTAAACTCCTCTTAGTATCCGTCATTGGGTAAAAAATAAGCCTAAAATTTTCTCACGGATAACAATGAGTAAGCAAGCCTATGTTATCCCTCAGAGCGGTGTAAAAGACTCTGTAACCTTTGCACAGGACTAAGATACACAGCAAAACCTGAATAGGAGCAGGTGGCGACTCCTTTACTTTAAAGTATTTACTTTCCTTTCACTCAGTATTTGTCATTGGGTAAAAAATAAGCCTAAAATTTCCTCACGGATAACAATGAGTAAGCAAGCCTATGTTATGCCTCAGAGCGGTGAGAAAGACTCTGTAACCTTTGTTCAGATATTGAGACAAACTCATATTTTTATCACATAGTTTATAAATGTCACTTGCCATCATAAGCCACGGCACTAACTATCTTTATTTTTTTTACTTTTCGTTGATTACTCCCTGGTCAAGTAAAAGTAGCTTGGTCGTTGTTAGATAGGTATAATTAAAATTTTGCTTTATCGTATTTATGATTACAGTAACACTCCACCTATTACTACACATGGGACACATTTTCGACTTCGAGCTTCTGACATTATGACGTCAGGATTCTCTTAGTTCGAATGTCACGACACATTATACAGCTACACAGACACACACATTAACACACACACTATTATGTCTTCATTTCACTATATTTTATTATTTGTTTAAGTCTATAATATTACCTACTTAGTAAAACACCTAGCCTGCTGCGTGCCAAGCAAATTATTTTAAAGGGAATGTTTTGTTAAGTTTTGGAAGGGTTGGTTATTTTGTCGTTATAGTTTTGTTTGATATGGAGGGAAAGTCTTATTATTTTCTTTTTTTATAATGTAGGATTTTATTTTTATTTTCAATTGTCTTCTTATAGATGAATCGGCTTCAGTGCTGGAGGGCCAGCACGGATTTTCCTTGCTTCCCGCGTAAAATCCTTCGGGGAAAGGGAATATTGTTACGACTTAAATTTACAAAGGTGCCATCTAGCGGCGGAGGAGAGAACTATGTCGTCAAGCTTCTGGCTAAGATCCATATTGTTGACATTGTTGCGAAGAAACGTCACTAGATGACGCTCGGTTGTCTTCGTCCTCCCTGGACTTAAATTTTATGAGTAGTTGAACTGTCAGATGTCACTTTGATTGACAGATCAACCATATGCGTTGTTTGTATTTGAAGGTTAGGGGA
The DNA here is from genome assembly GCA_939531255.2 of Thera britannica. Lineage (NCBI taxonomy): Eukaryota > Metazoa > Arthropoda > Insecta > Lepidoptera > Geometridae > Thera > Thera britannica. Next base: position 11,657,516 of record OW618036.2, on the reverse strand, counting down.
ATCAAATTTTAATCTATGCATTAGGCGGAAACTGAGTCCTTGAGTTATTACCTTTTGATTTCGTCTCGAAGCAGATTATGACCATATTTGGGCACGTTTTCGGTGATTTCCGCCCCGCGTCGCGAGGGTGGGAGAATACTATAAAAGACTGATCCACGGGTGTTCGATTCTCTTTCTTCAACTTTTGCTAACCTCAGCATATTATCCGCGCGTCATCTCACCACAAAGCAAGGTGAGTTTCCTTTGTTCTTCAACGTGGAAACGGTTCAGTGTAGTTTCGATAGAAAGTATTTTAATTTACAGTGTCTTGTGTTGAGTGGTGTCGACGCTGGGCTTCCCAAAGAGCTTCGGGCGGCTGCCAAAAACGCGTGATGACGCGGTTGGTCTTCCGTTCCCAGTCCTTGTAAGGGACATAATATCTACACCACACCTCCCAAAAGGTATGTTTTATTTTATATTTGAATAGCGTTTGTTGTCCTTGCACCTTCGACCCTTCATAACCTGGGTGCCTTGCATACTGGTTCTCCAGCACCCTTTGCCATTTCTAGTGCTGCTTGTGTGGTACAGTGGACACTATACTGATTGTACCACCGTACCTTGAAGCCTACAGTGTCATCTTATTTGTCTTTGTATTTCTTATTTTCTGTTGCCAAGAAGAGTGAGGTTAACCTCCACATGACGGAGACCCTCACTTCTTTGTCTTGTGCTTACTGCTTTGCTCACTGGGAAATGTCACATTCCAGGAGGTGTTTAGTACGGGCTGTCGGTACAGATGCATAGTACGGGTGTTCGGTACAGGCTCGCGCCGTACGAACACGTGTAGCCTGAGTCTTCCCGTCTGGAGTTACGGCGGCCGAGTCGTGGTGTGGTAGGCGGGACACAGCAGACGCACGGTCCAGCCGCGGCCACCCACCACGTGCTCCGCGCGCCCTAGCTACCGGCTCCGGGGGCCATCCCCGAGCTTTACCATTAGCCGGCTGATGCCCTATAGAAAAGTCGGTATTTATTCTTATTAATTCTCCCTACCATGTGTTAATTATTCTAATCGGACGATTGTCCTGGCGCCCATTCTAAGTCTACGTCCCCGTCTGGAGGAGTATCGGGATGCATTAAGTATTTTATAAGGTCTGTCATAGAAACTGGAGTAATCGTATAAAAGAAATCATTGTTCACCGAGGTCGTACCCACTCTTTACCCTATAAGCTCTAGTAGCTAGTCGGCAACTTATGTAACTTAACCTTAAGGTATCAGGTCCTTTGTTTTGTAGTAAAACTAAATTAATTATCTTAATTAGCTACCTAGTTTAAATACCATTATATCCTTCAGGTCTTTCCTTTCTCTAAAATACCATGTGTTAGGATGTCTATGACTTAATAAACTTTCATGTACTGTGTTTCCTAAGTATTTCATTTATCAGCCACTTAGGGTTAGGACCCCCAGTAGGAAAAAATTGTAACAAAATACATGCTTAGAATACAATATGACACCCAGACAGAGAACAAACACCTCCGTTCACCACACAAATTTTTGTTCTCAGTGAGAATCGAACCCACGACCTTACGGCTCAGAAGGCAAAGCTACTAACAACTGAGCTGAGAGGCCAGTCAACATTATTATTTTATTTTAGCCCTACTGTTTTAACTGACTACAAATAAAAAAGGGGGTTCTCAATTCAGTTGTATTTTGTTTTAATGTTTGTTATTGCATAACTTCGTCATTTATGAACCGATATTATATTTCATTTTGTTTTAAAGGTAATACTTCCAGATTGGTTCAACAGAAATTTTATCAAAATCGGTTCAGCAATTTGGCCATGAAGTCAGTTTCTCAGGTTTTTAACCTTTCTTTTTTCTTCCATTCGACCTTAAAGCCCAGTTACATTATATATAAAGACAATCTACTTAAATACACAATTACATATTCCACCCATCTTTGCTTTTCAGCATCTACATTCGTAACACCCACTTTTTACTTCACACGGCATTCATAGCTCCTTTCCTCACACTGTGAAAAAACATCTAATCACTTGAATTACAAGGATCACTGTTAAACGTTTTCAAATCTGGTAAAAACCTATCAAATGTAACGAACTCGTTTGAAACAAAGTTTTTTTTTATAATGTCTCAAAAGCTAAGCCTATAGTTTTGAAATAAGTAGTTTGTTGTCTAGAACCTTAAAGGTTCTAGTGATGGTCTAATTCTGACTTCACAAGTTCAGTTTAAATCGATTCTTTTGAACTTTTGCCTTGAATTTGGAAGAGTTGTAAAGTGATTCGCTCCACTTTCGATGCGGTTTGGTAAAAATCTTCGGTTTCTCTTTTTCATGACAAAGACAAAGTTAATAAAAATAGAAGAAATATAGGTACGTGTAAGCATATTGAACATGACATGTGTCAAATATTAAATTTGAACGTTTGCTAGACCTTTATTGGCTCTGTTGGATATTTATAGCTACTTAGATCAGGGCGTCAATTCCAGCAACACGGTTCGATTGAGTGATCGTCGAGTGATCGCTGAATCCGCGTTCCATTTTCCAATTTTTCAAACAAAAATTGACAACTCACATCGATTTACGCGATCGCTTGAGTGATTTGTGTTTTCAGAATCGACACCCAGGAGGCATTCTGGCTACTCCTTAAATAAACTCTGTAAGTACGTAACGGATCTGAGAGGTTATCTTCTGTATCTGTGAGTATAAAATGATTGAAACAGTCAACCAATAGGCAATCTTATTGCTAAAAGCATTTTCATCCAGGCTTCTATTTTGAAACTTTTTAAGCCAATTTTTTTTCGCTTACGCTGTTATAGCTGAGTATCTAATAAATAATTTCCAAGTAAGCTGTATCTTTACTGCATACAATAATCGTTCGTTATAATTGTTTTATTTTATGAATGGTGCTTATGGTAATTATCATGTGAAGCACGAACAATATAAACGTTTCTTGTGTTAACAATAGCATAAACCTAATCTAGCCTCATTTCACATGTGACACACAGACGAACAAAACGGTGAACAAAGAACGTATTTTATTTACGGCTTTTCAAAAGAAAATTATATATAACATCGCTCATGCAGAGGAAAAATAATAGCCTCAACTAATTAATAATAATGATCAATTGATGGGCAAGGTGGTGATCTTTTGGAGCACCAATGCAGTTTAAAGAACTGAATTAAATTAACAAAACATGAAAATTCTGCAGGCTGGCGTCAATGAACTTCTCACTCGCCTTAACATTTTGAAAGATATAAGATTCATTTAATTTATTTAATTAGAACGGTGAAAGCAAAATTGTGTTTAACTTAGTAAAAAACATCAGTTTGATCCAATTTTCCAACTAAAATGGTTGCAAATACGAAAACTTGTAAATTAATTATTCAGTGGCACGTCTTGGGAGAGACCTACGTCCAGCAGTGGACTAATATAGGTTGATGATGATGATGATGATGATGATGATGAATTATTCCTGAAAGGGATAGTCAAAAGAATATGGGATTATGTACCATCATCCCATTTAGCAGTAGTCCATCCATCGCCATTGCTAGAATACCAAATGAACCAAATTAAACAAAATGTTATACTAAACTAGAATTTATTATTCAGTTGTCATATGGTTGCAGTCATATGTTGGGTACCTAACTCAGATAGTAGATGAATAAAAGAGCGGACTGTAAATTGGACAGGATTCTATTAAAACAATTAAAAGACGTGTGAACACGGTTCCGTGGTTGAGCGTAGTGGCTTGGTGTTCGGTGCCGATCTGTCCCGAAGATGCTGGCTGCACCCCGCGCCCCGCCGCGGGAACGCAAGACCGGTGTTTTACACAAACAAACTTATAAATAATACAAATATTTACAAAATACACAAAAAAAACTCTTGAGTTGCAAACGATCTAAAGATAGCTCAACTGATCCAAACCAGTATCAGACGGAAGCGACCTCAAGACGCTAGTAACCACGCTGGATAATGCGCTGCACCAGATACCCACCAGCCCTTGGGTCACGCGTCGTTTCGATCAGTCGCCTAAACAACATTTTGAAGACCTGCAAGGCATTATTCAGTTATCTGAATTTCATCGTCCAAGCTTTGCTAAGTAAACGCTAGATGGCGTTATGTGAACTATCATCAGTCAATTAATTCATCATCAATCATCATCAGCTAATTCTAGTTTCCCAATCTATCGGACCGTATATCACATGGAGCTCTAACAAAAGCTGTTTATATAGTGAGCACGCCTTCCGCTAATAATTTAGCGTACTTAGCAACTACTACATGGATTGTACGCCAAATGAATTCAGATTAACGTTATTGTATTACATAATGTGACGTATATGTACAAATTATAGTCTACGCGTTATTGCTAGTGACCTCTTGAGGTATGCAAGTGGCGAGAGGCGGACGATTGCCACAGTAGCTGCGTTAGTGAATAACGCATATAGCCGATAGTTGACTCCCTTCTCTAGCCACTTGCATACTGCAGGAGGTGACTACCAGTTAGTGCATCCAATCATTAAATTTGTTGTGATATTTATATTTTAATCACGAAAAATCACTTAAAAATTACAAATCGATTATACGATTGTAGGAGGGGAACCAAACAGCTGATATAAAAAAAATCGGTTATCTGTAAAGTTGGTTTACTGACGATAGTTGAACGTGACAACGTCATACAGCTGTCCACGCGGACGCATCGCTCACTTAAGTAGGAGAGAGACAGATGTCGAACCCTACCAAACGCGGAGGCTGATTGTGCTCTTTGTCGCTCGTTCCGCGCTCTCGCTTGCACTTCATGCCTTAAATGGAATGCCTCAGAGCGAGGTAACGCCGCATGAGTCATGTTTTTTCGTGCGTGCAGCCGGCTCCATCGAATTATAAGACGTTGTCACGTCAAAAAATTAACATGATTATTTAGTAAATTCATGCTTATAGAATAATATAACACCCAGATAGATAACAAACATCTGGTGAGTTCAAACCAAATATTTGTTCTCTTTAGTACTCAATACTCAATAGATTTATTGTAAACACATGGTAAGTGAGGTGTTAATTTTACAAACAGTGGTAAAGTATTAATGTGAGCTCCTTTAGGACACTACAATAGTAAGAGGTTGGCAGACCGAGGTTTTTTATCTTATACCTTTAAACGAGAAAATCTTGTATATATATTTAGGATCTCAGAAACTGCACCAAGGATTTTCACGAAATTTAGTATACAGGGGTTTTCGGGGGCGATAAATTGATCTAGCTAGGATTCATTTTAAGAAAATGATTATTTCTTTCAGAGTGCAATAATTAAACATAAACTGAATATGTGACTGCTCCTGCCATCTATTGACGATTGTGAGCAACTAACTGCAAGCATGTCTAGCAGATGGCGTTGTTTAGTAAGAATAAACCAGTAAAGGTGATAATAAATGACTCCTAAGATTTCTTAAAAATACAAATTAACGAAAAATATAATATTTATATTAGTATAATAGTTATATTCGTTTTAATTACGTGTCGTTTTATTAATGGTAATAGGTAGTATTTAGTATTGTTGTGTTGTTGTAATTTGTATCCAATCCCTCAATAATACAAGCCCAAAAGCATTAATCTAAATCCATTAACCATAATGTGCGACAGTTATAGTGCGCTATGATCGATTAGTGCCTCAGATGTGGGTTATGGAGTGCGGTCGATCTAAATACATGTTATTTATTACATGCGCTATGTAAATCAAAATAAATGGGCATGGTTTCAATCACTGAGTACTTCTGTCTGAATAAGTAGATCCGCTTAGAAGATGATCTGTGAAATGTAGCTGGCAAGCACTGGAGAAGAAAAGCCGAAGACCGGGCTCAGTGGCGCGTTTTGGGAGAGACCAGCAGTGGACTGAAAGGTATAACTTTTTTGTAAGCTGTCATCACAACTGATGGAAAGTGAGGATACAGCCTATATAAGATGGAGCATGCTTAGCTATAATCCACTTGTTGACATTTGTCTTAAATTTCCTAAATTAAAACAGTACTGTTTTTTTAATATTACTTTTGAAATTACTCTTATCACGGGTTTTAATACTATAACGGGCGAAAAAATTAACAAAATAGTTGGATAAAAACAATAAACCTGGGTATTTCATTAATATAATAATTATTTTAAATGTAGATCAGTAATTTTCTTTGTTATATTAAATGTCGCAAGGTTAGAATTTCATTAAATGAAATTATCCCAAGAGAGCTCTCGAACAAACTTTTAAGTTACACTTAAAGTTCCGAGCTAAAATAAAATTAACACTTAAATTCTCAATACATACACCTCTGGCGGACGTGAGTTGAAAACTAACAGAGCCTTAAAGCTAACGTTCTGAGGATTCTTGTGGTTTCGTTAGTAAAACATTAACCAGCTTATTTCTAAAGTTGGCTGAAGTTTATAAACTTTAAAAATAAACTAAGTTTAAGTGTGTTGACTTTTGTGGCTGAAATTAAGATGTTTTATTGGATACTATATTTTGAGCATGATAATGTACAAAAGCACATGTGCTAAAAACAAACAATAAAGCTTTATGTCAAGCTTAAAAGCTCAGATAATAATTCTTACGAAACAAGTCCCAAACAGAACTACGTTTCAACTCTAGGGTCTTATTAATAATCCTAGCGTAGCGTTGGACTAGTTGATCCGTGTTTTGTCTCTTGCATTGACATGCAATTGTCAACTCGAACAAATGTGACAAAACAAAACACGATTTAACTACTCCAGCGTTGCGCCAGGATTATTAATAGCACCATTAGAGTGCGCGCAAGTTGACTTTGCACGTGACTGATGGCAAAAAACATGAAAAAACTTTACTGGAAATACCTGATCACAAATAATGAACTTGCATTGAACGCAGTGCCAGTTCGACTTCCCCATCCATGTTTGTGAACGGAAGAAACATTTCCAGTATTTTTTTTTTTTTTTTCCGTCTTTAGTCACGCGCTGAGTTAACTTGTGCGCACTCTATCAACAGTTCATCCTTCACTATAACAAATCCGTGCCCTTCACCCTTATCACGAGTTTTTGGCGCTATCGACCCGCTCGTCAGTCGCTTGTCAAAATATTGACAAATTACTTCAATAACTTACACCGTACCTTCTGTTGATAATAAAGTATAGGACGCGACTTAAAGTCGTGACTTTAGATATTAGACTATAAAGCCCGTCACACACGTAGCTATAATATCATCATCATCATCATTATCAGCCTGAAGAAGTCCACTGCTGGACATATACCTCCCTTACACAATCCATCCATCGACTTCCCGCGATCTTAACAATGTCGTTGGTCCATCTGGTGGGTGGGTGCGTTTATCTACCTTGCGGCGGCAGAAAAACCGCTTTAGATGGCTTTAGATGGCGATCTAGATCACCTGCAATGGCGATCTGCTTATCGCTTTCAAATAAGTATCGCACTATCAACGTTCGCGGCAATGTGTACGGATGTATACAAAACCATATGCTGAAACTGATCGACATCGCAGAGTGCCTACAATTGAGCAAGGATTTACGAACTAAGCACTTGGTAAATAAATGCTTATTTAGGGACAAATTCTAGGAATTCCTTTCCTGCCGGAAAGGGAAAACTATAAAACAATTTCTAAACACTTCGCAACAACAACACAAAGTTACTGAACTGACTACACGTTTGATAACACCTGGTCAAACTAATATTTCTCTCAACTCCACTAAAATTCTAAGCAATGTTAGCCGCAGTTACTTTGACAAGGTTCTCCTTCCTTGGAATTTGAAACGCGTTCAACAATGGAACTGAATCATTTATTTTTAAGCCCGTAGTGCGCGAGCTTAAATAAATTGTAAGCAGAATATTACCTGTAGAACTACCACAAACTCTGTCTGGCTCTGGCTCTGGTTTTGAGTCTGTGTGAGTGCTCACCAGTGTCATGTGACGTTTCGACGTAGGATTTATTTAGACAGCACTCACACAGGCTCAAAACTAGAGCCAAAGACAGAGCCAGACAGAGCTTGTGGTAGGCCTATTGCTATTGGAGGTTCCTATTACCCTGGAGAGATGACCCCTAAAAGTTAGAAAAATAGCCGCAAGGTTCTTTGAAACTGTAGGCCTACCATGACCTCTGTCTGGCTCTGTCTCTGGCTCTGGTTTTGAGTCTGTGTGAGTGCTTACCAGTGCAATAAGATGATGATGATGATGTCCTCCGCGACGTATCCGTCGATGGCGAACCTTACTGCGAACCTGAATTATTTTTCAGTTCAATGCATTATACTGTGCGTGTGAGGTTTTGACGTAAGAATTATTTAGTCAACACGCACACAGACTCAAAACCAGAACCAGAGACAGAGCCAGACAGATCTCATGGAAGGCCTACTGAATGGAAGTCATTATTAAAATGTATTAAGTAAAAAAATTAAAGATTTGGATGGAGGTTTTTGTGCGACCTAAAATCTTTTAGCCACAGGATATTTATTGATATTTAAAATACATTGAATATAATAAAAGCTTATTTTTAGACTGGCCATTCAACTCACTTGGTATTAGCTCTGCCTTCTGCGCCATAGGTCGTGGGTTCGTTCCCCACCGAGAACGAATATTTGCGTGGTGAACGCAAATGTTTGTTTTCTGCCTTGGTGTCATATTGTATTCTTAGTATGTTTTTACGACAAAAAATGTTATATCAGCTATCTGGGAACCATAGTACAAGCTCTGCTTAGTTGTGGGCTAAATATTGTTGCGTGAACTGTCTACAATATTTAATTATTTGAGTTTGAGTTATTACAAGCTCTGCTTAGTTTGGGGCTAGATATTGTTGCGTGGACTGTCCACAATATTTATTTATTTGTATTTTGTGTGTAGTAATTATGTTCATGGTTGAAATACAACACTGTATAAATCTGTACCATGACACATAACCGAGCTTTTCCATCAACGTAACCCTATCTGAACACGATTTCCACCATCATCAAAACATTTAAAATCCATCAACCTTAGCCTATAGGAAATAAGGTTTAATTTCCAAAAGCTTTGGAGTTGGTCAGATTTAATTATCATTCAAAATACAGCCTTACGTCGACAAACATAAATTTTAAAATTTAGTTTATCGATTAGAAATATTTTGTCTGTTTTGAATTTGATGTTGCTACGAGTACAAACGGAAATAGTTTTATTGGCCATTAGAATAGATATCAAATTAATGTGAATGTGTGTCAAATATTATGTTGAATTAAGGCCTGCGCACACCGCAGCAATTCAATGGTAGGTTAATGGTAGGTCGCAAGCGATAGCGATCAGTGATGCGCTGTCACATTTGTCAGCGATATTTGACAGCGTTTCATTGATTACCATCGCCAGCGACCTAGATGTGCGCAGGTCTTTAAAATGGCTAGAATTAAAATTAGGTTTATTTGAGTGTTAAAAGGTTCAGCAGTGTTTAGTCCCTAAAGTTATAATTGATTAAGTGTCATAGGTTTGAAGCTCCTGGGCTTGGGAAATATACAAAAAAACAGCTTTATCCTCAGTGTCTCATAGATCTTAATAATAATAAGTATAATTTTAACTCACTACGAGTTAAAATTATGATGCCGGTAAACCGGCCTGCGTCTGTAGTACCTATCTGTAGCATGAAAATTCGCGCGAACAACAGCGTTCTGCGCACCTAACTATTTGGATGGGTGACTTCTTCTGGCATTTACTTCGACTTGTTTCCATGTTTCGAAAAGAGAAACTGGGTAAGAATCATTTTTACTTAAGACCAGCTTTTTGAGCTTTTAAATTCAAATGATCGTTGAGGTTTCATAATTTATTTTTGGCCCCGAGAAAATTGGTGACCTCTAAACTGGGTTCTAAAAAGGTTTTCCAGAAGATTTATAACCCGATAAGCCTTTAGGCGTCCATTTGGTAATGGCAATGACCTATTTTGCTAACACTAAGCCAAATTACGGTCAACCTTAGAAAGACCAAAGAGACAAATCAAAAGAGAATAACGACATAATGAGAATTTGGGGTCACCAAAATTTTTTGTATTATAAGAAATTTAATCCTACAAAGTTTTATACTGTTCCAGTTCCGAAAAATCCTACGTAAATTATAAAATCTATATTTTAGATTATTGGATGTTTGTGGCTCAAAACTCTTAGCGGCTGAACCGATATGCAGATAAACAAATTTAATATCTTTTATTTTTTATTTTTTTTAAATTTGCCTACCTACTTAAAAAAAAAAAACCTACATACCTACTACCTACTTTTGTTAGACCCACGTAGTACACACAATATACCTATCATGGATGATCCCTGACCTTGACTTGTTACGTACATCCATATCCAGATGACGTAACTATCGGGGTCACCAAAATGTTAAATTGTATTGCTGTGAATAAATATATGAATTTTGGTGAATGATGCCAAAATCATACGACAAACTAATTTCATAATGGATTTATCAAATCCCATTCTTTTGCTTAAGTTCACATTTACGTATCTGTGCTCAGGTGTAACGTTATACGTTAAAGGTTTATTAAGAATGACGCTCATGTATCTCAAATATTTTTTATTAGGATTCTTACTTATTAAAACTCTTATTTCATCAAACCTAGGTCTAATTATTCTCACACTAAAATTTAAATTACTGGCGCGTCAATATCTGTGTGTTGCGCGCGACCTTGAATAGAACCGGCTAGGAGCGAGGCTCGCTCACTGCATGCGTTCGCTGAGTGCGCTGCCACCGCATTCGCTCTGCCGCGACGCTTGCACAAAGACTAATGTACTTAACCATTGTTCCAGTTCAACGGATTTGTAAAATACCGATACTGGTTAACTTTCTTTCTTTAAAAAAACTAGTAAAGTTGTTCAAATAGTGTTTCGTCCCATACTGGGAGCTACCTCCGGGCTACTCAAGAGCTACCTCCGGGCTACTCAACAGCTACCTCCGGGCTACTCAAGCACCAGCTACCTACGCCTTAGTTACCTCCGGGCTACCTACGCCTTAGCTACCTCCGGGCTACCTACGCCTCAGCTACCTACGGGCTATCTACACCCCAGCTACCTACGGGTTGTCTACGCCCCAGCTACCTACGGGTTATCTACGCACCAGCTATCTCTGGGCTACACTAGTACCTGCGGACTACCTCAGCCTTATCTGCCCGGGCTCACTTAACGCAACGCAAGGGGAGTGATTTACCTAAAACTAATAGGACTATTTCTTCGTCAGACCAAGACTAGGCTTAGGTACTTACCTCACGACCTCTTATTTAGACCTACTACTTGTTTAACTGTTAATTTTAATATTATAACTTTTCTTACCTACTTAACTCTTTTATTTGCCACCCTCTAACGTGACAAAATGGCGCCCAATAACGTGGTCTTATAAGTTTTAGTCTTGGTCGACTGAGAAATAATCTTATTTTATTCTTAACGCAATTCTGGTGTTGGTGTGTGCATGTTCCAGATTTAGCACTTAGTTCTTAAGTATACTGTACATCGTACCTACTCTTGTACTTGTTTATTAGGTTAGGTTTGGTCGTCTGTGCATAACTTACTCAATAATCGGTAAAAAAAAAAAAATTCTCTCTATTTAATTGTAAAGATGTCGCGCCAAATTAAGTACCTACAACTTACTAAGCCTGAGCTTACATACGAAGTAAGAATACGCGCAGAGGAACCGAAGGAGAGAGTAGAGGATTTAAGACAACAGATTGCGAAACTCTCGATTAAATTCCCTGCTGAAGAAGTTCTTGACTCTTGCTATGAAATCACAGATGATATCGTAGGTATTAAACATACGCTTGCTAAAACGGCAATAAATTTAGCTTCTCTTAAAGACGATCCTCAAAAGGGTTTACTAGAGCGCACTCACACTTACTTGAACCATGTCTATCATAGGCTAAATAGAATTTCTTCCACTGAAACAGCTGATCAATTGGCCTTGTTGAAGGAAACCCAAGAGTTCTACAAAGAACAGTGGTCTAAGCTCCAGGACATTTTGACATCTTTAGGTCGTATCGATCCTGCTCCTAAACCTGACGGTCTTTTTGACGACCCTAAGGCCACTACTTTTGAACCTAGCACAGAAACACAGCCTGCTGTTTGTGACTTTTCGCACTCTATCAAGGTTACTTGTGATCGCCTTACTTCTGATATTTCTAGGGTAAAATATGATGGCAAGTCCTGCGTTAGGTCTTTTATCACTCGCGTTGAAGAATTTCGCGTAGCAAAGGATATTTCTGAATCTAAAATGCTCAAACTTGCTACGGAAATTTTCACGGTAGATGCTCTCCATTGGTATCGCAGCGTAAAAGACTCAATAGTGTCTTGGAGTAGCTTGCTTGAGTTGCTAAAAGAAGACTTTGATGCAGTAGATTTTGACTACCGTATGCTTAGTGAGATTAGAAACCGCAGTCAAGGCCCTTCAGAAAGTATTACCATATACCTTGCCATCATACATGGAATGTTCAGCAAGCTTAGTAAGAAGTTGACTGAACAGGATCAGCTAGAAATAATTTTACACAACATTAGGCCCTGCTATTCTAGCGTCCTTGCTACATGCCCTAACTTAACCTCAATAGCCAGTTTGCGTAACCTGTGTAAGAACTACGAGCAGATTAAGGCACGAACAGATGGTTTTAAAGAGCCACCTTCCGTTTCTACGAGCACGCTTGCTCCTGAATATGCCTATCAGGAAAGAAAGGAAGTAAGTAGGAATATCCCTAAGACACCTCAGACTCAAACAAACTCAAACTTTAACCATCAAAGGCCTACTTACAACCGACCGTATAATGTATCTGCTGTCCGAGACGAGGTGTATTGCTACCGCTGCCGCGTAAATACGCACACAATGAGACAGTGTACTGCAGAGCGCACTATTAAATGCTTTCGCTGTGGCCTTAAAGATTATCGTGCGCCTGACTGCCCCAAATGCAACCCACCCAGAGGTAATTCCACCCCATCATCCTCTGCTGAACCACAGCCAAAAAACTAATAAATCGAAATTGTTGCAACGATAAATTCCAACTATCCGACTGGAATAGTTGGCTTTCTACTATAAGACGTTTCTTTGGCACCTACAAGGTTGCAACAATTTTGAATACTAAGCCCACTAATGATCCCCGCCCATATGCTAGAATTACTATTGGTAATATTCCGGACTTGAGTTTATTTGGATTGCTTGACTCTGGATCATCTGTTACTATTCTAGGTAGGGGCATTCACTTACAATTATCTAAATTTGGTCTCATTCTTTTCACTGATGAAAAAATAACAGTAACTGCGGCGGGTGGTCAAAAGATTACTTCTCTTGGTTACTTCCAGCTGCCAGTTGTTTTTGAGAATATGACTCACTTGCTCCAGGCCCACGTCATACCAGCAATTGAATCAGATCTTATCCTTGGAGTTGACTTTTGGAAGAAGTTCCGATTATTCCCTAAGTTTCTCAACAATATTGATTATTTATCCTTGTCTAAGCCTCACTTGTCTGTTATTGCTACTGAATCAACTGACATGCATCTGCACTCTTATTCTAACCTTGATACTTCACAAAAACTTATTGCAGATAATGTCATTGACCAGTTCAATAACATTTCTTTTGAAACTAAAGGTCTTGGCAAGACCTCTCTTATCTCTCATCGGATCAATACAGGTGACGCTGAGCCAATAAAACAGCGTTACTACCGTTTATCGCCTGAAAAGAAGCGAATCATTGCAGAACAAGTGGATGAGATGCTATCCTTGGGTGTTGTGTCCCCCTGTGAAAGTCCTTGGTCTTCTCCTGTTTTGGTCGTGGGTAAAAAAGATGGTAAGCCTCGTTTTTGCCTGGACAGCCGAAAGCTCAACTCAGTCACCGTCAAGGATGCATATGGCATTCCTTATATTTCGGAAATCCTCGACAATTTGAAGAATGCGAAATATTTATCCAGTCTAGATCTCTCAAAAGCCTTTTGGCAGATACCTATTGTTGAATCTGACAGAGAGAAAACAGCATTTTATGTGCCTGGCCGAGGGTCCTTCATGTTCAATGTTACTGCATTTGGGCTCACCAACGCTCCTGCGACTCAACAAAGGTTGGTAGATTCCCTCTTTATTCCCGATTTCGAGTTAAAGGTATTCTGCTACCTAGATGACATTATCGTCATAAGTGAAACATTTGATGAACATGTCTCTATCCTTTTACGTGTGCTTGACAAACTCAAAAAAGCCAATTTGACCATTAACTTCGATAAGTGTCAGTTCTTTAGAGACACGCTGAAATATCTTGGCTATGTTGTTGATGTCAGTGGGCTGCGCACGGACCCTGATAAGGTTCAAGCCATTAGTAAATACCCCATTCCGACAAGTAGAAAAGAAATTAAGCGTTTCTTAGGAACCGCATCTTGGTATCGTAGATTTATACCTAATTTCAGCAGTATTGCTGGGCCACTTAACAAACTTACCTCAACTAAGAAGAACGGCCCGCCCTTTGAGTGGACCGCTGATGCTGATAAGGCTTTTACTGAGCTTAAACATCGACTCGTTCAGGCACCAATCCTTGCTTGTCCCAACTTCGGATTGCCTTTTGAAGTGCACACAGATGCAAGTGACTATGGAATAGGTGCAATGCTGTGTCAAATGGTAGACGGAGTTGAACACCCAGTTGCCTTTATGAGCAAGTCCTTGTCCGGTCCCGAACGAAACTATAGTGTTACGGAAAGGGAAGCCTTAGCAGCCATAACAGCTATTGAGCACTGGCGGTGTTACCTCGAAAACGGTCGTACTTTTACACTTTACACTGATCATGCCGCTCTCAAATGGTTTTTGTCTATCACTAATCCAACGGGTCGACTTGCGAGATGGGGTGTTAGGTTCTCGGCGTTTGACTTTATTATTAAGCACCGTAAAGGCAAAGATAATGTCATTCCCGACAGTCTCTCCAGAATTGTCCCCGTAGCAGCTATATCTTCTTCCTCTTCTTCCCCTCCACCTACCAATGATCAGTGGTACTTAAATATATTTAATGGTTGCATAAATTCACCGACTAGCTTCCCTAATTACATGTTGCAGAACGGCAAGCTTTACAGGCACATAACTAACAAAAATATACTGACTACTGAATTTGAGTGGAAGGAGGTAGTATATCAGGAAAAGCGACAAGACGTACTTTTTGAATGCCATTGTGAGCCAACTTCAGGTCATTTTGGCATCTTTAAAACTTATAAGCGCTTAAGCCTTACTTACTACTGGCCAAAAATGCATGGGGATGTCATGAAGTACGTCTCTAGCTGCGAAAAGTGTCTGGCTTATAAGGCTTCCACCTATGGAACAATTGGCAAAATGGGTAGGCCTAAGGACTGTTGTAGGCCATTCCAAATGTTGTCAATTGACTTAGTAGGGCCTTTGCCTACTTCTAGGAAGCAACATAGTTATATTTTTGTAATCACGTGTTGTTTTTCAAAGTACTGTTTGATCTTTCCTTTACGGCGTGCTACTGCCGACGCCGTATCTAAACTCCTTGAAAATAATGTAATATTAGTGCACGGCGTTCCGCAAACTGTTATACTGGACAACGGGTGTCAGTTTGTGAGTCGCGAATTGGATTCCTTATTTACCAAATACAAGGTACCAAATGTTCACTTCACCCCTAAGTATACCCCGCAAATCAATACAGTTGAAAGGTACAACAAAACGATCGTTACAGCGTTGTCAACCTTCGTGAACGAGGATCATAGAGCGTGGGACGTGAACATTCCTAAAATCCAATTCGCGATGAACAACTCGGTAAGCGAGGTGACAGGTTTTACTCCGGCGTTTCTGGTACATGGCCGGGAACTTGTAACTTGCGGGTCACATTACGTGGAGAATGACGACCCAACTGTTATAGTTTGTTTGCCTCGAGATGTCTTTGCAGAAAATTTGGGTCACCTATCTGGCATATTTGACAAGGTTCAAGCTGCACTTTGGCATAGTCATCAAAAGAACTCTCAGAGATACAACACTAGAAGGAAACAACTAGAATTTAATGTAGGTGATGTAATCTGGAAACGTACTTACCCACAAAGTGATAAAGATGCCTATTTCAGTAAGAAACTTGCTCCTAAATACCTTAAATGTAGAATCAAAGCCAAGCGATCCTCGCTAGTTTATATCCTGGAAGACATGTCTGGCCGTGACTTGGGAGCCTGGCATGTCAAAGATTTTAAGCCTCACCTCTTAAAATCTTAGCTCGTTGTAACCCTGTGTAGGGACGGGGTAGAATACTTTTTCCTACTGCCGCCGGTAAGCATGACGTAAGAGCCGTCTAACCGAGCAGTTGATTCCTCTTTCTCTGGAAAACCTAATGCTAGTCACTTTCCTCATTACGACGCCAGAAATCAACTGTAACTTTAGTCTTTAGCTTAGTTTAGTTAGTATTTCTTCCTTCTCATTCTTTAATTTTGGTCTATCTAGGGTCTTGTTTGTTAAAAAAAATTAGTTTTTTTTCTTTTGTTTTCTGGGGTGGTCACAGGTTAGCCTGTTCTTTTACTTAGTGAATTTACGAAGTCGTTTAGTGTCATAGTTTATTTTTAAAAAAAAACTTAACTTACTTATCACATTTGTTATACTTGAGCGTGTACTTGTTCTCTTAAATCTTATATTGGCTGTAGTCTAAAAATAAAAAAAAACTTAATCTCAAGCCCTCACCAGAGAGAATCTGTCCCTTGAAGGATTCTCTCACTCTGAAGCGGGTGGTGACTTCCTCTCAACAAAGCTGTTAATCTTAAGCCCTCACCAGAGAGAATCTGTCCCTTGAAGGATTCTCTCACTCTGAAGCGGGTGGTGACTTCCTACTTAACAAAGCTTTTAAATCTCAAGCCCTCACCAGAGTTAATCTTTGCCTTGAAGGGTTTTCTCATTCTGAAGCGGGTGGTGACTTCAATTTTTTCAAAATTTATGAACTTATACGTTATTACACTCCTAAAAAGCTACTTGAGTGCTGTGTATACTAAAACACATGTATCTCTCTAATGACAGGGTCTGAATACAGTTTACTGCAGTGTTCAGACAGTATGTTTGATGAAGTATGAATGCGTGGTAAAAGGTTGAATGTAAGAATTGTATGTAAGATGAATTTTATTATGAGGTTAGATAATGAAAGCGATAGTGGTTTATTAACATCTTTAGGTCTTCTATCAGGATTTTCCACAGGTAAAATCCTTCTTCTAAGAAACGGTGTACTGTAACGTTATACGTTAAAGGTTTATTAAGAATGACGCTCATGTATCTCAAATATTTTTTATTAGGATTCTTACTTATTAAAACTCTTATTTCATCAAACCTAGGTCTAATTATTCTCACACTAAAATTTAAATTACTGGCGCGTCAATATCTGTGTGTTGCGCGCGACCTTGAATAGAACCGGCTAGGAGCGAGGCTCGCTCACTGCATGCGTTCGCTGAGTGCGCTGCCACCGCATTCGCTCTGCCGCGACGCTTGCACAAAGACTAATGTACTTAACCATTGTTCCAGTTCAACGGATTTGTAAAATACCGATACTGGTTAACTTTCTTTCTTTAAAAAAACTAGTAAAGTTGTTCAAATAGTGTTTCGTCCCATACTGGGAGCTACCTCCGGGCTACTCAAGAGCTACCTCCGGGCTACTCAACAGCTACCTCCGGGCTACTCAAGCACCAGCTACCTACGCCTTAGTTACCTCCGGGCTACCTACGCCTTAGCTACCTCCGGGCTACCTACGCCTCAGCTACCTACGGGCTATCTACACCCCAGCTACCTACGGGTTGTCTACGCCCCAGCTACCTACGGGTTATCTACGCACCAGCTATCTCTGGGCTACACTAGTACCTGCGGACTACCTCAGCCTTATCTGCCCGGGCTCACTTAACGCAACGCAAGGGGAGTGATTTACCTAAAACTAATAGGACTATTTCTTCGTCAGACCAAGACTAGGCTTAGGTACTTACCTCACGACCTCTTATTTAGACCTACTACTTGTTTAACTGTTAATTTTAATATTATAACTTTTCTTACCTACTTAACTCTTTTATTTGCCACCCTCTAACGTGACACAGGGTTTGCTGTAAAAGATCTCTTTTTAGGGTTAAGTTCGCCTTTTAACGCACCCCGTTTTAATTTTAAGTTTTCTTTATGCGTTTTTCATTAAAAAAAATACTTTTGAAAATTATTTTATCCAGTTATTCGTTGCGTGATATCATGTTTATTTATAAGAACGAAATACCAAATGATTTATGAGATAAACGGTAAAAGTATCAGAAACGTACATCATTTTATCGCCAGAACTGCTTTAATCTTTCATTTAAACATAACAAGCATTTATTTTGCTTTCAGAATTCATGAAAAGCGCGAATCAGTCTCGATTCTTCGTCTGTTAGTTGGAAAACTCATGAAACGCGAAGTTTCCAATGAAAGCTCCTACTATGGATTTTCATTCGTAAATGCATTGAAACGGGGGCCGTTTTCATTTCAACACACTTTTCTTTTTCTTTCAATGCTTATTTGATATTGTGCAAACATTTGAACGCAAAAACACGTATTCAATTTATATTGTATGAGGTCCATATAGGCCGAATGGAAAGTAGTTTTTTTGCAATTGGAAAGAATGGAAAGTAGTTATTTTGAAGTAGAAATTTTCCCATACCTCTGACTGCTTCGACATGATAATTATGACAGTTACTTTTGAAACGTTACTAAGTTTGATCATGTGCCATTCAAATGGTACAGGTTAAAAATACAAGAAAGTATTATCACATACTTTAGACAAACAGTTACGAGAAAAGACAGGAAAATAATATTGCAGACTCAAAATGATCTAAAAAATCTCAACAAAATAATTCTCAAAAAAGATGAACTCAAATACAAAAATGTCATGAAATAAAATCGAGAACTAGTAGTAACCAAAAAACGAAAGCTCTATTTGTCGTCTACCTTTAGTTTTGAAATTGAAATCAACTTCAAAAGTAAACTAAAGTTAGTTTCACACTGAATTAAATAGATACCAGCTGAAATACCAGCGGTATATGTTAGTAATTAAATAAACTTCTAAATTTTCGATACAGAGAAGTAAATAACAAAGTTTTGCTTGTTTAGGTATTTTAAATATTTTCAGGAAGAACTATTTTGAGGTCTCTCCATCCACTGACTTCTCGCGATCTTCACAATATCATCGGTCCATCGTTTTTTGATTGGTATTACAATTCTCAAAAATAAATGATCCATTTATTCATGGTTGATACACCTTCCACACTAAACACTTAGCCTCCGCTTTTATGATGCGGACAGCTAAAGAGCAACAGAAATATGGCCCACCTAATGTTAAGTGGTAACCATAGTCTTAAACAAAGCATTACCTCGCAGGTCACGTACGTCAGGAGCGTGCCCTGCGTCCGTCAATAAGGCATACAGATGTTCAGCCTCACGTGCGCTTCAAACCGAAACCCAGCAATGCTGCTTCTGTTTGGCTGCATGCATAGTTTAATTAAAGTAGTGGAATATTTTCATCATCATCAGCCTGAAGAAGTCCACTGCTGGACATAGGCCTCCCCTACACATTTCCGGAAAGAACGATTCTGAGCCCTTTCTATCCACCGACTTCCCGCGATCTTAACAATGTCGTCGGTCTATCTGGTGGGTGGGCGCCCTACGCTTCGTCCGTCTTCCGGTTCGTGGTTGCCATTCGAGAACTTTTATTCCCCAGCGGCTGTCGGTTCATCGCCTTCGAGGAATATTTTATCCCGTCCTGATTAATTTAATAAATAAATTTTTCTGCCATTTTATATTTCTAGCCAGTATTTAGCCCCTCGCTGAGCACTAAATTCATTTCCGCAACCCACAACCGAGAAAAGACGTAGCTTTGATATACCGGAGTTGGGAAGTAATTATAAGTGTTGAATTCAATTATAAGGGTTGTTGGTTGCGTCTCGAGAATATTTAGAGCATTTGGACAAGGTGGAGTTTGTTGGAAGATAATTTGTTATGGAGTGTACCTACCTATAAAATACGCCAGTACAATATATAAGCATCATACAGTACTTCATATAGTACCTTTATTACAAAAATCAAGGTTTTTAGCTACCTTGGTTCTGTAATAAGTTATGCCACTTTTGTGATATGTTTATTATGTATAGGTAGGTATTCTGTATGTTTTTTCTTCTCTTTTATCAAAATCATAATTGGCTTATGAAATTACATCTTTAGAGTTTGATTTTTTGATTTTTGCCTCGTTAGTTGTTAGTGTAGTGGTATAGTCCGTGACATTGCCAAACCGGCTTTGTCAGAAGACCAGCGTTGGTTGCTAGCCAACCAACATCTGCTGAAGCAGATGTCTGTTTTGCGACGCACAAAGCTCACCTCTGCGTATTTTAGTAGTTAAATGATGAGTAAGTAGTTAAGTTTAAATTGCTAGTGTGAGTTTTTTTTCGCAAACAAATATTTTTCTTTTTTTCCTTCAATCTACAACATTTTTGAAAAAAAACTTATAGAGATGCTTTTACAAAAAAATTACTACACACTAGACGAGTTCTTTATCGACGAACAAAAAGAATAACTATAATAATAAATAACCCTTATAACATTTTATACTAAACCTGCTTACAAATCTGCGTGATTATAATCATATCGGCCCGCTTCTCCAGTATTGCAACACCCTTACAGGGTAAATTATGTATTGATTCAAAAACTAGTTCTAAGATCTGACACTGTTATATTTACATACATAATAAGGCAATAAATATACTGAATACTGAATACTGAATCTCTTTTTCCAAACAGTGTGGCTAGAAGAGTGATGAGTATAAATGTGAATGGATATGTCAGCAGAGGTGGAACAAAGCAAACATGCATGAACTGTGTGAAAGATGACATGGGTAAAAGAGGAGTGAATGCAGAGATGACGGCTGAGAGAAGAGCATGGAAAAGGCAGACAGGCGCTAGATTTTGTCCGTGTGAAGATAGCTGCGTAATCGGTGTCTTCGTTGTGATCCTTTCTAAATGCCTAACTTCAAAGGGATAAAGATTCGATGCGCGCACTGTAGACTATATAGAGTATGTATTAGGTAGTATACATCTAAGCATGATTACCATTACATTTGTATATGCCTGTGAAACTACAAAATCATACTTATTTTGTAAAAGAATCATAAAAACCTGCTGGGCAATTTCGCAATTTTTCTAAACTAGCATCTACAACACAATACTATTACTACTAGCCCCTAGTGTTTCACTGTTGGGCAAAGGCTACCCCCCATTTTCGCCAGTCACTACGATCTTCTCCTCTAAGTTGCCAGTCCATAGCACATATTATAGATAGTGCAATTCTCGAAGACGCGCCCCTCGCGGGGTGCGGGGAGTTTGCTCCGAGCGGCAGTCGCGAACCGTAGTCTATTCATTGTAGTGTGCGTGTGCACTCATAGGTAATTAGTGTGTACCAATAACACTCAAACATTGACGGAAGCTTGCACACATATATACTATAAATGGTTAGAAGGAATAGTGGGGCGCGTCTTCGTGGATTGCACTATCTATACCCTTGAAAGAGTCTGTTCAGAAAGAGAGCCGTCGTGGCCAAATTGTGAACTAACGTTTCGATTTTTACATGGCAGCATAACCCTTCCTTTCTGTCAGCATTTTGCATCATAAAAATTAAATAAAGGAATAGTACAGTAGTTGTGATAGGATCAAAACGCAACAGACGCGCTATTGTATTGCCCACTAAACAAAAAAGGTGATTAAGCACAGCAGCGCCCTCAAATCCCACGACGGCTCTCTTTCTGAACAGACTCAAGCGAAATTTGTTAACCAGTTGTCAGAATTTCAAAATAAATTCATAGAAATTGAAGAGTTCTACCAAAATTATTACTAACCAAACAATCATTAATTATTGAAAGGTAGCGAGCGTAGACAATTTGAGAATTCTTAGAACTACAATGTTTAATCGTAGGCTTGTTTACTTGAGAAATTGATGCGAAACCAGAGAAAGTTTTAGTAGATAAGTAATTATTACCAAGTAGGTAAGCACACGTAATACAGTCAGTTTACATATCCGTTGTGAGTAGGCGTGCTTTAGGCGCTGTAGGCCTACCACAAGCTCTGTCTGGCTCTGCCCCTGGCTCCGGTTTTGAGTGTGTGAGAGTGCTCACCAGTCAGTATTATAGTTGTGTGTGACGTTTCGACGTAGGATTTATTTAATCAACACTCACACAGACTTAAAACCACAGCCAGAGACAGACCCAGACAGAGCTTGTGGTAGGCTTACAGTTTCGATCCCAACTGAGAACAAAAAATTGTGTGATGAACAGAAATGTAATTATTCTCTGTCTGGGTGTTATAATAATTATACTTAGGTATGTTTTGACTCATAGTATAAATATGCCCTCCAGCAAGGTAGGGCAACGATCTGCAAAATGTAGCTGGCAGGCTGTAGGAGAGAGAGAGGAGACTCAGTGGTCCAGCAGTGGACTGATATAGCTTGATGTTTTTTACAACAAAGAAAGGATGCTTACCAGGCGGCAACAGTTTATTTACACAAAGAAACTTACAATTTAACAAAATATTTACAAAATACACAAGAAACAGTTCAGCTATCTGCAGATCGTTACAAACGATCTACAGATAGCTCAACTGATCTAAATCGGTGCCAGACGGAAGCGTCCCCAAGACGCTGGCGAAAATAATATCTTACCAGATAATAATATCAAGTTTAAGATATTCGTGTCCACAAATATTTATTCCACCAATACATTCCACCAATACCAATATTTATACTCCAAAAGCTAGCACCACATTATAAATCGTCTAGATAATTTATAAAAGCTGACATCTCAAAACGTCTGGAAAAAAGTGCAGTACATTTTAGTAACGAGACAGTAGACAGGTTGTAGCGCCTTGTGCTTGACAAATTGCATTTTCTACAGAATGAAATTTTATCACATCGAATTTTAAACAAAGTAAAAGAAAATTACAGTAGTACAGGAGCACTGGTGGTCTAGTGGTAGTGGCCCCGCCTTCCGATCCGAAGGTCGTGGGTTCAAATCCACTCATGTACCAATGAGTTTTTCTATCGAAAAATGTATGTGCACTATGCCAGTACTCTCAAAACGGTGAAGGAAAACATCGTGAGGAAACCGGCGTGTTGTAGAACCTAAAAAAGTTCGAGCAACACGTGTCAAGGGTCACGCAAAAAAGGCCCCACCAGCGGCCTACTTGCGGAAAAACCTGCCCTCACATCAAGTGCGCATGATAAACTTGCCGTACAGACAAGCTTATAAAAATAATTTCAAGGAGAACGTAATTAGTACATTGTTACTTGAGTGTTGAAAGTCACGTTTTTTGAGTCCCGAGACGGGTTTGGCGCCAGAGCGTAGCGAGGGCGCAATTGGAGCTTGAGGGACTTAAAAGACTTTCACCCGAGGTAAGCACTGTGCTTTTCATAACGAATACAAGGAAAGTTAAAATAAAAACATGAAAGAAAAATTTGTGAAAATGAAGATTGAATTGCCGCCTTCGCCGTTTTTTTTTTCTTTTTCTCTGGCGGGCCTTCGGCTTCGGCTCGTCAGCATTATTCAGCCATTATTTTCATTTTCATAATTTAAAAAATGGTAAATTGTTTGCTCAAATCTATGTTATTTTAAATAAATAGTTGAAGCTTAATCAAGTAATTTTGAAGATATATTATTTATTTAATATTATCTTTAGGTTATTTAAATTTAAATTTTACATTGCGCTCTAACTAGACTTTTTAAACTTCAACCGTTGTAATGGGTTTCCAACCTACTTGCTGAATAAAAAGTTGGAATTTGGTTTAATAACCTCCTTGCAGTTAGAAAGACTTTAGAAAGTTGGAACATGGTTGAATGAAATAGAACTTGTTTTTTTTATAATTTGACAGCTGTCAGTAGAAAGCGATTCTCCCTAGGGCTGAAAGTATTACTTTCAATTAGGCCCCTCAGGCAACTTCAGACCTACTTTCAGAGTATGAGCAATGAAAAATCTATTTTCGCTCTTCTAAAATTCAACACTTTCGTAGAACAAATACAAGTTTGAAACAGCTACGACGTTCGTAGAACCACTACGGCGTAGCACTTTCAGAAGTTCAAACAGAACCGATTTCAACATAATTACCTTAATTTTCTAAAACCAACATTCGCGTGCTCAATAATAATTAGATAGCAACTCATCTTGATATAAAGAGCTGATTCAGCAGGTGAAGGAATTGGTTTTCGGTCCATTTTTGGGGCTGATTCTGTTAATTGAAAAACTCCGATTTAAACAGAAACACATTGTGGGCAGCGCTAAAGTTTGAATAACAACTTTGTTGATTACGATTTTTGACCAACTTCAAATAAAAATGGTGGACGTTCTCAATTTGAAAGGTTTTTTAATGTATGTTATCGCATAACATCGTCATGTATGAACGGATTTAAAAAAAAATGATCTAGTTTATTTTTTTATCAATTTTTTTATGTACACAAAACAGAGTACAATCCATAAATTTACAGGCATAAATTCCCATTATGATCACTAATAGTCTCGTGGTAGAGACCCCACCTTGTAGTCGTGAGTTCAAATCCAGTCATGTACTAATTAGTTTTTCTGGCCAAAATGTGTGTGCATTATTCTCTCGAACGGTGAAAGAAAACATCGTGAAGAAATCGGCTTGTTGTAAAATCGAGAAATTTGAAAACATGACATGTGTTGAGTCCACGAAAGGAGCCACCCCGAGGCGGACTTAAAATCCTTTCACCACACTGCAGGGCTACCACGAGCTCCATATGGTTATGGCTATGGCTGTCAAATTGTGTATAGATAGGCTGACCCACACATTACTTTTCTTCTTGGGTTTGAATGTGTTGACACTGTTGACACAATTTTGACAGTCATAACCATAACCATATGAAGCTCATGGTAGGCCAGCTGATTTGAAAGAACTAGTGACACAATAAGAAGAAGAATTCTTATCATGATACTCCAAATTAACAGAATAAGGCTTTTGAGGTAAGAACGTGATATCCACGAGGATTTCGTTAATTAGTAATTACCTCTCCGTCTTAGCGGCAATTTAGTTTAATTAGTATAGTAATTTGGGTATTATCTTAGAAGCGTAACTGAAACTGTTATTTTCAGAGCAAAAGCAAATAGGATTGATCCATGTTGTATGTGTATTCTAAGTATCTATGTATTTATAAAAAAAAATAAGTAAGAATTACTATCAGCTATCTGTTGGCCTACCACAAGCTCTGCCTGGCTCTGTCTCAGGCTCTGGTTTTAAAACTGTGTGAGTGTTGATTATATAAATCCTACGGCGAAACGATCCATCCATACAAACTTTCGCATTTACAGGTTTATTCATTATTAGCTGCAAATACTCAGGAATTAGGTTCAACAAATAAAATAAAAAATATTTATGCAATGATTTTTTTTAAGTTTTGTTATGAAAATTCCGAGAAATCCTGAGTATTTGCAGCTAATAATGAATAACCCTGTATAATTTTTGGCAGTTGTCGTTCCATCTAAACAAAAACGCTGAATAACAGACAGCTATTGATGTATCAGGTGTATTATTTAATTGAAATGGTAACGGACCATTTGGTGTGCAATTCGGCATTAAAGGAAGCGGGGGTGCCAACTTGTGAGCAATCTTTTGGCAGGCGTTGTGTCCCGGTTCTTAGTACTGTTGACCTGTAAACTTAGCATGCGCCTTAGGCAACGTTTCTTTCTACGAGAGTGAAGATAAGTCCTTATGTTTCTAGTTTGGTTAGTTTTAGCGTAGCGTTTCTGTTTTTTCATGACACAGGAGCAGGTGGACCTGCAGGGCTACCGCGAGCTCCATATGGTTATGTCTATGGCTGTCCAATTGTGTATATATTATGTAGATCGGCTGACCCACACATTAATTTTTTCTTGGGTTTGAATGTGTTGACACTGTTGACACAATTTTGATAGCCATAACCATAACCATATGAAGCCCATGGTAGGCCAGCTGATGAAAAGTGGTCACCAAAGGCGCTGCTGATGCGTTGCTGGAAAAAGTACCTAAACCCATCTTTTGAACGCGTGTTCTTCCGGCGTTAGATGAAATTGCACGCGATCCTCTTTGAGGCGCACTTAAAGCATTTCAGGGTTCGAAAGAACTAACATGATAAAAAATCGGTTGTCTGTAAAGTCGGTTTACTGACGATAATTGAACGTGACAACGTCATACAGCTGTTCACGCGGATGCATCACTCACTCAAGTAGGAGAGAGACAGATGTCGAACGTTGCTGTACGCGGAGGCCGATTGTGCCTCTTTGTCGCTCGTTCCGCGCTCTCGTTTGCACTTCAAGCCTTAAATGGAACGCCTCAGAGTGAGGTAACGCCGCATGAGTCATGTTTTTTCGTACGCGCAGCCAGCTTCATTGAATTATAAAAGAAGAAGACATAAACGAAGAAGAAGAATAGAGTTATTCACACATTCAAACTGAATGTCCCGGAAGACCAGCGTTATTAGTGGCTCTCACTACTCTAACATGCTGATTGACGATGCTGAGTGAGACAGCCAATTTTTATGTCATTGTTACTTGTATATCATACTTGTGTCAATACTATTCTTGTATTTTGGCATAAAATAAATAATTTTTGATGTGATTTGAATGATAAAATGCATACATTCACTTTGAATAAATTAGCATATCCCCAGGATATTAATTAGTAGATTATACTTGCATGGACCATATCATTGGTTATTTTAACGCAGCCAAGCCGAAGAGAACGATAAGATTGGTGAATATTCATGTTACAAGCTTTATTTTAAGAATCTTTTTTGAATATCAGCGTTAAATTAATTACGGGAAAGATGAGCTCGTATTTTAAATGTGTAATTAAAACTTGTTAACTGGTGCTGTAGAAGTGAAACCATGAAACGTGTGGGTTTGATTCCAGTGGTAGCATTACAATCAAGAGTAAAAAAACATGTTTTGTAAAAATATGTGCCACGATTGGTACTATAGTGTACGCACAAATGCTAGTCACCACCAGCGGTATGCAAGTGGTCAGAGGTGGCGAATTTTATTGACCCAATTCGGTAGTCTGTTGTTGTCCCCTCAGATAATTGTCCCTCTCTCGCTGGTCGCATACCTCAGGAGGTAACTAGCGATTTGCCTTATACACATGATTACAACCAAATAGAGACCGTTTTTAATCACACTCAAATGTTTTCCTTGTAGAAAATCAAACCCACAACTTACAACGCAGAAGGTAAGGCTACCGACTGAGTTCTGAAACACGTGCATTCCCTTTCTGAAGCTTGTTGAAAATAATTAAAAAGTACCTGAAAAGAAGCGCGTCTTCATACAAGTTACTTGCTCCAGTAACTCTTCCGGGTTCTATACTGAAAAGGCCTTTTCAGGTGACACGTGTCAAGGGTGTGAAACCAGGTTAGGGATAGCTTCAAGTATTTTTTGTAGCGAGCCTGGACGCATAATAAGAGCGTACTAGCAGCATCATATTTTTTATTTCATTTTATTTATTTACTTGCATAAAAAACATGGTATGGGAAAGTACAAAGATGTCAAAAATATAAATAATAGATAGATTTTTATAATGTCTCAAAAGTTAAGAGCCGTTTTACGTGACAAATTCGATGGAGCCGGCTGCACGCACGAAAAAACATGACTCATGCGGCGTTGTCTCGCTCTGCGGCGTTCCATTTAAGGCTTGAAGTGCAAGCGAGAGCGCGGAACGAGCGACCAAGAGGCACGCACGCGGCCTCCGCGTTCGGCAGCGTTCGACATCTGACTCTCTCCTACTTGAGTGAGCGATGCGTCCGCGTGGACAGCTGCATGACGTTGTCACGTTAAATTATTGTCAGTAAACCAACTTTACAGACACCTGATTTTTTTAACATCTAAATCTATTTCATTACTAAACTTGCAAGCCTTTATTTTGCACCTAAGCCTAAAAGAATGCATAAATCATGGTTTTAATAGTAAAAACTAAATGAACCGCAGGTATAAGTTGAAAAAAGCCCTAAAACACGTTATTATCCATTAGAGCCACCTGCTTTGCTTGTAAGTATATTACTTTGAAACTTTTATTAAGGCAATATAAAATTTCATAGCACTTTTTCTAAATTGAAGATACAATCTGTTTACCGTAACTTAAGTTCAGTCTTCAACTAATCAGTAAAGTGAGTTACTTTTTTATGGGGTACTTGTTTTTACCTGCAGCTTTACTCGTAGGGAGGTGATGATGTAAAATAAATAAATAAAATAAAAAAATAACAAATAAAAAAGCCCGTTTATTCCATAACTCATAATTAAGGTACATTTCATGCTTAGAGTAGTTACATTATTATTATCATTTACATGCATACATAATTATTATTATTTAATTTAAATTTAACTTAAAACTTTATTTAATTTTTATACTTTGATTTTCATTAATTAAATGAGTTTTATTTTTATCAATCTTTCTTCTAAAATTTTTGTTTGACTCGTTGTTTTCAGTTTTTTCCTCCAGCTTTTTCCAGTCTTCGCTATAGTTAAGCATTTTGGTCAGTCAGGTGAGGATGTACCCTCAGCAAAAGTTCTGCCTCACCACCTTAAGGAGGCATTTTCTGTGACGCGAGTTACCGATATCCGTGATTTGATTGTGACCAGTTCTTAACCAGTCTTTGGAAGTGTAATGTCTCAAAACAGATGGCTTTTACTAAGTGAAACAGATGTTTATGTGTCCCATTGGTACACATAAACATCTGTGAAAATTAGTGAACAAATAAATAGGCGGAGTCAGCTAGCTAAAACGCTTGCAAGCAAATCTCAGTTATCGTTCACCCCGTTATTACGATGCCATTGGTTTTTGCTATTTTGTTCTGGCACTAGATAGAACTTTTCTGGTTGAGACTTTATACGGCGGGTCCGACTTGGATTGGTTAGGTTATAAAAATTACGCACTAGACGAGTGAACAAAGCGAACGAGTAACGGCAGTAGCAGTTTTTTTTGTAGTAGTTATTGTTCTGTTATATCAAAACCGAGCGCGATGTATGCTCCTTCCAATTTTACAAAAAAGTTTTAACAGACCAAATTGGTGGTAATATTTAATAGTTCAGCCACATATTTTTGGCTCAGTCTCACCATATTATTTTTTAATCTGGATTCAGCATAAACTACATAAAAACTCGATAATAGCCTTTGTAACTCACCTTTTTTATTATTTTTATGCTGTTTGGTTTTCCTTAGATCATCTGCATAGTTTTGTAACTAATTCCATCATAATCATTTTTTACCGACTTAATACAAAACGATGCTCAATTTGGGCTGTATTTTTTTATTTGTTATCGCGTTACATTGTCATTTTTTAATATTGTTTCTGTTCTCCGTATTAATTTTGCAGTATTTTGTGGTACACTACTTTCAGGAAGGCGATTTAGCGGAGTGAAAAACATCACTCTAAAAAATAAATGCATTTGCTAGATCCATAAATAAGCTTTATAATAAGACAATATGGCTTTCGTTCTGATAATTTAACAATGAAAACAGTTTGAATTTAATTTGATTTTGATTACAAGCCTTTTATTTTTAGTTATTGCGAGTAGTTTTTGTTCACCTTGTACACGCGTTATATAGCGAATACCTACAAAATTAAATTTGCTTGCCGTCCCGTTTTGGCTTTGTTTGAAATATTGCTTTAATAATATTAACTTTGCTCTAGTGGTAGTGAGTGTACATTTTATGATTATTATTTTGAGGAAGACACTATAGATGGTACTAACCTACCTGTGAAACGATAATATAGCTCGAAGAACCGACAACCGCTGGGGAATAAAGGTTCTCGAATGGCGACCACGAACCGGAAGACGAAACGTAGGGCGCCCACCCACCAGATGGACCGACGACATTGTTAAGATCGTGGGAAGTCGATGGATAGAAAGGGCTCAGAATCGTTCTTCCTGAAAATGTGTAGGGGAGGCCTATGTCCAGCAGTGAACTTCTTCAGGCTGATGATGATGATGAAAACGATAATAAAGAACCCGTGGAAGAATCAAGTTCAATAAGTAACCTTTGCCTTAGTTCAGTTGGTATTAACGCTGCCTTCTGCGCACGGTCGTGGGTTCAATCCCCACCGACAACAAATCTTTGTGTGGTGAACACAGATGTTTGTTCTCTGCCTGGGTGCTAAATAGTAATCTAAGTACGTATTTACAAACAAAATATTATGTATGTATTCATGTCAGCTATCTGGTTCCCAGTGTACAAGCTCTGCTTAGTTTGGGGCTAGATAGTGTTGTGCGAATTCTCTAATGTTTATTTTATTTAAATTTGGGACTAGCTGAGACCCAGATTCCATTTGTTGTTGCTAGGTTTGCACATTTTTTTATCGTGAACAATCCACACTACAGCCCCAAACTGAACACAGCTTGTACGATGAGAACCGGATAGCTAATATAATATCATCATCATCATCATCATCATCAACCTGTATTAGTCCACTGCTGGACATAGGTCTCTCCCAAGACGTGCCACTGAGCCCGGTCTTCGGCTCTTCTCCTCCAGTGCTTGCCAGCTACATTTCGCAGATCGTCGCCCCACCTTGCCGGAGGGCGTCCTACACTACGCTTACCTAAACGCGGTCTCCACTCTAGTATTCGTTTGCTCCAACGATTGTCTGTTCTACGGCAAACATGACCGGCCCACTGCCACTTCAGCTTACTAATCCTTTGAGCTATGTCGACCACCTTGGTTCTCTGTCGGATAACTTCGTTCCGGATTTTATCCTTCAGAGAGACTCCGAGCATAGCCCTTTCCATAGCTCGCTGAGCGACTTTCAGTTTGTGGACCGACCCTACTGTTAGTGTCCACGTTTCGGCAGCATAGGTCATTACAGGTAGGACGCACTGGTTGAAAACTTTCGTCTTCAGACATTGTGGGATCGGCGACGAGAAAACTTGACGGAGTTTCCCAAACGCAGCCCAGCCCAGCTGTATTCTCCGGTTTAGCTCTCTCTCAAAGTTGTGTCTACCTAGCCGCAAGGTTTGCCCGAGGTAGACATACTCCTGCACAACTTCGAGAGGCATTCCGGCGACGGTGATCGGCTCTGGGGTGATACGATCATTGAACATGATCTTAGTTTTATCCAAGTTCATGCCCAGGCCGACCCGTCGTGAGGAAACAGCTAGGCTGTTCAGCATCTGTTGTAGGTCCTGCAACGATTCTGCCAATATGACGATGTCATCAGCGAATCGCAAGTGTGAGATGTATTCGCCATTGATATTGATGCCCATTCCAGTCCAACTCAGCGTCTTAAACAAATCTTCCAGCGCGCTTGTGAACAATTTGGGGGATATAACGTCCCCTTGCCTCACTCCGCGGCGCAACTGGATAGGTTTTGACTGCTGGTTCTGGACCTGAACAGACATGGTGGCGTCATTGTAAAGACATCTCAACACTTCGATATATCGCCAGTCAACCTGACATCGTTGCAGGGACTGTAGAACAGCCCAGGTCTCAACAGAGTCAAAGGCCTTCTCATAGTCCACAAACGCTAAGCACAAGGGCTGATTATACTCTTCAGATTTTTGTATAATCTGCCGCACTGTGTGAATGTGGTCTATGGTGCCATATCCTCCTCGAAACCCAGCCTGCTCCGGTGTTTGAACCTCGTAATATAATACAACTATATATTTTTAAATGGATATAATTAATTTAAATATATACAGAATACAACACCCAGACAGAGAATAACCATCTATGTTCACCACAATATTTGTTCTCAATGGGGATCGAACCCACGGCCTACGGCGCAGAAGGCAGAGCTACTACCAACTGAGCTACTACTACTGAGGCCAGTCACACCTGAAAGCGCTGGTGGCCTAGTGGTGGCCCGCTTTCAGATCCTAAGGTGGGTTCAAACCCAGTCGTGTACCTTTGATATTTTCTGCCCAAAAATTTGGTACACTGCTCTCTAACGGTGAAGGATCGTGAGGAAGTCGGCATAACCTATAAAGTTCGAAAATATGTGTCAAGTGCACGAAAGGAGCCTCTTTTAGGCGCACTAACACTATTTAGTGTTAGTGTTGTAACTGTCTTTTTCTAACAGCAATCTTAAGGGTGACAAATCAACATCGAGCTATGCTGCGCTGTACTGCGCTGTGCTGCGCTGTGCTGTGCTGTGTTTCTTAAACTACGTTTTTTTAACAATCAACATCAAGCTGTGCTGCGCTTTGCTTAGCTCGTGTAGTCAGCAGTAATCAGCAGCTCGTGTAGTCGTTTATCTCGTCAAAAATGACTTCAGAGCTCCATATAAAACGTAGCACAGTTCGGTACAGCGCACCTCGCTCGAGACTGCTGCGTTTTTAAACAGAGCGTATCCTCACACAGCGCAGCACAGCATGGTTTGTTTATATCCTCATTAAAATATTAGACAAGCGAGTTGACCAAAAATAGCACAGCGCAGTATAGCGCAGTACAGTGCAGCATAGCTCGATGTTGATTTGTCACCCTTACCAGGCAAGTTACTATACAGAGTTTAACAAAGTTGAGCAATCAGAGACCGAAATGCATTTAATTAGTACCTATAGTTTGAGTTTGGTTTCGAATGCTCTATGCATGAGTTCTAGGGTTTAGTTAGAAGCTTTCACAAATTGCCTCAAGTTAATTTAATCATATTTTGCATTGTCAAAACAATCTAGACCAGAATTCTAAAAAATGACCTCTTTGTAACCTAACTTTAGATGTCAAATCTAATATTTATTTGAGAAAAGGTCATTGGTTATTCGATTACAGTCGTAGATAAGAAATAAACAAATATTTAGGCGAGATTTATAAGAAAATACCATTTATTTGATTTAAGTCTGGCAGCTCAAGTTCTTATAATGTATGAGATAGGTATAAAGGATAAGATTGAAAAAGTCATTTTTTGTGAATTGTTTCTTTTCGTGAAAAATAGCCCGCCATCTTTTTATATCAAACTAGAGCCACCCGCGGTTTCACTCGCTCCGTTCCTGTTTATTTTTCGCGATAAGAAGTATGATAATAAGTCTTCCGGTTTTAATAGCTACCTCTCCACCAATTTTCAGTCAAATCGGTCCAGCCATTTATGCGTGATGGCGTGACCAAGGGAAATCAGGTTTCCTTTTGACGCGACAACCTCTTATAATTCGAAGGAGCTGGCTGCACGCACGAAAAAACATGACTCGTGCGGCGTTACCTTGCCCTGAGGCGTTCCATTTAAGGCTTGAAGTGCAAGCGAGAGCGCGGAACGAGCGACAAAGAAGCACAATCGGCCTCCGCGTTCGGCAGCGTTCGACATCTGTCTCTCTCCTACTCGAGTGAGCGATGCGTCCGCGTGGACAGCTGTATGACGTTATCACGTTCAACTATCGTCAGTAAACCGACTTTACAGACAACCGATTTTTGTAGTAGATATTAGATCCCGTATGTTATGTATATTATTTTATAACACATTTGCTCATAAAGGGTCTCCTACTTCACCGATTTCAATATCGTTATGTATGTTTTTACGTACTTGTGCGTTATCGTAATGTAAAACGCACGGTTATCAATCCACGAACGGTACCTTTTTAAATCTTAGCAAAGAGTTTTTATGTCAGAAAACTGACATAAAAACTCTTTGCTAAGATTTTTTTGTGGTAAACATTTTATGAATAAAATTAACTCTGGGAGATAAAATATAGAAAATACACATTTATTCTTTAATTTAATTAATTTTAACAATAAATTAATACCATTTATTTGTAACAAAAACAAAAAAATATTAATTTACTCTATTAGTAATACTGGCTGTTTTTGTGCCTTTGCCTTTAAAAAAAAAAATTAGCTAATTTGTGAAAAAGTAAAAAGTTATTCCGCGCGCTTTTTCTTTTCGCTGTATTATTTTTGTTTGAAAATGTCGTCAAGTAATGATGAATTTATAAATTCGAACCGCCAAAATTCTCAGAGGCAGTGAAAAAGGCTACTTTAAGCCTCTTGCCTGAAAAATCGAACGATAGATACTTACAAGCGTATCAAAACTTCATCTTATGGAAAACAAGCAAAGATGCCAATTCATTTTCACAGAAAGTGTGTTTTTAGCCTATTTCATGGAACTTTCTTAAAAATATAAGTCAAGCTCATTGTGGTGGCAACGTAATAATCAACTTTACAAATTGTTCAAATTTTTCCAACCGTTTTAACAAGTAAGTAATTACTACAAGTAAGTTCGTCCGAAAGTCCGAGTATTATTTGTTTCCTCGCAAATGTGTTATAAAACGTCGTATGACATACGTGCGCTTTGATAATTACAGCCTCTGCTTTCTTGTAGCCCTCGCCTACGGCTCGGGCTTGCAATAACGCCTCGGCTGTAATTTTCAACTTACCGCACTTATATCATAATGTACTATATTATTATAACGATTATTATATTGAAACATCAAAGATGGAAATCTTGTGACAAAACCACGTCTTAGAATACATGGATTAAACTTGTAACGATAATATGACGCGAGTTTGAGGGCGGAAGCTATTAGAATCTATTATGCTAACAAAATAGAGACCACAGAGATTATAATGATCTTCTTCTTCTTCTTCATTTAATGGCATCTGTTCATTTTGGATCAATTTTGCCAGCGTCGAGTGAGGATATTATTACATATTATATAAAATAGTTTTTGTCAAGTTTTTATCAAGTCAAGTCAGTCAATAACAAGTCGGCTCTACCCTAATTGGCTTTGAAAACAAATGATGGCCGTTTTTTCCAAAACAATCTGAAACATTTTTGATCAATTCAGATTATCACATACTACACTTTCATTCCAACTGCTAACTTTTTGAGCTAAGATCTCAAGTAAAGTTGGTTAAAATACCACCGAAATTACACAATACAACTCAAAATAATACCAGAAAAACAATTACTATGTGACTTCCCAAAATGACAGAAAAAAATCTACATAGGTAATGATGGTAATTCTGTTGTAATAATGTAGCAAACTAAATAAAATTGTGTAAAATATTCTTCTTTTTATAACGCTTTTATTAGCTTCAACTGTATGTAAGTTTGTATGTAACCGACCCCTTTGAGCTCGATTTTGTCCTACTTTGAACGATCAGATTTGATTCAAACTTTGCACACCTGTCAAAGGTCGATGACAATGCAATAATATGAAGAAAAAAAAATGAAAAAAAAAACTACAAAAGTAAAAAATAAATTATAGTTTAAAAAACTAAAAAAAAACGCTTTTACAAATAATTGAACTAAAAAGTTAAAAATATAATTGTAATAATCAATTGAAAAATTTATATTATTGTACAAAAAGCGTGGGGGGCTTGATTTTGATTGTTTTAATTTTATCAATAGTTTATTATATCTGAAGTTATTATAAAAAGCACCCCACGCTTTTTTGAACAATAATATAAATTTTTCAATTGATTATTACAATTTTATTTTTAACTTTTTAGTTCAATTAGTTATAAAAGCGTTTTTTTTTTTAGTTTTTTAAACTATAATTTTTAATTTGTTAAAGCTAAAGTCCGAATTAGCATACCTTCATTCATCCTACGCTTTATCCCTGGCTTTAATTTTTGGTTTGCAATTTGAAGTTAAAATGGCAATGCGAAGGCCGTATAGCCGTATAGCTTGGAACTTATTTTTTAAAGAACTGATAGAAAATAAAAACTTTGCCGAAATATCAAGAGGAAAAACTCGCAAAACTAAATCATAGTAAAAATCCCGATGATCATAAAAATAATGAAACAAATGGGCTAAAATTGAATCGGGAAATCAAACTTGCAATTCTTTTAATGGAAGTTCATTTTTGTGGTTGTGTAATTATTTCAGGCCATTTTATTCATGTTTTCTACCATTAGACATCATGTCTAGATTTGTTTCACGTGCACTTTAGGACCTAGCTCATGAAGGTTCAAAGAGGTCCATGTGATTCTAATAGACAAAGTTGTTTTCATTTGATTTTGGACCTATTTATAATACAGTAGGTACATTGTAATCCTTGTCATATAATTAAAAAAGTAAAAGTAGGTAAAGTAAAAGTAAAAAGTTTTGTCCATAACTACTGATGCATGTATCCAAACTAGACTTAAAACCACTATCTATAACAATCTAGATACGCTTTCAATACAACTTTTGAGTTCCGGCTAAACTTCCAAGTTAACGAAATTGACCACAAGCAACCGAAAATGAACCTGAATACACTGCATTGTAGATTCAATTTAGAAAACATCTTCTATTTCGTTTTATGGTCTAAACAAAGACTTGGATATTGAAAAGTAGTTCTTATGATGTGAAGAATAGAGTTCGTTTTGTTGGGGAGGTAAAGATTGCCTGCTTCAGACGTGTTTCCCAAGATTGCACTATATACTTCCCTTTACATGGATTTAAAGTCACTTGAAGAGACATCTAAGTTAAATATCTATACATTGACTGACATCTTAGCTCATTTGGTAGTAGCTCTGCCGTCTACGTCGTAGTTCGTGGATTTGTGTGTTGAACACAGATGTTTTTTGTGTTTGTTAAATTGTGTTTTATGTATGTATTAAAATAACATAAAATTATTATATCAGTTGTCTGGTTCCCATCTTACAAGCTATGCTTAGTTTGGGGCTAGATAGTGTTGTGAGAATCGTCGACAAGTAGCGTTTGTCCTTTCTCAGGGTCTACACTATACGTGTACCAAATTACATTTAAATGTAAGATGGACATCTTTGCTGACAGTGTTAATAAATTGAAATCATATTTTACCTCTAGTAAACTTTATTGCAATTCTGTAAATGACATTTGATTAAATTCGTATAATTATTTAATCAACTTTTGATTTGTGTTCAATTTTTAATTAATTTTTATTTTTCTCCTCGTTTTAATTGTTTAACCTTAGTATGTAATATTATGTATATGTAATATTGTGTGTATGTTTATGTAAATAGTGTTAGTAATAGGTCATGTTAGTTAATAAGTCTTCTGTTGCTCGTTTATATTCTGTAAGCATGCTGTCTTCACCTGTAATTATAATAGCACTTGACTCTGTACTCTTAAGCACTATCTTGTTGTATTGTACTAGTGTTTATAATGTTGGTGATCAATAAATAAAATAAATCAGTTCAGTAGTTTTGACGTGAAAGCGCGACAGACAGACAGACAGAGAGAGATACTTTCGCATTTATAATATTTGTATGGATCATGTGCATGTCATGTATGTACACTATGTCAGTGTTCTGAAACGGTGAAGGAAAACATTGTGAGGAAACCGGCATATCGTAGAGCCTAAAAAGTTCGAAAATATGTGTCAAGTGCACTAAAGGAGCCTCGTTGAGGCGCACCTAAATCCTTTCACCACACTTGGTTCGAAAGAATCAGTGACACGATAAGAAGAAGAATGAGCATGTCATCAGCTTCTTCATACAGAAAATGTGAATTCTAAAAACGCAATCCTATCCGAGCTCAAACTTTGATAGAGAGCTCAGAATCGTTCTTCCTGAAAATGTACAACAGTAGACCTCTTATTGAAGACAACCGACAACCGTTGGGGATTAGAGGTTCTCGAATGGTGACCACGAACCGGAAGACGAAGCGTAGGGCGTAGAGGTGGGTAGGAACCCACCAGATGGACCGACGACATTTTTAAGATCGCGGGAAGTCAATAGATGGAAAGAGCTCAGAATCGTTCTTCCTGGAAATGTGTAGGGGAGGCCTATGTCCAGCATTGGACTTCTTCAGGCTGATGATGATGATGATGATGAGACCTTTTTAGGCTGACGATGTTGAAGAGCAAAATGTTTTCTTAAATAACATACGGAACCCTAAAACCTCCCCTGACATTAAAAGAAAGGGATCTGTAGATAGAATCAAGTCAGATCATTAACTTACTTCTACCCAGTTGGCAAGAATTTTACTACCTTAGATATTTAATTTTTACAGGGGTAATTATCTTTAAAAGGGGCTGATAGCTCTATTTCCGTATTTTGAGATATCCACCAAACATAAAAAAATATCTTTTTACTACGTCATTATCAGCTTTATTCTTTTTAACCGACTTTCACAATCAAAACTGCATTTTACTAATTCTACGAGCTATGTCGGTGACCTTGGTTCTTCTACGGATATCCTCATTTCTGATTCTATCACGTAGTGAAATTCCCAGCATAGCTCTCAATTTTTGACGTGACAATGTCTTGTCATTCGATGTAGCCGGCTGCACGCACGAAAAAACATGACTCATGCGGCGTTACCTCGCTCTGAGGCATTCCATTTAAGGCTTGAAGTGCAAGCGAGAGCGTGGAACGAGCGACAAAGAGGCCCAATCGGCCTTCGCGTTCGGCAGCGTTCGACATCTGTCTCTCTCCTACTTGAGTGAGTGATGCGTCCGCGTGGACAGCTGTATGACGTTGTCACGTTCAACTATCGTCAGTAAACCGATTTTACAGACAACCGATTTTTTGTTTTATACCTATTCCAGTGAACGCAGTTCAATGTAGAACACAACAATAGGAACCAATGAAGTGGGTCAGGCTATCCGGGGTACCTACTAATTTCTATCAATACTGCAGGAAACGGCCACCATACATGAGCACCTTGGCTATAATATGATCAATTGTGTCGCTGAACTGGCAGGAAGTCTGCAAACTAGGAATTTTAACTATGGTCTTCTCCTCCTTTTTTCTTTTGACTGGCCTCTCAGCTCAGTTGGTAGTAGCTCTGCCTTCTGAGCCGTAGGTCCTGGGTTCGATCCCCACCAAGAACAAAATAATATTTGTGTGGTGTACACAGATGGTTGCTCTCTGTCTGGGTGTTATATTGTATTCTTAGTACATACTAAGAATACAATATACAATATAACATATAATTTACGAAAAAAAATGTATTTAATATTATAATATCACCTATCTGGTTCCCATATTAGCACAAGCTCTGCTTAGTTTTATTTATTTATTCTTATTCTTCTTTTGTCACTGGTACAGTAAGATACAGCTCAAGTTATCTAAAAACAAAGAAAAATGACGCTTACTTTACGGACATAAGAGCTAGCAGTGTATAGTCTGATGCGTATTCGTGTGTACCAGTGTGATGAAATAATTTTAAGTGCGCCTCAAAAGAGGCTAACAACTTAGGCTTATCAATAATCAAAAACAATAATACAGAAAACATTATTTCATTTACACAAAAAAAAAGTCTTTAGGAGGACTCTGTACACATTTTTAACCGACTTCAAATAAGAAATGATTCTCAATGCGGTAAATTTTTTAATGTTTGTTATCTTATAAAGCTTGAAGATACTTGATAGCGTTTCACTGATCACCACCGCAGAACGCTAAGGTTTGAGCAAGGCTTTAAAGCTAGGTGAGTCTA
The DNA here is from genome assembly GCA_939531255.2 of Thera britannica. Classification (NCBI taxonomy): domain Eukaryota; kingdom Metazoa; phylum Arthropoda; class Insecta; order Lepidoptera; family Geometridae; genus Thera; species Thera britannica. The sequence continues at coordinate 11,618,226 of OW618036.2, read as the reverse complement.
GGTGCCAGTTCCACGCGACCAAGCCTAGAAGAACAGGCAACAAACTACGGCTTGGTTCCTACCGTTTTTTACATGATCCTTTTACAAAACCAAAATAACAATAGCAGTGAAGTTTGAAGAAAATGAAGGCATTTTTCGACAAAACCATCGGAAACATTTTTGTTCAAATCAGGATATCACACTTTCAATCCAACTGCCCACACTTTGCGCTAAGACCACAAGTAAGTAATGTTGGTTAAAATATCACCAAAATTACACAACAGAACTCAAAATGACATCAGAAAACGAATCGTATCTGACACCCGTTAACAAATTATCACTACAAGAACCTTTTTCACGGCTAATAGCCCCTTCCCACTGGTGCGTGATATCGCGCACCAGCCCGCACCAGCACGCACGACACACCATGGGAACGGTCTCGTGTGCCGAGGTGCGTGGTAGCACAGGAGCATTTTCTGTGTGCGTTGCCGTGCGTCGTCGTGCGCGGTGCGGGCTGGTGCGTGATTAGTTAAGATCGCGTCACCGCTGCAAACGATAATGCGACATTAGTTTCCACAAAAACAGTGCCGTCATTTACGACCGTAAGACTCCATTTAATTTTTTGGAGGTTTTGTCGCTTAGCGACTATTAGTACATTATAATTTATAATCACAGACCATTTTTTTTTTATATTGTAGTGTCACTGTGTTTTATTGGTTTATGTGTGCTATACGTATAGTAATAAATAAATGTCTATGTCTACAAAAACACACTAATAAAATCAACCCACTTTCATATTTTTCTAACAGTTCTTGAAAAGGCTCAAAAGTGAATTGCATAGTTCATGACAAGAACTGCTAAATTACTATTCTAGTCTAAAAACAACGCAAGCAAAACCGCGGCTCAAAGCTAGTAACCACATAATAAATTATTACAAATACTACAAAAACATTAAACAATAATCAACTTCAAATAATTAATGTAGGATGAAGTTATAATAGCCCTCCTATTAGACGGACCATTAAAGGAGGAAGGAGGTTTAAGGGTGGTTAAGGGGGGTTAAGGGGGTTAAGGACCACGATGGGCCTCTTTTGTTGCCCTTTGTTCCGTTGTGAAAGGGTTAGCAGGCAAATAGTTTACGCAAGAGTCCAAAAACCTATTGTTGAATGAATTGACCGCTAACAATATAAAATTGTAGCTACAACGATAAGTGAAACTTAAAAAAAAAATACTCGAATAAACGAAATTTCCAGTTATAATTTAGTATGGGCTAATTCAACACACTTTTTTATTAATAAAATAGTGGACAATTCACACAACAATATCTAGCCCCAAATTAAACAGACCTTGTACGATACGCAAAGGGCTAACAACTGAGCTGAGAGGCTAATAAATCAAATTAAAACAGATTCATAACTTAAGTTTTTTTTGAACACAATTAGTTTTATTTTATTGTGTAAGGATAGGAGTGGAGTGAATGCAGTGATGACGGCTGACAGAGGGGAATGGAGGAGGAAGACCATGATGTTGTTTCCACATAAAGTAGGATAAGGACAGAATGAAAAATAAGTTTTTTTATTAATTTAATTTTTAATTACACAAGTTATTAATTTCATAAAATTAAATAAAAGCATTGCAAGTTTAAGTCCTCCCGCTTGCTCTTATTATTATATATTCTATTCTGATTAAAAAATGAGTAGTTTGTTAAACGCATGTTAAAAAAAGCACCTAGCCCTTGTTTTACCTTGCCACCACAGCACTCAATATTAAAACATCACTCACTAACCCTATCTACAAAACTTAATCTCAACCAGGCAACCCAACTCTTTTATTAAATCAATTTATAACCCAAGCAAATCAACCCATCAATCAGCTACCAATGAAAACGTCACTAAAACTGTCAATTGGACGTCAGTCAAGTCCCCGGGAGGCGACAGCAGCGCCGCCCGCCCAAACTCAGTCCTGCCGCGCTTCCGCCCAGAGCGCACGTCGCGAGAGACCGAGGAAACATCGATTTTTTCAGTGGATACTCGTGTTTTTTTGTGTGTGTCTGTGTGTGTTGTGACTGTGTTTTCAATTTTGGATATTTGAGCATGTAAGTTTTGTGTTTTTTGACGGTATGTACAAAGTAGGGCTAAGTAGTATTCAGTTATCGTAGTTTTAAAATTTTGCGGATTCAAATTTCCCGGCCGATTTATCTGTGATTTAAGCTGTGGATTCTGCATATTATTCTGCGATATTTATTGGTTAATAAGTGTATTTTATGTGATGGAATTAATGTGTTTGAGAATTATACACGAAACTTTGAAACGTTTTTATGGAGCTCGTTATTTTCAAGTGCTTTTTTATACGTTTTTTAACCCATTTGGTAGGATGAGTTAGCAATTAAAAAAAAAATTAACGACGGTACATACCTATTTATTTAGTAAAAATAATAAAATGTTTAAATCTTAAATATTAGTCACAATATTTAAGATTTAACCAGTTTTATTATTGTTCCATCGCTTCTTTAGGCTTCGAAAAAAATCGACATTTTTGATTCGACCACTGGCGTTATTCCGTAAATAAAAAAATCAGCCCCTAATAATTTAAAATAACAAAATGAATACTTATAAAACCCAATTATTTTTCGTAGCACAAGTTTCGATATCAATCTACAAAATGGAATATCTTCAGTTGAATTATTAAAGCTACGATATTTCAGTTACTAGAGATCTTAGCGACCTTAATTATTTACGTAATTTGAAACTGATTCAAAAGCTTTATAATTGAGTTTAGATACTACTCGTACTAAAATGGTGGATATTTTAATGAATTTATTGATAATTAATTGTAAAATTGCTGACTGCGTGCTAAGATTTTATTATGATGTAGATTTTATTACAACTAACAAAATAAAAATCCTTAAGAAGCTAGAGGTACAATGGGCGGTCTTCTCGCTAAGAGCAATCTCTTCTAGACAACCTTTGGATGGAAAAAACATTATTGCATGAGTATGAACGGAGCATACATAAAAAAATTATGTAATGATGTTCTGTGAAAGTAAACATGCCTTTGTATCCAGATGATTTATAGCGTCAAGGGTTACTGTCTCCTCATTCCCCTACTTACGGGACGCTATAGTGCCTGGGATAGGAGTTTAGATAGAATAGGCTTGCCCAGCACTTATACCATCCTGACAGCTTAGTCCCCCAAATCCACAGAAAGGAAGGACATGGTCAATACGTGCGGAGCTAACTAAGCCTCGGGCTTTCTCAATATGTTTTCCTTCACCATTTGAGAGCACTATCATTTTTTATATGACTGGATTCGAACCTGCGAGGGTCTAAGGGTTGGTTAGAGGGTACTGCCACTGTACACTAGTGTACTCTGACATCTATCTATCTATCTTTCTTCTATATATAAAAACGCTATGTTGGTTTGTGTTCGCTTCAAAAACTCAAAAAGTTCTGCACCGATGGAGCTGAAATTTTAGCATGATAATAATATATAATCCACATCGAAAATTGATTCTTTTAATCACATGTGTGATTAAAAGAATCAATTTTCGAATCAAGCTTCACCACAGGGAAGCGTGGTAGGGACCAGTCACAGTGCTTTAAAAAAAATCAAAGTTTTATTTTTATATCAGAAAACAGTGCTAGATATGCCCTAGAAATGTAAGATGGAACAAAAGCGCAGACGAGACCGTCGGCGACATTCGATCGTACAAATTGGGTCTCGAGCAATGTTGTTTTACAAGAAAAGATTGATGCATTTTGTGACATTAGAGAGAATTGCACATTAAATAAAGATGGATAGGGCTAATAACAGGTATAACAGTAAAGCCCTACGCACACCGAGGTTATAACGATGGTAATCGATGAAATGCTGTCAAATATCGCTGTCATATTTGACAGCGTTTAACTGATCGCTATCGCAAATCGCTTAAATATGTGCACAAGGCTTATATCATTCTCTTGTAGTTAACCTTTGTAGATGGACAACGTCCATATTATTACATAAAAAGATTCTTAAAAAAAAAGTTTGGCCCAATTAAACCCCACCGATGTTGAGCAAGTTATATCTGATAACAGTTATATTTAGAGAATGAGTTACATAAGGACCAGATGAGCCACCTGATGCTGAGCAGATCTCTAAATATCAGAGTTCATTGTTAAACATAGAACACGTCCGTTGTATCCTTATTAATATGGTCCCACTAGTACCCTTTAATACAGTACCCAAAAACGGGCACAAAACAGCACTTTTGTGTATTGTAACGAAAATAAAAAGCGGTGCTTTAAATATAGAGGGTATTTGAAACGTGTAAGGTCTCTGGGGCAGAGTGAACTTGCCCTATTGAATAATATAATTTAAGGGCTTGTGGACCTATTCATATAAGCACATATAGGGGTTTTGTTGGGGATAAATTGGGGATGGAACAAGCATGATGTTAAAGAAAAGAAAGAAAGAAAATATATTTATTGGCACGTACATCACGGACAAAGCAATTACAGAATACTTACAAAATAAAGAATAAACACAGAAAAGTACAGGAACAATGATAAAAAGGTACCTAAAAGTACGAGTAGGGAAAACAAATTGGTTCATAAATGACGAAGTTAGATAACAGACATAAAAAAATCAGGTGTCTGTAAAGTCGGTTTACTGACGATAGTTGAACGTGACAACGTCATACAGCTGTCCACGCGGACGCATCGCTCACTCAAGTAGGAGAGAGACAGATGTCGAACGCTGCTGAACGCGGAGGCCGTGCGTGCCTCTTTGTCGCTCTATCTGCGCTCTCGCTTACACTTCAAGCCTTAAATGGAACGCCTCAAAGCGAGGTAACGCCACATGAGTCATGTTTTTTTCGTGCGTGCAGCTGGCTCTATCGAATTATAAGACGTTGTCACGTCAAAAAGTACAACTGAATTGGAAACCTTCTTTATTTACAGTCGGATAAAAAAACATTTATTTTGTATATTATACCACCATTGCTCATAATTAATTGTGGTATCAGTCTGATTAATACGAATGTAATTAACTAATATCAAATCTTGACGCAGAATGAAAAATGAGCCCATTGAGTCTCAAAACAAAGCTTCATCAAATCGCGACGGAATGGAATGAATTCGTATCTTGAAAGATTAATTTAGATTATCTGTGTGATGCCACAGCCCAATCCAAACGGCTGGTTCACTCCACATACCCAGCTTTTTTTTTAAATAAGAAATAACAAGTGTTAAAATTGAAGAAGTCAATAGTTCTGCTGTCCGGTAAAAAAACATGTTTTTTGAACAAACACGTAGCCCACGTCTTGATATGCAAATGTAAATAGTATAATTAACATTAAATACACGTTTATTTATTTAAGCTTGCTGCGCGTTTGTTCCGTTTGATCGAGAAAATATCACGACGGAAGCGTCGTCAATCTGACGTCTCTGTACCACCAAAGGCGTTGTTTTGGTCGAGATTGTGCATTCTCCATTGTGAAATGTTCTAGATCAAATCAGCAAGGGCGTTAGAGGGGGGGTATTTTGTGTATTTGAGTATTTTAATAGGGCAAAAAAATGTCAGTGAGAAAGAAAATCACTAGACTAGTAGTACAGAGTGGGATGAAAGAAGATATAGTTGTGGCAGCCCCAGATAAAGTGGGATAAGGGAGATGATAATTTTAGGGGGGAAAATATAGATAGATAGATAGATAGATAACTCTTTATTGTTCACCACACAAAAGATACAGTACAGGACATAAAAAAATAACAATTAGGTAAAACAATGGGCGACCTTATCGCTGAGAGCGATCTCTTCCAGGCAACCTTTGCATGGAAAGAAATAACGATGTAACTAGCTGATGGAACAAGCATATGGCCCAACTGATGTAAAGTGGTAACCATCGCCTATAACAAAGCAATGCCTCGCAGGTCACGCACGTCAGGAACGCGCCCTACGATGCACTGCCCTGCGTCCATCAACTGGAGGCATACAGATATTCAGCCTCACGTGCCAGTAATTTCACCGGCACCCACACCCTTCAAACTGAAACACAGCAATGCTGCTTCACGGCAGAAATAGGCATGCTGGTAGTACTTCCCCGGAAGAGCCCATCACAAAGAGCTCTACTACTACTAACACACGGAAAATTGAAAAAAAGTAGATCTACAATATCTACTCACTATTAGGTACTCAATATACTGTCAAATCAAAACCAGCTGCCCTTCATCAGCTATGAGAAGTGATACGCTGTCTCATTAATTATAACGAAAGACAAGACAAGCCCACCCGTGGGGAATAATTGATATTCGCTTTTCTTTTAGCGGAAGAATGCAAACAAAAATGCTCGTAACCTTTATAAACTTGCTATCACTGCTAATTGCTACAGTTTACCACTAACCACCGAAACTAATAGACGAAACTAATTCCTCAAACTGATCGAGTAAAACTGCGACTTGCCCTTCTGCTCTAGCGTATTCACTTCTATGCAAAATGTATGAGAGAGAATAGAGATAGACTTCTGACGCTCCTTGACACATGAGACAGGTGAAGTGAAACTTCACAAGTACGTCTACATAATCTTGGAACAAGTGTAATGAAACTCTACCTTTGGTATTAATAAGTGTATACATACATACTTTAATCGACGAGTATATTATATTATTCTTTCAAGCATATGGCATATCTGATGTTGAGTGGTAACTAATGCCTGTAAACATAACATTCTCTTTTTTTCGTATAACCAGTTCTGCAAACCTGTATGGTGAATTGCACTTATGAGGCAATATTCAAATTATTTCACCACTAAGAACGTTTAACGGAGGGGTTTAAAAAAAAAGCCCTCCGTTTTCAAAAGTGGTTCTTCTACACCCTGTTTTATTATTACTATGTTACTTGCCGTGGTAATCAGGCTGCCAACATTTAAATTGCGTGCTCGCTTGTCATCGTGCTTGATTGATTGTAAGTTATAAGGTTGTTACAAAATAAATAGCCCCTTTTATTGCGAGTAATAGGAAAAAATAATGGGAAAGTTTTATAACGGAAATGAGAACTAAGCCGCTATTTAACTAGTGGCTACCCGCGACTTCAACTGAACTGCTTTTCGTAAAAAGTTTTTTTTATCAAAAATTGTGGACAATCCTCACTCTCTAGCCCCAAACTAATCAGACCTGGGCGGCTACCATGAACTCCATATGGTTATGGTTATGGCTGTCAAAATTGTGTCAACAGTGTCAACACATTCAAACCCAAGAAGAAAATGAATGTGTGGGTCAGCCTATCTATACACAATTTGACAGCCATAGCCATAACCCTAGGGAGTTCATGGTAGCCGCCCTGGTATGATGGGAACTAGCTATAGCTGATATAATACTTAAATACGGTTTTTTAGTAGATTATCAAAAATCGCAAACAACAAAGTTACGTTACATTACAAAAGTTCAACGAAAATATAATTTTTATCGAAATAAATTTTCGTACCCAAAAATGAGTTTTTATGTTTTTTTCCATTGTTTGCGTTTTTAATATATTATTATTAGGATAATTTAAAGGTTCAGTGATTACTTCCACCGTTTGCTCTCGTCTAATTTTCTCATTTTCCTCCTCAATTTATAAGATAATTTTATTCTGTAAATCGTTTAAAAGCTTCTTCGTAAGTAGCCTTAAACTCAGATAATTTGAGATTATTAATGCGATAAAAATTAAGTACCTACAAGTCGTTTAATCTGATCTCGGAAGTTTCTTTTATACATTTTGTTCTTCACAAAGACATAAAGGCAAATCAAATAATATTTTTATTGTGCTCTCTTGTACGCACTTACTGAACTTTGATCGTAGATTATTCAATAGAATGAGGAAGAGACTACAGAAGATGTTTTTATTCTAATAAAAATATTTAGAAAGCACTCAAAGTAAAAATTAAAGCAAAAAAAAGCTCTGACGAATATTTACAGAGTATTTTGGGTTAGGATTGAAACCACCACTAACATTTTAATTTTTTTATTACACAACTAACGGATGGGACAAGCATTTGGCCCACCTGATATTAAGTGATAACCATCGCCTATAACAAAGCATTGCCTCGTAGGTATTTTTTTTAGAAAGTTAGGGGTAGGTGCTTGGGTCAAACTCACAACAATAGACTACCACTAACCTGCGGTTAGTGAAATAAACTTCCAAGCCCTTTGGAAACCTCTTTTAGAAAAACAGAGCGTTTCCGAACTACCCGCAAACTAACGAAGTAAACGTACCACTTAAAGAGAAAATTAGATCGTCCTTCGCCAGCGTACAACAAACATAGGTGATGTACTACGTATACACGAGCATCCGGTAAAACTCAGACTCAGGCCTCAAATTTCATTTGAGCCCTAATTTTATTGTGTTTGTTTTCTTAGGACGAGAAAATGCTCAATGTTTTTATTTCTAAAGTAGGATAAATGTACTAATATCCAGCAGAAAAAAAATTGAATTTGTTTTTGACGTCTCGAGAGGATATCATTTTATTTGATGGATAAAGTTACTGAAAGATAATGAAAACAGCACTTAATGTAATTAAACACATTTCCCTCTCACTTAAAAAACTAACCTAATAAGTCAAACTCGGTTTTCTATGCAGTTACAACTAAACTAAAATATATGAAATAATTATATTGAAACCATTTTAACAAAATAAATTTAATTTAACGCAACCGATTCAAAGTCTATAATTGAAAT